>CM045575.1:4967676-6398172 GCA_024721215.1 Cheumatopsyche charites | reverse complement strand
TTTTTTATCGCTATCGAAATTCAATTATTTTAAAACAACTCTTTTTTTTTAATATATTGATTTTTTATTTCTTATCTTATTCGAATTTATTCTACAAATCGATAAAATTATTAACATTTATATGCATGTGTGCAACGTGATTTCTACGTGTGGTTAATGATATTAACAATAATATTCAATAACCATTTTAAATCTCATATCGAATCTATACATAGACCTAAAATAAGTTAAATTAAAGTTTTTCAATACAAAATAATATTCTTTTTCTTACTTCGTGATTTATTTTACACACAATTCTAGCTCGGTCTAATCCTCGTCTCGATATGATTTAAAACTTAAAGAATAATAAATCTCCAATCTAACCTTTATGATCAAGTCCATTCAAAGGGTTTACATACTTACATCGAACATACAATTGTGGCGTTGATCAAATAGGAAATTTGCTATACCGAAACACATTTCACTTTAGCAAACAAATAATGAATCCACCCAAACGATCGATAAAAAACACCAATCATAACGCTGAACATCCAACGATCCAAAAAAAAAATGTCATTTAACGAAACGCATTCAAATCCCAACAGAATAAATCGCATCTTTTTTTCGAAATATCACTAATTGAATCCAGTATGAAATTGTCAATTTTCCCGCGAATATACGCACAGCATCCGGTTTGCGCATATTAAGCAAAAATATTCAATAATGGGGACGTGAGTTCGACGAGATGCACATCGACACGAATTTCAAAATAGACCAGCATCCCCATTGTATAATATTATAGATATAATATTTCTATGTGGGGAGCGACACGTACGAGCCTGTCATTTTTCCATCATATTACATTTACCATTTTACCGAACGACAATTTTTCAAATGATATTTCAATGTTTGACTAGTTCCACGGTGCACGTTGCATTGGCATATTGAAAATTTGCGAAATTGCTTAGTTTTGATCGAATACGTGATTCTGTTAGTGCTTATACACATATTGTATTATTTTATAAAACATGTATTGTTACAAAGGCATAACACTTCTATCTAAATCGTTTATCTGTTATATTTCAAGGAAAAATTGAATTTCATTCAGAAAATATTTGACTTGAAATCGAAAAACTTCATTTCGTAGCAATTACATTTAATGAAAAATAGAATGTGGATATTCAATGGGCTATATGCTCGTAGTTTATATTTGCATTTAAATTGTTAGTTAATAAATTTGAATTTATACATATTATTTCTTTTAATTTAAAGTTTCATTGTAGACGAGAAAGCAATGCCATCTGTGCCATTTGATGTTCACTTCGAAACTTTTTGAATAATAATGAACTGTACATAATTTTAAAACAATGAGTGCAAACATATTTTAGTGAAAATTAAATTAAAAATAGCTTCTAAATTACAATCATTCTGGTAAATTAGTAATAATTAGATGAATCATCATAATACAAAACTTTTTTGAGACACTGTTATCCAAAGACTAAATTTGTGCAAAAGGCATTTATTGTTCCCAAATTTTTATTATAATTATAATTCATCATTATACATACACAAGCAAATCACTAAATATTTATAAGATGTTTAAAAATAAAACAATAAAAGAAATATTTTATCACATATTCAGCAATAGAATTAAAGCTAATAATAATCTTTGTTTTGTACATAAACTTTCCGAAAATTGGATAATTGCACTGTGCCAATAAATTAAAATAAAATTATTGCAGCGTAGATAAAACATACTCCGGCTGTAAATCAAACAACATATAATTAAATATTTCAAGGATGATTAGATTAACCAGATAAATTACACTGATAACAGATTAGCATATACTCACAGTGACGAACCAATAAGAATTCTCTCTAAATATCATTCTTCCCATAAATCCCATTTCAGAAGCGGGAGATATAGCATGCAAATGTAAATGAGATACCGAATGGAATGGAGGCCAATGAAACCCGTAACGTACATCTCTTAAATCGTCATTCAAAACTTTCAGTCCTTCTTTTGCTGAACTGATCAGATTTTCAACTGGAAAGTAGAAAAAAATGAAATATTATAAATTGACTGAAAAAATAAATAATTTTACAATATTTATGTGCATTTAGGTAATATTTAGATAGTAGATTGTTGCTCTTTTTAAACCGTAATAACTCAAAAAATGGGGTTTTATTAAAACCGTTTAAGGAGTTCGAAGATGAAAAGTTAATTCAAATAAACTTGCTGATTTTGCGATAAAATTTGGCAGAAATACACAACTCTTTCAGAGAATTCTGAAAACAGGTATAAGAATATCACTTTCTCAAAAGAAGCGAACAATACTTCCGGTAATTTATCTAATATATGTTAGAATGATCAAGGTTTTATATTACCCAACTCTTTGTGTTCGCTTCCAAGAGACTTTGCATCTTTGAGGTGAACTCGAGACACTGCTAATAAATGATTCTTAGCTGCCGGACGAATATCTCTGAATACACTCACTTCTTCATTTTGATAGATTATTTCTGTATTTTCTAAGCCATCGACTATTTTGCAAAAAATACACTGACTTCGAACTGCATCACCAGACATTTTGATTTTGTTACTTTTGACCAAACTCGACAGCAATCTGACAGTTCTAAAGTTCATCACAGTTCAGAACCATAATTGATTTTGACATTTCAACTTGTCTTGACTATATTTTATATGACCATGATCTTATCAAAAATAAAATCAATTTAAACGATAATAAAACTCTTGATTTATCAAATTCTAATAAATATGATATCAAACCAACAATAAGTGTTCTTTTTTAATATTACAATATTTATATAAATCGATAAATAAGAATGATTAATTTTTAATATGTAGATAGGTAAAGGTAGTTATTATTCAGTTTTATATCTTATTAAAATATTTAAAAAATAAATATGGAGAAAAAATGGAATATGGACATATTTATCGGAGTTAATACTACTGTCAAAACAATTTTCCTCATATAACCTTAATCGTCCTGTCGTCTTCGAACGCAAAAATGCAGTAATAAATATATTACCAGTTTTTTCATAATTTGAAACGGATAACAGATACGGTAAATAAAATGGATGAAGACAGTGACGTCCATCGTCTTCCGGGAACATCAGACGACCAGCAGAGCGGTTTGATCATAAAGAAAAAGCCGAAAAATGATAAAATAGCTAAACCCTCTCTTTTGGGACTCGACAAACTAGCCGCCGCTAAAAGAAACGACAAGTCTCGTCTTATGTCGTTCGCCAGCGATGAAGATGAAAATTCTGTCAAACCAGAATTCAAGCATCGTCATTATCGACAGCCTCACGAAGAAACTCCTACTTACACGGGAGGTCTCACCGATGAAGCCAAACAAAGAATGTTAGAGAGATTGCAAAAGTAAGTTTGAAGTATTCATTTAAATTCTATGTTTTTGATTGACACAATTTGATACATTTACTAAGTACATTGAAGTCACTAAAACGGTGAATCTCATAGTTCACTGGCTTATATATGCGTTTTTTACACAAGGAAACTAGAAAGTCACTATTGTCATAATCTCACAGTAATTATTTAATTTATTGTTTTAGAAAACAACTTGAAAACTTTGAAAAAGGTCTACATAGTTCTTCTAAGGAAGAAAAGAAAAGAAGCCGTAGCGATAAATATGATGACTCTCGCAGATATTCATCATATGATGAAAATCGATATCGTCAGAGGGAAAGATACAGAGATGATGACTACAAGCGAAATGAAAAAAGATCACGGGATCCTGAAAGTAGTCGTAGTGATCGTAAAAGAGAATATAGCGAAAGATCCGTTTCTAGCAGTAGCCGAAGTAATTATCATCCGAAATTTAAAGATGAACCTAGAACTCCCAGGTATTTCTTTTCTTTTTCGTATTATACTAAACTGAGAATTTTGTTTAAAATACACACAATGAAATAATTTGTTCTTTTAGCATAAAAGCACAACATCCCACTGATAAAACTGCTTGGGATGATGATGATGATAATTTCAAACTCCCAATGAAAAAGTCTACATGGGATTTCCCTACACCAGATGTCCGTGGTTCTCGAGAACCTTCATCGGATCGATTCGATAAATCAAAACATGACTATAAAGGGAGAAAACCATTAAGAGACTATAAAGGGAGGCCATATGAGGATACCCCAAGGGCTACTCCAGCACATAAGTGATTATTTTTAATAACTTATTTTACTTCTCATTTTCAGTTTTTGAAATCTAATTTTTGTTCATAGATATAACAGTTGGCTTGGAAGTAAACGTAAAACTGAAAGTACTAGAGCAAACCCTGACAAAGAAGATGGAGAGTCTTGGGAAGAGGAAGAAGAACAAAGGCTTGATAGGGAGTGGTATCACATGGGTGAAGGTAGTTTTCCTCTCCATAAATTGAGCAAAATCGTAAAGAATTGTATGCTCATCAGAATCATTTTAGGTTATGATGAAGAATCAAATCCATTTGCGGGGACTTCTTTAGAATACACGAAAAAAAAAGAAGAACAAATGGAACAAAAGAGGAAAAAGAAATTATCTGCAAAGCGACAACAAATTAATAAAGATAACGAGCTCTGGGAAAAAAATCGTATGTTGACTAGTGGCGTTGTACATGCTATAAATATCAACGAGGAGTATGATGAGGTATGTTTTAGGAATGTATTTAAATATGTATATTAGTTTTCATTTTTGATCTGTTTTACAGGAAAGCGCAGATAGAGTTCACTTATTGGTGCATAACTTGGTGCCACCATTTTTGGATGGCAGATTAGTTTTTACTAAACAACCAGAGCCTGTGATTCCGGTAAACTATTTAATTATAGAAACTCCTTTCTTTTTGAGCACAAATATCAAAATTCACTTTTTTTTTGATAGGTTAAAGACCCAACTTGTGATATGGCTTTGAATGCTCGAAAAGGCTCTGCTTTAGTTAGAACTTTTCGGGAACAAAAAGAGCGAAAAAAAGCTCAAAAAAAACATTGGCAATTGGGTGGAACTACAATTGGTAAATTGTATTATAAACTTTTACTGTATAAGTTATTTACACATTTGTACTCAAAAACTTTTATAAACTCATAGGTAATATCATGGGTATTGCTCGAGCCCCAGATGAAGAGGATAATAAACATGACAAAGAAACCGATGTTGCAGATTATAAGAGTGATCAAAGGTTTGCTGAACACATGATGGTTGGTAAGTAAATATCTGTTATGAATGAAAATCAATTTAATTACCTTTTTCAAAATTATCAATTTTGATGTATTTACATAATTTATTGCAGATCAGGGTGAAGGTAAAAGTGACTTTGCGAAAAAGAAATCAATACTGGAGCAAAGACGATATCTACCTGCATTTGCTGTTAGAGAAGAATTGCTCAACATAATTCGAGAGAATAACATTGTCATTATTGTCGGTAAATGTGTATTTGTTTATTGCTTAATTTTGTCAATGTTCATAATTCTTGTATTGTCTTAAAAATGTAATTGATGAAACTGTTTAGGTGAAACGGGTTCTGGCAAAACAACCCAATTAACACAATACCTACATGAGGATGGTTACAGTCGACTGGGCATGATTGGTTGCACACAACCACGTCGTGTAGCTGCTATGTCAGTTGCCAAAAGAGTCTCAGATGAAATGTCGACAACTTTAGGTACATATTCTATATTTATTATTAAGTATATCCTAGCTTGACATAGAAACTTTGTGTGACAAAAAATGCATAAATATTCGCAGGATCGGAAGTTGGATACGCAATTCGGTTTGAAGATTGTACTTCTGAAAAAACTGTAATAAAATACATGACCGATGGTATTTTACTCCGAGAGAGTTTACGAGAACCAGACTTGGACACATACTCTGCTATTATTATGGATGAAGCTCATGAAAGATCTCTCAGCACTGACGTTCTATTTGGTCTACTCAGAGATGTAAGTACTTTTTTTTCTAATTTTTCAGTTTAATTCAGTACTTTTCTATCAGTGGTCTATATTTAATACATCTGCTTTAATCCATTGCATAGCTTCATATCTATTTTAAAATTATTTCATTTTATCAAGATTGATTACATAAATATAAAATTCTAGGTATAGATGGCATACCTGAAATATAAAAGTTAATCGGTAATAGGCAATTATGATATTTTGAATATTTTCAAATTGCTGACTCCCTGATATTCTATGACGCGTTTTTTTTGCACGTGAACTCTATTTTGAGCGAGAACTAAGTGCATCTAGAGATGAGCCATTGTATATCAGGGTGTTACAATAAAAATGATTTAATTTACACACACACCTAGGGTACTTAGAAACTGTTAAACATTTCTCTTGCTACATATTGTAAAAAATAACGACTTTTTGTATTCCCACGCATATTTTTGAATTTCTACACCTTTCTTGGTATTTTCTAACAGTGAGAATCATATAAAGTTGCATCAGCATTTTTTTTTTAAATAAAAACACTAAGTATTTTCATATTATTTATTTTTAACATAACGCTAATCCAATCGATACACAAATTGTCATAGAAACGAGACTTATAAGCTATATAATTTATTGGAATATATTTAATTGTAATTAAAATAATTATTTAATTATTATAAAGAAGTAAAAAAACTTTCAGTGAACTCAATTCCCTATTAAATACAAAATATCCCTATACTTCTTTTTTTTTTACAGAAATGATAGAAATGGGAATGTTAACAAAAGATTTTTTTCACTTATTAAATTATTCACAGCCATTTACAGCATATTATTATTAACTTAATTCTATTTTACAAAATTTGCAAAAAACGCACAATTGTTCGAAAATTCGTTGGTGTGACAATCCAATAGTATCACTTATTGCAATATTTACGTTATAGGTATATTTCATTGAATTTTTATGAATAATTGAAAAATATAAGGCATAAAAATTTTGAATTTTACAAAATTTGGACAAGCTTGAAATTTGAATTTCAGAATTTTAACAATACTTAATAAATTTCCAGTCTAATAATTCGAGAATATTACTTCAGGAGTTTGTATAAATAATTGAATATTTAAGCAAATTAAATCACAATATCATTTTTCGAATAAATCAATTCGACACCAACGGAACATCCACTTCCTGGTTGGTTATATTGATCCCTCTGCTGTCGGTGTAAAACCAACATTTTGTTCCCTGAATCGATAAAGATTCTCAACAAAAACACAATTTAAACAAGGGATTGCCAGTATTACTGGCTGTTGTCCCAGGCACTGTTGTATCCTTGTCGGATGAATTTGGAGGAGAAAGATGCAGAGGAACGGCCTCGTCTCACACTGTTTGTAGATGTCTTCTCTGTTGATTGTGTGCAATAAGCAGGACTCCCATGTTCATTCCGACATTTCCCCACTTCAAAGTCTCGTTTATCTGAAAACAAATATAAAAATAACGTTAATTACGACCAAGCCAACTTAAACTGATGAGCAAGCATACCAAAGTATAGAAAAAAATTATCCCATCTTATTATACCATAGATTTCAATGAAATCAAACAATAAAGTAGGTCAAGAATCAGATACAATTTCTTTTAATCATGCTAAAAATACCATTATTCTTTTATCACCCGATAACTTCAAGGTTCGTTAACAAGCTGATAATAATGTACCAAATGTTTAGCTTCCGCGATACATTTCACAATTGAATCATCCCAATATGAAAACAAAATATGCAAATGCAACCTCTCCCATTTCGATAGACATGCATGTAACTTAAATTACTTAAAATAAAAATAGACCATGTTAATGCGTAAAAAAAAACAAAGGGCCCTTGATGAAGGGCCTACGTGGTTTTCGGCACGTAGTCCATTCGCTCTTTTAGCGGCGAGTTCGAAACGCGCTTGCGTTGTATGCGTTTTACGCTAGATTCTAGGTCACACTAATATGCACGTTGCATCGAAATCTAAACACAGAAATCCTTGAATCTAAATTTAACCGGTTAAGTTATATTCGCAATGGTGAACTCTGATAATGCATGTCAATTATCGTTAACTCGGTAACCTGCTGTTGAAATAAAACAAATGTAACAATAACCGATTCGAATTGCGGAACCGATACGCGATCTATAATCGTAATGAATCGAAATTATTTAAGCGAAAGTACACATGCACTGAACTCGACATTCTAAATTCTACATTGAAGCTTTTTAAAAATCATCCCAGTTAACTTTAGCGTTGATGCCAATTCGTACGTCACGGCCACCCGCGCTATTTAGCTATTTCGCGATGAGCTGAAATAAGTGTAAATCGACATTTACCGATAGATTTAGCGATTGTTGAACTGTCGATTTACATATTACACAACTCGCGTACTTGAACTCGATTTCGATGATAATTTCAAAATTATGAACGATCCACCACCGTCGATACACATAACGAAACATTTAGGCACATGTACACAATGGTGCAACGATTGGGTCAATGGTCCCTACATATCGCCTTCTTATACTCTGCAGTAAAATCTTCTCTATTTCGTACAATCGTTTGTTTATATAACGCGAGCACACTCGACTTTCTAGTTATCTGCTGCATTGACTTTTTTACGATATTTTCGAAACGATCTATGGCAAATCAAAGATCGATCGATCGATAACGACCAATCGCGTTTCATAACAGTTGAATAACATCAGTTCTTCACAGTTCACTCGGCAGCAAATTTGCTCAGGAGTTCAACGTTCCGTTGGGTTCGTCTGTGCCATGCAGCAACATGATTGTGAATTATGCAAGTTTCGAATGATCTTAGATTCAAATTAATAATAGATTCAAGGTTAGCTGCTTATGATAATACGTATCATGCACCGACCCCATGATCAATTCCCATCTATTGACTCCGGAGACCTATGTGCAGGACGTCTGCAAAATGATCAACATGCTCCATGATCTCCAGCTTTATTTTCTGATATCGTATGTCGCAGTGTTTATGATAATATAATGAATACAGTTCGCATGCTCGGCTGTGAACAATGTGATTTTTTTTGTAAAAGTAACCTTCATAGTCAAAATGAATCTCTCACCGTCAGTACAAGCTGCGGCTCATTGGGGCATCGTCATCAAACGATGTTCCAGATCACGACTGGCCATGTGACCTGAAACCAAAATTTGGCTTTTTTGGGGGGGGACAAGAAAAGTAAAAAAAAAAAAACACATAGAAATAAACTTAATGATCCAATCGATCGAACATAATGAATGAATTTACTCGCGCGACAGTTATCACATTAGATGATTGGAAACAGTTACACGAAAATGAACTTGAAAAACATTTATTTATGGCATTTTGAGATGGTAAAAGAAAGTTAAAAATTGAACTAAAAGAAACGATAAAGACGAAAAGAAACGATTTTAAGGATTAAAATCGAATTGTTCTCGGCTCACCTGTCTGGTACGAGCTTGCTCAGGTGTTTCTCCATATCTGCACCAGTGGACGAAATGTAAACTGTTATGCCAATTCCTGTCATAGCGGCTCCTTATCACTGTATCAAGCTGCAACAAAATCAAAATTTGCCAAAATTACACACCACACATTGTGGAATGAAAACAAGAGTCTGCAATCAATCGTCCCACGCATTCGTCTTCGAAAAATATTCATCGCATACGAATCGACTCAAAATTTTAATGCAACGCTATTGTTCTTGCGTCGACGACGTTCACATCGTACCACCTTAAATTTTCGAAAACTATTCTACCACACAGTTCAGAAAACCAATCGGTGTCGATCCCGACGCGATTTTATCTCTCATTCCATCTGAAATAAAAATCCGATTGACAATTGAGCGCTATAAAAATAATCATACATATTAGAATTCACGGTTCGCTAGATTCGCTTTTGAAACGCGTGAAATTGGTTCGCGAACGTTTCCTAGTTTTCTAAATCCGATCATGACGTGAAATGCGAAAACGATTTTCATCAAATATCTGAAAAGAAATTCTAAATTCTGAAAAAAATAAAAACAAACTCACATACCAAAATACACTTGTATTTTAAAAATTCTTTAAAACTTGTACGTATTCATTTCGAGACCGGTGACTTTAGAGCGTGGGCGTTTCTAATTAACGCCTTTTGTACGAAATGCGAAAAGCACGACACATTCGTTAAAGACGCCAATAAATATGCACATGTTAATTCACATTGAATATAACTTTATGAATTGGCAGAATTTTTAATGCAGACGATCATAAAACGTATCATATTCCATAGCGTCGTGCAATTAAGCGAATGTGTAACGTTAATCGAGTCGTATTTCTCAAATTCTATCATATTACAGTGCATTTGTACATTTCGATAACATTTTATCGTACGTACAAATTGATTCTAATAGGAATTTTCGGATAATATATTTTTCGAGCGGCAAAAAGTTGCACGCTCACTTTTTTGTCAGGCGCCTCTTAACATTCCGAACGCTTGCCATACAATTTTCGCGTTGCCATTTTTTATGCGCACAAATACATTTATACACCCAATTTGAAAAAAAAGCTGTTATAGCTCGAGCGCGAATCGTACATGTGCGCCGCTAAAATACTCGCCGTCCTTGACACGTAAAAAGGTACAAAAACCTACGGTGAAACTATTACACCTCACATTACATTTATCTAAAAATAACACAAAAACAAAAAAAAAAGTACCCAGAAGTTTCTAGAAACGGACTCAATAGCAGTGACCGGGACGATGATCGACTTACCTCAGTTGAGTGGGAAGCTGATTCAGCCCTGACTGAAAAGGAAAATATGACCGATTTGGACATTGGAGTCACTCCTAGATCACAAAATTGATCTTTGATCAATTTCCAACTAGAATCTTATCAGGATCGCGAGGAGTGACTCCAGCGTCGTCGAATCGGAGAGTCGGGTTCTAGAAACTTCCATGAGTCGAACGACGCCCGAAGAACGGGTTTTTGTCTGTGTCCATATTTTCACATCGTGAGTTTCTTCTTTCCCATCTAGCAGATTTGAGAAATACGACGTTTCGCAATTCGTACTTGGCGTAATGTTCTATCTTTCAATGTTAAAATTAAAAAAAAAAAAAGTAAAAACCTCCGATTACCTACCGAAGAGTGTGGTAGTTCAGTACTATAAAATGCAAATAGCGAAAGGTATGATAATAATAAATAAAAAAAAAACATATACATTTTTAGTAGAAGTAGTAGTAGAAGTGGGGGGAAAATGTGAAACGGCATCATCGTCAGATTACTCATCAATCTCATCATCCACAATTCTCGGCGACGGCACAAACGACATTTTGGTCTCACCTTGGAGCGCATATCCTTCTCGGAGTTCGGTTGCTCCTGCTTATCGGCTACATTGTTGATCCTGATGACGGTTCCCTTCTTCCAGAACGACGTCAGCGACGTTTTATACACCCGTTTGCGGGAAGACTTCTCGTTCAGCGTGTAAATCTCTATATGTTCTGCGTTTTTGGTCTTTTCTGCGTAAACAAACATATGGACGATTAATATTTACCTTCTTTGTATTTTTTGTTTTCCACAGTTCCATTCGTCCTCAAGTTTCTTTTATTTTTTACTTTCAAGGTACACAGATACACGTGCTAATTCATCGTTCATTACGCACTAGCTAACTAGTGGTGTGCTATTTAATAGCATGTGCATCTAGGACCTCGTTAATTTTTATTTATTATGATAAACACGCCTCTCTCTTGTGTGTGTGTATGTTTACTAACATGTTTTGTGTGACGGTGAAAGGATGTGTTTAGCGCATGTGGCATTTCGGAATGTAGGCGCACTGTCGATAACGATAGTTGTATGTACTTATCGCGTACGAACAGCCATGTGTGCGCGAGAGTGTACGCGTTTTTTAACCACACGTACACGACTATTGTGTGTATTGTGAATGTACGAATAATGAATTGTGCGGATGTAGGTGTGCAGACGCTCGAACGGCGCCGAGCTTGCAATTCTATATTTAGCCCGAGCACTGTTTATGTTTACTCCCGACTTTTTTCTACTCACCGCGACGTCTCCCGAATCTGCATTCCGCATCCACCATCTGAAACGACAAACCTCCTCCGACTCGATATACCCACCTGACGATGAGAAAACTCGCCGCGTCTGCCTCCCGTCGCCCTTTACTCACGTATTGTCGATTCGCGTACTATAAAAGCGAGCGGAAGAAAACTCGAAGCGGACGTACCTTTTCCTTTTTTCCACATGGCGACTCCGTAGCAGTGGTAGTCGGGCGCGACCACTCCGTCTTCCACCTCCGGCGCGAGGGTGTCCGCCTTTATCTCGACGACGAAGCCCGTCTCGAGCACGGCGCAGAGGATGCCCTGCTCGTCGTGCCTGAACCATTTCGTCTCCCGCAGCTTGTGGATGGCGACCGAGCTGCCGAACCGCGACTTCTTCGGGCTGAAGAACGCCTGAGCCTGGCTGCCGAAGCGCGAGAGGATGCCCCTGGGCCCCTTGACGGGCGCAGCCGGCTGCAGAGGCAAGTTCGGAGCGATCTTCTCGCTCTTGGCAGTCAGATGGGCTGCGCTCTTGCAAGTCACGAAGTGTGCCTCCATGGATTCACTAGGTTTTTTTATGATGCGATCAAAATTCACCGGTTTCTTTGAAAAACGTGTTTTTGGCGCAAAGCGAACTTTCCACTTGAACGAACGAATACGTACTGAGCCTCCCGCGCACTCCTCGTCCGTTTTATACCCGGCGATCGAGAGGGGCCCCCGTCCCGCTTCGTCGCAACGCGTCTCCGTCTCCCCTTCCATTCGCGCGTTTCGCACGCACGCCCCTCTTCGCCCGCTCTTCCCCTTCGTCTCGCCGGTCTATGTGACCGAATTTTCTTTGAATTTTCCTCATTTTCATTTAGTTTCATGCCATTTTACAATTCCTAAATCATCTATTTATTCCCATTTAGATTCTAGTGTCTTTTAGGTTATAAATTTAAGCGATCGATAGATTCGCTCTCGCCCAATATGGGTTAGCTGAATTATTTTTACTACCGTTCGATTGATTCGTATTCGTAGCGCATTTTATAATTTCGCAATGTTGTGTTATAAACCGTTTCGCCGATCGATGATTCACCGTTTAGTGCAATATACGCTATTTAAATATTTTATCACGCTTTAGAACATTGCAAGCGATTGCACCATACGTTGAGATAATATTCATATTTCACAGATCCGATAAAACTCATCGATCGCCTATTGTTTTCGACGCCACGAAATCGAATCTAGTTTTCTTCGATCGCGATAGATTCACAAAGAACGCATCGTCAAAACGGATATACGCATAGATTCCGTATTTTGGCCGACGAATGCATTATTTTCGTGCACAATGAAAATAAATCGTGCGTTAGTTAACGCCGTGCATTATTTTATTATTTTGGCACTGCGACTACTCAGAGTTCGAGATAAACAAAAACCTGCAATGCAAATAGACGCGAATTGGAACGCAGCGTTCGATAGCCTATTACCGCTTCAATGCCGTCTCTAAAATAGTACAGCATTGACTTTAAACTTGACTTTTATAACGCGATTGATATCACACGTCAACCCAGAGAAAAGACGACACCGATTTTTCAAAATCAAACAGGAAGGACGTCGCAATGTTAAAACGAAGTCGTTCTATCTTATTATACAGGAAGCCAGGTCGTCGTTTACGGAAGAGCATATTATAGTGCATTATCATAATTCAATCTATGTGCGATTTTATTTAACGCTTATAGATCTGCGATTTTCTTGGCTTATTCTTGAATCAATATTCATACTGGGCGGGAAGTGTCATAAAATTTTTGTCACATGTCACATTGGCAGTCGTCAAATCGTTGTATTTTTGCACATCTTACGAAACGCTCGATTGTTTTTTTCCTGCTCGGTTAAATATATGCATGTATTTTTATTAATAACTTGACAATTTAATATTTGCAACGTGTTGAGGTTAGTGTTTGGAAGCCGGCCACGATCAACTTTTGCGCAAGTTGGGTACATATCGATCGGCGCACGTTTCGCACTGGGACACTCCGTAGGTCAGTGGTTGAATGTATCTATTTGTATTCTGATTTCAAAATTAATACAGATTATCTATAAAATCATTTTCATAAAAAAACGAATTCAAAAAATCTGAAAATCCCATATAATTTCATATAAATATGCCCCAAAATGATTCTAATAATTTCTCATCAGAAGTCGAAATACTCCTACATAAAACTACGATTTATGTGTACGCAAATTCTACTCATCCTATTAATCGTCCAAATTAAAAACAGAAGTAAACAAATCTTCGAAAAATAGGTGATTTTCAAGCGCGTCATTAGGTTGATTATCTTAATTGCCCTTGTTAGTGTTTGAACATTCTTTGGATTTTATATCTGTAAGGATTTAAAATGACTAAATTGTACCGTCAATAATGACATTTTTATCTCGTATAGGGTATTTACCAAGCTTGATCAGTTAATTATAGCTAGGTATACATATTTAATTCACATGTTGCGAATGCACGTCAATGTGTATTATCGAACATTTATACAATACATTTCGCAGTGTTTTATTCATCTAAAAGTGCCGACTCTATTTATATAGCAATTAATAGCTATTTATACCTGTGTAACTCAATTTTCTATAATTTACCACAGTCGTACCGACAAACTATAAATTATTTAACACTTGTGTGTATTTATATGGATATTGAGTTCGTTTCTGATGGATTGCCTTATTGAACGTTTCGCTCGATGATTATGGCTATTTGTGAATTGTCCATTTAGTTAGGATAAGTACTGGGGTTATTTATTTATGTTTTGACGTGTAATAACCCTTAATCATTTCAATTATATTATAACAATGTTGCGCAGTAACTTACTTGAAATGCTTCCAGAAAATGTTTCTCTTTAATTCTTTTATTTTTCAACTAAAATATATTTTTAAATTTTAGTTATTGTTATAACACGTGTTCGTTTTAGATATTTTTGCTTATTTATTTACTTTTTGAAAGAAAAAAAATGCATTTATCTACGCTACATTTATATTTTTCTTCGGTACTCGGTTATTATGTGATAGGATGTATAAATTGTACTTATTTCATAAGACACTTGACACAATTTATAATTAGTATCTACTGCTTACGATTGAACATACATTATCTATTTGAATAAGTAAACAATCTATAATTACAAACTCTCATATTTATGTAATAATCTCTATTTCATACGAACCCAGCATTAATACCAACACAAACAGTTCGAATCTAAACATTAATTGCAATGCAATCTTATTAGTATTCCGATATGAAATTGAATTTCTAAGAACATGACACATCCTCCTTACTGAAGACGTACTATCACTCACGAGTGACGAAAATCATTTTATCACCTCTAGATAAAAACGTATTTAAAAAAATCCTACACCATCTTATCCGACAATCAATTATATTTTCCAGAAGATAAATCACCAAATTGCTCGTCTGGCGCCTGAGAGAATTTTCCACGTCTCGTCGGAAAACTCACCCTGAAAATTTTCTCTTCAGAACCAAACCCCTGAAAATATACATCCAGACTACTACGTCAGACATTTTCCGAAAAAAAAAGTTATTTCAAAACGGAATAATGACCCTATCGATCGAACTTACTACGTCTCTCGAATAACTTTCGTTTGTATATTTTTAGCGAGTTTCTTCCAAGTTTTACTAAAACTGCCCTCGGTCACGCAAATGTGAAACCCGTTGTCGTCACGTTTATTGACGAATCGTTAATTGTTCCCGTTTTAGACGTGGATGTCGTTATATCTTCTATTCTTAGTGAAAAAATGTGCTTGACGCAGATTCGGATCATCCACGTATCGGGTTAAGGAATGTTTATTGATCCATTGTTGTTTGCGCTTTGTTGTTTTAGAATGCGCAGTTATTCATTTAGAAATTTTTCGATTTTTAGAATTTGTGCAGTAGTTCTTGTTTGGACTCTGTTCGAGTTTTTCGTTGCGTGTTTTTGGCGAATTTTCGTTAAGGTTTTGGATTTAATTTGAATATTGATGTTTTAAGTTTTTGTTATCTATTGTTGCTGTATATAATAGTATTGATTTTTAATAGTAAATTATATTAATATATTTCGAAAATAAATAATCCACTTGACATTTTCGTGACTTTTAATACAATTTTTATGTCTGCTTATATTCAATCAAATAAAATGAATAATCAAATAGAGCTCTCCGAAAAATTCATCCCCGTCCGACACACCTCCAAAATCCATTTCGCAAATGAAAACAAAACAAGATAAAACCTTATCTAGACACGCATACTCATCGTCGAAATATTCCGCATTCCGCATCAACAGTCATCAAACTACAATATTATCATTTACCTAGAACCGACATATTCTCTATCAACGAATCTGACACCAAATAGACTCCACATAGCCCTATAAAACAAACGCAGACCTCAAAATAACCCTTCGAACGAACGCATCTAATAGACAAACAAACAAACAAACAAACAAGCCATAGGAAAGTAGTCAAAGGCGATTTGTGCATTGTTTACGCGTGTTTATTTATCCACAAAGGGGACACGCCCCCGTCGTCACGTAGCCCCCATTTGCGTCTGGCCGGTGGCGGAGGCCGAGAGCTCGAGACCGGAGTCACGCATGCCACTGGCGCCGCTAACGTCATCCAGACGCATTTGGACTTTGATGGATTTTCCGAGGAAAATTCTCGTATATTTAGGCGAAATTCTCTCTGTCATTTTCATATATGTGTGGAATCGCCAGTGTTGGAATTAATCACTTACTAGCAGTAGGCGCATGTGTATCAAAATAGTTCGGAATTGATCAAATTTCGTATTGCCACGAATGTGTTTATTGCCGTCTATGCGTGAAATAAAAAAATATCCCACATTTGGATTTTACGCCGTTTCGGTGCGGCTCGTAATTATGACGCGTAGCTCGGAGTTAAAGCGAAGGGCTAATAAACTGAACGCCCGGGTTCTCGAGGCACGGCTGTGGCTGAAAATTTCGAGCATCGTTAGCGTATTTATAATATAGATTTTGTGCGAAAGTAGTCGTGAAAAGAATAAATTGCAAAACAATACTGTCACATTCAATCGGATAATACGCAAATATTGTTTTATTTTCATTGTCAACAAATGAAATCGTATAACGATTATACATTCGAAATATCACTGTATTGTTATCGTTATACAGCTCATATTTGCTCGTTGTCATTAGATTGCAGCGCTGAAATAAACTCTAGTGGGAACAACGCCATATTCATACAAATATACGCATTCATAGACACACATATATGCATGGGGTTTTCCTTTCGCTGAAAATTTTCTTTGGACTTTGATACTCGTCTTATAATTTTGCCTTCCGTTTGGTGCTTCACTTTTTCCGTGCTGGCTCAGAATTTCGTTAATTGGATCGAATTTCGTCTATTGGATCGTTTATTCGATTAGAATCTTTTATTGATTCAATTGTTTCTTGGCTTTTTACGACTAGACGATGACGTGTACCGTGAAATTAGAAAATTTCACTCGCGCACGTTTGTTTGCATTTGCAACTAATAATGAAAATGAAAATGCGGCGAAATATCATTATTACATCAAAATATAATAAAATATTTAATTTTTATCAATTTGAAATGATTTTTATCGAAATCAAAACTAATAGACAGCATTATTTAGATTATCATCTTTTGTGATTCTCACATGATTTATTTTCATGTGATATAACGTTTTTATATCAAAGATTTCTCATAATTTTCATGTATCTTTTTCGTGATCAATTCGTGTATCACGACTTTCAACAATCACGCATTGAGATGTATGATATCAAATAAATCATGACGCTCAATGAAAAAAAAAATTTCAATTTTTTAATGTGAAATCCAAATTCAATACATTTTCCTTCAATTGAAATATTTACTTTGATTTTAACATTATTACGATATTTTCTTAGAACGCAATCCATTCTTGTTCGCTTAATTCCGAATGCGGATATAACACTCGATAAAAAAAAAACAATTATATCTCAAATAAAAGTCATATACTGAATTATTCACAAATCGATCGTACATACTTACAATTACAATGAAATTGAACGCAAGGACGTTTCACGTTCCAAAGGTTTCTTTCTATCGACCGCTCATATTAAACGCCAAGTGCTCGACAAAAACTACTGTTCGAACCTTCGAAAATTACTCACCTATCATTTTCAAATTGTCATCCCAAATAATACGCATTATTTAGAAACTGACGAAAACAATGCTCTCGTTCCCTCTGTGTCCTGGATGTCACAAAAATAAATTGAAGTTGTCCCCCCGAGCTTCTTTTGTTCGGCCGCTGAAAATATAGCGAGCTACTTATTTACTCAGTGTAAACATTGTATTTTGCAGTGCGTTTCGTTGTACTACTTTTTTTTCGGATTTTGAGTGATTTTTCTTAAGTTCAATATACGGCTATTTATGCTAAATGTGACGTTTTCGTGTTATCGAGGCTAATAATTATCGTTTCATTAAGTTGTTTTCGTCTTATGCACTGCACGTGTGCTCGTTGCGGTTGAAAATTGAAAAATCAATATGAATTGCATTTCTCTGTTACTTAAATCTCTAGACTTTTTTCAAATTAATTTTGCAGAATATTCTCGATCATACTCATTATGATGCAGCCAGTTGTACATTTCAATGAAATTGATCGACCTAAACTTTGAATCTAGTTAATCTACATTTGTCATTGTGGATTTTGTTTTTCAACCCAATTATATTATCAAATATTGATTATTGTGAATGTTCAAGAACGTTCCGGAAGGTTTTCCGTCTCTTATCTTATCGAATATTTTCACAGATGAAAATCCATCATTTTATCGAATCAGATTACATCTTACGACATCTTTATCAATTATTATTTTATTATGTCTTCAACGACAACTATTCGAAAATTTCAGCAACATTGTAGTATTATTACCTTTGCCATAAATGATCTCTAATTTACATCAAATCGCTTTAGGTTTTAAAAGATCGCATACAATTGGAAAAACCGGTGTGTTATTTTCTCATTATACGACATCCACACATGTTCACTTCATTCTATTATAGTTAAACTAATTGCTTTTTGCATTATCCAAAATTCATATTAACAAAGCTATTTACTCGTGAACACTTGATTATTTGCACTGATATTCCAATTTTTGTTGTTATGCAAAAAATTGCATTAATTTTTATTCCTAAATACATATTATATTTCTTCAAAACGTTCAACGAACGTTGTTCCATAAGGTCGTCCAATGAACTTAGCCTTTTTGAACCGCACATTACTAATATCGAAATGCATAAGTTTATTCAACAATTATCTTGTTTTCATTCGTTCGAATTGTTCATTTTCGTGTAACTCATTAAAAAAATATGTTCATATCTTCACGTGCATGAAATTCGTTAAAAATCATCGTTTTTTTTCTTAATTTTGGTCCAATAATAGACTAGTAACCAAGTCGCTCTAAATTGATAAGTATAGTTATATGTATTCATTCACATTAAAATTCTTGGTCTATTTTCATTATCTATAGTAGATATACATATATAAATCCATTAATACTTTTTTTTGCTCGTTAATACTATGTATTCTATAAATAAATACACATACATAGGTATATTCGTGCTTTACACGTTTCTTATGTATCTTTATGATACAAATATAAGGTATTTCACATTACAATAAGGTATTTTTTGCAATGTATGATTAACTTTTCTCAGAATAAATCGTAAATATTATTTTTAACTAAGCTGTTGTATAACTATTTCACTGTGAAATAAATTTTATTACTGAAACGTTATATAACAATTCGTACAAACATCGTATATCTTAAGTTTTACCCATCAACGCTAAATATGAATTCACACAAATAACACTGTTAAGTACATATTTTATTATTCAATACATCACTATTTCACTTTATATTTCTTTTTAATATTTTATGTTCATCTTCGTCATATATGATTTGTGGAAAAAATCTATCGTCAATATTGTTGATCATTTCATTTCTTTTTATTTCATTCATAATATTATAATAAAAAATGATTCCGATAAGTATACATATGTTATTACAATTCATACTTACATTAAAAGGCATAATTGTGTTGTTTTTAAGAACATATCTTGCTCAATTTGGCTGATAATAATATTAAATCTTTTGAGCGTTTTAACACATCTTCGCAAATCTCAAGTGACAAGTGTGTTTACTCGAACTTATTATGTTTGCACACCTAAGTTGACTTCGTGTTTCTTAAAAAAAAAATAGCATAAATTACATTCTCATAAAAACGTTAGTATTATAATTTATAATATAACACATCATCTATGCTTATATTGTTAATTTTAATTTCGTTCCGCCAACACCATATTTATTCATGTCATCGACCTTTGCGAACGACTCTCATTTCACACAGCTTTATGTTACATTTTATACACTTGTATAATGTTTGTGCAATTTCAAGAAACGAAAACGAACTCATGTTTAATCTAACAAAACTCAATTGCACAATACATAAATCGAAACTAATGATAAACTTTCTACAAAACTAATCTCATGTGATGTTCGCATGCGTATTATTTATACTTTTACACGCATAGTAACAACACAATCTCACTAATCCTTATTGATTGAAATTGTATGAATCGATGAAAATTAGATTAATACACTTATCGGTGAATTGTTTTTTCCATCATATTAAAATAAATAAATAAATCTTTAATTTTTCATTCAAATCAATATTTATCAACCTCATAAAAAATATCAAACACGACATTAAAACTGCATCTACATATAATAACATCGAAACGTCCTCGTCGACTGCAGCGAACCTCAAGCATCAACACACTCGAGATACAACACGTACGCCACAGAGACAGATAATATCTCGATCCTTAAACCCAACTACCGGCAATAGACGCCGATAAATACATCAACCGTCGACACTTGCGACATTCACAATATTGACATCAATAATAATATCCGATCCTCAAGATTCCACTAACCCCGTTAACGAGTCCCTGCGGTGACGTCGTCGTCGACAGCCTCGCGACGCCAATGCACTTCCAGCCGAGGTCGATGCATTTCGCTTTAAATTCAGAATCGCACACTTGTGGTCGATGATGCACGAGAAAACTCATATTTATCCTTTTTGAGTCTTTTGGTCCTTGTTTTTACTGCTCGAGAGTGGTAAATGGCGATTGTCTTGGCGTATATTCTTGATTGATGCTCGGAAGCAGGAATAATGGATGTCTATTGAAAGTATTTGATGGGAAAGAAACTAACTCATAAATGATAAGCATTCAGAACGAGAAAGAAAATTGATGCACGAATGGCTAGAGCTGTGTAAATTTGCCTTAACGATCAATATACTACTAAATTAAGGCTATCGAGGTTTCTGTATTCTACCCTTTTCTATACTTGCAAGATGTTCCAAAGTTGACATACGAAAGTCGAAATTTTCTTTTTGTTCGAAAATCTTATTTTTGTTGAAATGTCTAAAACACAGATAAAAAGCGTATAATATTGTACGAAACTATTCTGAAATACAATTGCAGACGTCACTACTTATGCGATTTTATAGATTCCAAGAAGTCGAGATTTTATTTCACTTCGCTTTTGTTTGTTTTTCGAATTTTCCTATTGAAAATGCGATTCTGTGTTCAGATTATGATTTAATTTGAATGAATTTTTCTTTGATGTTTTGAAAATATTCAACTGCTTATACTCATTTCCACGATTTATTAGTTTTTTATGTACGCTATAAAATCGTTTATATTGTACGATGTGCAGTTATTCGAATTTGCATTCTGAAATCGACTATTTTCGTATATATTACGTTAAACCGTCCGCATTCCGAAGGTTCCTTTTGAAAATTTCAATTTTTCTCATATTAAAGAATTTATGTCAAATGCAAATCGTATAACATAACAAATCGATCGTCAACACACAAGAGCACATATTTATAGCCATAGTACTCGTTTCATAATTGAATTTGCCTCGAGTCGATACTGTGTTTCGATTCAATTATGTCTCATATTCTCAATTGCACAGAGATGTAATGTTAAATGAATACATCAATCATTATATATTTCCGTTTCAATATTTTTTTCCCGTTTTCGGATCATCGATTAGTGCTTTTTCGTACAATATTACTGTACAAGTCAATACGTTTGAATTATTTGTTGAACAGTGCAGTGAAAATCTAGTTCACGTGAAAAATTACCATCGACACATTTTCCCTTATCGATAAAAGCATTAGTTCTTTTCAAAAAAACACCAATGATGTTTTATTTCAATTTAATTTTATCCTGCCTTGTTATTCATTCATTCTATGTATTTCGCACATGCATATTATATTACTGTTCACACATCGCATATCTAACAATAAGCTAATATACGCCTACCAAAACCGCAGACGCTTTAATCAGAAATTGCTGATCGACCACAAAATCTGTGCACCGCTTTATATTATACATTTATGTATATATAAATGAAATACGGAAAACGTCCAAGGTCTCAATGGGCAGGCTCCGTTGTTTACTTCTATATTCTATTATTGCTCTTTTCTTTTTCATTAGAGTTTTTATTGAAAATTTTCAAAAGCGCCTCGGCTGTTTTGCCAAGACTATTGTTGCCCACGGCGCGGCGTCTATTTTCGATATTTAAGATCGTTTCGCGATCTTTTTAAAATAAGAATATACATATTTCTTACAAGACCGCACGCATAAGATATTTCATGTCGTAATTCACGAACTCTGGCTTCGATCCAGTCCCGATCACACGACAAACATCACTTTTATCGAGCGCCGCACCCCAAAATCTAATTTCGATACTAATTCGCCTTCTAGTTTATTTGTTTCGTGTGCGAATTCCGCAAATAAGCGACATCGGTGACTTTCCCCCTTTATTCTGTCGTTTTATCGGTGCAATTTTCTTTGTCATTATAAATATATTAATGTCGTCTGTTCGATCGATAAGTTGTGGCATTGCTCTCTGAGTAAATATTAGATTAATCAGATTTAATATTTTGATATTGCAGTTCCTGTTGATTTCCTGTAACGTTCGATGTATTTCCTTCATGGCATTATTATGAAAATACGATTTATCGCACTTATAGGAAAAAAATATTGAACCGAACTAATCCAATTAATAAATCAACCAGCTAGAATCTTCAAAAATGTCTTTCACGTGCTTCGACACGTCCTTCGTGAATTCTTAACCGCAATCGATCCGAACATTTTCCGAAGAAAACCTTTTCCGATCTCGGGGGCAGAAAAGTCGGACTTTTTCCCGAAATAGAATATCTCGCAGACTTTATTTTGCAATTTGACATACTCGCATTATTATCATTCGAGTCTACGACGATTGCCAAAAATCGCAACTTTCCTCTCGGGCGTTCGAAAATTTCGCTTCGTTACGGTGCCGAGACGTTATGGAATCTCTGCGTACGTCACTCGAACGAAGTTTTATCGTTCTTTAACGAACCGATCGTAAATTTTTCGAATGCTTCGGTTAGTGATTGGTGCCAAATTGCTGTTTTTTGTACCCGTTTGATTGCACAAATTGTGCGATTAGCTGCGAATGTTCGATAGACGGTTTTCCGCAACGTTTTTCTTCACCGTTGCGTTTTGGTGAATCATCGTTTTTATTTTAATTAATAATCAATTGTAAGTATGTGTTGGTTTTGTAATTATCTTATTGTTAGTGCATCATTTCTTTTGTTTTAAAAAAAATATTTACGTATGTTTGCGTCCTTAAATAATGCAATAAACTTCATGCAGATAACTCTTAACAATGCGTTTTTTTATGCAAACTTCAAACATTTCATGGGATTTTTTCTTTTTAATGCAATGTGACATAATTTACCGTAGTCTGTAATTTTTTTACGTCGTGCTATTTTCAGCGATGTCCTCGATTTAAAAGAAAAATCACATTCAAAACATAATTGTAAAATTCGCTTTTTATGATATTTTTTTCAATTTCTTTTAGTCATCGTTAATTTGACCTGATTCGATTCGCTCTATCATGCATTTAATTTTGAAACTTCACTGTGTTAATTATCCACTTTTGCATTTTTTTCACTGTACAATCATTTTCATTTCCGTATTTAGTTCTCAGGTAGGAACAAAAGATTAGTCATTTATTTTTATAATATACACATTTACATATTTTTAGTTGCGCTCATTTTCCTTATCTCTACAAACGATTTAATTTTTTTTCTGTATCATGTTCAGACTCACGTATTCAATATTGACAAATTAATCATTTTATGTCAACTACCAGATTGGATTGTCTCTTTACGATCTCATTTGTCTGTGGGAAACCCATTTTTTCCACGAATATGAATCAATATTTTCATTTGATATAAAAATTAATAATACATTCATACAAGTCGTTTAATATTTGACAACAAACATTATAAAGTACCAAAAATAATATTTTTGTTTGCTATCCTATCACATACAATTCGTCTCAGACATTTTTATCTTATTTCAATATTTTTATTTAAATTTTATTTTCATAAATTTTATTTTCTCTACTAGAATCCATACAAAAATCACTTCATATATTTTTCACTATGAAATATTACAGAGTAGTATACATATTGATTCAATTTTCATCAAAACATTTTCATTGCCCAACATAACACCTGCTGAACAACATAATAAAAAAAATAGGTAAAAAAACTTTTTAAGTTAAACGGTTTTATGTTAAACATACATTGCAATGTTTAAGATAAATGTACTAAAAACCAAAAAATAATAAAATAGATACAGTCGTAGGAATTATAAACATATGCATAGACTAGACTAAAATTAAACCGTGGGGCAAGTCAATTGTCTACAAATTATCGACTTAATGTGCGATAGAAGAATCGTTTAATTCGTCGTTAAATTCGACGTGCCCCACGGTTTAATTTTAGTCTAGTCTATGCATATGTTTATAATTCCTACGACTGTATCTATTTTATTATTTTTTGGTTTTTAGTACATTTATCTTAAACATTGCAATGTATGTTTAACATAAAACCGTTTAACTTAAAAAGTTTTTTTACCTATTTTTTTTTATTTTCTAGTTTTTAGTTTTTTATAGTATATTGTATTCTGCTTATTGAGTCCTTTCATTTGATACGCATGTTGATTGGATTGATAAAACCTACGTTATCCGCCATTTTGTAGCGGCCGCCATCTTGGATTTCAATTTTTTATACTATATTGTATTCTGCTTGTTGAGCCCTTTCATTTGATACGCATGTTAATGGGATTGATAAAACCTACGTTATCCGCCATTTTGTAGCGGCCGCCATCTTGGATTTCAATTTTTTATAGTATATTGTATTCTGCTTGTTGAGCCCTTTCATTTGATACCCATATTTATGGAATTAATAAAACATAAATGATCCGCCATTTTGTAGCGGCGGCCATCTTGAATTTATAATGATAATGAATAAACATAATTGTATTGTCACCAAAATCCAAAGTGTATACAAAATTTCAGATTAATCGGTTGACAGGAAGTGGGTGAAATTTGAATTACTAAATTTGATCCAAGAAAAAAGAATAAAACAAACGGGTTAAGCTAAGTAAAACCGTTTAAAAACGAATGCATTCTTATCAACTTGTGAAGGTCTTTCGAACAATCGGTAAATATTTACTCATATTCCAACAGTTTCATAAAAAAACGACCACAGCTCCATAATATTAAAAACACACGTTGCACACGAATGCAAGTGTCGATCGTTATTCACATCCAGATAAAATCTCTCATGTTAAATGCAGTAATAATAACATTTTTTCAAAGCACTTCAACATTGGCCAATATACTTCTTCAATAGACCGTTTCTTTTATTTTATTTTTTTAATTTGTATTTATTAATAAATTTATCGATTCATTCCAAATGATTAATTGAGCAATGGAAACTAAAATAAATGCATTCGCATTCAACTCGGACCGCTTTCAAAAAGGCTCTAATCTGGTTCTGAAGCCGAGGCGATCAACCGACGAGGAATGCAGTCTTCACGTGTCTTTTAACATTTTATTTCACATCAGTTCCTCACGTGGATCGGAGAAATTGTCACCATAGCCATTTCTCTCTTTTATGAATTCACCGTGAGAACGTTGAGAGAAGCCTGTCGTCGTGGCCTTCTCCTCATGACCTCATGGAGAATTGGAAATGTGCATCTCTTTGTCGTCTCGTTTTATGCTTAATATAATATAATGCAGTTTTCCTCCTCGGTTCGTTTATGGTAATGCTGCTAAAACGGATTCCGTTTGATTTATTTCTTTCGAGCGAGAATTCTATTAGCGTTTTTATGCTTTGTGTAGTTTCGATTTGAAATGTTCGTGTTTATGGTCGTTCGTATTTGTATCCGATGTTCTTAGATTTGCAGAAATTTATTGATAATAAAGTTAAATCGAAAGCAAATATTATGGATAGAATCTCGGTCGTTCACTGTTGAATATTTATCTATTGAATTGTGTTAATTGAACCGAATACGATTTGTGCAAGTCTATTTCGATTAATCGACGCTGCGTAATTCAATATTTAGCTTTTACATTAAAAAATATTTGATTTTCAATCCTTATCATTTTATTTATTATTCGATTCGAATATTAGTGTGGATTTTCCCAATATTATTTATATCCTTCTGTGTGTCCCACTTATCAACCAATTTCTATGTTAATTGCATAAATTTTCAACGCTGTACTCGGCTCCTCTCTTTCAATCATAACATAAACATCAAAATTGAGTTCATAACACTTGCATCAATTATTATATTATTATATAATAGTGATTTTATTAACTGCACTGATATTTTATGAAATGAAAACTCCTAAATATCAACAACTTTTTTCTACTCGAACTTCGACCATGAGACTGTTTACATGCATCGAGATTGTAAATAAATTTAATGTGAACTGTAAAAAAAATAATTTTCCACGATAAGGATTTTCCTATATTTATGTATATTCCTTTAACATTTTCGATTTTATATTATATATCGTCCATAAATCACAAAAAAACGTAAATTACTTACACATAGTATGTATGTGTTCACTTCACATGTCATGAAAACTTCATCGACCTCTCATGAAATTATTAATGGTACTGGAACGTCATTAACTTTTATGATTAATCAACATCATATAAAGTACAAAGCTCACATTTCAAAAGTTACTGCATGTTTTCATAATGCATTCGTATTTCGATTTAAAATTTCATTAATTTAATTTCACTGCAGATACTATTCGTTCGTTTCATATAAAATTATCTTTATACCCTCCTTAGCTTTTACGATGCAAATTTCATCCTTATTTCTTCATCATGTTGCCACCTAAGATTATTTTTTCTGTAGGTGTGTTTACATAGTGCTTGATAAACTTGGTCAACTTATCTTAATACGTCGCTCCACTAACGCAACAAAAAATACGTTAACAGATAATGCATTTTTGATAAGTTATCATTCCTAAATGTAATCTTAAATATTTCTAGTCGTTTTCCACTGAAAAAATACAATAGGATATTTTATTTGACTCACAATATTTTTGATAACATTATTAAGCAACACGTGCCTTTGCCCTTCAAGTAATTTACAGATAAAGGCATCGAAACAATTTGTTTATATAAAACATGTGTTTTTTTCCTTCTCATTTTACTTCTGCGTACATATTTTTAACATGAAGCTAGGACACTCATTTTTGAAGAATGTACCGAAGCATTGACAGTTGAATAAATGTTGATTAAACAGAACACAAATAAATAATTGCGCATTTAAGTCGCTCTTCCTGTGAAAATTTATCACACGAAACATGCACCAATTCAATTCCAAGATTAAATTTTTCATCACGACGAACAGTACTAAAAAGCTTACTAGTCACTCGAAAACACAACTATATAATTATTCACACTTCGCTAGCGTTTTCAACAATTTTTATCACACATTCAGTTATTTTGCACGCGTCACTAGCTTCATACAATACACGTACGAAATGTGTCGCGTTATGCAAATGTTTCGTTCGTTCAAATAACGCATAGTGAACATGTGATAACGTTAAAAATACACACACATCTCGATTTTTCACTCCACTCGTCACATTTGCTCTCCAGCATAACACAGTTTAAATGCCGAAGTGATAATTTGTCATGAGACGCGTTTTCATAAAATATCCGGATATTTTACATTCGATTGTTCAATACTATTTAGCTTACATCACGAGCAATTAAAGCTCGCGCATTTTTGCATTTGAATGTGATTGATTTTCTTCTAGACGTCGGTTTTTACCGGTTTTTTTCTTCTGCAATTAAAATAGACTGCGTTCTTGATTCCGTATAAATCGCTCGCTACGATTTATGAAAGTCATCTTCGAGTGGATTAATTTATTCAATTGCATTCAAGTACTATTTCTCATTGCAAAAGCCATCGAGCATTCCCATTTTCATTGTTTAAAGTGAAAACACCGCTTTTTTTCTTCAATTTCTCAACAGAAATCCGGAAATTATATGAAAATAAAGAACAAAACTTACTCGATTTTCATTTCTTGCCAAACATTTTCACATACATCGTTTCGATTTCATTCTGACGGTTTACTTTTTGGCATCTTCTACGTTTCCATTCGAGACGTGTGTGACGGGGATGAAAATTTTTCAGCACTTCCGTGTCCGCTGAAAACTACTCGAGTCTCATTCGAAAACCAGTCACGTTTTTTATTACCATTCATTTTTCGCAAAGCTCATAAATATTTATAAAATCGACATTTTTCATATAATAGAATCAGCATACAAACTACGTCTTCTACAAATACATTTCAATAGAAGTAACATTTATTTTCATCGAAATTCACAAGTGCGTTCGGCTCATAAGCAAACTCAAAACGCAACCGCTACTTATAATCACCTTCGGATGTGACAAAAACCACATTTCTCTCAAAAATATCGACAAGCATTAATGCAGTTTACGAAAAGCTATATTTCTTTTTCGTCAGACACCCAGACCGGTACTCCTTGAGCAAATATTCGATATTGATCTTCGGCTGTTTGTCTCGACGCGCGTGCATACATGGCTCGATCGAGGCCAAGGATGCCATATCACAGTCGAGCTCTTGTTCATACATATAACTGCGAAGAAAATAAGAAAACTATAACGAGTACACGTTCGATAAACGATGAGTCTCGAAAGACGTCAAAGGATCTCGGATCTATGTATAGATCCGCGATAAAAGATGGCGAAACTCGCCGACGCAACGAACGGTTTTTTGGCTCACGTGGTCGCGAGCTCTCTTATATTTAGCGATTTAGCGAAATCATACACCGGATGGCAATGACGATCGCATTATTTCCGTTTGTCGAACTGATCGATCTGCAAATATATTTGCCGATCAGAGCTAAACGTGTCCAACTCCACAAATTGTAAACAAGATGGCGAAAAAAACGACCGAACGTGTTCAATACATTTTCCAAAATTTCCTTGATGAATTCGTATTTTAGAAATTATAAGCTATAAATGTATTCAATTCACATTAGAGTACAGAATTAATTAAAATAGCTTCTGAAATAAATAATTTATTATCCGGTGTCCAATAATTTGATGGTATTTATCTTCATTATTCAGAAAAGATATGTCATACATAGAAAATTATGATTATACCAAGTACATTTAATTTATTTTTTTTTGTTAATAAGTAGAGTTAGTCACGATTAGCTCTGAATCTGAATTCGTCTTGAAAATATATTCTAATATCTATAATAATAGCCCATAATGTCGTAAACGATAAACTGCTTTCCGGCGGTTCGATCTCGTCGATGATCTATCGAAAATTTTGAGATGTGAGTGTAAATTTTCAAATTTATTATGTTTGTCGAATCATTAGGAAAATTGTAGTCATGTGAGGTTGACGATTTTCATGTTGTTAGGTGAATGTGATGTGATTTTCAATATATTTTTCATGGTGTCCAAGTGTGTTCATTGCTCAATAAGTCGTCTAGTAATTTTAATTAATTAACTATTAATTTTTACATAATAAATATTGTTTAGTATTCTTAACTATGTTTTCTTACTTAAAAATGCTAACTGTGTCTAAAAATTGTAATATTATTAGGTTTTTATCTTATTGTTTGCGCAATTGATGCGAGAGTCTGCTTTGCTTGGAACGTTATACTGAGGAAAATTGTTATCAAATTTACATGCTTTGAATATTATACGTATCAGTATTTTTATTTTTAGCATATTGTTAACATATATTTATACATGGCCGATTATGTTAGCCATCGCTATTTTGTCGATGCTCGATTTCCTTGAACTTGTTATATAAAAATCAGTTTTGCCTAGACATATAATTTGTGAATTTCTTATCAAAATATTTTTGCGGAAAAACCATTCATATACTCTTTCGTCCAATATTTAATTCTTTCATTTTCGAAAATTAGAGAAAAGTGCTTGAATGCCATAATTTTCCATTTTATTACGTAATTATTATATAAAATTTAGACGTTTATTGAAAGTACATACTGAATTTTCAACATTTTCCAATAGCATTGTATTGCTACCTTGATTATGAATGCCTGATTATTTTTTATACTGTAATATACGTGTAGTTAAAGGTTAGTCTGCACATTATTATCTTTCATACTTGTAGATTAAACTACTCTCGAAAACAGCAATATCTATTATCTATTATATAAATTTTACATATTATTAGCAAAATAATCATGGGTCAATTCAGTCAAATCACTTTCTCTACTCATATGTCGTTGTCAAGCTACATGTCTTTTTATTTTTCCTCTCGATAGTTTTTATATGTTAAGATTTATTTCCTAACAAGCATGAAACATTTTAAACGAAAGCTTTGCGTCAATAACATATCAAACAAGATTACATTTTATAGCTATGATAATGTTTTATTAACTTTCAACGATTCCAAGAATTGTATGTCTTTGAATATATTATACTTTACGTCAAGTTATAATTCTGTTTCACTAGAAATATATCACATTTCGACAATGAACTACTTAAAACACAATGCAAATGCTTTTTCGCTTATTTATTTTAAATAGACCACCTTTGAAACAACGCTATATCAGATTTCAAAATGAATTCACTCCTCTGAAAAAAACGAATAGATTTTTCCACGTGAGAAAAAAATCGTCAAAATAACAAGTCCATCTGAATTTCAACCGCATACACGACTCAATGACAATCCAATTCAATGGTAAAATTACGACATATAATTAATTAAATGCATTTTCATCGATATAAATATCCGATGAATTACGCGCGCAAATGACGCACCCTGACCAAACCGAATCGGCGGAACTGATTTGCGTCGATTTTCGATTCGCGAAAGCCATTTATCAAACAAATATGTATCGCCAGATCATAAAGCCATATTCCGTTTCCAGGTGGTCAGCAGACGACACGACCTTCGGCTCATTGTCACCTCGGCCACCATGGACTCGTCGAAGTTCTCGTCCTTTTTCGGAAACGTGCCCACATTCAACATTCCGGGTCGCACTTTCCCCGTCGAGTTGTTCTTCAGCAAGAACGTCTGCGAAGATTACGTAGACGGTGCTGTTAAACAGGTATGTCCATTTTTTTAATAATAATTCTTGGATACAATTATGGACGGAAAGGAAAGGATGGTGACTATATCATCTTCCAAAATTCAGCTTGACTGTTCATTTTAGAGAAAAAGTGTGATTACTGGTTCCTGATCATTCAATCGTCGGGAAATGTAGTGTAAGGGGATTCATTATTTATTTAACTTGATACTAAATTGTCTTCTTACTCTAGTTCTCGTATTTAATACAAGAAAAGTAACAATTTCCAGTTAGAATCTAGTTAGAAAAAAAAGCGTTCCCCTTTATGTACATATCTGAATTTAGTAATAAATTTCAATCATATTCTGCTAAAAAAAAAAAATAACAATGGTTAACAATCGATGATTGAAATACAGGCCCTTTTTACCTAGGAGGCAAGTTTTTAAGTCCAATATATTGGAAGTTATTTCGTTAACTATTTAAAAATTAAATTGATAACTGTTTTCTATGAGCCTAATCGTTCCTATTTTAACCCAACTCCCATTTTCACTCGAAAGTCCTAACCTGATATTCTATAAATATTCTTCTCCTCTAAAAAAATTAATGCTGTAATTTTAATCGACTTTTTATTTTCAGACTCTGCAAATCCATCTGCAACCCACTGAAGGTGATATTCTCATATTCATGCCCGGTCAAGAAGACATCGAAGTCACGTGCGATGTGAGTTTTAAGCTCGAAATACACATACTCACCGCTGAAAAAATATTCTCGTTTTGCAATTTTCCAAAATAATACCCTCGCAAGGTTTATTGCCGCGATTATTTCGGGATGTGGTTCTGGAATCAATACTCGGTACCATGGTCGATGTCAAAAATCGCACGCCATGTCGTACCACGTCTCCGTTTCTCGTAAAATACGTGACTTAAAAACGTATTTTCAGCATATTTCACCGTTTGTTTACTGAAAGGTTAAGTTCTGCGTGACCGGTTGAATAGATATTGAACTTGCAAAATTTACTCTTTTTATGTCATTACTTTGCAATTAGTCTTCTTTCTTCCGTCTAATTACTTTAATAATTTTAATTTATCACGATACGTTTTATATTTATATTTTAAGTTCATTGAAATTTTATCGTACAGGTTTTAGCTGAAAGGTTAGCGGAAATAGATAACGCACCACCACTCTCCATACTGCCAATATATTCGCAGTTACCTTCGGATCTCCAGGCAAAAATTTTCCAAAAATCACAGGATGGTATTCGAAAATGCGTAGTAGCCACTAATATTGCTGGTTAATTTTGACATTATTTGTAAAATTAGATTATTTTTAATTTTGTTTATCAAATAACTTATTATGAATTATATTTCTATCTAATTACAGAGACATCTTTGACAGTAGATGGAATTATATTCGTAATTGACTCTGGGTACTGTAAATTAAAAGTGTACAATCCCAGAATTGGTATGGATGCTTTACAGGTATTTGAATATTTTTTCTGCAATATTTTATTTTATTTCCGAAATCTATTATTTCATTTTCATTTTTTTATTAGATATATCCTATAAGTCAGGCAAATGCCAATCAAAGATCTGGACGTGCTGGACGTACTGGTCCAGGTCAAGCATTTAGACTATATACAGAACGTCAATATAAAGATGAACTACTTGTTACAACGGTACCTGAAATTCAACGGACAAATCTAGCAAATACTGTATTGTTATTGAAAAGTTTAGGTGTTAAGGATCTGCTACAATTTCATTTTATGGATCCACCTCCACAGGTCGACAAAACGCATTTAAAATATTTTAATGAAAAAACACACATTAAAAATTGCTAATTTATTTTATAGGATACAATACTCAATTCAATGTATCAATTGTGGATTCTTGGTGCATTAGATCATACAGGTGCACTAACACCGTTGGGTCGTCAAATGGCTGAATTTCCTCTGGATCCTCCTCAGTGCCATATGTTGATTGTTTCCTCAAAAATGGGTTGTAGCTCAGATGTCTTAATCATTGGTTTGAATTTTATAAATAAATTATTCAATTTCGATTATCATTGTTATAATAATTATTTCATTTTCAATTTCAGTGTCTATGCTCTCCGTTCCATCTATTTTTTATAGACCAAAAGGCAGAGAAGAGGAAGCTGATGGAGTAAGAGAAAAATTCCAAGTTCCCGAATCAGATCATTTGACACTCTTACATGTTTATAACCAATGGAAAACTAACAAGTTCGTAAAAGTATTTGTATTATTTGTCGAAATTTAAAATTTTCACATTCATTCAATATTGATTATTTTTCAGCTATTCCTCACATTGGTGCACTGATCATTTCATCCATTCGAAAGCCATGCGTAAAGTCAGAGAAGTCCGACAACAACTAAGAGATATACTTCAACAACATAAAATGCCTCTAGTTTCTTGCGGTAATGATTGGGATATTATAAGAAAATGCATTTGCTCTGGTACTTTAATTTCATTTAATTTATTAATTTTATCAATACAACTTATTGAAAACAAAACCTAAATAATGTTTTTAATTGTGAAAATTTCAGCCTATTTCCATCAAGCTGCCAGACTTAAAGGAATTGGAGAATATGTGAACTGCAGAACTGGAATGCCTTGTCACTTACATCCTACTTCAGCTTTGCTAGGATTGGGTTCAAGTCCAGACTATGTGGTTTATCACGAACTAGTTATGACTGCTAAAGAATACATGCAATGTGTTACTGCTGTTGATGGTCACTGGCTAGCCGAATTGGGTCCTATGTTCTTCTCTGTGAAAGAAACTGGAAGGTAAATATATTGAAGTGTTTTGCTCTTTTTTTTATGCACTTGTTATTATATTTGATTGCCGAAAAACATTTATTCATAATATTAGATCTGGGAGAGACAAAAGAAAACAAGCTGCTGTACATTTACAAGAAATGGAAACTCAAATGCAAGAAGCTGAAAAACAGATGGCTGAAGAAAAACGTATCAAAGATCAAGCCTTACCGATAAAACAAGAAGTTGCAACTCCCGGTCTATCGACTCCCAGGAGAACTCCTCATCGACTCGGGTTGTAAATTGCCCATTTATAATCAAAATGAATATTATATTCATCTAGTTTGTTTTAAATATCTTTAGTGTGTAATGTTATTAATAACAATTCATTCTATTTTTCATCATGTATCTATGTAATTTGTTTGATTAAATTCAAATATATTATTAATAAATTGTGTTTTATTACGTGTACAAGTGATTTAATTATTTATTCTATAACAAATTCTTAAATTGCAATAAAAAAAAAAATGAAAATATAATATTGAAGAAAAGAACAAATACACAAGATATTAATTTAAATAGTTATAGTTATTAGAATTTAATAAATATCAACACTATCATGACTGCGTTTCATATAATAACTTTGATTATTTATGAATATTGATTGGGAAACTGCTCTGGTAGCGCGCATTTATAAAATGTGTAGAGCGAGCTTAATACATTGAGTGAACTCACAACCTTCGTCATAAACGCAGCTATGAATAATCTTTAGGTACAAGATAAAAACACTCTTATCACTACTATCGTTAAAGATTATAATTGCATATTATATTATGAATTCAAAATGCAAAAACGTCATCCGAACGGCCATCGAAAACGCACACTAATGCAACTTAATAAAATCGGTGAACGCACATACGCACGTTAACGTCTATCGCCATAACGCTGCTATGGAAATCTTTAAATTGCACAAAGAAATCGTTTTCATTAGTACTATCTATAAGGACTAGAATTGTGTAAGTGCGAAATAAATTTCAATAAGAAAAACGTCACGCGAACGGCAATCGAATCGAACGCACATCTACAAGTGTGCGGCGGCGGGCGGCGGCAGTTGTCAAGTGAGACGGGGGCGAGGAGTCAGGAGTGAGGAGTGAGAAGTGGGAAGCGAGGAGCGAGGATCGAGGATCGAGGAGTCGGAGTCGAAGGACGATCTCGGAGTCACGCGGTCATATCGTGACCCGGGAACGTAACACTAGACGAAGACGCCGCGATGGCCAAGAAGACGTACGATCTGCTGTTCAAGTTGCTGCTGATCGGCGACTCGGGTGTCGGCAAGACGTGCATCCTCTTCCGGTTCTCGGACGACGCCTTCACCACCACCTTCATCTCCACCATCGGTTGCTATCTTTTATATATCACTCGAATCTTACATGTGCGGTTCCTTGAACTCCGATTTAACCTTGTCTCCAATTACGCGACGTTCGATTCGTCCGCGGGGCCGATTCGTCGAGTTCGATCTTTTGGAATATCGCCCGTTTCCCAGTTCAGGCTTTCGAGGTCTTCGAATTCGCTACGCGTCCTCGCACAGAGTTTCTTCAAGACTAGATTTGACCGAAAGGGATTCAATCTAGTCCCCGATTGAGCTTCGATCTCCGGTTTCGTTGAGCTTCAGCATATGAACTCGATAAGCTTTTATCTAGGTCTCGAATAGATTTCAACTTAGGGGCTCGATTAATTTTAATCTAGGAGTCTTAATAAACTGAAGTGTAAGGTTTCCGTAGACTTCAGTCTATGGGACTGAATAAGTTTTGACCTAGGCTTTTTAAGCTTTATCCCAAAGATTAAATTGTGACCGATCTATTGTCATTCAAATGGTTTTTATTGTGAGAACTTAATAGGTCTCGACGTAGGGTTAAAATAGACTGGCTCAAATGCTTTTAACCTGAGGCTCAGATATAATCGAATTTAAAGTATAAACAGAATTGCTCTGGGATTTTAATAGAATTATGTTTTGAATCTAAATGATTTTCTAGTATGCAATTCTATAAATTGGCATAGTAATAATATTTCAAATATATAATTAATGAGATTTATAACAGACTGAAATCTTTCCTTGTCTAAATTCATTCCAAGATATTGTTTCAATTTCATATATTCACATAAATTCAAAAAAAATAAAAAAACTAACCGTTGAGCATTACAGATTGTGTTGAATCATAAATAATCCTCTTATCAAATATATATGTGTAGGTAGAATTCAATCACAGTTGTTATGTTATGTTTTATTTTTGTTGCAGGTATAGATTTTAAAATAAAGACGATAGAATTACGGGGTAAGAAAATTAAATTGCAAATATGGGATACCGCCGGACAGGAACGTTTTCACACCATCACCACTTCATATTATCGAGGTGCCATGGGTATCATGTTAGTTTATGATATTACAGATGAAAAAAGCTTCGAAAATATTGTCAAATGGCTCCGAAATATTGATGAGGTTCGTGTTTTGATAATTACTTATTTTAATTTGTTGAATATACACCATTTATTACAACTCTTCGTTCATATTTTTATCGTTTAGTTTGCATCCTGTTTTTAACTCTACTTTCAATGATAATTTTTGTAATTTGATAAAAAATTTCATATAAAATGACAAAGAATTACTTCATTACTTATCGCTATTTTAATTTTATTTTATATTTCCAGCACGCCAATGAAGATGTAGAAAGAATGATTTTGGGAAACAAAAGTGATATGGAAGATAGAAGAGTAGTCAGTAAAGCTAAAGGAGAAGCTGTTAGTGTCTAATCAGTTTTTCTTTATTACAGCTCAAAGATTACAAATTATTACTGACAATTTTATTTTTCAGATTGGTCGCGAATATGGAATCCCTTTTATGGAAACTTCTGCCAAAGCTAATATTAATATAGACCGAGCATTTTCAGAATTAGCAGAAGCAATATTGGAAAGGACTTCAGGTCGTGACGCAGGTGATACACAGGATAAATTGTTAGTCGAACGTCGAACAGGCAACACCGGCAATAGCAGTCGTAATTGCTGTTCTTAGGTCTATTTTTTTTAACTTTTAGGCTTTATTAAACATAATTTTGTACATTCATAATTCCCGGCTATTATTTAATATGAAAACAGTAAAGAATACAATATGTTCTCTATTACTTGATAATTGTGTCGCTCAAGCTTGCAAATGTAATAGAGCTGTGTCCTATTTTTGTTATATGATGTCAAAATCACACAATTTAATATCTAAATGAACAAAATTTTATAAATTATTTTTTTATGGTATTGGAGACTGAATGTATTTAACTTATTTTCATTTTAAATTGAAATTTTGGCTGTTCTAAGTAGTAATTTATATTATCTAAACTAAAATTCATTGTATACATAATTTATTTTATTTTAAAATTCTATAAAAGTAAATCTTAATGATCTTGAATATCTTCTACATTATTGATTTTCTTAAAAAAAATTCAACTTTCTTCGAATATCCAATTTTTACTGTCATAATATTTATATTTTAACAATTGACAATGTCGTTACCATAAGAAATCCTATTGCCAAAATTTAAAATTCTCAATTTTGTTTCGAAAATTCTGTGATTGAATATTTAACATTGTATAATCATATTTATTTTTGAATAAGAACTAACAATAAGACCATATAAATGACAGAGTCCACACTCATCTGCATCATTTTATGCAATGAACTAATATAAATCTTAAAAACTTTGCCACCTTTGTATATTATTTTCAATAAAATTACATTTTCATCACTATTTCATGAAATTTTGATGTACCGTTGTGGACATATTGTATGTGAATTCTGTAATTTAATGTGTCGCATGATCAAACAATATTTTACCATATTAAGCTCATCAATACTATGTAAATATAATATATGTATTAGTCTATACATGCCTTTATTTATTGCATTCTTGTAACTCGGAATAGTTATTTTGAGTATTTCAAAAAAAAAATAGTACATATTTGAACATAAACTACATTCATAAATGCTACTCAAGCAATATATAACAAGTGTACTTTTATGTAATAAATCATGTATTTCGGTATTCATACATTAATTGGTGTAAGTCTGTTTAAATAACAAATATTAAATAAACCAGATTAAATAAAGGTTGTGTATCGTTGGTTGATCATATCATTTTGTTAAATATTTTATTCGATCGAATCAAATAAGGCTTACATGGTGTTGCAATTGAGCTGAAATCAAATACATACTTTCTGTACTTATGATTGGAAAATGTATGTTGCCATTTATTTTAATCTACTTCTTTTCGTTTATCTTTTTGACTAGTTGAATTTCATAGTAATTAATTGAGTTGTACAATAGGACATACATATTTTCAATGTGAAAAACAAAAGGGTTAGTTATTAGTTCATAACTGTTCTTAATGAATATTTCTACAATTTATTTTATTTTCGATATGAAGATAATCATCACATGCTTATTGCTTTAATATTTATTAATACAAATGCAGTAGCTCAATCAAGAAGCATTGTTTTTTTTTCTGAAAAATGTATATTATTTGCCAATAAACATCCTTTTGTATTTTTTACATTCTTTTTTTTCATTCAACTGCAAGCATATACATACATATGTACATCTATTTGTTGTATAAATAGATGGAAATATGAATAAACAATGACCAATACATTTATCAATCCAAGAAGCAAAGGTTAAAATAACATTGTGATAAAGGGTTGTCCATCATTATTTTATCAGTATTTAGCAAGAACTCAATCTGAATACACCATGGAGTCCCATCGCTTAATTTTGCTGCCTATTTTATTGTATTTTCATGTCATTAATTCTCAAGGTAAATATAAATAATATAAAAGAATACTGTATTCAAATAAAATTGCTTTATGTTGTGCGTTTTTGTTTCAGAGTCGTGTAAAATTGAAATCGACTGTAACCACTGCTTACCTGATTATTTGCCTGAAATAACATCGCACGTTGCTGTAGACAATTCAATAATTGCTGCACACGGAGAAGAAATTGCCTTCAGTTGTCACAAATCTAAATTCAAATCGTTCCCGAAACTTAATGTATTAAAAAGTACTTGTGAAAATGGCCTTTTTAGAATTACGAAATCATTACTAGTACACTTAAATGATCTAGGATGCCAGGCTGATTTCTTTGAAGATATCTTACATGATGTTAAATATTGTAATACTACATTACAAGGTCGCTCTTATCAATATCATAACACTTTAATATCGAATGTGGAACATTTGGCTGAGATTTGCTATGATGCTGAAGAAAAACGAACTGTGTTCATTCATATGACTCCTTTCAACAATAACAATATTATTATTGATGCACATCAAGATAAACACAACAAAATCAGCATGCTTGAAAATTTCAACAAAATGTATGACATATCTTCGAGGGTTGAATCTGAACAAGTTTATTACGATGAATCGATGATGAACAAAAAAATGAAAATGCTGTTCGGACGTAAAAAAATTGATCTTGCTGATCAATCTTTAGGAATCGCAAAATTACTGCATCCTGGATTTTTCTATAATCAAAAGAAGCGAATAACAAATTTTCCTTCTAATAAAATTGGAATGTGGAATAGTGTTTTGGAGGGAAATTACAAAAATATTCAACAAGATATTATTGACAAATTTTGTTTCAATCATTCGAATTCTATTCAAGTGTATGCAGGAACACATGATATTCTAACACTCACTGGTAATAATGAACGTCATGAAGTATTCCTTAAGCCAGGAAGAAGATATCCAGTTCCCAAATTTGTTTATAATATTGTATATTCTGAGTCCCAACATAAAGCAGTTGCACTAATTGTTTTAAACAACCCATTTATCTCAATAAGCGAAGTAAGAAACGCAATATTTTGCCCAAGCATTTGCAATCAAATATCATGGCTGAAGCATTTATTAAGGAATAACAATTACGAAAGACCTGCTTATGGTTTAGCATTTTGTTGTGACATACATTCGTTTTACTCAACTGTAACAGATGGACCAAATTTAGTTTTAGATGTTTACACTGGAGAGAAAGGTTTGCTAAGAACTAACGCTTAAAATTTTCATCTATCTATGCAATATTTCATATTAAAGGTGGAACGTTCATATCGTCTTCAAAATTTTTCTGTACTTTTGACTGAGATAATGATTTGGAAAATTTAGCGTTTCTTATTGTCATTTTTGTAAGATCCAGAACTTTTTCTGGTGGTCCTATTTCCAGGAATTCTCTTCTGAAATTAAATTCAAAAATAAATACAAATCAACAAATATTTTTGAATGCTTAATTATAATCCAACCTACTTTGTTGATACATTAATTTTTTGTTCGTTCATATTGTTTTTATTCTTGTGTTTATTTACTGTTTCATTTGGTATGATGATATTCGTAGCATTAAATTTTTTCATTGTTATTAATAAGTAACCAGTTGTTTGTGATCTTTTTGCTGTTGAGTCATTTATGTTGATTTCTTCCGGTAAAGCTAGTTGAAATATTTTATTTTTCAGCACCAATCTCACATAAGTTGGTTGTAAATCCAAATCAATAAGACTTGTGTCTAAATGCCTGTAATATGGAAATTTCAATTAATATGTACCTACCTGGGGAGTAATTTTGATTTTTATAAAAAAAAAATCTTTTACAAAAATTATACACACTTGTAAAGTTGGATTTCCAAATCAAAATAATTTATTTTCTCATCATTAAATTTAAACGGTATTTTCGCTTCATTGATATTGTAAGGTCTCCCATCTACAGCAAACATTGCTCGTGGTTTCTTTATTTTGTTTTCATCCTTTGGTTTCTTAGCATCACGTTTTATTTGATTCAAACGTTCCATTTCTATTCGACATTCTGGAGAATTTTCACTTTTTTCACTCCAAAATCTAATTTTGAATGTGATTTAAACGACTTTTCTTAATATTGACAATTTCAGTTAGGTATAATCTAGAATGTATTGTACATATAATATAAACCTTTGAATTTCCTCTTCGCTTAGTTCATTATCTTCTTTAGACCATTTTTCCTGAATTTTCTTTTCTAATCTTTCTTTTTGGAGTAATCTTTTTTTTCTATACGTTTCTTGTTGTTCTTTTATATGATCTTCAATATGATGAAAACTTTGAAATGCTAATATTCTGTCTGATTTCTTGATTTCTTCACTATCTAATTCCTCTAATTGTGGCAATGATACTATTACGTATTTTCTGTATCCTTCATAATCTTAATACATACATCAACAGCATATATGATTTCATTTGATTATACATTTACCTAGGTATTATATTACTAATGATAAAAACATTTACCTGAACATGGGTTTCCACTTAAATAAAGATATTGAAGATTGTAATTATTTCGTAAAGATTTTAAACTTGTAACATCTCCAATAAAATTTAAAGTGAGATCTAATTTCTGCAGTGATTCACAATGCTCTAAATTTTCAATCACTTCTATATTGTTAATTGCTAGATTTAAATATACTAATTCTTTTAATCTGTTCAAATTTTCTGTACAAAATATTTTCATTAAGATTTAATATTTACTTTTAAGTTAGGTAAGCTATTTTCCTGAGATAGGTACGTAGTACTCTGTATCCCAGGGTCCTATAGTATTTCATGTAAAGTTATAATTTTTGGTACCTACCTATTTTTGATATGATATTCGACTGCAATAATAATATTTGCAATTTTGGACAGCATTCTTGTAAACATTCAATTTTTTCAATAGATTCTTGATGAAGTGAAATTTCTTTCAGAGGTGCTAATTGATGATCGTGATGTTCTGCTCTTTTCCTCAACAACTCTATTGTCACTTGTTAAATGAAAATATTATAATTGAGTTAATTTTGTATGAATAATTATTAAAATTGAAATGCCTAAATAAATCGTTCTTACTTTTCACCATTTTATCAAGAAATAGGAACTTTCTCACAATAACGATCCTCAGTTTATTGATCAAACAGAGTTATAAATAAATATGGATACCTGAATACTTTTGAGTATTTGAATTTGAGCAACTGAATACACACATATATTATAATATGTTGATATTTTTTTCAGTTTTTGAAATAAAATCCTGAACCGAAAATAATTAAACTTAGAAAAAAAATGTTTTTGCGAAAAATAATTTAAATGAAATATAAATGACACACCTAGGTACTTATAATTTTATTTTATACATAAATTTTCCAAAATTAAGCCTTGACATCTTTTTACGCCAAAAATCAAAATAAGACCGAGTCTTGTGTTGAGCTGCACACGATGCTCTGTTATTTCAATTTTCAATTAAACGTTGGCAGCTCTGATCTATAGTACGTAGAATTGTAATCTGTCAGTTTGTTGCTGTCATTGTTTGATGTCTGAGTCAAAAATGGACATTTCAGCAACCGTAGCCTACCTGAAAAACATTGAAGCTAATGAAAAAATACGCCAAGACTCCACATCACACACACCACACCAAGAACTAGAGTTCGAATTTCCGGTACGTTTCGAAACTTAGTGTGCAATACATACATTAAGTTCATTCATTTTATAATTTTCATCTAACATTGTTCTGTTTTGTCACAATCTCATATGTGTAAAACTTGAATACATGTGCTAATAAAAAGCATGAATACTTGCTTTTAGTTAGTGACATGCGTGTCTAGAATATTGCTAAATTCAAAACCTGTTGTAAATATGGTCAATACTATTTTTTCTATGTGAATGAAAAACATTATTGTTAAATAAAAGCATATTCATTTGAATGTTTCTTTATAAACATTCTTTAATGCATTTCTTCAATTATTGCTAGAAACATGTCCTACGAGCATCTATTCTGTATTACACAATGAACAAAATTATAATATACATGTTCCAGTCTTATGATCCTTTTGTAAAACCACATTAGTCTATAAGAGCGTGATAAATTTGGATAAAATATTCTATTCAGATAATTGGTATTCAAACAATACACAACGAGATTAATTTCTCTATATAGAGAACTCATAGCATCAATCTGCTTGTTACTTACCATTTACTATTTGCGATTTGATTGTAGGCAGCTTCCTGTAACGTGTGCAATGGATATTATGGCCCCAACTTTGGAGAACCAGTCTGTCTCACCTGCCATGCGTTTCTTTTCCCCGATTATGCTGCGACTTGTTCCATATCTTTTATAAATAGTGAAAAAACTGATGACAGCGATTCGGGAAATGATGAACCTTCTGATTTAAACTATTCTGACAAACGTTTGAACATATCTCAGAACAATATACCCCTATGGTTACTGGATAGGGTAAGTAATATCATCCAAATTATATTTATTCAAATATTTTATGTGATCAATATATTTTTCTTTTTTTTTATTTAGAATCCTCCAAATAATCCAGATGAAGAAGCGCCAGAAGAAAACAATGTTCCAGCATATAAAAATTTAATATCACCTCAACAGCTTCCAAATATTGAACGCAGGTTAGAGCTTCTTTCAAACGCGCACCCTATTGATCAAATGGAACCAGGATTAGTACAGAAGCTTCCACCCGAAGGTATTACATACATACACCTTTTTATTTTTTAACCAGTTAGCATTTAAATTTAAATATTTTTTTTCAGTTCTTCTATGCATATTCAAATATTTAGATGATTTGTCACTGTGTAGCGTCAGTATGGTCTGTAGACAATGGAGAAATCTATTGAAGGCTCACATTCCCGATCACGTGTGGTCTGTTTATATTGCTAGAAGATGGCCATTGTACAAGTCGTTAATTAATGATGAAGATAAATTAATGGTAATTACATGTACCTAGTTCAAGTATATTTGCACAATTATTCTTCCAATTTGATATATGTATATGGGTATGTACACTGTCAACGGAGTACCGGGATTGGTTTATAAAATATGAAATATTTATTATAACTTTTGTGACCCAGTGAAGGTCAAGATTCTTTGGACTATTGTCGACTAGAATAAACTAATAAACTGATTAAGCCGAAACTCTATATCACTGTAGAGGATATACATATGTACCGATTTAATGACAAAAAGAATTTTGACAATAACTTTCAGCAGGCTTATTAAATTACCTGTTTTTGTTGGACAGAGCATATTTCTGCATACATTCATTATATCTATAATATTCTTATAAATTATATCAAACAGATACACAAATCTTATTTATTCTTACACACATTTTAAATACTGGCTATATTTTATTGAAAATCTTATCCAGTTTTGTTATACTATTGGGTGTAGATTTCAATATATTCATTTTTTAAAGATAACAATAACTAGAGATGCATTTTATGTCTTTTTGATATGATTTTATCTGTTTAATAAATAGACACATAAAATATGTTTCACAAATTATTAATTATGGATTTTCAATTGATTTCAGACATATAAATCTCTGATGTCGTCGTGTTTTTGCTACACATGCTTAGTTCAAATGGCGGTTCAGTCTCAGCCCAATGGCAGAGAAAATTCGTGGAGACGAGATAGACTACGCAATGAATTAAAAGTATGAAAAAACAAATTGTATTTTGGTTTAATATATAACTATCCCACTGAATATGCAACTCTCAAAGATATGTTTTTGCAATATACGTGGGGTATTTCTTACACTTTATGTACTGATAGAATGACTTGATAATACGGTAGTGATTTGTAAAGTGACTATTTTTTCTAGAACTCAAAATGGGACACAACAAAAAAAGTGTACCTCATACAAAATAATTAATTTACAATACAGTGGTAAAAAAAACATTATAATTGATGAGAAATGCATGAATATTGATAAAAAGTTAAACAATTTGAAAAAAATAATTGGATGATTGATTACAAAAAATGTTATAAACATAATTTATCCGGCAAAATTGTTAAGTATCGTAATCATCGTATCATGTTTTTTGCTTCAAATAACATGAATTTTTTTCATTGTATTTGTTTCCGCGACATGAACATTTCACAGCCTATCAGGGGGATCACTGTATTGATTTTTTCAGCATTTTTATTATTCTTATTGTAGATGATGAATAATGATCCACCAGAAGGTATTGCAGCTATTCCTTTAGACAATAAATCTTGTCATTGGCAAGCTTCATTAACTGGTCCGATAGGTTCACCTTATGAAGGAGGAATATTTTATCTCTATATACAAGTTCCTTACAGGTATGATCTATTCGATAGTCAAATATCAAAAACATGTATAGATCTTTTATTTTTCAATTTTAGCTATCCAATGTATCCACCTGTAGTGAGATTCCTCACAAAAATTTTACATCCCAACGTATCGCGGCACGGGGATGTCGGAATTGATTCTATTCATCACAATTGGTCTTTAGCGCTGACTATTAGCAAAGTGTTAATATCGGTGCAGAGTCTATTGACAGATCCTTATACAAAAGTAGGTACATTATTTTCTCAATTATGGAGTGTATTTGATTGTTTTCATGTATATTTTCTATTTAAGGTATGCATGGAGCCAGCTCTGGGTCATATGTACGTCAACGACAGAAAAAGATTCGAACACTTGGCCAGACAGTGGACGTGGAAATATGCAATGCACGATGTTCTGTTACCTTGCAATAGATAGATATCAATGTTGAAATATAAAGTATACAATATTAGAAATTCAAAGTATTCGAATGTTATCGATGGTTTGGAGTGAACGCAAAAATATTTTAATTATGATAACACTTATGAGACCGTTTTGCATAATATTTTATTAAATGTAATTTGAATTTACATAATTAAAATTATTACAGTTATGGAAGTTCCGCTTTGAGAATTATTGAGCATTTTACGAAGACGAAATTGTTTTTTTTCAACACTGATAAATGTATGAAGTTTCTTTTTATAAATTGTAACAAAGTTTTGAATAAATGGATCTGAAACAAAAATTTTTTTTTTATTTGAACATTGAATGTACCTATTTGCAAATTGAAAACGTTTTTCCAACGTCTTCTAAACGACCAAGAAATGAAATGCTAATCGTATTCTATTTGCCGTGATGTTATGTCATTCGAGCGAATGTTCAAATTTGGAACTGAAGTTTACAGAATAAATTAACGGGTGAACAATATCGTGCGACCGTTGGCAACGGTGCAAAGCTGAAAAAGTTGTCCTATAGCCTATCGATAAATCGTTAGATTGTCTCTACACACATTAGTTTTGCATTTTTATATGTAATATTTCGAAGGTTTAATTTATGTTTATTTGCCTCATTACATTACATAAAATGTGTTTTATTTATATGCGATAAGATTTAATGGATCAGTTGTTTGAATTTTAGAATTGAATAATTAGTGAAACGAAAGCGATGCGAATATAATGCAAATTGCTCGAGGTGGGCTCGACTCGTAACGATTACCGATTCAAGTCAATATTTGACAGTTGGAATCGGGCCGCACGGTGTAGTGGACGTTCGTTTGGCGGTCGGACGGATCGGGGGCGGAATGCCGGGGGCAGAGGCGGAGGCCGAATGTGACGCGGGAAAAACCGCCGACACCAATAGCAGCGATAATAAACCTCACACCGTCAACAACGGAGCGAACGCGACGGGTTCCGACGGCTCCGAACTCGCTTCCAGTTCGAGCACTCCTCAAAATTCGGAATCGGAGTCGGATTCGACACCTCTGTCGGTCGCCCTTCAGTACGCGAGCCTCCGGGCGAGGAATCTTCACGCGGAAGCTTCGATCAGGCATCGACACCATCTCCACACTCTTCGCCGTCTCCAAAGTCTCAACGGTGCGAACTTTCAGATATTCGATTCGATTCGCACAAATTTTCTTCCGCGAGAAGTCAGTCTGTCGTAACATACGTTTCCGGTTCGATCTATTGATTTTATGTCACTCTCGGTTTAGTATTGACAACCGTTCGTCTAGTTTTCGGGCGAAACACACCGAAATCACAATTCAGAATCTCGCTTTATTGTCACCATCCTAGTCAACTTTTGTGCGATCTATTTAATCTCGATTTTATCGATGTACGAGTTTATATTCGTATATTTTAAGGGGTGTTCTTTTCACTACTTAAACGACCAGAGAGTCGGTCGGCCCTTCCACTGTGAACTGTCAAAAATCCGTCTCCGTTCCCTGAATTTTTGACAGTTCGCAACGGGAGGACTCTTCGGTCATTAAACTAAAGCAGTGAAAATACTGACCCTTAAAAATAGGACTAAATGTTATTAAGATGCAATGAAAATAAACTGTAAATAAATAATACACGTTGTGAGAATATAGGACCCCTTGTGATAAAAGAAAGGATGACAGGAAAACATATGTTAGTTAAAGATGTATGTTTCGTGCATCTATTAGAACAAATAAGAATATAATTGAAACGTGATTTATGTTTTAGATGATAGCGCTCATTAATTTAACTTTTTTTTTTAGAAAAACAAAACTCTGATCTTGTCGATCTCAGAAATTGCATCGAATTTATTAATCAGCATTCGAACGTTATTCAAAATGCTCTGAGAGAAGCTAGCGAAAGTGACGCGGCTGTTCCAGTCTGCAGCAACATCGTAAAAGACATCATCACCGTTCGTAACAACATTCAAGAGAGCATCAACAATTCTATTGAAATAAAAGAATTGTTAGGCGTCAACTATGTACCTCTAATGGAAAATTTGCTCAAAAAAATGGTACCGATTCATTTTCATAAAACTAATTAAAAAAAGCATGTTATTTTATAATCTCAAATTAATATATGTATATTACAGCAAAACCAGCTCACTAATTGGAGTGGAGTGTTGGATATAGCTTCCAGGAATCTTCTCAACAGCAAGGCCTTGATAGAAAATATACAAAATTTAATAGGTAATTGAATGTTTCATTGCACATCAGAATAATAATGTATAAAAATACAAATTATCAAATTTTTCAGTGACTCAACAGCAACTCTGTTCAGAAGTTGTCGAAAGTGAATTGTTTACAAATTTAAACATTGATGGAAATGCTGCATCAGAAACTTCTGTGAATGACACAGTCTCGGTCTCGAGCGAAATGTTTGAAAAGCCTGCTTGCTTTTGCAGCACACCTACACATACGCAAGACTTAGATTCTTGCGGTTAATGTTCAGATTTTTCACTTGTATCAAGCGTTGAATCAACTTGTTATCTTAACAACATATCTACTTAAATTTGTATACATTTTGACATTTTATTTCCACGAAGTTTGTTTCGGCTTTTAATATTCATGTTTACCATGTATAATGTGAAATTGGAGCTTTAACGAAATATTGCTGTGAAATATAATGTTGTATGAAAATTTTGCTGTTTACAGTTGAAAGTATTAATATTTGTGTTATCTTTAATGCCTTCTTTTTATTGTACAAAGCATATTATTCGATGAAAACTTTTATTGTTATTTCTGGAAGCATTTAAATCATTCCAATATCAAACAAATTTTGTTTGACGGTGTTTAACAATTACTGTTGGTTAGCTTAAAGCAATTTTGTATCACAGTTGAATTTAAAATTGTAAATTGAAAAATGAGGATTTTACAATTTTCAATAATTTGTTAAACAAAGCAGTTAAATATTTATAAATATTATAAGAGAACATTGTTTAATGGAACATAATCATTTATTTTGAATGTGACTTTTCCTACAATTTTGGTGTAAAAAAATAATATATTCACAATAATTTTACATAATATCCAAAATGTTATAATTGATAACCACTCAAAACATACCAACATGCTAAAAGTACATATTCAGTATACAATGCATTTATTTTTCATACAAAAATGTTTAACGCTATTGTGTTCAAATATACAAAATCTTCATATAAAATTACGATTAATACTATGAGTACAAAAGTATGTCTTGTTAACAATTTGAATATATGTATTATCACTGCCAAACTTTTTTAAAGAAACATAATCATGTTTTTCTACGGATGGTTGTACAATATAATTTTTATAAAATGCGCAACCCTATGAAACATTTGTGTTTTTCACTAGTGTTTACTACTACTACTACTACTACTAGAATTTAATGTGTATTTATTTTTGTAGAATTTCAAATTCTGAAAACATATTTTAATAATAAATATTACACGAATATTCCTTATTACTTACTGTTCAATGGAGACTGATCAATATTTTACTTTTCAAATACCTTGTCATTGTTTAGGTCATTTAAACAATCGATTTATTTAATTTATATGATTCTGGTGGCCAAAAGTATTCCATTACTGTATTAAGTTTCTTATATTGATTGTAAATGGCAATAATTTATGTATGTGCGCTAAATATTGTGTATGTACTGTGTATCTTATTTACTTATCACAAAAAAAAATAATTGAATGAATATTCATTCAATATTTATTGCTTCTGCTTATGTTCGTGTATGAAAAGCTGTATGTTTTTTTTTTCGTGACTGAGCATTTTATGATCTATTTTCCTTTCTATTTAAAATTACTGTGCTAAGAAAAGCGAACTCAAATCAGTATGTTGATACATTTAATGTCTTATACAGTTTGGTTTGAGGATACACAAGTCAATGAATATTTTTCTATGCTTCCCATCTATAACAGAAGCCTCGTTGATTGAATCTCTATTTTATTAACACAAATATATTTTCAGGTGATTAATAAAAAACGAATCTATATATTATAAATTTATATTTTTATCTTTGTACAAAATGTTGATGCTTATTGTAAAGTCTATATTAATTGTGTGGTTTCATCGTTTAAAATTTTCCATTCCTATTATAATACCATGAAGTGCATTTATTATTTAATTGTAAAAAATGTTTTGTTCAAATGAATAAAGCTTTATAAAAAATATTCATCTTTTTTATTTTACATACAATTAAACCAAATATCTAAAATGCACCGCACAAGTACACATATTATTTATGTAATTACAGAAATCAAACCACATTTAATTGTTTAAAAAATATGAACTTCCACCAACTGCATTACACGCCTTACAAAATAATGCTATAAAAATATTGACTTAATTTAACTTGTAAATAAAATGGATTATAAAAGAAAATCTTTAAAAAAATCTATTGAATAGAAATAGCACTCAATATTGATGTTATGAATAAAATTTAAAAAATTTACAGTATGAAAACGTTGAATAAGAAAAAAATTGCATTGATCATTTGCATGACTCGACATGACCCATTAAATATATCTACCTATGTCATTTCAAATTATAAAATTTAATAAAAATAAGAAAATAATTATGTATGCCAAATAACACTCAATAAAAGATTTTTTTCTTTTCACATTAAGTTTATGAAAAATCACCGTTCATTAATTTATAATTATATAAACATATAGATCGAATGAACTGAAACATTTCAGTGCCTCATGTAAAAAGTCATGCAATAATCTAATTTTCATTTTAAACAAAGACAATAATTTTAAACAGCACTTCCATTTTTTGCTTCAATTCAATCTATCTACATATACCTACATCATAATTTTTTCAAAATATCCTCATCATTCACATGTGTACGAAGTTGTATGAAAAGTAATATTTCTACGTATTTAAATTCTTAATTAAATAACATTTAAAGCGAATACTGTTTTGCAGGCTGAAATGAACATATAGATACAATAATACATTACTCTACTGGTAATTTACTTATTTTATGGTACAAATTAACATGTTTGATTCTATGTTATAATTGATTATTACATAGCGGCTTACAATTAATTTGAAAATCTTTATAGAATGATGTGAATGATTATATTTACAATGGCAAGTGATTAATTGGCACATAAGAATTCATTTTTACAACCAATCCACTATATGGTAAACATTCAATAAATATTCCCCTGTATATAACTATTTTTAAATGTTTAGAGGAGTAGCTGGTATATTAGATGGATTTACATTAATAGTCGTAGATACGGGTGCTGTATGTTTTACCAATTCCATGTATTGGAATGGAACATGCAAAGTTGTATTGTTGTGTTCTACAATCAAGTGACCTCGCCGTGGTGAAGCACCAACTACTATTACTGTATCTCCTTTACGAAGAACATGATCGCAACTTCCTTCCGGTAAATCTGGAAAATTCAATTTCATCATTCTCGTTTGTGGATATCCAAGTTTAAGGCTTCCAGCTACAGTATATGGTCTGCTTGGAGGTACAGGGGGTGGACGTTCCTACAAATATCAAATGTTTTATTAGAATATTTTAATATAGAACAAATAAAAATACAGAAATTTTAAATTTACCAAGTCTAATCCGAACAAGTTACAAGTCTGTTGAATCATTTTCGTATCACATTTATCTGTTGGATCGGGTGGAGGTGTTCCTGCAATTGGTTGTGGTCGAGGACGAGCACCAGTAATAGCAGCATTTCTTCCGGCAACTGTAGGTGCTGTTCCCGGTATTCCTCCACCAATTCCATTCGTATTAGGAACACGTCCAGTTACTTGACCTTTTCGTAGAGTAGCAAATCTTTTTCTGAGATGCCAACCTCTCCATGTAGATTGAATAAGCGTAGCTGATCTTTGTCTAGTTTCAGTTCTCATTTTTTCTAATTGCTGTCTGATTCCTTCGCTTAAAAATATGTGTCTTTTTCCCAAAGCATAATTAGTCGACACTACTATCTCTTCTTGCTTTGATGCTGAATTCACAGCATGCTGCAAAATTAGAAGGCAATCTTCGGTAGCCTTTTCTTCGATCCGTCTCAATTGACTAAAAGGTGCTAAAAGCCGATATCGTGTATTAAATGCTTTAAATCTCATCCTATGAGGGTAGCCACCAGCCATGAGATTAACTGTTTCTAGGATTTGTAATGATCTTATTTGTCTTATGGCAGTAGCTCTGTCAAATCTCATTGGTGTTTCTGTTTGATTACTTCTAATGCAACGAACAAAATGAGGACGTGCATGAACTAAAGTTCGTAATAAATTATCAAGTCGGGTATGAAAATCTTGAGTTAATGTTGAAACAGGTTCATCACCATTAAGTAAATCTGTATGAGATGTTGGAGATATTCTGAAACTGACTCCTCTGGGAACAGTTTCACATGAATACAATGCTTTTAATTCGCTTCCGAAGAGATGAGTGGCAAATCCAAAATTACACGTGTGTTTATAGAAAATAGCTACCAAGTCATCTGGAACAACATCTTTATTCGTATCAAGGAAATCTGATGCATCATAAATCACCTTTCCTGCAAAATGTTGAATTCCAAACAATCTAGGTTCCAGTGGCTTAGGCTCAAACAGTCTTGTATTAGCTTTGTGTTGAACTTTCATTTTCGCTATATAAGACTCAGCTGTCCCTCTAATAGAACATTCCACATCCAGCATGCTCAAAAGACCAGTTCGTAAAGATGAAATTAAATCTATACACGGTACATTATCTACATAATCGACTTCCAAGTCGCACTGAATGCCTTCTTCTCTGCAAGATTCTATGCTTGATTTGAAAATATGAGTGTTATAAAAGTGTTGCATTGTTTCAGCACACAAATTTATACACAAATGTTCCAACTGGCTAGGCTTTGGATCTTCAAATCCAAACATGTCCAAAATACCAATAAATCCATCTGTAGCATGTCTAACAGCATTATTTAAAGCAGTCATCGATTTGGATCCTGTATTTCCTCCAACTGTTGAGGCATGTTGACTGGCGACTTCACCTTGATTGTGCACACTTTCATTTGAATCTGAACTCAAAGTTCCAAGAGTAGAGCCTAATCGTTTCAAACTATTAGCTCTCCTAACAATTGTTGCTACTGTTCGACAATATAAAGCCTTAGCTAAGGAATCTCTAGTCATATTCGACATGTTTGCATCACAAACAGATTTCACCAATTGACCTCGTGCATTGTGGGTTCTTGTTGTTAGACCCCTAAATAAAGATGGACCTGGCACTCCTAAAAGGTTAGCAACAGCATTCAATTCAGACTCCCCTTTGATATCAACTTCTAATCCATGACCATCGACAAACTGAATATTTCCAAGCAGTAACACAGCAGCCAAGACTCGAACGACATCCAAAAACGGAATACCCAAAACACCCAAACATGCCTTCCATGCTTGGAATCTGAAATGATTATTTAATTATAAGTAAAATACGAAAAAATATATAACAAAAACAACTTAAAAAATCTCACCTTGCACTATCTTCGGATTCATTTTGTCTAGTGTCTCCGATTTGTAAATAACGTAAATTTTGCGGGGTATATCCAATTAGATTAAGCTTCACTCTGTCTTCGTGCGACAACCCAGCAAGCATCTGATAAAAAATATGATAATTTTTCTCGTTCGGTAACGGCTTTATCACCCTAGTCTGATCTAAGAAGTAACAATGTATTTTAGTTCTATAGAGAGCTCCGTCAGTAACTTGCACCTCGATGAATTGACCCTAAATACAAAAACAACATTGAAATCATCACATAAGACGAATCAAAACTTAATATTCACAATACTAACGATGCGACTGGATTCTGAATTGGTCGTAGTTTTGGCCGATCCCAAAGACCTCAAAACCGTGAAAGCAGCAGCGAGATGTTTGAAAGCGTCAGTCTCCGGTCCACCTCCGGCTACGTCGAACAACTGCCTCAGCAGCAGCATGGAAGCATAAGTCTTTCCAGATCCACTCGTACCTTCAACGAAAACCAACTATGTAGTGACCCATTAGAGGCCAACTTATAATATTAATTGAGCAACACTCACCCGATAAGATGATCGCTTGAGGATAACCGGTGTCCGCCTGCTGACGTACGGCTTCGTGGACCAGCCTGGCGAGCTGCGGCCTGGGTGTCCCACCTCGGGCGCTCCTCAGAGTCAGCGAGTTGCCGACGTCATTGTACGGATTGATCGAGACCAAAATGGGGCCGACGTTGGTCTGAAAGATGAGAGGGCACAATTCGGAGATGGTATCGGATGCGTTCGGGTCTGGGTCGCGTTTGAATGGAATTTGCCGGCGAGGATAAGCCCCCTCGGGGGCCTTGCCCCGGACCGCCCGGCCGCATACAAATATGCTCTCAAACTAGTTTTTCGGGAAGGCGAGCCTCGTCCGCTGGCCAATATCGTAAACATGATGGTGGACCGGCCGCGACGGGAATAAAACATCAACCCCGAAAACCGCAGCACCCGAGCGGCGTTGCGCAAAAACATCAACTCGATGAACATTCGACGAGGTTTGTGTTAATTTCACCCCGCAAGTCTGTTTCGTGTTTTTTTAATTTCGATATAAAGAACCAGAGTCGACTCGTTAATAGTTCCATATAGCCCATTGACTATTATTTTCATAACATGCATTGTATCATAAGTTAGTTGACCACTAATTAATGACTGGAAGACCCTTAGAATCAGCGAAGATCGGATTTTCAATCGCTGGACAGTACATCTTATCGGTTCAATATAACTGTCGATTTTATAGGAAGAAAAAAATAATGAATGTTTTTCAAACTGCTAAGTTGCTATCCAGCGTTTGGTATTTTTTCATATTAATTGTAATCATCAGTTATAGCTGTCAGTTTTATAGAATTGGCAATTAAATTGCTAAATGACTATGAAAAGATCGATTCTAAAAAGCACCGATAGAAACGATTGCAATAGCATTCAATTTGATGAAAAAGATTTCTCGGTGCCACTCAATATTTTTCAAATTAAGCTTCATTGAATCGCATCGCATCCGAAACAAAATAAAAACAAGTCAAATCGACTTTTTCATCATTTCACACAAAACCGAACCGACGCGAGCGATTTCGCAAAAATAAGTCAATTTGGAAAAGAAGCAGAGCCGGAACCGAAACTCTCGGCATTTCGGAGGACGGGGCTGGGCACCCCGACGTGAAAAAAACGTCTCGTCTCGTTAAAACTTTATTGAGGTTTTTATTTTACAGTCTGACTTCCATTTTGGGGTTTGCGCGAACGCGCCGCGATCGGACCCGCTGAAGAAAAGTCGAAATACTACTTTCAGTTTTTGCATCGCGACGAGAGACGGCGGCGCGCATCGGAAACGCTCCGAATGCTTCAAACTCTTCGAACGTTTCAGATGTTTCAGATGTTCATAGATCTCGAGGACGCGTGGCCCTTCATAATCGACCTCTCGAGGCGAAAATTGCCAATTAACACTCTCGAGTGATTAATTGCGAGCGATCGTTCGTCTTGTTTTGCGCAGATGTTATGTATTCGTCTGCATGTATGCGTTCGGCGCTTTTCTCCGGGCTCGGGCGATTGGATAATGTCGTCATTTTTTGGAAAATTGTCTTCGTGCGAGTGAATTTGGTAGAAAAATTGTCGATAAGTAGAAGTTCGCGTGTGTATGTGGAATAATCGGCGGTCTGTTTGCTCACGCGCTCGAACGGTCCATAATCAATTTTCAATTTCGCTAATGGGCTATTACATTAAGAAAATATTTTCTGATGCTCATATTTTTTTTCAAATACGTACGATTCGACATCGTTTTATATAATTTAAGCGCTAATTCGAAGAACATATGAGCACATTACGCTTGAAAATAATTTATGAATTTCAAATTCGACTCATTGCATTATAAATTATTCGAATACAAAACGCTTAAATTCAAACAAGATTCCAACACTAACAACTTATCGTCACTTACAATTTCTTGTACGCGATCTTTCAATAATTGGTTAAAAAATTTAAATGTAGGTCGACTTTTTTCATAGAATTTGACAGCCAAAGCTATTGCATGATGTTAATCATCAGATCTATGTTAGTTCTCAATACGCGAAGAAAATAGAAAACTCACGTAGAATTTGTTGGCATAAAACTTGGCCTGGAGACACTTGATGACCGCATCTTCGGTTAGTGGTCCTGTGAGGTGTGTGAGGTCGGGCAGGTGAGGGGCGCGCGCCCCCGCCTCCGCGGGCGCTGAGCCCTCGGGGGGCGCACCACCCGCCACCCGACCGTTCTTCATCACACCGAGCTTCGACACATTGGAAGGCTCTGCAAACGGACGAAAGCAACGTTTTTATTATTACTGTTATTATTTTTTCGAAACGAGGAAAGGATAACGTTTAATTTTTTATTCACAGACGTTATTCGAGGGGATGCGCGCGCTTATTACACGCACGACTGCTCGTCTTGAATTTGAAATGCGTTTTTTTCAACGTATTTGCTGTGAGTTCACTGTATAGAAATTATTTAAATGTGAAAAATTTGAATATATAAACGATGTGAACTTAAAATTTAAAAAGAAATGTAGATATATATCTATGATACAAAACATTTTCATTCAATTATAATGATCGCATTAAATCGCAAAATATTTCTTTATTTTAAACTTGATCTAGAAAATGATAATTCAAATTATATTATATTATAATGATTATAATATTTTATCATACAAGAAAAAAAGTACTACTTAAAAATGCAATTGAAATAATGAATGAAATTTGATCTGTATCAGAAATATTGTAATTATTATAATTTTTTGAACATTAATTTTAATGAGCCATGATTCACAAGAAACGTGTTAAATTCCTATATCTATTATTTTAAAAAAATGAATTTGATTTTTTATTTAAAATTGAATTTAATGCGAGGAAATTAGAATTTGGGGCTCCGTAGACGAATCTGTGCAATTTTATAATCATTAGAGGGACTCACCCGGAGGCTGTACGGGGATGTGATGAGGAGGTGGCAACGGTGCTGGTGTGTGTCTCGGAGGTACCACCGGTCCACCCTGAACTGAAGGTTGACCTTGGCCAAATCCACCGATAGGCACCTATATTTCAAACAATTGTTATTATTACCAAGTAAATGCAAAACTATTAAAAGTACCTTTCTTATAAAAATCAATTTTCTCTATTGAAAAAATATAGTTTATTTTACATATTATGAGCAATCACTTTAACAGAATCTGTTTCAACTCTGCAACGTTTTCCAAGTAAATTCAACAATTATATTCACTCTGAGCAAATGCAGAGATGAATTGAAGGTGATCTTTCTACATTTCTGATTTATATCATATATGAATGAGTTTCAATAATATATGAATTCACCTGAGGTTGTAGCACTGGTTGTTTGTTGGGCGTCGGTTGACTGACGTGCAGCCGATTCCTCAAAGTCACCAGCTCGGTGCTGAGGCTGCGGAGACGTTGCTGCAGATGAACGGCTTCGTTGGAAGACGAAGCGTCTGCGAAAAGAATAAAAAAAGACAAATAAATAACAATAAATATATAATACATCACAGAAAAACACAAACTATACGACAACAATCGGGAAACGTATCGCTTCCCATGGTGAATTTACATTAACGACCTCGATTCAAATGTCTCCACAAAGACAAACTACGGTTCGAATTTCTAATTCACGAATTCATTTTTCGTTCCGATTTCCATATGGGATTTATATGTGTTTTTCCAAATTTGAGAAAAAACATACATAACTAACGTTCAGAAATTTTCATACTGCATAATAATCCATAGAAACATCGCAGTTGTACAGATATATCGAAGATTTTATATTAAAAATTGAAATATTTTTATACAAAAATTATATAATTTTAAAATATAAATATATATTAAAATAGTGTATGATTATATGTAACTTTTCGGCCTAATCTTTCAATCGTATGTTGTTATTTCTAACTTATTGGTAAAGTACGATTAAAATATCTAGTCATGATATGACAGTAGCATTTCATGCCTGTTGCATATCTCACTATCAGACCTTAATGTTTTGATTTTGACTTTCTTGGATGAGTCGTAAAAATAAATGAATTCTACAAGAAACACTTCGAATTAAGTCTTTCAATTCATCAAAGAATTCTAAATTTGAAATATATTTTAATAATTCACAAAAATCATCGATTTTTCATTATTCATCTTCATAATCACAGACACACAACATTTAAAAAAAAACTCGTACCTCACCAAACCCTCGAAAGGGAAATATTTTCGAAAAATCTAACCAAAGGCGGCAATTGGGACGAGCAATTTTCCATCGTCGCTGACCATCTTATGATAATTCCCGAAGAAGTATTCCCTCCCAATAAACGCAACAATTATACGTACGAGGGCCATGGCCCGGGGCCACGGTCCGCCGATACCATGGAGGCACCATCGTCGTCTTCGGTGTGTTATTACGAAAATTAGCAGATTCACCGAATGGGGGCCCCGGCGGAAAACCACCACCGATCGAAACCTGGCCAAATTGCCCCCAAATTAAACATGGAAATATAATGGGGCACGCTCTCGTGCCCGTTTGTTATGCATGATGCGACTCGAGGGTGAGCCATGGAGAGAAAGACCTCAAGTTTTATTTAGGGTGGCGTGAAAATGACCATTTAAATTTCTATTTCTTATAAGACAAATATATTTAGCTGTATTAGAATTTAATTTATTTTTTTGGATCTTTATGTTGTTGAATGATCATAATTCTTTTCTCGCAAGAAGAGTGACAAGATGAATGAAATCAGAATGTTTAATTTGACCTTTTTGCTTGTATCGAATTTCATTGTTACATATGTAACGTTTTGTAAATCTCACATCTTACTCGGCCTGAAAACGATATTTTTATAATTAAATCGTTACAATTGTTTCTGTACTTCTAATTACTACTTTTACCAGCATCATCTTCATTACAACGATAAAAATCTTACGTTAATTAGAATCACTTCGAATCTGATAACATTTCTTGTGAAATTTATAAAAAAAAAATCAATTTAAAAATTGTTAAATAACAATAATAACACGCTTACTTATAGAATCATTATATAATAAAAACTCTTTGAAATTATTGTTAAGAATTCAATAAAACCCCATCAATGGCGTCCAATCATAAGCACAAAAACAACCATCATCAAAAACGTTCAACCACAACCACAACAACAACACGAAACCAATTCAACATCCACCCATCGCAATACGATCTCATTAACATCTAACCCATACAACCCAATTCCCATCTCACACACACACACGAAACAACAAATTCTCAACATGTTATCCATGTGAGTTTTCCGGATATTCAAATAAAACTTTAAGCAAGATACATCACATTTAGTGATATTAAATCAATTGAATCGTTGCTTAATAGTAAATCAGCACCGATTGTTGAATATAGCTGTCAATAAGTGTTAATTGAATGCTTTATGAAAAGTTCCTCATACAAATTAATTCAATTGAAATTTATTGATTTCGGTATCATCTTCGATTCGCTGATAGCCGTTCTAGGTCTCTAGTTCTATCAGCTGTTTCTTCACTTAGAAATATATGTTTCATAGAAATATTGTATATATTTCCGACTAAAGTTCTTTTGGATACTTGAATCAACTCTATGATCGATTGATCCCTAAGGCAATTCTGTTTCTACCATAAGATCTAGCTTCTGCTTGATCAATAGCAACATCATATACGAATAACTGGGTTACAAAACCTGTATAAATAAACGAATAGTGCATAAATAGTCAAATAATTTGATCGAAAGCCGAAAGACCATCCCTGAATCGAATAAAATCTATCTGAAAACGGTGGTCGCGTTGGTCACCAAGAGCGAAGAAGGCTCGAGCGCCTCTGGCCATCGATGTTCGTGGGTTCGTTGACCAGCGCAACAGCCTCCGGACCCGGGTTCGTTCTTCGTTCATTTACGTCTCATTTCTTTTTAAGCCCGCTCGCTTGCCCACCGAGGCGCATTCCTCGCAGGGCGGTGCGCGCAACACTTCCAACAATATTTCGATTAGACACACACGTGGACTCCGCGAGAGCCTCCGAGTCGAAAAAGACGAGACATCAAACGGACACGACCGCCTCTTGAAATATTAGCGCGTGTCTTGTACGAGGCGAAGTGTTGAAAACTTCTCGTCGGTGGCGGACGCTCGTGTCCTTTTAATAATGGCTAGATGGTTTGGTCGTTGTGTCGGAGGCTGTGCTAACGACGCTCGAAATCGTCGTGATTGATGGCAGTCGTGGGAAATCGATTTAGGCGGTGCTTTATTGAATTAGAATTGCGTGAATGTGAATACAAATATTATATAAGAAACTTTCTATAGCGTGGATCTATTGTCGTATTACAGAAAAACGCGTTGTAGGTACTAGCAAAATTTTATTAATAAGGAAATAAGGAAACTCACAAAGATCTGGAATGAATGCCTTTTTGAAATACTTTGGATCTACAATTGTATGTGATTCTTATTGAAATTGTTTGAAGAACTTTCTATGAAAATCTGAAGCAAATTACCTTAAAAATGCATTCACTTCAGATCTTTGAAAACTCTCAAGAAATGGATTCAAAATATAAATAAGGTCGATATAAACAAAATCAAAAAACCTATTTTCAACGTCAAAAATGCAAAAATACTGTATTTAAGGTGTGGCTGTAATACATTTTATTCGAAATATGCACCGATTAAAAAATGAAAGACTAAGAGATGTCAATAAAAGAATGTAAATACGATGAAATTAACTAGATTTTCTTCAAATGTAGGCAAAATGACATCACAAATCAAACTCAAATCAACTATTGATTAATACAATATTTGATTTAGACTAATATTGAACGATGCTCTTATTTTCAACGATCACATTGATCAAATACGTCTACAAAAGATCTATCTTAAAATGTCATCCTACACCGAATCTTGACCGTTCAAAATCGCGAAATAAATTAAATTTTTTTCTACACAAAAAAGCACGAAAGCTTCGTTCACACATTTCGTGTCTCATTTAAAATCTAATCGTCGAACTGAACGTTCTGGTCTCCGGTTGTATAATATGATCCGTATATCGTCCATCATCGTGAGCATGACGAACGAGATCGACCGCAGAACAAGTTTCGATACAAAGCGAACAAATCGCGATTAACCGACACGCAAATACGCCATTGACCATTCCAGAGACTCGAGACCGAACTAAGAATCATAATTTTACACTTCGTTGCTATTATAATATGCTATTAATTAATTTTGCTCGACTTTCTCGAAGTTTGGGAAGCGTACCAAGTTCGAGTTTTCGCCGGAGCCTATAATTTCTCGTGACATTGACAATTTAGCAGCGAGCCTACCTCGAGGCAGATCCGATTATTGAGAATGAAAATAAAATTTATTAAAAAAAATGTGCAAGTGCATTTGACAGGCGGGAGTAGTAACACCGTGTAATTACGCTCGCCCGACTGCAATTAAAATATGCTCGGTTTCGAATTAACGAGAAGAATAATATACAGGAATCTCGCATTGAGAGATATTTTTATTTAAATCTTCAACAGGAAAGCGCACATACCTCGGTCATTAATTTCAATGAAACTTGGTAGAAATGTAGTGTAAGTACATATGTATAAAGATGATATAATGGTGAGGAACAAAAGCGCAACTTTCATTAATTTTTCAGTTGAAGCTTAGTGTATTTATTGAGTGTAATAACAAAATGAAGTTTTGTATAAAAGGTTTTGACACATCGCCTAAAGGCAATAATGATAATAATGTAATGTTAAACAAAATATTTGAAACGTTATTTTATTAGTGTACCTAGAAATTATACAAAACTTTGACCTACAATCACTGGAAAATTATTTAGAGAACCGGCATTATTTTATGTCTAAACACATTTCTATCAAACTTCATCAAATTTACGAATTCCTATGTATATTATAATTGAGAATATCTAAAAATGTAAAATAATTAATACAATACGAAAGTTCTATTTTTTGCTCGCATTCCATCTTCGAAACACTTGTGTGAAAAATTCTCATGACACTCTTATTCGACTGAACAAATACGGACACAACATCGTATCGAACGTGAAAAAATAATGAAAAACGGACTGATAGATTTATCAGAACCGATAGTAAAAATAAGAATACAGTCTACAGAAGGAAACGTAAGGAGTTCCGGTATTACGAGTTGCACAGCAGATTGAAGTCGTATTTCTGCTGCAAAAAGACTGGTCAGCACATGCTACGGCGACCTCATATCGCATGCAAACATTGCGAGTAAACTAGTTTTCATAATGAAATACCCCGTGATATAACACACGATAAACTGTTATTTTTATCGAGTTTTCCTTTCGCACGGTAACTCACGCTGAATATACGCGGCTCAATTAAAATAAATTGATATTCCATTGTCGGGTCGTCTTCGATCTTAATCGGCTCTCGTTATGAAATTCTATATTATTATCGCTCCGAAACAATGGCCATTGAATCGGAAATTAACCGCAATAAATTATGTACGGCTGCTATTTAGTGCACGGAAAAAAATCGCCGATTGCCTTTTCAATTTTCTCGGTGCGAAGATTTAAAACGCGGTTAAGATCGGCGGTAAATATTGGGACACTTCGTATATATTTCAGCGTTTTTTTTTTTCGTTTTGAGCTTGCGTATTAATTTTTACGACTCACGAATCGCACACTTTACGACGCCGAACGTCCATTACTCAAAGATAAGATGGTATAAAATCATATTTGATTTAAAAAATCTTCGGCTAATGTACGCGTTGAATATTTATTCGTCGAAAAAATCGCGTAGATATAACGCTGAAAGCAGTAAAATTTACATTTTGACGAATTAATCGGGCGGCGATTAATTAATGAACGTTGATGTTTTTCAATTCGAAAGCTATGTTCTTGAATTTCAATGAATAAATATTTATGAAAAAAAATCTAAAAAGGAAACCGCACGAGCTATCCATGCCTGGAAGGAATTTTCGCATCCGAAGAATGCATCCCAACGCATATCGGATATCTTTCGGAGAAACGGTCAATGTGCATTTTTTCATATAATTGTCAATTATGTATGCGATAACAATAAGAATCCAATTTATATACGAGAGAGAAACTATACAATACATTCTTTGTTGAGAACGAGAAGATAAAAAAATACATTTGTTTCAACATGTATGCCATTTGCGAGCTACAGACTTAAAAGAAAAATATATTTTCTGTCGAGTCATATTTTTTTTTAATTCATTATTATGAATTCTATTTTTATTTAAAATTTCAATTAAAAATATTTAACATTATTATGTACTTGCATTCATATGAACACGCCATAAAACTTTCAATTCTGATCACAATCCCAATTTTTTCATACAATATGAATCCTAGTACTGTAACTAGAGTCCTAAGATTTGAAACTAGCGCTGTAATTTTAGCTCTGAATAAATATTTTGGAATCGGAAAATCTAATCATTAAAATCATTATACAGAAACTTTCAACAAAAAAAAATTGAATCATAATTAATTTGAGCAACTCTTCGATCAAAACCACAAAATCACGACTCCCATAAGAAATCGACGCACAGGAAAGAACACGAAACCGAATTTTCCCTTCGTTTAGTAGCCCCAACGCTCCGGCACGTAAAAATGTAAAGGCGGACCCACACCGTCGAATGCGAGATGAAAAATAGCTCAATGACGCGCACGTTGCTAACGATAAATTTTATAAGCTCGTATCCCGTTAGTTTGGTCTCTCACTGTGCGCATATTTAAAGCTCGGGTCAGAGGTGCTTATTGAGCAAAAAGCTCTTTGATACAACGCCGAAGAACGAAAGGCGAGTTCTCTTTGCTTATGTATAGTGGTCGGTTCACATTCGAACGTTCGTCGCAAGTAGCGTAAACTGTATAATCTTTTGACTTATAGTTGAGTTTTGTGAGGACTTAATTAAGATAGGAAAATTTGTGCATTTTTAGAAATTTTATATTGTAAAATAAGCTTTAAGGAAAAAACAATTTTCACGTTTATCACAAATCACAAATATAACTTACATACATATTTAATATCATTTTCTATTAAAAAGCTTAAATAAGATTAAAAAATTGCATTTGCTGTTTACAAAGAATGTTCGTATGAGTACAATGCACAAAACATGCTCTCGCAATCGATCTGATAAAAATGTACTTTCCGTTCTCAATTCGACTTGTTTTTCGTTTCGATGACGAACAAATATTTATTCATACAAGATGATTCAATGGTTGTAATATTATCATGCGTCATATTTCGTCTAAAGATATGTTCTATAGATTGTAATAGGTTGTTTTGATGTGAAAAAGTCAGAAAATCCGTTCAAATGTGGCACAAACACGTTGATTGTTTCGGAAAACGGCGTTTTGAAAAAATAACTACATTTCATTGCACGGTCCGTTACGAGCGTCGCAAAACAGTTTAAATGGTCATTTTCCGTAATCCTGCGATTTGTTCGTTTTAGTTAGAAAATTTAGCTATTTTTTGTTGTATTTCAAATAATGAAACTACGGTCATTTTTCAGTTTATCACGACTTTGACCCGTCTGCATTGGTATACTGCACAGTATTGTTATCTACCGAGTTTTTTTTATTATCATTAAAACCAATATTCCGTTTTTTTCTGAATTTCGATTGACTATAAATTAATCGATTTGAAACGGCACATCAATTCTGCATTGATAGAAATGGTAACGTATCATTAAGTGACGAAGATTAACGAAATTGGCAATCATTATACAATAACTTTTCGATCTGTGGGATGACTATGCAATTTATTAGAATATGGAACATGGTAAAATTAATATTATTACATTAATCGATTTGAAATTTTCAAAAGATACATATTTATTTGAATATTATCTAAAAGTAATTTAAAAAGTAACTCGCTATTCTAACGAAGAAAAAAATGTGAAATCAACGTTACTACTTATCGATCTGGAAGTCTATTTAACCATGTACAGTTACGAAGAGCTTTAACTGGTACATCTGCCGTAATTAATTAGATCTCAGCAAAAGATCGTTCCGATGAATATCAACTGACAAAATGATATGAAAACTTATCAATTAAAAATTAAAATTACGGCGGTAGAATTTAATTTTGAAATTTAATACATGGTCCACTTTAAATTAATGTTCATACGTCATTTTAAAGACTTCATAATGTGTCATTCGCCATTGATCATAGCCGACAAAGGAAAAAACTTGAAAAAAAAAATAGCTGACAGCATTTTCACATTGCATTATCTATCGCATATTATTATTTATAATATATATAATTCTACAACACACATGTCTCAAGAGCATTCGTTCCGAAATCGGGGTTAATCGCCCGAAGCTCGCAATCGCACCAAAATCAATAAAGCAATAAATATTTCAATGTTACATTTGAAAGATAACACCGGCTCGTCCAATAAAGTAGTAATGATCGTTTGAGAACACACTTGTAAGAACAACTTTTACATTGATTCGAAGAACAAATAAAATCCAATCGAGACGGAAAAAACGGATACTAGGAACAATTAACACGAGCTTGTTTATAAAGCGTCACATAAATACAGACAGGACTCTACTTTCGGACACAATTTGTTCGAATAAACGATCTATTTATTTACTGACTCAATAATTCGTGTATTTTTCTCGGATATGAGCGTCAAACAAGATATTTATCGAAAAGTACACGTTCGTTTTTCGTTCGTAAATAACGAATAATTGCAACGGGGCTTCGGAGAAAAGCTAAGGCGCTGCCGAGGAAATTGCAGATAATTTGACGAGCCGCAAATAAGCTTGATTCGCACGAACCGACATCGCATATTACACACCGTGTACAGTATCGCATTACATTATTATATATTATAATATAATTTTATATTTTGTGTGATATAACGACGAATATGCGCGCTCGGTCTCGCATATTCATCACGGAGTCTGTGTAACGGGTGTTGACACGGGGTCACGTCTCTCGTACATTCGAGTTTCTAAAATACGATAAAAAATGAAAAATAACCTACGTATGGATCTAGGTAGTCTATCGACAAATTATAAATAAGCTGGGGATAATGAAAAAAATGCGGTTGTAAAATGTGAAGACTTTCCAATGTGTGAAATTTTTTCTCATCGAAATGACTTTACGATCGTCATTTTTTTTTTGACTGCAAGAAGCAAATGTTGAATGATTGAAATGTTGCAAAATACAAATCGTTTCTACAAACCAAACTGATTAAAGTGTCAGAAAAGGAAACTTTCCATAGAAATAGATCGAGCTTTTTTCAATAGTGGCGCCGTTTTTATTAGCCGTAAACTTGATATTATAGCGTCTATAAATCAATAGCGAAATTCGATACGTTTTTTAGGCGATCGAAACGATCAAATCACGCCTCAGTCGAAATGACGATATAAAAAAAATATTAATTACTCGATCGTTAAATTAAGGAATCGTTAAAGCGATTTGGAATACGGCAGAAACGTCAACCTAAAAACATAATTTCTAGGTTGACGGTTTCCTTCCAAGATTTAATCCCATGATTGTGGGCGGACATCGATCCGTATTGATCTATTTTTCGGTACTGCGAGGCGGAAATGATCATTTTTTAAAACGTATATAATATTATTATTAACAGTCGTAATTTTCCTCGAATAAATCATTCAAAAACATGGTCAGTAGATCGCATTTAGTTTGAGTTTCACACGATTGGAAAAGCGCTTTTTCCAGGGATGCTAAATAATATTGTAATATAAAAAAGCTTCAAAAGTTATAGAAACATAATTTTATTTCTAATTTAATAGAATTTAAAAACCATTTTACATTAATAGCTAATCTGTGTAAATTCAACTTTTCAAGCTGTTTTCTCACAACATGATTAAATATGTATTAAGTGCCTTAATTGATTGCCTTTATTGACTGACGACTGAAATACCGGCCAGAAAGCAATTCCAAAAATGTAAAATCAATAGAAATAATGTCTCAGAACCATTGAATAATAGCAAATTTATAAAAATGATGACTCCATTTTGAAAGTTACAGCCCTGCTTTTTCGGACGATGAATACCTAGCACGGTGGCATAAGTATGTTAGTCGATGATGAAGAAGTCGCCATCGGGCAATTTTACCGAACCATAATACGTAGACGAAAATGATAGAAGAAAAAACCCGTCACGACGAATGAGAGGTGACCAATTAGATGTTTTGATTTATTTACCGTTACGCTCGAAAGCCATAGAAAGATCTTACAGTGCGAGCGTACGATTTTCAATTTTTTTTTTCACTATTGAACTCGTTCGATTTTTTTCGTTTTCGAGAAGCCTCCCGCAAATCGATCCGAGGAAAAATATCGATTGGTTGTGCAGTATCACGAGCGAGAGTAAATCTCGAGTTGCGGTCGAAATTACCGCCTCCGGAGAATATTGTTATCGGCAAATCCGAAGGCTTTGAACTTTTTGTTGCGAGCGATCTTTCGTTCTTTGCGGGAAAGCCATGGGAATCGTTCGATTTTGAAATGATCGACGTGTTAAATTGATTCGACGCTTATGGGATTTGGATTCGCGACGTGCGCGAAAGTGTGAAATTCGCATAAAATGGCGATAATCAATTAATTTGTCGAATATGATTAGCCGAAAATGTCTTATTTAAAACTGCATTGAGGAAGTCGTTAGGATGAAAAGCTCATATTAAAATATTCAAGTTATATTAGAATAAAATAATCAATTAAATTTCACCATTGAGATTTTCCAGCAATTTCAAATCAAAAATAAAAACGACAAGTAAAAATTTCCATCAGTATGAAAGATCTTACGAAACTTCATTCTAACCATTTTACTTTCCATGCATTAAACAACAGCTGTATTGCACAAGTTTGTACTGTCAACTTGAACCGATTAGTTACCGCAACGAACTATACAATAATGATTCGAGATTTATTTAGAACATAAAATAAACCGAATTCCCTCTTCATATACAGTGCAAGACAACGCAATCTATATTCAATATCGGCTTGTCGAATCGCCTACGCGTTCGTGATATAATCTTTGAATCGTATCGTTAAAATACACAAGTCGAAAAAGTACCTACACGTGACAAAACGTATTACGCGCCATAAAAACGAAAACGCTTTGAATCCGTTATTCGCGCCTTTTTATTTTCCCAGCGAAACGATAAGTTTTATTTTTTTCTCGTCCTTTTATACATAAAATTTGAGCAAAACGGCGGCGGATCGTTCTCTAAAACTCTCGGTCAACAAAAGATTTTCACGTTGGCCGTCGCGCCACTATAAATAATAGTCAGGCGGGAAGGTTTTAGATTTTTTTTTCATTATATTTCCATTTCGACTCGATTTTTGTTTATTCTCACAGTGGAAGCGTTCAACAAAGGGCGGGTCGAAGACGACGATAATAAAAATAGAACCTGTCGTATTTAGAAAGGAAAAAATCATCATAATAAGGGGAGTCGGTTTTGTCAGACGTACAAAAAGTGTATGAAGAGGCATTCGCGGGGCGCACAGGTAGACACAGCTGATTGAAAACACACCTGAACAGGTTATAACCGGCCAATATTTTATATTTTGTGAAAATATATCATACCTAATTCTTCGTGCAAACGAGTCGCAAATGATACGAATAATATTTAGTTTGCACAAATTCAATAGAAAATATTTTGCATAAATTAGGTAATTTTTCAATCAGTTCATATAAACAGACCTTTTCCAACATTTATAGACCAAAACGAGGAATCAATAAATAACCATTTAAAAAAATCTAAACAATTGAAAAAAACTACCATAATAAACCCCTTGATTTAGTTAAAGAAAACCTTAAATTTCCCTATCGAGACAATACGACCAGCTTCGATCCAGACAGTTTAAACTCGATATCCCTGTCCGATAATCCCGTTCATTTGAATATTCGAATAGACAGATACGTATCTTGGGTCGACATCGACTGTTATAATAGAAGCCGACCGCCTTCCGAGAAATCGTTCAGAGAGGAAGACGGAGGAGGAACTCAATTGTGTTCTTTGCTCCGCGGCCACTACACACTCTCGAGGCCTACTTTTCATCCATATACGAATTATATTACGAATTTATATAGGTATAATATTATCTTTCTCTCTCTCGGAGTCGTGGGATAAAAACAAAAGTAAAACAAATAAGAATAAGAGCCGGGTCGTATAAATAAAATATGCAAGACGAGAGCTTATGTGCAACGGGGCCCACACGTACTACGTACAAATAAACCGAATAAAAATATGTTTTCACAATGAGACAATGTTGGTTCGAGCCGCTACGGATTTTCGCCGGTTCGTATTGTATTGTATGGTGCATCCGTTTTTCGTTGAGCGTTATGTATTCATGTGTTTTTGTATTGTATGTAGATTCTCTACGTGTAGTCGTCGGATGCAAGTTACCTATATGATTTTCATTTTTTATTATAATTAGATTTTGTAATAATAATAAAAAAATAAAATGACTAAAATAATATTTAAGAAAATTTCACAACATTCATCATACAAATAAAAATTTGCTTATACAAGCTTCGATTACATTCATGATACAAGACGCACGTAATCGCGAATGCAGTTTATGCAAATCGACACTCTCGTTTACTGATGCTGTAAAAAAAGCGGGAAAAAAACATTCATACATAGGTACATGCATTCGTGAGTTAGCGAAAAAAAAAACATAAACTGGCAATTCAAATTCTAAACGCGAGGTCGTAAATTAAAATGTGCAGAACGCGTTCTACATCCGCGCGTACAACCAACATATGATACAACCTTCATTCAGATCTTGAACGTTTTTACAATACTATACTATTGCTAAAGATACTGAAGTTTCATTGATGAATTTTTGCCATAATATTGAAGATTTTACTCACGAGTATGTAATTTATAATAATACGATTTTTCATTAGATATTTCCTTATTTTAGTGATTGTGATGTGAATATATTTGAATTGACACTAATACAAAATAATGTATAAATGATTAATTTGAAAAACAATCAAGGTGGTGAATAAATGAATTGAATATTGAAAACGAGCATTTTCTTAATGCTGGAATTCAAAATGGGATGTGTAAGCTTTCACGGTTGGACGATTCTAAATATCTTACTGATAATAACAAATTTTACCTGCAATTCGGTTGAATTGTTTCGAACAATTTTATTCATAAATAGTTACCGTACAAGGAAAAGTTTTCCTCGAGTGGTTAGCTTTTATGGAAGCGTCGAACGTTTATTGTTCAATTTTAATGTTAGTTTTCAAATATACAGTAAATCATTTGATAGTTTCTGCTGCAATTTATAGATACAGTTGAGTCATATAATTGTAAGAAGCAATTCGACAACTTATTTACAGCAAGAAATAAACTTTGATTGAAAAATTTCTCAATGTTTTGTTTCGTACTGAGAAATTTCATAATGGTACGTGAGATGCGTGATCAAATGAAGCACGCGCCATCACCGCATGCGCGATTATCCGCAAAAATGAGCAAATGATCAGACGAGAAATGAAAATAAATGAATCGATAAATCAACAAATAAAAGTCAACAAACAAGCATCTATAAAAAGAAAAATGATCGAGTGAAATCGCAGACTCGGAGGGCTCGCGTGATCTGCGGACAAAACGTATTCAATTAAAAGTCATGCGATATGTGCGACCGCAGATGATTTCGTTTATTTTATAATATTCATAAGCAGAATTGAAACACATTTTAAAATTTGATATTTAAAAATTAATTTCATAATATTTTTTTGATTATATAAACGAATATGAAGTTTTCGTTGATATAATGGAATTACGTTCTTTTCGTTTCCTGAAATTGTAAAAAGAAGCGAATATAATGATGTGAAATTGTTTATTTACACGATAGTACAATTCAAATTGTTCCCTGTTCGAAATGAAAGTATATATTTTGATAAATTGTTATTTCAATTCCCACATTTTTATAACATATTTTCAAATCTGGCTCAATTACATACTCGAGTTTCTTTCTCATACAAATTAATCCATCTAAATGTGATCCGATGAAGACGTGTTGCATAAAAAGAAGTGAGATAAAAACTCAGATAATATTCAAATTTACAGCACCTTTCCGCAAAAATATAGTGATAGCAGAAGCGAGATCAAAATTCCGAAGAGCGTGTGATTTTTACATCGAGATTTCAATTTGTATGTTAATTTGCATTAGTCTCGTACATGAATTTTTTTATAACTCATCCTTGCTTACAGTGTATTTTAATTAAAATAAAACCATCTATTATCGAGTTTATTTCACACGACGCGTCCCATTCCGAGCGCTTGAACTCAAAAAGTTCATACTAATCGCGTACATGGAAACAAAATTTTCGAATAGCGTTATGTTAATTTCAACGTTAATGTTCCTAATTGCAGTGAATATTTTCCTTGTTCTTCGACCCCGCAATAAACAAAAAAATCACTTGATCGTCTAAATGAACTACAATTTTATGCAATCTCTACAATTGAATTGTAATAAACGATATACGAAAATTTTAATTATGCAACAGATGCGGAAAAAACTGAATCTACTTAACAATAATTAAGTATCTCATTATTTACGTTTTGTCTAATGTTCGCTTGTATATAAATTAAAACAAGAAATAAGTATTTATTAACTAATCGAAAGCAATCTGATTGATCGATTTATCGGACATTAAGAAACGTCTAGTTGTACGAATTTGAATCATACGTCAAAGCGTAGGTCGTTCCGAAGCAGTAAATAAAGATCGACAGCTTTACGTACCTATAACTTTATATTGGACACAGCATATATAACACGTACAACATTAAAATAGTGTATTGTTGAGCAACTGAAATTCAGTTTGTACCGGAGAGAGCGCGATCTGAGTACAACACGACTTGCGAAATCGTGCACGGCCGCGAATGCACATACTGCACTTTGTGTACACAATATATCTACTATGTTATACAGCATGTCTTTAATATATTATAATTAGATAAAATAATGCCTTTGATTGTTCAAAAAATCAAAATCGATAGAGTTTTAGTCGGAAAAACTCGGAAAACTCGCTAGATGAAAGGTAAAAAATACGAATCATTTTTTGACGTAAGCGTACATTCTACAATAATATATGTATGTATGTATATTATGTTATATTTTTTACAGTAACTCTTTATGTCGTATTTATAGCTTAAGCAGTTCTATATATTGTTTTGTTAAGTTACTATTTGCATCTATGATGCTTAATACCTATCACTCTTTACAAAATATCCGATGAACTCAACTCGCTCTTGTATTTCATGTCAATTTATCAATGAAAAGCACATGCTTTAATCATTAGATAGAACTTTTAAATTTAAAAATAAATAATTCTTACTTTATATTGATATTTTCTATTTCAAATTGAATCATTTTCCTTAAAATGTTGCAAGAAAATTATTGATCTAGTAATGAAAAACAATCAGCTTGAAATAGAAAATATATAATTTTAAATCTGTATCAATATAAACTATTTCTTTATTATGTTACTATCAAACGTCTTAATTAAAATGAACCTAGCATAGTTAGAGTACGAGGAGAGTGCCACTATTACTATCCTACTGCCTGTATAAGATGCATGAAGCACAAGCACGACGCAGGGCCTCGGCAGTGCAAGAACACAACAAAGGTAGCATTTAAATCTGCGTTTATATCATCCAGCCGTGTGTTGTGTTGTCCAAGAGATAAGCCGGCTCACTGCTCCGCCCGACTCCGTACGTATTATTTTCCGTTTTACCGTTTTATACGCCGTAATAACTTTTCGAGTTGTAAAGTGTCTGCAGGTCCCTACAGCCGCACAATGCCTTCGCTGGGATTCTCCAACTTTCGCAGATTTGAAATGTGCAAATATGAGGATGTTGAGGAAATCTTCAACTAACGTTATCGTCAATGAAGAGAACAAATGGAAAATTGTGCATTTTCCGAAGTTGAATTTGTATTAAAAACAATTTTGTAGTAAATACAGAAAATGCATTCAACTGAGAATGAAGAATTATGAAAACATGAAAATAATAGTTACTAATTCAATAAGTGGATATTGCCATTTTCTATTTCAATATAAGTTATTTTGTTTAATAATCTTGTACGTTTTCCTATTAATAATATGTTAACTGCTGAGAACTTGCAGATCTCCGGTTAAAGAACTTTGATCTACGTATACGTGTACGTGGTCGACCCGATCCAAGCTCTTTCTATACCTCACATAATGTATAATGTAATAATATAATAGGTAGTGCTCTCTCTCTAAAGGTTCACCTCGGCGGTGTCGATAAAAAGCTTCGAGACGAATCGACTAGCGCTAATTGCTAAACTATAAAGTTGGTTTAGTATCGCAATGAAACTTTGAGAAATCTTAATGTGAAGAAATTAAACGCGAGTAGATTCAAAAGCTTTACTGTAAATAAATTATAATATTACATTTTCGTTTAAGTGTTACGTTTTATGCTACTTTTGCATGATGTCATGCCAATATGATGCATTATCGAGTTCTACAATAACGACGAAATATACAAATACCTGAACGATAACAAAATGATATCATGCATTTATGTGATTTCAAAGTGCAGTTTATAAAAATTACATGAAAAACCGATTTATATCAACAAAATTTTCAAGTGTTTGACTAAATTATTATAAAAATATACATATCTTTTATATAATAAAAATGTTTTTTTTTCTATTTTGGAAAATAAAATTTTACATTAGATGAAAATTATGCATTGTTGCCGTATTGCATACATGTACACGTATATTTATTTTTTTAATATTCCTTAATATATTGATCAAACACCAAATAGGCTTTTTATAGTTGATGATCGAATCGTATTTCAAATTTGCAACAGCACATGCTTCACAAAAAAGGCATTTTTTCATAAAGAATAATATAATATCATCATCAAGGTCATTTGAGGCCAGATGAAAATTTTTTGGCAGGCCATATCCGGTCAACCAGATTAACCAGGTAGGTACACCGAGTTGCTGACTTGCGTTTACGAAAATTACAATAATTCAAATCAATTTAGAAACAGAATATCAAAGTAACGCATTTTTTTTCAAAACCTATTCATTTTTATGTGATACTAAATATTTTTGCACAAAAATATGAAATTCCACTATATGTATTGATAAATATAAATTTCAAAAGAAGATCGCGAAATGAAATCTACTACGCGTATTTTCAATAGAAAAAGGCATAGAAATGGGGAAAATTCTTGCCATTTGCATAAACTGAATACATTTCAATGTCATTTAATTGCTTGAAAATATGAGTCGAGTATAAACGACAGGTCTGGCGAGTTTTAAATTCGGGCCATCAACGGTTTCGTTTCTGCTTGCTCATTGAAGTCTCCGAATTTAAACCGTGAAAAACTCTCGGATTACATTTTTTATAATTGATATCGTTTGTATAACTTCACTTTAGCAATAAATATATACATAAAAAATAAATTGAAATTAAAAAATACATACTTTATTTCTACAATCTAAAACATTTGTATTGTAAGCGAAATCAAATTGAAATTTTGTACTCAAACATTCTAAGTCAACTTAGGAAAAAATTGTATGAATATTTTAGAAGAAAAAAAAACAGTTTATTTTATCGATTGTAGATATTAAATTTATATTTTTCATATTAATATTAAAATAATAAATACATGTCTTCATCATTGAGGCGTTGCTGATGATCTCACCTTGCAGCTTTTTTTCGGTCTCCCAAAACTTTTGCAGCTCGGTAAAGTATTTATCCAAGATGAAAACCTTGGAAAGGCCTAAAGTGGCCATCGCAGACCGTGTTCACCAAACTTCAGCATCCACCGGGATCTCCCTCAGACCGAATTCGTATCTCATATCACCGGATCGTCTCCGCGACAAACCGTCACTTATCATTACAGTCCTCGCACCGATTTTCACTGGGATTCACCGTTTTTATGTACTGTATTAGTCAAGATTCGGTTATATGATTTATTATTATTTTCGTGATTATTTGTTATTCACACAGAACGAAAGTCGGCACAACGTAAACAACATTCGTGGACACACGTCACGAACCGATGATTGTTTTCGACAAACTGCCACTTTGCGGCCGGAACGTGTAGCGTTTTCTCTCTCGGCCGCTAGAAAAACATATCTTCCGTCCTGCTTAGAGCAGAGTGATTGTCAAAATGTGGTTCATATCATCTTTCAATACATTGTTTACATTAAAATTACTTAAATTTGGTTATGACACATAATAATACAAACGTGGTATCACTTCACATCGACTAATTTCTAACGTTCATTTCTAATTTATTCGGAAAATGAATTATATTTAAAATTTTATGGAATATTTCAATATAAGAAACAAAACTATTAGTGTATTTTCATTTGAAATTTGTTCGAATTTATTATTAAAATTCAATTTAATTGCTAAAAAATACTGAGTGGGTATTTTGTAAATACTCGTATCATGAAAATTTATTGATCTTTAAAAAAATAGTACTTTTACACAACATCATCAGAAAAACACTTGATCAGTTTAGTTACGTTAGGTTGAGTTGGATTTTAAGCAAAATTAGGACAATTGTTTTTCATTACTGGTGTCAAATTAAATTGAATGAAGTCCAGTTTCATTTTACATAGATCAGATAGAATGTCGTAAAGTATTTTTTTCTGAAATGAGGTTCCTACAATGACACTAGATTACACTCGTTTTTGGTAGTTTAACGACGTTTTTAAAAAAAATCATCTTATGTATAGTTTGCAAAGAAAGATTTTCACAAGATGAAAATTCGCTTTGAAAAAGTCATTAAACTACCCCCAATGGATGAAATATAATGCCATTAGAGCAATCTTATTTTAGGAAAAACACATTAATGATATTATTGCACAAAATTATCGATTTTTTTTTTCATATTATTCAAAATATGACCAAATTTCATAACCGACCACCCGAGAGAGCTTTCGCGAAGATGCAGAAGCGCTGAGCGCACCGGCAGGTCTCGCTACAGCGCTACATCCACAAAACCGAGCTCACCTACACGTTACACGACTCCGACAACGACAACACACATCCACACGATCCACACACGTCCTCGGGCCGAACTTTCGTGCTTTTGCCCTCCAACGAAAAGCGACCGAGACCGTCTCTCTCGAGTTCGCCTCATCTCGCGCAACACAACGGCGACGACGACGACGATCACCGTGCTCACGATGAGGAAGGTGGTTGTGGCTGTGGTCGTGTCCAGGTTGAAACTACCTGCCGACTGTTGTGGTCACGTGACCCAGGTGTGCTTCTTCTATTGGCTAGCCCGCCGGTGTTGGTTGCCCATCGTCCAACCACCCGAAGCAAATGCTACTTATGTTAGATCTTAGAACGTTAAGTTACGTTGAGGCGAAAGAAAAAATCGATCACCGTAGGAAAATTTCATTCAAAATATTAAAATGCTTGTATATTAATACCGAATAATTCACACAGTCGATTTTTTTATGTTATTGTATTGGATTTTTTCGTATGTAAAATAAAAAAATGTTCATTTTCGGAAAAACTTATAGTATTAGCATTAAAAAAAAATTATATCCATTTGCTATATTGATGATTTTCAATTTGATAATTTATATGACAGCATATTTCTTATTCGTGAAAATATATAAAATGTATCTATGTCAAAGCAAATTCGACCATTATTTTTTTTCAATGCTCATACTATAGTAATAGTATAATATCTAGTGTTTTCGAAAGTGCACAATTTTTCCAGTCTGAAAAAAACTTACAAACATAAAAAAATTGACTAAAATGTAAATTTTAATATTCGAATTTAATGTTGGTTAAGGACGTTGCCCTTCGCAATCAAAACGAGTTCAATTGTTCGTAAATTTACATATTTGAGCGCAGTAAGAAAATTGTGCGAAAATTAGACAAACGATGCCATTAATCAAATATAATAATCATTCTTGTTTATTTCATCAGTATGTATCTTGTATATGTTTTAATTTATCTAGTCGTTTTGTAAACACTATAAAAACAAACTGGACGACTTGTCGTCATGTGTTTTTATGTTCTTGCGCTGTCGTGAATGGTTGAATCGGGTTTGATTACATTAATTAACAAAGTAATATTCAGATTATCTTATCTCGACGAATATTATTATAAAATAAACGATAATATAATGAAAATTGTAATAATTCACGCATATTATTGCTTAATTAAAAAACGTTAAAATAAAAACAATACTGTTTGTATCGTCAAATTTCAAACTATTCACAGCGACACAAATCGATATTGATTCGAGCGATATCAATCGGCTCGTTATGAACGGTACCATTATAAGTTATAGACTTGCGCAACCCTCGACATCGAACAAAGAGGAAAGGTAAGGTTGAACACGGCCTTTCTATTCTGACGCCGAGCCCGATTCTCCACCCGTTCCGAGTACAAAACCTCGAAATAAAACGAAAAAAATATATCAAAATAAGACGAATCTTAACCTCCGCGTACGAAGACAGACTGAGAGAGAGAGAGAGAGACACGTGAAAGAACAAAACGTTAATCTACCTGTCAATCAAGCGTAGAACACTTTTGTGCTCGCGTTATGGGGGCTTCTTTTTACACAGTAGAAAAAACGCACCGTGAACGTACGCGTTGAATTAATGGAAATCTCACGATCGCGCGGATTTTGCATCCATTACTAAGCGAGTAGAAAAAGAAGCTCGGCGATTGTGCGATAATTGAAGCTCGAATTAGAATATTTGTCTCGGAACGGAACGAGTGTGAAATAATGCTAAATGAACTAAACGCTTCACGCGCTGAGATGTTCTTTCGTTTCTTGGGCTTATCGAGCATCAACGAAACAACAATGAGCTTGGCAGCTTACGCTCGAAAGCTGGCAAATGAACTTTGATTGCTCGGAACAACACCTGAGCGCGGTCTGTCATCGTGCGAGTCGAATTCAATGGGAAATCGTTGCCCATTACGTGCATGAGATAAACACAATTGGTTGACCTTTGCGCGATTGAGCAATTTTGCCATGTGAATGTTCCGCGATAGGGATCGTGCCTCGTCACATCCATCAAACTTCCAAGTCCATTGTCGAACCGAGATTTATAAGCGATTGTGATTTGTAAATATTTATCGACGGTATTTTCAATTTGTACGTGGAAGCTTACAATATCAAATACACTCGTGATTCGATTCAAATACGTTTCTACTCATCGTTAGCTGATTTGACCTAAAGACTTGGCGAATTCTTCAATAGTAGGTTTTGAGAGGGCATTGTTTCTACCGTACTAATTCGTTTGCACAAATGTGAGTGTTTGTTGAGAGAAAGGGCCAATAGAAACAGGTTCGGTGGTTGTTGGTGTCGGCTGCCCCGCGACACGGTCACACCTTCAAAGAGCCAGAAATACCTGTCGTAAACAGACCACATTGTTTTGGACGAAGCCGACCAACTCAGACCACCATTTTACGAAAGCTTTTTCCTCTGCGTCGAAGCTGGTTGTGTTCCTACGGCTTGAAGTAAATAAATAATCAAAAATCGTCCCGATTGCCTGAGTTAATATTGCTTTTGGAGAGAGCATTTGCTTTGAAAAAATATCGGTCGAATTTTCCTCGAATGACAATTTCATTTTATGCTCTGCATTATCTTAATCGCTTGAGTGCTCGTTTTATTGTGGTCCTTACCTACAAATCACATTTTAAAAGCAATCATAAAATGATGAAATGATAATTCATTTTTTATTAGACGAATTGAGTATTCGGTTGTAAAAGAAAATGATAAAATTATTACAAAAATGAATCAATCCAAATATAAGTAATAAACAAAAATGCGTACATCTTCAAAACCATTTTTGTTGTAATTAATAATCTAAATCTACAATAATAATTAAACTAAGCAATATACCGGTATTTCAACCAATTTTATAATGAAAGTGTGGAAAAAATGCATTTGATCATAGTGAAAGTATTACCAATATATACTAAACGTATAAATCATTACAGATTATAGGACCTATTCGATTTTACAACATCCTCACTTCGTTTCGAGAATTTCGTATGGAAAAAAACTCGTATAACATATTGTGTTTTTTTCTGTTGTTTACAATCTGGAAAAGCAAATCACGACTTTAGAACATAAATCTAGTTATATAATTGGCAATGAATTCGGGTTAAAACTTTTTTCAGCGTGATCGCTGACGTTTTTACAATAAATCGCTAATAAGAATGAGATTCATTAAAAGGTAATAAATTCAGAAATATTCATAGACCAATATTCAAATCATATACATTTGTGTTTAATTATTATATTTAAAATTGAACGGTTATATTTTTATTTTCAATTTCGTTTGATATGTGAAGTCTGCGCTTTCTACAAAGGCATGTCCGGTCGATTTGAGAAAATAAAAAGCTTGACCATTTTACTGAATATTCAGATCGGAAATTGTTTCCAACCAAGACATTTTTCATTCAACCAATCATGCGTTAAGTATAGATGTTGAATTGATCGATTTAATTAAAATGACTGCTATAGAAAGACAACACCGCTATGATTTCCTCTTAAGATAGTTGTAATGAAAGAAAAATACGGATAAGGAAAAACGACTCATCATCATGCAATATGAATTCTTTTTAAATATTTCTACCCGCATTATATCTGATTATAAGATGTGATTAAATATTTACATAAATCTCTGGAAATAATGAAAAATTCCAATGATTATAAACCAATTAATTCAAATGCAGTGCATTTGAATTTTCCGTTGGTTTTTTGTCTGAACTTGAAATTAAATGAAATAAAATTAATAATTTACCAAAACAAATCAATAAATTTCCATTTTCCCAACAAATATTACGAAAACAACACGTATTAAGAAGAAAAAAACATAGAATCCGTCTCATCCAGCGCGCATAGAAGCGCCCGAAGAAGCGCCAAAAACTGGACCTCGTCTTCGTTAATGTCCGGCGTTATATTTCAAAATTATAAAGCACTGTCGAGTAAAAAAAAAACAGACGATTTATGATTCCATTATACAGAAGAATGTTAAGACGGACTCGTCCGTAGGTAGGCGCGCTTTGGAGAACCGGCCAACCCGTTTTGGAGAAGTCACCTCCGACATAGTTGAGGAATTAGGCACTTGGTAATGATCTACGGACGGTTATTATATTATTATGCGTATTATATATATACGTATATATGGACGGACGACGCACTAGTTTAACTGTAAATCCGTTTTCATCGAACGTGTCCTGTGTATGTGTCGATATTGAAAGAAATGTTCGATTCGAAGATGGAACGACTCATGAGAGGAAATTGATTTGTGTCTTCGCGGATATTGGATGAAACTATTCGTGTTATTTTTAAATTTTCATTCCACCTGTCGTTCATAACGATATTCTTCGTGTAACATTTCTGTGATTTACATATTAACGATTTTTCGATAAACCGTTTTTAATTTGATCAGCCATTTTAACTTAACAATAGAAAATGAGATATTGAAAAATTATATTTTGATTCGTATAAAATAATTTCGTAATCATATTCAAAGTTAATAAATTATTATATTTATAGGTAATATGAAAATACATCAAATTAAAACAATCTTTTCGATAATAACTGACAATGCAAAGAATATTATAATAGTATACATATAAAGTAGTGTGTATTTATCTATGTATATGGACGTTCTTGTTATCCCTTTTGATTCTCAGTTCCGACAAAATTTCCACAGTAGCGTATAAATTGAATATAAGTATACGTCCGAGTCATTTAGCGTATAAAATTGAATTCGTGACGAATCTGTCTGAAGAAAATCGCATTTTTGTCCAAAATCCAAGCGTGAACGTGCGGAAAATTTTCACGGTGTTGTTAACTTCATGAGAAAACCGATTTGTTAAAAGTATCATTTATGATACATTGTATCGTATTTAAAGTGATTTTCCACGTGTTTACGCCCGGTTTTCATACGGCATTCGAACGATGTGAAAAAAATCAGTAACAACCATTATTATTAATATGATCATCGAGCGTTCGGCAGAAGACGGACGTATTTTTCATTTAACATTATCATTAAAGCTGCTACTGTTAAATTTCGAACGCTAACCATAGACTGTACTAATAACAGCCGAACCGATGATCCACGACAAACCGGAATTTCAGAAAGAAGCTGCTGGAAAATTTCGAAGAAAGAAGCATATGTAAAATGTAAACCATCACGAAATGAAATCAGAAACGTTTTCCAAAGTCTAATCGAAAAGATGTGTTATTGACTTTTTAATGTATTTTGTAAAATTTATAAAATATCTCATATGAGGATTCTCAAGATGAAGTTTCTCTGATTATAATTTACATTTAGTGGACATGCGTACGTGCGTACTTTTCACCACGAGATTAAAATGACCCAGAAGTGGAGACCACACGTCTTTAGGCCGAGGCGTAGATAGAACAACGGGTCATTGGCTTAGTTGGCTTCACCAAAACAGATTCGTTCGTACATTTTATTTTTTTCGACTTCTTATTTCGATTTCGAGCCGTCATCGAGTGCCCACCAAACTCGCGATACCTGTAGACTTACACGTATACAGATTGTGATGGTGTGAAAATTCGTTCACACCTGTGTACATTCAGTATTTCCGTACGTTATAAGCTCTCCTGTCGATAGAAAGTTAGATCTATTTGTTTTCGTTTATCATTCGAACGATCGTGATTTTGAATTGAGCAATTTCAAAGTTGCGTCAGAGATTTTCGATGAGATATTTATATAGGCGATCACCGATAATGTAGTTTGTTAATCGACTCGATTTAACATTATACTAATTGCATGCGCAATAAAAAAAGTTAATACCGTAACGCTTTTTCATATCAATGTTTAATTTATTCGAATGATTTTCAAAACGCGTTATATAGGCGATTGTGACCACTGGTGCGTAATTTAAAAACCAGGCTATGCTCTGCAAAATATTTAAACTATTATCAGTTTTTCAATTCAAATTAAAGTATTATTATATACTTTTTACATGACTTCGTAAAAAAGCTATAATAATGATATGAACAAATAAGATTCCGATCAGAATATGAAAGCTCGACCGTTATTGCGCCCAAAACGAATCTGAATATCGAACTGACACATCCGTTAAAATTTTCATCAACTTCTTTCCCCGCCAAAACGAAAAAACCTCCAAAGACGATCGTCGACGGAACCGACCCATCGAGAATGCAAACTGCATTCTTATTCAATTAGAATTCGACAAAAGCACAACAACAACAACAACCGAAGACCCAAAGCTCGCCTAGAGACCTCGACGCACGGAAGCTCGCGCTCTAGCGAGGCGTCGAAAGCACACACACGCACTAAAAAAAAAAGCTACCGTCGAACAAACAAGGCGTTTATTATTTTTTCGGTAGTCTTCGACTTCGGCACGATAATGTTATGTAGGAGGAGGAGGAGAAGAAGAAGACGACTCGGGAGCCAGAGGCCCTCGGGACAAAAACGCGCCACATCTCAACTCAACTCGCGCGTACACCGAGGCCGGCATTCCACAGCCAGTCCAGTGCGTTAGCCGTGTGTCTGCCTATTAAAATTTGGTGGTATGGTATGTACTGTCCGTTGTGTGTTTCGAGTTGAGTGTTGAATGCTGTGCCCGGTCGCTTGCTTTGCCTGCTCCTCCGGCTCGCCCGGGGCCAACGCACGCAATAGAGAACGCGTTCGTCAAACGGTCGATTGATGATGGTTGTGTGTTGTTTGTTGTTTGTCGTCGGAATAGTTTCGGAGTGTTGTTCGGTGTATGTACTCCGGGGCTGGTGTCGTTTCGGATGTTTGGGATGGATGATAGGGAGATTGTGTGTCGATGAAGTTTGGCTTTAGGTTCGGAAAGTGTTTCGTTTGTGGATTTATCGATGCTGATTGGTTTAATGGTTTTCGACATGTTAGATTAGAAAGATGAATTTATTTCATATTTTTTTTAATTTGAATTGATTTCAAAACAGTTTTATTCAATTGAAATGATCAATAAGAGCACTAAGCGCCATCTACATTTATATCTCAGAAATACTGAAATGAAAATGTATCAAATAAAATCGTTTTTCATGAATGCTCACTTCATATAAATGTATGCATATTTGTTAAAAAGAATTGTTTTATTAAATAAAATTCTAAAATTAAGAATAATAATTACATCTATCTATATGTATGATAAATAACAAGAGAGTGAAGTTGAGTGGTTTGTTTCTTGAATGAATTCATCAGTTAATATTTTCATGTAAATGATATAGATGTCAGTATAAAGCAGATCTCTGAGGCCGAGAACGTTAACGATACATAATTCAAAACTTTTCACAAAACCAACTCTGAAAAATCTAGTAAGAAATTTTCTTTCTTATTGGAATCCTAATAAAATTTTCCGAACAAAATAAACAAACCAATACATTCATCCAAAAAACGACAAACATCCACAAACCAACAACCGCATCGAGAACGAGATAAAACGAAACTATCGAATTGAAAATTTCCTTTTTTTTTTCTGCACACACAACATATAGAGATACAGTATACACACATTTCGTCGTACTCTCGAAGAGATGGCAGCTGCGCACCTGATTTATGGACGTCCGTTTCCAGGAGCCGTAGCGACTCTCCGTTTCGGGGGACCACTTTTTTGAAACAATGACCTGGGAAAGTTATTTGAACGTCGGCCATATACGTGTGTATTTATACGACACACCCACAGGTATTATATAGGAACAAGAAACTGGACGAATCCAGATCGACATGCGACAAGTCGGCCACGCGCTGCCCGCTTCTGGCATGGCCATTGTGCGCAAGAGAGCCACCGAAACGGCTTCGAGATGGGAAATTTTCCGTTTGGAAAAAATCGCCTGGATGCGGCGTCTCTTTTGCCGTGCTCATGTAGGTCGTCCGAGTTGAATATGAGGACGTGCAAGCTCGGATTTCTTTATCGGTCCCGTTGGAATCTCGGAATGTCTCGGTTATTGTTGCTGAAAATGATTCTGCTTCATAATATGATCGATGTGCTGTAATCTAAGACGTGTCGTGCATATGAGAATCGATTTGGTTCTTTTAATGTAAATGAGAATGTGAAGGGTGAATCATGATCAAAGTAAATACTCGATTACAGTTGAAGATAATTCAACATTCTGCTTATACTGAGTTTTCCAGAAAACAATATCAGTTTGTACATATATGAGTCTTGCAACCAAAACTTTTCGAAAAAAAATCATTCTTAAATGAACTATTATGCCATATAAACATGGAAAATTCAACATTTTTACAAAATAAATATTGATTTAAAAGAGCAATTTTGTAAAATGAAATAATATGAAGGAAATACGTAATATTGAAATAAAAGATGTATTGGCATTATAACATTTTTATGACTGGTCAAGAGTAAATATGTACATATATGTATTTCAGAGCATACTTTCTTCACTAGATCTTATAATCTAGATAAAAATAAAAATTAATTCAAAATCGAATTAGATCTCATCTCCAAAACTCGACTCATTCTCGGAAATCAAAAATATACAAGTCACCAAAAATAATCTGATTCTAGTGCAATCGCATGCAAATCCGAACCGCAATCGGAAAAACAACATCTATTTCATTATTCTCGAACAAAATTCGAAAAAATCCCACACCAATTAAGCCAGTCGCTCGAAATTACACGCCTCCGCGAAAACCCATCAAACAAACAGCACTTTCATCCCGACTCGACTCGAAACAATATGCGCAAAAGGAAAACGGTAGCCTTTGTAAATAAGCGTCGAAATTGCGGAGAGACACGCGATCCTCGAGAGTTTTATTCGCACTCGGCTCAGAACACGGACAATGGCGTCGTCGTCCTCGAGATAAAATCAGGACAAAACGGAGTCCTCGGGACTTCTTGAGCAGAAGGAGGAGCGTTGTCGACGATCGCGTTGACGATAAACTGACGAGTATCGGGGGGGTTAATTGCCGCGGAAGCCACCGATATTATACTACCGTGGCTCGTCTTTTACAGTCTGGTGTAAATCCTGAGTGTGCTCGAATGGTAATTTTGCTGAGTGCTGTTTATCACCCTTCTTCTCGGCAGTTAGTAGGGAATGTTCTTTGTTGAGGTGGATTTTGTTATAGGTGAAAGATTCGACAAAAACAAAGAAAAATGTTCCGTTTAGGTATCGTTATCGATTCGTCAAATCCTTTCTTACATTTATCATTTTGACAAGCAGTCTTTGATTCTAAAATGATAACAGAAGATATGTTTTGGTACTTGTTTCCTATTAGTTCTCGACGGGTAAGTTTACAAAAGTTTTTCTTTTCTAATTTCATCTTACGATTAGATTAAATTCGATTAGGTCGGGCTATGTTTTAGGTTTGATTTATATCATTTGTCCTGTTGTTAAGGTAGTAAACGAGTGCTGATATTCATTTAATCAAAGAAATTATTAAATTTGTTCAGTTATTACAATTTTCATTAATATTATTTTGGTTAAATAGCATGAAAACATTTTCAATTCGATAATCTTTTATCCATATATTTAGAATTGTTACGAGACAGCAGATAAAATTTATCTCGATGCTGAATCATACACGAAAAAAAGTTCGTTCCACATATGAATGAAAAATAAGACGGACCATAAATCGTGTAACGTAATTCAATAGTAGCTCGAATAAATAATTTCAGTTGAATCGCAAGATTTAAAGACCCTGAAAATATGGAACACCCACACTTTTGATTTATCTAAGAGCTGCCGTTTTACAATCGGATGAATATTTATTTTTACGATGCGAACTTGAGCGGTCGCGCTTTCGCATGTTTCATACATTATATTGTAATATAATAATAATGATATTGTGATATCTGCGATAATTGCGCCGCGATAGTCTGAGAAAAGTTCGAATTTTGACATATTGCAATAGTCGACGCGAGAATAATGAATGGGTCTATAAAAGTGTAATTATTCCGCGGATATGTATCTTAATGATTTCTGTTAAAATCGCGCTTACAATACCACGAAAATAATTGGCGGCGACGTTCACAACAAAGCATCTCGAAGTAATTGAAGTTTCATTACAAACAATGAGTTCATTTTTTTGAATATTACACATTAGTGGACTGCCTTAATGAATAGCGATCGTACGTGTGTTATATGCTTAATAAGGAGGGAAAAAAATAAGCAGTGAGAAAACTACACCGTATTAAGTTTATATTATGAAGAAAATCGTGTTAAATTCAAATTATTATTTTTTTTAATTTCCGTTGTATAATATAATTCGAGAAAGTTTGACTTTTCGCCAATTACATGAACGAAATAGTGATTGATGAATTTAATTGCAAACATAAAATTCTCTCCGTTACGATAACAATAGACGCGGCTAGTTGATAAAAGACTCGGTTTTGTAATTAATGTGAAATAACTGAACATCTTATTTTTCGATCTATCGTAACAGTTACATCCCACAAAAGTTGTTCAATTTTATTTATACGTAATAAAATGAATAGCGAAGCAAAATAACAAGACAAATTGGATATTTTAATAGAAGAGCTGATTTACACCGATCTCAGCAATTATACTCACTGACAAATGAACCGTCATATGTTCAATGTGTTTCTAATACAGTAATTTCTTTGAAAAACTTTAGATGAAATCAAATATAACGAGTTTTTTCTATATAATCGACATTAAATTTATTAATACGATAAAAGAAAAAAATCGAATCCTTAATATAGAAAAGAATCATTGAACATAGGTATCTGTATGCAGGCTGTAGTCGACTTCCAATTATCGAATGCGGGTGGTTCTGAACTTGAACTATCTATGTACACATTTTATCGGACAACATTCTGATGTGCACCAAGAATCCGAAAAACAATAACCACAGAGACAATTTTCCGCTTTCGAAGTCAATCAGTAAAAAAGACGACGATCATTGCAGTTCGTTAAGAAAAATACTTTTTGTGAGATTTATTTGAAACAGTTGTTTGAAATTTTCTTCACAAACATTAAATTGAATACGTAATACTTTTTAATTAGGAAATTAAAAATGTACAGACAGATGCTCTTAATTATGTATGTATAGTAGATATACTTATATTTTCATCAAAAATGAGCTTTTCATAAAAATCATAGTTGAATGTTTGCTTTAATCTCTTTCAAGTTGTTTCACTTCGAAAATGTAACATACATAGAATCCGGAGAGATCTCCACCGTAACTACTATACGTGTTCGCATAGTTTTTCTTCCCTTTTTCTTCTGAAAAATACATTCGGCTTAATGAAACGATGCATTGTTCGAATTATTGCATTTTCGCAACAAGAATTTCTTTCTACGTCGTGAAATCGACAAGGCACGTCATTAACGAGCGAACCGCTGATATGTTTAACTTTTATTTCACTAACCCATAAAATGAGTCAAAACAATAAAAGCGACCCGTATTGTCAATAAAAATAATATTAAATAAATTAATTTTATGAACCGTTTTTATTGAATATTCGAACACCGAAGAGGAAAATTAATTTCGTGGACGCGAGCTTAACGAATTTAGACGAGTTGTAAAAATTTGAATAATCCGGGAAATATTCCACGGAACGAACGGACGGCTTTACTCTATGAATGAAAATGTATAAAATATAAAAAAAATCAGTGTCATTTGTATTAAAGCGTGTGACACAAATGTTCGAGATCGGATTATAAAACGCCTTAAGCCATTCCGACGTACACACATGCGGCGACACACAAAGGAACCCGCCCAATTTATTCAACACGAATAAAAATCAAGGATTAAGATTGTAAACGTCGGATAAAATTCTTATCGAACGAAAAAAACACCATTGCGAGGACTAATTGCTACATAATTGAAGGCGAATCATCAAACCGTACATCGCCAACTAACAATGCGATGTTTGCACAACTGCATACAGTAACGTCCAAAATCATACGGATTCTTCCTCGTACGAAAAAAATATATACGTACAAATAATTGATACTAAGTCAAAATAATGCATGAATATTCAATTGAATGGAAACATTCAATCAATAAATTTCGCAAAAAGTCCGAAATAAATAATTCAAAGGAGAAGTCTATATAAATGAATTTTTCGCACTTTTACTTTTTCCTAGTATTTCTAGTTTCTGACTAGTTCGACCTAATCAGTTGATATACTTAATATGAGTTGATGTGAGTCAGGATAATTGTGGCGAGCTTACGTAACAGAAACGAACCCCAAATCAATTCATTACTCTGTGAGATAATAAGAGAGGAAAACAATAAAACATTACGAGGGAAGCCCACCATCCCGCCTTTTAACTGCACTCCAACTCTATGTCAGCTAAACAATAAAACAGTTAATTCCTTCCTTAAATAATCATTGACTATAAATGAAATGAAAAATTAAATTTTTCTTCAACGTAAATGCAAAAGCTGAGCATCACACGAATCGAGGGAATAATCGTACGTACATCCGACGAAATAATGCGAGTCTCATCTTTTGACCCCTCAACGGGGTGCAGAGGTGGTCTCGTGCATGTCACAGCAATAACGTTTCTATGATGCAACCGATATCATCTAAAGAAGTCTGGATACGAGCCATTACGAGAGCAGATCTAACGAGGGATATTCCTAGGAACTCGTTACCGGTCCGTTGTTGTTGCTGCCGCTCGCATTATTAAACCACCTAGAGTGAGGCAGTCTCCGTTTTGCATAATGGTCGATTGGACATTTCGATTTTTGCGGAAGAAAATTGTCCGTCGTATAAAACATAAATTATCGCGATCGGATGCTGAAAACATGAAGTCGGCGAACGAGGATATGGACCGTGTTGAAAATGTAGGAAGCTTGCGGATAATTTATCGGCGCTGTTGCGAGATACGCGTACTGCTTAATCACAATCGATTGAAATATTATTGCGCAATAAATGTTGAGATAGTAAATTTAATTGGTCGAATAAATTTAAATTTCGAAAAATCGTTAAAGGAAAACAAGACAAGATACCTGTGGAGATGATAAGCACGACCCTCTTTGGCATAGAGTAGGTTGAGTTAGGTTAGGTTCAGCGTTAGGTTGAATTATGTAAGATCAGAATTTTTTCAATTTAAAGGTTAGCTTGGGTTAGATTATATCTAATGTCACGCTAATGGTTTGGTTTTCTCCAATCCCAAAATTGTTGAAATTGATCATATTAATAAATTTTAAATCTATAAATAAATAAACTGCTATTTTGCAAATATAAAACGTTATAAACAACATTATCGTTTTAAAAAGCATAATGAATTCAATTTAAGTATCATAATAACTGGAAAACATAGATAAATCATAAAAAGGTACAAACTGCAAGAACGCAAGCTCTAGTTCTAACAAGATCAACTCGGCGATTGCACCGGAAAAGAAGTTGATTTTTCAATACAGAAATAAATCAATTACGGCCATAGTACACGGAGATCGCGACGTTTACAACTAGTTACAATGACGTGGGTCCGATAATCCGAGCACATGACACGTCCCACAGAAAGTTCCTCATCTGAAGAAGACCAGAACCAGAATCCAGAAACGTCGACTCGAATCAACGGCTCGTTTGCGAACGAACGTTTCTCATTCAAAGGGAGCGACGAACGCAAATCGAATGCGAATTTCACACTCGACAATTCGTTCCGAGCGAGATTCATTAGCGACGTGACAATTAACGGTCCCGCAGATGGAATCAAACAAACAGTGAGAACGTGATCCGACCGCGGCTAAATCGTTTCTCGTATTTAATCTCGAGGAATTCTCTCTTACTCGAGTACACACAGCTCGAATATAAAAGCGGATTTACAGGAGTCATCAAGAAACAAAGAGATAGTGTGTAAGTACGTAACGTAAGAGATGCACGTCTGCAAGATTGTTGATTGAGCGCAATATAAATCTATTTGTGTAGAATTATTCAGCGTTTTATTTATGTTCGAATTAATATTATTTATGCAACGTTGAGTTCGCTTTATCCAGTGTTTATAAGTCGAAACGTTCGAGAGAAGATAATCGATCGCTGACCGAGAAAAGAGTTGACATTAATAAATGTCGACGTTGAAATTCATACACGTTTCGGTTATTTTTTTTGAGCTACCGTAACCGGCTCGTTCGAGGGCTCCGTAACGTCCCGATTGTTCAGAATGCCTCTCAAATTCGAAACAGAACAGACACGCAAATGCATTTTTTCGGCAAACCCGTCACATATCAAAGATATTGATTTACCATCGATAAAGATGAACATACTAAAAACGCTGATCAAAACACACACCAATTCATACCAAATAACACCGATTCCTGAAAATCCTTTAGCATCAATATTTCAGCGGAGCTTCGAATTCAAAATTCACCATACATTCTATTGATCATATTTTTAGCTATTTGTAAATTAGTTGTGAAAATCTTCAGTGAATCTATGAAATGGTCAGAGAGTAGAATTACCGCTATGGATTATTCTATTAGATGGATTATACAAGAGTATACGATCTGACAAAATAAAGAAACAGCATTTGAAACTTCAGAATGCAAAACGATAAATGGACACAGTTCGAGATGAAAACTCGGCGTTTCCGCATCCGGAGGCGCTGTGAGAAAAGGCGTCGTTGCGCGTGCGCGCGACTTTTGAATGAGATCGTTTATTTTGGCGCGCTCGTTTGAAATTCAACTCATTTGACGTCGGCAGCCGCCGTTGTTGTCGCCGCTCTTACCACGGGCGGAATAATGGCACATCTCTCCTCTCGAAGAGGAGATCTCGATGCTCAGATACGAAACGGACCGCCTACCACAAAGGGGCTCGTGCGAACCGACCTCGACGCCCATGAGAAGTTCGCTTCGTACGAAAGTGAACTTTTTCGAATGGCCGAAGACGAAATGCGTCTGTGAAGATGTGTACGCAAATCAGACAATTAGCGGTGCTCCCAATTAGCGGTGGTCTTCCGCTGCGTTGTGTGTATGCAAATTTTCCTCGGAGGCTTTTCAGGTTTTCTTGCGGAATACGAGCGTTTCGCGTATGGTTAATTGACGTTAATTAATAACGTTTCGCAAAATATGGCGTGTTTCTAATAATAAATCGTGATTTTTTTTTTTCGGGTAAATGTGAGCGCAGTTTATCTATGAGATTGGGCGTTTCTCTGTATTAATCGTGTGCTAAAATAAATGAACTTTTTTAATGATATTACATTTGCAAAGCGGTATTCGATGGATGTACGAAAAAAAAGTATATGTGAAAAGTTTGAACGCATAAGAACAACCGTTCCATTGCGGTGATAACAATAAATAATCTACGTACGAATCTGCATTTACAAGGCGATGGTTAATACAGCAACGAAGTACATTAATCATAAGAAATTCACACGTATTAATTGAATCAAATTACTGTTAACAAAAGTTTCCAGACGAGCGACTGCCGATTTAAATACCGTTTACGAATGAAAAATGCCACAATTTAAATATTTAGATTACATTTACAGATGCTAAGAACAGTTTAAATTTTTCACACATTTTCCGACCGACGCGAAAGAAGCAAATACCGAAAAAGCATTATAAATCATTTTAATTATAATTTTAAACGAAATCGACCAAAATCACACGCTTTATCGTAGGTTCTACCGTTCTAGAGCAAATAAAACAATCATACACCGCAAAATCACAAATCACCGACAATCGACAATAGCACAATGCGTTCGCTGCGTCCACTCGACAACTGCTGTTTTATTCATCGCATCCGAAGGGAGAAAAAGTAAGAAAGTAGTCCCGGTGCTGTGTGGTACCTCACGATGACAGGCCATCGCGGATAACATCTTCTCCACATCGCAACATTTTGTTTTAATGGCCTCACTATAAATCGGTCGTCGGCCGACCGGCGGGCGTATAAAGCAAATCGACGTCGTCCACCAATTATCCTCGGCACTTTCGTACCCTAGCTACGCTATTGTTGTTTTATAGAAAATGTATAGAAGATGAAGATTCGTCGAGCCGAAGTGGTAAGTGGTCTTCGGTGCGAAAGTGACGAAGCCTTACGAGTTCGCGCCGCGTCCGCAAGTATCGGTTTCACTTTCGCGGTGACGATTTGCATGCCGATGCAAACTTTACGATGTATAAATCGCTTTTTAGTCGCTTTATTTGCTCGCCGAGTGCGAGTTGTTTAAGTTTATATGACAGAGGAGATACAATGTGTCCGGCGAAGATTTGCACGGTTGCGCGAAACCATAAAAGCTCTATTGACAGTCGTTCAATGTTGAAACGGTTATCTTTGAATAAATCGAAGTTTTCATAAATGCAATGGAAATCGAAATCGTGATACATACGTATAGATATCGAAAACATGTAATGAACATAGACATTATACAAAAAATTCAATTATTGTGTGAAGATTCTCACCTGTTGATGATGACCTGTTGCTGCCTCTGCGTTTTCGATGATGCGTTCTGCTCCATGGAACCGAAGCTTCCGCCGCCCTGTAATATCGTAATATCTTATTATTTTTTGACCCTTGTATTCATTGTACTTTTGATCAATACATTCACCACAAACACTTGAAATCAAAGCTCTTCGATGACCACTAATGATCACAAAACATAAAAATATGAAATATGTACAACATCACAAAAATGTTTTTCACATAAAAATATCGAATTGAATTAAACATACAAAAATAAAGGTGGATTCAATTCAATGAGAAAATCAACAATTGAAGTGTAAGCACATAATAGTTCATTTCAAGCTGTGGATGAATCGTAGTATCACTATTTGTTGATGTCGAAGATCATTTCAATGGCAATACAAAGACTCATCTACAATATTTCCTTGGAATGAGCATTTATGCGCACACATGCACCAAAGTGCGATAGCAAAATAACTACATAAGTAAGCAAAATCGACGAGTACATGGAATTGTAGAACCTGAGTGTTTTCTGTAGCAGCATTTTCTCCTTGTAGCGGCAGAAGAAGTCCGGTCTGATACGATTTCTGACAAGGAATTGGTCGTAGGCCTGCAGCAAACCCAGCAATTGGCGACAATTCTGCGAGCACTGCTCGTACGTCTCGTCCGGCAGCAGCATGCCTCAGCAGCAGCCAGCATTGCACCAGACTCCTCATCCATGCAATTACTCGCCAATCTGAAATATAATCAATTTTCTATTAATCAAAATGATCCACAGAAATTTCATCATAATCGTTCATTCAAAAATATAAGTAAATATTTCTCGATACTGTTAAGTCGAATCATTTCTTGTCATAAACATGACACGCTTAGATTTGAATTATCGATATGATCAACATAAATTAAAATTTGATACAAGTAATTCGATATATAGGTTACTAAATAGCGAGGTCAATGACACGACACTCGATGGATTTGATTTTTAGGTATGTTAGGTCGAATGTCGTATCATTGATCCATTACCGATTTTTATAAAAAAAAAAACTATTATAAATGTCTAACTCATAGATCAGACGTATGTACTCTCTTAGAAGCCACAGGTATGTATGAGTTTGAGTTAGAAACGAACATTCCGTTAATTTAAATTCGATACTTCCACTAAACGAAACCCGATATGAGGTCTCAATCGTAAGCACGGCAAATCCATTAGCCACGAACGAAAAACCCAACACATCCGAGAGAGCTCACGAAACTCACTCAATTAATGTGCGGGCATAAATTTAATTCAAATTAGCAAAGAAAATGATAACATCGCCGCCATATCTCCGATTAGAGCGCATTACAGGAAATAGCGGTACACTGTATCGACATCAATGGCCAGATACCTGCAGATAGAGAACCGATTGAAAATCGCTTCATTTCCTCCCACAGTTGAGTCTTTACCATTGAAATTTCCCGAAAAGCTCAGATCCCGTTTAACGGATTATTTTCCAGAACGCATTGAACTCGGCTATGTGTAGTTAATCTACGACTGTAAGAAGAGCGGTGAGCATAAAATAAATTAAAAAGACAAAGGTGGATGTTCGACTGTGAAACTATCGCCCTAACTATCTCTTTTGAGAATATAAGGTTTCGCTCTTGCGATTTATATACGCCTTACGTGAGATTTCGCCTCGGTGCCGCTTCAAGTGCGTATATTTTATTATATTTGCATGACCGGAAAATTTTCCTATTATATTTAAATCGAGCCGTTTAAAAAATGTCCACTTATTCGATGATGGCTTCCAACTGTGGAGTGAGAATGTCTTCGACTTATCTCGTGATGACCATTGTAAGGAAATAGTCAGAAGCGACTTGTTTTCAATGTGGCCGAATAATCGGCCGTTTCGGAATTTATGTCTACATTTTCCAATAAATATTTAGCTGGATATTGATTTTCAAGTGTCGTTTATACTTGATTTTATTTAACTTTAAAATCGTAAAATATATATTTTAGTTGCAAATTCAATTTCTTCAACTTTTCAGACAAAAAATTGATGCGTACTTTGATTGAAATCAACGTATTGGAATTGCAACAAAATAGTTATTTCTCCCTGGAGACAAATATAGTTAAAAGTGTAAAAAGTGAAATGATCTTGACATTCCCAGTAATAATAGTCGTACAAAATATCCACATACTGATTGTTAATTTAATTATGGATATATTTGCCAATCCTGTTTTTCAATACCAAATATAGTGATCATACTTAACCGACCGATTAAAATAATTTTCTCAGAAATTATACACTACCACATTCTTCGGTGTCAACGAAAAAAAAATTATAATCGATTTCATTAATTTAAATTTACTACTCACCGATGCGAATTTTAAAGTTCATTTTCTTTAATCAACTTAATTATTTATAATCGAAAGCGACTCGATAAAATATACCATGTGAATGAAAAATCATAATTCAGAATGCAGTCACCTGTCACCTGATCATATGTAATAGCTTTTCGACAGCTCGTCTCACAATCGACGTTTTTCTACATCCCAGCAAAGAATGCACATGCGAAGCTGACTCCTATGTATCTGAAATGGCAAAAAATCTCTTAGAACCGCATGTTAATGCACATATTTCCCGCGAAAGACGCAAAGCATCTTAATAGAAGACGTACGAGGCACGAGACTCTCTCTCAGGATCATCATTTTTTTTTCATCCTCCGAGACCACGGACGTCTTCACTGATGCGGCAAGCTCTTAAGATTGAGTCACTCTTGGAATACTAATCTGCTTTATTTCTTAGCCAACTTCATAACAGTCCTATCTGATCCATCTAATGTTGAAAATACGTGACCGACGAAAATGATTTGTTCTTAAAACAAAATACTAAAAGATTTTTTTTCGACGAAGCTCCCATTTCGTCGTTAAATTGAATTCAATCTATGCTTTTATGTTTCTGATTTTATATAGCAGGATTTCTCAAACTGGGTTCTGCGAAGCCTATCTAAGGGTTTTGAGATAATTTGAAGATATATTGTAAATTTGAAATAAAAAACAATCTGCTTTATATTGAAAGGTAAAGCTTATTGATGCTTATGAGATGAAGTATCAAATACTGTATCACTATCAAGAATTAATATTCAATCAAACCTAAATATGTGTTCCAAGATAATAAGAAAAGATATTTTACACCACTCGACTTGATTGTTCATTTTTTAGATAATTTTAATTTGTTGAAAATTTTAATGAATTTTCATAGAAAGCGCTATTTTTCTTTGAGACTTAATAAATAAGGTAGCGATTGCACAAAAAAAATCTATCTCACAAAGGGCACGTTGCAGAAAAAGTTTAAGAAACTCAGCTAAATAAGACGAAATTAATTAATATTCGAATCGAATTTAATGCCGATTTTACGATGTGAACTTTCCGCGAGCAGGATGCTCCGCGCGCGACGCGTCTTTTATGTATTTTTTACGAAATTACACCAGCACTTTAGTTCGGATTCGAGTTCGAAATCGAAATTAGACATTGGTGGGTTGTCAATCATTGGAGGCTCTCTCATTAGCACCATCTCGTCTCAACATCTGTGCCTGGACGGTGTGTTCATACATCACGATCCACCAGGACTGGTCTCGAGCACGCGAGCGAATATTTCACACGCCCACCGACCAAGTACGTGGCCTTCGTCAGGGACGTATCGAGGATGTGAATTGTGTGGATAATTTGATGGGGCTCATTTTTAAATTTTGATATTTTGATAGTTCGTCTCGTTCAATTGAATGTCTGAAGTAAATTTATTTTCCAGCTGCTTTGCTTCAGATCTGTATTGTGTTCCGAGAATTCGATCGTTTATGATTTTTATTAAATCTACTATGAGCTTTAAATCGAAGAAGCTAGAAAAAGCGTTTACTGCAAATCTTTGGTTTGAAGAATGTGATAAGTATAATTCCGTCACAGCTCGATATAAATCCTAACGAAAAAAATATCTTAACACAACGCAATTTTTGACCTATATATTGACAGAGTAGAATTGTGTCGGTGCTCAAATAATAAATATTCAAAATTTTATTGTGATAGCGTCATAGAAAAAAATCTGAAATTAAATTTGGTTTAATAGATAAAAGCTTCAAATAAGAATCAAAACAATTTTATGTTACAATAAAAAATCAATATTTAATGTATAAATACAGCATTCAATGAATATATTTAATAACATTTAATAACGAAAACTCATAAATGGTTTTATAGTAAAATCTTGTCTATTTAAGAAAATCGCAGTTATTACGATTCGATTTTATGAAATAAGCACGGTATTTATTGACAACTACCGTACGCTTCGACTACACTAAAGAAGAAAAACGTAAAGATATAAAGAAACGCCGTAAACTTCAATCCGGCACCTTTATTATCGGATTTAACATACGTAATGCGATATTAAAAAGCGCAATGAAATAAATTATACGTTTTTAACAATAACGTTGAAAAAATAACACAGAACACGACTGGTTTTTCGACTACACAAGGGTTAATTGCACCATAGGCAGATAAAGACGATTTCCACCTTGACCTTTGTCCGCAATAATTTTGTACAGATCATTATTTTTTTTCCACCGTCGAACCTTATCATTACACTAAGCGAAACAGCACTTTCGAAATGAGATTCACGTCTAAGAATTTACACGAAAGAAAAACATTCGAAATTAATTAGTATCAATTATTCTCGACTAATCAAACATTCCGATCGACGAACGTTGGAAAAAAAAGAACCCAAGTAATTCATCGTATTTCATTCTCGAGAGACATTGTGGCGCATCGAATAAAATCGCTCTCGTAATCAAAAGGCACAATGATGATGATGATGATGATGACGACGACGATAATGGTGATGGAATGAGCTGATCAGTCGGTTTTCGAATGCGATTACACCGAATAAAGTAATCAGATTATTATCGAACAGAATCGCGGAGGCGTGAAGCTGCGTGTAATGCGGATTTATCATTAAAGGAGTCGAAAAAAATGATCAGAAATTGTATGGAAGGCGTCGTCCGAAAGTCATTTCCTCGGTGAAAAGAAATAATGATTTATTTCCACGTACCAGAGGTTTTCTGATGATTATTTTTCGAGAATAGAAGTGAGGATCCGCTCTGATGACGGTTTCGAAAAAAGGCATTGTGATAAAAAACAGCGAATCGAATTCGGTTTGTAATTACGGAATTGTGTGCCCTCGCGTTCATTTTTATATAAACACATTTCTGATCCTTTGTTTTTGTTTATTTAGATTTTTTTTTCTTAATAGCAATATGGCGTCGAGCCGTTAATCAATGTGCTTAATTTAAAGGAAAATATTTTGTTTTCAAAGCGGATTTTTAACGATGTGCCGTTAAGCAATAAATTTTAGGTACAATACTATAATTAAAATTAGGCTTAAAAAACATATCGTAAAAATAAATTATATGAATTTCTTCAAACACAAATAAATCACATCCTTAAATAATTTATTGTGTAATATAAAAAAAAATCATGAAATCGTGATTGAATGATCTAATGAATTCCTTGAATAGCTTAAATGAAAAATGTACAGGATCCAAACACCTAATCAAAATTTTAAAATCATCATTGAAACATATTGCAATAAACATGCAATTAGAAAAAAAATCATATCCTTAATATAACAACATAAAATAAAATGATTTTTCCAGTACAATAGATAAAACGACCATTAAAAACTCGATATGCTTTATAATGAACAACGCTCACAATATAAATATTATTATTAAATTACAGAACACACATCAACTTTCAACGATCGCGATAAGAGAGACCGACCGAACCTCCCAACAATGCATACCACACCGAAACCCGAACACGAATTCAAAACCGAAACCGAAAGCTGCAACAATCTCACTTCTTACAATTCAACAACAATCAAAGACACCAAAGACCATCGCTCCGAGACTCCGGATAAACAATATAATTTTACGATCGCTTTTCCGGCCCGAGAAAAACCTATGCGATGAAAAAGCATGGGCAGGCAACCTTTTAATTGAATGCAATATGTTAATGAAGTAGGCGGTCGGAGATTTATTGCGGGGAACATATCTTGTCAACACACTTCACTCGCAGCATGCAACTCGCAAATGCAACTCTTGCATTTCGAAAACGAAACGCAAACATTTAAAGACACGCGACCGCCTTCTACAATACTCAATTCAAAGATCTAGATTTGATTTATTTGTTTATTCAGGTTTTAAAACCCAATTATTTTGATAAAAACACAAGTGGAAAAAATCAGCCAAAGGGTAGAACCGATGGTAGAATGCAACCCTTAAACCACTTGGGCAACGATGTCATTAAAATCTATCGATTTCAATTGACTTCATACTAGGAAAATACCGTTTTGTAAAGCTGCGCTATATATTCATTTGACTCTAAACTGAAGTTTTAAATGATAAATCCCATTTTAATTACGGACCGCGGTTCGAAATATTATAGATGTTGTTCGTTAATAAATTCGTTAGATATCCGTTTTGAGCACGGCGAAAGATGAAATATGAAGGCGCGGTTTGCAAACACGAAAAAAATCTAGAATAAGTGCGATGGAAAAAAATATCGAGATTGAGCTGTTAAACGATTCATTCACATGATTGTGGATCGGTGCGAAGCGTGTTAAAATAATGGGCACGTTAAAAATCGGAGATTTGCGCTTAATTAACGTTAAACGTGTTCGCTGTTAATAGATAACAATTAATTTTCGCATCGAAAGTTGCATTCGACTTTATTAACACAATAATATATAGACCTTATTTTGTAAAAAATAGCCATTATTTTGAACACAATACAAGCGGTTTATTATGTTAACATCGTTAAAATTATGTTTTATTGAATGTGAAAGTGCGCATTTCTGCACGATACACATCGCAACAAAGTAAAGAAAGTTATGAGAATCCACCTGAAAAAGTCACACAATGGTAACTTCACCCATATAGCAAATATACTGACGACCCCTTAAGACCTCGAAGATCGAATTCCAACCGAGACTTTCTAGCGGGGTCATAAGAAAAATCGAAAGTCGTCATACTTTCATGAAATCCAACAAATATGATTCAATAAAAATCTAAACACTTGTGAAGTAGACCATCAATATGATACTTGACTCGAAGCTTAACCTAAAAAAATTAAAAAATAATAACTAAAACAAACTCAAATTAATCTGAACTGACCTTTCGAGTCTCGAATCGACGATATGCTTCACAAAATCCTGAAAATAAATATAATTCCGCCGAAAATCTCCGAGATATGAGAGCTTTATTAACTCGCGCCCCTCGATGGGCGTTTTAATATTATCGTCATTATTTTTCGGGCGCGATCCTTATTGGATACATGTATCTTTTTAGGATATACACAGAAACAAATCATGCGGTAGTACGGTGCCGTATTCCCATGGTCCATGGGGGTTTGGTCAATAATTAAGGAGGATGCGCCGCCGACAATCTTCCACTCGTGTAATATTTTACGAAAGCCGTCACGACCGTTTCGGTATCTTATCCATCATACACACACGCCAATATTAAATCGTTTTGCGTCGAAATATGAACGTATTATATATTATGCGCCGATCAAATATTATGATTCGTAAATCAGAAGATAAATCCGACTTTTCCCATCGGAGTCGATTATGAGCATTGTTTATTTTCTAATGTGAATCGATGAAAAAACATACAGGTACAATTTTCTGAATTTTTTGAAAATTAATGGATAAATGTTTATTTATTTATTCGACAAGGTAACCCTAATCAATTTTCTATAAAATATTCTTCAACAAAATTCCTTTCACAATTTTCAACAAAGAATCTTCTATGTATTCGTCAAAGTGCTTTTCAATAAGAGATATCTCAAGACATGATATTTCATAATAATTGAACTGTGAACAGCATTAAAATCGATAAAATATGTTCAAAATGACAATACATAAATGTAAGGCTAGGTTCATAAAAAAATCTGTTATCTAGACTTTTCATCACAAATAATCACTTCGAACAAGATGAAAATCGACATTTGTAAATCAAATACATGACATCTAAAAAAACGAGGCTTCTTTACATAGATTAAAATAGAGCACACGAGACGAATACAGTTCCATATAAACGCAGTCTAATAACGATACAAGCGTCAAACCTTCGAAGCGCGACTCCGTACACTCTGGGCCCATAACCCTATCTTTCGAGCGGACCCTTTTAGCGAACCGCTTCGCGTTTCGATTTCATTTTAATTTATCACGCCGAAATTACCGGTTGTAATAATGGCGATATCTTTCATTAGGCGGCACCGTTCGACCCACGCGCTCCTCCAAGGGTCACGATCCGCGGTCTCCTCGGAACGACGATGTTTTCCGCGACGAACAAACGAGAGACACCTGTACCTATCGTTACACGGATTGTAGGTTCTAAACGACAATAGTCGTTCGTAATGTGCGATTTTCGTGTTCTAAGTCGAGCGGAGCCTTGACCCCGGGGGTTAGGGTCCGTCTTCTCCTTGTTTTTTTTTCCGTCGTCGTTATTTAACGGTACGCCCCGTAGATCGTACGATTTCGAAGCGGCCCCAGTTCGTGACTGAAATTCGAGTTATTGATATGTGTGCGCTGGGATGTTTAGGAAAACGTGAGAATATTGAAGTGAGATCAGGTGTAATGGGGCGAGAGCGTTCGCCGATCGTGATATGTATCCGACGTATTTAAGCGACGATTGTCAATCGATTTAATTTATTCGCTTTCTGAGATCGTAGATTATTATTATTATGAGCTCAATCGATTGAATCATTTGACTGGTTTTCAAATTGAATCGATTTAAATTGTTCTACCTAGGTCCACCTAGAATTGGTATCTCTATTGAATTTTTCACGACATCAGTTAGTTACGAAAAAAATCAGTTAGAGATGAAAAATGTATATTAATAGACGAGATGATAGGTTTTTCTCTTCGTAATGCAAAAAAATATACGACGTATTGACAATTCCTTCTAATAAAAATTACATTTCTTTGTACAAAAACTAAGCGTGTTTTATAGTTTCGATAGAATTGAATCATCAGAAAATAAATATAATTCAATTACAGTTAACCCAATTTTAAGATTTACATGAAAAGTATAATATTTACAGTAACCAATGTAAGCTTATTACGGAAAAAAAATCAGTGACCGTTCATTAATGGTACTATTAAACAACCGCAATAAACACCCCACATTTCAAGCTTACGTGAGGCGTTCGATTCGAATACGTTTTAAATTCGCACACACGAATAGTAAATCACAATTTAATGACGTGAATGCGTATAATTTATATCTAACGTTGTTAATGTCGAAGCGTTTTAAAGACGCGAGCGTGACACGTTCTAAGAAAAAACGATTTAGCATATTCGACCATTGTGCGACGAACATATTTTTTCTCGCAAATTGACAACACCCAACTATAATACATATGAATAGTGTGAAAATCCTCAAAGCGACAGATTGAGAACCTCGACTGAGAAGAACCGCTCTTGAAAAGTTCACACTCTTGACGATTCGTCTCTTCGACTATTTTCACGCTTCGTCGACCGTAATAAATAAATATTTTAACGTATTATGTTGCAGTGTTCGGCCGCGAGTGTTCATTAACGCATTTTCCGACGCAAAGTGGGATGAGCCTCTAATAGAAATTATTATTATGATGGTGAAAAAAAAGCCTCTTTTTTCCCATTGGCAGTGTGCTGCCTAACAAAAACCGTATGTCACGATTCACTTTAGCGGAATTCCGAGAACCGCTGCAGTATTAATCAATAACGGGTGCTCGGCTCGCTCTTCTGCTTGTTTGGATATTTCGAAAATGTGACGAGTGAATTATGTTTTCTGCTAATGTGTGAAAAAAAACGGGAACGCCCCTTCGAAGTTCGTGACTGCACGATGAAACATAAAAATGAAAATTTTCCGTTTTTCCCATACGCCGATAATGTGTCTAGTATAAGTAAAATGGCTTTAAATTAACTATGTAGCGCTTATGTTTTATCTTTAAAATTTTACATCGTTTACTCCTTTCAAGAACGTATTGTTTTATATTACACAAATAACTGTTGATTTTTTCTGAGGTACATTACTCTTTCAAGGCATTCTGAAAACACGCTAAACTCTAAATAGCTGAATTTTAAGATGACGTTCTCAAAAGGAGTCAGTGATATCTGCACAGATTTTATAGGAAATTAAACTTCCATAAAATAATCTATCCACATTCGATCATAATAAAAATCTATTCTACAGAAGCATTTTCTATGAATATAAAACAAAAAAAAAATCAATGAACCAACTTTTTCAATCAAATCTCTAAACTCATACCCAGCAGGCATCAATAAAATAGCACCATTACGACGCATAAACCAATTCGCGAAGAAGCTCAATAAGATCGAAAAAACATCGAAAATTCGTCACGTACACATCTAATATCGACCGAATACGAAAATAAAAAATGACAATCTACAAAATTTCATATTACGATCCGTATGGTCAGGTGTGAACGCGAACCATCATTACACACAATATAATATTGTATATCGTGCATAGTGAAAAGGCTTCTTCGAAGTTCGCTGGCTCGGATGACTCTGCGGTTTGACAGAATCGTCTTCCTCGCCGTGGAAAGCCATCGTTGTCGTCTTCGAAGACCTTCTTGTGGATCTCGTGTTGATCGAGTATCCCATTTAATCAAAACACCTCATTAAACTGTCGCGCCGCACAATGGGAGAGACGTGAAAAAAGTCGATAGTATGTTTTATACGATTAATTGAACGTCGCGTACGCAAACGTTGTGTGTGCTTTTCTCGTCGATATACTCGAAAATTATTTTTTGCGATTCACAAGAACAAGTTGTTAAGAGTAAAGGTTAAATTTAGTTATGAAAAAAATTCAATTGAAATATAAGCATTAAATGACTTTATCACATAAATTTTCAATTTCAAGTTGAATAATTATTAATTTTCATTTCAAATTCATAAATTAAATCAAACCATTTTGGGTCAATTATTTTAATTAAATTAATATTTTTTTTTAAGAAAAATGAGGAAGCTCTTATGATATAGTAAAACAATCGTACAAAAAGCTGCGTATTACATTTACGTGGGTGATAGATACACGTCTCTTAAATCAATTTTTGTGGTCGCGGCATGATCTGAAAGCAACTTGCGGTCAACCGATAAATGAACGGGTGAACAAGTCAGAAGAATGAACGATCAGATATATGAATATCGATGAAAGAAAATAAATCTCGATAAGTTTCAGCGTAGTTTAGTTCGATTTGCTGAAACCACCCACGATAGCGGATATGGTTTGTAAGCGATAAATCCGCATTATTCGACTGTAACCGATGGATAGCGACATTTATAAATCCGTTTTAATAAGACTAATAAACGTTTATCGTCGCATTAAATCTTCGATAATAAGGATCATACGATCCGTGTAAAATTTCAAAACGTTTTGTCTCATTGATAGCGAAGCACACGTAGACTATTTCTACGGCAATAAAATGTAATGGTGTATCTTCGTTATAGCGAAACGTGTGCAACAAAATGCCTATCGACATTCTTTGAAAATCTAATGCATTAATAAAATCGACTGTAAAGGAAATAGTTTCATTTATTAACATACCGCGCGACTGAAGAGAAGCTACAGAATGCATTCGAAATAATATACAGGGTACACAAAAAGCTCAACTATTTGTTGAATGTAAAAATACTACATTGTATCGATATAAGGAGGAACAAATTATATGTTATTGAATAATATCAATCAAATCAAATCGAGTCATCTTTGAAATACTAAAATCACCACTAACTTTGATTAGAAATATAAAAATACGAACATACACAAATAGATAAGGTTTCATGTAAACATCCTGTACACACGAGAATAAAGAAGAGATACGTATACACTAAAACAGATATCCTTGGAGAGATTTTCCCAAGATTTCGACCCAAAAAAAGATGGAAACAAGAGACGGATCTATATAGCGAAACGTCTCACGATTTGCAAGTTGCATGCAATTTAAGTAATTTAATGCCCAGGGTAAACACCACGTTGTGCAATACGTGTTTTTGAATGTACGCTTAGCGAGGATATAATCTGCGGTTTTTGTTTCGAGCATAACGATCCTTGATCCATCCGAGACTGATCGTCGAGCTCGGAACGACTCGGAAAGATCAAACGGCCATAAATTTCCTTAAGAAACACATTATGAAGTATGCTAAACGGCGATACAGATTAAGCGAAACTTCACTCTTTTGTCTAGGATCCGATCGAGCGACTCGTGAATCATGCGAATTGACAATGTCACGATGTACCTACCTAATATTTATCGATTAGTGAGAAAGCTCATTGTATTTACACTTATATTATTGAATGACTAACCCTTAAAAAAATCACTTTTAGTTAACGTACAATACAAAAAAGGAGCAGCCAAAAATTGATTCATAAAATTGCACCATTATAGAACAACAATTGGATTCGATAACAATACAGTTCAGTATATGTAAATTCGACTGAATATATCAAGAAAATATATCTTAACACACTAATAAACAATCAATCAAAACACATTCGAACAAAATTTTCATAATGCAAAAGCTAAATCTGACTTTGAAATGAAATATAATTAAAACAACAACCATCACAAATCAGCAATAAATCCAATGATTACTCACATCGAAAAAAAAACTCAACAACTCAAAGCACAACACTCACAGATCCATCTAAACGCACAACCGAAGCTCGCGCTTCGCTCCGAAGAAAACCACTATTTTCGCGCAACGCAACGCACCGAGCGCAAAAAGACCGAACGAGCACAAAATGAGCGCGAACGCGATCTTATTTTATATTCTTTTCCATGCACAATATAATATACATATAAATAAATAAGGATGGGCGTGCTGCATCGGTGTTGGGCGTGCATACGAAACCGCTCCGAGCCATATCTCACGTCGACGATGGCGAGAACAATGAGTGCAACAAGAAAATCTCCTCGCGACTCTCGAAGACCAGCAACCCCGCAACCCAGGGATATCACGAGCCCACACCCCGTGCTGATGCTGATCGTCGGATATCCTCGGAGGTGGTGGGTGAATGTATTATGTTGTATTTTATTGTATTGTGTGTATGCGCGTGTCTCGCGATGAGCCGCGATCGGGTGCTTGCGGTGTTGAGGTGTGATGCATTTGAGGTTGTGCTGCGAAAATTATGTGGAAATTTGCGTGGGAAATTTATTTTTAGTATTTTGATGAGTTTTTATCCGAAGGGTATGTATCTATGAGTCAAATAGATGAAATAGTAGTATTTGTGGAGTTGACAATTAGCATGGTATTCGACAGGTTAGGTGAAAGAAATTGTCAGAACAAATCTGAAAAAATTGAGTTTAGATACATTGTTAAAATTATCAGTTGAAACGAATACAAATGAAATATTTCGTAATACAAAAAAATCGACCTTTTTAAACATTCTCAAAAGCTCGCTTACATTTGTTAATCTATAGCAGTTTTGAGTTGCACAAAAATTCTTACACGCCTGTGTTATTTAGATTTCATATGCTGATTTATGAAAAGCTTTCATATAAATTACTCGAAATGCAGATCAAACGATATTTTTATTCCAAAATCGAACCAAATCCAAAATAAATCTCACTATCAGACCATTTATAAAAACAACACCTAATTAGAGCCTGTCAGATCGAAACAACTTCACCGCCAACCGACAGAACCTAGAAACACCGATTAATTAATCACATCGATTCATCAATTGTACAAATTAGAAGCAGTTGCGCGAGCATTTGCGTCAATTACACATCCCAAGTCTCAATCACGACACGAATCCAGTTATATTTAACACACAAACATTCGCTTTTCACCGTCGATAACGACCGACGATTTCGAGCGATGGCACTCGAAACACTCGACTAAACGCCTCCGCCTACATAAGAAAAACCGTCAAATCACACTTTAGTAGACACCCAACAAATAATAACGTTCGAAAAGCTTCGAATCAAACGAATCGACCGCATTTCATTACGAATCGAGATATGAAGAAGCGCAGAGTTCCCGTTAGTCAAGTGCGCTTCCTCCCGGCGTCGTCCGAGTTGCATTCAGTCGTTTTCCGGCATTTTAATACACACTCGATAATATGGAAAAAAATGTAGAATTTCAATCCGTAGACAGACCACTCACAATATTATTACGTTTATTTTCCGATAGGGCTTAATAATCGTCGAACCGTATTTGTCATACGCGTCAAACTAGTACCGCTTGTCAGTAAGCTAAGCTTCTCGTTGTATGTACATACGAGTCGATATTATAATAAATGCTGCCCTTCGAGCCTCTAACGAACGATAAGTACATACGAGTTATTGAATAATGAAAAAAATGTTTATAGAAATAAATTTTGTATACAATCTAGATGATTTTCAAATGCAGGAAGCGTTTGATGCGCGTCGTTTAACGTTTTCAATAACGACCGGTTCTAATGTGGTTCACACATGTAATTCACTATTCTTTGCATAATCAAAAACAGATTATATACGATTAGCATCTAAACTCAATGATTGATACGTTCAAATTACACAAATCTATAATATTCAATTAAATAGACAAAATTACCGTTGTCGATGAAAATAATTTGCACCGGCAATAAATCATTCGTATGACAAAAAGGCTCTACAAGTCAAAAGGCAGTGTTATATCAGGTGTTGCGTCGAGTTAACGGTAAAGTTCCAGGAGCCAACAAACAACGCATTTAATACTATGTAATGTAATATGTGTTCGATCGTCCTCGTACGTCTTTATTTCGCAATCGAGCCTCACATCTCAAAGCAAAACGAAAAAAAAAACGTCGACATTGTGACAATCTAGTCAAACCTGAACCCTTATGGGTTCGACTAGTCAAACTCATACGTTACAATTCTTTGACGTATACGTATTTATTGCCAGCGTAACGCGAACGATGCGACAAATTGCACTTGGCTGAAAAAAAACCATGTGCAAGATGCGACTGAGATGCGAAAGTATGCCACTTTTAATACAGTGAAAAGAAGTCGACTTCATATGTGTAATGAACAATGAAAATTTATAAAATAATATTTTATACGATCAAAAAATTCAACTGTTTCTATGTTCTTGAAGGTGACTTCGTGTCATTATATAATATTATATGTATGTCAATTAATATCAATAAAATAATGAAATACTTTGTGGTGTTTCATATAAAACAAATAACGATAAAATATATTTGATTATTTGACAAAGAAGCCTTTTGATGGATCGATTGAATGTTTTTTTTGTGTTTTGAAAATGTCGTTTCATATATTACGTTGAATTTGGAAACGTATCAGACCACGCACTTGTGTTATGTAAATTGTTTGGAAATTTAGGACGTGTTATTGTGAGGTTGTTTTAGATAATAAGGACATAAATTCGGTCGAAAGTCATAAAATTGAATCTCACACAATACGAGAAAACAATAGATTCTTGATTGAATAGGTCATAGATTTCGAATAGGTATGTAAATCGACGATTGTGCAATTCTAGGATCAATACGATCTATTTAGTTTTAAGGTAATATAGAAAATGCATTTTCTTTTCAATAAACCTAATAAATAATAACAAAAGTTATTATGCAATCAGGAAAATGTTCTGAATTATTTTTTTTCTATAGAATTTGACAGTTATATCAACGTTACTATTAAAGTAAATACGAACTAACTGCTAACAGATAATCGAAAGATCGAATCTTAAATGATCATATGTATATTCATAGGAAATGCAGATTTTCCACTTCAAATCAAATAATTTACATTTTAAGATTAAAATTTACCATTTAAATTTGAAAATTGTACAGTTCAGGTTCAATTGTTTTCCTTGAAATATTGTAAAAAATCAACTGAATTTCAACTAGAAAAAATACTTGGAAATATAAACTATTTAACTTGAACTGGAAATTACTCGACTTTAAGTAAAAAAATAATTCAAACGTATTATAATAAAACCTAATGATAGTGAAAAACTCATACATACGAAAATCTTTAAAAAACCACAAGACTACAAATATTATTACACATCTCGAAACGTAATCTCACCTTTTGAATCTTCTCGTTCTTCACAACACACACGACAGCGATCCTCATTAGATTACGATGACTCGATTTTTCTCAACATTGCCATCAGACAATGTACGAATGCTTCGCACCGATCCTCTAATTTGTCCGAAATTAATTGTATTTCGAGATGAATCGAACTCTTCGTATTTGTTTATCGTGTGGGCACCACAAAAGAACTTACAACAACCTCACATATTTTTCCACTGACAAAACACTCACAAAACTATTTTATCGATCTTCATGAAATTATTAATAAATCACTGCGAATCAGTTTTATCTGAAAAAAAAAATGAATGAATCGTTTGTTTCAACATTTGAATGTATATGTTTGAATTGTTTTTCATTTTTATTAATATTTTATCATTTTAATTAATAAAGCATGCACTGAATCAAATACTTTTTATTGTGGCAAATCAATCCTTTTCATTGTTTCAATTAAAGCGATAAGTGAAAAATTTACATTAAGATAAAAAGATATCGAATCAAACGTGCAATTTGAAACTCGAAAATAAAAATTCACTTCAAAAGCAAAACGAACCTTCGATGACGTATCACTCATCGACGAATATTGTATGTATTTGAGTTATTTATGCGGAATGAGACGAAGATAGAATCGATTGTTTTTATCGAATCAAATTAATGGTCGATTTGAAAAAGAGCGGCACGTGTAGCTGAGTCGACGGCCGCACGTGGACTGGCACCAGCTGTCATCTTAACATCTTCGAGACTTCCGGTGCTGCATCAATCTTGCGCGAAAACGACTTTTCCTCCTGTGGGAAATTCGTTTCCGCTATTGTTTGTGTGTGTGTGTGTGCCGTTGGTTGTGAAAGTGGTGCAAATCCTGCTTATTTCCTTTTGAGATATTTGATGTTTTGTGTTTGATTTTATTAGGCATGTAAGTTCATAGTTGAAAATTAAATAAAAAAACAATGCACTGTAATGATTCATTTCACGAATAAAAAAATTGAATGAATTTTGAAAATGAGGGTGTGCATTGAATAAGACTAATTGAGCTGTCATTTTTCGAACAATTTTAAGTCTTACAATAATGGTCATCACAACAGGGATCTACATTCATGTGCGGACATATCAAATTAAACAAGATAAAATTTATCTATAGGTAAAATGTATGTAAGCATTTAATTTATCTAATACATGTAAAAATGCGTAGAACAGAGAAGAATTTATAAGACTTATTTTAACTTTCTGGTAAGTTAACTAAAGCAGGGGAAAGACTGGTCCCTAAGATTATAGTCACAAATATCAATAAATAAATATATAGAAAAGAAACTAATACTTATATTTTGAAATTATCAATTTATTGTAAGATTATTCATTACAATATAGGTATAGGAAAATAAAAATGGAATAAAAATCAATAGATTTGTCGTATGTCATTTAAAATTTTATCAAAGGAATCAGTAGCCATACCATCCAGGAAAGTTACATTTTCCATACTTTTGACTTCTTCATTATATTTAAGATATTCAGGCCATGCACAAAACTCAAAATATCCAGGACAATCAGGGGGAAGATATGTTCTTAAAATTCTACGTCTATAACATTCATCTTTTTCCAAAAATATTTGATATTTCAAGTGGCATAAATCTGCAATGGGTTTATAATTCAAAATTATAAAACCATCCAAAATCAATACAGGACGTTCTGTGGAATTCACCATCGGTACATCGAATGATACAATATCTGTGATATCTTTATACATTTTTTTCATGTCAAGAGAGCATAGATTATCATAATTGTTATGATCCAAATTTTCCACTTTCACATGATGAGGACTGTCATCTGGATAAAAGTAATCATCTTGATTCAAAATTTTGCAATGTTCCAATTTGTTTTGTAACTGCTTAGACAATGTTGATTTTCCTCCACATGTAACGCCAGATAATGCCACTATTATCCACATTTTTATGAACTATTTCTGAAATATTAATTCACCATATACTAAGTTTTCTATGAATCACAGTAAGTTATAAAAACACTTACATTTTTTGCAGTTAATACGGGAAAAAGTTGGTATAAAGTGTAAATCATCAATGAACCAATGAAAAGTAATCCTAAAAGTGCAGAAAATAAAAGTGCATAACTTTGGTCAGAAAACCCTTTATAAAACCAATGATCTGAAAGAGAATTATGATGTTATCAACTGACAAAAATCAAATAAAATGATTTTGATAGATTGTACCTTCTTCTAAATCAGTAAATGGTAATACTGTCAGCCAAATTACAACATATGTGAATATTATTAACGTAAAAATAAGAACATATTTTCCTAAAGCGGCATCAGATAAACTCATCTAACTATGAACAAAAATATTCTCTTTCAAATTTTTGAAAATCTTCTTCAGTAAATGCAGTTGTTTCTTCAGGTTTCTCTGCTTCGGTTTCAATCACAGCTTTTCCAGTTTGAGCTCTTTTAACAAGCTACAAAATAAATTTATTTAACAATTGATACAGTATCAAAAATCAGATAAAATAACAATCATTACCTTTTCTGCAATATTTGGATCTATTTTATCACTGCTCAATATGCCCAGCTTTTTCAGATTCTCTTCAACGATTGTTTTAGATGATACAAGAGCTTTTTTATTTTTATTATTTCTCAAATTTATTTCTCCAATATCAAAAACCTTTCTTTTTCCTACAAAATAAAAAAAATAAGAAACAAATATTCAAGTGAACATTAATTGATTACAAGACAAAACTAACCTTTTTTACCACTGACAGACTGATACTTCACACTCCGGTGATGATCGGGAATGATATCGAAGACTCCCTTATCCTTGCTCTTTTTGTTTTTCTTCGGACCTACATAAGATAATAAGCTTAAGTTAATACTAAACAAAAATATGATTTAACGAACAAACACTAATTAAGATGGACTTGAACATTTTGTAAATCGCAAAAAAACACGTGGATAAAGTATATGTTTGATCGATCAAACGATAAATGAATACTGACGTGAAGTTTGTGGCTCAGCGTCGATAAGCTGCAGCGCACGTCTCACCAACGCTGCCGACATGACCGTGATAACAAAATCGATCAATTTCCGTTTCCGGTCTTAAAAGACGAGCAAGGTTATGATATCATTAGCATATTAGTGATATCAAAAGCCATGTGGACATGACGGAACTAAACTGTCAATTGAGAAACTGTCAAAACTACATTGGTAGTAATACATATATATGTTGACCATGACTTTTTTTTATTAATTGCTTATTTATTAGAATATTTTAAATCGAGTTAATTTATTGATTGAATATTATTTTATTCATATTTAAGAAAAAATAGTAATTAAAAAATACACTATTTATCGTTGGATGATTCAAAAGCGATAAGATAGATTTTGTTGTTGATAAAATTGTTGCGGAATCTTCAGTATGAGTAGGTATTAAAGGGCCGCTAAAATACCATACCTATAAAATAGTGTCGCAATTTGAATATCTCGTCATTTAATCAAAATTTCATATTTACAAAATTTTATCATTAATAAATACTTCCTATTGTATGCAATTATCGTCCACTCTTATGGTGTAGTATTGTTAGTAAATAAAATTTGATAATGTGTTTATATGAACTTACGTGTACCCCAGAAGAAGGTCAAAGCCCAACTGAACTTAATGAGCATTCGTCATTTATTTATATGTGTACTGTTTATAGCCATTATTTTATTTCCACTGGTGTTCTAAATAATTTCAGGGAACCAATTATTACAAATATTTGCAGATATGAATTATTGCCCATCAATATTTTCAAGACTTAATTTTTTATTTATTTTTTCAATATATTGATATTTTCAACCAATTGGTACCTAAATACACATACACTTTCGTTTTTGATAACAGAATTTTTTGCAAGATTAAGTAGGTACATATTAGTTGGCATATCAATGTTTTCATTGATTACGTACATATTTCATAGGATATGAGTGTAACATAAATTCTAAACAAAGACATACTTATGAACCTTGTGCAAATCCTGAAAATCCAATGATATTCTATTCAATCCAATAAACATATAGGTATTCATTTTCACTTTCTTAAATTTGTTGGATTTTGAATGCATAAATATATGAAAAAATAATTTTCTAATATTCATAAAGCATCAATTTGTATTTCTAAACATTCAAACATCATTCATGACAATAAAGCCACATATTACTGCAAACAAGATTTTTGTATTTTTTTTCTACGTATATTTGGTATTCCCAAACCAACTTTTTGAAAAACCTCCTCCATTGTTGCACTAGCTATTTCTTGTGCTTTTAAAGAATTTTTCTGTAAAACATCAGTTAGATAATCAGAATTTTTCAAATATTCGTCAATTTTAGATTTTATGGGAATTGTAACTTCACAAACGGCATCTGCCACAACAAATTTATACCTAAAATTGATAAAATAATATTTATTAATAATAACAATACACATTAAACTTTGGTTCATTTTAAAGTCAAATAGCTCACATTCCAGTAGTAACCCCTTCTACTTCTTCACAAATTTCTTCTGGTATTTTTCCTGCCATCATACAATGTATATCAATTAAATTGGAAACTCCCGGTCGATTCACAGGATCATATGTGACCTAAAATATTTTTCATAATGAGAAGGCAAACTTTTCATCTGCAACACACATTATTTCAAAATCTCACTTCTGAAGTAAAATCAGTAATAGCTTTTTTGAATTTCATTTTGATAGTATCAGCATCATCTATCAGAAGAATTCTTGATTTGTGATCTGTATCCGATTTAGACATTTTTTTACTAGGATTTCTTAAACTTTTTAATCTTGAAGAACCTTCACCTAAAGCATAAAAAAATATTCACTTCTTGGATTATCGATAATATAGTATAATAAAATAAATCAAACCTGCTGTAACAGGTACAGGGTGTGGAAATGTTTTTCCGAACCTATAATTGAATGTTTTAACGATTTGTTGAGCCATTTGTAAATGTTGAAATTGATCTTCACCTACAGGTATATGAGTAGATTTATATAAGAGAATATCAGCAGCTTGTAGAACAGGATACACATACAATCCTAAGGGAATTTCTTTCATTGCTTCAGATTTTTCTTTATACTGAGGTAAATGCTGTAATCTTCAATTTTTTTCAAAAATAAATAATAATTTGAGTTCAATATCTGAAAATAAAATCTTTAATACCGAGCCATAGTAGAGATACATCCTAATATCCATGACAGTTCAGCATGTTGTGGTACACTAGATTGCAAAAATAAAATAGATTTCTCAACATTAATACCACAAGCTAGCAATGTTGCTGTCATTTCTAATATATTCTTCTGCAATACTTCTGGATCCTAATACATCAAAATGTACACTTATGCATTAGTAGCAGTGATAGAATTATCAAAAAAAAAAGCATTTACAGACTTATTTACAAACCTGTGGTAGAGTAATAGAATGTAAATCCACAATCGATACTATCATATTTTCATTTTGATTTTGTATATCCACCCATTTTTTGATGGCTCCTAAATAATTTCCAATGTGAATAGAACCCGTTGGTTGTACTCCAGAAAAATATTTTTTGGGCCATTTATCACTCTCAGTGTCCTTAAAGGTATAATTTAATTTTAATGTAAGCATTAATATCAAATAACAAAAGTCCATACACATTTCAGAATACATAAAAGATATAAATCAAGGACAATAAAAACAGTGATTTACATTTTTAAGAGTTTGCGAGGAGAAAAAGTTTCGCAATACAATATTCTTTCGGAATCTTCCCAAATTGAAAACCCGTGATAGAATTGTAGATGTTGACATATCGATATTTCATTTGAATCTAACCTGAAAAACAGAAATAAATTTTGACATTTGAAAACTAAAGTCAAAAAATATTGACCATAACCAATACCTCAAATTTTAATGAAAAATTGCATCAAAATTTGGGACTGTACACGTGTCCGAACGTTTTCGTGAGAAATGGTCCCGTAAAAGTATTCTTGAAATTCTTTTTTTTTTATTAAATTGGTGCATATTTCCTATATTCAAACACAAAGTTTTAGCACAATTCGTTAATTGATATCAAGGGCGCTCGGCGATTTTTTTTTCAATGGACGAAAGTATCGAACAAAGAATTTGTTTGCATTTTAAATGGATTTCATTTACTAATTTGCTGTAAATATTACAAATGACTTTGTATGAAGGGAATTTATCAAAAAAATAATAATATGAGTGGTTCAGTGTGTTCAAAATCTATTAAAAAAAAAAACATTTTTCAAAAATGTGCGAAATAGTGAATTGTGCGAAAGCCGAGGTCCGCCTGTATGTATTTTGAAACGTTAAATGTCAAATGACGTATTGGTTGAATTTGGCGCGCACACAATTATCTGAATACTTATGGAATCCGGAAAAATAATGAATTTCAAGGACTTCTTGAAAAGTCAAAACCCTATAATATGTGTTTATATCAAAGAGAAGCAGAATACCCAATTATGTAGTTACCTATTCAGAGTTATATTTTTTTAAATGCTGATATAGTAGGATGTTGATCTTTTGTTATGTTTTCGAATACATACACTTTATGTATATTTAGAGTGACCATTTATTTTTGTCCTCAAAACGGGACATCTACCAATTTTTACGTAATAGCAGGGCCGCCGAGAGAAATTTACTAAAATAAATTATAATACGCTAGTTTGTTCAATTCGTTTATTCTAATATCGCCGTATGGGATAAAAAAACCCCATTCTCATTACAGAAACAATTCTAAAACTATAAGTTGTATCAAAATAAATGTTAGGTAATAATTGTATAAAATTTAATGGAGAACATTATTGTCTTTGATAGTTTTTTGTATCTATGTATAATAGTTTTTGCAAAAATCTGAAAAAACCGCGATCGGACACCTTTGGGGTTGAATTCCGGGAGTGAAAACATCCCCTCTCGACGTGTTCCTCTTTCTAGATCAAAATGCACGGCTGAAAACTATACATATCCAAAATCTCATGCTTTCTGCCAGCTTAAACCACGGACTCGAGTAATTTGCCGTACTATCAAATATCTCATTCTCGCTGTATTGATCAGTAAAAATTGATTATCAGCACCATAGAGTACTCTATGATCAGCACATTTGATCGTGGCAAAATGGGCAGTGCACACACACGCGTACATATAAAACGACGACAATTTTTTTTTTCATTTTTATCGTGTGCTGCCCTCTTTTTGAAAACGAGACATTTTGACGTCCCGATGCTATGCTTGGGGACAATGGTACAAGCTACCTAAAAATGTGTGTGTCCCGTTCAAAACGGAACGTATGGTCACTTTATGTACATTCTATATATTAAAATTCACCTTGAAATGCTAGATATTCAAATTCTATTTTGATAACAAGTCAGCTATAAACAATCTTTTCACTTCGTATTGAAATTATTTTTAATCGTTGAAATTAATGTCACAAAACATACAAATTATTTCTGATTGAAAATTTTATGGATATCTGTCGCAGATAAGTACCTACCAAGTTTTATTGAATATAAATTAAAATATTTTTGTTTAAATAAAGATAATATTAGCTAGTAATAAATTTTGTGCATATACGTATATACATATATTATGTTTTATACATTTTACAAAATAGATTCACAAAATCCATGTTTCTATTTATTTGCATGCAATTTTTTTACATGGGTATGTACAATTAATTCATTGAGTTACTAATAATCATTTTTTTCACACAAACACTCAAAATAGATTAATCATTTCATTTATTTTTATTTTACCTTAATTATTTCATTGTTTTGTGTTAATTGATGTGGAAAAAAACTATAATGTTTATTGACTCATACTGAAAAAGTTTGCGCTTCTCTGTAAATTTATCTTTACATGTGTGTATCTGTTCAAATTCTTATTGAGTGTTGATAATAAACTCTCAACTCTTTGTTGATACCTGATATTTTATTCATGATATTATCAGATATAGTTAAATATTAATTTTTTTTTCATTATACGCACAATATTCGGCTGAATATCTTCAATCTGAACCAAAAATTACGTTCCTTCGATGGCTTTACGTGCAATTAGATCTTCCAAATCACTTTTTTTTATAAAATTCCCTAAAGCATCACTTAGATTGTCTTCATCACTTCCAGAATTCTCAAAGGTATTAAATATTTCAATATATTTTACTCAAATGCTCTTTTAAGTGACCTTTATTAAATTTCCAAATTATAATTTCATTCACACATAAAAAAATCAGAACAAATATAATGTTAAAAGAAAATGCTTCAATTCAGTTGATCCATCTCATGTAGCATATTTTCAAAAAATATTAGGCGATGATCTTGTTTCGACTGAAGAATCCGATGTTTTAAATTATAACATTGATTGGATCAAAAATTGTCGAGGTAATATTCAATAATCGAACATTTTTCATATTACATATCACAACATTTAAATTTAATTTTGTACTTGTGCATATTTTCATCTTAGGAGATTCTCGAGTTGTTCTCAAACCCAAAAGTGCAGAAGAGGTTTCGGCTATTTTAAAATATTGCAATGATAATAATCTTGCAGTTTGTCCTCAAGGTGGTAATACAGGACTTGTCGGTGGATCAGTTCCTGTTTTTGATGAAATTATTTTGAGCACTGAGTTAATGAATAAAATAATCAGTCATGATGAAATTTCTGGTAAAATGAATCTCATATAAATTTATGAGCACATCTTTTCATAATTAAGATTCTGAATTTCGTAAATAGGCGTTTTGGTCTGTGAAGCTGGTTGTGTATTAGAAAATCTAGACACATATTTAAGAAATTATAAACAGATGATGCCATTAGACTTGGGAGCTAAAGGTTCTTGCCATATTGGTGGAAACATAAGCACTAATGCTGGCGGATTAAGATTATTGCGTTATGGTAATTTGCATGGGTCTGTTCTCGGAATCGAAGCTGTGAGTTTTATTTTATATTACATTAAATAAAATAAATCAAATATGGCATTCATTTGATATTCCGATATAATCTTTAAATGCATTGTTATCTTTACAATTAGATTAATCTTTACAGGTGAAAGCGAACGGAGATATAATTGATTGCTTGGGTACCTTAAAGAAAGATAATACAGGTTATCATTTAAAACATTTATTTATAGGTTCTGAAGGAACTCTCGGTGTTGTTACTAAAGTTGCCATTAATTGTCCAAGTTTACCTTCTTCCATAAATGTAGCATTTTTCGGTTTGTAATGTTGAAGATTTTCATTCCATATAAATACCTATATCTACCTACTAGGAATATTTCCGATTTCCTTACCATTTTAACAATTTTAGGTGTAGAAAATTTCAGTAATGTGCTAAAACTTTACCAAATGGCTAAATTATCACTAGGTGAAATACTTTCTGCTTTTGAAATGGCGGATCTGGCATCTATGGAATCTACAGTGAAACATTTAAAATTGCAGTATGCTTTTTCCGTATGTAATCTGATTATATGATAATATCATAAGTGTATAAATTTGTTGTTTTTTCCAGAAATCCAATTGGTGATTACCCATTTTACGTTTTGATAGAAACTAGTGGCAGCAATGAGACTCACGATGCTGAAAAATTATCAAGTTTCTTAGACAAAGTCATGGCTTCTAATCTCATTTTAAATGGAACTTATCAAACTGAACCAAGTAAAATTAAGGTATATTTTTTCATTGTTATTACTCTAAATGCATTGAAATTATTTTCAAAATACACCATAATTTTAGCAAATATGGTCACTAAGAGAAGGAATGCCACAAGCTATTTTATTTGATGGATATGTCTTGAAATATGACGTTTCACTTCCATTAAAAGATTATTATGAAATTATTCCTATAATGAGAGAAAAATTAGGGTCAAATGCTGTTCGTGTCATAGGCTATGGACACATAGGTGATTTTTTATAATTATAGGACATGTATTCAATAAATGTCCTTTCAAAACATTTGTGTTCAAGTGGAATTTTTTACAGGTGATGGAAACATTCATGTTAACATAGCTATAAAAGAATATGATCCTGCAATAGTGAAAAATATTGAGCCATATATTTATGAGTATGTTTCAAATCTAAAAGGATCTGTTAGTGCAGAACATGGAATCGGTTTTAGAAAATCAAACTTTATTCATTATTCAAAAAGTAATGCCTGTTTGGATTTGATGAAAAGCTTAAAAAACCTAATGGATCCTAAAGGTATTTTAAATCCCTATAAAGTTTTACCTCCATGATGATAAAAAAAATATATTACTTTTGTATAAAGTAGATATTTTCTTTTGTAAATTCAGATTTTTCATTATATCTATACACATGATTTTCAAATGAAAAAAATTTTTCAATAAATTTTTATTTCAGAATTTGTTTTCAACTTATATTTGCATTATTTTGTTTTCATATTTATTTATTACTTATTAGTAAAGGATAGAGGTATAGAAATTTCGTGAAAAGTGATAGATAATTATCGTTTTTTCGACAGTACTTCGAACCAAGTAGGTGGGTACCTACTGCCGACAAAAAAGAACATTTGCTTTCGCGAAATTTCCGAACTTCTATCTTAAAATGAAAAAATCATTAGAAAATTAAAATATAATTTACAAATAAATAAAAGAGTATAAAATATGCGACAAAATTATCTTTTATTTAAAATTTTTGACAAATTCTAATATAAGCCCTAATATGTAGCCAGATTAATCATAAAAAAATACTCATTAACTTGAGCAATAAATAAAATAACTGCGAAAATGAAAAGAAACTATGTAGTAGGTACATTGATCAATTTACGAAATGAAGAGTTTTTGCAACATGATGCTCCATAAGCATTTCGAAATTCGAGCAATTCAGTAGTGACAAAGTTTCTATTTCGAATTTGGACATCAGTTTAATATGACTAATTTGGAACAGTTTATTTTATTACAAGCACATTGAGAAATTTGACATAGAAACAGCATTCTATAAAAACGAATCAATTTTGAATGTCGAAACACAATATGCTTAAATTTGAATTTAAATCAATAATTTGAAGTAAAAGCATATTTACCATTGAATTTTCTTTTAATTTGAAATTGTGCAATGACTGAAAAATCATTTTTTATTTTGAAATAAATAATAAATACTTGGGTACAGGAAAAAAACTTCCTTGATTTCAAAACTCATCATGAAGCATATCAGTTTCAAAAGATAAATATAAACTTTGACAAGAAATATCTCATAAAACATGTTGATTTCATAAAACAAATGAATCTCACAATCAGCAGAAAACGTCTCAATCACCAAAGTCTGAATTTATCATCATAAGGCAACTCACACTCCAAGAAAAACATCACCCATCGACCTCCAGTATCCAAGGACCATCAAATTCAGCCAGGAGTCATAGAAATGAGTCAAGAAAGATATCGACACTTGACATTGACCCCGATCCTGTGTAAATAGGGCCGACGACATCGACGAGGAGTCCAACCTTCTCCTGCGACAGAAAGGACTCGTCGGGAGCGTTCGAATGTGGGTCATCGTGTCATCATTGGGCTCAATTGAAACGGCCCCGTTTCGAACGAATCGCGTGTGCAATTCGCCATCGGAAGGCGCAAGCTTTTACAGGAAGCTATCCCCAGTTGGCGATAAACCGTCTCCGATGATCAACGGATCTCGGAAATATCCAAGGAACCGAGTGTAGAAAGTTCGACGGATTCTGGAAGCAATCGAGAAGCTGAAAATCTCTGGATCGTTAGAAACAATCGAGGAGCTGAAAGAGGCTAGAAGAAATCAATGTGCGTTGAAACCAATTCATCGATTTTGAAAACTATCGAGAAGTTGAAGATTTGTGGGTAATAATCAAGAAGTTGAAAGAAGCACAAGATCTATGGGGATCAAATAATCCTGAAAACAATTGAATTGAGAAAACTAAAGTTTAAGAGAAAATCCTATAAACAGTCGTGGAATTGAGTTGAGGGATATCAATGATTCCTAGATATAATCAGGAAGCTGAAGTCTGAAAGGTCAAAAGAGCTTAGAGACAATCGAGAAGCTGAAAAAAAACATAGGTCATTGCAGTGGATTTCAACGATGACACATTCGATTTCTAATTATCGGACGATAATTCTATGCGAGGTAATTGGGTTATAATTGCGCAAAACCAAAAATATGTTTTTTTTTTCATTGCCCAACATTTTTGTCAACGATTGCTATTTCTTTCAATACGAAATAATGAGTTTTCGCACTGCATAAATGAGCGTGAAAACGACAGTCTGATTCAGTACGAATTCATCTGCAATCGATTAACAATTGCATTGAAATACAAAAATGAATTTTGTATTCGTAAGTGTTGCATTTTAAAGTTTTTTTTTTAAATATTTTAAGCTATGAATATAATACTCTCAAATCTAGTGATATCAGCAGTGTAGCATATGAAATTATACGAAAAATATTTAGTTATTATACTTACTTCTTTAAGATTTATGAAAAAAACATATTTTTTTATGTTCCTATGCAGAGTGTGATGATATATTCGGCTCTAGCTGCGACCATTTACGGAGCAAATCATCCTCATCATGTATATAAGTCATGTTCAGGAGCTAACATTCGATATATCTTGATGAGAAATTGTGAACATCACAAAGGGAAACGAAGCTTATTTGTCGTACCAGAAAACAAAACAGGTGAGATTTTTTTCTTTCAAACTATTCCATTAGAGTTCTTCTACACAAATTGTTTGTTCAAGTCCAAAGTGTAAAATCCAAGAAATGCACTTACTCTTTTGAAAGAAAAGAATACAGACAATTATCACTAGATACGTATTATAGAAATAACTGAACATATTAAGCTTAATTAAATGTTACGAACGAGCTCTAATTTGGGCTCGAAAACGAATTTTTTCTGTATACTAATATTTTTTCAGAAACCAACCTGGACATGCCTTTTTATCAGAAATTCGCATACAATAACAAATTGCCTAGAATCCCTGATGATTTGCTTCCGCCAAACGTAGCTATGATTGCAAAATTAGTCAAAAGTAAACGAGTTAAAAGGAATTCTTCTAAATCGGAAGATTTTTATTCAAAATTGATCATCTGCTGCAAGAATCCGAACTACTGTGACAGTCTGCCTTGTACCAATTATAGTTCATGACTCAATATCGGTACTTTCCTATTTTACGTGAACCACTTGATCCAATATCTAATAACATCACAAATCGACAAGACCCGATGAGAAAAAAAAAATCAGAAATAGTTCACCTGACCATTTGGCTTACACATCGATGAAAATTTATTGGTGCACGATTGTGGCAGATGTCGAATAGGAAAGATCCTTTATTTTACTCAAAAATAAGACTGCACACACATCGAGAAATTGAAAAAAAATTAGCAAGACACGCTCTAGACGCAACCAATTTAAAAATGATTATGTACAATGAATTTGTAAATCGATAATCAGCAAATAATTGTTATTAGAAGCAGATTAAAAATTTCAATAGTCTGCTACCTTTCACTGAAGTGTATATTTTTTTAATACGGTTTAACCGATCGTATTGATTTGATCTCAAAAAAAAATGTATTTTTATATCTAATAATTTTTCATGTACATAACATGTTTGTGAAAGCAAAAAACTTTTATAATTAAAATTATGTTTAATTGAAATATTATCAGATTATCCGGCAATGAAACTTAAATATATGTATGTGTGTATGTAATTGATCTATTGATCTATGATCACTGATATATTTTCAATGTCAATTTTAATTTTAATCGATTATTTTAAATACACATAGATAAAAGAATATGGGCAGAAAACTGTTCGCCTTTTTGTTTCGATTTTCATCAATCCTAACTGAAAACACCAATCGCATTAATGAACAAAAACATGTATTAGCACAAGTACCTGAATGCTGAGTAATACACGATATCAAGATTAAGATAAAACGTAAAACGATAAAAAATAATTTTACGTCAAAATTTTTCATACATTTCATAAGATTAAAATATATATGTTAAATATCATTCCTGGCTGGAAAAAATACCTAGATTATATTAAAGTTTTAGTATTCATCTAGTATAGGTATGTATACCACTATCATAATTTTACACAACACTAAGTTTACCAGATTTTTTCCCAAGCAAACCGAGACCAACTCTAGCCTGGGATTCATTCAAATACATATATATTTTAAAGAACCCCACAGATGATTGTATTGTTAATTTACTCTTTTAAATTATAACCATAACAATTCTGCTTAAAAAATTGCGCCACAACCATAATATTTTCCCGGTAACAGTTTATGAAAATACTTCGAAATACCTTTTAAGCAATCCAAAAGATTTCTGTAATATGAGATCGGTGACAATTTCGATTAACTGAGATTAAAATTGGCCTCTTATGCATTTGTTTTGAAATTTTATTTTGGAAAATTCAGATTTTCAGAAAAACCATCACTGAGAATTGCTATATTAAAATATATGACAATATTTTTCATTATGGCAACATCAATGTGAACTGTCAGTTTGACATTATAATTTCATCAGCTGTTTGTAAGCGTGGTGTCATTATGAAAACTATTCAAGCTGTAAATACTTTTCTAAGAAATCTATCAGGTTTTCAAAGATCTCCAGCAACTACTCAAGTTCTGATTATAAGATGTAATTCAACAACCACACCTCAAACAAAACCGAAAACAGAAAAGATGTCATCTTGGCAAATTCATTCTTATGGTGATTTGAGTGAACTCCAATTCTCACCTCAGATGAGAATACCTCATCTCACTAAACCTAATCATGTGCTGGTGAAAGTTGAGGCTTCTTCGGTGAATCCAATCGATGTCGCTATGGTCGGTAAGTCGGAATTCAAAGTTTAATCCAGTACGAGTAGTAACCTTATTATGTTACTTTTAGCCCCTGAAAAATATCGTGTTTTTTCCATACAATCTCCATTATAAGTTATAGTAATATTTGGTAATCTACTAATTTTGGTTTAATATTACAGGGGGCTATGGAGCGACAGCCCTAAATCTTATGCGTCAAGTTGATAATGTTGAATTCCCAATTACTTTGGGAAGAGATTTTTGTGGAAAGATTGCTTCGAAAGGAATGGGATCTTGTAATGATTTAAATATTGGAACAAATGTTTGGGGTGTAGTTCCAGTTCATCAGCAAGGATGTCACGCAGATTATGTCGTAGTAGATGCAAACAATGTATATTCATTAATTTTTAATTTTTAATTTTGTTTTCTCAAATTTTTCATATGATTTGTTTTACATTTTTCTAGATAAGCAAAAGGCCTGAAAATATTGGAAAATTCGAAGCGGCCTCAACATTGTATACAGGTCTCACAGCATGGTCTGGTTTAATGTTTAGTGGTGGTTTAAAATTACATAGTATTAACGGATTAAAAGCACTTGTGTTAGGAGCTTCTGGTGGAGTGGGGAATGCAGTTACCCAAATTTTGAAAGCTGGAGGAGCTAAAGTACTAAAATAATTGTATAAATAATATTTTCCTGTCTTTTACTATATGGCTCTGAAATTTTCAGATAACAGCAACATGTTCTAGTGATGCTATACCATTAGTAGAATCTTTTCAACCTGATTGTGTATTAGATTACACATCGACAGATTTCAGTGAAAAATTATTAGATCGTGGACGGTAAGAATTGTTTTTTTCATAAATTTGTCACAAATATATTAATTTATTCTAATGATAAAATTTCATAATTCAGATTTGATATTGTCGTGGACTGTGCTGGATTGGGTTCAGATTACGCCATAAAATCTGAACTGAAATTTGGAAATTACGTCACATTTACCACTCCGATATTGAAAAATTTCGATAATTTAGGAATTGTTCGTGGTTTAATGACATCTGTAGCAAATTTGATATGTCCAAATGTGAAAAATTTAAAGAATGGGGGAATTATTTCATGGGCTTATTTTGTTCCATCTGCCGATGGAATAAAATATATTCATGATTTAATTAGTTCTAATAAAGTTAGTAGAGCTTGATCACATTTCATGTAATGGTTTCATAATATAAATATCAGTATCATATTAATTATAAATTTAATTTATAGATGACGCCCATTGTTGAACAAGTATTCAAATATAGCGAAACTCCACTGGCATATAAAAGAGTACAAGATGGTCATTTGAGAGGCAAAATTGTAATTGACGTTGATGAAAGTGCTTAAAATATTTTTCTGATCATGGTGTTACTTATGAGGAAAATGGTGTTTTGCCACTGTGATATATCATAAAAATCTAAAATAGTAAAATATCTAAGTATTTGTAAATGTATTATACAAAATTTGATGTTCAGTTTTTGTACTTTTTGATAAAACTTAGATTTAATTATAATACAAATTTTAAGATAGTTATTATAGTTGTTTTTATTGAAATTTAAATAAATAAGTAAATAATATAATCTTGCAACATTATTTGAAATAATAATTTATATCAGAAAAAGTCAATCAAATATTGTATTGTATCTTAAAAGTCACTAGGATTCATATTATTTATTGTTCAAAAAAAAAAATTGAAAACTGTAAAAGATGATATTAGAAGGCATTTTTAAATATTTTGTATTTTCAAAAAATAACTTTATAACCATTTACTTTTCTTTTCTATCTTATTCCTTACTAACTTTAACAAAAATATATTTTTTATTTTCACTTTTAATTGTGGATTTCCCGCACCATACATACACATATATATATTCGTGCAATTTTAGGATATAGATACTTGTATTATATAATATCACAGTGAAATATTTAAAATTTGTTTTCCGTGAAATTTTTCAAAACGGAAAACGTCATCGATCTTTATACACGTTCGATCTCACATCCCTAACATTTACTCAACGAACAATCTAACAAAAATCAATCGGAACGCAAACAAGGAAAAACTAAACAATATCATCTCGAGCTTTATGTAAATATTAGGTATACGAATACGAAAAACTGCTGAAAACACAAATCGACGATTTCTCGAAGCGATCGAAGATTTTCCATGGGGAGATTTGCGAAACGCGCAATTTTCAATCATTGGCTGCAAAATGTTTACACGAGGCTCGTGCGTCAAAGCGATGGACATTTTGCTTGTATTGTCGCATCATTATATTTGTTTAGATTCAACGAGCTGACTGCGAAGAACGTGTTTCTCGGAACTGTGACCCCTGACTATGAGTGTGAACCGTTTGAAAAAAGGCGCGAAAACTCACGTGTCGTATATGTGCAATTTCGTAATGTTTATATGCGTTTACTGTAGACGCAAGTTAGATTTGAAAAATTTTCAGGTTCTACTTTTGTTTTCAATTAAAAATGTATTGATCGAGAGAGGCTATTTAAATCATCTATAATATTAGCATTATAATAGTCATTTGTAATTTTGCAAAAAAATAAATAAATTGCGAGTTGATAATTTAAATTATACTTTTAAATATAAAATTTAAAATTTTAACTGCAAAATAATGAAATATTAGCTATTTTTCCACACACACAGTTTAAAATATTATTAGTCTCGCTAAAAATGAATACATGATCAATTTTAAATGATTTAGCTGTATTAATAAAAATTACCATGTAATTGACGAAATAATATCGGATTTAACATAATTTAATATCAAACTGATCTTGACAATTTAAATTATTAATACGATATTACTAATTTATTATTTTCAGTGAGACACTGAAAATATACAATACATACATACATAGCAATTTTAATTATTGATAGAAATCGAAAATATTCTAATGTCAAGGTTAATTCGAAAACGCGATTTTCAAATATCCATTACAATTACAAAAAAGATAAACCGGGATAAATAATGTTTATCATAAAATATGAACACGCAATACAGATTTAACTCGAAGCGCATGTTCTTATTCAGCATTTCGATAACCTATCATATAAAGCGAAGCAATAAAAGAACCTAGAGCCAATAAGAATTAAAGATTAATATGCAAATTTATCTTTGGCACTCTTGACTCGTAAGTTCATAAGTCACTAACTTTTTTTTCAGTTATTCTTCCGCCATACACATTCAGAAAGTCGAGAAAAACAAAATCACTTTATATAACCTCATGTTGCGAACCACGATCATTTAAGAAAGTGTAGGTACATGTACTAATCTTTTGCTATGATAAGTGTTGTATAATTATAATATGTTATTGATTCGCATGGTTGAAAATTCTAATCTATTTTCCGCACTTAAATCATAGTTGAAATGTTTCCATCACGCACTTATATAATTCAACAGAATCGAATTGAAAGTTTTATCGATCTAATTGTATGTTGAAATTTTAATTTCTGTGACATTTTATCAGTCTTAATTCGTATATTTTCGTTAATTGATAAAGGAGCGTAGCGAATATGAATATATATGTACATTTCTTCTACTTTTTGTGATGCAATGTCAATAAATATTGTATCACTGATATCAAAATTCATAAATTAATCGAATTATTGTGAATTGAACCGATGAAAATTGAAAATTAAAGAACCACTTTTTAATGTCAAGAATGTTTACTGACTTTTTTTTTAAATTATAGAGCGTAATTATTTTCCGAAAGCCAATACAGAAATGTATTAGTTTCAGTGCTAAAAATGCTCGAATCCAAATCCGAAAACAATTCAGCATTCGCAATCAAAACACCACTGACTTACGCAGCATCAATTTTTCCAGGAACATTGACGATAAAATTTATATGCACTATCAATACAGAAACGACATATCAATATCGATACAAAACTATCGATCGTCTAAGAGCCACTTTAGACAAAAAAGCAAATAATCTCAACAAAATTCCAAGAATAAAAAATCGATTTCAGAGAACATTCAGATATCGTGCCATTGACACTGAATCAGAACATGAAAAAAAAAACCGCAAGATCTCCAAAGTATTATTTTCTCAATACACACAAGCGATAAATAAGATATTAATAAGACGAAGAGGTCATCTCGGTGGCGATCGGAGGTCGCAAAAACCGCAGATTTAATTTCCATTGCAGCAGCATCAGCACAATTCGAACGGCGCAATGAAGTTGCATCGACACGTGCTTGAGGTCGTATCGAACTTCAAACAATTTATGACGCCAATCGGAGGTAAAGGTGAAGGGAAAATAGATAAACGGAAAACTTATTGAGAGCGATAAGCCGGGAAATTAGCCACGAGTCGATTTCAAGTTCAAGAAATCGAATATAAGTCATGCTGTGCGATAAATTTGTGCGTTTTATGGGCTTCGGTTAAATGGCGTTTTGTCGTTATCTCATGTCACCTATACACTTTGTAGTCGTTATTGAACTTTTCATTATTTGAACTTGTCGCATGTCGATTTGTTCAAATGTATGTCCGATTAGATTTGCGATTTTAAATTTTTTTTTATACCTTTGTATGTTATTTATTTTGTGTGAAATTTTAATGTCACATGTATTGCGTAAAGCAAGAACAATACGGAATCGACCGGCCATTTTTTAAAGAGTCGCTCAGAATCTAATGAGTGCATTTGTAATAGATTCAATTTCGATATAGAGTAAATTAATTTAGTTTTTTTCATTAATTTAAATTAGATTAGTATATATCGAATTGAAATCGATCACAAACGCACAAATGAAATTCTGTCAAAGCCTTTATAGGAAATTGCTAGATAATTCTTCAATCGTCGTAACTTCAGACATTGATCAAAAAAATATGCAATAGTATCGAAATGCATAATTGAAAACGAATTCATGCCAAAACAAACCAGAAAAACTTCGTAATGTGCATAAAATTTTATTGCATAAAATGCATCTACTATCTTCTAGCGTTTCGCAATCAAATCCCACCTGCGTCGTTCGATTTGCATGTAATATGATTTTTTTCGTTATTGTTCGCAAATCCTTTGTGGCATAGAATTCTATTGAAACGATCAGTGTCGTAAACAGATCGCATGACTTCCTTTATTTTTTCGCGAAGGACGCAGATTGCGTTATCGCTTTGCAATAACCGATGTTGATGGAATACGTAGTTGAGGTAAATATCTGAGTTTTTCAATTGGACAAACTCGAGATACGCAGTTTACGACGATTCAACATATAATACAATATGTAAACCAAGGTTTGTTTCCCGCTTGCCAGCTGATGGAAGAATTCTTGAGGACACTTCTCGTTCTAAAGATCAGAACGAATCAATACGATTGAACTCTCGGGCGTAATTGACGTAATTTGAATGTAAATATTGTTTTGTGTGATCTTAGTCTATATGTAGCTCGTATATTTTTCAATTGTTAATTTAATAATAAATGCTATTGTTCGATAAAATAAAATATTATATATGGATTTTATTCATTAAATGTTCTGGTAAATAAAAATTGTATTAGAAAAATCATTTGGAAACGATGGATTATTTTTCATGAAATATGTGAAAATCGTGTCACATTATTATCTTCGGAAATGAATGAAAAAAATATGTAGGTAAATGTCGATATAAATATTTTCCAGTATTGTTTTAGTGACAGTAAAATATTCTTCAAGTAGAAAAACAATCTGAAAATAAATAACATATTTACATGTAACCGGGCTTTTACTAAACCTTGGTAATTAATCCTGAAAATATAACTATGAAATGAATCTATTTTCATCTCATATTTTGAACATTTTTTTCTGATGTTCATAATCAGCATGAATTCAATATAGGTATAAAATTATATCCTTAGATAGAAAATTAATTTGAACCATAACAATCTGATCAGATTAGATATTCAATTACATAATACACACTCCCAAAAACCAAATGACACTTTCTCGTCGAAAAAAAAACTATATCATTCAGATAAATCAATTATCAATACGATCAACGAGAAAAACTTATACATTCGTACAGCAGATCAGTTTCCAAAAATACTCTGAACTCTGTTTCAAGCTTCAAACAATGTATAACTTTATTGAAAATATTATAATAAAAATTTCCAAAAACCAAATTCTCAAAGATTTCATAATATACTTTTTTTCTGATCCGAATGAATGAGAAAAATCTATAAAAAATGGGATATTTCCTCCATGAACAAAAAATCGATATCATTCAGATCAGTATGAATGAGAGAAATCAATAATTTCATCACAATCCTGCAATATATTCATCCTGAAATACATCAAAACTCGAATCTACTCTATACATCAAACGAAAACCTCCTAAATCCTATCGATTCCATTCAAATCCTCAGACAAAAACTCAATTCAAGCAATCCCATCACACTAAAGACTCCACCATATTAACGCACACTCCCATAGACCAAACGAGACAAATCCTCATCAGGAAAAAAAGCTATTGACACGCACCAGCTCGCATCCACCGAAGGCGAGCACAATGAGCCGAAACGAAGAGTCCTGATGAGAATTGGCTCCTCGCGGCCACAATGGGAGCTGATTGCTCCACAATCCGAGACGTGGTGTGACTCCGCGACGACAATGGACCGACAATGGACACGTTCGTCCATCATGAGAGCCGCTCGTTCGCAGGGTCGTCGACTCGGAAGAATAACGGACCAAGTGGTCGGCTGCAAATTGCCAGGGCTGAGGAGGAACCCTCCGGTGGAATGCGATAATCGGTAGGTGGTTGAGAGGTCTGGTCGAGTTTTTTTGTCCGAATCGTTTGTTTGTTTGAAGGCGAAGAGTTGAGGAGTATAGGTTGAATACTTTGTGAGTTCGAAAGGAAGTCGAGGAGTTGAGGAGTATAGGTTGAGTGTTTTGTGAGTTCGAAGGGATGTATTGTTAGTTTGGTATAGAATTTTGAGATTTCATACGTGAGAACCTTTTTGGAGGGGTTTTCGTGTGAGGCCTTTTTCTTCCATTCGTATTCACTTTTGTTTTATTTGATCATAAATCAATCGAAAATTAAAAAAAAAGCGATAAGATAATGAAGATATTCTAATTCCTACTTTTTTTATTATTAGCTTTGAAATATGCTTGTGTGTCTCCTTGTGATTAAGGTACTTTTTAATTTATTTTATACATATGATAATCGAAATTAATTTCATTGATATTGATATCGATGAAAATTTTATCTAGGATATACTAAAATCAAAAATCTCAATCGATTCTTGGAAATTATTATGTCATATTTGTTTAAATGTCAAAAAAAATCCATTTTACGTAAATCAAATCGTAAAATATTGTAAGAATACATAACAATGACATACCTACATGTATGTATTTGTCGAAGATCATAGCTATTAAAATCTCATAAAATTATTAATAAATATTTTATGATAACAAAACATCATTGCAATTATCATTATTGAAAATATTAAAGCAATTTCTAGAATCTAACTTTTTTTACTGAAAAAAAGAAATCAATGTTATGAATGTATGTTTGAGATAAAGTTACATACGTACATGACATTGCTATGTTTATCACTTACTGTCGTTCTGCAATAATTAATCGATCTTAATTAACATATCAATTTTATCTATTTCAATATGTGTAAGTACCTGTTTAGAATATGATACATTTTTCGATCGAATAGTTTCGTATCAATCTAACAGAAGAAAGTAAATTAAGTAACATGTCATCGTGAAAATCAATAAGCGTTCAGTTTTACTAACACAGAATCACACTTTTGTTACGTTACACGAATTCTTTCTATAATTTCATTAATGATTTTCGTATGAAATATTATCCATATAATTATTTAAATATGTTTTATGATAAACTATATGAAACATAATAAATACTAATTTCATAGGAATGTAATGTACGATGGAAGCCGCATTTTTTCTCATAGAGAACATCACGCCACAAATTGTTCCACTTTCGATGGCTCGCTTTCATTCTGAATTAAGGCTAGGAACAGACTACGGCAAGTTGCATAGAAAATATAAAATTTCATACTATTAATCTCCACAATAATACGTTTAACCTAATTTTTCGGTCTAGTAGAGGTTCATGTTTTTACTTTTGATCAGTTGCAATCGGCACAAATTAAAAAGATCGTTGCGATTTGAAGTCATAAAAATATTTACATTTTTTTAAAGCTTTTTTCTAATGTCACTATGATATTTTTCATTTCAATTGACATTGAATTTTAGCACAGTCACTCATCAAACATGAAAAAATCGACATGATCTCACCTGGTCAAGTCAAAGAATATGAGATAATTTATTATAAATACTTGAATATTATAAAAACAAATATATTTAAACAAAACTGTTAAACTTTGAAACTAATTTGTAATAAGATAAAAATGAGCAAAAATGTTTGAAACGAAAAAATCCTCATTCTGAAAAAATCTTACTTTTGTAATACAATATAACATGTTATAAACTTACAACCAAATTAAAAAAAAATATTCGAAAAACGTCTAAAATTTTATGCAATTTTATATAGGTACATTCATTAAAATTGAATCATATAATACATACAACCTAAACACGCGATATTCAATATAATCAATAAGACATGCTTTATAGGTAATTTGAAAATAAATTCTAGGATCAATCTTAAAATCAAGGAATGAAAAATTGAAGGATAACTATTAATTAAATAAAATAACCATTGGAAAAGTGTTTCAATTATATTTTCTGTAACCTAAACCTAACCCATTTTTGGCCTGACGGTTTGTCAATGTCAAAATCATCATTTGAGATGTGCAGAGAGTTCAACCGAAATTTTGATTTTAACTTTTAGAATCACTAACCGATCGATAAAATAAGATTGAAAGATCAGACTTCAGTCAATAAAATAGAAATGCGAAAATTGTGCAACATGCCGTCGCAGTGTGTTCCGACCGGAAATTTGAAAATTCAATGCCGTGTCAATTTCGTGACGGAGACATGCGAATCACGTGCGCGCGCAACCTATCGGGTTCAAGTTCACGCCGAGCTTGAGATAGGTCACGCTCAAAACGCACCTGTTCGCTAGAATATCAAAATTTGAAACGGTTGGCACCACTTTTCCAGCGTCAAAGTTTCCAACTGGCCGTTGGCTGCCCTGTCACGCCAAAATTCGAAGCGCGGGGGTGAGTCGGTTCGTTGAGTGGCTATACATACATAATTGCACGCGTGCTGTGACCATTCGTCGGTTTCATATTGAAGGTTTGTCACTTTTTCCTCAATGAATTTTATGTTGGTTAAAATTTGTGTTTGAGTGTTTCCGTTTTTTTTGCGGATCTGTGATTTGTTATTCGGTGCGCGTTCGTTTATTAGACGGTATGGATTGTTTTTATTTTCAAACGGTATGTAGGTAGAGTGCATGTTTTTAAATTGGGTTTCATTGATTTGTTAATACTTATTACTAATAATTAAATGACATACAAGTAAGTATATATTGATGATTATTAAGTTTATTGTTAGAATCTAATCAGATTTCCGGTTTAGCTTACAATTAGATTCAAATTAGAATACAAAAAGTATACAATTCTTCAGACTAGGTACTGTAAGTGCAGAAAGAAATTGATAATAGAAAACTACTCGAAGAGGTGATTGGTTTCATACATCAGATTAAAGTATCGGTGCAAAGTAATAGAAAAGAAAATGTACAACTGAACTAATGCAACAAATAGAAAATATATCAGTGTTAGTACGAAATTACAGTTGATTTTTTTCTTTTACTTTTTCTTTTTATCACATCCGTTTTTTTTTTCCTCCATATTTTTCAGTTCCCCATGGTGTGGTAGATGTTTTCGTAATGTAAAAGAAAAAAAAATTGCACTTACATATGCGAATCACCGAAAGTTGTCTCTTATCTTTGATATGAGATAAGCGTGGCGGTCCACAACAAGCTTTTCGGAAGTTTGAAAGGCGACGAAAAGATATCAGTATCTATTTAGTCGTGAAGCAAACCAGTACCTACGACACTCGGATGGTTAAATTAGTTGGTTTACGTTTTAAGCTAACAATAATTTCGATTAGATCGAATATCGTGTCGACGTTTCGCTTCACGAGCACCAAAAAATTCGTTTTTAATTAGAGTCGATCGTTTCACTTTTTCAACCCTCACGTTAGTTAACTCCTCGATATATACAATTACGTAGACAGTCAACTAACACGGGGATTAAAATTGAAAAGAACGATCACTAAGGAGAACGATTTTTTTCGATTGGATAAGATCGAGCGAGGCTTCCGAATCAAAGTTTACAATCCTAAAAAAGGCGAAAATTGTCCCCCGTACCGCCGCGAAATTGGCACGTGTGGTCACCCTGAGAGCTTTATCTGCCTTCCGATTGGTGGAGTTCACGTGGCCTGACATCGCACCATGGCAACCGGCGCGCACGCTCCGATTTTAGCGGGGGCGCAGGCCATTCTCGATCAGTGGTCGTTCGGCGGCCGCACAGACACCACCTGTCGTACGCCACTGACGCCTGCGCCCCCCGAGACTGCGCCCCCCCCCCCACCTCCACCCGCCGCCTGCACCCCCTCTTCGAGAGGGTCGACTTTTTCTCGTTCAAGAGTAAGTCGATTTTTTTCGCGTTTAGTTCTACCGTTGTGTCTGTGTGTACCGGGCGGTTTGATCGTTTGTGCGTGTATGTGTGTCTATTTTTTTTATTTTAAATCGTGGCCGTTATTATGGTAGTGGTGCGAGCTTAAAATTTTAAAATAAATGAATCGTTCGATTCGTATTGTTGTTTTTATTTGTTTCGAACATTGTGAATTTTATGGAGTCGAAAAAATATTTCAGTGCATTTTTCAATGTCAAATGCATTAAATATTTTTTTTTTTAAAATCGCTTCAAATGCTGGAGATGAAAGAAAAATGCTCACGCCACTGTTATAATTGCGGGCTAAATTTCGTTAGTCTATTTTTGAAGAAAAGAACTTTATTTTTTAATTTAATATTGTTTCGAAGGTTCGGCTTTTTTCGATTCTGATTCTGAAAGTGCCGATTGCAATTTTGAATGAAAATGGATTCGAATGTGAATCGTTGAGTTTTCATTGCTGAAGAAAAATTAAACTTCACGAGGTTGAAAGCTCTGAAAAAAAAGCGCGTTTGAGCATATCATCAATATGGAAACAAACTTTAATTCATATGAACGTGTTTCGTCCGATTTTGAAGATATATGTACGTAGATTGGGATAATGTATTCGAACACGTGTTTACATTGGTATTACGTTTTCCAGTAACTTCTCATAATTTGTATTATGGGATGAATTTCTTTACAAATTGTTTGAATGTTTCGATTTGCATAAGTAAATAGCGCAACATTAACTACTTACAATTAATACATTTTAACATCACTAATGGAAAATTTAATACATAATCAACTTTTATTTCATAAATAAATATGAGTAAAACGATAAATGCTTGTATTATAAATTGTTTTAAAGGCTATCCACAGGAACTGATCATTTATTTAAATAAGTATCATTCTAGACAAAATAATATGATATTTCAAAAATTTTAATAACTATGGACGCATCCTATTCTATTCCTATATATTTTTTTTCGATTCATAATTGATATTGAAATTATTAATTTGTCTTGGGGAATCGCAATTGAAGTTGTCACGTCGCGTTATGTCGAATTCGCCATTTGTATTCGCAAATATTGATTCGTAAAATAAGCAAGTGCGTCACGTTTTCTTCTTCGTTTTATCACCTTTTCATCAATAGATGATCTATTTTGTTCGGATGTTTACATAATGCAGTGTACTCTCGATTATTCGGACTAATTACTGGAAAACAAAAGCTTTTTTTTTAATAATTATCGAATAAAATTTATATTTACTCAAAACGATAGCCTAGATAATCAAGAATCTACTATACCTAATCAATATTCAAAATTCATAGCTCAACTCTATTCAAAGTATTATGCATTTTTCACAAAACTCATGCATTCTCGACGATTGCATAAACTTTTTTTCGAAAATTATCGGTGAATAATTTCGTCTGACATTACAGATATACGTCAATCGTAATCTCACAACAATAACGCCTATAATATAATCGGATTGTAAATGTCTTTGATAATAATTTTACATCGACCATAGTGCACTTATTCTATATGTTTTTAAACAACGTAAAACGCACGACATGAAACTCAATTCAAAAATTGTCGACACGTATGTGATATGCATGTCATATTTGTACCCTTGATCATGACAGTGGTCTAACAATAATCTCAGAAATTGAATTAAAAAATATTTTGCTTTATTATCTCTTAATTTTTTATCCAGAAATGAAAGAAGCTCATTCAATAGCTTTATTTAATTTAAATGAAAATCCTATGAATCAAATATAAACCGTTAAGGAAGATATTTTCAAACGTTCGTTAATAAGCATTAACCGTAGATTATAGCTGTCAAATTGTATACAGAATAATGTTTAACTATAGTTAAATAATATAACTAACGATCAAAATACTAGTTCTTAAACCATTGTTATAATGAAGAGCAAATTGATTAGTTTATCTGCAATAGTATGCGTTCGCCTATATGCACTCAATATCAACTAGGAAATCACTCGATTGTTTACCGATTTATTATAATTAGATTGTCGCTAATTACGATCGGCTTAATCGTTCCACATCCTCATTATATTGCAATAGATAAGCGCATACTATAATAAGCGAATATTCATTATGTGCATCTCCAGATAACATTTGATATTCGAACTTCAACTTGCCGCCATTTTTTAATCCATGCAATGCACGTGTGTCAATTGAAACAATTAACTGTGTTCCGCTTGCAATTTTCACGGTCGACTGAGTGAACCTCATCCGTGTCAACAGTTAACATTTTTTTTCATTCTTATTTTCGAAATTTGAGGCCAATTGCAACTAGTCGCGCGAAACAAGCGATTTGGCGAAACGAAGATCGAAATTCAGGAAATTTTCAGCGGTTTTTGGTACAATGTTTTCAGTCTTCGATCGCAAAGTTTACAGGTAGTGTTGGGCGCGGTTTTATAAGACTAGATCGATGTTTAGAATGTCAAGGGTTCAAAGCGTTTGATAATCGTAAAAACACTGTCTCTATTTATATATAATTGACGATTTTCGTTTAAAGTCTCTTCGGGGTCAAAATACTTGATTGCTGTTATAAAAACATAATTTTATTTGAAAATAGTGTGGAAAAAAATCATCATTGTTGTCGTTTGTTTCCGGAAAACGAGATTGCGTCGATTTTCATTCCTGTTTGTTTTGTGCAATTTCATCTGCAGATTTCTTTTTTACGCGGTCGTTGCATTTAAATTTTACGATTGATTATGATGAGTGATTTGTCATCACAATTGATCGTTAGCATTGAAATGGAATAAAATAACTAAATGCATTTACTTTTTTTTTTCAATAAGTGATCAATCGTCACAAATATTTATGACTAATATGATTTTTTTAAATTCATTCGTATAGTGATATGGTAGTTCATTTCACCTGAGAATTTTTTATGTGCGTTCGATACCCTTTAAGTACATGTTATATATTTCTGAAAGCTATTGTATATTGTATTGATCGAAATGTTCGAATGAAAGCCAGGAAAATAATTCAGTTTAATTTTTATACGTAATCGATTTTCATTTGAATCGGCGCAATTTGATATAAAAATATATGAAGGCTGTTCCCAGCCGCGACACACGTGGCTTCGCATTGATATTCTCATGATCCAAATGAATGAAAATTCGATTTTCCACGACTTTCCCAATTCAACGATAAATGAAAAACATCAGACTGCTAAAATGTATCAATTGAGATACATTTGAAGATCTTTGGATGGAAAATTTTCACTGGGAACCAATTTTACCCATTCTCCTTCAAACGTTGACCTTGCAACCAGTTCTGGAGCAACCCTCATTTCAGATTCCCTTCAGATCTGACCTAGGGTAAGAAAACCCTTCGTGGGATAGGTCACCCCACCGATTCGGGAATCGGGAACATGCGCAATGCACGGGGTGACCATATGTCCCGGATTATGGCGGTACATTTTACGAAAAGTGTCGGTACATCTTTTGTGTTTTTAATTGTTCTAATAATTCATGTAGCTACACGTGCTACATGTTTTTACGTTGTGTAATTTTATTTCTAAAACATAAACAATTATACTGTAATCATTGTTTTTTTTCTATCGTAGTATGTTTCGTTGTATTTTATGATGCGAAAACATAAATTTTAATTTACACTGTTATACAATTAGGATATTAGAAAAAAATAAACTAAAATGGGATGAACTGGGTGTATGATTCTTTTTTTTTAATTTTGTAAGAATCTAAGCAGACTTTTTTCCTATTTTGTAACACTACTAGAAACGAATAAGATTCCATGTTGATTCTTCATTAACCATTATATGAACAAAATTATATGCATATGTATCGTAAACACATCCGTTCTTCTATCAGTGAGATAATTGATGGAAGCCTTGCAAGTTGCTAACGTTCCATTGAGAAATGTACAAGTTATTGCTGATTGCGTAAATTCTTCTTAATTATTACGTTCAATTATGGATGGAAATCATTTACATATATCTGCTGTGGATCACCGAATTCAGTTGAAATCATTAAACGTCAGATTTGTTTGTAATTACATGTATGAGAATCAATATGAATTATGACATCATTAGAAGGAAAATTTTATTATTTGCTCCTCGAACTCTCGGAAATTTTCTCGTTCAGTAATATGCTATCTGCTAATTTTTTTAAATAACTTTCGATATGAAAATGCGATTAGTGATGTAAGAAAGCTGAAATAATCACGAAAATACAACTGACGAATTGTATTACATATTATTTTTTTTAAATGTAATTGTTTTTCTTTTAGCCTCGCACAAGGATCGACAGTTTTCGCGTTAGCGGTATGTTTTATGTGATTTTCATCGATGCACTTTTCCTTTATGATTTTAACTATTCACTTCTTCGTTTTATTTATTATTATTTTATTGATTTCTAGAATTGTTTGATTAATTACTAAATTCATTGATTATTCTTTTCGCTGCTGTGTATACCTAATTATGTCAATAATAGTTTTTTTAAACAAATATTTTCGCCGTTCAAGTTCATACTATTTAAATTAGCATCGTTTATTTTCTTTTGCAATATAAAGATACCAAGTTCAAGTTGATGATTTTTTTTGAATTTCACAAGGAAAATTTTTCTCAAATAGCAAACGAGAACTATTCGTGTGTAATTTTCATTAGCTTATTTTTTTTTAATCACTTAATTTCAATTTACCTGAAGTAAAATTGAATTATTGTATGCTTTATACTAATTTGTATGAAGTGATTTATACCTAACGTTAAACGTGTAATCCAGATAACCTCATAACATCATATTTGATGGAAAACCAAATATCATATCGCTATATATATTTTTTTACTTTATAAGACTGATATTAGTTGTTAATTGTATCAAATATACATTTGCTATAAAAACGTACCTCGTTTATCAATACATATTATCGATACATAGATACTAATCCTATTAATTTATTTGCACACGTAATAAAATTTATTTTAATTACAAATTTTATTTGAATATTTTTTAGTGGGTAGATTTTATGTTTCGCTATAATTTTATTTTGATATGCATTGTGTAGAAACTATTTCTTCTACTCGAAAAGTCACATTTTGTTCATAAATAATTTGTTTTGATAAATTTTCAGAAAACTTCGATTCTTGAACTTCTGAGTGAACAAAATTCCTCGCAAGCGATCATCGAAGAGCCACAGAAAGTCGAAATATAAATTAAGACCGGAAGAAGACAGCATCGCTACAGAAATGCCGACTTCCACTAAACAGAATGGTTATCATCAGCATGACGACGATGTCGTCATCACGGGACTGTCGGGGAAGTTCCCAGAAAGTGAAAACATTGATGAGTTTAAAAAGAACCTTTTCGAAGGTGTCGATATGGTCACTGATGATGAGAGAAGATGGCCTACTGGTATTCATTTAGTTTACGTCCATATAAATGTGGAATGGTTTCTGTTTTATGTTGAATTATTTCAATTTTAGGTGTGCACGGATTACCTGCAAGAACTGGTAAATTGAAAACATTGGAGGCTTTTGATGCAACATTTTTTGGAGTTCATGCCAAGCAAGCACATGCAATGGATCCTCAATTGAGGCTTTTACTCGAATTAACTTATGAAGCAATTGTCGATTCAGGTTTAAATTTTGAGATCTTAGATATACACGTATTTTGATTACACATATCGTTTTTCTAATGCATGTTTTTATTAAATTACAGGTTACAACCCCAATAAAATTAAGGGAACCAATACTGGTGTTTTCGTAGGGGTTTCTACTAGTGAGACTGAAGAATTTTGGGGACTTGATCCAGAAGCTTTAAACGGTTATGCTCTTACTGGATGTTGTCGCGCTATGTTTCCAAATAGGATTTCTTATACTTTCGATTTCAAAGGTAATATATTTAGTTTCAGTAAGATGTTGTTCATTTTATTTTTGTAAATGTATTAAAGAAAGTATTTTCAGGACCAAGTTATGCTATTGATACGGCATGTTCTAGTTCAATGTTTGCATTACATCAGGGTGTAAAAGCTATTCGAATGGGAGAATGTGATGCAGCCGTAGTAGCTGGAGTCAATCTTTGCTTGAAACCTGCCAGTTCTGTAAATTTTAATAAATTGAGCATGTTGTCATCAGAAGGTTTGTTATAAAATTGATTGCTATATTAGAACATTTTCAGATATTTATCACGTATCTGTTTTTTACTTTACAGGAAAATGCAAAGCATTCGATAAATCAGGAAATGGATATGTGAGAGCTGAAGCAGCTGCTGTGATATTTTTACAAAGAGCAAAAGATGCTAGGCGTGTTTATGCCACAGTTTTAAACACAAAATGTAACACCGATGGATCTAAAGTTCAAGGGATCACTTTTCCTTCTGGTGAAATGCAAAATAAGTTAATCAGAGAAGTGTATGAAGAAGCTAAAATAAACTGCTCAGAAGTGGTCTATGTAGAAGCACATGGAACTGGAACAAAAGTGGGTTTCAAAATAACTTACTTAGTTGTTTAACTGAAATTGTATTATCAATATTATTTGTGGTATTATTATTTTCATATAAGGTAGGAGATCCACAAGAAGTAAATTCCATCGTAGATTACTTTTGTAAAAATCGTAAAAATCCTTTGATGATTGGCTCTGTGAAATCTAACATGGGTCATTCAGAGCCAGCTTCAGGTTTATGTTCAATTGCAAAAATCCTGATTGCTATGGAATCTGGAGTTATCCCAGGAAATCTTCACTTCTCAGAACCTAATACCGATATTCCTGGACTTCTTGATGGTCGATTGAAGGTAATATTATAGTTAATTGTTCAAATTTTATGTTCTTACTTTTTTAAACATAATTTCTTATTTAAAATAAATCATTTTAATTAGGTTGTTGATAAAAATACACCATGGAATGGTGGAATAGTGGCTGTGAACTCGTTTGGATTTGGTGGTGCAAATGCGCATGTAGTATTGAAATCGAATCCAGTAAACAAACAAACTTCATTCCCAACCGAAACTGTTCCAAGATTGATTACTGTATCTGGAAGAAATGAAAAAGCTGTTGAAAATATGTTAGCTTTTGTTGAAAAAAATACATATGATCCAGAATTTTATGCAATGCTTTATAAAGTACACAAAAATCAAATAGCTGGACACAATTACAAGGGTTATACAATTTTGGGAAAACCAGGATCTCAAGAAGTTACTGTAAGTAAAATTATACCAAATACAAATCTCATAATGATTAAAAATAATAATTTTTGTCTTTAAAAATTAGCAAGTAAATGGAGAAAAACGACCAATCTGGTTTGTATTTTCTGGAATGGGATCTCAATGGCCTGGTATGGCTAAAGAAATGATGAAAATTCCCGTCTTCAGACAGACAATTGAAAAATGCGGCAATGCACTTAAACAATTCAATGTTGATTTAGTTGATTTAGTAACAAATGGAACTGAAACTACATTTGAAAATGTTATAAATTCCTTTTTATCTATTGCTGCTGTCCAGGTAGCTCTTGTTGATTTATTGTTTTTCATTGGAATTGAACCCGATGGAATTGTAGGACATTCTGTTGGTGAACTCGGTATGTGTCATAGATGTTTAATAAAATCAAAGTGATCAATGTAGCTCATATTAATATTTGTTTATGTCAGGATGTGCTTATGCTGATAGAACATTCACTGCTGAGCAAGCTGTTTTAGCTGCATATTGGAGAGGTAGAAGCATTTTGGATAGTAAAGTTCCAAAAGGAGCAATGGCTGCAGTAGGTATGTCTTGGGAAGACTGCTTGGAAAAGTGTCCATCCAATATTTCTCCAGCTTGCCACAATAGTGCCGACAGTGTGACCGTAATTTCTCACATTTATTTTCAAATCCAATATTGAGTGAATTACAATTCACAATACACCTTATCTTTTAGATTTCTGGTCCACCAGAAGACATTAAAAAATTCGTCCAAACCCTAGTAAGCAAGGAAATCTTTGCAAAAGAAGTCAAAAGTTCTGGTGTTGCTTTTCATTCAAAATACATATCAGATGCTGCACCGATGCTGAAGAAGAGTCTTGACATGGTCATTACTAATCCTAAGCCAAGAAGTTCAAAGTGGATCAGTTCTTCTATTCCACAATCAAAATGGAACACATCATTAGGTATACAAAACAAAATTGAAGAATATTTGTTTTTTTTTTTTCAATAATTTTAATTTCTAATTTTTTGTTTCAGCTCAAATGAGTTCTGTCGAATATCATGTGAATAATTTACTTTCTCCTGTACTTTTCCATGAGGCTCTGCAACATGTACCAGAAAATGCAATTGTTATTGAAATCGCACCCCATTGCTTATTACAAGCTGTTCTGAAACGGTCTTTACCAAAAACTTGCACAAATGTTGGTCTCATGAAACGGGATCATGAAAATAATTTGGAATTCATGTTATCAAGTGTAGGAAAGTGAGTATTAATATACCAATTAGTAGTTTTATCTTTATGAAACATATTTTTATGATTTCATCAATTATTTTCAGAATGTATGCAGCCGGAGCCGAACCAAACATAGCAAAATTGTATCCCCATGTTTCTTTTCCAGTAAGTCGTGGAACCCCCATGATAGCTCCATTAATTGAATGGGATCACAGTCAAGAATATAGCGTAGCATATTTTGGCGATATTGGTGAATATTATTATTTCATACACAGTTTAGTCAGCGATGAATTTGAAGTAAATAAGCATTTTTGAATTTAAGGTTCAAAATCTGGTGAAATCATATTTGAATTCAACTTGACAAAGTCTGAAGATGATTATATTGCTGGTCACACAATAGACGGTCGTATTTTGTTTCCAGCTACAGGATATATGGTGAATATTATTTCATAGTACTTTTGATAAATTAATATCTTCATGATTTTCAAATATCCATTTCACTCTAGACACTTGCATGGAAAGCTTTAGCGAAACTTCAAAAGAAGAATTTTGATGAATTGCCTGTTGTTATGGAAAATTTACAATTCCATCGAGCTACTATAATGCCCAAAGATGGCAATGTTAAATTTTTAGTTAATATTCTCAACGGTACTGGAGACTTTGAAATATGTGAAGGTGGTTCAGTGGCTGTGTCTGGAAAAATTTATGTTCCTGAAGATATAACTAAAGAACAACTTGATTTACCTCCTCCACAAATGAATAAATCTAATAAAGATATTTTACCTCTTGAATTGATGGATGTTTATAAAGATTTAAGGTTTTTTGAAGCTTTTATTCTTATTAACATTAATCTTTTCTCAATGAAATATTTTTTCATTTGTTGAATTTTTATTTTAGATTAAGAGGCTATGACTACACTGGAATTTTCAGAGGTATTAAAAAATCAGACAATTATGGTTTGACTGGCACTTTGAGCTGGGAAAATAATTGGATATCATTTGTCGATACAATGCTACAATTTGGAATAATAAGTTCATCAACAAGAGAATTATACTTACCCACAAGATTACAAAAAGCTATTATTGATCCAAAAAAACATTTGAACATGATACAACAACTTAATGACAACACTTTACCTGTGTATCAATATAAAAACATCAATGTAGTAAAATCTGGTGGTGTTGAACTAAGAGGAGTAAAAACAAGTTTGGCTCCAAGAAGACAGCAAGCACAAGCTGCACCTAAACTAGAAAAATTTACATTCATGCCATACATGGGAGATAAAAATACAGAAATGTCTAAAGAAGATGCTCTCACTGTAAGTTTGCAAATAGTTATTGAAAACACAAGTATGTTCAAAATGAAAGTAGTAGAAGTTGCAAATGATCGACCCGCAGAAGCCTTGTTAAGCCCTCTCACTATGGATATATTAGAATCAGAACCAATGCTACGAACTGACATCACTGTTGTCACTCCCAATAAAACAGCAGCTCATAGTAACATATTGGAACCGCTTTCTATCAAAGTTGCCAATAAAGATGTAACTAAAACTGTTCCAGACCAAAATTGCCATTTAATCATAGGGGCAGATGTTATTTCTAGACGAAACACTGAAGTATTGAAAAATATGTGCGGAGGTTTGATCTCAGGAGGAATAATTATGTTAGAAGAAATTCGTGGATGCTTTGATAATTCTAATGCTAAAAAAATGTTAGATGATTTCAATCTCGAAATCATTTCTCAACAAATGTCTCCTAATAATGTATATGTTCTATTACGTGTTAAAACAGAAGTATTTTCAACACCATATGTGATTCATATCACAGAAAATAACTTTGTTTGGGTAGATGAAATTAAAAGAGCTCTGAAATTCAGTGAAACTCATCGCAACAAAATTTATTTGGTTTGTGAAAAGGAATCATCTGCAGGCGTAGTGGGCATGGTGAATTGTCTGAGGCAAGAAGCCGGTGGCAACACCATCAGACTCTTTTTCATGCAAGACAATATTGAAAATTTCAATTTGAATTCTGAAATGTACAAGAAACAAATACAGAAAGATACAGTAATGAATGTGATGAAAGATGGACATTGGGGTTCTTACAGACATATGAGATTGAATCAGAACTCTGATTCGGCAATGTTGCAGGTATTAAAAAATATTTTAAAAGGAACTTATTTTTGAATAATATTTTTCTCAAATTCATCATTCAAATTCAGGTAGAACACGCATATATAAATGCTCTATCTCGTGGTGATTTAGCTAGTTTACGCTGGATTGAAGGTCCACTTACGTATTTTGATGAAGATAAACTCAAGCCCAATGAAGAACTGTGCCGAGTTTATTATGCTCCATTAAATTTCCGTGATATCATGTTGGCAACTGGAAAGTTACCTCCTGATGCTTTACCTGGAAATTTAGCCGGACAGGTAATATCTCAACAACTTTTTTCAATTAATATATACATATGTATCTACATATGCATATGATTTATTTTATAAAAATTACATTTTTAGGATTGTATTCTTGGTTTGGAATTTGCTGGACGTTCAAAGAATGGTGATAGAGTCATGGGGATGGTTGCTGCCAGAGGTCTGGCAACAACTGTTTTAGCTGATAAAGGTTTTATGTGGAAAATACCCAAGAAATGGTCACTCGAACAAGCTTCTACCATCCCTGTTGTTTATTCTACGGTAAGTAAAAATTTCTATTTTTGGAGAATAAAGGCTGATAAATTGAGTTGATGAAATATATTATTTACCTGAAATTTCAGGCATATTATGCATTAATGGTACGAGGGAATATGAAGAAAGGTGAATCCCTTCTCGTGCATGCCGGAACAGGTGGTGTAGGTTTGGCTGCTATATCAATCGCTTTACATATGGGTGTTACAGTTTTTACTACAGTTGGAACTAAAGAGAAACGTGAATTCTTAAAAAAGACATTCCCTCAGGTAAAATATGTCATATAATTATATTTCATTTAAAGATTTGAAAAAGCTGATTCTCATCCATAAAGAATTTTTTTTTATTAGTTAACCGATAGCAACATTGGAAACTCTCGAGACACAAGTTTTGAACAGTTAGTGCTCAATCAAACAAATGGCAGAGGAGTTGACTTGGTTTTAAATTCACTGGCTGAAGATAAATTACAAGCATCCATCAGATGTCTAGCAATAGGAGGAAGATTTTTGGAGATAGGAAAATATGATCTTTCTAACAATACACCTTTGGTAAATCAACATTTATATCAAATGTTTAATTCTCTAAATAGAAAACTTTTACAAATTATTTGAAATTTAGGGAATGGCTGTATTTTTGAAAAACACAACATTTCATGGAATACTGTTAGATGCACTTTTCGATACCGACTGTCCTGAAAAAAGGGAAGTAGTAAGATTAGTAAGTGAAGGCATAGAAAATGGTGCTGTAAGACCTCTACCATGTACCATCTATAGTGAACAACAAATTGAACAAGCATTCAGATTCATGGCAACAGGAAAACACATCGGGAAAGTAGTATTGAAAATTCGATCAGAAGAAACATCTGATAAAGAAAAATCTTTCACAAATACAGTAAATGCAATTCCTAGACCGTACATGCATTCTGAAAAAAGCTATGTACTCTCGGGTAAATAGTTTGTTTATATAGTAACTAAATTATTTAATCATATAGCATTTGTTTGATTAGTTTATTTTTTTAGGTGGTTTGGGAGGTTTTGGATTAGAGTTAGGACAATGGCTGATCAATAGAGGTGCAACTAAAATAATTTTGACGTCTCGCAGCGGTGTTAAAACTGGTTATCAATCACTTTGCATTAGAAGGTATAACCAAAACCAGTTTTATAATTTTATGTACCTTTATGAATATCTTCACAAATGACTCAAATCAATAGATGGAGGGAGTCTGGTGTGAGCATCTTAATATCAGATGGCGATATAACTACTAAAGAAGGAGCTGAAAAACTTTTAATGGATGCAATTCAACTGGGACCTGTTGGAGGAATATTCAATTTAGCAGCAGTTTTAAGGGACGCGTTTATGGAAAATCAAACCGAAGAAGATTTCAAAACTGTCTGCAAACCAAAAATTGACGGTAAAAACATACAATTAAATTGTATTTAATGTTAATTATTATGTAGGTATGTCTCATGCACTAGTAAAATTATAGGCACGAAAAATCTGGATATTGCATCACGTACCATGTGCCCAGAACTTGACTATTTTGTAGCATTTTCAAGTGTGTCGTGCGGTAGAGGAAATGCTGGTCAAGCTAATTATGGACTTGCTAATTCTGCGATGGAAAGAATTTGTGAGGCTAGGCAGGTTGCAGGTTTTCCAGGTTTGACCAAAATAAAATTCAGAGTCACATCTATTTTTACTATAATACCTAGGTATATAAATTGTATAAATTAACAACTTATATTCATGGATATTTTAGCCTTGGCCATACAATGGGGAGCTATTGGAGATGTTGGGTTAGTGTTGGAAACAATGGGAGATAACGATACAGTGGTTGGTGGAACATTGCCACAAAGGATGCCATCATGCCTGTCTGCTATGTCAACAATGCTCCTTTTGCCTAATCCTGTTATGGCATCGATGGTGCTAGCTGACAAAAACCGTGGTAAAAATGTTAACGCAAACCAAGACGTGACCCAAACTGTAGCTAATATATTAGGTAAAAAAAATAAGTGAAAATTCAAAAATATTTACATACATATACTAAATCATCATATATGCACTGATAAATGTTTTTATTGATAGGTATAAAAGATGCCAAGAAAATTCCTTTGACTGCTAATTTGGCTGATTTGGGAATGGATTCATTGATGGGTGCTGAAATTAAACAAATGTTAGAAAGAAACTATGATTTAGTTTTAGGTGTACAAGAAATTAGAAATCTAACTTTCGCCAAATTACATGAATTAAGTGAGTTTTGTTGAATATTGTCTGGATATATTAGATTTAGTAATAATATTATTATATTAGATTGTATTCATTTGACTGATCATTATTTTATTTTGAGGCGGTGGAGATACGGCTGGAGGAGAGCTTGTAAAAAATGAAGGACATAGCAGTACAGAAAATTTACAAATTCAACCATCAACCATCGATCTCATGCCCAAACAAGTGATAGTTAAAATGCCTTCAAAAGCGCCTAAGTTCAGCAATAAAACACCCATATTTTTGGTACGTAAATTTTTAAATCCATCATTAAAATTCACACAGGAAATATGTGACAGTAAATATTTTATTTGATTTTAAACAAACAGATCCACCCAATTGAAGGTAGTGTTGAATTGCTGGAATACATATCAAAAGAAATTCCAAGACCAGTTTATGGCATACAGTGTACTAAAGACGCTCCTCTATCTACTATGACCGATTTGGCAGATTTTTACATTAAACAAATAAGAACAGTACAACCTTACGGGCCCTACATCATTACAGGATATTCATTTGGAGCATGCGTGGCTTTTGAAATGGCCTTGCAATTAGAAAAGGTTAAAAAATGAAAAATGCTATGTTATATTACAGTTATATTGTAAAATTCAAAAATTTAATTTCAACATTGTAATTTTAGAACAAAGACATAGTTGAACTAATATTAATAGATGGTTCACCTTCATATGTCACTGCACACACAGGAAATCATAAAGCGAAAAGAGAAAATACTACAGATGCATCAAACGAATCTGACGCTCTTTGCTATTTTGCTATGTTATTCAAAGAAGTCGACCAAATTAAGGTAAATTCTTTCTTTTATTATTATTATGATTATACTGTTCAATATACACTAAAAAAGTAATTTAATTAATTTACTGTACAAAAGAAGTTTCAATTAACATTTCAATTGTTAAAACAAGGAATGTTTTTAACTGAAAACTAGATAATTGCATGCATTATAAGACTAGATACCTATGTACATATAATATAAAAAAAAATATGTACCTATGTACTATTATTGCATTAAATCTCATCAAAAATTTTTACTAAATTTATAACACACATATTACATTACATTTGCTTATTAGAAAAATTTGAACACATGTTTATGAAATATTTTTCAGTGTGTTTCAGAGATGCAGAACATGAAATCATGGGATGATAGAATTTTGTATACTACCGAATTACTAAAAGCATCGACACCATTTTTAGCATCGCAATTAGCAGATGCAGCAAAATCGTTTTATCGTAAATTAGTGGCTGCTGATGAATACAACCCATCAGCTACATTCAAAGGACATGTCACTCTTTTCCGAGCAAAAGATAATTTCGTTACATTAGATAAAGATTATGGCTTGACAACAGTGAGATTTTCACACATATTGACACTTAACAGTCAAAAATGAATTTTAACATTAAAATGTTCTCAATAATTTTCAGATGTGTGATGAACCAGTAAATATATATGATCTTGAAGGGAATCACAGAAGTATTCTTAAAGGAGTGGCGGCTTCGAAAATAGCAAAAACAATTGAAAGCACCGCTAGTAAAGTATAGTTTACTGAGATAATTATTCATTGTTGATGAATTAAAACTAATTATACTTTAGATAAGTAGTTTAGAGTAAAATTTCACAAACTATCACATTCCAAAGATTCTTCATATTTATTTCATTGTGATATAGTTTTAATGTATCACTAAACTTAACTTTATGTAAATTATTATTTGATTTTGATTTTATATTTTACATATAAATAAAAGTTTGACATTAAATGCTCTCTCAATGTACATAGTTATGTCATTTTTATTTACACTTTAATAAATTATTAATAAAATCTTCAACGGAATGTATTTTATTTTCATATGAATTCCTCAATAATATTGGAAATGAAAGTCAAGAAATCTTAAATTTTACTATTTACAAGTAAATTATGACTGTTTTTTTTACTGCAAAAATAAATTGAATTCTATGCACATTCACTAAAAAATGCTTTCAAATACTAATAAAAATATAACCTATGTTTGGAATCCTATGCTGTAAGTCCATTTTATGTGGAAGTTATAATTTTTATCACAAGTTCATCACTGAAATTATTTATGTATATTTATTTTCAACTTCAATTTGATTCAGCAGCTTTGACAGTGGGGTCTGCTATTGCGAATTCAGGGTCACAAGTGAAAGATACAGTTATTGCATAGCGTACACCAGAACTAACTTTTTCTACAAAATGCAAATTTTCTGCTCCGCTTGTGAACATACTGACACGAGCTTTACGAGGCTCAATTGTGCTGTTGACGTTATCCTTATCGACGAATATAAAACGTCCACCTTGAAAATCTTTTCCGAAATCATTCAGATATAATAAAGATGTGTAATGAAACGATTTGTATGTTTCCTAAAAGAATTAACACAATTATGTATCACTGAAAACCAAAGCAATAACTTTTTCAATCGTTAAAAAGTATGAATTACTTTATCAACATGAGGATGCCAATATTCATCGTGAGGTGTGACAGCTTCTCTAGAATGTATTTGTGAAAAGAACGTTGGATGAGTCAAATATAATTTATCAGAGTCAACCCCGAAATTGTGACCGATTGCATGTTGTATTTTTGTTTTAATAACCTGTAAAAAATTGCAAAACAATTAATACATATTACCTTTTAATAAAAAATTAAAAACATTTTCAATTGACCTTATATGTAGTAAGATCTGCCTTATCAAATATATCTTTTGCATTTTCTAAAGAATAAATATTAACAAAAGATCTCCCTCTTGATAAAGCACCAGAATGCAAATCTAATATTGATGCTCCACCATCAGAGCCTCCAAGAGCTAAACCTTTCTGAGCAATATTCAAAAGACTATCAGCTTCTCCCGTAGTAACAAGTCCATCAGATACAAAGCGTCCGCATTTCTCTGGCATACATTGAGGAAATGATTGTAAATCTTTTGTGTAACTTTCTGAACATTCCACATTTTGTGATCTGACTCGGAGTATTTCATTTTGTTTAGCAAAAGTTATTTCTTTTCCTTTTTTCGAACTGAAATACACAACTGCCAAAACAGCAAATATCGTAACACATCTACTCAATATTTTTTGATAAATAGGTGAAGATGCCTGTTCGTTCTTTCTAAAATATTAGTACAAAAATTTTTAGCATTAATACATACAGGTGAATATTTTCATGATGTTAAATAGTACAAAAGCAGCCAGACATTTTTTTGCCGTATGTTTACACAAGTGTGCAAGAGTTAAAATTTTATATATTATTTGATTTTGCATAATTACTAATTGTATTTCAAGTGTTTTGCTGATCAAATAACGCCAAACATGCTATATGTGTTATAGTGTATAAAAATTGTGAAAATTTGATTTTTTTACATAATGTTCATTTATATCATTTGGAAAGAACATAATTGAAAGATAGGCCAAGGAAATTTTCTATTTGATGCCTACTATTGTCTTTAAAGAATTTAATCCCCGTCTCAGCTCATCACAAGTCTTAATTTATTTTAATAAAAAAATCTAATCTAACCTAATTTTCAGTCTATAGATTGACAGAGAATCTTTGGGGATCAAATAAAAAGGTTTTAGATCAATAGATATATACATATTTATGTACAAAGACAAAAAATGGTTTAGTTATGTTTTATTTATTCCCCCCTTTTTTAAATTCAAACTTATTTCGATTTGTCGAGTTTTAGACTGAAACCTTTATATATTTCACAGTTTTCAATAGTCATTCCAAAAATTGTCCCACTCAAACAATTTCGAACATATATAAATATATTTTAATGAAAAAAAATTACATTATTATTTCATCAAAACTGTTTTAAATATTAACCCTAAAACAACGAACAAATAAAATAATACTGACTTTGGTGAAGATTTTTTAGTTTCCAATTTTTTTGGAGGTTGCACTGTCTTTTTACTTTTATTCGACATCTTATATTATTTTGTGCGACAGATAAACTGTACAAAATCCTGAAAACAAACAAACAGAATTCTGTTCGAAAAGTACACTTGGACCGATTGGAAAATCGATCAATTAGGCTATAATATCAACGAAATATTAATTTGAACGTCATTAATCGTCACAATTGACGTTGAAAGATGTATAATGAAAATACAAATATATCGATCGCAAGATAAAATACAGTTGTGTACTTACGTCAACTGTCAACGACATTCACCGGTGAATGATACGATTCAAAATCCGGCCTTGTACTAGACACTCACTTTTGCCAACTTGAAGACTGAATCAAATAAAATTTAGTTTTTCGAATAACAAATTGAAGTTTAAGGGAGGTTGGGGAAATTCAATCCACCTGCTATTTTTTATTTTATGCCTCTAACTCCTTTTTGGAAAATGAGATTATGAATATAATAGTTTCATACTATTCGTAACTTATTTTTATTTGAGCTCTTGCAATTCTTCAAAACACAATTCCACATACTTAAGGAATTTTACATTAAATTTAGTTTTATAAAATGTCATAATTTCTTTATTTATTGATAATTCTTCCGGGTATTTACTTTCGTTTTACTACGAATCTAAAAAATGTCAGTGTCCAGAGTCGTCAGAAATCATTGTCTGCTAGTGCTGAAAATTGAAAATAATGTGATGCTTTTGTTTTTTCTGGAATGGAGGAGGGGATCAAGTCTTCCATAGGGATTGAGTATCTTCATATTCCCCTACATATTATTTTGATAACGAGAGCGAAATACATATGTTTTTCATCAAATTTACCATGGTAACCAAGCCATCACATCACAATCGTACAAATGCTAATTTTTCGTATAGCATCTATAAGAAGCATCTTTTAGATCCTGTTGAGTATTCTGTTATACTGAAATATCAATATCATCTATTAAATTATATATCATATTTTAATAAGGATTCAATTACATAACTACCTCTGGTAAGTTAATTTGAAATTACTTATGAGATTTTGTGCAAGCTGTTTGGTTTGATGTCAGTATTTGTGTAATATTACATAGTTTAATTTCGATATATAGATATTATTTCATATTTTTATGTATTTAAAAATATGTGTTGAACGTATAAATCAACCAATATTTTTTGTGTATTTACGTATTGTAATGTAAAATTGTATATTTGCATTGTATTTAATATGTATTATGTTGACAAAAAATGTTTTTTTTTCGATTGATAACTAGAAAATTATAAGCATTTTTCATATTAGGAGCCTACTAATGAAAAAATAATAAAATCTGTATACAAATATATTTATTGATTAATAATTAATGAGACCTTTGCAATCGATCGCAGAGCGAGGACGGTTTATTTCAATGTCATTTGTCATAATGAAATTTCCATTGCTGAGGGATTATCGTTACAAGGTTCACCTTTATGCTTATGAAAATTTGATTACTTTTATGAATGTACACGAAATCACCGGATACTTATTCGATTGAATGATTGTAGAAATTTCCATTTATTTCTGAAAATCAGAACATATTTCGAAATTTCATTAAATATGAAAAAAAATACTTCAAAAAGAAGTTTCAGAGAATGAAAATATGAAATATTCAAGACTGCGAAAAATATGAATAATTTAAAATTTCATGCATTAAATTTTCATTCGTATTTTTCTTATTTCTTGAAAACTATGACATGTTAGTTTCATTGTAGTAGTTTTGCGGACGAAGATCAATACTTCTTAAACTACTTAAAAATGTATGACCACCCCATTGAGTTTCGTGTTCCGTTAACATGTAATGAAGGCAACGTATGTACACGCAATAAATATTTACGTGAAATGACTATGTACATATTACGCTAGAAACACACTACGTCGACCAATCGCGTGGAAACCACAACTTTCAAAAAGTTCGATTAGACTACACTGAAGAAAAATCACGTCTGAATATTTTTCCGAAATATTCATAAAAGAAAAACTTATTTTACATAATTGAATCGTTTGAAACTCACACGTTTCGTGCGATTTATCTCGACAGTGTGTTCTCAGCTTTATATGGAAGGCATTGAATACGTCGAAATCCTTATTAAAATTTAATTCCATTGTCGATTTCATGCGGATCGTGAGGCGATATAAATTTAGTTTTCGTCAGATTTTCGTTCGGAACGTACGCAAACGTTGACCACAACAATAGTAAAATCGATAAAAATATTCACGGTCAATGCCTTATTAATGTAATGTCCGAATATAATATGTAAAAGCTAACGGATGTATTGATTCAATTTCATAAAGTTGACATTGTATTCATTTCGTAGGTTTTTCATTTCGAGCGACTGTGTGTTGACTTGCGATCAGATGAAATTGAAAATTCTTCATAGTCATCATAGTAAATCAAATTAATTGCTGAAAATAGTCGAAAAATGAATCGTTACATAACTTTGAACCAACTCGGCGATGGAACTTATGGAAGTGTCGTTTTGGGACAGCGGAGAGATACCGGAGAAAAAGTGGCAATTAAACGGATGAAAAGAAAATATTACTCTTGGGATGAAGCTATGAATCTAAGGGAAGTTAAGGTATAATTATAAGAGAGTGATATCGATGTTTAAAATCTTTATTTGAGCTTTGGAATTGAACTTTCGCTTTATTTTCAGTCGTTAAAAAAGCTGAGTCACACTAACGTTGTTAAATTGAAAGAAGTTATACGAGAAAATGATGTCTTATACTTTGTGTTTGAATATATGAAAGAAAATTTGTATCAATTGATCAAAGATAGGGAAAGACATTTTCCTGAGCCGGTAATCAGAAATATGACCTACCAGGTATCGGAAAAATAAAATATTTTTTTTAAACGAAAAATATTTTTTATCGATTAAACAATGAAAAATTAAATTTCAGGTTCTACAAGGCCTTGCATTTATGCATAGGCACGGATTTTTCCATAGAGATATGAAGCCGGAAAATTTGTTATGTATGGGTCCTGATTTGGTGAAAATAGCAGATTTTGGGTTAGCAAGGGAAATTCGATCACGTCCACCTTATACAGATTACGTTTCAACTCGATGGTTTGTGCAGTTTTCTGATGAAAATTTACATTTTCAAAATTTCCTGAGAATAAAAATGTTAATTTTATTTTAGGTATCGAGCTCCTGAAGTGTTATTACATTCTACAAATTATAACAGTCCAATAGATTTGTGGGCTGTAGGATGCATAGTGGCAGAGCTTTATACTTTCAGACCTCTTTTTCCTGGAAATAGTGAAATCGATGAAATTTTCAAAATTTGTTCAGTACTGGGAACACCTGATAAAGTGATTTTTATTTTTAACAAATTGAATCAATTTTTAATTTGTTTTTCATACATCCAATTCAAATATTTTCAGGACGAATGGCCAGAAGGATTTCAACTAGCCAATTCTATGAATTTCAAATTTCCCCTATTCACCAAAGTCCCCCTTGAGAACATTATACAAGGAGCTAGTCAAGATGGGTTGAAAATGATAGAAGATATGTTGATGTGGAATCCCCAAAATCGTCCGACTGCTCAACAAGCTTTGAGGTAATATTTTACTTAAAAAAAACATCCATTTAGAAAAAAGCAATTATTGAAAAATATTTTTTCATAGATATCCATATTTCCAACTTGGAACAAAATTGAGTAACAACACATCTAACAATTATCCTACGCAGAGGACTATACAAGTATCTGCACACAACAGTAATGAAAATCTCAACGCTTCAGTTATGAATAATAAAATCATCATAAACAACAAACTTGTGAACATAACGAATATGTCGAGTGATAAAGTCAGTGCCAATAATAATGATCAAGTAAATTCCATTTTCACGAAAACCGTTAACAACATAGGAAAATCTTATAACAATTACGTAACGAATAGTAGCACATTAAACGTAGTAGTTCACCAATCAACAATTCAAAGACCAGAAATAGGATTACCTTATATTATACCTACGTCGAAAGTTCAAACTGTTCAAGTTGTGCCATCGAATATAATTCCTAATTACAATCCGTCAAATATGCAAAGAACTAGGTAAGTTTATAAATCTATACGCTTTGATATATTTATTGCATTTTAAAATAGATTACCATATATTTAGGTTTGTGCATAATAATCATGGGACTGAAAATAAAGTTTCTATTCCTGAATTGCCCATGCCTGTTCAAAATAAAGAAGATAAAGATAGAAATTCTGATGATGAATTTGCTCACATATTAGGGTTTATGTCAATTGAAAATTTATAAATTATGATTTTTTTCTATTGAGATATTTCGATTAATTTTCATTAAGAACTTCATGTTTCAGGGGGAAAATAACAAACCATGATGTGACAAATAAATCATCATGGAAAGATGACAATCTTTTTGATATCGATGATATTCTTTCTACATCTCAAACCAATCCTAGACAACAATATATTTCTAATCCACGTTATGTTTCTGGAAGGAATTCTACAATAAGGTTTCTGTTTGTGAATATTATATTTTTATTTGAAGTCATATTTGTTCAATTGTAATTGTATTTTTTTTCATGTTAAAAATTGTCCGACGCTTCAAAAAATAGACAAAAAAATATTCCAGAATTACTACCTAATAATTACAAAAGCAATGGAAATGTGCCCCGTAAAAATCCGAGCATCATAAATGATTGGAGCTCATGGTCAACAAAAAATGTAAAATATTTTCTAATTATATAATATATGTTAAACAGAATTAAAAAAAATACTTTTATAAATTAATCTAAAATCTTTGGTTACAAGGAACGAGAAAAAAGTGCCGCAGAAAAATATTTGAGTACTTCCAGATATTATGCTGGCCAAAAATTAGACACATCGATTTTCGGACCAATCCAAAAAAATCCAAGTATTTGTTTTTATACTAAATATACATATCTGCGATTTTATTTAAACATTGACCGTGTCTATCTTTATTTTTAGGCTATAACATATTCGGAGAAGAAAGTCAAACATCATTAAAAAATTCTAGTTTCCTCAATCGCACAGATTGGGCATCGAAATATTTGAAGTGACACAACTGTGCATATTTTAAGATTATAGAAAAATATAAATATATTTTTGTAAAAAATCTTCATTTGAATAGCTTTCATTTATGTTTTTACGTGTAATGTGTTATTTAAAATTAATAAATTCCATTAAAAATATAAATTACATATTTTCTGAATTTTCATTTGAAATTGATCAAAATGTCGAGATTGACAATAAAGAGTATTAAATTTAATTCAAATAAGATATACCCGAGTATCCCCAGTCTCCTTTTTAGTTGGCGTATTTGGCAGTGTTAAAAAATATTATGGCCGAATATTTTGAATTTTTTATGGGAAAATAAATGAAAATCGTCAGTTGTTTTGTTGCCTTCAATCATGGCGAACATCATTTGCAATTATAAAAAGTGCAGAAAATTGTTAAAAAACGAGGCATGGATCACAATATGTTCTCACGCATTTTGTCAAGAGCACGGAGAACAAGAATTTGCAAATTCTTCGAGAAATATGATATTCTGTCCTGCCTGCAATACTCAATTAAATGAAAGATTAGATGCCATTCAAGCCGATCTCAATCCTTCGGAAGCTTTTAAATCAATCGTGCTTGCAGGTTTGAAGCCAGATATCATCATGGACATTGCCATGAGAGCTATTTCTTTTTGGAATTACCAAATAAAAGAGGAGACAAAGCATCACGAAAATGTTCATTGTTATTTGCGCGAGAAAGTGAAATCTATGGAAGATTCTCATTCGTCTTTAGTAGAAAAACTGAAAAAAGATATAGCCACAAACAAGAAGAATTTTGAAACGTTGAAAGAAGATATGGAAAAACAAACGAGGGAAAATGAAAAGTATTCTGTGTTATTGGAGGAAAAAAATATGAAGATTCAGAAAATGCAATATCAGCTGGATGATCTGAAAAGGAATTCGTGTCAAATCAACGAAATTAACGATAAAGAACCGAAGAGAAAGCATAATCTCGCGAATATCGTTATGAATAGATATCAACAGTCGCCTGATTATCAATTTGAGCCGAACGCTGTAAAAAACGTAGAATCATCTCAAAATTTAAATTCTCATTTATTGGAAAATCAAGATTCATTTGTTTTCAATCCTGTAATCAAAGTAAAAAAGTAATATCGAATATGCTTGCTTATTATAAATCATTTTTTCTCAAACACTTATATTCTGTAATGTTAATATAAAATATTATTATGAATAAAAAAACATAATATGAAGCTATAAGAACTATCGATTTTTCATTTATCATATAATAATTAAAATATTAAGCATAATTCAATATCTAATAAAATCTAAAATACATTTCACTGATAATGAATAGATACAGACGAAATTCAAATAACAAATAATTAGTGTAATACAAGACAAGGCACAACATTAGAATAATGTAAGTTCGACAAAAATTTCAGCAAATAATAATGTTAAGTTGGTACTACTTACTTTGTTTTCTTCTGTCAAATCTGAATTCATTTTCGTCACACGTGTTTGACGTTTAGTGAAGTTTTAACCTCAAACAACCAAAATTGTTTTAAATTTTATTGAAAAAATCAATTGAAAACAGCAAACCATGGCGGAGTTTGTAAATCAGCGCATGGAGAACATGCTGACGGAATTGGAGCAGATGAAAAGAATCGGTTTATACACAGATGAAGAAGTCAAGTATGCATTTCCAGTGTTACTTTATATGTGCACATTTTCCACTATAAATTCAATATTTTTCCTAGTATCTCTGTAATTACGTTTATTCTATAATTCATGTTCAATATTTTTCATTGAAACTCAATGTATCAAAAATCAAATCAAATTATGTCTGGATAATTCGGATAATAACATGCATGGCTCGATTCATTGCTTGAAATAGAAAAAGATCTTACCATTTGACCATCGTTGCAATCATGCATTTATAAATTTCTATCAATATGTAGATCATAAATAGGTCTAAATTTATTTTTTTACATAAAAAAAATCATTAGGTTAGATTTTGTTTCATTAGAATAAGATTGGCCCATTTTAAGGTAATGATGTGTAAAAAATTACTAACTATAGAAAATATTGAACTTGATGTGGAAAATCTGTATTTATTATTTCCTTTAATTTGATTATTTCTCACATAAATTAGAATGATATCAAAAAAGCGCAAAGATTTTGAATACAAAATACGAAGACATGTTAGATGTAAAGAAGATTATTTGAAATACATATCTTACGAGTGTGTCTTACTACAAAATATACAATTGCGACGTGAAAAGTACTCAATTAAGGATAAGAAGAGTGACATCGAATACGCCATATCGAAGAGAGTTGCTCAACTCTATAATGATCTCACTAATAGATTTTTTGACGACATTGAAATATGGTTAAACTTTATCGAGTTTTGCAAGAATGTCGATTTCAAAACTATGGTGACTTCTTCTTTAGATAGATTGACTCAGGTAAATTTTCAAATATTGTAATTTATTTGATAGAATGTGTTCATATTATATATTTTGAATAATATTCAAGGTTCACGGTGATAAGCCAAAAGTTTGGGCATTGGCGTGTCGTTGGGAATATGAAGAAATGTATAACGTCACAAATGCCCAAAAATTTATTTTAAAGGGACTTCAAAGACATCCAAGCTCGAAAGATTTATATATCGATGCTATTAGAATAGAACTTCTTATTGCTGAAAGTATGAAAGATAGTGAAGTCAGAGTATGTTTTATCATTTATCTGAATAATTCAATGAATCTATTATTTATCACATTTAAAAATTGCCAATTTTTATTATTTAAACGATTTTTAGGAAAAGCAAATGGAACGTATTGAAATTATTCTTAATAACGCTCTTAAAATTATCAACACTACTGAATTTATAATAAGTGCAATAGAAACCTTTTATAATTTTGATTTCACATCCGAAATATGCAATAAACTTTTCACTCTTCTTTGGGAAAAACATGATAATAAAAGTGAAACTTGGAATTTCATTGCTAACTGTGAATTACGGGTAAAATGCTTATTTTAATGTTAAAGCTTACATTTTTTTAAATTGTATAATTATTTATATATATTTCAGGAAAAAGAAGTATCTGGATTTGATTGGATTACTTTAGCAGATCCGTATACATCATCACAATATCCGGATAATTTAAAAAGATTTGTATCAGTTCACGAAATTGGAATTTCAAAGGTTTTTTACAGCATTATATTAAAATTAATTCCTTTTTTCTTTGTTGTTTTTCAAAATGATTATATTTTTCTAGTTGAAAGAAAAAGACTCAGTATTGAATTTCATCACTGGTGCTGTTAATTTAATAGAAAACGAAGAATTGAATATCACGCATAAACTTAAAGTTATTAGTCATGCATTAGAAGTGGCTCACAAGCTAAAAATGTTAGATGAGCAACATTATGAGTTGTGGCTACAAATTTTATGTTCGAGCAAAGAAAAAAATCAATACGAAATCTCAAAAGTGAATAGTTATACATATATTTTCTTTTCTTTATGCATAATTATGTGATTTTTGAAAAATGCAATTAATTAAATTGGTTTTTAAGATTTTACAAGAAGCTTGCACCGTGGTTCCAACTTCTGAATTTATTTGGTTAGAACTCTTGAAAAGGAATATTGAAAATATGGATATAATGCTTGAATTGTTCAAAAATGCTAAGAAAGCTCTTCCTTCAGATAAAAAAAATAATATTTGGAATTTCATGATTGAAAATGTGTATGATGTATCAACGGTAAATTTAAAGGAACTAATTTACTTTATATATTTATTAGCTATGTGAAACTTATTTTAATTTGAATATTTTAGTTGAAAAAAATGAGTGAAGAAATTGTGTCGACTTCCCAAAATATAGCTTTGAATATAAAACCTGCTCTTCTCGAAGCTTTTTATGAAATCGGTGATATTTCCTTAGCTCGATCGGAATATAGATCGATGGCAATAACACCTCCGTTTTCTCTTGAGTTACATCAAGCTATGATAAAAATTGAGAAACTTTGTGAATCTGATACAAAGCATTTGAAATATTGCTTCGAATTATTAACTCAACAATTTGGAAAAAATAATCCTGATGTGTGGATTGATTATGTGGAATTTTCACTGCAACATTGTCCAGAAAATTGTAAATTACTGTATAGTAGAGCTTGTTCAACTTTAGAAAATAAATTCGTCAATATGTTTATAGCTAAATATACAGATACCATAAATAAAAATTAGCAAAATGTATTGATTTTATTTTATTTTTAGATGTAATATATTGGTCAGATAGAATCTTTTGACTGAAATGTTAGTTAAAATTTTCAAGACTTTATAATTAACCTTCCCTGAACTACTCAAAAGACGATTAATAAATGTACCTACCTATGAAGAAATTGATTTTTTTAGTGCATGGGGTCAGTAATAGATTTGGTTATATCGGATTCAGTGTTTTTTTTAAACCTTTTTGATGAATTGTCCAGATCGGGATGATAAATTAAATAATCAAAATAATTGCGTTTGTTTAAAATTCATGCATAAAAACTGGACAACGAAAAACTTGGGTATTGTGAGAAACTCAAGTCTAGGCCATATTGCGAGCGTTTCAACATGGAATTTTCAATGGGTAACCGGTAGCTCTCAAACTGTCGAAGGCGTTTGCAAATTGAAAATTTTATTTTTCTACGGAATTCATTCTACCGCGCTGTAGAAATTTCATTTCGAAGTCAAAAGTTCCAGTGTTTCCAACTGGAAAAATTCAAATCGACACTGAAAACCTGACGCGAACGCGCGTTCGATCATTTTTTTATTTCGAAATAATTTCTAAAAAAAAAAAATAAATAACAAATCGGTTTTGAAGTTTGGCAGATTTGACATTTTTTTCACATATCGCCCAGTTGCGAATTCGGTGTTGATTTTTAGCATCGATACGAATATGAGCTAAAATCAACTTTATGAATATGACAAATAGGGACTAAAATAGAACGAGCAAAGTTGTTTAGGCTGCGCGAAGGAGGACGTTCGGCTGTGGGACGTGGTCGAGTGACGAGTGCGTAATACCGATAGTGGTGCTCCTCGGAAATCGTGAATTTCCTGGATTTCCGGAGAGTCGGCGACGATGAGCGGCGATTGATTCGCGGGGGAACCGAACCGGAGGAGCGAAAGGAGCGTAGCGGCGCTTATATAATAGGATGGTCGGAGCGTATTTATAGAGTGTCAGGCGAAGGTTCTCCGACGGCGACGGTTCGACGATGGGAAGGACGACGAGCAGGTTCAGGTCGGCGTATAGGAGAGCCGAACCGGCGATAGATTGACATGTGTTCGGGCGTGCAGTACCTGCAGGTGTGCGAGGAGGAGGCCGACGAAGGGGTCGAGGTGCCCCTCGAGGGCGACGGCTCGTTGCTGCTGTCGACGGTCGCCGCCCAGTTCTTCGGCTGCTGCGGCCTCAAGTTCAGGTGCGGAGGCGGCACTCTGAGGGGGCTCCGGCTCGCCGGGGACAGGCTCTTCCCTCCGGACGGAGGCTGGGGACACCACAAGTACATATGCGTCTTCCCCAGGATACGAGAGGCAGACCGGCGCCCCCAGAAGCTGCGCTGCTCCGACCTCATCGTGCTCGGCCTCCCCTGGAAGACGGACGAGGACGCCCTCCGGGAGTATTTCAGAACCTTCGGGGACCTCCTCCTGGTGCAGATCAAAAGAGACCCCAAAACCGGCTCCTCGAAGGGGTTCGGTTTCGTCAAATTCTACGACTACGAAGCCCAGATCAAAGCTCTCGCTCAGAGACACCTCATAGACGGCCGCTGGTGCGACGTGCGGATACCCAACTCGAAGGAGGGGCTCGTGCCCAAGGTGCCCAGCAAAGTGTTCGTCGGCCGCTGCACCGAAAACATAACGGCGGACGACCTCAGAGACTATTTCGGCAAGTTCGGCCAGGTCACCGACGTGTTCATCCCGAAGCCGTTCCGCGCGTTCAGCTTCGTTACGTTTCTAGATCCCGAAGTGGCGCAGGGGCTCTGCGGGGAGGATCACATAATCAAAGGCGTCTCGGTGAACATTTCGAACGCTTCCCCCAAACAGGACCAGTATAAATACCACCAGATGAGATCGAACAAGGGCCAAGGAGGCGAAGTCGTCCCGAGGCACTCGAGAAACTATCAAAACAGCCCGGCGGCCTCGGGCAACTGTCAATGGCCCGGTCGCAACGTCGAAATGGTGAACGTCCGGAACGTCGGCGCGGTGAACGCCCAGCCGCCGACGAACAACGGCAACGGGCAATCGGTGAACGTCAACCTGCCGCTGAACATCGGCTCGATTCCGGTAAATCAGGCGCTGATAGCGGCCGCTCTCAACCAGCCCGGCTGGGGCATCGTGAACAATGTGCCCGTCGAGGGCTACCAGGGCCCCCCCGCGCAGCCGGGTCCCGTCTCGCATCAACGCGCCGGCTACATGAACTGGGTTCCACCGAACAACAACGGCAACGAGACTCAGGGCAACCAGTGGCCGCACCAGCCCGACGCCTCCGTCAAAAACTACGTCAAGTATGAATAGAAGTTTTTATATATATTGTACTGATACGACAAAGTATGTAAATAATGTACATAAAGTCATTCTTGACTCGGAAACGAGATGATCTATATGCATAAATATATAACGATGATTTAATGTCATGAGATAGTACATTTTAAAGATTTATATATTGAATATTAAAAGAATTAAATATATTGCACTGGCAAAATCGATTATATACAGAAGTATATAATGTTACCGTTCAAGTGTCCGCTTCTGTCTGTTCGTAAATATACTAGTTTGATTATACACATACTATATATTTTTAGTTTGAGTTTGACCGTTGGATACTATGTGATGAATGAAACGAATGAATGCGTTTTTCAGAATGGAATCAATTCTATCATTTGTTAAAATTCATTTTGTAACATTATTTAGAAGAATTTTTTTCATTATTCTGTTCAGTAATGAAGTAAAATCATTTTTTAAATGAATTTAAATCAAATTTAACAGTTCTAACACCAGTAGCACTTCGCAATTTCTCAATATTTTCCAGTATATTACAATTTCCACCTTATTTTTTGATAGTGTATGAACACTATTTCAATTATAGTTTGTATAATTAATAATTTTTTCATATATGTATGTACATTAGAATTAGCCAATTCGGTACGTCTATATGCAAACTAGCTCGTTCATACACAAACAAAATGTACACTTGGATGGTAGCATACATATACGTATATGTATAATAAAATAAAGTTTGATCATTGGTTTATTGTTTTATTATTGAGAATGTTTTGTTTATAACGATTTGTTTTTCTTTTTTGAAATGTGAGTTTATGGTTGTATAGCTTGCTTGAATTGTCATTAAATTTTAATAAAATCACTTGTGTGCTCTTTTATTTATTGTTCTCTTTATTATTATATATATGAAAATATATGTATATTATGAAAGTTTTGTTTTGTCTTAGAGTGAAATATGCAGTGACGAATAAAATTTGTTGAATTGTTTTTAATTATATTATGTGCGATTTACATATTAATAGCACAATCGATAACTTTTGACAAGTTGCTCTTTAATTTTTATATATTTACTTCACAAAATAAATAGTAATTTTATAACAGTTTCGTGAGTGTTATTTTAGAATACATACAACCTTTTTTTTCAATTAGAACTATAATGAGAAACAAGGAAGATTTTCAATTTCACCAGCAGTTTTAGGTGAATACACACTCAGAAGTCTCAGACCTATTAAACGAATGAGATGAACAACCATTGAATGGTTCTTCATCTCATTCTTTTAATAAGTGAGGTGTCACATCTGAAGTGTATTTTCACCTCATTTTAGCTTGCACGATGCAAAGAAATGGTTTGAACATTCACGAATCACTATGTATTTACACATGTACTTAAAAATTATTACAGATGAAAGAGTTTGATTCTGATTAAACTTTTTTCTGTATACGAATCACAGAAATATTAAAAAACATTCTATATGTATAGGAGAGATTTTTAAAATAATGATAAATGAATACCAACCTATGTTTACACTTTATAATTTCGTTGTAAAAAATAATTATTCAAATTTAAATTTCAATCAATAACAAATATTTGATACATGGTTAAATTTAATCAGATTAAGACCAGTACATTTTCACGCGAAAAGCTGGATGTCAAAAATGGCTGAAATGGAAGACCACGGTATTAAATCGATTTGTTTTGTATGCTTTTCACAAGTGTTAAACGTTCTTTGTCATGAATTCACATTACACTAGCTATTTGCTTTATTGTTTTCTTGGTATATGTGTAATAACCCGTATAAATGAAATTTTCGAAGAACATATTGTTCATTTTGAATACCCATTCATTCTTATACTGATCCAAATTATTGAAAGCTATGTTTCAAACAAATCAAGGTTTTTCTTAAGAGTACAAAATTAATCAAAATAAATTTTGAAATAAATGATTCATCATCCAGTGAACAAACTAATTCTGTCATTCAATGGTATTTATCTTTATTATTTAGGAATGATATTTCACAGATAGAAAGTTATGACTAGGGGAGCATAGGGTTGAAAAGTTGACTAGTCTAGATTCAACTTTCAGTCATACTTGTGACTAGGTACCTATATAGTTTTTTTTTTTAATTGTGTGTTCTGATCCACCCTGGCATTACAGTCCACCTCATGCAGCCCTATATCGAGTATTTTGACATTTATAACTTGTTTTTTGTCATTGTTAGCTCTGAAAATCTCAAATATCTGTCAATATATAGGCTGAAAATTGAGTTAGGTTCAATATATTTTTATTAAAAAGGCATTATCGTCAGATCAAGGATTTATGTCAAATTGGGTTGAGGGTTAGACCCAGTAGGAACTTAGGACAGTAGCGTGTGAAATTTAGGAAAATTTCCCGATCGAATACCATTACTTTTCATTAAATTACGTTTTTTTTACAGCTCAACATCTTTTCAACAAATTGAGAAATGCAGCAGCTATTTGTGTAATCAAAAACAAACCCGCTAATGTAAACAGTAATTATTATTGTCTTGAACTTCAATCTAAGCTTAAAAATAACGAAGTCATGTTTAAAACAACTAATAGCACAAATAATTGCTTGAATACTGAAGTAGATATGAAGGACATAGAAGATCTTCGAGATTTGGACCTGGTTTCCACGCAAGATTCAGGTGTTTGTGAAATATTGTCTAGAAATGATTCGTATGAGGTTAAAAAAACTACAAAGTTGAATCTATCTGTGATACACGCAATAAGAGAAATTAAAAATCTTATAAAATTTGAAAATGGTGAATGTATTTTGGGATCTCAAGAATCTTTTTCTGAAAGTACAAAAAATTCAGGATCCTGTCCATATAAATCGCAGAAATATTTAAATGAAGGCTACAGAGTCGAAAGTATGTTCAATATTTTAAAATGGTACTATAAGTATTTAGGTATATTGGAGTCTTTCATTGTATACATTTCCAGAAAAAATCAACAAAATTGATCATTCACTAGATGTACTAATGAATTTTTTGAGAAAAACATCCAATGAAGAGTCTCAGATTGGTTTATATAATCACGTATCTCATATTCTTGGATCTGCAATTGATATTCTATTTAAACAAAATATTCACACGCCGTCTATTAATAAATGTGTAGATATCATTAATGAAATGATAAGCAATGTTCTTAAAACTTCTGATGAGCATATGGTATAATTTCAAGATAATTTTGTCAATCAAGAATCATTTACTTATCTTCTTTTTCATTTTAGAAAGAATCATGGAAGAACAAATTGAAATGTTTTTATACTTTCAATAAATCTTTGATTTTGATTCAACATGCTCTTAACAGATTATGTGAATGTTTGAATGAGTTTTCAAAAAAAATAAAAACACAAAATGACAATGAAAATGTTATTTCAACAGAAGTGATTGAGTTATGCTTAGTCTTCATCTTCATAGAAGAACTGTTAAATAAGTATATCATAATAAAAAAAGAGCGAGAAAACACCTTCTCTCAAAAGCCCACTAAAGATGAAACTGAAAGTATCAAAAATGGTATTTTAAGTCAAAACTGGAATTTGTCTTGTAATAAGTCAAACAGCAACTTTAATTTTGAAGAATTTGAAAAATATTTATCGGATACTTTGATCAGTGTAGCAGTTGAGTGTATGGAATTGTATCCTTTGATATCTTTTGTAGCAATGGAATGTGCAAATAAGAACTTTAAAGATGGTCAGATAGTTTGTGAATAAAATTAGTACAATAGATTTATTATACATATTAATTGAAATATAAAATTTAATGCTTTAACATGTTAAATTAACTATGATTAGCTTTACTTTATTAAAACAATTACAATTAAATGAAAATTCATTTTATTATATCGATAGTCTGAAAATTATACCTAAATATAAAAAGTTCCATAAATGTAAAGTAAAATAAATGTACACATATCTACACTTTTTAACAAAATTTGAAAAAAAAATGGTTAGTAATTTTGAGCTAAATAATTGAAAAGATTATAAACAGTAAAAAATTTTGGTGGTTCATTTTTAATAATGATTTAAAACTTGTCGTCTTAAGCACAATCTTTCAGTAATTGATTAACAACAATCAGCAGTAACTGATGGCTATAGCTGTCAAATTCTCTATAAAAAAAAGGTTAAGTTATGATTGTGTAGTTTGACCAAAAATTGAAAGATTGGCCTTTGAGCATGATTACCACTATATTTTATTTGTGCCAGATAACTCACACTGAACTTTTTGAGATCAAAATCAATTAAAATTCATTAAATCATACTCAATTTTCATGAAATAAAAACACTAGTCAAAAATAATCGTAAAGTTTTGATTTTTATAAATATGTCACATTGCAATAACACAAGGTGATTCAAAAAAAAAAAAAATGACAACAATGTAACGAAATCATTGAGAAATTTTAAGGATCACATTTATCATCAGCAAACTGAGAAGACACCCAAGCGAGACCCCATTTCAAATTGGTCAACAAGTACTTGAGTGCTTTAGTCCATTGTTCTTCTGAGTTGAATTGAATCTTAACAGAATACGAGTTTCCAGTGGCAGGATCTTCAATTTTGCCTCTATCCATCTTGTACGGCAAGCAAAACTCAGAATCACCCTTTTCCACCTGCTCTTTGAACTGCTGCATACAATCTAGAAAAGCGACCATAGCTGCATCAAATTTGGTGTCCCACAATAAACGGAATCCTCCAGACCCATACAGAGGCAATTCCTTGTGGTCGTCTAAGCACTCGATGTATGAATGATTCCCAAATGGAATCAATTTGTACTTTTGAAACGTGAAGTTTATTTTTCTGGCCAACGAAGATAGAAGAAGAGCTGTTTGGCCCCATGCTGCATTTATTTCTGACCAGTCTACAGGAGCATCAGGTAATCGTCCTAATCTGAAATTGTTAATGATGCCAAAGTGCCCCGAATGAGAAATATAAAAAGCTGCTTTAAAAACGTTAGTTTTATTCAGTTTTTCCAATTGTAATTGAGTGTAGGCCAATTGAGATTCAAAATATTTGGCCTGATCTTCAGAATTCATCAAATCTTTTCTATACCTAGTGTATTCTCTTAAATATGTATTTTGCTCTTTAGCTAATCTCTCTTTTTCACTCTCTTGAACAACAATCTCGTCTTTCAACTCTTTCTCTTGCTTTTGCAAAGATTCAAGCTCGTCGAGCAACCTTCGCTCCTCTTGCTTCCAATCGAGCAACTCTTTCTCTAAAGCCTCCAAATTTAAATCGTCCTTTTCGCTCTCAATCTTTTTTAAATAGTCACTATAATCTTTCCATTCACTTTCGGCCAACTTGAGCTGATGATCCATCAACTGCAAGAGGGAATCGGTGCACTCGTCACACAATGGATGATCTACGTCTGAATTGTTGGATAAGGTATCGAAGAGGGCAGCCTTCAGATGCAACTGGCGACTGAGACAATCGGCATCGCCTTCGCTGGAGACCAGCATGAATCCGCTAGCCGGAGCGCTTATTATTCCAGCGTTATCCGCCTCCGGAAGCATATCTCTCTCGGCCAATCTATAAGGCGCTACAAAATGATCTAGAGGGCCACTTCGTAGCTCTCTATCCCTGTCTCTGTCTCTGTCGCATTCGGAGTGTCTAGTCACCGGTAAACTGAGCTGAGCGAGGGCGTGTTCGTCCAGTCTTCCGAGGGATTCGTCCAATCTTAGGGGCTGAAGACATCGCTGACAGGAGAAATTGACGCTGGCTTTCGTTTCGGTCATTTTTCACTTTTGCGCTTTAATTTCGAAGGTCGACTCGTCAACTCGTCCAACGTTCATGTTTGACAGTTGATACTGGTAATATTGTTGAATCAGCTGATGCTCCCGACAATCAAAATATCGTCCATTTCTCTCCTCAATTTCAAATATGATTCTTCGAGCTTAGCTGAATTCTCCTGATTTATCATAATTTTCTTATAATAAAATATGAAAATTAAATGAAAGATTGTCTCCTTAAATAAAAAAAAATGTACGGTCGCGATGTTTTGGAATCGAAAGTGTACACAGCATTTTATTAAACGAAACGTTGCAAACGTCGTACCTAATTATGTAAAAATAATTTTAATTCTATTGAAAACATTGAAAATATGAATAAGAACTTATATTATTAGCTAAATATATAATTAGATAAAATTTTGATGCAATATTACAGCAAAAGTTAGAACGTTTGTATGAAACGTTCACGTTTAGCTTGTCACAGCGAACCGCAAAGCGAAAATGACAGTTCGTCGTCGTTGAGGTTCGGTTCGCGTTAAACTTTCAAGATAAACTCGAATACGAAAAGGAAACGATGGCATCACCTCTGGAGCAGTTCGTGAGCGGAGTGCGCGCTCTTTGCGCTGCAGGTGCTCATCTCTCTTCTTCTCCTTTCTTATATTTGTACCGCATCTCATCTAGATCGTCTAGCATCTTATACAAACTCTAATATACTTTAGAATTTAAGATCTTTCAGGTTCGGTCTTTCAATCGTCTGTTAATAGTAACCTTCGGCTATAGCTAGCAAATTCTATAGGAGATAATAAACCTTTATTTGCGGTTAAGTACTTAAATAGACAATCCAAAGACTCACTTCTTCAAAAATCAAAATTGAATCTTCTCACTTCTCTAGACTAAATCTATCGGTATTTCAATCATTGGTTAAATTACTTAACAGAAGTTAATTTTTTTCTATAGAATTTGATATTTTTAATTAAAAAAATACTGCTGACTGACTGCTGAACGGTGATTGACAGACTTGATTTAAGTCTAATTCCTTATTTTGTTTACAGGAAGCTTTAACGAAGTTCTCGAGTTGATCAATAAATCTCAAGATTTACTCCAACGCAACAATATTCATTTGAGTACTGTGTTGGAGACTTTGGATGTTCAACAACATTCTCTTGGTGTTTTGGCAGTTTTGTCTGCTAGATATATTAATCCACAAGTATATTATTATTTTTTTTTTTCATCTATTTTCTTTATTTTTTCATAATTTTTCCTTGTGCTTTTTCAGTCGAGCGCAATTGTAGATTATAATACTTTATTTGATCAAGTTCAAGATTTTATAACAGGATGCAGTGGCGAACAAGTGAGAGTTGCTCCTGAAATGTGTACGTATTCATCTATATAAGATTCAACATAAAAAAGGAATGATATTTATTTTTTCATATTGATTTCAGTTTGTGATCTCTGTCATACATTCACAAATTATTTGGTGGAAACCAAGCAACCGATCAGAGGCATTGAACTCTTAAAGCGAGCTATTAGAAAAATCCAACTTTTTGATTCTCAACTTACATCTATTCATGCTGATCTTTATCAATTGTGCTTACTTTCTAAATGTATGAAACCAGCGTTAGAATTTTTAGATATGGATGTTACTGGAATTAGCTCAGAGGTTTACTATTTGTACAACATACACGTTATGGTGATTTAGTTCAAATTTTTATGTTGAAACAAATTTCCAGCAAGGAGGCCAAAATGACTCAAAACACTTTTTGCTCTGTTATTATTATGGAGGCATGATATATGCCGCCATGAAAAATTACGACAGGGCCTTGTACTTTTTCGAAGTCGCTATTACTACTCCTGCCGCTGCAGTATCTCATATAATGTTGGAAGCATACAAAAAATATATACTAGTGTCCCTCATATTGCATGGAAAGGTATAATTCAAACTCTAGTACATTTTCTTTACAGTATGAAGTAAGTATTGAAATATTTCATTTCAGATCCAGCCTATACCAAAATACACCACTCATACTCACGTTGTTGGACGTTTCTTAAAACCGTTGTCTTCTTCATATATTGAGTTAGCAGAACCAAATGCAACTACTTCAATCCAACAAGTCATCCAAAAATATAGGGAAACATATCAACGTGATAATAATATGGGCCTTGTGAATCAGGTTAGGTTCTCACTTTAAAGTACATAAAATATTTTTCTTTAATTATTTAATGTTCATGTTTGCTTATGAATATTTTTAGGTTTTATCTTCCATGTATAAAAAGAATATTCAACGCTTAACTAAAACTTTCCTTACATTATCATTGACCGATGTTGCTAGTCGTGTTCAATTATCTGGTCCTGCTCAAGCTGAAAGCTACATATTGAATATGGTTAGTTATTTTTTTTATTATTAAAACACAATCAGAGAAGATTTAATACTTTTTATTGTATTTCCAAATTACATAATAGATTGAAGATGGTGAAATTTATGCTGTTATCAATCAAAAAGACGGAATGGTAGTCTTTCTCGATAGTCCCGAAAAATATGCTTCCCCAGAAACATTATGTTTGTTGGAAAAACAAATGGCTAACTGTACACGTTTGCATCAACACATATTAGAAATGGATCAGCAAATACAAGTCAATCCTCAGGTGACAACATTTTACATTTTTCAATAGTTTCTCGCAATGTGATTGTTTATCATAATACTGATTATGTATCTTTTTATAGTATATCAAAAAATGCGTCGGAAGTCAAGATGATGAACTGTTAGCCACGACTCAATCTTCTAAAACTACGTACTCAATGTAATTTTGTCGTCAATACAATCTCAATACTTTGATATAATGTGCTAAAGTTTTAAATGTGATATCAGGCTTCAATAGTTCATAATAAAGTATTTTTACCATATGCATTTTTTTTCTTTGTATTTTAATAAATTATGTAAACTTTGGTTATGGTACATTATCACTCTTGTCTTTCTTTATTTAGACATACTAGACTTTAAATTACATATAATATTTGAAACCATTTTTTTTTTCATAAATTAGTATTTTCACTTTCAATACACCAGTCAACAGTTATATAAATAAAATTTATCGATAATCCAACAAAAATCTGAAAAAAATAAATGAAAACTATTACCCCAACATTCATGAATTGGATAATAGAATACAATTTTTATATTTTGGTCAATCTGATTTTTTTTTCAATATCCTTCATTTCACATATTTTAAATATAATACATTGAGTTTCACAAGTAGATCTGTTAATACATTTAAATTTTTATAATAACAATGTTCAAATATTTACATCACTTTTGAATATTTTTTCTAATTCATCTGAATTTAATATTGTCTTAATTAAATGGACTATGTACATGCTTTTCATACACCGAATTTGATAATGGCTTAAAATATCACATTCATTGTTTCATTATCAAATAAATTATAAGGATAAAACAGATAATTGATAAAAGAAATGTCTTAATTTTAAACATTTAAATTTCAGATTGTTGAGATTGAAAGTGCAGATTATGTATAACAACTTAATTATACATAGAAATACAGAGAACAGCTATATATATTTTTTTCATATTTTTCCCATTTTTTTATATAAATATTTACAAATACAGTTGACAACTATTTTATGTAAGGATGACTTGAAATAATTTTCTTAAAATTAATTTTCATCGCAAACCTGTAAACCCTTAGTTCTTCACAATTATATAATTCAAATGTGTTTTACTTCATTAAAATACCATTTACTTATATTTTTACAATCTAAAACTATGAAATGGTTTGGCCCGCGTTACATTCTACAATTTTATATTGATGAAATGATTGTTTCATTTTTAATATAAAATTGGAGATCACATTAGGAATACAAAATAAATATTTTCAAAAATCATATTACAAATTTTTCAAAAGAAATCGAAATAATTATATGAAATGCCTATAAATACATTTTTTATACCTCTATATGTTTTTTGTATCATTATTAAGATTGATTTTAATATTTGAATAAACCCTGACATGATTAATTTTGATTATGCTTTTTTGTTTTCTAACATTTTTCAAGTCTTAAATGGATTTATTAAATCCTTTTGATATGCGTCAAAAGTAAATCAAACTGTCTAAAGGGGATAACTTCAATTCATATTGAAAATCAATGCTATTTTTTTGTGTTTAATACTGATATATGTATAATATAGCATATTAATAGTAAATATTCTGCTTTTATAAATGTCCAATTGATATAACGGTTCCACATGCGATGGCTAGGTTGAGTGCAATATCATTTGCAGTGAATAAGTATTATTTTAAGTATATAAAGGATATTTAAAATCAATCCCAGTATATAATTTACATTACTGAATATTACAATCTTCAGAATTAGATTGTGCGTTGCTGATCTGCTGTTTGGTTTTCCTCGAAGAACGACGAATTAGAGACCGAGACCGAGGCTTAGCTTTATTTTCACTTCCTGTGCCTTCCGATGTGCTGCTTGCTGCCAAATGATTTGGTCTACCCTCAGCAGGACTTGGAGCACGATTCTTACCTAAAATTCAACCGTATGAATATGTGAACATCAAAATTACATGATAATTTTAAATACCTTTGCTGGTAGCGCTAACATATGCACTGGAACGTCTCTTGAGTCCACTTGTGCTATCGTCTCCAGGCTTAGGCATTATTTTAGACAATGTTAAAAATGTACGAAATATGTCTTTGATATTGAAATCATTTTTGGCTGAACATTCTAACACTTTAGCTCTGTAACATGTGAAAAAAAAGTGTAATCAAAAGTTATACTGTGTATCGTTTTATATTGCAATAGTACCTCAATTTGGGTAATGCACAAAACAACCACTCAGATACATCTTCGATTTGAACTTCTCTGTGTGTGGATGCTAAATCTTGCTTGTTTCCCGCAACAACTATAGGTATGTCCTTAAAAAAATAAACATCAAAAATATGTATGTTGTTGAAATTGTTTTTATTTTTCAATAAATGTGTACTTGGTAGTCTGGGCGTTGTTCCCTGATTTCATCGAAGCATTGTTTCACAGCTGCAAATGATGGACTAGAAGTAGTAGCATACACCAAAAGAAAAGCATGAGCAGTAGCGATGCTTAATCTTCTCATAGCTGGAAACTGCATATCTCCGGCAGTATCCAATATATCCACCTGAAAATATCACAAATTCGAAAACGATTCTTATCTATTTAGATTCTTTTCGGTCATCATACCTTCAAAATCATGTGTCCCAAATCGTATTCCCTGCTGTACAGATCTTCAACTGTGCTGCGATATTTATCTGAATAAGAATTAGTCAAGAATCTTCTGACAATGCAAGATTTTCCAACTCCAGCTCCACCCAAAACTACTAGACGAATGCGTTCGTTTTCACCCATAGCTGTGTTGTTGTTATTCATTTAATTGTTGAACTGAGAAATTTTAAATGTGACGAAAACTTTTAATGTTCAATTGACTGTGTGTCTATTCTTAAGTCGATGTTGTTCAATATGTGTGCCCATACTCAATAAAGAGAATCTGAAACAAATAAAAACCCTCATAAATAAATTGCTTAACAGTTACGTGAAGATATATAATATAATATTTTATAACATGATCGACGAGCCAGAACAAAGCCTTTGAGACGTTGTCGTAAACGAGGTCGCATCTTAGTAGGTACTATTATTTTAATTAACAGGAAATTATACATGCGAGAAACCTTAAAAATATAATTTTATATTTCACACAGCCTCAATTCAAGGCATTTACCTATAATAATAGCCCGCTTCATGTTTAAACGACGTGACATAAATGGAGCGATGCTCAGACGATGTTCGATAGGTATGTACTTTGTAGCTTCGCTGTGGTGTAAAATTTTCAAAATCTTAACGAGAAACATTCGATATTTCGATAATTATCTGAAAATATCGAAAACAACGCCACGAGCAGCTTTATCCTAGGTGTCAGATGTTCTTCGGGCGAAGCAGGAAATTAATCCTGCAATGCTCTCTTTTGTGTTGGCTGCCGAGAACTTTTGTCGGATTAGTCAGGATTATTCGAAACTCTGAGACGGATTTTGAAATTGGAGTGGAAATTTTCACGAAACGAAAAAACTAGCTCGCGAATTTCGACTTTCAAACAGCCTCCGAACTCAATAACTGAAGATTATTACATCGCGAACTTCGGCAGTTGTCCGAATCGGCGTCGTCGAAATTTCATATCTGTCGTTCACTCAATTGTTCAATGTCAAGTTGAGAACACACTGTAGCCGCTAGCTGAGCGAAATATTCAATTTCAATTTTACAATTTATCATATTATATTTGAACAACCCAATAAAATAATCTTATGAAAATACGTAGTTCAGTAAGTTCATAGAATAAATAAATAAAACAAAAGCTTTTAACCAAAATTTGATTTCATTCATTAACATAGTTTCCCTCAAATGATACATTAATTACAACTCTTCCCAGAACTCACCATTATTTTACGCAATTCAATTCGAGAATCGATAGATTCGACATTTTCGTGGAAAACCAAAGACAAATAGCCACTCTACGCCCTACTTACATTTCGACGCTTTTTGTGGATCGATTTAACTTCGGCCTCAAAATTGACTTCAGTTTCGGAAAACTTTTTCATTGCAACTCTTTGCCTGAAGCATTCTTTTTAGGTCTTAAAGCAGATAATGTTCATTGGAAATTGGATCGGGAGAATACTCTGACTTAGGAAAGCAATTCGAAGTGCAATTCTCTATACAAATACAATGAAATACATTATTATTTATATATAGAATAAATAGTATCGATAAATATTTGAGCACAGCACGAACGTTTGCCAACAAAGTTACATAGTTAAGCAAATCGCGTTTCCAACTCGATGCCCACTTCTTGTGTGTACGTTTCGTCAATTTGTCGGACGCGTCAAACTTTCATTAAAATATTACACGAAGACCCTCCTCATCATCTAATCCAATTATCCCAATCAACATCGGGCCTCTTGCTGCCTCCGGGGTCGGTCAAGTTAAAATCTTCGAGCAAACACGAACCGTCAAATCTGCAACTCGCCTATTTACTCACACCGGCAAGATGTTTGCACCCCTAGATGCTAATCATCGCTAGCCGAATTTAATTTGATATAATCTAAGAAATTCTATTGCTGCGAAGTGATTAAATGATTTACGATTTGATTTGTAATCAAGTTATTCAATTTGTTACATTATCAAAATATGATAAGGTTTTTTGATATTGATGGAGACACTAGATGGTTTACGTAGAGTTATGTTTGATTAGATTTTTTTAAGTCGAATTAAATTGAATATTCCACAAGAATATATTTAATGAAACATAAATCTTACAAATATGCAGAGTTTTTCAGTACTTTGAATAGAATATGCAATGATTAGAATTGTGATAGTGAGGGGGAAAAATATCATTCTAGATAAAAATGTTGGTTATTTTATTCACTTTTTTTCATATGGAGTCTTATTCATCTTTCGCTATAATCACACAATTTACTACAACTTTACTTTGAAATTTAAATTATATCGAAAGAAAAATGTTTATTAAATTTTTTGAAATCAGAAACGTGCATTGATTTTACTAATTTCAATTATAATGTAAAACAATCCATCGGAAATAAAAATCAATAAAACACACCCTAATTGAGCCAAATCTGTCTTTCATCATCTATCACGAGACAATTCCGAGAAAATTCGTATTAATCCTCCTTAAGACGACGCGAATTTCCCGAAAGGAAGTCTAATTATGAAACACACTCTCTTACAGAATCCACTCGGAGACACTTCCGCAGAGCTTCAGACACTTCAGCTGAATTTTTGCCAAACTTATCCTTAGGTAACACCTGAATATGAACTTGATAACAGTCATTGAAGCTTTGTTACATACAAACGAGGCGGACTTCGTTAACTCTATCGAGTTACACGTGCCGAAATAACAGGCTTGTACCCAGAACCGCTTCGGGACATCAGCTAAAAGCCTGTCAAACATATCATGTGAGCTGCGGTCGATGGTATCAAAATTTAATCAATTTCTGGTGAATGTGAGGTTTGATGATGCGAATGCGGGTTGCGACCCCGAAGCGAGCTGAATATTTTCGAAAAGTGGTAATTTTTGTCGTATTTGTTGTATCGTGTGTCATAAGGGGTGGAGTTGGTTTGTTTGTGCAAAAAATAGGGTTGTATGTGAGTTTTTTCTCGATGAAAGTAATATTTGATACTATTAAATGATATGTTTATTGTTTTTGAGAAGAAAGAATGATATATGTTCCAAATGAAGTTTTTTTAAAAACTTCAAAGTAAATGTATTGTTTTTTAATGTAATATTAAATATAAGTATGTAAATTGTCTTAATCATTTGATGAATTTTCTTCGAAACAAACTTGATGAAGCTGGCCTGTAATTTGCAACTTTCGAATTCAATTTAATTTGCACGGCGCTTACGAAATATGACCGAGGATTTTGAGAAAATTTATGCATTTACATTTTAAAAGTTCTCAAAAATTTATCTCATAAAACACATTTAGACTCTAAAATTTCAATTGAGTCAAAATAAATTTAAACAATAATCGTCAAAACATGAGATTTTCCACTAGGAGAGATTTGGGACAAATTTTCTATTAATGTTTGTTGTTTTTCGTTATTCACAACGGAATAGGTATGCTTGTCCGTGTAATGCGATAGCAACTAATTTAGAGGTTTAACTAATATATTAACGTGTTCGCTAATGTAGTTGAGTTTTCTTAACAGCTAAAACTGTACAAATTGCTTAAGCCAGAGAGAAAATTCTCTAGCGCAACATCGATATTTTCACTCAATTTTCCCGACTACTTTATTTACTCGTCGCACGTTATATTCTAGAAAAGAAAATTCAGCTCGATGCAAAGCTTTCCGATTTATAGTATGCACCATTCGATAAATTCGATTTAAGTGCATCTTTAAGGAAACTTCAAGTAATAAATTTCGTATAGATAAAGCAGAGATTTAATCTTGTCTTTAGATTTATATGTTGCTTCAAATTATTCAATGTTTTTATAAAAATAGGAAGCGCATTCGACAAAAAATATCCTTTTGCTGAACACACTCAGCAAAGTAAACGAGAAAATCCAAACGACTATGAAAAAAAAAAAAGCGAAGAAACTCTCGAAAAGAAAAGCAATACTGTGAAAATTTTCACACAAAAACAGCAGCGTACTAACGAGCGCATCCGCGAAAAATACTTCAGCGCAGCAAAGTGCACCAAAAAAGCTCCACTATAATTAAAAATAAGCACAACCGCGAAATGTAACAGAACCAATTAGAGCGAATGGAAAATTATCCACTCTCGTATCGTAATAATCCGCGGCATATTGGCCGACCGACATTAAAGTTAATTCCTCCGGCCCGAAGTGTCCCGTTTTGTTTGCCTGACGACGGTCTGCTAAGCCACTAACGTTCACGTTAAGGGATAACGTAAAAAACAAACGAAATCCGTACGTTTTTCACGTTTGTCGAGGACCCTTTCCGCTACGGTGCGTTTGCGATGTCGATCCGGAGGAACGACAACACACTTTGAAAGCGGTCGGGAAATTCCTGTGAAGAATAGTGAAAATTTTTGGGAAGAGTCGTGGAAATTCAATATCTGTCGAATTTTAAAGTTTTTTTTAATAGACTGAAATTATCAAAATTAGATTCGTATTTGAAAACTGAGCTTCTAATGTGTTTTATTTTCTTTGGCAATGTTTTTTAGATTATCATTTTGATTCGTTTCTGTTTTATATATGTTAATATGAATAGTTGGTGCTTAAATTGCGATACTCAGTATGTATTTCAATCTTCATAACTAATCAGCCTGACGCTTTTGGTCTATCAGTAATTGCTTTATTTAGATCCTTACTCTGCTCAACATCTATAACAATATCTATTTGAAATTAGTTTTATAAGATTAATTATATTATACTTAGTTAATAGTTAACTTAATAAAATTAATCTTTTAAAATAAAAAATACGTAACATAATCAAATTTTAACCATGAACTATCTATCTATTTTATAAATGCATATTTTATATATAAATATAAAAAATATAAATGCATACAATTTTGATACACATCCGTGGCACTGCTAGTAATAATAAAAATGATTTTAGATTTATTAGTTTTTCATAGGTTAAGAATTAATTAGTTTTGTTTATTATACTGATAATTTATTTACATCTTAGTAACGACAATACGTTTAGAATGCTAATTTAAATTTTATTCTCAATAAATCAATACTAGTATACTTACATAATATACCTATGTATGTCTTTAAAATGATTTTAGTATTGATCAATCAATTTACTGTATTTTTTTAATACAATTTTCTTTACCATAGATTAAAAATAACTCATCCGAATCGTGCATCATAAACAAATATCCAATAAACCCCCCATCAAAACGAGCACAAGAATAGACCAAAACATCAAACGGACGAGAATAATTAGCAACTCACACGGCTCATTTCCAATGCACTTCACCTGATGAATGTCTCGACCTCAATTCGAAACTTCGGATGAGCGGATCTCGGGGTGCTGATGATGGAGCAGCAGCCGTGTGACAGACCAACCGGAAGTAACCATCTTCAAACCAACTGAACTGTGGACCATGTTCCGTTTCTCGTCGTCATAATGAATCACACGCGACTGCTTTGGTTTTGGACTTTTGCGTTGATGAATTTCAGTCGAGTTCAGTCTGAGACTTTTTAATGGTTTTTTCGTTTTAATTAATGAATTTTATGAAAAAAGTGAATTTTTTGATTGGAATTTATTTTTGATAGTTTTCTTTTGAGTTTGAGTTTCATGTATTGATGTTAATCTTTATAATTAATAAGAATGTCATTAACAGATAATATAATAATATTCTGTATTATAGAGTGGATAAATCTAATGTTAAGCATGGCCCAATCTAATATAATAAAAAAAACTTATTTTATCTGCTCTATATATGCCTAATAATATTTATTTGAATGTTTTTTTGTAAGTATATTTTGTGTCAATAAGAAAAATTGTGTTTTTACCTAAAATGCTTTATTTATTTCGACTTGAGTCGTTTTCGTCGAACGAAATTGAATATGAACATTTAGCTTGTGTGAAATGAAATTTTCGTCAGGTTTCACGCGTTTTCTTTTGACTCATGTTTTAAAACGAATGCGTATAATACATCAAAAGAAAATAAACTGCGAAGCAAATTTCAAAAACATTTATCGGCGTCGAGTGTACGTGAATTTGGTACAAATTTTTCACAATGTGCGGAAAACTATTATTTATTCCTAAATGCGTACATTTTCCTATATTTCAAACATTTAGATATCAGTATTTTGGCGAAAATAAGTCGTTCCTAATATATTTTTGCTCAAATAAGTTTTTATAATGTTTGTATATGGCTTATTGGTGCCGTTAAATTCGATCGAATTTAAGCTCGTAACTCGACGTTAACAAGGCAAAAGTTTATCCGAAACGTGCAAGAAAAACGTTAACGCGAGCAAAAAAGGCCACAAAGTTCAGAAACATGCTAAAAAGCTGCGTAAACTTAATTCGATTTTGCAAATTCAAACTCAATATATTTATTTAGATATATAATTTTCTGAAATTTGAAGAAACCTAAACATGTTCATGCTCAGTTTTTCTTCTGACGAATAAAAACTGTATGTCGAGTTGAGTTTCGTGCTTCCTGTACATTGTGGGCTTTGCGTGACATATTTGTATTATACATTGATATCTCGAAAGTCTTAGGGACAGACACTGTTGGTAAAAAGATAACAACTATAGTCAAAGGAACTTTGTGACGGAAATCACGTAGCAGCGTTGCAAATATTTGAGAACGTCCCTTTCCAGATAAAGCGTGAAATATTAAGCGTCTTCATAAGGGCGGATCGTGATTTTTCGTTTTCGTCGAACATGAAAGATTATTACGAATGTTCTGTAAACAATAGATGCTTTGAAAATGATGCAATACATTAAAATATTTCATATTAAATATTTTACTTTACGTAAAATTTATTAATATTCATATTATGGTAGGTATCAATTTTCACAGTGTAAAGTTTAACGTTCTTAAACTTTAATTAAAATCAATTTAATATCTTCTAATGCTAATCGAAATAATATACTGTTACCATGGAATCCTTGAGTACTTTCGAAACACAAAACTATAAACTCAACTTGTTAATTTTGCGGTCTGAAAAGTAATTTCTAGAGTTTGAATTTCCTAGAAATTGAAAACATTTCATTAGGCCTCCTCGTCATTTCAAAACAATATTCAAATTATATTATACTTGATTAATTTTAAAAATAATCAAAGCTACTTGAATATACAAAAGATTAATATGAAATAAGTCTTAAAATACTTGATTATATTGATTTAAAAAAATCGTAATCATTAAACTCATAAATATCAAATGATTAGATAATATATTTAATTTAATGTGAACTAAATTTGAATTTGAAAAAACAAAACAATTGAAACTTGAAAATCGGAAATAACGGTTAGTGTCAATAGTTCCGCACTACATTGAACATTACGTCGTGGATTGAAATCGTTTTTTTTGAAATTGTGTTGAAAAAGTGTCGAAAAAAAGTGCAATTTTATGTGAATGTGTTAGTGCTGTGATAACAGTTTGAAAGTGCATCTTATCTTCGACGATTTTCTGCTCAATGTTTCAATTGAGACGATACATCTTGGTATGTGACAGTTCCGCCGAATTTTAGGTTAGTTTTTTTCATTGTCTTAAAATTACGATTGATGATTGTTTTTGCGCTGTTTCAACTTTTAATAACGCTTCTCGAGGAATTTCTACGAATTTCTATTACTAACTTATTACTAAAACCATTTGTCAGTGATGTCTCGCAAAACATATCTTTTTTCTGTAAAACCGTCTAAATTTTCAATTGTTCGCTACGTGTGGCATGTAACGCGATAAATTGTGACAAAGTAATTTGTTTGAGGAAATAATACAAAGAAAGGAAACTATTATAGAATTTTATATGTACGATTGCATCATAATAAAAAATTTTTTTTTCGAAAAATATATAAAAACGTTGATTCATTTTTTTTCGAATCTTTTGTGATATATTCTCAATTATATATAGAAATTAACTAGCAAATGGATATTAATTTATGAATTAGGAATATGATTTTTTTTCCTTAGTATTTTCAAAATCTTTATACAATCAAACATAACATATCTAGGTACATATATAATGTACAGAATGAAAAATATCTAGAAATTTAAACGAATCAAGTCATGCTCTGAAAAACATAAATTCATACTTCTATTTATACAAACTGTCAAATTTCTAAACGAGCGCAGAAAAAAGTACGTCCATCTATAACACTCATTCTTATTTTTTAGCACTTGCCCAGAAATTTGACAGTTTTTATATAAGAGAATAAGTATGCTTATGTACATAAATAATGTAACTCGATGCGGATGTTTCAAAACTTTTCCCGACGGCTCAAAAAGTCAAAAAAATTGACATTTATCATCGCTACTGAATTAAAAAAAAAAATGGAAATAACATTTTAATAAGGACCCATTCAATTTCCGCACATCGGAAGCGTATCGAAATTGATTTCCGCGCGAAAGGAGACCTCCTTTGATTCTGCGTACATCCGCCGCTTTTCTTCCGGGAGAAAAACGCAAGAAAAACGACACTCGGGGATTTTTCCCTCTAATCGGAAAATCTGCCGAACGGCGAAACTTCCGATCCGCGAAAGCGATTCCTACGACCTACAGGTACAACAAAGGCCCACATTGTTTCGGGGAATGTAATTGCCGCGCACCTGAAACCCGACGAGCCTCCGAAACATCCGAGCCTTTCGTAAAAACTGACCCGGATGGTGTGGGTTTTTGGGGAAGGGAATATAGGGACTATGGGACTATGGGATGGTGGGGAAAATATTTGAAAAAAAAAAAGGGATGATGATAATAAAATCAACTTGAGATGTTTGCTCTTTGGGTAGAGGAAGCTTAGTATGGGTGATGTGGTGTGTTGTCCAGTCGGATGATGCTCAGCGAGTTCGGTTAAGTCAAGTTAGATCAGGGTTTTTGTTTCTGTTTTGTGTTAGTTTAGTTTAAATTAAGCTATATTTTTATTTTTTTTTTTGTTATTATTATGATAGATTTTGTTTTTGTTGCGTTTTTTTCGGTCGACTTTACAACACAAAAATACCAAAACTTATATTTTTTTCTGTTAGAAAGTACTTTCTAATGAGTTCTGCTTTATCATGTTAATTAGAGATTTATTAATTTACCTGTTATCTGGTAAATCACACAATTCACTGGCAACTACAATTTCTAGTGTCAATATAAGTTTTTATTTCACTTATAATAATAATTATTTTTACTTCAATGCACGTGTTTAATTTATGTTACTATGATATGCAGCTTGAAGTTTTTAATTTATTTCGAATGTAATATGAAAAATACAAAGTTTAAGTTTAATATTTCGTATTGACGTACGATACGAGGTTAAAATTAAAAGTTAAAATACGTCGGGTTTAAAAAAAAACGCATTTAATATACGTGTTTATAAAAATGAGCCGTACGTACATATATTCAAAGAAGTTGTTTCACTTTTTCACGGTTTTGTTCACTTTTTGAAGTGTTTGTTAATTTTTTTTCGTAACTCGTACGAATTTCGGTGTACAGCACCTATAGAAGTTTTCATTGAAAAAATACGAGGAAACGGTAGAAAAAGTTCTCAACGGGCGAATAGTACGTACGTAGTCGCGGAAATCGTATGAATTTTCAAACTTTGAAATGAAAATCCGCGCTTCGTATGCGTTTTATATCATATATTATGTACAAGTGAACATATCCTCGCTTATGTTTGGACGCTTCGAAAAGTTCGTTTCGGTAAAATTTGATGAATTTTCGAACGAGAGCGCGCACTGGGTGCTTTGATGTGAAAATACTGCGACTTCGAATATACACGTTAGTGAAAATTGGATTGGAATTTTTTTTGTTTTTTGATGAATTTTCAAATATTGAAAGAATCGTTCTCTCGTGTACGATATTTTTCACTTCAAATACTCATATGAAAAAATGAAATATCAAAGGGCGTTCGTGTAAAAATATGTCACTTTCATAAATAATCTACATGGTTCGATTCAATATGAATATTAAACAAAAAAAGTATTCATTAATATTATTTTCATTATTTTATTCATATCATATTATGACTTTTTCATAACGTGTTTTTTTAAGTTGACATCAAAAAAACATTGAAAATCCAATATCTATTATATCTAGTCTTTGTAATTTTTCCACTGAACCTTTTTACTTCGAGATAGTCGTCGCACTAATTAAAACATCACGGCAAGCAAACTGCATGTATCTGAAGAACTTTTTTATGCTAGTTTATACAGTGTAAATTCGAATGTACATATAATTGTGCCTATACTAGCTTCGAACTTGTCTGGTGCAGGTGATCAGAGAAAACTCGTATCGTACGGAAGAGTCGTTTTCGTTTCTCAATTAACAGAACACTTTTTCGCAATTTTCCGAAGCGATTTTAACGATGTTGCTCGAAATGTTTTCAGAAGTTTTCATGCTTTTACGATTTATCGTGAATATTTTGATTCTTATTTTCGTACAATTTTAATGTGTATATATTATATGCACATAAATAAAATGTTACAATATAAATTTTATGATTTTTAGCTCAATTCATAATCATTTATATTATCTTATGAAAGTAAATAGTCTCCTAATGTTCACAGTAAATTTTTCATATCCATCGTACAAATATGCACGTCAACACTTTCTTTTCATAATTTTTTTCTCTTTTTTCTCTCTTAGAAATTATTTTCTAACACGATGATCATAATATTTGGATTATTTTTTTCATGACATTTAATTCGTTTTACTGAAACACGTGATAATGTTGATTAAAAAAGTCGATATACCGAATCAAATTTAATAATTTTACATTCTAAAATATTAAATAGAAAAATGAAAACATATCGGATTATGCAGTTTAAACAAATTTTCGAATGTTTGAAGTATTAACGGTCGAACGAACAGCTAAAACACCACGAAAGCAACTACATAACCGATTAACTCGCTTCTGGAACTGTGCTTTAGCGTCGACCCGCTGATTTCGTAATTAAAATTAAGTGACAGATTGAGCAATTATCGAAAATTGAACCTCACACCTATAATACAGCGAAACGCTTTCGGAAAATCCACCTTCGATTTTTCCGCCTGTGTCGATTGTGTTCCGTCGCTTTTCGACAATCGATCGACTTTCGCTTTGATGTGGACGCTTTTTTTTTGAGAAAAAAAAAGTCAATTTGCGACACTAATCGAAATCGTCTAAAGCGGGGCGATAAACAATATTTTCATTGGAGCCGAATTAAGATGTCGCTTTTGTAATTCGCGCGCTTTTTCACTCGGCGACGATCAAAGCCGGGCTTTTTTTTTTCAATAACGGCGTCCGTTTGTGTTCATTTTTTTGTTCGTTTATTAAATGGTTATGTATGTATGTGCAGAGTTTCGACGTGTGCTATGTGAATTTTCAATTATTCGCTCGTCATTTTTTTCAGGTCGCTTTGTGCGACACAAACGACGCTCATTTCGAAGAATGATTCGAGTCGTTAGCGTTTTCAATTTGTTTTCTTTATTATTTGTAAATATGTTGTGTGTGGAATGTAAATGTTTTTTTTTTAATCTGAATTTAAAAGGAGTTCGAAGTACGTAATTGTTATTTACTTGTCATTATATCTGCTTGAAATAAGATTCCATCATCATTTTTTTGTAAATTATCAGATCAAATTAAGTAGAAAATTTTATGATAATAATTAAAAAAAGTTTGCCATAAAATTTTATGAAAACATTTCGATAAAATCAGCACGGATCGAATTCAGAATTAATTGGCATAATTTTTCAGCAGAATTATCAAAACATTTTTCATCAAAGTTATTTATCGCGTCGAAATCGCAATACACCGACTTCCTCGACCCAGTTATTATAGAAATCGCCTTATAGTTTTATTTTTTCCAGAATCATTATTTTCTTCCGATATATCGAGAACGAAAGAGAGAGAACCGAACGAACGTTCCACAACGTGTAAAAAAATCACGTTCGCACGAACCGCGGTACGTCGCTGAAATTACGCGGCGCTCATTTTCCCGACCCTTATTTTCCCGACGCTCATTTTCCCGACGCTCGTTTCGAAGCGCTAATAACAGTCAACCCTAACGACACATGTGCGAAATTGATTCAAATTTCGCGTGCCACTCATAACCGACGATTCGGCACGATTGGCGATACGAATCGCACTAAGTGGCGATGTGCTGGGTTCACACGGCATGTTGTCCGTTTTCTGTCTCTGCTCTAGATTTTTTAGGGAAAATTTAAAAAAAATATTTTTTTGTTTGTCGATTGTATGATATCGTGTTTAAATAGCTTTATTTGATAGGTTAGGGTTTGTAGATAAATAGAGTATGCGAGACAGAGTATAATAGAATACAGAAAAGTATCTGATTTTATCCATACTAGCAGTAGGCGCATGTGTATCAAAATAGTTCGGAATTAATCAAATTCGTATTGCCACGGATGTATTTATTGCCATCTATGTGTGAAATAAATAAATAACGAAAAAAATATCCCATATATACGTTAAAAGTTGCAGTTTCGTAATAAGGACGGTAGCCGAGCGGTCAACAGGCATATGCCATACACTGGACGATCCGGGTTCGAGGCACGGCTGAAAATTTCGAGCATCGTTAGCGTATTTATAATATAGATTGTAGATTTTTATCAAAAATAGTCTCTTTGAATTAGAAGTCAAATGAGTTGTCCGATGTATTGAGAAATTAGATTAGACTAGATTAGAGATTATTTTTTAAAATATATAAAATTAATTTAAATATCAATATACTTGGTATATGTAGTCATATATTTTTATATGTAAAATATTTTCTCTGAATATTAAAGATACGTACTATTATTAGATGACAAAATATTTTGATCACCGGATGATAAATAATTTATTTCATTAACTATTTTAATTATTTCCATACTATAATATGAATTGCCCACATCTTTAGCTTATTTTAAATGACAATTTTATGTTTATAATTTCAAATAAATGGAATAATAAATTAAATTTTGAAAATCGCATCGAATTTATTTCATAGTTTCTCTCGGCTTCTTTTTTTATGAAGTAAGTCAATTCGTGCACTTAACGATTTGAATATGTAAATTCCATAAAATTTTCTAAAAATAACTCTTTGAGACACTTCTGCAGTTCAGATAGATAAATAAAGCGAATTAGAGTGCGGAAGTGAATCGGACAGTCCCGTGTGAACGTGGCCTTGCTAAACACTCCAGTGACGCATCGAGGGACACAAAGCGGTCAGCGATTATTAAAAAATGAATAAATAATGCGGGCGACGACAGGCTTCAGAGGGTCGAAATCACGGTTTCGGTTCTGAAAATCGGGTTTTCCTGAAAAATCGCCGTTGCCGTCGCGCGTAACGCAATTAAAATGATTTACGTTCGCTATGTATCAGTTTCGGGCATAAATCGTGAGAAACGTGTGCGAGATGTATTTTTTTTTTCAGTTTTTCATTTTCCTCTCTCGAATAAGGGTAGTTTCGCTTAGTTAGAGGGTAAATGGTCGGGAAGTAAAATATATATATATTTTATTGGGTTTAGAATGTCGCTGAAATTATATCAACTCGAGCTCTTCAAAGTACATAGTACAGAAATGTAGCGTTCATATGATATAATATTTATATGTATGTGTAATATAATATGATGTAACATTCACATATGTTCATTATAGTTTTCAGCTAAAATATTTTGTAAACGGTTAACTAGCTTGTTTTAAACTAGATGAATATAAAATATACAGGAGAAGTACGAGTTTATGAATTCGCATCCTTATTACTTCAAAATTGAATGTTCTTCTTTTATTGCCGGCTTTGTGAACTTTTTGTTTGTAACTTTATCAATTTCACAGACTTTTCGGCAGCCCCGAACGTTGAGGCAATACGTTATATCGCGCATTATAAAAGTATTAACACACGTCGGAAAAAAAAACAGCTATTAATTTAAAAATATGGTTGAAGTTTCGAAATTTATTTTACTTCTATGAAGCGGGAATATTTTTCAAACGCTTTATCATAAATATACATTTTTCCGAACTACGTTTGCGCTTTGATTTATTCAAAATTGTCTATTCGTTATATCGTTATAGATGCTTGCGTGTTCAATGAACCGATTTGTCGTGTTTTGAAAAAGTGAATACGGAAACAACAAACGCAGAAAAGAAATTTGCCATTGTTTCGATGGAAACACATCGTTTCTGCGATGGGAATCGTTTGTTTAAAAGCAGATGCGTTACTTCGCGTTTTCATGCTTCATAGAGATTTCAGCGAGTACGTTTCAAACTGTTGATTTTAAAAACAGACGGAAAATTTTAACGAAACAATTGTTTCTGAAGAGTTCTACCCAGAGGGTTAAATTAATGCAGAAAAATATAATGATTCGGGCAGAGCTTATTATTTCATTCGAAAAAACACATTTTTATTAACATAAACGATTGAAAATAAATTAATATAAATATTATTTTACAAAGGGATTATGAATATTAATATCTTCGAAGATTGTATAAATTACGAACGTTCCTATTGATAGAACGATAAAGTAAAGCCAATTTCGCGACTTCACTCAAAACACAACTAGCGAACAAGTTACTCGAGCAAAACATTCTGCGAGTTACCATCGTCTCATAATTCAAACGGAAGCATCTGAAACTTTCTTTATAAATGACTTATTTATTACTCGCATATATGTATTTCATACGCTTTGTACGCTCGAGATGTACCTACATACGTAGATACGTTTATGAGATAAGTATGATACGTTCAGAACCTAGCACTAGTTCATAAAATGTTTATGCTTTAATAATTTTGTTAACGCAGTACGTGGTCTTAAATACGGACATATAATAAAAGGGAGCTTTGTTGCGACGGTGACCTTTTTTATGGGAACAGTCGAAAAGTAAAATAAAATGGAAGATACTATTATATGTCCGGCACGTATGTGCTCCCCGGTGAGCTTGAGACTTTTTCTATTATATTAGCTACCCTTTTTACGGGTTTATGGATGTACTTAACTCTCAAATTCTAATACGCACTGGAATCTCATTCGCATGATCAAAATCATATCTATCAGAATACGCATACGTCATTCGCACGCTTTTGCGAAAAAATAATATTCGAATTGAAATACAAAATTCTGAAAAAAAAAATCGCGCGCTGAAAGACGTGTCACCGATATTAAACACAAGAGTGAGAATACTTTTGACAGTGCTTTTTTTCCTGGTTTTGATTTGCAAAACGTAAACGCGGGTTTTTCCCTGATAATGACAGGTTGACATTCAACAAATAGCTTCAGCGAATTGTACAAACACCTGAAAAATCATCGGTTTCGCTGCATACTGTGTAAGAAACTATTTCGCTTTATTTGTATAACGAGGGGTGGGATAAAAGTAAGTTCGATATTTTCCGGGACACTCGAACGGGTAAACATGGCATGGAACTAGGACGACGGTCAGGGTTCGGAAAACGAGCGGAGAAAAATCAACTCGGGGGACAAAAAAGAAAGGGTAGAATTTGATGAAAGTTAAATCAGGTTGAGTGGTCGAAATCGTCGAGGGACGTGTGCTAACGTGATATATACTAGGAAAGTTTCTAAGCAAATAATTCGTGTCAACAGTCGGAGCGATTTTCACAGAAGTCATCGGTTCATATTTCATTTTTGATTAAGTCATGTTTAATTGTTTTAGTTTTCCTTTATCTGAAATAATTGGAAAAGTTCGCCTCGTAATAAGTGATAGCTTTATGCCGCTTATTGTAGTGTAATCCTTCGTCGAGCGATAAATACGGGAAAATTTTATTGAAACAGTGAAGAAAAGTTACAAATCATATTAAAAACTTTAAATATTTGATGGAGTAATGGAGCCGCGTATCATATCTATGATGAATTCTGATTATAATGAAAACGGATGGCGTGTTGATTTATATTCTGAAAATTTCTGAATAGCTATTACATAATACAATATAAAGTTAGATAGGTTTTTAATTACCGAAAATTCAAAAATTAACATTGAGTAGAGTCGATTTTCATAAAGATAAATAATTAAATATGATATCGGATGTTTTAATTTTTTCAGCTTAAAGACCGATTTAACGTTATTTTTTTCATAAATTTTCTCATAAACTTTTGAAAAAAAGGTCTTATGCTTAATTAGATTCGTGGGAGTCCGCATTGTTCGAATTCTACGAGGAATTTTTTTTTCTATCGCGGGAACTTTGAATATTAAAACACCGTAAAATACTTTAAGTAAAAATATAACGTTTTATTATTTAGCTACTTTATACTCGGAGAAAAATATTCTAGACACAGCAAAAGTCGACGTTTTTAATTAACACTTTTCGCCTCACCGTTTAAATATTATAGAGCGATTAAGATTAACCTACTTTCGCTCAATGAAATAAAACGAGCCTAACCAAAGTGCTATGCAAAATGAAATACCTTGTCCCATTAAAAGATCCTGACTCTTAAATCCTCAAAGCGGCCGATGGAGATTCAAACCGATATAAATCCAGTGCCGTTGTGCTTCATAGCAAAAATTTCATCTGAAAGCATACAATAATACAAAGTTAGTTTGTTTGTCGATCGATTTTATCGAGATCGTTCGATACAAATTATCGTCATTGTACAGAGCGAAAGAGTAAACTCAGTAACGATCAACTTCGGAGAAAGGCTTATTCCATTATGCGATAAAGCGCTCTGTTTGCCATTGATTGCGTAGTAAATCATGTTTTAATATTTTTGAGTCCTGTACAATAATAACCGTTGGCATTTACTGCGTCGACTTGGAACTTTTATTGCCCCCCTTCGATATCGAGCACGATACCTTTTATGTCCGCTCAGATAAAGGATACTTTATTCGGGAATCGAAAGAAATTCGTATACTTTCATTAGTCTCGAACACGTTTTTCGTATTTTTTTTTATCGAATCCGCGTCTATTCATCATTAGATTGGCAGTTCATTCTTTCGCTTAGCAAAAACTTTACTAGGTTTTCCTTCATTAGAGGGGAAATTCGCCAAATTTAAGTTACATAATTTTTATGAAGTTTTACTTTTCAAAAACTTTCGAAAAAATTTGATTAATTTCTTACGTATCGCAATCAAAGATTTAAAACATGGGGGAACGCTTATCATTTGTCTCACTAAAAATTATTGCCTAATTTGCTCTATTTTTCACATCTAGTGAGAGAAACGTAACAATATTTAACTAGAAAAGCGTTCTTTCTTGTACCACATCTCTTAATGCAATGTGAAATTTCAATCATAACGATTTGATTTCATTATGCCTACATATGCTATTTTCATACTTTATTTGCGCACCTAACTTTCAATTACCGAAACATGTCACAAACGGTCAATTAATATGAAATTGCATATCAACTCATTTTTATGACCGATGCAATAAATTTCATTCATACGCAATCCATATAACATCCACATTTAATCTAGAACTAAATTAACTCCGATCGTCATAAAACTAGCACAGTCCAATCTATGATAGATATACGTGGAAAAAATACATTCATTCCACCGAAGTAGGAGGAAAAAGTTTTCGTATCGGCAAATTACTACGGTACGTTTTTCTAAGTAATTCACCATCGGATAGGGTGGCAATTAAATTATCGATTCAACTGGAAATGTCGGGTTCACAGAAGCCCTCAGTATCGCCCTCTGAAAAGCAAACATCGCCGAAAGGATAATATTATGGGGGATGTTATGGAAAGTCGCTGTGTAAGCAAACGTTTCAAGTGTAACCAAACGCATACGTTACATACTTAAACTCGGTATAAACCAAACACCCTTCGACTTTATTGGCCAAATATTCTGAAAGGATTTTTCAGCAGCCCTCCCTCAGCTTCAAAACAATGTTAATTTGAATACTCCGGCTGTTGTTAATTTGTTTCTGTGCACGGAATATCTTGCGTAAATAATATTTGTTTTCTTTGCGATATTTATTATAATTAAAAGTCCAGATTCGAATTTTGTTTAAATGAATATGAATCCTTTGAATCAATATTTGTAGCAGAGGGTGAAAGTTGAATTATATAATATTCAGAACAGCTACAATCGCGACGATCAAATCTACTTTTGAACGAAAATGAACTTCATTATCCGAAACGTGAATGACGTCGAAAGCCTTAATTTTCGGGGAGTCATCGAAAAAACTTGAATAGCTTTCAATTTTTCATAATTTTATTTATAGGAGTCATTCATCGACATATTCGAAACGAGGCAGAATCAATATTTGAGCATTTGAAGTATTTTTTTGGGTCATATTTGATATATTATACACTCTTTGCAAGCCGCTTACAAATATGCGAAATATTCGCAGAAAGACTTCATCAAACATCCTTTAATTGAAATTTCACACGTGTGGTGATACCAAAAAAACCAAAATTGATTCAAATTTCCCAGAATCTATACGATCCAATATGAAAAAACTTCAACTCGATAATTAAAAGCTTTCGTCGATTTTCGTTGAATCACATTTACCTAACATGACAAAGCGAATAATGTAAAAGCTTCGCAATCGGTTGTTTTCATTATTTTTCACGTTTACAATTGAAAATTTCATTTCGCAGTTGCAAATGAGAAATTCCCCTCACGGTATACAATATCTGTGTACAGTGAAAATGTGTGTTTGCGACGTGTTCGATAAGTGTTTCGATTGTTTTCGTTCATACATACGAAATAATAGTTCGCTATCTAATTTGCCGTTGCGTGTTTGGCGCTGACGTGATGACCGTCACCTGTTCAAATAAAGCAGATTTGTCTTTAATTATTCAAACGATTGTTTCGTAATTTGAGACAATTCAACTATCGTATATACCACCAAATATAACGAAAGTATGTTTTGTCATCAACTATTTAATTATCGTCAGTGGAATATTCATTCGAAATGGTAGTTTCGCTGCCGTAATTATTTTTCTCTTTATTTGAATCGTGAGTGTGTTTAATTTTCTTTGATGTTCAAATTTCTTTTGTCTTTATAATGCCAACGATGAAAAGCTTAGTCTTTACTGAAACGTTCGTCGTCTTTGAAGTTTTATTAAATATTCAAATCACACTCGCTTCAAAAGTTTTAGAAATGCTTCCTCCTGTTTATCAATCATGTCCGAAAATTTTCCTGTGTTTAATTGCATTCAACTGTTTCGAAACAAGAAACATTAATAACGTCATATTTTAGGTCAACTTTTAGAAATTCAGGAAGAGAATAAGTTCTATTTTAAATATATCGATGATAATGTTAGTTATTTTTTTATATAAAAAAGTTAGTTTAATATTCGATTACAATCTAAAACTTTTTTCTTAATTTATTCTTTATAAGTTGAAAACTTTTACTAAGCCAACTTCATTTTAATTAAAATATTTTAATAAGCATACCTTAAAGTTATCTAAAAAAAACAGTGAATATTCATTTACAACACGTTAAAAAACCGAAAAAAACCTCGATAATTTTTAAACAACAACACTAATTTCCCATCAAAAATATTAACAAAATCCACAAGTTCGACCTACAACCGACCTATTCGACGAGCCGTCGACCTCTAAAGCCTCACCACTGAATTACTTTAAATCACCGACATATAAAGCATCATAAATATACATACACACGTGAAGTTTAATTGCCGGGAAAACGCGGGAAAATCGATCCACTTCATTACGAGCCGGATTGATTTTTCCTCGAGGAAAATTCGCGCCGGGCGATTTATCAAATAAACCGATGGAGTCTGCTAGATTAACGTTTCACTTGACAGTTTGTCAAGATAAGCCGTCGCTTCGATTCTTGATTCTTCTCGAATGTAAATTGTAAAAGCGATGTAAATTGCCGGCAGTTAAATTCGCGTAGTTAAATTTACGGCTCGCGCACGTCTAGAGTTAATTAGGCGCGATGAGGCTATATAACATACAATATCAAAACCGTTCGCTTTCTCTCCGATCTTTGAAATGTATTTATTTTTTTAATACAGTATCTGGCTTGGATCGGTTTCGATTTTTGAATAAACACTTCGATACTTTCGCTATAAATTATGCATGAGGATACTTTAGAATATACACTTCCGGAAAATGAAAATAGAAATGAATTCAAAAGTTTAAAATAAAAACACGCTTTTCACGTCCGACTTTTCAAAACGTCGATTGTTGCTATTGTATTCGGAAAGTTGATCGATTTTATTCTTTGTTTTTCTTGATTTTCGTTTAATTTTCAACGCTGAATTTTATGCTCTTTTTGATTATTCTAAAAACGAACAATAATGTTAGTATAAAAGCGATCGATTTTTATACTTATTTTATTTCGTACTCTAAAATGTTCGCTTACAAATTAATGAGGATTATTCATTGTTAAGTATATTTAATGAAGCACACAAATCCGTTGAAAGAAGCTCAAAGAAAATCTAGAACATAACAAAGGCTGAAACCTTTTACAAGGAAATCTTTTGTTTTCGAAAAAATGTTTATTATGTAAATCAAACACGAACATCAACAAGATAAAAATTTATATGTACAAACGATCCTTTTTACCATTTTATTCAAATTTAAAACAAACATAAAATTTTTACACGCCGATAACTATCGACGAATCTACACGAGAATAATTAAACCACCGGAATTCCAAATCGAACAAAAACAGAATCGAGCTTCGCCATTCAACAACCGATCGCGTTTAGAATCGCAAATCGAACGCAAAGTCAAACGAAACTCACCCACAACGTCAACATAACATAACATAACACACTCAAAATCCAGCATTTAAAATCCAAATTCAAAACCGAAACCGAAAACCATAAAGCTTCGAACTTTCCTCGGAAATTCGCAGAAACCGAACCGGGATTTGTCGCTATCGAGGCTCGTATGTGAAATTGTGAATTTGCACGTGTCACACGTGCTTATTTGGAACGTGGTATAAGTCCGCCGGTCCGTTGAAGACTAGTGTCCAAATGCGGCACGTTCGACGCCATTGCGTATTTTAGTTCGTTCGGAATTATTGAGAAAGTCGCGTGTTGTAGGTACGTGTGTTATGCAGATACGTGTGGTGTTGAAAGTTTTCGGTCTTTTGAGTCTGTGAAGTTGTTTTGGGATTTATTTTCGGGAATATTTTCGAATTGAATTCTATATGATTGGTTGTGAGAAAGCAGTCGGTGGAACAGATGTTCAAATCTAAAAAATGCAGACGAGACGTATGAGTAAAATAAGCAATAACGTCGAATAATTTTATCGTAGTGAAAATTTAATATTCGAAAAACGCGTGTTTAAATTAATAATTTCAATATCGGACATTGTATTGCATTGACAAAATCAATACTGAAAATGAGAATAAACCGCACACGTTGTACACTTCAATTTAACAATGCATATTATTCGGGTTTTAATTATTATACAACCTCGGTACGTACGAATCGTAAAAACGAAGCTCTTTTCCTCTCTTTCTCTGTGGCCACAGCCTTAATTAACTAATTAATTCAACTGGAAATTTTTTCCACTGTTTTCCCGCGCAGACTTCACATATAAACCTCGGCACACCGTCACGGTGATAAACGTGACTTGGAAAAACTTAGAAGAAGAGCACACGTACGAGATTAAAGCGGGTCCGTTAATTTTTCAACTCGTCCCCGTAAGTGATCGCCTCTAGCCACCCCTTTTAAGAACTCTTTCCGTCCCCTTTTTTCAACCTTTCCATTTATTGAGAAACGTACGCACATTTGCATTCACTTCGAATGATTAGATTTTCTATCAGTAATAATTTTTCATTACATCGAAAAAAAGATAATCGTAATACATATTTATAAGATAAACAGTACTAAATTAAATATTTTTTATATAAACTTTTATTGCGTTTTACAAACTGTTTTTCCACATATTAAAATGATTATATTCTTCTGAGTCAGAATTTTCAGTTTTTTTATACAATACAAAATATAAGTTGTTTCGATAGTATTGAACGTTTTTGTGCATACAATCTATTGCACTATCTCCTCGTTGTAGTTAAACCATAAGTTAGTTCTAACGTATTTTTATTATTATTTTTAAAGCATTTTCATTACTTAACGATTCTCTATACACCTTTAGAAAATTGTAGCAATTTTATTAAAACTTTATAAGTAAAATTTTCATAGTATTCTTACAATGTTTTTTACACATTTGTTATTATCCCTCATAAATTGATTCATATTGAATATAAATAGTTAGATGTATTGAATAAAAATAAATATTAAACAGACTGCAATAATTACCTTTTCCAACTACAAATTACTGCTACCAATTCCGCAACAAACTCCAAGTGTTTTTAATTAAAATCTAATACTTATTTAAATTACTTAAAGATTGGTACGGACTTGACAATGAGACGGAAGAGCTCGAAGAAGTAATTGTTCCAGATAAATAAATAAATAAATAAACAGTAAAATTGAATAAAAAATCTTGCGTATCAACTAGAAATTTTCAACAGTGCACAATAATTCATCACTTAGAACCTATCCCTTATACGACAGACAAACACAGCGTCGAATTCACCGAGAAAAACGCAAACGGCACCCGAGCGGCGACTAAACCGTGCAATCTCGCCGCGTTTTACAACCAGTAAAATAAAACTGTTCATCTCACCCCACAATCCCCTTTTTCACTCCCATATAGCCCAAGGGTGATGGTGATGGTGATGGTGGTGGTGAAGAAGAATAGACGGTTGTCTCTCGGCCGTTATACCGATCGATCGTCCCGCGTTGTTTGTTTTGGAATTCATCGGCCGACTTTCCGATTCTCCGGGCTCCGGGGCCCGATAATCCCAACGGGAAGCCGATTCCTTAAGATTGTACGGATTGACGATTTCTCAAGATGGTCCCGATTGTCGATTCGGCAGAGGAGATATCGACGCTCGTTCGTTATTCGGGCCTAATTGGGAAATTCGCGAGCGGGGGAAGGATGTAGTAGAAGTGGTGATTTTTCAATTTATTTCGATTGTGTTAGTTTTTTTTTTCGGTAATTTCATTTATTTCTGTCGGAGACGTTCCGTGTGATCGTTTTGTGAAAATCGGGAAACGTTCGGTTTTCTCGCAGTGCTTGTAAGAAGTGTGGTCGAGTGCGACGTCTGTGTTTTCTGTCGGCGCTGTCCGTATTGATTTATATCGGGTCAATAATGCTTTTTTATACTAGATCGAACTTGAAGGAATTGGATTTTACTTTTTTTCTTTCATATATCTAACAGTTATTTGTACCTATAGTTTTGTTTTTGTTAAAATATTTCTGTTTTGAAATATTCGATCTTGATAAGTGCAAATTTTATTTTTAAAAAATATTGCCCTCAATGATTTATGTATTTCATTACGTGACGAAGATTTTTTTCTTAACTCCGCAATTATGTAGAGGTAATAATTTACAAAGAAATCTTTCTTACTCCAGCCGTTAGAACACTTAATCTGATAAAGAATAATGGCGCTGGAGGTATTTGCTTCGAGCATTTTATTTTCTGGAATCTTATACGTATGTATTTTGGTATAAAATTTCATTATTATAATCTCTAGAATTTTGATAAACGTTTTTTATGTAAACATATTTTTAGTTTTACGCAAAATTTTCAAATATTAGTGAAAATATCTACAAATGAAAAGTAACTATGTGTAACGATCGTTTGCAGAATAATAAGTGTATGCATGTCTCGTTCAGAATTTTGCTGAAATAGAAAAATAAATTTATTTGTTGGAAAATGCATATCATGCAAAAATGGTTGCGTACAATAGTTACTAGCAAAAATATATTTTGCTTTATCTATTGTAAAATATTTCATAACATTTTCAGATTTTGAAAGCGTCATCGAATAATGATCGATTTATTTCTTGTTAATAAAAACACTCACTTTTAATATTATGAAATTAATTAACAACCTACGTAATACTTTGTATTGTAATTTATGATTTTAAATAACGATGAAAATATTTTCATAATCGAAAACTGAGAAAACACAACAATCGTTAGCTTATTGAAAAGGTTGAAAGTCGTCGTTAAATAATATCGACAAAAGGTAAAAACCGCCGACCGTGTCGAAAGTAGTACACTCGGCGGATAAATTGAAAAGCGATAAGTAAACTCGGCAAAGGGGAAAAGCGTACATAAAACAAAACGAAATATTCGACGACGGCAAAGGGGAGAGTCTGCGTGCGAAATTGGCCGAGAAGGTGTGTCGACAAAGAGAGAAATTGACTGAAAAGTGTGAAATTGAAACACGAAGCCGAGTAGAAAGACGCGTTTTGTTCAGAGAGCGTCTGACTCGGAACAATTTTCATTCGTTCAGTGAATAAGTAAGCGTCGCCCCCCGTGTGGATACGTGTTTATGGAGACTTTTATCTCGAGGGGAAACTCGGCTGATTACGCGACTCGATGATTTATTCCTTTGCTCTATTGTTTATTTTTTTTAATTTAAATCGATATTTTATACGAAAATTTTCGAAATTTCTGAAAAAAAATACATTTTGTAGTATTATAATTTAACAAAATTATTCAAAAAAAGTCGATCTCAAATCTGAGAAAAATGAAAAACTTTCGACTAGAAATTAAAATTATTCAACTTGAAGTGAAAAATCTGTGTTGTCAGAATGTTATTCGGCCTTGAGAAAGAGTGTCCCTATCACGAGATCGGTCGCGTTTCCTCTTTATTATGGAAAATCCGATTTTGTTGTGTCACACATTGGGACGATGTATGTACCTACGCAAATTCACGGGTCGTAGAGCAGCCTTCGTCGATTCGCATAATTATCGCCGATTGATGTCGAAATTTGCATGCCTCCTGTGTACAAAAGCGATATTATAATATTGTACTACACATTCGGATGTGTGATGCGGTGCTTTCATTAAATTTTATCAATGATTGCTTTATAACGAAATTAATTATAATATGCAAATAGATTTTATATCGAAATAGTGCTCAGTGTTTACGTATTTGCCGCGTAAAACGTTCAACAGCAGATTTACAGAATTTATCGAGTTAGAACAAAGGATTTGTAGTAACCCTCGAATCCTCCCTAATTGACAGTGTCGTGTTAGATATATGCAACGGAATTGTACAATGCGCATTTAAATCCGGGAAATTTACAGTCGTATTGATGCTACGATTTACTAGACTCAATTGTGCACAGATTGCGATGCTATTGTGGTAAATTATGTAAGTTAATTGCGAATGATTATTGCTAATTCCGATAATTGTACAGCGCACCATAACCACAACGCCTTATATATTATATTATTGTAGATTTGATTAGCTTAGTTTATTTATTTTAGGTTGAATGAAATTAAGTTAGGTTGGGTCACATTTTCGATTAAGTAGCGTTAAGTTTTTCAATCATGTTGCTTCACATGTTGTTTTTTCGAAGCTATTATAATAGACACTTTACTTTTGGATGAATTCTACGATTGTGTTTGAATTAAAATTTTTGAAAAGTTTGATTTTGTAATAATTTATAGCTTTTGTGGTCTGGCATTGCTCGAAACTTTTTGGACTTTGGTCGATCGTGAACTTTTGTATAGTATTTCCAGTTCTAATTCCCATTCACGTAATCAATACTGTTGCATATGTAGGTTACCTATAATATTTGCCACGTCTCACCCTCCTGCGAAACGTCAAAATGCAAAAATCTTCCTAAATAATAATCCTGAAAAATTTTATGGCAAAAATATCAATCGCTTAGTAGTCTACAAGTAAGGTATGTACATACATTTATATATATGATTGAATACATTGTACTGAAACAAAGCAGAAATTTTCTCACTAAAATAATAGAAACAGGAAGCATTCCCGCCGTACACGTCGAGCCTTCACCATTCAACCGTCAAAAACATAAACGCTGCGCGAAAACGACAATTTTTCCACACATTTCCTCGCAAACGACCGAACGAAACGAGCCACGATAAACAGACAGACACACACACAGAGCAAAGCGAACAAAAACAGGACACTCGACACTGATTACCGTCCGTAATCGTCGAACCGCGAAAACGCCCCTCGCCGAACCTCATTGCACCGTTTCCCACCTGAACCCGATGCCCTCCGACACAAATACACAAACTCCAGATTGTGACGCGAAACGTTTAATTAACTGAGGAATCGGGTCACTCCGCACCCCCGAAGGACCCCCCGGGGTACGGACGTCCTTTACGTATTTTACAGGGTATATGTTAAGTGTGTGTGTTTTCGTGAGGAAAGTGTCCTTTCACCGCACTGCGCACTCGTTTTGGGTGGAAATTTTCGAAAAGTGTCTCGCTCGTGAATATTTTACGTGTTATAAGCGAAGTTGGGCGAAGGTAAAAAGGCCGTTTGTTATGTGCGTGCTGTGCGTTTTTCCCGGCGCGACGCTAATACGCTCTAGGGACGGGCGATTTGCGCGATTTAGCTCTCGTCGCATTTAAGGTTACAGGGATTCGATTTTAATCGAGGCTAATTAATCTGGTGTGTTTGTAGATGAGATTTTTTTATGCACACTCATCCCTCGATTTACACGATAGATACGTTCCTGAAAAAAATGGCGTAAATCGAAATCGCGTAAATCGAGACTCCGAGTTCATACAAAAACGGAAGATTGGTTCCAGGAAACAAAAATCTGTATAAATCGATACTTCAAGTTCATATAAATTAGTGGAATAGGTTCCAGAAAATTGTGTAAAACTGGAACGTAAAAAAAATGAGTACCTCGCAAATCGAGAGATGAGTGTATATGATTAATCACATTTTGATTTAATATTAAAAAAAAATATATTTCTCACTTCTTGGTAAAAAAAAATCATTCCGAATTGACTACACATCGTTTGGAATGAAATTAGTTTCATTCGTATAGATCGACTTCAATATTCAAAATCCATTCCTACTTCCTTTCTAATAATATATTTGATGACTGAAAATTTTTCTTAAAAAATCACCCGGCCCAGGTGGATGTCTCTTGATATTATCTGCAATCACCATAGTGTTAGTTAAAATATTTTCTGGCAATATTTCAAAAATTGAACAATTGAACCAAAATTTTAAATTTAAATATTTAAAAATATAAATTATTTGTATATTTTGCAATTCATAGCTCGAATAATCTGCCATATGGACGCTCGCGTACTCTTTTTTTTCTCAGTTGTACTGCAGTGTGAATAATTATAGTTGAGATTCGAATGAATTGTTAAAGCTCACGTTGATTCTTTTTGTTCTAAAAATCTCTTAAGACATTAATCATTCGTTGGCGTTGCTGTAGTTGCTACGCCGTCTATTTTTATACGTGTGTGTTTATATATGAAAGCAGTAGCCGTAGCACATCAATTACGTTAAGAAAAGCGTGACGCATACTGGAACATACTTTCAGTTCATTTCCTTTTATGCAAATTTTGAAATTTCAAAGCTTCTCCACCACGTTTGTATCTTATCCTCTATAGTTAAATATTTATCGTGTATAGTTTTAATAATATAAGCAGTCGAATATGTGTAGTCTGCTTTCGAAAGCTTTCACGTGTACATTTTGAATAAATATTTATGTAAAATATTATAAATTTATTTCAAACATTTCTAAGATTTCACGTCGAAAATCTATCGAAAATTCGACATTTCATAAAATTTTCTTTGTGTTCAAACAGAAACTAATCGAAATATGATATACATTGTGCATATGTATATTTTTCGATAAAGTACAAATGAAAGCTAGCACAAAGGTTTTCAATATGCTATTAAATATTATTCTGAACTATTGTGACGATAGAAATAGATATGTCGGCTTCGCAATTTTTCTCCCATACAAAAAAATAAGAGATATTTTTCGACATTTAAGCGTCCAATTTCGACCAAGTTATTGGATGGATAATAGCTCTTTCAATATCATCGCTATACATAGATTTAAAAACGAATTTTCGAATATATTTATCTAGCATTTGAAATTATTAAAAAAAAATATTTCGCACCGCGGGCAACGAAATGCAAAACTGCATGAAAGTTTTCAGCATAATAAGGGTTAAATTAAACGAAACAACAACGCATGTTAACAATGTTTGCAAATTAAATTTAATAATTCACGCACACGTACACCGCAAAGTATGAACGTATATGGGGTTTGTGCACATTTTCCCCGCGGAAAAGGATGCACGTGACCGAGCTCATGCAATGGCGAAACACACGTACAAACACACAAAGGAAACGTATTTTCGAAAAGTATATTTTAAAAAATAAACGCGAAAATATCGAAAAAACAATCTCTGCACACTACAGTTTCCCATTGATTGAATCTCGTTCCGCTGCAGCGTTTGATTATTATAAAAACGTGAATCGGCACGATTGAATCGTTTCCGTTTGCTCTACGATTGAACAGCAATTATTGAGAATAAGGAAAATTTTATTATTTTTTTATATGAAAAGCATAACTTTTTCTTTCGGAAAATTGCGTACTTTTTCCATTCGGTGTTTTCGCTCCATTGTAGCGAGATTGAGAAACGACCTCGGACAGTTTGCCGTTCGTGTGATTCGATATGTCAACGTGGCATTTGGGGGTTTGAAAAGACGGAATGGACACACAATAATAATGAGGTCGGGTGTCCTTTTTCTTCTTTATCATATGTACAAATTGGAACATTTTTCTTCGCTCATTGTTAACATCGTGCGAGTGTACGTTTGTCGTAGACGACGACCAATCTCGAAGAAAGTTCGTTTTTTTTTCCGTTCGGTTCGGAAATTGTTCTTGAGCGAATGACGTGTGTTGCTCGAAAGTCGCTCTATATGCAAATTTACACAGCAATTAGGTTGGCTTTATTTATGTAATTAATTTATTCAATTTCGCAAAAGCGTTCATAAATACAATTATGCGTTGTTTGTATGCAAATAAATGTTATGCGTGAAACAATAAATGTTATGTGTTCGGATTATTATATGAATGTAGTTATAATGGGTCGCTGCATCGAATTTATCAAGTTTAATTGAAATTAGAATTAGTTTAATATAAAGTTATTTATTCCATTTCATTTGTGTAAGCCATGTTCAAACTTAAATTGCGCACTTGGTTTAAGACGATAATTAAGAATGATAGATGTATGGCTCGGGATTTGAATATATTTTCATTAGATTAAACTTCAAGGGGGAATTTTCATCACTTAAAAATGCGCATATATTTAGATTTTATCGGCAGATAACTTAATCGAATAAAAATGGATTTCATGTAAAGAATAAAACCAAGGCAATAAAACTTTATTCTAGTAAAAAATTATGAACTGAACGTAGCTATTTCTAAAGTAATATTATTTCATCATGATAGCAATAGATTAGAAATATGGGTCAAACTTTCTTCGAAACTTGGACATGGGTTACGTTTTGCTAACTATGAAAACTATTTAGATCATTCTTCATGTCAGTGCATTTGTAATCGAATTACCAACCCTGACATGAGTAAAAAGTTGACCTATATTATTTAGTAGATAAAACGATTATCTTCAATACCACATTTTTAGAATTAGAATGATCTATTTCAAAATTTCAAGTTACCATCATAGAACGACTATACATATGTATAATCATCTTAAACTAAGATTTTTTTTGTACAAAACTCATCAATCTTTAATTAGCGTCTACTGAAAATTAACTTTTTTTGATAAAATCACTCTTATTCTATATATGCGTTATATCAAATTGTAATATTAAAATATCGACACAAAACAAAACTGGAACGAATTCATCTAGTATCTGAATATTCCACACGGCACAATAAAGATGTCGTGGCATTTTCCACCCCACATTATTTTATCGTCATATGGAAGATGGTCGCCGGAGCAAAGACGTCTAGCCAAGACGTGCACCGCCTTTTATCCGGAATTCCGGAAATTCCACATCGGTCCTGAGGGAGAATGGGCAGCGAAGAAAGACAGAACAGTTTGAGAACCCCTGAACGTATAATGTCGGCTCGATACTTATCGGGGGGTTGAAAATAACCAGTGGGGTATTAGCGTTCGCGATTTGCATGAAGGCTCGATTCTGCGGTCTAAGTTTAAGTTAGGGCGGTTTACTTCACGTCGTCAACTATGCGATTTTCTCACTTTGATGCCTCGTTTATTACCGTGTGAGGTTTGGACGTTTATCGGATGAAGTTATTAGGGTGTATACATATCGCATACTCGAGAGTGCTTTCGGATGTGTATAAATATATGTATTTGAGAGTAAATCTCATAAAGGGTGGGTAAAAAGCGAAATGCTAATTAGCGAATTCCACACGTCTGTTGGCGTTGTGTATTGTGATTTTTATTTGTTCGATTAGTTAAGCGCAAAGTTTCGGTTCGTTGAACCGTTCGAATTCAACGGCTGTCGAATCGGGAGAGTTTGGTAAATAATTGGAAATATTTGAACCGTTGACGATTAATGGTTACGTACGAGGCATGTCAAATTAATTAAATAGATATGTGTATATGCTCGGCTATGAAAATTATGTTTTGGTAAAAAAATGCTTGAAGGCTTTTTTCGTCGCGAAAGTTTTATTTTCGTACGAAAGATCGTTTACCTCGTCCATCATTTTTATTAAAATATTAAATTTTGAAATTATTTTTATTTCTGCATCAGGCGATATTAAACGAGCTAGATTTAAAAAAAATATATCTTATAATAAAATTCAATTATTTTTTGACGTAAAATATTTAAAACAATACCAAGTTCAACTTTAATATTTCAATTTAAAACGTACATATGTTGATTTACATTATTCATTCGAAAGCTTCGTTTGCGTAGCTCATTTGCAGAATTAAAACGGGCACAACACACAACTAAGCTACATTCAACGAAATTTTCCAATTTCACTCGACTCACAGCCTCATATACGCCACTGAATAATTTTGAGACACGCGAACGAAATACGACACGAATCATCGTACACGCATAAAACACTCGCTAAATTTAATTAAACGAAACTTCAAACCTGACACGAATTTCAATAGAAAACCCTCAGAAGGTCAAGAGCCTCGTGTGAAATCCGGATACACATAAAAGACCTGCGACATTATCATTTGATGAACTTCAATCGTCTTCAAAATTCTAATATCGTTGTGACACTCAAAAAACTTCTTAAATGCACTCATCTCCTCTCAAAATCTTCTCATAAAAATCCACAAAAATTATTAAATAAATATTTTTCTTAAACGCTTAAAATGGGGTACTTGTGATTGAATTCCGACTATTGTGTGCGCAGTTTCTTAGAACGAGTTCACATGTAAGTCTTGCAGCTGCAGCCACAATTTGAATTAAAGGACAGATCTATACGATACAAAGAAGATGGGCATACATATGATTACTGAAAAGGCCAAGGTGTACAAGTGAAATTTTTTTCAAAATTGAGTTATGTGCAGGAACACTTCCATGTACGCTCATATATTTGGTGTCAAAAGTATATAAACGCACTTGAAACTTGTACCGAGATATATCATCAAATCACTCGACCTCCTCCCAATAAATACATGTAGGTGAATGTCCAATATTGAGCACACTTTTTTCGAAATCAGTACGAAGTCACTTATATCTCTTGGCTTTTTCAGTCGTCATATATACCCGACTCCTTTGTATTGTATAGGTCTGTCCCTTTTTTCGAGTTGTGGCTACGGCTCCAACACTCGCATGTGAACTCGCTCTTAGGCGATTGAAGTCCATCGAATGACAGTATCGCTAGTCTTTGAGGAATTCGAATTACATAGTATGAGGTCATATTATGAGCACACAGCAGAATGCAACAGAGACGCGCAAAATGCATCCGCCGGAACGGATTTCGAAACTGCACAATAAATGCACCAGACCGGATGCGTCCGGACGCTGAATGCGACTGCAAACGACACAAGGGACGAGTTTCGTAGTTTGCCGAACTTTCAGGTTCGCCGTTCAGGTTCTTCGTTACGAGATTTAAGGGATGCTGATGATATTGTGGCTCTTTTGTTTGTCGTGTGTTTATATAGTTTTAATCGAATTAGATGTTTTCGATTTGAAAATTTCGATAATATGAGTAATCGTTTTTCATGCATGTATAGTTTTTCATTTCAAAGTCAAATCATTTTCGTAATAATTTGTTATTAAAAGATTTTTCGTTGTGACGATTTTATGATGATGAGTTTTATTCAAAATTTTACATTTTATATAATTGGTATTTTACTAAGAAATTCTAAAAATATTTATATTAGGCATATTTTTTCTTCGCATATTACGAAAGATTTCAAATTAACATGTCAAATATTTTTTGTTTAACAGAGATATAAATATTATATTCTGCGATATAAATTTATTTTCAGACATTGTAATTTGTATCAAGCTTCTAATTATTTTCTGTAAGTCTCATCAAAACATGCGATAAAAATAAAATGAGATTTTCAGAGAACTCGTTAATAATAAAAAATAACACATAATTAATTAAACGCGTTTTGAAAATTCAATTAAAATTTCAGATTTATCTCATGCATACATGAAAACGATCACGCATTTTTACAAGCGCGCTGTGTTTTTCGCAGAAGCAATTTTCCTAAATAAATAAATAAACTCCATTTGACGACCTCGCACACAGAATCTTGAATGAGAAAACATCGAATTATCTACGCATATACAAACGATACTTTTACTTTTATTTTTCAGATTTCTTCCAAGCCCTATTTGAACCGCCATTGAATGCGCACTATGTATTGCAAAATTGAATACGTCTCGGGTAGATGCCTTTGTGTCCATATAATGGAACTTTCATGTTAATCGGGCTGACGTTAAATCGCTGCAAAGTTATGATAAACATGACAGCCGCCGTTCGATGTGCAAAGGCTACGTCGAACCGTTCGTTGTGTAGAAAACGCTCTCGGAAAATCGCCTTCAAAGAGCGAAATTTCAATTAAGAACACGTTCACACGTTTAATTTTCGAACGCAAACAAGGCGTCGAACTGACGAACAGAGACATTCTAGGAAAACGACTGAACGAGCGAAAACGATTTAGATGTTAATTAAATGGGGTTTAATTGCCGTTCGTTCGTTTATTAAAAGCTAAGCAGAATTCACACTCCGGCGAATTTTCACTCGGTGGCCATTAAGGAGAGGATTTTTTTTACGCAGGGCTGTGTAATCGGACACGTTGAAAAATAATCGGCTTCGATTTTCTCCGAGGAAAAATACCGAGTCTAGATGTTTAATCGTTGAAATATTTTATAAGAAAATTTAATAAAAAAAGTTTTACAAACGGCGCGTATTTAATGCTAATAATTGGATTTATACTTATTTAATTATGTGCTTAAATTATGGGACGTCTTTGATTTTACAAATAGCACTCTAAATATCAAAGAAAGATATGCTCTTCATTAAATTTGAATTTTTTCGGACGCTCTTCCGCATTTTTCATTTTTGTGTAAAATATTTTTTTCGAATCTAAAATGATAAGACTAGTAAGATTTTTTAAGTAACACAAAATTTTCTTTTTAACGAAAAAAAAAGTAAAATCGAAACAAATCTCATACATTTTCAACTACCTACTATTATATTTCACACCCCTGCCTCTTTTTATTAAGTGTCCTCTTTTGCGTTTCTCCTCCAGTTTTTCCTTCCTTCCTGACTCTGGCCACCTGTTTCAATTATATTAAAAGCGGCCTACGATAGAAATTTAAATTCCTTTAGATTTTAACGCTTTCGTTTTGTAACGGAGAAAAATTTCGGTCATTTCCCGCGACGTCCTCGGATTCCGGCTATGCGAAGAATTTCTCCCAAATCCGAAAATAAATTCTCCTAAGTACACTCCACACTAAAAGTAGTCGTTACGAAGACATTAAAAAGCATGATAAATGTTCAAACGCAATTTATATTATTTAAAAAAAAAAAGTATTTCTTTATATTCGAATTAAATCTTATAAATTTTCAACACATACCCGTCTATACGTGCGTGTTCTAGAAACACTCGACACTATAAAGCAAAAAGAAAAGTTTCACCGGAAAAAATAAGTTTAGAGCACTTACGTATTCTGTCCGTTGTTCTCTGGCACAAGTTGATATAGTAGTTTCGGGTCTTCACAAACGCCCTTCTCTTCAGTAGATATATTAGAACGAATTCGCAGAAGGCGATCTCTAGCAGTTCAGTTTTAAGGTTTTCAATCGGAATCGGTCGTAAAGTTGTAAAATTTTCCATTTTTACGATCCCCAGCAGGAAAACTGCGGAAGGCTTACATCGATCTGTCTGACCGTGCTGTACGAGTTTTCCTCTATAACGATCGCTGTTTACTATTGTATTTTACGCTCGTACGCGTTAGAAACTCGAAGGAAAATCGACTGTGAACATAAATCACAAACTTGTCGACAACTGTCAATGAAAAGTGTAGAAATGGATCTCCGCATATCCCGTTCGTTAGAAGTGTGTTTATCCGTACGTACGAGTCTCAATCAATGTACGTAGTGTAATAGAATATACTTCAAATGTTTGATTTATTTTATTAAAATCTATTTTTGAAAATGCAGATGGTATCTTATGTAAATTTACTAAACAAATTTGTTTTCTATAAGCTGTGAATTTCAATTAATTGATGATGTATTACATCATACAAAATTAAATTCAATCTAACTTAATATAGTTTCAATATAATAATAATACTTAAAAAATCTATTTTTGTAGAATTTGCTTTTATACGTAAATAAATAAAATAATTGGCTACTCGTACCTGTAAACAATAAATAAATAAAAATATAGGGAACACTATAAATATTCAGTTAGTGAGAACATAATCGAATTTACGTCACATCTGAAAGCTTTTCTGTCAGCTGTTAAAGAGGATTCTTTAAAAAGTAGCTATTCTTACTATCACGATCGTTCCGTACAGTAAAATTGCATTCGCGGTCGAATAATACAATTTCTTCGAAGACATGATATGAATAACGTCTAGTACATATTTGCAAATGTGTGTACGTGAGTATCGAATCAGGTCAACGATTTTCTTCGTGTAAAATTGGTATAGACAATGTGCGGTCATCCAACTAAATACGGTCCTATGGGATGTCATTATATATGGGTACATTACAATATTTGTGTTAATATGAATTTTCAGCTTTATTGTCGTACTGTTGACAGTTTTAATATAAATTTTTATATTGCAGCCAGGCTCTAGAAATTTTACTGCCATGAATTGTTCAGTTTTCATGAAATATTTATAGAATGTTTTATATGAGATTTATTTTATTTTCTGTTATGATGGATATCAAAATAGTTTATATTTGGAATAGTTACATATTTAATGTCAATAAAAATTATAAATATTTTCAATTTACAGAACAAATTAAAAATTTTCATTATCAATCTTTAAATGGTACAAGAAAAATATTATTTATTTCTATACATCTAATATTCAATTATTACAATGATGTTATATTATAATTGTGAGCCATGTGTCGGTTTTTCATGAATTTTTCATGCTTGTATTCTTTATAAGTTTGTTTTTTCGTAAATAAAAAATAATATTATCTATATGCTAAGTGCAGCTGTAGCACGATGAAGTGCCAACGTTATTGCTTTCATTTGAATATATTAATGTAATTTGAGACACTGAGCTGTTTTACGTCTTCTTAACTGCGTTCCGTACATTTACTGGATTAAGAATAAAAAAAGTGTCGTGTAATTACTTTATTATAAATACACAATTACTTTAGTTATTTTTTTTCCAGATACATATGTATGTACGTATAATTTATTTTTCCTAATAAGGATCTCATAAGAAAGCACAGTAATTACGTAGATAAGCTTATGAAACACGGGAATTATCCGGTATTTTTATACGAGATATAAAATTGTCGTATTTTATTATAGCAAATATTACAGATCACAGATTACGTACCAAAATAAATGAAAATCGCCTTGCGGCAACGTTTCGTCGTTATCGAATTATTTTTAGTTCTTATTTAATATTTTTCTTATTCAAATCGAAATTGTTTTATTATAGCGGTTATGCAAAAAGCATCAAAATAACATTAACATTGTTTTACTGTGGAAATGCTGAAAATCGTGACTAAATCCATTATATGAACGAGCGAATGTACGAAAGCTTAATTTGATAATATCAAATGTATCACTATAAATTTTTCATTTTAGTTGTTTTTTTAAGTATACTTCTAAATTCCGTTCGACATATTATCTCAATATTGAGTTAATAAAAATAAGAAAAACAAATTATTGTTTACATATTTTCATGTGATTTTAATAAGTTTGCATATCGTTATGATATACCGGCAAAAATGAATAGCAAATATTTTTTAACCGTACATTTTCCCATTTGGATTTTTCTCTAAATTGACGACTCTTATGAAAATATAAGCAAAAAAGTATTGTGTAAATATGAATGGGAGGGTGAAGCTATTTTTTGATTATTAAAGATATCCTCATACGAAAGAATACATATCCCTCGTAAATATTTTTTTTACATTCACAAAAAAATACCGATAGATGAATATTTCCAACTGAATATATCTAAAAGGGAAAATGGAAATAAAGAACTAATATTTCCGATAAATACGCATGCTAACGTATGTACGAATCTAAAATATTCCACATTCATATTCATGAGCGAAACAATAAAATTTTGAAATTAATAAGCATAAAATACTACTTCATAGTTATTTTTTTTTTAATACAATTTATAGACATAGCTAATTTTTAAAATCCACCACCCATTTTAAGTACACCGACGACGCTTGAAAGCCACCGTTAGATTAAAACTGTCGCGAACCGAACCTAACCGTCGAATTTCGGAATAATCTCATCAGGATTACGTCGAAACAATGTAATACGACAAAAGTTGCAGCTAGATGGGCGGTCTGGATAAAGTGAAGATTAAACTTGACAGGGTGGACGTTCGCTATATAGAAAGACGAGTTTGGTGTGAGTTGAAGAACCGAATTTAAGTTTTTCATATTAAAGAAGAGCGATTGCGGTGGGGTTACTCGAAAATTAGTTTTCGCAGTTAATTGATCGTGAGACGTGTCGATTTTGATCGCTATCTTGTGGATTTAGTTAGTTTTTATTTTGTGAAATATATCATAATATAATTTGATTGGCTTAAATATTAATTTATAGAACGTCTTAATATATTCGAATTGCGATTTTTTCTACACTTCTGTCAAAAAGATTCTATAAAATAGGCGTAGATAATAATATAGTGTATAAATCTTACAACTTATTTTAACCAAGTCATGCGTTGATGTTTTCAACGGGTCGATTACTCTTTCTCAATATTAATCTTTAAAAGTCTAGAAGTTAATTTTTTATTAGAAAATTTCATTATTATTTATCGAAGCTGATGTGTATCGTCCCTTATATGTATGTCTAGAAAATAAATTACGTGAAAAAGTTAAGACGAAATTGCTAGAATAAAGGCGGGGTCGTCTCTCAATAAAGACACGTGCAGAGCGATTACTGCTTTACAAACGTTTCGCGACATTTACATTAAACGCTTTGTTATTTTTCGCGGAAAAGCTCAAGCTCACCTTAAAAATGCTTAAGTGCTTCTTCTTTTGAATTTTATGTGTTTTGGTGAATCCGACTTTCAATTGAGAAAAGTATCATAACATAAAAATAAATAGAAGATTATTCACATGCAAAAATTGAACATTTGCATATTTCATATAATATTTGGAAACAAACATGGCTATTATTCAAATGATTGTATTTTAATGAAATAATTTGAAAACATAACATGAACTAAATAATGAAATAAATTTTGAACCACCTCAAAACCGAAAACGTCTTCAGTTCCGCGAAATACGTGTAAGGCAATAGCACCGCAACGTGTTTGTGGAACATTTTCTCGAAATATGGCGTAACGAGTGCGTATAAATTGGAAAACAAGCAAAGTTTTCCACTTGCGTTCTCTAATCCGGAACTTTATTCGGGAAGGCTTTATTATTACCGCCAGGCATGCAAATTTAACATAAACATACTGCGCCAGCGATAGTTTCGTACGAGCAAAATAAACCCGAAGCTTCTTTGTACAGTTCTATCATGTTGTGTTTATGAATGCGCTAAAATGTGGTACAAGCAACGGTATGAAACTCAATCAGTGTTTACAACGCTTCAGCGAGCTTCAGTAATATTTTCACAATCTATTGGATTGGATTTAAATCATACACAACTGTAATCAAAACACAGTTGACATGAGTTGATATGAGAAAATGCATAAGTCATGTCAGATTGCTGGAAAGCGACCTTTTATATGAAGTCTAAGGAAAAAACAGACATAGACTAAATTTTTTCGCCTTTCACACTCGAAGCAAGGTCGGAACACACAGTTTTTCCATTAGGCAGAGAACGCGAGGGAAAACGGATACGCTTTGCCAATCATTTCCCGTTTATTTTCGAGGGAATTTTGCAAGGGAAATTCTTCGAATGTCGGAGTCGCGCATAAGTCTGCTTAATTGAGCAATTTTCGCGATTTAGCCTGCATATTGATTTTGTGCGTTCTACGCGACGAATGTGTAAACGAAAGCAAAACATACATAATCGTATTTGTTCGATGTGTATTTCGAAAAAAATATAGATTTTTCGATGATGTATAAATTTATTATAGTTGAATATGCATAGATAACATGCTTATACCGAATGTTCTTTAGTGTGCGTAAATTGTGTAAGCTGACTGTCCTTTGAAATCCTAGATTTAATTCTGAATACAAAGCAGTCAATTAAGTTTCAACTATTATTCTAGTTCTTTGTATAATTTTGATGCAATTTTTTAAGACCGCAAACATGTTTATAGCATTACCATTAAACAAAACATTATTTTCATTTGTAAGTGCAAAAAATATTTGTTCCTATGCCATTGCAATTTCTCAGCCGAGAAAATCGGTGTGAATAGAATTTTTTTTCATGCTCATACTAGACTCTGTTTCCGAAAAAATCCCACAAAGACTTAAATTCGAACATGAAAACCCCGACCTAAAGATTTTTCATATGCAGTTCTACAATAGCATCAGTCCATTCTTACCGCAAGAATATTGAATCGCGTAACAATAGACATCGCCGATTCGAAGAAAACGCTTCAAATATCAAACGAGCACATTTTCATCGAATCGATATAGGGGTTAATGAAACCCTTTCGCAGCCGTTTCGCCACGGAAGAAATAATCGATCGGTGCCGAGCCGTGAAACAAAGAAATTAGTATCTCGCATCTGTCCGATGATGGGAAATTGCCATCGTCTAATTCGACTAAATTGCTTTTCTTGCACTGCCTTCGAAGCCTCGTTCCCATCGGAGGGCTGTTACGTTCTCGGGGTGGATGGAAATTTTTAAATTAAACCGGATCGTTTTCATTTTTCCGTTCGTCGTTGCTCTGCAGAGCCGAGTTGCATACTAAATAATTTCAAACGTATTTACATGGAACGTTTTTCCTAGGCATGCTTAGCTTTCGTGTTATAATCTTTTTGCTAGTTGTTTATACTGTTTTTAATTGTCTATTTTATTTTTAGATTTATATTTTTATACAATTACTCATATTCATATGTTCAATGTTAAAAAAATATATAATTTCGCAATTTGTTTTCATTCAATTTTTCTATACGTCGATATATATTGGAGCATATGAATGTAAACAATTTAATTAACGACGTCGAAAACAACTCTTTTCAAAGAAAAAATTCGAGATACTCTAGCTGAATCCCACTCAACGAACTCACAATGAATCTTCTGAAAGAATTTTCGTGGAACAACCTTTCGAGAAAATTCTCGATTCTTTCGAATCGTTCTGCCAATTTGTTAAGCGAACAAATAACATTTTTCACTATACGCTCGAGTATCTTTTGACTAAATCACAAACAAATAATTAAATTTCGCCATAAACGAGGAAAATATATCGACACAACGGATCGAACCGCTAAATAAACGGCTCGAGTGATTCGTCTCATTTTTCCGGTCACGTATTTATCATATCACGTATACCGAGTAATACGTATAAGGTTTTATGAGAAAACGTAGGGAGGGATTTATTTTGTCATGGTTTATACAATTTTCGTGGCTTTCGGTTCATTCTCGAGCAAATATAGGCTTCGTATAAATCGTATATGAAACATCTGTCAGTCGGTGTAGGAGGATTTGCACGAGCGTTTCACTATTTGAACACAGCTTTTTAACGTGGCAATAAACCTTATTGTACACAAATTTTATATGAACCGTTATTGGCATTAATCACACTTTTCATCTATAGATAGAAAATATAGTACGAAGATATGTATCTTTGTATTTTGGATTGCACAGGGGGATATTTCTAATAAATTGAAACGGTTTGATATCACGCAAATAAAAACACTTTTATAATTAAAAGAATAATAATAATTGTTTACGATACGTCTATTACATACAATAAAAATTTAATTACATCATAAGAAATGCATAGCTTTGATACATTGCTTGCTCGTTTTATTGCCTTTTGGATAATAAATTGAATAAGAGTCATCGATTTCAAAAATACGCATCAAGAGATTTCAACGTTGCTTTTATTGCTTTTTGTCAAAAAGAGATCGTCATCGAACATATTGCGCGTTTTATTGTCGTTCGAGTTTTATTAATGGCATTCGAAGAACGTATACATATTATTGTATTTTTGCACGATTTTTTTTTAGCTCGATTTTATTTATTAAAGCTTCGTATCCGAAGAAAATTCGGACCGTTTTCATTGCTAGTATACGACCATATCGGAATGTGCGACTTTATGACTAGTATAAATTGAAATGAACCTTTATTGTAATCGCTCGAAAGGGTCGAAAAGCGCGTAAATATCAGGATATGCAAAGCGTGCACATAATATTACATTATAGGGTGTATCATTTTGAGAGTACATCGCAGCTGAAATGGAAAAAGTACCGTTCTTTGTGTGATCGCATTGCAGTGTTTTCTAAAATTCATGGTTTTGTAGTTGGAATACAAACTGGCGATTTTTCAGTTGTTCAGTCGGAAAATTCAAGCTATGATTTTTTTTACAACGCATTCGTTTCGAATTTAAAAATATATATTTGTAACATCAATTTGCTTAACAATATAAGTAAAGTATGGTTTTAGAACAGTTGAAAATTTTTCATCGATTTTGCATTTCAAACAAAATTTGAATATCGAATCTGCATAATAAGGTGCAAAGTATGTGTATCTTGCGATTTTTATGTCGAAGTTATATGTTTATTACCATAAAATGGAAAAACTTTACGAAAACCGGAAATTTCATTGGAAAAATACTCGTGACCATACTGTTACGTATCATAAATCACAGTAAAAACGGGAATCGTATATCGTATCGGTGAGAAAAAATGGTTATTCCAAGATAAATCCTCCATACATAAACGAATATGTTAAATAATATGCAATACACGGAATTTATGAAAAAATATCACAGCAGTTTCTTCTATTAACCATTTTAAAATTCAACAGTTTCCACAAACAAATTTTCTTGACGCATGATTTTTTTCATTATTATCAATTTATCATAAATCATTATGATATTTCAATTCATATTTTTATAAAAAATGTAATATAGTATTTTTCAGAAATTGTAAAGATTTTTAATAAAAATCGGAATCACCAGCAGTATTTCAATTAAAATAATCCTTAACTCAGGTGAATATTTTTTTTTTTTAATTCAATATATATTATTTTTATAACTAATATATAAAACAATACACACACATAAAACTCACATTAAAAATGACATTTCCGTCGAAACATCAATATAAAATAACGATTCGACATAAAATCGCGATCGCTCACGTCACGTAATGGACGGGGCGTTAAATCGACCCCTTAAATCAAACTTCCCTCGGCTTTATCAAATTTGCAATTTTATTTAACGCATCCGAGGCAGCTGGCTGTCTTCTTTTTTCGGCGTCGAAATCGACTTTAATTTAAATTTAAGCGGCCGTGTAAAATTTTACTGCCTTCGGTAGGTGCGCGGGCTTATCTCGGATTTGCACAAGTGGCCCGAGGGTCACTTTATTGCAGAATTTACGATGTACGACACTGCCTACGTGAAAATTATTATTGTCCACGTGTGTGGTGTAATAATTTTAATCGTTGCATACTCAATTGACTCGCCTTCGTGTCGTCCTCTCTTTGCCGATTTCAATTATGCAAGTTTCGAGTCGCTTTGAGGTCAGTTAGTGTTGAATAACATGTCGCTGTTTGGTATGTTCTGTTTCGTTTGAAAATCGTATCAGCTTTACGTTCTATTCATTGAGGTGAGGTTGAAAGTTCTTGGGGTAAGTTGTTCCGAAAGGGGAAAAAAATTGTAAAGAGATTCTTATTATGTGATGGGTATAATTAAAGCATCAATTATTGTACAACTTAGGCAATAATTTTAGTTACTTTGGTGACTAAACAACTTCGGAACAACTTACCCCGGAACGTCCAGAAATATCGTATCTAACGAAAGATTTGAAAAATGGGTTCAATGCTCCAAGGCTTAATTGAAATCGCTTTGCGTCTCGAAAGGGGAAAATTTTATATTGTCGATCAAACATGACACATATGATAAATTGATTTAAATTTATTCTGAAAACGTCATATTCGCATACCGTATGTATATTTATACAGTATAGTCGTGTGTATTTTTTTGCGTCTGTTCCCTATCTCTGGGGTTTTATTTGGGGTCGACATCGCCGGGTTGTCTGCATTCGATATCGCACTCACTGTCGACATTCATTCGCTTATGAAAATTCTTATCTGGGGTGAATGCAGTGGCGTAACTTCAATTTAGCCGACGTCGAAAGATTTGTGAACCGAAAATCATATCTTGAAAAGATATGAGATAATATAACATCGATGAAAACATATTAAATTCAATATTAAAAAATTGCACATTTTAGAAAAGAGGCAACGACCTCAGTCACGCCTCTGCTCATCCGAAGGAATATTGAAAGACGTGGACACATTCGCGTCGCGTCAGACTTTAATCCGATTCGTATTCCATTTATTTCTCAGTAGGAGAGAATTGCTTAAGTGCGGACGCATTACCAGAAGATTCAGACCCGAAGCGGAAACGATCTAATTCGATTGTCGCAATCGCTTAAAAAAAAGGGCTGAATCCCAATTGGCTGCCGCTAAATGAAATCAATTAGTCCGCCGTTGGAGATAGCGTTGATTACCAGAGAACGAACGATGTTCAATTTTTCATATTTGGAGTTTTCAGTTGCAAAGAGATTTTTTTTTATTTCATGAAAGTATGTTCATTTTGAAGTTTTTCATCACAAATTTTATTAATTTCAATTTGTGTTACTTCGAAACTAGATGAGTTTTCTCGTTCTAGTTCGTAAAAGTGATATCTAGGTTTTCACTTACAGAGGTCGCTCTGATTCTCTCATTTTGTTTTTACCGCTTCGAAAATAATCCTAGGGGAAAAGAGCATAACTTACATATTGCTCTTCATATTTTCGGAAAGTTAAATCTAATATTACATAGTCGCTGTAGAAAATTCAATAGTTTTTATAGAGGTTCAATTCTACAAAATTGACTTTTAAAAGGTGCATGAGTTGAAAAAGATTCCCAGCCGCCAATGTAATCCAATAGATAAAATCGTTCGATTCGTTTGTATTGTATTCAAATAGCTCTTATTCTGATGGATAAAATATATAATATCATATTTATACATTTACATCCTTTAACATAAATATCGAATAATATGATGAGAATTCTTCGAATCGTTAAGTGTAAATACGCTGTTAAAAGTTTTCCAATATTACGATAACGACCCTTAAAAATTGCGTGATACTTTCGAGTATTAAAACTCTCCATTGAAAACTTTCAATATACGCTCGCTCTCATTTCAACGATAAAGATCGGCGTATTATTGAAATTAAGTTTTCGTCGATTCGACGCTTCATTTGACAGCAATATCGAATATAACCCAATATCGTTTCGTATGTCACGGTGCTAAACGCATCGAGAGATTCGCGATAGTGAACCCGATGCGAAGAAATATAAGAAACAGAATTTATCGAGTATCACGTCAGCAAACTGATCCGATATCCCCTTCGACCGACCGTGAAATTGGAAAAATTGATTGATGATGGGCAGCTTAGATATTCGCCACTCTCAAAGAGCATATTGAAAATACTCCATTGAAATGCGATGAGATTTATTGACACGTTGCGTACTGATCCTGTTATGTATGCGATACATCAAAAGTTTCATTTACGCTATAAAAAGTAATTATTATTGAAGATTTTTTTATAAATATGTGAAATTTTTCGAAATTTCAACTTGCCGTTATATAAATTAATACAAAAAAAAATGTTTAAATATATTATAGGACAGGCACTAAACATTCTTAATATTCAATCTAAAAATTTTAGATAATTTACAATGTATAATAATTGAATCTATAAATAATAATATAATGCCACCTTATTATATGATACGATTTGCCATCAATTACACAAAATCCTCTCAATACAACAAACAATCGAATATAACCTAAATACACTCGAAATCGATCAAAACAAACACGTTATCGAAAATAATATTTGTATTAATTAGGACAATGGTGTAAATCTTTTTTTTTTTCATATCAAGGTATTTAATATTTTGTATTTAGATTTTTCGTGCGCACAGCTGAAAACAATTGGGCCTGACACTACATAGTGATTACCTTCACTTTTCGAAAAAAAAAATAGATTTAAATGACAAATCATTTGGTGTAGTCAATACATTTATATTTTCGAGTTAAATATTTTTCCTGAAAAATAAAAATAAATACCGTTAAATAATAATATTTGTTTGATGACCGAACAATAAATCTTTTATCTCATTGTTAGAGTCCATTTTAATTAATTCTGTGTTATAATGAGAACTGACCTCATCTATAGCTTATTGTGAATGAAATTCGTATATATATAATTTCAAATAAATAGAATAATGATGAAAATTCGAAAAACATATAAAACACATTTCAAAGTTTTTCTCGACTATTCAATTAGAAATTCATTACAATTTACAAGAATGTGAACCAAAAAAAAAAAAACGGTTAAGTTTTATTTCTTTTTTCTATTTTTTCAATTTGTAGACTTAAACCATCGTCATAATAAAGACAACACATTTCCCCCGCATTACTTATGAATATACGGACATTTCGCTTCAGTGCGATTTTTCCGCCCATCGCGGTCCGCGAGCCTTTCACTTAATTTCGATTCAGGGCGAACCTTCTCCTTGGAGACGGGTCGAAATTGGAAAACGAACCCTTCGCAATGCCCTTTCGCCTCGGTCAACATTTTCCAAGGGCCCATCCACTCTTCGGCAAACCTTTCGATCTCGGACAACTTTAAAATTCGCTCCGACGGCAATTTTGCGCGTCGCGGAAGCACAAACAATTAGCCATATCAGATTGGATCGTGACGCAAATGTTTTAAGAGGCCTGAGTATCGTTTTATATTGTGTGACTCGACGAAGAGATGCTTTCTTATTACAAGACGACTGAAAAGGCCAAGGGGTACGAGTTTCGAGAAAAGCGCGTTCAAAGTCGACCATGTATTAGGAGGAGGTCGACTGATTTGATGATATATCGAGGCACACGTTCAGAATTCGTTTATATCCTTTTGCCACTAAATAAATGAGCGTGCATAACTCAATTTCGGCAAAATGTCACTTGTACCCCTTGGCCTTTTCGATAGTCATATCGTATCGATATTGTTCGTTTTCTTTTGGGTGGTTGCGATTTTTGCGTCTGGTTCGGTTGTGTGGGGTGTATTGAATTTTCGCGTGTGTGTTTTGTATAATATTGTTCGAGAAATTTCATGAAATGCCCTCAGGCTTCAAATAAATTTGGATAAATACGAAAATAGAATTTTTGAAATTATTTGTTTGAAAATGTAACGTAGATGAATTTGCTTTTTAATTCTAAATTCGTTTTAATAATGTTGTAAAAACATTGTATATTTTCACAAAAGATCGAGATTCATTTTTTTTATATTCAAATATATTTAAAACAGAGAGAAGAGTTTCTAACCATTATTCAGTACTTGTATAATATTTTAATTAATCACAAATTGAATATAAAATAAATAACAATTTATTTTTTACTCGTTAAAATATGAAATTAATTTTATTTTAATAAAATAAGATTAGTAAAAACTTACTATTGAATTTATATATAAAGTTATTACAGTTACGAACGTAGCTTTTCAAACGACATTTTCGAAGAACTCGTACAAAAACCTTTGCACAACCCACGACAAAATCAATTTGTAAAATCGCACACGCCAACTATAATAGCTGACGTACAATATGTATGTATTTTACGAAGCATATTCATGCACGTTTTACACACATCAAAATTAGATATTGTCATCAGTTATTATGTAGCGAGTGACAAAAACGCGGTACGGCGCAATAAAAACGGTTCAACGAAATATGGCTTTCGCATACATACATAGGTAAGTTAGGGCGATAGCATCACGTGCGCTCGAGTTATAACGTATCAAGATCTAATTTATTATATAAAAGCGGTTTAGCTGCTACGAAACACGTCGAATACTTTATGGAGTCGTAAAATATTCAACTGCAAAATCAATGTGCGATGCAAAAACGTGTTGTGCACGTAACGCCCATGGGAGCGATTTTCTTTCGCGAAAGTGAGAGCAATTAAAATCCATTCGACTTTCGTTCATTAAGCTTTCATGTCTGACTATTAGAACCTGAAAAAGTTGTGCTCTTGTGTATGAACGTGTGTTTTAATGTTGTGGCTTGGTATGTATTTGCGGGCGCTTGTTCCGTTCGTCGTTAAAAATAAACGAACGAAAGAGGCCAAATAATTGTCGACGTTAATCGTTGCAAATTCCACTTTATCGTATGGTCATTTGAAATTGTGCGCATATAAAAGCGTTTTAACCGTGCATTTATTTCAGATGCTCTAATGGTAATTGTCACTTTGTTTCGAATAAAAATTCGATTTTATTATAGTGGAATTGTTTTTCACGAGAGATTAAACATTTAAAGTAGTGTTAGGTATTATTATTTTAAATATGGTTATTTTAAATACATATATTTAATATGTAGAAGCATATTAATAACTGAATGTATAAATAATTTCTGAAGAGAAGATTCCGTCTCTATTTTGAAACGCCTAGTTAATATATCGCATATTAATATCACTTACTTAATACCTCGATGTAATAAACTACGGCTTAATAATACGCGTTACCGTATTCCATATAATAGTGTCATAAACATCAAATGCAATGAACATTCGTTCTCATTTCCTTTGTAATAAGTTACATAGCACTACCGACTCTTTGTTACGCATAAAATTATACGGCGAATCAACGATATTCAACCACAGCCCGAGGAAATTCTTTCTCAAATTTTCCTTAAATAATTCAACGGATACAATCAGAACCGATTGTGGTGAAACGCAATGACAATGATGGATGCAATCTTCCACATAGTCGTATTGCCGATATGAAGGAAACGTTGAGCTAGTTTTTTATGCCTCATTTTACGATAGGGACGAGCCTGTTTCCCCGTTTTACGACGTGTTTAGACGTCCCGATTGTGTTCGGCATAGAACCTTATATCATACACACGAACCCTATCCCGAAAAAATAATAATAAATATATTTTTTTTTGACTGACTAATCATCGATTCAAATTTCGGATCAATTTGCATATAACGTTCGATTTCTCTCAAACAACAAACAATACGAACGCACGTGGTTCATTCTAGCGTGAAATTTCATGAAATAAAAACACGCCAAAGCGATAAACAAAAATATATTCAAATTGAAAATCATCCAAAGGTTGAGATTGTGCGCAAAAGTTGACCATATGTAAAACACACAATTTAATATTAGTAATTTATGTACGTCGAGTCGTGTCCGTCTGCGTATTAGAAAATCGCTGAAACGTGAAAATTTCACGTTCGCCGGATTTCAAAACAAGTCGACCGCGCTAGAGTAAATTTGTTCTAGGCTCCCTTGCGCGATCGAATTAATTCAGACCCACCCTAAACATATTTTATTATTCATTATATATACATATACGAAAGTGTAAATGGTTGGGATCGAAGATGGGCCATCGCTGCGATTCTCAATCGATGCCTTTTTAACCGATTTATATCGACTATTTTAAATCGAAAAAAATTCGAAGTATAAAAATGACTTGATCATAGAATAATATTCTCTCAAGTCTTGTTAAATTTATCATGTATATATATCAATATTTTTGTAATATTAATTAGTTGAATTTTTTTTTAATTAAAAAAAAATATGAATGGCTTATATTAGCGAAATTCAAATATTTGCCGGATGATTGGGTTTAAGAACCTTAAGCTTAGCACATCGCCAAATTTCCAAATATACTCAAGTTCTTGTGCGTTAGACATTCCAGCCGGTCCATTAAGCGAATAGGGGATTAGGTTCACCCACTAAATTAATTAGGCCAACCTCAACCTGGACAAGGAAAATCCGGGAGTCGACGAGCAGCAAGCCGAAAGAGAACTGCTATGGAAATGAACGTAAATGGAAAAACCTTGTCTAAAAATTATATTAAGCTCGCGAAATGCAAGTCACTCAGAAGGCGAACGACTCGCGGATAAGTAAATAACTTCGTCAAACCTCGGAGCCAATCGAAGATTTAATTTGCACAAAATGAATATAAAATATTGTACAGGATGAGTACAAAATAAAATCGTATTTTTTTCACTTCGTTCAATATTATACTGTGCAAACTTTTATATATGACTATTGTTCCGTTCTATTTCAATATTGATATTAAAAATATGTACTTTATCTCTAAATAGCATTCTATGCTATGCGAACATTCAATTCCGCTCGAACGCACGACGAAATGTGATCCGCTCTTGCTAGAACGTTTCATACGAAGAAAATTACTAAAAATCGAAAAATATAATGTGATTTGTTTTTCATTTGATTTGATACTCATTTCTATGCGTCTAAAAATATATTTTCATTATCGACTGAAATTTCTGGTTGTTTACATACAGATGAAATAAATCTATACAATCATTTTCGCTCCCGTCGAAATGTTTTGTACTAAATATTTTGAATTTCGTCGAAATTCAAACAAAACAAAATCAAAAAGGCAAATAAACGCCAGAAAATACGCCGAAAGTGAAACACTCTTGGAATAAATATTCAATACAATTTTCATATTCATCTTCTTTCCACCAACAACCGACCCTAATTCGAAATTGCGTCCGTCGGAAGCCCAATCGGATTTCCGTTTCCGGAAGACCGACGAGTCGGAAAGCTTTCATCGAAACAACAAACAAACAGACAGACAGACACACAAACGGAAATACGAACGAATGCGTATCGATTAGTCCGACTCTTTGTTTGTCCGATTGATTGGTCAAGAGACGATTATGCGACCGCCGAAGGGTCCCCGATGTCGAATACCCGGACTACCGGTTAACCGGACTATCCGGATAACGGTTTTCGGCGGCCTCGAGTTCAGAACATCGGTTTCGGGTCGCGCTTTGGGTCGCGTTAATTAATTTCCACGGAGCGCCTCCAGTTCCATTGTCAACGATCGAATTGACTGCTTAATCGTGATATTATTACACGCCGAGTATAAACTATGTTTATATGTATATAAGACAATTTTTCTAATTTTACTTAGGAATTTTGGATTTTGAAATAAACAATTGCGTTGCTCTGTAAACAAAGATTATTTTATTTTAAAGTTGTACATAAACAATGTTACATTTTTAGTTTTTACTTATTACACTAATCTTACCTGTAAACAAAGAAACGACATTAAAAGTCTATTTCTTAAATTAACAATTCCTTCTCAATATTCTTATGTTGCAATAAAATATGCAATGTCACGGTCAGCTAGCTATTTACCGACTGACTATGAATCATCGATGAGTTGTCAATTCAACTGTCAACAGCGCCACCACTCGTGGCGTGATTTTAAGGAACTAATACCGCGGTCTAGAGCTCAAACTGTAGAGCGCGGTAGAATTTAAATTGAAGAAACATACATGTTTCTTACATATATATACATATCAAATTGTGTGCAATATATATTTATGAAAAAATATATTATACATCAGTGAACGCGCTATTTCTTTGCATTATACAGTGACTGACCGCCGTTGGTGTTTGAATAATATGTATAACTTGATGTTAGGTCGATCGATGAATAAAATATGATATGTTACCCAATTCGTAGGATGAAAAAATATATTGGTGGAATTTGTATGATAATATATCACGTGATGCTAGATACGTCCAATTTGATCGAAAACGACAAAGTACAATATATAATACGCGGGATCGAAAAAGAATGAATAGCATTCGCATAAAATGAATGATGTTTATGGTTAAAATTGAACTCTATAAATATATGTATGTATATGTATTTTAACGAAATTGTTGTTTATTAATTATGATTTATTAAATATATTATATAATTCATCGTCTTATATGTGAGTAATTTAATATATCTTGAATCTATGCACTTCTATAGTTATATGTATAAAACTAGCGTGAAAAATGACGCCGTACTTTAATTAAAAAACGTTGGAACAAAAGGCGAATACTCATTTCAAAATGACTAAAAATCGTTATTTTTCAACACTCGTTTACATAAAAACACATCTCTAGTTTTAATATTTCATTCTGATGAAAAAAAATACGACAGCTTTCAAAAGAAATGCAACATGAAAAATTAAATATAAAAACCTTCAGAGAAAATAACAAGTTACGAAAGGTGTGTACAAGAATTCATCCATTTTACATTTAAACATCAAGAGCATATGCGCAAAACCCGTCGAGAGGTTTCGAATTCAAATTCAATAGCCACACTAGAAATGCGCCAACCAACATACATATTACGCAAACGAAACAGTAGGAAAAACAACCGAAAGGGGACCGCAGTAATTACCGTCTTGCCGCAACGTTCCCACCCAACAAGCACATCACGTGTATTCACACTCTAAAATACAATTTATCTATATTTTTAAACATTTCGATTATTAACGAAACATTAACTAAAATCACTATTAACAGATAAAAACTCCAACCCTGTATATTTTTTAATGAAAAACTCATTAATCATCGTCGATTTTATAAAGGTCATCCGCACGTAAAAAGACGTCCTTTTAAAATGCCATTCCCTAAACGCTGAACTGATACGTTATAATACTGTATTATGGAGCAATCGATTCGTCGACAAGTACCTATGTATGTATCATCGGTAACCCACTGTACCGTACAAAGCTCACGTACAATCGACGTCACAGTTTCGGGACACGGTCCTTGTTCGCTCTCACCACCAGAGACGTTATCAACGGTCGTTGTCCGTTAACAGTGCACGTAGCGAAAACCGACCTGATCGTGTACTTAATGTACAAGCATTCCCAACAGATTGTTCAATAATATGTATATAGTTAGTATGAAATGTTCGTGAATGTCGCGTCGGGATTCGGCGTCTTCTTGTCGCTGGGTTCGAGTCATGTCTGATCTTAATAAGAGTCGCATATATTTTCTCTTTGGGTCGATCTTTCAACTTTTTTTAATCTCGAATTAGTTAATAACAAGAGACCCTCAGATTGTGTCTCACTCTTATAGCTTCTCTAAAAAAAGGTTGAATTGAATAGTCGATTCTAAAAAAAATGACATTTTAACACTTTACGAAACAGTTCCTAAAAATGAATTCCTTGTCCTGTTTGAGTAGATTGAATTCGGTCGATTTTTGAGTCATCTTTCATACGCCAAATATTTTTCTAAATTCTTCGACATAACAGCTGCTTTTTAACATTAAAGCGTTTAATGAAAAAAATAGATGCCAATTCACTGATATCACAATTTCATTACAATATGAGTCTTTCAAAACTGATCGTAACTAGCTATATGACATGATAAATTTAAATATCAAAACTTTATGAGTGAAATATCATTCCATGATAGTAAAAATAAATACCATTAAATGACAAAATTTGATTGATCATCGAATCATAATTTATTTCAGAAGTCATTTCAATTAATTCTCCACTCTAATACGAATTATACACATCCATATCTTATTTTAAACAAAATTCGTATGATTATAATTTCGAAAAAAAAATAAAAACACATTCAATCTTTTTTTTATACTTTTTACTGACAACTAGCAGTAGGCGCATGTGTAACAAAATAGTTCGGAATTAATCAAATTTCGTATTGCCACGGATGTGTTTATTGCCATCTATGTGTGAAATAAAAAAATATTTTACGCCTCATATACATTAAGCGGTGCAGTTTCGTAATGACGACGCGTAGTTCGGAGTGTAAGGCGTGGGCTAATAAATTGAACGCCCGGGTTCAAGGCACGGCTGTGGTTGAAAATTTCGAGCATCGTTAGCGTATTTATAATATAGATAGCAGAGTAAATCACGTTCATCTCTGAACAGTTCATATACCTATGTATAAAAAAGGTGAAAACCGTTCAAAATAAATTAATTAATTAAAAAAAGTGCAAAGTCTGGTTCCGGTCTGATTTTCCACCGAAGGTCTGGAAAGTCGCTTATCGCAGTGTCTGCGACTCTTCGCGGTGGAGCCCGGATGTGCAGGATCTGATGAAGGCGGAGCTGTTTGTCCCGGGTTTAATTATTTCGCGCCCCTATAATCGCTTGTTCGGGTGAGCTCTTTGTCTCCATGGAACGTGTTGCTTCGTCGCTGGTGCCGAACTCGGTTTCCTCATTGTTGGACTTTACAGTTTGTCTTTTCGGCAATCGACAGCTTAGTTTCCGAAAATAAATCGTTTCGAGTCGAACTAATTACCGTATTTGGTTATCGAATCGATTCGTCTCTTTGATGTGTGGAAATCGTATTTTATTCTGATACATATGACGACTGAAAAGGCCCAAGATACAAGTGAAATTTTTGCCAAGAATGAGCCATGACAAGTGCACAGGAATCGCTTTTATGCACGTTCGTTTATTTGGTGGCAAAAGGGTGTAAACGAATTCGGAACGTGTGCCGAGATATATCATCAAATCAGTTGACCTACTCCTAATACATGTAGGTACATGGTCAACTTTGAACGCGCTTTTCTCGAAATCACCGCAGTCACTTGTACCCCTTGACCTTTTCAGTCGTCATATTTTATTTGTGTCGATTCACTCATGAGTGTTAAAAATATCATCAATTCTTATTCGGAGTAAATGTGAGAAATTTAATGAATTTATTGAAAAAAGTACAAGATAAATTACATTTAAATTTACAATTACATTGAATATAAGTACACAGGTAAATTTGAATCTATGTTATCTGCCTTATTCGCATTGATTATGAATAGCTATATTATGCTTTGTTGAAATTTATAAACCACATCATTATGAAATTGTAATATTTGTAATATGTTAATTGGATTCGATACAGTATTATTCGTGAAGCGATAAATTAATTGGCTTGGTATTATAATATACGGTGTGACAACGCTCTGAATGGTCGATCATAATCCCTCGTGAAAATCGTCGATTGCATATTATTGACCTGCATGAAACCATAATAATAATTCTCTCGCTTAATTCCACGACATGGACTTTGAATTGACGCAATAATATTTGTATAGGTTTGGAAAATGTTTTGTTTGGTACTTTGGGCCATACATATATTGAATAATCGCTAGTGTTGAAAAGTGATATTTTATCCGTTTGTGACAGTTACGTGAATATACATATATCAAAGGTATCGATAAATTTGAATTTGAGTTTTTTTTCAGTTACGAATTCTGTGAAAACGTGGCATTGTTCTATTGTTTTACAGCTATTCTGAATTTATCTGTACATCAATTTTCATGAATGTGAATACTCAGAAATCTGGATGTGAATTGTGTGCAATTTAAAGTGTGTTCATTGTGTAGTATTTATACATAATGCATAATTCTTAGTATCAGAAAGATTTTTCGAATAAATTACAAATAAGTATCAAAATTTAATTATCTCCAATACAAAAATTATGTCAAACAATCAATCAATTGACAATTTTATTATTTGAGGTTTACCTCGAATTTTCGAATGTGAAAAAAATAAACAACAACGATTCAAATTTTACCTATTGTGATTCAGTATTGGGTAGAATATTATACAATTGATAATTTTTTCAGATTTCCACGAAAGGTTTTGTTAAAAATTTCCAATTAAAATTAATAAAATCCTTCAGAAGCATTTTTTGTTCGTGATTTCAATTATGTTCACATTTAACTCCGTTTCGAGCTTTATATTATAATTCAGACCGACGATACGGCTAAACGAAATCATTTATTTTCAAAAATAAAAACACAAAACACCCGCTATGTAAAATAAAACCTTTCGTTCGAACGAATCAAATGAGAATGAGTTACGCACAAACAACCGAGTATAAACTAATAAATAATAATCTACGAGGAATAGGGACACCACTCCATAAAGTACGATCAATTACGTCTGAATCCAATTGCTTAACCAACAAACAGGCTATACATCATCCCAAGACAAACATCCGCAAGCAATCGACAGAACTGCGCCGTGGAGCAACACTCAACTTCTGTCAAATTAGTGTTATCGCTCGCAGTTCGGAAATTCGCTCTACAACAATGGAATTGTGGATAGGGCGAGTTCACACGCGATTTTGCTATTAAATCGTCTCGAATCTGAAAAATTGCGCTGGAATTATTTCGTTGTAATAAATGCTTCAGGTGGACATCGTATCATTCAAAATTAAATTGAACGCTGAAACCTTGTTAGATACTGCGTGAGATAGTTTTGTTATACGAGGTCTTTAGGGTTAACAAGTTTTGTATAGTTTCGAGTACAGTCTCATCTCGAAATTGCGTTTAGATTGTAAATTTGTGAAATTATCAAATTTAAACTTTTCAATATTATAGAATTGTTTTTTTTTTTTTTTGAACAGATCGTTTGATTATAATTGAACGATTTAAATGTCATAAAAGTTCATTGAAAGTAATGTGATGATTTGAGTCACAAACTTACTACTGCTTAATAGTATGCACATGAACTTTCCCCCATATTATATATTTCAAATATGAAAATGTGTAATTAAAATTTTCAGATACATACTAATGTACCAACCATGAAATCGATACAAAACTCAACCTAACCTAACCGAACTTGAAACATAACTCAACCTAACATCAAAAAATAAACAAAAACCAATCTAAATTATCAAAAAAGCAATACATATATAAGTACCATATTCAATCCGTGCATTAACGAACGACTTGAATCCGAATTCGCTTCATCGCTAACATATTAACACCGTTAACGGTTATGAGAGTGGCGAGCGTCCAATTAAATTGTTTTGCATGCAGAATTTCACAGCACAAACGTCAGAATCGCTAACTAGCATCGCATTCGGCTCTTTTACACCGTAGAACATCCGACAAAGAAACGTCGAACCGAAACTGCTCACAGTCGGTTCAACATCGGCGTCCGTATAAGTTTCGCACGTCGCAAACAAACCGGAGCGCTTCGGGGTCGTCGCTTCGGATAATTTGCTCCGCTAATTGCCCTAGCTTCGGCTTTGAGTTGTGCCAAAACGTAGCACATATCTCCTATTTCGCCAAAGGATATCTTGCTAGAGAGGTTTCATAAAGGTCTCCGCTGATTTTGATAAAATTTTCTGAAAATGTTGTGCGAGTGTTGATATATGATACATTTGTGAAGATGGAAAATGCAACTCTTAATATTTTTTTGTCATATAATTTTTAATCATTTTTTGTGTCTTTATCAACTTTTCGAATGTTTGTTTATTTTAGAAAATGGATATCGAGTCTTCGTTAAAGCTGGATGAATATTTTGACGTCTCGGGTGACTCAATTTAGCTGCTTAATCCAAATTAGATTAGTGTTACGATATTTTCGGCTATAAATAAATTGGATCAAATTCCATTTAAAATATTATTAGATAGTAGAATCTCGAAATATCTTTCGATTCTAAGAAATTCTAGAATTATATTTCTGTATTTATTTTCATAATTCAGGTTTGAATGGTTTAATTAAATCAAAAACGTCACCACCATTCGCTTACTTGATAATTACTTCTTTGGAAAATTAACTGCACCAATATATAAAAAAATACTGGTATTTTTTTCTCTCGTCGTTCAGAAAATCTCTCCTTTTTTCTCCGAGTAAAGTTCGATTCTTTTTCATGATTACGAAAGGGTGCTTTTGCCCTTAGACGAAATTTCATTAACATTGTGAGGGCTTCGACTCCCCAAGTACAAAGTGCGTAAATCGAAATGTTTGTCGTGAGAAGTTTTCCCATTTTTACGACGGACTACCCTCGAAAAACTTGTCGTTCGTGACCTCAATCGACAGCTTATATTATGACTTTTTCTCCGTATTTTTTTTAGGATAGGTCAAATCTTAGGTAAGATTTATAGAGTAAAAATGTTATAATAATATATTTTATCCTTATAAAGAGATATTCATAGAATTATTATGAAATTTTATTACACCCGCATATTATATATGTATAATACATTCCACAATAACTTATTTTCTCCGAACGGTTTTATAATGCATGCACATAAACCAGGTGTCTCGTAAAATACTGTATATTATGAGAGAAAATCTCTGAAAGGTTCACATATATTTTATTCCTTGAAAAGAATAGTAACGCTGAGTACCCACTCCCCGAAGAGGATTATACGCTTCGAATTTTCACTGAACTATTTTTTACGATCACGTGAATTTCACATGATAAAATTTCCTTTAAAATTTGAAATAACAAATGCATATTTTAATCAATTTAACCGAGAAACACACAAAGATTTTTCATGGAAATATTTACGAAAATTTTCGAGTGTGGACGCTTTGACGCTCGAGCCACGCTATGTGACCCGAATTCGTCTCATTCCGGAATTAACCGATTTTCACCAGAAGCCTTCCATTATAATACACGTATAAAGGCTTTTTGTGTGCTTTTGTTATGTAAATCGGTCAGATGGCTGATGTACGAGAACCAAAATTCACCATCCCTGTATAACTCGAAGGATTTACCGCGCGAATAGTCGCATCAAATAATATATTACATGAAAAATTTTCCTATTGATTTTTTCATCTGAATAATATTCGCGTTAAGTAGAGCTTTTCATCTGCCGATAATTTTTGCTCACCCACTCGTTTATGAAATATTTCAGCGGTGTCGAATGACAAATGTTCAATTTAAATCGACGAAACCGTTTAAACGATTTCAGTTCCGCGAATTGAAATATCGGGTTGCGTTATCGGCTCTCCATTTTTTATTCGTTCCTCAAATCAAGTCGGAAAACTCTTTTACCAAAGTGTTATCCGATATGGTGATAAACGATACACTCGATGTGTTTGTTGGGCTTCTTCAGTCGGGAAGTGTAATTTTGGTTTATCTTCGATTTAATTGTGAAAGATTACTGTGTGTATTGATACGTATACGCATATTTTGTAATAATGTGTGTATTTATCCATAGTTAAACGTTAATATATTTGTTATAAATTTATTCAAAATTAATTCATATTTGATTCTGGTGATGCCGATTTGACGAAATATTATGTTTGATTTAATTTTATTATAAAATCTGTTAATGTATGATGTATGAAAGCACCACCTATTCCCTTAAGCTCTTGACGTATATGATACGTATAATCTTATAAACGGTAACACCAAACGACTTAATTCTATCAATTTCAATATCGCTTCGAGACGAAATATCCATCTTATTCAATATACATAAGCATTATAGATACATAACAATATTACTGAATAAGACAGATAAGATCAAAACTAACAAGACATCATGAAATTATTTTTTCAATATTGTTACGAAAGCTATATTATTATGTTGCTCATTATATAAACTCATTAAATTACATATTTTTTCAAAGCTCAAAAGAAATAGAATACAAGAATATTACAAAATATATTCATACCATTGGTGTTAATACTTTCTTGTAATTAAGGTAATCACAACTATTAGTCTGGGTTAATAAGTTCAAATTAGCATCTTTGTGGGATTTTCTTAAAGATAGAGAATTACGCATTTTCGTAAAAACTATTATACATGTATTAGCATTAGGAAAAAAATGTTTCTATTTGCTTCGATATACATACATACAATGGCATAGAAATATTTAACAGGAAAATGTATTTATTTTTCATATTATTGATTATATATTATATGTATGATAATATTGAAAAATAATCTGACTATATTGTGAGTATGTGAAATACACCCTTTTTTACTACAGCGATGTAAATCTGAAAATCAAAAAAAAAACGACTAGCACCATTATCATAATACGATGAACCTACCTAATTCATCTCATGTGAAAAATATTCGGTTAATTACAAAAAACACGCCCAAAAATATAAACGAAATACTCACAAATCTCGTAGCAAGAAGACAGGGTGTAATCCGGGGGCCCCCGGGGGCGCAGTCCCCTCGCCAATTACCACCGCTGACGACATTAACATAATCAGCGTCGTCCGAGGGCTCGTGTTTCAAACTCGATTATGGGCCCTGCCTGGTCCACGACGAAGCAGAGCCTCGAAAAGGGGACACTTTTAAAAATTCGAATGGATTTCACTGCTGACGTTTAGGATTATCATTGGATTACGTTACACGGTTCGAGGTTGCCAATTTTCATATTCCGCTACTCGAGTTGTGCTCTTTTTCACGGTTAAATTGATTGTAGGTGTTTTGTGAAAATTTGAATGTTGTTTATTACTTGATCCGAAATGATTCATCTTGTTGATTTGTTTTTTGTTGGTGGAGCAAGGCTGAAAGGTTTTGTAAAGTTGGGTTTACTTTTAGGTTAGGTTGAACGTCGTGGGTCTTATTAGGACAATGCTGTATGCAAAATGAGTAAATATATAAGTTTTACTATCATTTGACAAAAGGATATCTCAATTCAATAGAAATAATAATCGTTAAGCTATGTTACATGAATAGTCAATCATTTCATCATTATCATACAATTAATTATTGCTTATTAGAAATTATATTTAGCTCCATTCAAATTTCTATCACTGATATCTGGAACTGATAAATTTAAATATAACCATGAACAAATACTAAATCGTAATAATATGCTATATTTTGCATTCAAATTCAATTTTTATATGCGAGTATCTTCATTTTTTTTTACTTAAAGCCATATGCGCCGTATCGTATCGTAAGTACAGATTCGTTTTTTACGTCTTCATAAGAATCGCTTTAATAAGATCTTTGTACAAAGGCCATTTAGCCACGGGCGGTTCTTCATTATATCCAGTTGGGTAATCGAGACGTACAAGAAATTCCAATTTAGTCATTGTATGTATACACAGAGCCTATATAAAAGGTTAATAAAACGCACACACTTTGATGTACGATAATTATATTATTCTGTAAAGTTAAATAGCGTATAAAAAATTAAGCATGTCACAGACGGAGCATGCAAACGCGTAGAGAAGGTTCATAATCATGACCCTTTTAATTTGACGAGCTTTGCGATAAATTCGCTGACCCGTGAAATTTTTCCAGTTATTAACGAATCGAATAAATTAACAGTTATTCTGAAACACTTTGTTGGAAATAATATATGAAGATTTGTGCAAATTGTATCTCATGCCGAATAAAAAAAATCAATTCGTTTGATATGAATTTAATCGATTTTATTCAATTAAATTTGAGGACAATCGTCGAAATGAAAAAAAACCGAACGGTGTGAACTCAATCAAATAATAATGGATCTTTTAAAATATTCGAAAATCTACAATTCAAATTTTTTGACATTTTCATATGTTTCGTGAAATCGTGCACATTTTCATTTTATTCTTTATCAGAGCAATTTTAGTTTGCATATAAATGTGAATTTCCAATATTTCGAGTGGACAATTGATATATAGATATCCACGTAACTCTTTGGTTCGTTCACTTTATGAGTATCTTTTTAAAAAAAAAAGCTTTTCAGACTACCTTTTCATACTATTGATGAAACGGCATGTTGTACTTGAGTGAATATGTATCATAATACAATCGCGTATCGAAATACGAAATTGTTTAGGATATATAACAACAAAATAGATAGAATTTAATCGTCTTCGGGCATATGAAATGAAATTACCATGGTTACAACAAGTTAAGCCATTGAGATTTCAGATATGAACCCTATAAAATAGCGATTATGTATATATTATTTTCATATTTTACGTGATGATATTACGAAAATTCTCAAAATTCCAAATACAATTTGGCTCGTTTCGGAAAATCGAAATTTCAAACATCCCCGGTTTTAATCCAACTGAAAGTGCTCAAGGGCTTTAAAACTATTGCTTGCTTAACAGCTTGGAAAACGTGGCCGGGTAGCAATTGAAAACTGATATTGTGATTTCCTCGTTATTATGGCGTACTCCACACACAAAATTCAACAGCTGTAATCCCATCAAAAAGCAATAAAACGGTTAAGCGTTTCGTTCGAATGTTATTATTTTGCGTCTGGAGGGAAAAAAATACAATATAATAATAATAAAGCGAAAGCCCATCTCGCAGTGAGAACATGGCGAAATCTCGAAGGGTAAATAGAATACGTCGGAAAAAATAAGGTCTTTAAGCCTCTTAACTGCGTGACGTGCCGATAGCCGGGCCCAGCCAATCGGAAAAATTCCACCAGGAAATATGTACATAATATAAACGGCGAAAATCAAACGTATACGAAATATTTAATATACAACGCGAAAATATTATTTCGACAATGACGCGGAGGAAATCTCGAGAATTTCCCTTACGAACGTGGCCCTTTTTTATTCTGCCTTTCGAGCGATTTTCAGTACACGCCGGTGCCGTCTACTAAAAATTTATAGAAGGGTTTCCTTAGGTCTCGCAACGATTGTGGGTCTATCAGAAACTCACGGGGCTCTCGAGGGCAATTATTGATGTTGGGTCAATGGTAAATAAAATAAATCTGGCCGGGGAACGATAACGAAGAAATCGAGCACGAAATGTTTTCCTCGGTACAAAACATATTATTTAATCGCCGGTATAAATTATGATTGCGCGATGTTTGACTTCGACGCTGTTTTTTTATATGTATGTAGCAGTCGTTGTGATTCTAATCTATTTATTATATATTATCTAAATTTTGACAATTGGGTATAAATAGAGGTAGAAAAATATGGACCAGTGCTTTATTATGGAACACTGTGAACTAATAAATCACCAAATTTAGACGATTTGTTATTTTTAAATAATATATTTATGGTCGATTTATGTACTTAATCAATATGACGTATTTTTTAAATCTCAATAAGTATAATTGGAGAGGAAATATTAATGGATATTACGAATAAATGTTAAGTCGTCTAATAAAATAGTACATATTTTGTCAAATAAATAAAATCTTGTTCTGAAGAATCTTTTATATGCTAAAATCTCATATAATTTCAGCTCTAAAACGCGAAACTTTCTTTTGTTTCACCTGTAAAATTTACATATTTCGAGGTGTGTCACGTTCCTTGCGGGGGCATTGTGTGTAAAGAGCGCGCTTCAAGTGAAAATTTTTCTTCAGACAATTCGTGTCACCTTATGGCTCGTCGAGCCAAAGCAAATTGTGTTTTCGCAGAAAAGCTTTAACGCGATCCAAGCAACGAAACGAGAAATATTCACGATTCGCAACGAGGCACGTGAGCACGAGAGCATTCATTACGAGCTATACGTCACAATATAAGACGTTAAGCGGATTACTTCTAAACATCCAGCTTAGAATTGTCAAAAAATAAAGTTTTCGATAAGATGCAAATGTCTCCTGGTGTAATCGTGTGCGTACGTGCCCTTATATTGCAGTTTGGTTACTTTGGTGAGTGGTTACTTTGAGACACTACTTGGAAAAGAGATTGTAGAGTGCAATTTTCATTCGAGTTGCATTTACTCATAGCTATAACGGAGCTTTTGTCTTTGATCGGCTGCATCTCATCTGTTTGCCATTTGTGTCGATGCGAACATTGGATTCTTTGAATGTTTCAAAGCTAGTTAAAGAAAAATTAAAATACTATGCATTTTCATGCTTTTAGATATATAATATTATTTGAAAGTGCATTTATAATAAAATATATCTAATGATTAAATAATTAAATAAAATTTATTATAAATGAATTCAAGATTTTTTAAGCGCAAATGTTTGAGTTTTCATTTTATTTGTCTCTATTATCGAAATTTAGCTGAATAACCTACATAAAATTCGGTAAAAATAAACATCAAATGTGCTTTCTTACAAAATAATCGCTCATTATATTTATTTTTAAAAAATCTAAATAAGGTTTCAATTCAAATTGAAGTCGACAAAATTTTCTACACACAGCCGGCAGCGAAAAGATTTTCTATAATGCCGTCTTGCAGGAAAACTCGCTTTTCCGTGAAAAACTCGTCTGTTTTTTATCAAATATCCCTGCGGCGGTTTTTATGAAGATCGACTATTTCCCTATTTGTCGCGAAAATCACGCATTCGCAGCATATTGTGAATTTTTGCGTTGGAAAAGATCAGGATTTTCCTCGAGGAATCGCGAAACGAATCATTTTCCGTATGTCGATGTTGCATAAGTGGAAGATTACATTCGTTTCGCGTTGATGACTATCTGATTGAATAGTGAGTGTGCTTGAATTCAATGTGAATTTCTTCGAAATGGTAATTTATAGAATTTTCGTATAATGAGTAAATGGATATTCAATTCCGATATTGTTTTGCAATCAAATAATCTCAATTGAATGATCTAAAATTATCCAGAATTATTCAATATATAAATGAATATGCTTTGCTAATGCTATATTTTTCAATTAATTTCATTATAATTTATCCATTGTTTTTCTGTATTTCAATATTGGCATCTATTTTATTAGTGTTATATGTATATATTTGTATGTATTATATTCATAAATTTTAATAATAGTGTATTTTAACAATACATGATAGACGTGAATTAATCAGATAGACGTTTTATCGAGTTACTGAATAAAATCATTAACATCATAATGAAATCGAAACACTGTCTGTCAATCTCTAATTAGAAATGGCTTAAGCCCCGCCACGTGCCGAATTATTCGAGATGAGAATTCTCCGAAAATATACACCCACAAACATATGTATTAATATACATTTATAAATTTACACCCATTCGAAGCCTCAAAATTAAAACTTCTATCGACTTTTCAATAACGATATCTTTCAAGTTTCTACAAAACGATCACCCACGCTTCTCCAGTCGAACGAGCCCTGAAAACCCGAATCCACCCCTGCACAAAATATAATTAGGCTAGCTTATGTGACCCAGCATTGCTCGTGATTCTATAAACTTTAAACTGATTAAAAACTACAATAATATGGTTTAAAAAAAATGCTGAATATTTATTGAAACGTGTCAAATTTTTGATTGCCATGATTGTTAAGTGATGTTCACATTAATGACTCATTTTCAATCAATTTTTGTTCCCCGCATATACAAGAGAGCTAGATGCGATCGTTCAGCTAAGTTTTGAGTACCGCGACAAGCAACAAGCAGCACGTGGCACGCAGCGTAATCAACAATGGGAACAACGAGAACCCCAAGAAACAGATTCAATTGTTGACAATGCTACATGCCGCGTGCTGTTCGCTACTTGTCGCGGTACTCAAAACCTAGCTTTAGAGCGAGAAATGCGACGACAACACGAATGGCAACAGCTACACGTAAACGCTGCATTACTTTCGCTACAATTCGCTATACGAAAGTCATTTCGTTAAACGTAAATTACAAAATGTAAATTGTAAAATGTATTTTTGAAATCCGGGCATTATTGCGCCTTTGCACCGCGTCGCGTAACGAGATAACGGAATCGCTAATGCGACGTAACGAGAAAAGTGCGCGGCCGTTACGCGGAGAGATCGCAATCGGAAAATTCGCCTTTACGACCGTGAAAGCCTTCGAAAAGTCCTCTCGACTGAAGACCTGGTCCGTCTCGTTTCGCGTTTGTGTACGTATTTGCGTTACGTGCTTATCAGTGGCGCATTGTAGCCTTAGATGCTCTAGAAGCTTTATTAAATATTCGTTTCTGATTGGTTTTCTTTTTTTTTTTAATAATTAACAAACTACGTATGACGGCTGAAAGGATCAAGGAGTAAAAGTGGCATTTTTGCCGAAATTTAGTTATGCACAGGAATCGCTTCTATGCACGCTCATTTATTTGGTAGCAACAGGATATAAACGAATTCGGAACGTGTTCCGAGATATATCATCAAATCAGTCAACCTCCTCCTAATATTAGGTACATGATCAAATTTGAACTCGCTTTTCTCGAAATCACCTCAACGTCACTTGTACCCCTTTGTCTTTTCAGTCATCATATGAGCCTTTCAGAGCCGATCGTGACTGATTATATGTATATCTAGATTATATAGTTCAATATAAAAGTTTTTCAAGTTAACTCTTTACCGATCGCAAACGCTGCATTGACTTTCTTCCTTTTCAAAATTTTATAAGGTGTTTTATATTAACATCTGAATATTTGAAACGTACATCGCAATGATGAAAATACACCACTGACATGTGCACACACACACACACTTAGGTGTTTTGCACTGGAAATGGTCCATTTAGTCAAATACTGAACCGAGATAAAAGGGCGGGCACGCGCCATTATGGTCCCTTCAACTGAGGGTAGATGTACGTACACATGCGAACGCACACACCTGCATTATCCGCTCTTATTTTTTTTTTCTCCTCTTTCGTCTTTTTTCTTCTTTTGAAGTGGATCTCGTGCGGTACAGATTGGGGGAGGCTACGGTTGAGCTTTGGAGAGCGAGCGTTTTCTTCTCCGCGAATGATTTCGAATGTTCGAATTTCGCAATTTTCCCCAGATTGAGCGTTATCGATCGAAATAATGGATTTGTTCTTTCGAATGGCATTCGCGTCGGGAATGTCTCATTTTGAAATATTCGATGTTTGAGTTGAGTTCGATATATTGTATGTGAAATTTCATCGAAACGCTCTCGAAATGAGCGTATAATGCGATTCGGGGTGAACGAAAATATAAAATGCAACTTTGAAATACGCGCATATCGAATAATACTTTTTAAGAAAATCTAATACAATAAAGCATCGCGAAATAAGAAGTTTGATCATATTCAGAGATACAAAGATGCATTTGCTTTGGATGAAATATTTCATTTTCATACTAGATATTATATATGGATGGAAAGATGATGAAAATTTTTGACTTGAATTCAAAAATAAATTAGATAAATTCTTTATGTTAAAAATCTTTGATACTTTTCAAATATCAAAGGTGCTGTTGACTTTTAACGAAACCGAATAGAGCCAAATGTTCGCGGCTTATTTTTTTGTTATTACCTCCCATTTTAATGAAAAGCTTTCACAAAAAGCTCCCACACCTAATCGTAAAGAAAACGCGTATTTGATAATAAAAAAAAGAAAATAAACTCTCAAAACAAAGGTAAAAGTATTCCCCAGTCATTTTTAATGAAACGTTAATTGTACCCAAACGTGGCACAACAAAGGACTTTCGAGTTTCGTCATCTACGTCAAAGGGTAATTTCTTTTCAACGACATGAAAATTAAAAACTTCTTCTCGGTGACTGTTAAGACTTCAAATAATAAAACAACTCCATTTTTTTACATCTTATCGCACAATACGAGGCCCACATAAGCCTATAATTTTACAATCAGAATGTTTTATATAAACATATTTGTGACATAATCACAAATTCGACTCATTTGAAAAAAAAGTAATTAAACTTTTTACTGGAGGTCAAATTTTGATGTTCGAAATTTTTCTTTGTAACGAGTAGGTACCGACGTGCTTCATTTTCATTTTACAAAATGACAACTCGCTTCGAGTCCGATGCTTTTCCATTTCCCCAACCAAATTGCATCATTCCATTTTTGGCTATTCTCATCGAGTTCTGTCGTCTATTTTTCCATTAAGTGGGAAAATTCTCTCGTGATTGTACTTCGAACGAGTAGAGAATTCGGGTCGACACTCCGAAGAGTGCATCCCTAACTAAAACGAATGATTGCGGTTTGTGCCGCTTCACAAACCTTAATATTTCCTTTTATAGCACATCCAAACTTTTGCTACTGTCATTAGTGAAAGTATACTTTGTCGAACGTTAAACTTTTTATTATACACATATACCCATTAAAGCGTTATACTTGAGAATGTAACTCGAGAAAATGTCAAAGTATTATATAAACGTGTATCATTTTTTAACTCGTAGATAATCATATCCAATGTACAGTAGATATAAAATGCATTTAGAAATTTATATAACAGATCAATTAAAAATTTACGTTTTATATCTATATATGTGAAGAAGTTTATAACTATCATAGGTATAATAATAAATTTTGCAAGTTCTGATACAATTGAAATGTAACGGAAAATAATAAATCCCAACTAAGAATGCAACTAGCATTTGTTTCTTTTCAATTCTATCACGGAAGGCATTATTCTCAGAACTCGACTACACATTTGTTATTCGAATGTACAAATAAATACAATACAATACATAAATTCTGTTAATGACCAATTCATTTCGATCCAATTATAAATTTTCCAGATACGATTTATTTTAAGAATTTGCTTTATTGAAACTCTCCATAATCAAATTAATGATCGCAAATCTCGAGTTTCGTTGTAAATAATAAAATTTCTTGTAAAAAAATCATTAGAGAAGTTCAAGACTCTTGACTGCATTTTCTTTTGAAGGTACCAGCCTTTTGACCTACTTTTGTAAATATTATCGCGATTGACTAACGACATGTATTGTTCAATATTCAATACAATCTCTCGAGACTTCTGACGTAGCGCTTATTTTTTTTACAGTTCAAATCATTTTAAATGCTACTTTTCGCTGCAATATTAACTATTCTGATTAAAAATATTTTCTTGATCAACAATGTGTATTTGGTTATAATTAAAATTAAAATATTTATTCACATTTTACTTCTTTCCTATGTATTTTTCTGATGTAGAATATATATATTTCCATGTCTATATTGGGAACGATATAAGATAAATCGTAAAAAGAGATTTTTATCGAGAAAAATTGAATCGACAGAGGGTAAAGTCTTTAAAAAATTATTGGCTCTTTTAATTTTTTCTTCTTTGAATACACCCGCAATATTGTTATAAAAATGTTAATTTAGAATCGTGCTCGCATTTTATTGCCCTATTCCTTTTTTTCATTTGTTGCCTTGGAAATAAATGTCGAGAGTATACTTCATTTAATGTTTTTGACACACTCATGAAGAATACTTTGAAGAAAAATTCATTAAAAAAAATATTTTCACCGACTTAATTAAGAACCGAGCGCAGTTATAACAAGAAAGCGTCATATACAAGTTTTTTAAATTAAAAAAAAAAATATGAAAACTTACCATGTTTCTGGTTTCTGGAGGTCGTTGCGTTTGAATCTTTCTCGAAAACAAGCTCAATCTTTCATTAAAATTCAATAATCAAATTAAACTTTTCGCAACAACTCAATTCCGAAGACGTAACGAGATTTTTAAGCAAAGTTTTAAAAGTTCTCCCGCGGAAAGTTTTGCAAGCGGGGAAAACGCCTCATAAACACTAAAAGCTCACCGATAAACGTCTCTATAACGGAAACATTAATGACAATTCAAAAAATTTTCAATTATGGATACAGAAAAATAATTTTGCATCTGTAACGATAACTATTCGAAACGTTCTTGAATCGATTAATATATCAAAACAACGATAGAAAATGAATAGAATTGAAAGGAATGTGTGCCCGAAGAGTGTTCAGAGATATCGAAAAGCTTTTCAAAATTACTGTAGCGTCTATGAAAAGGACGTTTTCCAATTGAAAGAGAAGCGTGCTGCTAGGAAGACAGTCGCGGAAAGACTGGGAATATTTGCTGAAACCAACTGCCCGCTGAAGGAAAATCCCATCTACTCATGCGCGACATACGCACCATTTCATATTCACCCCTTTCGAACAATTTTCTTTCTAACTTTTCAAAAACTTTAATACTCTTTTAGTATAATATAATACTTCAATTTATTAAGAGCTGGTCATTCGTTTCAACCCTCATGTTAGTTAACTATTTTTTAATAGTGTTTAATAATTGATAATTTAAAAATTGTTTACTAACGTGAGGGTTGACACAAAAGATCGCCCTTAATTAATACTTTTATCAATAAAATTATCAATCTTTTAATTTCCGGCTGTAAGATTCGATTTAAATACTGTTAGATTTGTTTATTGGAACGCAGCAGGGAATTTATCCATTATTCAATGGAACTTATTTTGTTTATATTAGGAGTTATTTTTTGTTAAAATTCTGGTTCCAAAGAAAATGCTTTCGTTCTCTTTGATCTAATAACATTGTGGTTGCATTGTATATTTGTTCAAAGCTCATTATTTATTATTCACCCACTCCTGCGGTAATTAATATACTGAATGTAGGCTTACAATTAGTAATAATTTCCATTTAGAGATTTATATATTACAACATGAGTGGGTGTGTCGATGTTATATAGATGTGAAAAGTATGATGAAAAAATGTGTAGGTAGACTATATTCGGATGAGAAGGATTTCCTTGTTTTATATTTCATCTCAAGTATCCACTCAATTTCTTTTTCCACTCCTTTTCGGAATAAAGCTTTTCGCAATTTCTTCTTTTGATATTTTGTACATGAGAAACGACTAAAAAATCATAATGAAACAAAAGTTGACAAAACTGAAACATTTTAAAATTGTGTATTAGATAAACTTTCGTTTCAAGGTACTTAAATTGATACCATCATATAAAATCACCATTGATAAAAATATCAAAAAAACTAAATTAACTTTATTACCTAGATCATCTAAATACATATTAATTTTATTCAATCATTCAGATATTATAAAAGCATGTAATGAATACATACATATTGATATTAACGTCAAGGATTAAAATCCCACAAGGCAGAGAATATATGAATACATATGTACTTTTTCTTCATCCAAAAATTGAAAATATGTATTCCACACGAACATAATACAATACAATATTACATATTCCTTTTATACGCTAATACGACCGTTGAGTAGAAGATTTGGGCTTATTAAATATGAATTCGTTATATATTTCGTTATATGATATCACATACATACATATAATAATATCATACAAAGATTAACTTTTGTTGAATATGTCATATTTTCTTATTATAAATTATATCAAGAAATTTCGGAAATATTTTACTGATCATAAATCGGTCCAAAATCATATTTAGATACGTATACATACATCGTGTATATTCTAAAACGTAATTATAAATACAATAACTGATCAAGTCTTTTCGCAGTTTATAGTTGAAAGTCACAGATGAGATAACCTTTTTCGTAACAGTAGACTTTATCTTATTTTGTTGAACATTACCAAAGCAAACTTGGCACAATCGTCATACTCGATCAGCAATATTGAGATCAAAAATGAAATTTTATTTGTTTAATTTGATTTTTGTGTTTGTGTTACTGTGCAATTTTGCCGAATATGTGGCGACAGCGAGTTTCGGTGCATTTATAAAAAGGTAATTTTTGAATGGAATTTTTTTTAACAATTTTATTTGCTTTTAGAAACTTCAATGAGGCATATTCGTGATACAGACCAACACTGCAATTCTGCGTTTTGTGACCATTTTTGCCAAAAGAAATTCAAGGATTCAAAAGGAAAATGCGAAAAAACTGGATGTGTTTGCATAAAAAACCCATAATCGTACGTGAAACGTCATGAAGTGTTTTCGTTCAGTCTTGTGTTATATTTATATTATATCTGTGAAAGGAAGAAAAATCATTTCTAAATAAGATTGTGTATATGAAAAAATTGATACGATAACCTCTTTTTACAAATAAACAATTATATTATCGTGTATAAATGAGATAGATTTGCATAAATTTGTGCCATTATTTTCAAAACTAGGTTTAAGTGAACTTGAAAAACATGAAGTTCCTGAATTTTTTCGCTATCTTGCTAATTGCAATAAGTTTAACGTTCACTAATTTTGTAAATTCAACACCAGTTGAAACTACAACGACATCGATAATGAATTTGGGACTAGAAGTCGTGAAAAAAGGTTAAGTTTATGATTTTACTCATAGTCATAAAAAGTTAAACGTTTTTATCAGATTACACAATTCAAATATTTATTTCAGATACGGAAACTAACAAAACAAATTTAATCGAAGCATCACTTCCTTTCGGGAATAAAGCTAAAATACCTCTAGGACTGTAAATTTTGTAAATTAGTTTATTTCTTACAATTCTGAGTTTGTTTTGTAATTTAAAAGATGATTGACATAAAATAAATTCAGTGTGTTGGTTATAAGACTGTTTTTATTAATGGATCAAATTATTAAATTAAAGTTTCGTGAAATTTGAATGCATCTGGATTCCTTTTTCTTTCTTCACTGAGTTTGAATTCCGTTTCTTCTCTCCACTCTTGAAAATTTCTGACTGTGGAGATTGCAATCTAATCGACAATAATATCAATTAATGTTTAATATTAAAACAAATTTAATTTGATATTCAAATTATATTACCACATAATAACTATACATACCACAGCAGCTACTGCTAAAGACAAAAAGAGGAGATTCACGAAAAATCCCATGATTCTATATCAATTTTGCGATCACGGATAATACTAAATTACTTTATGATACTCAATTGATACCTTTTATAGAGTTTAACCCTTTAAAGTTAATAATAAATTTCACAAAAAATGTGATTTGATTAATTAAAAAGAGCATAATTTATAAAAAAATCAAACAAGGTACATTAATTCTGTATTTATTCTAATTTGATATATTAGTTCGAATTACATATTTAATAGAACATCGAATATTTTGTAAATTAATAAATCTAAAATATGCAGTTCAATAAAGGGTTTAATGCATAGTTTTATCTATGTACTTTACATATGCTGCATAATCGAAAATCTCACAGTTCATAGTTCGAAAAAGTCGACACGTGTAATTATTATAAATCAATTCTTATCTTTATTATGCATAAACAAATGTTACTAGTAACAATCATATTGCATTAAAATGTGAAATACATTATGTACATTGAAATAATTCAAGTTATATCTTATACATAATTCAAGAAATAAATTTGATGAAAACTTTGTTAAAACACAACTTATGTATGTAAATAAGCATATGTGCATATAATACATATTATACACGAATATACTTTCAAATATATGTATGTATTTTTTTTTTAAATATGTACCCAGTTATTTTGTAACTAGAAATATTTTCCAGATCTTGAACCACATAAGTATCATTGATATAGATAACCTTAAATCAACCTTTTTATCAAGTTTCTCCGTAATAAAATGAGTGGTTCGTTTAAAAATATTTCATAAACGTACTTCATTTCGAAATACAATCATGAACTTTCTCCATAAACTATTCTTTTTCATCTTAGCCGTCTTGGCTGTGACTAGCAATGCTTTTCCTGATCATCACAAAACTAGTAATGGTAAATTATTTTACTTACATTTTACTTATATTGTATTATATTATATATAACTAATATTAACTTTTTGGTAATTTTTCAGAAAAATGTATTCCAGATGAATGCAACTTGTTTTGCAAAAATTTGAATAAAGACGCTTACGGTATATGTCCAGAAAATTCTGAAGGCTGTGGATGTGTTTTGTAATGTTCAATATTGTATTAACATTTTTATCTAACTATTGTAGTGATTTGATAATAAATATGAATTGATTTGACGAGATTTCACTAAACATCCTTTATTTAAAAAAGTTTCCATCAATTTAAGTTGTTCTTGAAAATAATAGAACTTTAAAAAAATAATGAAATATATTTATCGATTTTTAAATATCATATACTTGTGTACGTTCATACATATATTTACTTCGATAATAAATGGTGTCATAATGTCAATTATGAACAAACATCCATTAAATTTAATAACAACACGATGATAACTCTCAAATTATGGACGTATAAATTCGGTTGAATTGCAAATACGTATCTACATCAATCACGAAAACTCTATCGTGAAGTCATCGTTTTTGTTACATTTCGTCAAAAAAATGAAGCTTTTCTTTTTCTTCTTCTTATTCTTCATCATCGGGGCGTCGTTTATCGAAGCCGGCAAAACAGGTTATTTCATAATTACTTTTTTTTTACTTTTATAATTTTACAATCAAAAATAATCACATCATTTTCAGGCAACACACGAGAAGTATGTTCGCAAGATTGTAATAAATTTTGTGAAAATATATATGGCAAAGATCCCCCAGTTGAAGGACGTTGTCATAAAAACAAATGCTTGTGTATGTTAGAATAAACTGAAAAAAAAAATGTTTTCTCACAAAATGTTTGTAAAATAAATATTCACTTATATATTTTGGTAATGTATTAATATACTATTTCTATATAATATATCAAATGTAACTATTTGTTTATGAATTTGAATTCATTTATAAAAAGAAACAGAAAAATATAGAATTATGTAATAACTTTTAATAAATATTTTGTATCTGATGATATTTTCTTTGATTTTTACCACATTGACTATTTTTTTCTTATTATATATTATATTATTAGATTCTCTCTTGGTTACAGCTTCGTGATAAATTATCAATAACCCACATAGAACAAAAAGAATTTGAATTCTTACAAAATATGGAGGTGCATATTAACTTGTATAATTATATGTGTATTTAAACATTATTTGTTCAAACTAGGCTTTAGCTTCAACATTTTAAAAATAAAAATTTGTTTTTTTTTCATCCTCACTATTTATATCATGCTATTAAATAATATTACTTTTTTAAAGTTTTTTAAACTTTTCCCAAATAGAAATAAGTATACCGAAGGTAACACTAGAAATCTCTTGCAAGTAAAAGTGACATAATAAACTTAACATTTAGAATTCCAAAAATTTCACTTTCTTCTGATGTTAGAAAAACTGTATGTTTATTGTTTAGTAAAAGCAGGGTTAATATCGAAATATCGATGACCCGTGCAATACAAGAAAGTATAAATTCAGTTGATACTTGAAATATTCATTTTTTTTCTGTTTTCATTGTAAAAGTTTTTGCTTTTGCTCCGTTTCACAAAAAATGAAACTATTGTTTATATTTATCTTGTTTGCTATCATTGCGGCTTCTTATATTGAAGCTGCAAAAAATTATCCAACCTCGCGCCCCAAAGGAACCAAGTTTGAAAAGGGGAAAAAAGTGAGAAATTAATAAGGTTGATCAATTATTTGTAGCGATTCATATTTTTCAAAAAAATTTTTTTTGGATGTTTCAAAGATCAAGATTGCAAGTCGTTTTGTAAAATAAAAGGATATACATCAAGGTTCTGCGTAAGTCAACAAAAGAACAACCAAAGATATTGTAATTGTGTAAAATAAGGATGAAAATCATCACAAGTTTGATTCTGTAATACTATTTTATTTTAATTTTGAGCAATTTCTCTTAACGAATAATTATATATTATAAATACATACTCGTTAAGATGTACGATTATGATTAGTAAAAATAAATAAAATTAATAAAAAAAAAACAATAGACCGCTTTATTTTTCAATGTTGACATCTGCAAGTATTTGTTCGACATGATCCGGAAGGAAAACCTTGACTCCTACAATGAATATCGCATGCATCCGGGAACAGAGTACAAGACAATCCAATTTGATTCGACTTCCACGTCTCTACAAGATTAATTCACACATGTTAAATTCAATCATAATAACACAATCGAAATACAACACGATACATACCCCTGCTAGGTTGAATGGCTCTAGGGTAAGATTGAAACGACATCGACAAACATACGCTGATTAGAAAACAGAAGAGAAATGAAAGCAATAGTTTCATGTTAGACTATTGGACTGGTGAATAAGTTGTCACTCCAAGAATGTTCTTCTAAGTATGCAAATAAATGGGTATTTATCCCCTTTTATATTAGTATGAAATGTGTTTATCAAAAACAAACGTTTTAAGTTTTTCCCCTTTTCGTCGTCTTTAGTTTTTTTGTAATCATTCAACGAAAAATGTTTGTTTTCAATTCAGAAGCGCATATCAAAGGTAAAACCCACTTTCTGATATATGTATGTATGTACTTAGAAGATATCAATAAACTCACACGAGTCACAAAACAATTCTTACGATTTTTTTCAAAACTCATCTTTTCCATTAGGAAAATCCCGAACAATTAAAATGATACGAATCGTAGCACACTGAAAGCAGGTAATTTTCCCGCGGAGGTTCTTCGAGAGCGTAAAACTGTTCAGCAAATGTAGAATGAAAATATAAATACGACGAGTCCGTTATTACTACTGTTAGCATAAAACGTAATCACTCGTAAAATTGCAGTTTTTCAGAAAGCAAACTTGAAACGACCGCCATAAAAAAATGAGACCGAATCGCTGATTTTCTTCTGGATCGCGAGCTGTGCGCAATATTACGTTTTATCTTCGATACTGTGCTTATTTTCAAAATGACCCTTAATGGACAATGACGATTATCCATATGTATTTGTGAGTCTCGTTTATTGTTTTCTGTCGGTTTCCAATTCGAAATCTTCCATTACAATAATGTCCATGGAGTACACAGTTAATATTCCTAAGAGAAAGGCTTTGTGCAGCGGAAATAGGTCAACGAGAAAATGATCTTCAACAATACTGCACCTGTATTATTAATGATAGTTTCACACTACGGCTTTAGTTCTCATAATATTTCTATGGCCTAAATATTTTTTTGCGTGGAGAAATCTTTTCTTATTTTAGAAATTATATAATTGATGCTATGTTGTTCATGAACTTTGACATTATTTTCTGCGAAACTGATCAATGTCATAACAAATTAAAGTAGATAATACTCTAAAATAACGTATACTATTCGTGGAATCCTGAATATTATACACAAAATAAACGAAATCACTCCGAATAATCAACAGGTTGTGAAGATCTTATATCTGAAAAAAAATTATTATATATGAATCACGAGTGAAATTGTGATACGGTATGAAAAAAAAACTCATGTAATTTTTACAATAATGTATCACATTTAATAACAACGAATCTATATAAAAAAATGTTATTCTAAAAAAAAAACAAGTAATTGACACTTTTTTATATTCAATGCATACCTTTGTACATACTTTTGAGCTATAGAAATGTAAACATACGCCTCATATCGAAATATTGATAACCTGTAGGATATGAGAAGTATAAATTCTGCTGAAACCCAAAATATTCATTATTTATTATTATTTTTCATATAAATTGCATTCATAAAAAATGAAGACAATATTTATATTTTTCTTATTTACTATTATTTATTGGAGCGTCTTACGTTGAAGCAGATACTGAATATATTCAATTTGATTTTGAACGGGCTGGTAAAAATTTTGGATTTTAATATTGTTCAATTTCATATAGGAATTCATATTTTAATTAAATGATAGCTTTTTTTAGAATGCTCGATAGATCAAGATTGTATAGAAGTTCATACAAGTATATTAAACAAAAACCCGAACCGTATTTGGTCTTATGAAAATGGCAAATGTGTTCATAAAACAGAATAAAAAATATTGAAATGTATTAAAATAAAAATTATTAGATAAATCTTGAAAACAAAAAGAAGTGTTTCATACGACTTTAAAATATTTTCGATTTATTTTCGAGATGTTTTAATGTAAAAACAGGGTTAATATCAAAACATTGTTGACCCTTACGATATGAAAATGTATAAATTTGGTTGAAGTCTATAATATTCATTTATTTTTATTTTTATCATATAAATTGTAGTATTCTATTCACTACGTTTAATTCGAAATGAAATTGTTATTCATATGTTTGTTGTTTGCTGTATTTGGAATGTCCTACGCTGGTTCACTAGGCCTTGAAGTCAAATTCAAAGAAGACAAATTCGAAAAAGGCAAATATAATAATTTAGATATAAATTTAATTTATAGTGTATTTTACTTAATTTATAAAAATTGCGTTATTTGTTTAGTTCAAGTCATGGGCCAGTGTAAAAAAAATGAAGAATGCAAATCTTATTGTATAATGAAATACGGCAAAGACCCAACGATGATATGGCACTGCAGTTGGAACGAGTGTGCTTGTGCAATGGCATGAAAATATTCTATTTTAATCCATAAAATACATACTATATTATTTTTTAATAATTTTAAATGCTTTTATTTCTTTATAAAATGACAAATACAATTGATTGTGAGACATAATTAGTGTTTTACATTACTATATAATACGGCATTTGATTACAGTGCAATTATATGATTTTTTTAATGCTTCGAAAAATTGCATATGCGAAATTATCTCAATTTATCACGAATTTGAGCTTAAAAATATAAAAAAAGAAGATTAACACCAATCTCATAATAAAGGGCAGAAATATCATCGAATGCAAAAAGCAATCCTTAATCGAAATCGAACAAGATCGCATCGCAGAACAATGCCTACACGAGAACCAATTCTTCTCGATTATATACGCGACCATTAAATTTGAATCATGAACGCTCGCGAATATTCGGATTACCTCCTAATCCTCGAAACTAATCAGAGGATTTGCATCGTACAAATACTATGTGAGATCGGTGGATGTCGAAACACGGAACGAGACTTCGCCACGTCAACAATTAACAAAAGCTTCACGATGAGACAAAGCTCTACAAAGCCCTTCATCCGCGAAGATTTCCTCTCTCGCAGGTATTCAAGAGAACACGCGTTATAACGCGATAAGTTCAATCTTGAGTCTAGTGCAGTGATTCACTGAGAAAAGTCATCAAAAATGATTTTATTCATACGATGAATTTGATTTTATGATGAAAATTTTCAATAAAACTCTTCTGAAAGGCTTCGGATAAGTTTATAGTCACTTATGTCTGGGTATAAATGTATAGTGTACTTCGCGAAATGCAATAATCGTTCGAGCATTCCTCGTAGGTGGTTGAAGTGAGCTGAAATTAGTTTGTTCAGTAGCACCGAAAGCGTTCAAGAGCTTCACAGACTTGTTGAGTTTCAGATTATAATACGTATTTTATTGCATGTAGGATTTCGTATAAAGCAAATTAGACGAAGATTTACTATTATACTTGAGAACTTATCAAGGTTTCTTATGGATGAAGAAACTTTCCATGCAGATATATATTATATATTTATTATGATTTCGAATTAAATTTAATTTAACTTCATTTGTTTCAAATTAAATCCGAAAAAATCTAATTTTGGATTGAAAATCAGTGAAAAACAATCTAAAGAAAATAGCATCTCTCATTATATAGATAAAAGAAAAAAGGTGCATCCGCACATCTCAGATCCATTTGTATGTAAATCGAAGAAACCATACTGAACTTCGCATACACAAAATGCGATAGGGGAGGCGATTACCGGGATATATGCAAGCCGATCAGTGGCGTAACTGTGTAGGTACTATGAATGGAGGTGTGTAGTGCATATGGGGCCTCTAGGAGTCAGGGGTCCTGAAAACAATTGCTAATATTAATAAATATGTATGTATATTATAAAGACAAATAACAATTGATTAACAGACAAACTAGATATAAGTACCTATTCAGTTGACACTAAGACTGGATTAAAATGGTACTGTACTTACGTTTAATATCCACACTGAATTTTCCACCGAAAATTACCTCTTCGAATTAGAAGAAATTCAAGTAAAATATTTTATGCCAAATATAAGTGAGATAAAGTAGGATGAATACAGATCATATAATGGGAACAGCATTTTCATTGATTAGTAATAAAATTTACTTTCGATAGGAAAAATTATAATTGTAAAAATTATATTAAGACACTAGAAATTGAATCTTCTTAGTTTCAGAGTTTCGGGGAACTAAATAAAAATATAATTGTATGTAAAATTTCAAAATTGTATTTTATGTCTAATAATAATTGTAATATAGGCCCAATTTTCCTAGTCACAGCACTGAAGCCATGGCTCGTAGCCGGATGCCTTCTGTCCATTCTAGGACCCCATATGCAAATGAGTGCATCTCGAAATATGCACTGGGGTGAGGCTCTTGAACGGGCCGGGAATGAAAATGCGCTTCGAAGAATAAACGAAATGTATTTTCCGTGCAAATGGCTTTCGGTTGTTGTATGTACGTGCACCCGTTTAGAAACTGCCTCTGTGTACAATAACGGCCGAGTGTCTCGTTATATTCAATGGTGTTCTGGAACTGTTTGAAAATGATGGTTAAACGATATTTGATTTTATCCGGGTCAGTTGTGCTGATATGAATGGAGTATGGTTGGAAAAATGTATAATCGAAAATATGTGTTCAGTGTTAAATGTTTGAATTGAAAAACAAAGTCAAACAATATTTTGGCATCATTTCAACTTTGGATTGGATTGTAATATGTTATTTTGTTATTTTTAATGATTAACTGATATAATGTTGTCTAAAAATTATTTATGAATTTTTTCCTGAAATAAGTTGAAAATATCAGGATTGGAATGATTTTTTTTTATTATAATTATTTATTTACATAGGTTTAGATAAATATGAATTTGCATTTTAAAACATCTTTTTTAATTCACATTACATAGCTCACCATTATATTTTATACGTATAGGTACATAGATTTATTAATTATAATAATATATAATAAAACATAATATACAATGTTTTTACTTCAATATATAAAATAAAATGTGCGCATGTAATGAAGTTTTAAATAAAATTTTAAAAAACGTTATGCAATGTAATACAACAATTAAATTAATCTTGGTAACCCATAACTTAAATTATTTTTATATTCACAATAGTGCAATATTTAGCGAAAATGCTGTGAGAGTGGGTTCATTTTAAGTTTTTCAGACTAATACTTTATTGTTATATTCGAATGATAATAATCTGTTTATAATATCAAAACAGAATTATTAAGGAAAATAAAAGTGATATAGGAAAAATAATCTTAGTGAACTTGAAAAGGAACATGTTTCACTTTCTTATAACTAGGGAATGATATGGTTAGATATTAAAAAAAATGAAATGGCACAAAAAACTCAAATTTATCCTATAAGTACACCTATTTAAAACTTTTAATAACCATAAGACTATACATATAAGCTTTACGAATAAAAAAAAAGTTTAAAAGAGGAAAATTTTTGAATCAGCCCCTGGATATTAAAAGAGTTAAATGGGATATTTCATAATTCATAATATGCCTGAAATTAATAAAAATCAATAAATTAAAAGTAATATATGCATAATTAACAAATCTATAAGATTATACAAGCTCAGAATCATACATACGTATTCACATACAAATGTATACATATACATATGTAGGTATCGATATTGACAAAGTCAATGCAACAATAAACTAAAATTTCTTTTAGTTTTAACTTATGTCTACTATATTTCTAGAATGAAATCAGAATGACGAATAATAAAAAAAAATTGTCAAAGTTTCATGAAAATAAATCCAATTGAAAATGATTTTAGTTAAGTGTTCTGTTATAAATCGAATTTTACATACTCTTAAATAAATGTATGAGGAAAAAAACTGCACATGTAAAAAAAAATACAATTTTTCAAATGTATCAACACAATTATGATATCATTAGCTATCACAGAACACTCCTTTAAAAAAATCTATATCTCTGCATTTTATACAATTTGATATGCATGGTACTTATTTCCAAATTTTAACAGACATGAAAAATATCCATATCAATGACAGATATTTTGTAATTTTTAACATTTAGCATATAACTATTATCATATAAACCTACATTCCATTTTATGTACAATTTTAGCAGTTAGAGATTAAATATTCTTGAAAAGGGGTAATTTATCATTTTTAAACATTTACTTTTCGAAAATTATGCCTAAATTTTTCATTACAATGTAAAAAAAAGAAAATTAAATAAACATAAAACTATTAAATATTTATAAAAAAATAAACAATCAATAACCTAAAGTTAAAAAATTGACTATCAAATGAAAACTTATTAGATTTGAAAATAAACCATAACAATCATATTATTCAATATCTAACGGATTGCCAGAACCCTGTATGCTCATCCCTACGATAATAGTGTGGCCTATTATCTCCAAAAACTGTCACAGCCGGAAATTGATTATCTTGAATATACTTAAATGTAGCTCGCATCTAAAATCCGAAAAAAATGATTATATTTTGAACTTTCAAATGATACATAATTTAAAGTTAAAAAATGTCAAAGCATTACTTGTGATACAAAATGTGGTGGTTCTACTTGAGGTGTGGTCGATAGATGCTGTAAAATGAATTCATCTGATTGTTCTAACCATAAATCAACACCTCTTAGAGGATCATAATTGAATGGTCCAATTCGTAACATGCCGAGTGCCGCATCATACACATCAAGTACCTGGAATAAAAGGAACATACATAATCAGAATGATTCATTCATAAATAAAATGATACCAGAATAACAGAAATAAACATAATTAATAAAACTTTCATACTTGGTTGGCTTGTGGTGAACCACCAGCTATACAACGAGCTGAACGAAGTGCACGGTCTGGACCTTTGTCGGGGAAAGTTGCCGGAAAAAGTTCTCCAGTACGTACATTGATTCCGACACCGTATATAGCTGGCCATGGAATATTACCCCTCAAAATAGTATTCACTTCTCCAATACAAGCCAATGTCAAGTCAATTTCAAGAGGGTGTCTATGAAATGCATCTGAAAATAATAATTTGTTTTTTCAAGTAAATTTTCAATAGACGACCCTAAATATTCTTACAATCTAAATTCATTGAATGAAAATACTAGTGAAGCAAACTATTACCACAATACTTGACGGATTAGATAAGGTTTGTTTTTTCTTTTAAGATTGGTTAGGTTAGATCAAGCGTTCGGGTGGTCTACACCACAAATTGGAGAAAATAATTAAAAGGCATCATTTTTTCATATTTTTTTGAAAATCAAAACTTAATATGTAAAAGCATGCATCAATTGATCAAATGAGACTCTACAAGAAACAAACGGGCTGAATCGGAGAAAAAAATGAAGGAAACAATATAGCCACGACACGAGTAATAAATAACAGGTTTCGAACATTCCCAACATCTGATGTAAAATTAGAAGTCGTAATCTGAAAAGTATCATTCGATTAGATTGGTATAATTTGATTGCGTTCGTGAGTGAACGGTTGTTTTGTTTGCGTATTGGCGAGTCGCATTATACAATATCATATTTATGTACTGGATTCATCTGTGCGCATAGAGCCTTAATAAAGGTAAAACAACCTTATGAAAAAGAATTTGTACTTATACATATTTATTTGAATTGTAATAATTTTGCGTTAATTTAATATTTCAGTACATAACAGTGTATTACTAGAAGATTCGTTCACATGTACTCACGCATAACTGCAGCGAATAGATCTTCAGCATATCGATGTGGATCGGAAAACCCACCGACCAACTGCAACTCCAAACGACCCTCGGGATAGACTATGGCGAGCTCTTGCACTCGAGACACCATGTTCAATACAGCCTCCTCTGTACCAGAGCCATCCAAATGAGCGAGAGCTACTGCTCCACTACCTATAACATCAATTCGATCGAATTACAAAAATTATATTGCATCGAAAAATATTTTAAATTGAGATTTTTTCCAAAAAGATCAACACTCACCCGAATGCCTCACGATGACAATTATGCACGACGTGGCATCGTCAGATCCGAGGATGGTGACGTTTTCTGAAAATTAACATTTTACACGTTATTATAACTATTAATCTGAAAACAAGGTACATACATAAAAGCATGCCGCTAGTTAACAACTGTCACTCTAGTGACGTGTGTGTTACAACATTGCTTGTATCAAGCATGCTCAAAACTCGCCTATTTCGAACATAGTTATTCATGCTTGTTAATAAGCGTATATATTTATATTTCAATATCAGGTAACTTAAGCACTTACTGTCGTGTGGCACTGTAGCAGCCATTTCCCGTTGCTGCACATAGAGCAGTCCCACGGGTCCCACAACCTTCGGCTGCATCGCCAACAGATGCACAGCACTCTCCCTGTAAACGGGATGTGCATCGAAAAGCTGCCTCGACTCTGCTGGCCATTCCTCCTGAAGGACTCCGTTCAGCACCAGCACCATTCTGAAATTATATGCCTTGTGAAAAAAATGTACGATGACTCTTTACGGCCAATATGGCTGAAATATGTATCAGGTGCAATGTGTATTTTCTTAGGGGTAATGAAATCGAAATTTCGTTTATTGTTAATGAAAGCACTCACTCTGACGATGTGGCTTTTGTCAAGATCAATAAACAAATCCGAATAAATATGTCCATTTTAATCTAGGAAATTGTTAATCCAAGTAATTTATTTATGGAGATAAACTTCAATTCAATGTTAAAACGATTTGGCTTCGACATATCTTGGCCGGGTAAGTTTCCAAATACTTGACTTTAAACTTTTAAAATTGCAAAATCGTATAGAAAAATTGGGACGATGTCAATCTGGAAACAATGGTCCACAATAAGACTGTACTCTACTAAATATCAGAGTAAAATGAATTTATTTCATAGATGAAAAGGTCAAAAATTGATTCATGACAATTGTAATACGAATCAAAGAACTTATTTTCAGCTATTGGCCTCTAAGGCGACAAGGCCACCTCCGGCCCTTACATAAATATATACATGTGATTTAATTAAATACTTAATTTTCAATCGTCAACTAGCACTAAGTAAGCGATAACCGTCGATCATAAGATGTTGAATCCTATTAAAATGGGAAAACAATTCGACCAATGTTCAAAACATCGGTCCAATAAATAAAACCTCAACAGCATCGCCATCTATTCACATGAAATAATTTCAAAAATTAAAAATATTAAATCATAATTTTCATACTTTCTCGCGCAAAATTTGAATACCTAAAAAATCGTATATGAATCGGAAACTCTAGACCGGACGCACATTATAAGCGACAAACAACACAAAGAGGCAATCGCATCAATAACGATCCGAATTAAAATAACGCCTATCGACCGGACGCAAATTCGAACCGAAAAAAATCATAAAAGACCCAAAAAAAACGTCGTTTAACCTTCGTTATCGTTCCGATCTGAAACGAGCCGAAAGGTGTGCTCGACCCTCGTACGAATCGCATTTTATCGACGTCCACTTGGACGTTTCGGTTTCCGTTCGTTCGGAATCGTGTGTATGTACGTGCGGTAGGTCACTGTTGAAAATCCGAAGTTCGATTTCGTATGCGCATAATTGCGACGTCGGTAATTGTATTAAAATCAAAAGTAATAATGTTTAAAAACGACCGGCGCGCGCGTTCATTAGAATTGTTATTATTCGAAACCGGACCGTTTACAATGGAAACTTGTTGAATATTCAATGTGAAAGTTCAAGAATATAACCTCGCATATATCAATAGAACGCTACCATAAAATATATTTATTACTGGAAAAGTTTTCAACGATAATATCTTGTTTAAACTATTCATCATGGCCCGGTTGTAAGTTAATATTTTGCTTGGATTTAACGCAAGTGTGCGTTTTCTTTAAAATTCAACATAGTTATTAAAATATAGACTTGAGTTTCAAGAAAAAATATGAAAATTCAACTTTTTCGCCCGATTTTTTTTTACTTCAATACACAAACAAAACGACAATATTAGATCAAAATAAAAATCATCGACTACGAATAACGTGAAATTTTGACTCCGAATACCAGACTTAACTCCAAAAATCTGAGCCTTAGATGCCTACACGATTCATAACATTCATATTACGGAATCATTAGATACTTCAAAACAAAAATATGAATCCACGTGAACACCAGAGCGACTAATGAAACGAAAATGCCGCAACAGCGAAACGAACCCGCGGCCATCCGAGTCGCACAATGGTAACGGCAGTCGAACCGCGATGACAAAAGCGAAATCGAACGACTGTAAAAAATGAATAAATAGGAATAAATAAGGCACACAGACGTACAAATGCGGACATATTCGATCGTAATCTCGAAGAGATCGCATCGGAGAGCGAAGATTTCGCAGAGCGCCATTGTCGAAAGCGTCTTTTGCATACGACAATGGCGAATAAAAGCGCGCACACTTTCGTTCCGAATCGAAATTAATCTGTGCTTTATTCAAGAGTCGAAGAATGATCGATGTACGTATCGTATATTCATACATTAACTATCTAATCTTCTGGTACGTACGAAATTCTAACGTTTTCTATGTCAGTGAAAAAGTTTCGATCTTTCAATCGTATGTTAGCAATAAGAACTGCCAATCGGGGAAAAAAGTTAACACGTTACTAAGTAGCTATACAAACGATTGAAAAAGTGGGTCTTAAAGTTTTATTTTTCAATATCGACACAATCAAGCAACAGTTGTTTGGCGACTCAAAAAGTCATATTGCACTCACAATCAATGCATTTTTACTACATTCGAACCGACTATTTAATGATATCAATGCGATTATCGGTAAATATAGAGCAGACTCAAAACTCAACCTAACCTGAAAAAAAACTAATCTAAAACATAATTTAACTTAACACGGAGAGAATCGTGGAGATGACCTACCATACAAGTACCTGCCTAATTTTATTTTCATTGAACGAATTATTTCGATGCGTGGAAAACTTGAAATGGTAGGTAGCACTTTCGTCGTACATGGAAGGAAGAAGGGAAGAACAATTGAGCCGCCATGGTCAGATGCTGTTTGATCGTGACAAGTGGCGACCGAGAGATTGGGGCCCGAGGGCTCCAGATTAAGATCTGGGGGCGCAGCAGATCCCCGGGGCAGATTCCCGACGATCACGAACACTATGAATTCGATGCAATGAAGCGTGTGCACGTGAGCTTTCTTCGCGAGCCGATTTTCTTCGCAATTTCATTTCAGAAGTTGTTAGTATAATATTACAGTTTTATAACCGATTTCAAAATTAGGCGTCTATGGGTTGAATTAATTTCACTTAATCATTTTTTATGTACAAATCGAATTCGAAATACATTTTTATAATAAGATATAGCTGTTGATTATAAGTAAATACATAATATGAATACGAAATGTGTTGAAAGCAATGCAACGTGTGTGTATAATATATCGGAATGCAAAATTGAGTTTACTTCATTATAACTTTCTAGCGTTAGATGTCGTTGTTATTTTAATGAGATGTCGTGTACTTTACTCGTTCATTATTATTCAATGTTAGTTTAATATAATACGATACTACCGCTACCATGTTATAGTACTAATAAATAGATAATAAAAAATATCGTAGTCTGTTCAAAAATATATTTTTAAAAATTGATTATGATGGTTATCATTTTCACAATATATAGTACACTCATAAAAACATAAATAAAATTGAAACATACAAAGTAGAAAGTCAAATAAATCTAGAAAATTTCGAAAACTTTACTGGCCATTCTCTCATATACGATATCTCATATTGGCTATATTATATTACTAGTGAATCTCATGAGAGCACAACGAACATTTTCACTAGTCATGATGACGAACGAAGAAAGAGAGTGTACACCGACATTTTTTTTACGATCAAAATAATCTTTCGATCGCATCTCGTAGTTGTGCAATACGGGTTTTGTGGCCAGTCGAGATCGCACATAAATTAAACGAGGCGAAATAAAACAGAAAAGAACAAATAAATAAATAAATCAAACAAAACGATAAAATAAAACGAGGTAAAATAAAAAAAAAAAAAAAAAACAGCATGCGAACGGAAAAATAGCATCGAGGAAGAGCGAAAACACATTCGCCCGCGTATAACGATTGTTTTGTTCGAAAGTGGCTTAATTGGTGGCCCCCGCAATCGTTTTAATAGATCCGGTATATTATAATGTGGTAAGAAACAAGAGACTCTTCTTATAGTACAGAAGAGTACACCGAAAACGTCGTGACCGCTGCTCGCCAATAGAGTACCGGTTCGATTTGGCGGTTTTCAAACGTTCGATGACACAACGACGATCGATTATAAAATTACAATAGAACCCCTGATATGATTTACTGCGCAATTTTTAAGTGTCTTTTATATTGTCCGTTCAAGATATACCCTTTTCGAAATTGCATATTCAATTATGATTATCATCAATCAACGCACAGCTTCGAACGGAGCAATATAACTGGAAATAAAAATAATAAATAATACAGCATTCGAATGTACGAAAATAACTCGTAGATAACATTGAAAAATATTGTAATATTTACAAACATAAACTAAGATATATTTAATTACATTTTTCATTGATATATTAAAATAGTCTACATTGGAAAAAAAATAAAATGAAGCATCAATGAATAAATAATAACAATGCTATTTGTGCATGAAATTCAATGATTTACATAGATTCTTTTTCAGGTAGAATTAAATACTGATTGTGAGACAATGATCCACTCCACAAGCACCCAAATAATCATAGACGCGATACAATTTACATACTTTAACCCGATCTTTCAACTGTCATTTATGTAACAACACGTTGACATTTTTTCCCCAAATAATTTGAACGTGTTACCTATACAAACTGTCAAATTCTATACAGAAAAAACGTCAACTGTAACATAACTAACGATTGAAATATCGGACCTTCAATAATTAAAAAGTCACACAAATTCCAAACGGCAAAAGTTGGGGAAGTGAACGACGCAGCGAAGAGCGGTTCGCGTTCGCGAAAGATAATAATAAGAAGAGGCGAGGCGGAGGTGGAACATGGTGGTCGTCGATGGGACCCGGGGGCTGGGGCCCGTTAATTAGCCATGAGAATCCACCGATGGGGTCACATAATTAATCGGCCACGAGATTGAGTTACACCCGGGACTAATTGGCTTTCGGACGCGATGACGATCAGGTGGACGGAGCGGCTAATTAATCACGAACAACGGATCCGTCGAGGGTGCCGTGCTACCCTGCTTGTGAAAAATTGACAAATTCATAACGTTTCGTATGATGTGAATTCATGGACGATGGAAAGTGTTTCGCTTATTGTTAGATTTCTTCTATTTTGGATTCAAGATCCAAGAAATGTTTTATTTATTTGGCTCCCTATTTGGGTTTCATTCGTTGCATGAGAATTAAGTACCTATAGTGAAAAGAATAACAATTCCAATCTCTCGTCTTCGTGGTAAGTAATATTTTTTATCGATCGAGAATACATTCGACGACTGAAAAATCCAAAGGGTATAAGTGACATTTTTACCGAAATTGAATTGTGAACAGGAATCGCATCTATGTACGTTCACATATTTGGTGACAAAAGGATACAAACGAACTCGAAACGCGTGCCGAGATATATCATCAAACCACTCGACCTCCTCCTAATACGTGTAGGTACATGCAAAACATCCGCGCTTTTCTCGAAATCACTTGTAAATTTTTGTTGTCATTTGAGATCATAATGAAAGCAACTTTTTTCGGACTAAAATTTTAACACACCCCACTTATCATCAATACCTGAAGCCTGATAGAATTTTCCGAAACCACAAACGATCGACGACGAATCTCCGATCGATCATCGATCGGACGTCCTCGCAGAACTCTTGGATCGTCGTGGATGGAAACCCTCCTCGAATCGACCGAGATGGCCATAAATAAATCGCTGATTTATAGGATGTCCGTGATCGATCGCGGCGAGTGGCCGTTTCGCGCTCGGTCCATGAAGATCGCCGAATCGATCATCGATCATCGATCATCGTGATGCTGGAGACGAATCGTGTGCGGATTCACCGATCAGGATTGCACAATTGATCGTATATGTTGGCGTTTCGAATGTGTGTTTATAAATTTTGCATGATTCACGACGTGTGCCTTTCGTTTTTGCTGTGAAAATCGAATCCTGTTTAATTTGTGTCGTATCGAATTGAGTTTTTGTGTACAATGGTAAAGTATGGAAAATTAATCGATTGAATATGAACATTCGAAATATTTTAAGTACGTATCGACTTTGTTGATTTATTCAGCCGGATAGTCATTACAAAGTTGCACTATCAATCATGCATTAATATGGTGTGAGACCTCAACGAGATGAATGACTTTAATAATACGTACATATTCCGAGATTGTAAGTTGTTTTCGGAACAATAAATATTCGACGGTTTCAATTACACACAAGATTTATTCCGTATGTGAAAATCACGTTCATTTTTCAAATTATTCATAGTTATTATTGGCCATTTATGAATGTTGTACACATATAAATACTAAGCGATAAATACGAACGAATGCAATGACACGCGAGTGTACAAAAAACAGAAAATGAAGAAGATAATTGCATCGTAAACAAGAAACTGATAATTTATTCCGAGTTACATCGACATACATCATTGCAAGATGGCTGTGATGTGTTGGATATAATTTTTATCGTTTAAACGCACACTAGACAAAAACAACACTGACAAGATGAGTGTTAACAGACAGATATCGCATAATTCTCCGTAAATGCACCGCCAGAAGACATGTCTTACAACACACATATTACTTTGAAACTTGTTGGCAGGCACTAAAGCATCTAGAAAGCAATTCTGACCGTTATCAAAACACGTGTGAGAGAAACATTTCATACTGATACCGGATTGAAAACATGCACGAGTTACATGTCATGAGTTACAAATAAATACAAATCGAAAAGTGATAAGGAATACTTTAATTTGAATGGAATTTCATTATTGAAGTGATTCTAATCAATGAAAAAATAGCAAGCCAAATGCTTAATACAACTTGAAGAGACTAATTAATGATTCTAGAAATTATCTGACAGATTTATGCAATTTAGTTAGGTACAAATCCCTACCTGAAGAATGTATATTTTTCACAGTAAATACAAAATACACTTGGAAATATGTAAAAAAACTTTTCAATCAACAAACAAAAACGAGTATTTGAACGAAAAGTCGAACGAACACTGAAGGAATAATCAAATCGTTGACAGTAGCCGGACACAGTATTGATAAGCTATCTAAGAATAAAACGCTGAACAAGATGTTTATATAAAGAGGCTGCTGTTTTCAGAAATATAATAAGCAACAAATGAAACATTTCATAGAAAATGAACGTATTCAAAGAACGATAAAATATTTTTTTCATACTTTTCAGTTAAAAGGTAGCGTTTCTACGTGAATTGTTCATACAAAAAAATGAAATCAAAGCAATTTGTATCGATAAATACATTTTAAGGTCAAATAATCAATAAGATCGAGACATCAATTGACTAAGAATATTATCAATTGACATTAAGTCAATGAAATGTAATTGCCAATTAGATTTAAGATTTAAATCACTAATAGTATAATTTAAAAACACTTAATTAATCTCACATCTTCGCAAAAAAACTGATTTAATGGATTTTGAACCAGAAATCCAAAGCAGTCACATTTACGAGCTACTCTGTTTCAGCACTTTATCAGTGAAGAAGAAAAAAGTATACACGCAATCTATGTCAGAAGAGACTCAAAAAACAACCCCACACATCGAATTTCTGAGACAAAACGATACGAATCCCCCTCGATAACATTATCAATTCGTCTCGAGATAATATCGGCGTTAAAACGTGTAATTTTCCAGTGAGGCTCTGAGATCGCCACCGTCCTCATAAATCATCTAACGCGCCAAGAAAAGTGGATGATTGACGCTAAAGTCGTAAAATCCGACAGGTTAGAATCCCGAGAACCATTCACAATACACCGAAGCTGGATCATTCACACGAGATCACAATTCAAAGGGTCAGAAACGAGAAACGAGAACAAGGGGATTTACAATTTTGTGCTTTTTTACAATGCGCGATTAGATATGTGCACCAATAAACGGAGACAGATAACGAAAGCACGTTTCTTGTATGGGTCGGAACGAATTTCGTGAAAGGCAGAAGAAGATTCGATTTTATACGGATGTGTGTGTGATGTGTTTTTGTGCTTCGTTATCGCTTTTACAGATAGACGTGTTTTGAAGAAACGTGGCTGTGTAGTGTGTTATCGTTTATCGGTGTGGTTTATTAATAAATGTAAATTAGTTCGTTTATCAAAGTAACTTTTTTATAACTATGAAATGACGACAAATAAATAGTAAGTTATGTCTGTTGAAATAAATATTTATGATTGAGATTGAATTTGAAAACAGAAAAAAATAATTTATTCTCTCATATGCATTCTATCTTAATTGCCAAGCTAACAATAAATATCATCGACAATAAATAAATTTGCATTATATCAAAATATTATACTTGCATAGAAGACCAATAACACAACACTCTTGTCGAACTAACTCAACTCACAACTAAAACGAAATTTAATCATGACCGATAAGTCACTCCATTCCATAAATAACCACGATTACGATAACCACCAAAAAACCGCAGACTCGACGAAGAGACAATCGAAACTCGACACGACATTTTTTCACATTCAATTAGAAAACCACCTAATTGCACAAATGTCACAAGCGAGCAATTTACGAACACAGCTGGATCCGCCGCGCCGTTCGAAACGCCCACGAACACAGGCTCGATTAAATCATAAGTACACGACAATAAATATAATTGTGCACGGAGAAAGAGACGGCTTTCGACCACCGTAGACAAACATAAACCACGTCGACCATGCGAAAGTCGCATCCAGCTTCCAGGCATGCTGATGAGGAGTCCGCGATCATTCTCACGGCCTCGGAACAACTCTATCCGCTTATGTTAGAGGACTCCGATTCTCTTCGAGGCAGTCGAAAGTGGAAAAGGAAGGCTCGTTCTAAGCGTGGAAGCAATCTCGACTATAAATCTGCTGTTTTGAGACGATAAATCTGACGCTGCTGTTGCGAATGTCGCCGGACGAGGATGACACGCGAGGGACATGCTCTACGTATGCGCAATTATGGGGATTTTAATGTTAGTGACGAATGGTGAATGTTATCGTGTTCGGTTCTGGATGAATATGAATGCGGCATTGAAAAGGTAACGGAGATGCTCGTGTGTCGCGGAGAGAGTTTATCGATTATCGTGATTGATTTCGCTCGTATGAATTGAGCTTAATCAGTCGGTTGATTTATCGATGCGTCCGAGCGAATGAATCGTTTTCAGTATTTTCTAAATTCTCATAATATTGTCTTTAAAATATTAATAAATTTAGCATATGAATGAAATGAAATCCTATTGAGATTAAAATGAAATATGAATGATTAAATCAATGGTGAGAAACAATGTAAGCAAACGGGTTAATGAGACACATGATTATGATCGATTCCATTTACTTATTTAACTTAACTTGAAAAGATTTAAAAAAAAATCTGAAGTGATCGAACACAAACTGAATTAACCTAAGTGTTGTATCATTGAACTAAAATTTTCTAAAACATTCTCAACACTCATTGTGAATCCTATTTAACATTTCACTACAATATACGTGCGAAAGATACCTACGTATTAAATAAGACAGAGCGGTATCAAGCACGAACGGTAGCTGTTGACATTAATATTATACGAAAGCGACGACTGTAATGAGACGTTATTGTATCGAAATGTCAAACAACAGAACACAAAGATGCCGTATTTTGCACAACAGACTTAACCGTCGCGTTTTCGTGACGCAGCGAGAAAGATGAACAGAGAACGACAATCTCGGAGATCGAGATAAAGTCTCACGCAAATCGAGCAAATACAATGAAATTGTTAATTCCCGAAAGAGAATCGAATCCGATCGCCGGTATTGTTCAACAGGTGTGAATCGATATCGTGAAAACGACATAACGCTCGAATTCCCACGAGATGTTGTTGTTTACCGTTGAACGTTACAGATATTTTCTGAAAACAAAAACATGTCTAATCAGTCGAAAATGATTTGTCTCAAAAATATATAAGGGGAAAGTAAAAAAAATAAGGCATAAATCAATTCCCGATAAGAATTGTAGAGAAGTTTTCATATCTGATGCATTATTTATCTCGCAAGAACATCCGGCAAGTGTTAAACAAATAAATAAAGCCAGCGAGAGTGCATCTGATAATGAATGGGCGTTTCGTTATTATCAAAGGACAAAACTATGCCTAGAGGTGCAGCGGACACGAGATTTATGCGTATTTTGACTAACTGAAACGAATCGAGCTTGCACACATCGACTACGGTACAATATCGTATAGATAATACCTACTTATATTTCTACATTTATTTTTCAATATAATATTACCATTTGAAGTATGTAACGAGATATTTATTGCAAATTGAATATCGCTAGCGATCGATTACTCAATTGACAATATCGAGATGTTGTAACATGAAATCGAATTTCAATCGATTTTTTTTAATAATAAAGCAAATCAAATAGTCTCACAAGATATTCGAAAATTTTGTTAGTTCCTTAACTAACCGACAATCTCAGAAGATAAAATTCGAACAAAAATTGAATCGCGAATAATTTGGGCTTTCAACATCCATCTCGAAGATTCTCACGACATCTTATCGCCGGCTAAGAACGGCAATGATTAACGTGCGAAAATCTATAACAGCAAAGCGAAGTAAATAGCGAAAATTATTCAGAAAACTCTGAACGAACGGCCTTTTAGCAATAATTGAAAAGTCTCGCCCACGAGAAGCCGACCGAGATGAGTATCTGCGGCGAGACTGCACGACACACACAGTCCGGTTTTATCGCTTTATTATTATATTATAATATTATTATAACATAAGGATGAAGCGTCTCTTTTCACCCGAGTGATTGTTTCGAAATGATTTTTCATGAAAATTGCTAATTATCCGTGTACGGTTGCGAGAATAAGCGACCTATTGAAAGCAGAATTGAATTGAATTGCAGACGATTGAGTCTATTATCTATCTACTGATGCTATTAGAAGAATGTAGAATCATTTAAGGTAAATGCGGCTTATGGGACAATTGCGGTTGATATCAAAATGACTTTTTTTTAACATCATTTTTGAGATATTGATACCAGCCGCAATCTCAATTTTTTTCACTCTTCGAGAAAAACATAGTTTCATAGCCATTTCTAAGTCTATATTGAAGTAAAATACGATAGTTCAAGTAACAATGTGTACCTGTGAGCGGAAAATAATTAAAACGTGTAATCTTCCGCGTCTAAACGATGCTGCGAGACGAATCGCAATCGAGTCTCTCTCTCGTGCGAAGGGTGCATTTCGAAAAATCTAAGTTGAGATCTTTCAGCGGTATACAAAATGGAAATTCGTCAGAGAAACGTGTTGCGGGTTTCGTGAGAATATGGCAAACTAGGCGAAACTGGTGTCGCTGAAGTGTCTTAGAAACTTATTCTTGTAAGATACGACACGGCTTTCAGGTGTATCCATAACTCGTCTTTGATCTCTCCCGGTTTCGCTGTGTTTTTGCTTTCTCCAATTATCGTAGATATCTTTCAACCCATACTACATCAAACTATGATTAGATACTTTATTACACACAAATATTTTCCGATTATATTCCAAATTCATGATAGATCATATCAATTTGATGAAACAAACTCATAATATTTTTACTTTATAAAAGCGAAAAATTCATATGAAATAATTTTATTAATAACAAAATCCAATAAAATTCAATTAGTCAGTATTATAATTGCGTACCTATATAAATCGATTCGAACGCGAAATGTAATCTAGTTTCAATGTTTCGCTAACTAATTATAAGCGATAAAAAATAATTTCCTCCGAAGGACGAGAGCCGTTTAGAAACTGCGCGCTGTTTCGCGCACGGTCGTCAATTAAAATCCCTCTACAACCGATAATTAAAGACAATAAAGCAATATAATATCGTAACAATATTAATGACACATGCAAGGGCGAAATAGTTACGTTTCCTTCTAGCTGCAATCGAAACGAAACGCAATCATTGCAATCGAACTATGCACATATTTGTCGCGCTTCGTGAAGCGATGCGTGAAATCATCGCAGATGCTTATCTTAATTAAAGTACATACAAATATAAGTCAATAATGATATTTATTAATTCTGAGATTTGAAAAGTCATCTCATCGAGAAAAATCGTAGATAATAATAATGCGATCCGTTGTTATGCCGAAAACACCTGTCGTTTTATAATGAAAATAATGCAGGTACGATCGTAAAATTAAAGTGCAGTCGAAGGACGATTTGTAGACGCGTAATCGACGTTCGATCCGCATTATATGCCGTGTTGCAATTATATTTCTTTGCAAAGTCGACTTTAATGGTGCAGAACTAGTCTCGGACGAGGGACGGTGGCTCGTCTTTACAGAATGTACGCAATCGCATCGTGATTCGATCGATCAGATAAGAGCGCAAAACACGAAAAGGAATCTGCTTAATATGATTTCAACCAAAAAAAAAGTAGTACATAAACATACATTGTATTGGAAAAAAAAAATGATGCTCGAAAAGGCTGCGTTCTCGATCAGTGTGTGTAGCGTTTCGATTTGAACGTTCTTCGAAACATGAGTTGTTATTATTTTTTTCCCATTCTTATTCATCTCAATTTTTCAACTATCGAATACTGCACATATTCAATATATAAATAATAAGAATAACATTTTTTTTTTAGAATCTCTACGATCAAACTACTGATATTGAATGGATGCAATGAGATCGAGATGCGATTTCTAAATTTTCATTGATACGATAAGTGTTTAACGCCAGTAAAATTAATGACTGCATTTATCATTCGTACGGTGTTCATTCACACCTATATGTAATTCAATAGACAAAAGAGTTATTACGTTAATGCCTAGCTTCGGCTTTAATAGGGGTAATTGTTCTCTTTTATTCCGGCAACGACCGTTCAAAACGTCTATGCGATGAGTGTATAGTACATATATACGTGTGCGAGATGATCTCGTTCAACAATGGGACATAAAACACAATAAGTTGAGAAACGCTTAATTTGTCTGCCGCACAAGAACGAAATTATCTCACTTTCGTATGTAAAATTTTCGATAGTTTCGGTTAATTGAGAATTTGAAGAGTGCGATAATTAAATCCGCATAAAAAATGTTTTATAATCAATTTAAGACAACAATGCCGTTTATATGCTTTGGTCGGATGAGAAGCAGAATGAATTTATTGAGTGTGAAATGGAAATTTAAGTGTATCAAATTCAATAGCGCATATTTCTCAGTAGACATAAATTAGTTCATAATAGTCTATTATATTCAATGTAGAATTTTATAGAAATATATGATTTCATCTAAAATCAACGGAAAGTTCAAAAATTTTAAACATGTTCTATAGAAAGTAGCCCTACTAACAATATGCACGTTCGATTGTCAATCAATGCGTTGTATGGGCGAATGCAAAATCGTATGAACTATGAATGCATCTATCCGCATTATGTCGGCTGCCAATCAATATGGAATAAAATATTACACATTACTGTCCATAGTAGTAAAGTGAAATTCACACCGTAAGTTCTGAGACCTAGCGGTGGAATTAGCAACGCCATTCAACGAAGAATCATGAATCTATAGATAGTTGAGCAATTTACGAACGCGTCAATCTAGAAAATAAACAAAAAGACCTAGGTATACAAACATTCTATTATATTCCATTATTTTGAAATAGACACGTGCACATTCTTCATATTATTTCTTTAAAATAGAAAAGAAAAAAATGCATTTGAAAATATGACGAAATGCTAAGAGCAACGCAGATAAGTACTGAGCAAATATATTTATTGACCACGATCATATAAATCTGTATGAATAATTCTATAACGACGATAACTTGAGGACATACTGTTTATGCGGAGAGACCACGACTGCACAATAAAAAGCAGCCTCGGGGGCAAATATCGCTCGTTTTCAGACGTTCAGCAATAGCTGCAATAATAACCGACAATACATAAAGCAAACCGATCGAAATCGACACAAAAACAAAGAGTGAATAAATAAGACACTGCCTAAATAAAAATCCGAGCACAGAGCACCGATTCAGAAATATTTACACGAATATGTCCCGCGATTCTTGAGATCGGCGCCGATAAACTCCGAAAAAGCAACAATGTACCGAGACGGAGAGCAACAACAATTAAATGTCGTGATCGTCCAGAACAAAACGCGGCGCAATATCGATTCGTGTTTCATAAATTCTAATGTGCAAGAATATTATTGGTGTATGGAAATAGGAAACTCCCCGATCCATAATACGACCGGAGGCTTTATATTCATGCACCATCTTATCTGATGGCGAGCCCAAGAAGACCACGAGATAATACACGGGTTTCCTTCTCGTTTCGTACCTATACATCCTGGCCCCATTATGTGATCGAAGTTAGGGCCGAGTGCACTCTCTTGAAATGCACTGCTGCCGTGTTATTGCTATGTTCGCTTTACGTGTGCATCGTGATGTATGAATAATTCGCGTCTGGATGCTCTGAAAAGTTCACGGACTCGAATCGCCTTCGAGCTGATGCTGAAGACCGGAAGAAATGCGCTGAAGACTCGATGGGAGGTTTGGGTATCTATCGAAAACGGATTCACCGTTACCGTCGAAATAATTGCGAAGTGTGCAAAGCTTCGCCGTGGAAATTTATGTGGGAAACGATGGTTTTCATTGTTTCCTTTAAGAGTTTTAAACTGGCGTAATTTCAGCCTTTGTTGGTAAGAATTTTTCGAACGATTAGTCGGTTTTTACAACGCGGGCGATTATTACGGTGTATGTTGTTGCGTTTGATTTGCATTATTTTTTTTAATTTAGCACAGGCGAGGTTAAAAAATATAATTTGGGCAATAAATTAAAATTTACATTATGGAAATAGAAAAATAAAATATACAACGGTGTGCCTGCGGGTCATCTCATCTCTACTGTAAATTATTTACGAAACACGTTTCAAGTTGCGTGCCGAATGCAATTGGGCGTCTCGTTCGTATTGTAAAATAGACGTTTTTCACACTTTTACTGGAGAAAATTGATTTTTTTCGTAAGACACATAAAACGGTATGCCGAATTAGTTAATTATGCGTCGTTCATCACCGAAAATGCCACACGCACACGACGTTGATTGCATAGGGAAAAAAAACACTCATCGAGATGAGAACGAAAAATGAAATGACATCTTGTACCGAATAAATTTCACGAAAAGCTTCCTCGTTGATCGAGCACGCCTCGAACATACCGATGCATACGTAAAGCGCAATGTAAACATAAAGTTAACGGTGGATTTAAGCTTCGGCCGCATTTTACGTATTTATTTAAACTTTATTTGTTATAAGCTAATAAATTTTGCTTTCCTCGGTTATTCGTTACGGACCGGCGACGAGATAACAACGGAGTTCACGAATTCATTCGAGCCGCGGCGATTTATCGTTACTTTTACCAACCGCTAGTGAATTTCGCATAACTAAATTATTTTTCGATATCGAACACATCTACTAACTAGCGAAACGGTATAGCGAACTTAACAACATGTTCATTATAAATTATTGAGAAAGTCACAATCATCGAGATGATAAATTCTATATGAAATTCCTCAACCTCAATACCGCTTCGAACTTTCGATATTGAAATTTTTGCTACTAGATATACAAAATTGTCAAATCGATTTCAAGTTGAATTTAAATAAGTTCGACTTTAAGCATCATAAATATGATATTCTATTATACTAATACCTACAACGATCATAACTGGAAAATTGAACCCGTCCACCGAAGAGCAATAAACAATAAACCATCGACACAACAGTGATTTATGCGGATGGGAAAAACGCACAATGCACCGATCGGAATCGACGAAGTTCGAAGAGCTCGAAAAAGCTCAAAAACGATTAAAAAATTAACAAACAACGAGAAAAAGCACACGGACATCGAGGCGCGAAAGCGACTTCGCTCCTACACCTATGTATGCGCGGTTAATTTTCTCGTTAAGCAAATGTGGTCGCGACGCTCGTATATCATACAAGGCGATATTTCACGTTAAATTGAGCGATAATTTACGATTGCCGTCCGTCGGAATAATCGTGGAAGTATAAATAATAAATAATTATATAAAAATAAAATGAAAAAATGAAAGAGTGGCGTTATAATGCGGAAAATTGATGGCCACCTCTCGCGCTCGACACGCGACAAATTTGGAAGTCGCCGACAAATTAGTATGACCCCGCACGATCCTATTAATTTGTTCGATTCGTACGAATATAATATGATATTATGGTGTGAGGTGGTTGGTTCGTGTTATCATAATATCCATTGGAAGCGGCGTGTGCTGGCTCGTTTTGTAAATATGGAAACCAGCTACTTGCGCCGATGATTTATGCTGGCGCCGTTGAATCGCAGAAGGATTGCGATTTTAGAGTAGTGGACCGTTGGGAAAACTCACTTTAGTGCAATCTTGGATGTTCGTTGTGCAGAAGCATTTCACGTACCTGAAAATTGAAAAAAAATCGATTTAAAAACCAATTGAGTATGTTTGGAAAAGGTGTGATAAAGATGGATATTTAATCGAAATAGAACTGGCTCAAAATGAGTTTATTTCAAAATTTGATTTTATACAATAAAGCCTTATCCTTAATCATCGGTAACTGCCGGTCAGACTCTTTACAAAAAAATAAAGTTTAACAATATTTAATTAGTTCAACTAAGGATTAGAAAATCAACTCTGAAGTTTGAATTGTATACTTTTCATACATACAAAACGAAGAAAAATCTTAACAAAAGGTGTAGCAAAACAATTTAGATTTACATTCAAGACGCTATATAATTATGTAGTTGCATTGTAGTAAGTGCGATCCATACTTGTAAATTCGCACGCGCGACGCACTTTCGCATCGTTATTATATGCACTTTGTAGCAAGACATAATAAAAATTTGAAAAAAATTACCAAGAACGCAATTTCGCTTGAACTGCTGAAGATTTACTTTATACGTCGAACATTACCTTACACACTGTTGAATACGTAAAAGAAAATTTAATCTTACGATTTTCTTAATAATGTATTATTAAGTGAAATTTTAAAACGTATTATTATTATTATAATGTATTATAATGTCCGAGATTTTTTTATCGACAATTTCTAAAAAAAAATGCTTTATCCACATTTTGCTAGAAAAGCGTCGAAACGAACTATTCACATTCAATTTTCCAAAATCACCAACGATAAGTTGAAAATTACTATGAAGAACGGAGGCAGGTCCGACCAGACTGGATTATTAGACTCGGACAGATGTGTAATTAAAATTTCACTCAAATCTGCAAGCCGCGGTGTGTTGTAGGCGTGGAACAAACGTCAGATCTCGTGTCCGACAATTGCGGTCAGATGTGTCTAGGATTATTATTTTAGGTTTTTTGTCTTATTGTTTCACTAAAAAAAAGTGTTGGAGCGTGTAAAGTGCGTACCGTTATCGTAGTTGTTTACGTTGTTGAACGTTTCTTTCGCGGAATTAAAATCGAAACGGCGCTGTTTCGGCGATAATGTAGCAATTTATGCGTCGTAAATAATATAATTTTAATACGTTGAATTTTATTATTACGAAACGGGTCTTCTTGTTGGCTTTGCGCCTGCGAGATGATCGGTGGTGAGGTCGAGACTTTTCGCGTTTGAAAAATGCTACTGTTGGAATTTTTAATGACTGTAACTTTTTTTTTATTGCGGCACATATTTCACGTATTTTAGTGCTGTATGCAAACTAAACGAAATCGACGATGTATTAAGTTATAAAACAGTATAACGTCCTATCGAACGAAAACGATTCGAATGACATTAAGGAGAATCGTGACAGATCGAATTGTGCAAATTATGTCGAAAAATTTTACATTTGTATGAATCAAAAAATGCCTTTTCGAGCTACGTACTATGCTTCAAATCTTCACTGAAACTCGAAAATGCGCAAAATTGCTCCAGATTCCAGAAAAATGTATTTTTTCAGAGGGAGGGAAAATCTTTCATAGACACATACAGAATACGAACCCAATAGTAAGCCGTGTGAGTTATTACTAAAGTTAGGTTTCCGAAAGCGCGACAGGTAGCAGCAACTACAGGTGAGTCACCTTGTAAGAAGTACGACAACCTAACCCAACTTAACCTAGCGACATCTAAAACCGCCCAAAAACCTCGATTTCGCCATCCAACGACCCGAACCATAGACTCGGGATGCACCCAGCCATAGTCTCGAAGGGAATGCATGCAGTGCCTTGTAATTGCAGGCATTAAAGATAAACTGGGTCCGCAATTTGTTACGTGCACGCCACTCGCTATTTACGGACTGCCCCTTAACGACGGCCGACGATTCAATACCGGCGCCCCACCCGCGCCCACCCCTCGCCGTCACGACACCGAGATATGCTCATGATGATGATGATGATGATGGTGATGGTGATGATGATGATGATGATGGTGGTAGTGATGATGATTATGATCGTCGTCGTGGAGACGACGCGCAGCTTCGCGACCGAGCGGGTTGACGCAGAGGCTGCTGCTTTTTGTTGTCGTTGTTGATTCTGGGTAGTTGTTTGCATTAAAATGTCTTTTGAAATATTTTTTGTGAATGTCGTTCGTATTGAGCATTGTTGAGTGTCTCGTTGATGTTAGGATGAAGATCGAAATGATCATTTTGAATCACAGTCTGAAGTGATTCGTCTATTTGTTAGATTATCATAAAATAAAACGAATCAAAATAATGACGGAATATATGAAAATGAATGATGCCATGCATATGCAAATCGGAATAAAGTGCGATTTGAAATCGCACTTGAAAATGGCAAATGAAACGTATCTAGGACGGAAGTGACAAATAAACGATCGTTCTAATTTATGCAAGTTGCAATTGCGTCTCGACAATCAATCATACTCGCAATTGTATGCTGGTAATTTAATGGAGCCATTATGTTTTATTAAATATAAATTTTCCAGGTACAAGCGAAATAGTAAACATAAATGTGTCCATTAACGTTTTATAATTACCGCACGTAACCGATGAAGCGTAAACGCACCAGAAAAAAAGGATCATTAGCCGCGGAGAATTTACAATTGAACAGATCGAAATAAATACGATTCTCGGTATCCAATCGCATAAAATTATGAACGATGCGTACTAAATAATGCATTTACGAGCGTAATCTCGCTAAAAAATTATATGCACGACACATTTTACTGCGAACATAATTCAAAAGCGTAATTTACAACTATGTGTTTTCTACGAGAAAATAACGTCGGCTTTGAACTATTTATTAACATGTGACATCATACGAAATGCCGAAGAGCCACCCACGCCCAGTTGGGTCGCATAATTTCCGCGAGATTAACTAATATTACTGTTTTTTTACGAACGAAAAACATTGCATATTAAGATAAGAATACATAAGAGAAATCACAAATTTATGCGGATATCGTAAAAATGAATTTCACGAGACACAGATTAATTCAGGGTTGACTTACGATAAAATAAGAATACATGCATGAAAGAAATCACATATTTATGCTGATATCGTAAAAATGAATTTAACGAGACATAGATTAATTCAGGATTGACTTAGTAGAGGAATCCGAGACGCGACGTTGACGCGAAAGCGATTTTTCATACGGACATGAAACGGGTCCTGGACGCAGGCATATATTGCATTATTAATTGCACAGCATCAGATGCGTTTGTTAAACACCACTGATTTATGAATGGGAGATACTCAAAAGCGATACCGTGTTTATAAAATTGCAATTCCAGCGAACGATTGTTGTCTGTGTACGCTTTAAAGAGCGAAGACACGCTGAAGGATAGCGATGTGTGTTTATGACTCGGTAGATTTAATAGTTGAGTAGGTATAAATACGTTTTAATGTTGAAAGATTAATCGTTTCAGATGTTGAACGGGATAAGTACACATTAATCTGCATTGAAAATAAAACATTTTTGAATAATTGAAATCGTTCAGTATGAAAATTATACGTTTACTAGAGACTATCCATTAATTCAAATGCAACGGTATGAATTCTGCATTCTCATGCAAATTCAATACATCTTAACATCGAAAACACTTCACAATTGACATAGTTAAGTTATTTATGTGATTATGTTGAAACTTTCGAAGATTGCGAAATATGTTCATTTTTGAATATCAGCATTAAAAAAACAATGTTTCTTGCGTTTCAATATATATTTTTGTTAATTGAATACTTATATTTTGTTGAATTTCTTATCCAAGAAAATGTATGTTTGATGTGTACCAGAACAAATGTAAACATTTTTTTCCAGACACTTACAATTTCCAAAAACGTTTTTTTTTCAGATCTGCAATAAAAATCCTGCACGAACATAAGAAACTCGACAAACAAGACGAATCTGATAATTGCAATAATTAACGTTGACAAAGACGACCGTCCGCATCAATCGCGCCACGCTTAATGAGGAAGTGCACTCGCTAACAATTGAAATCTCTTTGAAAAATCGGACAAGATTCGCACGACCATCGATCATTGCAATGCATGTAGGTGCTAGGCGATTTTTTCAGACGCGTTTTAAATAATTAATGGACGAGCTTAGAGATGAAATATGATGTGACGATCATCGCAACTCGAATGGGGAACCGAGTTCGCAATGGGGAACTTTCACCTGTCATCGAGAGGCGCGTTGATTAAATATCTCGTTACCGTCATAACTCAAGATAGCCGATAATGCTCGTTGCGCATCCGACAAAACGGAGATTGCCTTATTATTATCGTCGTCGTTGTTGTTTCGAAGCGGATCCGGAATGCGGTTAAATGGACGGAATGCTCGACGTTTCGCGGGTTTCTCGTCGAAAAAGTAGTCGCATGATGGACATATTCGATGGGATGTATGTGTTTGACAGTGCAATTAAATCGATTAATAAATTGAAATCAAGTTTAATATCTATGATCTTATAGTGGATGTTTTCCGAACTGACTTTCAGAAATCAAAATTCACTGATGTTTATGAAATATTCAGATATTGTATCAATAGTGGTGTCACAGTGGCTCGGAAATAAGCGCGCGGCCTAAAGGAGTGCCGTATCAACATCGAACATCAATGTTTTTTAAATGAAAATATAAATTTAAACGAAATAACTCGAAAATTATGTATTCGAAACAAAATTTTGTCGCATTTTAAGATAAAGCAAATCTGGTTTCGCTCGTGAAAAATTCGAAACGGAAAAGCGACACGGCGATAAATAAGGATAGCGATCTGATCGTTCGAAAAGCACGCGCCGAACACAATCAAATCCTCCGACATCGTCTTCGTTTAATATATTTTAACATGCGGAAAACAAAGAAAACGCCGAGCAAACCGCCATTGAATGGCAAGAACGGAAACGGGCGAGCTTTTACAGCTAGACATGACCGACTCGACTAGGGAACACACTCCATAAATAAAATACGACAAGTCCTTAACTAGCCGCGGAATCGAGACGTCCCGAAGATGGTGTGCAAATTATTATTGTTCGCAGATAATGAGTTATATACAGAGTGAAAGAGAGAGAGAGATGAAACGAACTGGCTCTGGGAACGGGAACGAGATAATGTATTGTGACGCGATCGGTGCCGATTTATTTACGAACGAGAAAGTCATCGGCTGTGTGCATATTCGGTGTATGAATGCCTAATGTGTTTCAGAGTCTAAGATTTAAGGCGTATTTAAATGCGGAATTGCATGCGAGGAGTTGGTTCGTTGTATCTATAGAGATTGTGTTTGAAATTGAATGTATTTGTTAGGAGGAAAATCTGATGTTTTTCATAGGTTATTGAATTCATTCATACTGAAATAAAATATAATTAGAGATAAATGTGTTTATAATATGATATGATTCAAATTTATTCTGAAGATAACTGCATAATTGTCGGTAATTGTGAAAATTCTAAACAAATAAAACATTTATATAGGCATAAAGAAATGCATGCACGATATATTATTTCCTCTCTAGATACAAAACGAAGATCGTTTGAAAAACATACATGAATATGAATCACTTTTTTCCTCAAAGATAAAATAACTAAGAATAAGCTTATTTTCAAAGTTGGAATTTAAATAAGAATATATGTTTATACGAATGTAACAAAGAAGTCACTGATATATCTATCAACCCTTGAACTCCATGTCGAAATAATAACGTTATCTCAAACTCTCAGAGCGTCACCGACGAACTGGAGTTCATCGAGAATCATCTATACGAGCGGTGCTAACGCAGCGGCACGCGTTTCTAACAAAACTGAATAAAAATACAAATTACGCCATTTATTTGATAATTTCTCATTAATATGACCAGAAAACTTTTTTTATCCACTAATGCACGATGATAAATTTCTCAACGAAACTGTAAAACCCGAATCGTCATCAATTTTATCACTCAAACGAAACGAGTTTCAGAGAAAAACTGCATCAATTTCAACGAATGAAAAAGGATACTGGATGATCGTGACAACGACACGATCCTCAATCTAACCTAACTTAAAACGTAACCCAATTTATTCTAACTTAAATTATATATATTCAAACCTAGCTTATCGATTTTCTTACAATTGTCTTCAGCCGAAAAAATATTGAGAATTACACGAACTTGCATCTGAACACCGAATCGGACACACGCGGATGTATTCGAACGCGAAAAGAAATATTGTTCGAACACAAAAAGCCCAATAATTGTCGTACACAACACGATTGGTGATCGTGCATCGGTAGCTCGCAAAGACAACAATGGGGACAACGAGGAGCACACTTTTGTCCGAAGACCAGGCAGCATCATCAGTCATCGAGAAGAGGGACCCGAGTATCTAAACAATGAGAAAATCGAAAGGCCGAGATGCGATCGAACTATTATAAATGCGTATGTTTGTAAGTATAGAAGACGATTCAACTGTCAGTCATGCTTTTGCATATTGGTCGTATTATCGGGATTCAGTCGTGCAATTATCGAACATTTAATTTTTTTTTCGTCGTGCAAATCAAGAACATTATCGCGTTTTAAGAACGTCATATCACCCATTTTTTCAATAGAGCCAAATTTAAAAAATGGAAATTTTCAGGAGACTGAATTTAAGATTGAAAGTACCTATATAATGAAGTTTATCAAATTAGATATTAAATTTTTTTTTCAAGATCTAACAATTTTCTATTATGAAATATATATACTATTTAGTGCAAATGCCTTTTTTTTCAATCATTTCTGATATACACTGAGATATTTTTTTGAATTTCAGCTGAATGTCAAAAACGTTAATCTTTTAGAGCGTTAATCTTATCAATCGAATTTTTAGATAAGACGTTCTCGAAAGAAGTAACCGATATGTGCAAAAATTATGTTGAAGCACCACAATTTCTATAAAACAAACCAATTTATCTCATTAAATAAAATAATAATAAAGTAGAGCATTTCAAAACATACATAAATCTCCATCTATCCAAACACTAAATTGAATCGCTTAAACCGTAAACGTTTCATCGAATTTCATGCGAAACGCGATACTTTAAGCTTTCTCGAACACCCTCGCGTTATTATGCCGTAGGTAGATGTATTATATTTGCGATATATCCAGACCGAAGATCGGTTAATTGCGTTTAATGGGATATCGGATGAGGTCTCCTCTCGCTAAGAAACTTCGTTCGGAGGTGAGGCCGAAGCATTTCTGGAATGTACGCATTATACGGCCAATATACACGCGTGTATTGCGAGAGAAAATCTCATACGGATTTTTATTATATAAATAGATTCGTATATGGTGAAAAAAAAACTCGTTTTCTCGTATATATGACCAGGAAAAAAATTGTTACCGAACTCATCTATAAAACACTATCTTCTTCGACACACATAAAGCACACGCTTTATATGAGGTGACGTACTCGTATGGAAGAACGATGTTTTTTTTTTCGATTTTGAATTTTTTTCGGTACCTTCGCTTATATTCACGATTGTCTATCGACAATAGAAAAACATAAAACATTTCGTTTGGATTCAGAAACGAGCGACCGACGCGACGGGCGCCGTTCGCGATTCGAATCGGCCAATTAAAAATAATATTTGATACATAGGTGGAAAAGAGGCGATTATGAGTCTGTTATACATACAATATAACTTGAAATGGAAAATATAAAAAAAAAACTTGTCTGATAAACGGCTTATGAGAAATTGAATCGGTTCTAGATCGCGAAACGGAGCCGTCTGAAGCGCAACAGGTGATTGTTAGCGTCGAGAGAGAACCTCGAAAGTGAGATCTAAACGAAGATATGGCATTATAGTAAATTTTATATTAAAGTTATATATTTTTGATAAGTCGGAAAAAACACATAGGATGTACCGTTCTGGTGGCGTGACGTACGAATCCGTTAGTTCATATGATTTTATGTGAATTTTTCGATATGCCCCACCTTTGAACCGATCGTCTCTTTGTTCTTCTGGTCGTTTGTTTTTTCACGAATCACGTTCTCGTATCCAAAAGTAGTCGATGACTACCATAGGTCGTTTAATAAATTTTCAATTTCATATATTGTAACGATCGGGATCGAGTGGGGAAAAAAAACGAAACTTCGCGTGAAAAATCGACATAAAGCGCACGAGAAATGAGAACGCTGATTGTGTTTTGATACTGTGCATTTTTTACGTATTCAAGACACTATATTTTATTGGCATGTTTTTAATTTCACAGACGAGATTAAACAATCGTGTCAAATAATACTTTTATCGACACGAGAAGCGATAACGCAGACTCATTCCTTACATTTCGCAATATACGAACGAAAACAAAATTTTCGAATCAGAAACAAATCGAATATATCAATTTTGTTCGAGTGAAGATTCTCAGATTCAATCGATCGATCACGTCTGACAATTACATACGTACAATATGTAAGAACGAAGGCCGACCGCGTAAGAACGCGATGCATTTTTTGGAACTCGTAAAAGTACAATTGCATCATCGTCATCGTCATCTTCGATCTTCGAAGAGACGACGATCTCCTAAGCTTTGTACGACCGGGACAATGGACTTCCATACAAATAAATACAATAAAATATGCGGCCGTCGCTGCAAGCGCAACATCATCCATCATCAACGATAGCGGACAAATAATGCATTCGATTATCGTCCGCTTAATGAGGTTTTAACGCTAAAAACCGCAAATACTCATTTTTCGCTGATTTTTTAAATAAAATAATTAAATACTTTGAATGAGATTTGAATAAATATACGATGAGTTTCGTATGCATTGCGGTAATATCGAGAGTATTGCTGATAACAAGAACATGGTAGATTCATTAAAGAAATTCAAGTTTTAGAACGATTACCTTAAGACCTTATAATTACATCATATCAAGATTCGAATTAATGAATCAAATATACTTAATCTTAATACGAAAATAAACCATGACATTAAACCGAACTCACCTGTATAAACAGCCAAGTGAAGCGTTAGAGACGAAAACGAATCACACTACTGCATCAAAGACGAAACGAACCACGGCAAATCTACCTCCAGATGACATACAAATGCGCAAAAATCGCACCCATCATCGACGACGACGAAAACAATTCAACAGACCGAATTTCCCGCCATTCCCAAACTGAAAAATGTAACAAACGACATCGACGAAAAAACCGACAAAACTCAACGGACACGCGAGATTTACGAAATAAATCGAGCTATTTATGAAACGATCGTTACATAGACACGAACTGTCAAATGCGAAAAGTCAGATTGACAGTCGTAACATCGAGCGGCAATGGAGACGATGTTGCGACGTCCACGCCGAGCAACAACCGCGTGCCGACTGCAAGAATCGCCTTCTGGTCGACGATGCTCGATTCGACGATCATGAGGAGGAGGAAGAGCACCGCAGCATGTGGTGTGGTATACCTATCGTCGTGGAATCGAGGTGTTTGTTGGTGTGTGGTGTACGGTTTACCGAATCTGCAACCGGGCAGATCCTGTTTTCGGTGCATCGTCGTCGTCGTCGTCGTCTTCGAGGATGCAGTGTCGAGGTCGTCGCTATCTTCGAGATTGTGAACGTCTTCTGTATTTGGGTTTTTTTTTTTTTATATTTCAGATTATGATGATTGCGTTCGAGTTGATGTTTTCGGAAGTTGTGATCGATTTCGATTATCTATTGTGTTCATAATGAAGTAATTTTGATTCAGATCTGCACTCTCTTCCATGTGAAGATGAGAATCTTATTCTCGGAGTATGTTCAAATGTGAAGAAAAAAAAGGTCGAAATTGTGTTTGCTCCAATTCCCTGAATTTGTCTTTTCTCCTCGGAGAAAGAAGTTGTGCTGCGGTTTTTATAGATTTGAATAAATATTGCATTTAAAAACTGGATAAATAATGATTTCTAAAAAAAATATTTTAAATGTTAATCTGTGAAAAAAATCAATAATTTTACAGGTCATAGAAAATTTTCATAACTAGTCAAATATTTGAAAAAAATCTGTTGTGATGATTTTTAAATTATGAATATATTAACATAGAATTTTTCACACTAAATTATTAAAATTAATCTGACTGATTAATATAAATAAGCACAAAAAACAATTAAATTGTATTTTTTGCACAGTATAAAGATTAAATAATGTGTGATAAAATATTGAATTTAACTGTTATAAAATGGAATTTATTTTTATAAAACGAGTAGTTTTTTTAATTAGGTACATGTGTACTTCAATTACTACAATAATTGAGTTGTTTCATTATAGTCGATTATCCTTAACAACTTAAACGACTCTATTGCGTAATTCAATAATTATAAATATGGACTGAAATTTTGATACAATATATTTATACTGGGAGAATGATTGAATTATTTTACGATACATATAGAAAAAAGTAACTTCGAAAACTCAGACTAATTTTCATCACATATTTAAAACACTTTAAAATTATCATATGCAAAATGGATATCATTAACAAACAAAGCTATATTATGGAATATCCTAATTAGCACAACATCTACAAAATATATTGCGACAGAGAGTGGAACTAACGCGAACTTCCCACCCAACATCAATATATCAAGCTCGATCGAAAATATTCAATTAATTACCAAACACAACTCGTTCTCGACAATAGAATCCGCATAATAGACAATCAATTTTTTCACAAGACACACGACGAACTCGCATAAATATCGACCTGTCGCGTTTGCATATGTAATAATTTAATTATACACCCACGGCCTCTTTTGATTTACCAAACCAGACGAAAAAAATCTAGGCAGAACGACGAAAATTCGTATTGAAAGAAGAAAAAAACGGCACATCGAATATGCGCATTTTAAAACGACTCCGTATAGAGAGAAACTTAAAATTTTCACCTGAGAGACACAAGAGAGCCGGTTAAGCCTAATGATGTGAAGCCGAACGAGATCCGTATCGGAATTGAACCAATTACGGTTAATTTAATGACATGTTCGAGGGAACGAAATCTGTGGCAATCAAGCGTCGTTTACCGTATGAGTTAGTCTAACTACGGATGGACTCTCGAGTCTTTCAACCGCATGTGGTGTCATGAAACAATGAGGAATTAAGCTCGTCTCGTCAGTGTAACAATTATCGTTATCTTATTATATGTGATGGAGTTGAAAATGCAACAGTCGCGTGGCCGGTCCGTTCGTTTTTCTCTTTTGTAAATCGTTACATTGTTGGGTGTGTGCGAAAATGCAGTGTTCTGTTAATTGATGATCGATATCGCTTATTAGTCGATTTTCATACTTAAATAGTATTCGACGATAATTCAATCGTTCGAATATCAAAATAATGTAAAGAAAATATCATTAATCTGATGGATTCATTATTTCATGCGATCCGGAAAAAGCGCGGCAATTATCGAATTCTTCTCGGAACACGTGAAAATTTCCACACGAAAAATCGTGAACATGCACGTAAGAAACGCAACATTCAATATTTATTATTACGCACATGAAAAGCACCGACGAAAAGGCGTTAATAACCGAAAATGAATTAACGGTATGTCGATGTTCGTTACATACGCCGAACAATGCCTGTGTGAAAATCCGTCCGAATTTTCCCATTGTGCGCACAATGCACGTTGCATTTTCGTATATAAATATTAATTTTTCGGCGAACTTCAGAGGCGGTCCATTACTACTGGTGAGTTTTTGGAAAATTACGCTATTTTTCAAATTGAGAAAATAATAAAAAGCGCGCGTGTTTCCGTAAGATAGCCGAGCGATTAATTACGAACGCAAATAAAGAGCCGTTAGCGATTCGAATAGTTTTACAATATAAGTGAGATACAATGGTGGGTGTTTTGTTTCGTGTTCGTTGCAAGCTTGTTTTGTTGTCGTTATGACGTTAGAATTGGATATTTTTATCTGATATATTATCTTAAGTATGTTCAGTTGTTGTTCGTACAGCTCTCGAAATATATTATGCGGGTAAATCGTTGATTCTATTATTTTGATAAAATATTAATGAAGTGAGTTATTAATAAACTGCACCAGTTTTTTTCTCATGAAAATTTCATAACTTCTAAAGTAGCTTTCACTCAACACTTCGAAAAATTTGTTTTTAATGACGCTAACAACAAGCACACTATCAGCACAATACTCGACATAAGTTTTTATTTCAGGATAAGTCAAATTAAATCAATTTGTATTATTTTTTAGATTAAGATCGAATATCCTATCGATGAGATAATAGCAATCGAACTAATTCAACTGACCCAATCGAATACCCTCAACTGAAACAATGTATTTAGAAACGGCAACGAATCCTCAAGCGCACGACCGAGTAAGAGCCTCAACCAGTCAACCACAAAAGCCCCATAAACAACTGGCCACAAAGACACCCGACCAACCGATGCACATCCATTCATTGACCATTTTCACCAATCCCACCAGTGAAACGAGCTTAGTACGATACATATTATATGAAGACTAAAAAGGCCAAAGGGTACAAGTGACATTTTTTGCCGAAATTGAGCTATATACATAAATCGCTCACATATTCAGTGGCAAAAGGACATAAATGAATTTGGAACGTGTATCAAGATGTCATCAAACAACTCGACCTCCTCCTAATACATGTAAGTGCATGTTCAACTTTGAGCGCGCTTTTCTCGAAATTACCGCAGTCACTTGTACCGTTTGGCCTTTTCAGTCGTCATATGTACGGCGTCGAAAAGCTCTAAAGCAAAAGCCATGGTGCCATGGGAAGCGAGCGCCGGACATCATAATTACACGTCCGCGACCACAGCATCGTATAAATTTCACACAGTGCCGGCTTTTCTAATTCTATCGGGTGCTTTATTGATGGCTAATTACAAGCCGGCGAACGCGAAAAACTCACGAGCCTTCGCGGCATGAGGAGGTTCTCCTTGTTGCTCGTGCGCTTTGTTTATTGAGAGCTTTTAGTTAATCATTGCAGACCTATCGTGGTAATCATATTATGCCTTTAAACGATATTTTTTAATACACAATCAAATTAAAAATAAGATATCAATTCATTATCTCATCAGCAAGACACTCGACTTAATCTAAAATATAAACTATTTTTCTACGAAGAGAAAAATAGGAACCTGATGATAGTGTGGGATTCTCTCTGGGATAGAAAAATCTATCTTTACCTATGATGACAACACACGTGCGTCAAAAATATAGATATTAATTGAAAATAAGTTATCACTGCTCAAACTATTACTCGAATACAATTGCTAAAATTGAATGATTGCACGGCGAAAATAAGATACAATAGTTTTTAACGCGCATCTCGATTAAATTCAGAACGCGTCCATTAGCTGGGCAAAAACAATAATTCAACGTCGTGATGCTGCAACTCTCGTTGGGCTGTCATAAATGAAGAAACCTTTCATATACATATATTCCGTGACGCAACTCGCAATCGTCTTAATAAATTTAACAATAAATAATAAAACAACGTCCGACAGTGAAAGCGTTACGCCCAGGTGAGACGAAAAAATCGGCATTGTAACGACCGTTAACGCAACGGTTATGTACGAAAATTATTAAGAACGTACTATACGAGAGATGTGAACAAAAAACGAGCGCATAAACGCTACGATGACAAGAGCTATGAAGATATTATATGGCGCGGCATTACATACATCACAACGCTAAAAGCCGGCGAGAAGCCTCAATTATGTACGAAAATCGTCGTTTTTTTTTTATGAATTGGGATCGTAAACATTTCAAGAGTATAAACGTCGATATTTATGGCGAAATTTCGCAATAGAGGGTTGCGTGAAGGAAGCGATTTGTCCATTATTAGACGCTTTCATTGCAGAGCAATCAAAGAAGATGCGCCGCCGCTTAGATCATGACAACGAAATATTCGTGCTTTTCAGACGCCCAGTTGACTAACTGTGCTAATTTCGTATCGATTGTTAATTCTCAACACTGAAACATTCATATTTAATTGTATGATGATATCAATTAAATATCAAATTACATAAGAAAATCACCATTCTACCTGTCACATACACTAGACTCAATGTAAGCTTGTTAGGCTGGTCTAGTTGGATATAAACAACACTAGTTAAAATTACAGACGCCACATTTACATTTACATGGGATTCTAAAAATAAATCATTTTACGAACGAAAGTTTTCCAGAATGCAAAAGATATTATTTTAACGATATGGTAAATAGAAACAATATGAAATCTTGTTTCTTAATAAATTTTCAGAATAAATACAACATAACACTAGAGATATTTCGAAACAGATTAATTATTCGTATATATATTTTCTTTATAATTCATATAAAATACATGAAAATTTCACACACAATTGGCCGATTTTCCTCTGAGCTCTCGAAGAGCTTCGAAAGCTCTGCTTAGGAATCCGGCTCGTAGCACACCGTGTGTTTACGAATTCACCGTAAAGCGCCGATAAATTCGCTTAGATTGCGAATTGTTAATGATTCGTTATCCGTCCGCGTAACGAATGAGTCTTAGCAGATTAACCACGCGTACACCTTTCGACTCCGTCATTATGACAAGCTGGGTTCAGTGCGGGATGAGCAAAGGAAAACTCGATATAATATCGTGTGTCAAATTAGGCTGATTTCAGTGAAATTCTGCACGTATACCTATGCCACCTTTGTGTATATTAGTACCGTTTAAATAATAACGTTTGATCTATGTTAGTATCAAATTTTATATAACGTTTCGACGAGTGAGATCAGAAATATTCCCATACTGAGGATGATTCGATCCTCGCATAAAATCGAAGATCTTCGAGCCGATAGTCCTCCGGAGGAATCGCGGTGCCTTTCTCGGACGATTACAATGCGAACTTTTTAAAATGCAATATAAAAGACCCACGTTTTCATATAAATCGCAATAGCAAACCGACAATAACAACAATAATATAAACCGAGCTGAATAATAGACGCTTCGTGATTCATTTCTTTTAAGCGCGCTTATTCATAGAAGTTTTTGGCGCTCAACCAACACCGAAACGTACAAAGATAACCTTGAGACAGTGCAAGTACATATTACACTGAATTATAATTCATGCCATTTCCCAATACTGAAAAAATAGAAAGAATTTTAAAAATTTTAAGTATGAAATACAAATGAATAATTTTTAATTGAAAAAAATGATTCAAATATCGATTGACTTGAATATTTGAGTATTTGATAAAACACGTACAAAATACTGAAAAAAAGCATTGAATATGTAGTTATATCAACAGCACAGCATTCAACTCAACTTTCAGCCAAAACACAACTCAATCCAATCTAAAGAAAAAACTAACCTAACCTAACAAAACATGACATAACCATCAAGTATCATGAAAAATCTATTTATTTCAGCAGACACTCATAATTATAACATGAATCATGAGGGCATTCCTTGGAGAGTCGGCAAGCAGCACGCGCCTCGATCCCTGTTCCCACGCGACCCAGCAATTATACCACGAAGACGTTACCGATGACGACCAATGAGTGGATGATGATAACGTTGATTATGATACAGACGACCCAGAAGACTATAAGCGAGCCAAGTGAAGAAGACGAAGAAGAGCAGACATCACGATCGGATAGCGCGTACGTGACGCCCTGTCAATAACACGCCCACGCTTCGCGTAAAAACTACGCTCGCAAGTCGAAAATTAAACGAGTGTGCACGAAAAAAAAATTCGATAATATGCACGAGACGATAATGGCCACGAAATCGTAAAAATTTTACGATTCGTATGTCTGCGGATCTAAGAAAAAAATATATTAACGTGTGCTAGATGTGCATAACAATACCAGTTATTCGATCGTCGTGATGACCGATATCTGAAAGTTCATCGAAATAAATTCGTAGAGCTTCGATTCGACTAATGTGTCCGTTCTTTAGCAAAGTTCGAATGTGTATTCGATTTGTGTGCGTGGAATTGAATTTGAAGCTAATGGCGAAATTGTGTTATTTTACGTTGTAATGAATGACTTAATAGAGCGGTCGTCTCATTCATAACGCCAATTAGGTGAGATGCGTTTCCAAATTGAACAAGCACCGTGTCAAAATGTTGGATACCGATGTGTCGATCTGGGTTTCGAAAACTTTTGGTTTTCGAGATATATTATTAAAATTTTGATCACATAACTGTATTATGAAATATGAAAAATACATAGTATTATACTTTCATGTGCAACAAAATTGTATTTTGAAATAAATTTTAAAAAGATGGTGAACTTTTGAGAACTACAAAGTAGGCAATGTAAAGGTGCCCGCATGTATCAACACTTAACTACACATCGCTCTATCATACGTACAAACTTGAGAAAACGTACCCATTCATTACAACAGATCGTCAAACAATTGAACTTTTCACAATGTGCAATAATAATACTTTGAAATTTCTCGCTGAAACATAAATAAACTCCGAACATTATTTTGTAGACAAAAAATGAATTGATCCTTAATCCAAATGAAAATCCGAAACAACAAGTGTGAAAATTCAACAAACACGTTAGAATTTATGCTGCATTGTTTTCCTGAAATATAGCATTCCTAGGAATATAGAAGAGACAATAAGTTAAAGTTAACAATGTAACCAACTAACGCGACATCGGAGCTCGCTAAACAAACGCCTGTGTAATGCGCATCGTTAAATAACTTCAAACACATATTGTTCAAAAATTCGATCTCAACCATTCAAACACTTCAAAAACGAGCGATCGAAGGAAAATTTCGATACATTACTAGTGTCGTTCGCAAAATTCCTTTACGTAAGATAGGATTTTCCATTTACTCCACTTCGCAACGGAACCGGTGGTTCATAATGACAGTCAACAGCCGTGTGAACACCTGTTGTTTGTTGTTCCCCTGAACATAATCAGCGGGTGGATGCGAAGGCAGACAGATCAGAACCGGTAAACTCATGCAGTTCGAATGGTACCCTCAGAACTGCAACACTGACCACTCGAGAAAGAATAGAACATTAAGAACATTCAAAAAGCTAGTCCTAATTTCAAAGCAGATCTGGGTGGAGTTTTACGGCAAGTGCATCCGAGGTTCAGTTTCCCACAGATTCATCGATGGCCCGAGTCGAAGTCTAGTTAACAATATTATTATAATGCATTATGGTATAGAGACTATATAAGATCTTCGGTCGACCAGCGCGAAATAACAGTGTTCAGGTGATAATCTCTAACGGTGAAGGGAAGATTGTTCACTATGCAGAATGCGCACAGCTACGGCCGAGAGGGAAGCTGCAGTTTTTATAACAGCACTGTTCTTCGGCGTATCTGCTGTGCTCGTATAGAAAATTTAATACAATAGCTTCGATTTTAATTAGCAACATGGAAAATTGTGTACTACAAACGAGTTTAAATTTTTGCGAAATCTTGATCATAGAAATTCAATATGTGAGTAGAGTTCTAAAATGCGACGTGCCAAAAATGAAAGGAAATTAAAATTAATTCACATGAACGTATGAAGAAAATTCAGACGGTAAATTTCCCTGCAATTGACATTTATGCTCCATTAGCGTCTATCTGCAAAGATATTGAATGAGATTCAACGCGATATTTCCATGAAATTAAATCCATTTAATGATTCTCAAACACGCACAACGAATGAAAAATATAATTTCCAATAAAAAAAAATCACAGAAAACTTCGACTATCAGAAGAAAAATCATCTAGGATCATGAACGCGCCCGAGTTGAAATTCGCCAATTTGTTCCTATCTGCATTGAACGATGGCTTGATTAAATACGGACAGCCCTTAGACGTAGAAAACCCTCGCTGGACAAATCGACGGATATTTTTCGCACCCTCGAACCATCACTATCCACCATCATCCTCCTCGACCGCAGTTTGAGGCCCCATCTGCATATAATACGTTAGTTCCGAAACGCGGCCATACATCAACGTAACACATCCACATTAGAAACCATCGATCTCCCCGCAAACCCATATCGAAAACGCTTATTCTCGAGCACTATCGACATGTGCGATCTGATCCGGCTTGTAAATCACGCAACCATTCTGCATTCGTCCGAATAAATCGATTAATTAATTATGCGTTGGATTATTGAACGTCGCGTCGCCAAATTAATGAACGCGTTCGCTCAACGTGTCCCGGAGGCTTATAACGATATATCGCTTCGCTAATGAACGAACTCTTGAGGATGTAGCGCTCGATATGGTCGTATTAAGAATTCGAATTTTATAAATAAATAAGTTTTGAAATCAAATAAGAGGGTAAATGTTTGACTTTACAGTTTTCGAAACGAGCGAAACGCTTAAATCTACCCATCGACTCGACTCGGCCATTACTATCCGAACGTAAATCTCGCGCAGATTTCGCATCCCAGATAACGTTTTCCCCATAAGAATATAAATATAAACGGGCGCGAAAATTCGAAGCATCCGAACGATGCGAAATTGATGTTCGCGAGAACAGCGCGTATGAAAACCGAACGATTGCACTCGCACGAACGAATTCACAAATAAAAGCCTGCGAAAATAAAACGCATACTTCTCTACATAAACAGTGATGAAATATCGCATCCGTCAAATATTTCATTTATCCGATATAATATGTGCGAAAATAAGAATGTGGACGCTCTTAATCAGTATACATTGACTAATAACTGAATATATTTATATGAAAATCTTTTTTTTTTTTAAATAAAATAATAATCAAGAATCAACTATTCGATTTTACACAATCACCCTCAACCCCCCGAATATTGAAATTCGAAGCCGACTAGACGGATGGTGCACATTTGTACCGTTCATCCCTTGACCGGGGGGAAGATTCCCTCCCGATTTGTCGGGGTTTCGACCCTCGAACCTGGCATCAGATTCTGCTAAATTTTAGCACATACACATATACATACCACAAGAAGAAGTCTGGCTCCATCGAGATCGAGGAATTCTCTCAATTGCGCTACGCCCACGAGGGCCGAGAGTTTGTTCTGTACCAATTAAACTATGCGCGTATACGCTATGATTTTTCGACGAACATGTTCGAAAACAAAACGAAATTCGTAATTGTACACGTGTTCGGTCATTAGTTGATAATTGTATGTAATCTCGGATGATCTTCGAGCGTAATGTGCATTATTAATAGAGACGTCGGAGAAAAAAATTGGATGTTTTGTTCGCGATGAGTATCACCTGTGTATTTTTTTTTTTCCGGACGCGTATTACATATATTCGATGCCAATTTATAAAAATCGAAAAATACTATGAAATTTTGAAATTCTAGTCGATTTGCTTATGCTAGAAATAAGAATTTTGTGAAGACCCCAAAAATGAAAAGCTATTACTGAGAACTAAAGAAAAAAAAATTCAATACATAAGCTTTTCAGTAGAAAATTTGTATACCAATAAATTTTGAAGCTATTAAAATGTATATAGAAACGAATATCAACACTGTTGTCATTAATGTTTCTTCTTTAAGCTATCCAAAAATGTATCATTTACAAAACATAAAAAAATCTGAGAAAATTCGACTAAAGAATCAAATTTCATACGATTTACAAATTTCCATACTATAAACAATCTCGATATATTCAAATATAAACAAAACTATAATAATTCCTATTCTAATTTAATCGCTTTATTTATTTATGGACACAATAAAATCCTCTGAAATATCGAAATTATATTCGAGAGACGCAGGAAACGGTAGAATCCTGAAAAATCCGTTAGCTCTAGACGAAATTAAAAAAAAATACGACCAGATCCGAAAATAGGCGAATTCCAGTCGAACCAGATCGTAAAACATTAATAAGCACAAGATGTTGAATACTAAATTGAACGAGTTCGGACTCATATAACTACGTAGGTGCGAGGGGCGACCGTTAATAGGAATTAAACGGTAGTCGACCGAAACTCGCGATTGACCTCTCACGTACATATGACTTTCGTTCAAGTGAATTATGACCCGAGAAAAAAATGCGAAAACTAAATCAAAATCGACTGTATAAGAAGCGATGATTGTTAAGGTTTTGGAAAAAATTCGCCGATTGAAATAACTTTGTGATGATGGAAACTCACCTGATTTAAAATCGCCAGAGTATAAAACGCAGGAAGATTCTTCGAACATTATCAGAAACGCCTATCATCGAGCAAGCACCATCTGAAATATATCAAAAATATAATTGTAGTGTGTAATGAGATTTTAACGCTTCATATTTCAGGAAATTTGCAAATAAAATATGTTTTTGAGTGTATGAAAAAAAAATGACATCCTGAATGAAAATTTCGAAAATAAATGAATTCAGAACAGTTGAAAGATAATCAAATGAATTTTCTTTTTCAAAATATGAAAATTTAAATTTGAAAATATTTTTTATTTATTATAATTAATCTATTGAATCTATTCAATATTTAACACGTACTATCCAAAATGAAATAGAATTGCGTAGATTTTTCTTCAGGAAAATTGCTAATTACAAGCAACTCAACATTATATTACATACACTCCAATTGAAAAAATGAAAACCACTATCCAATTGACCAGTTAACAACATGGGAATACATACGTTCTTCAACTGAAATCCTCATCTTTTCAGATTCATATAAAATCGAAATGTGGACGTACATCGACAATTGCATTATTTATAGTATTATATTTCGACCGTTCAAGTACTGCAACACTAGTGGACCAGGTTCCTTCTTTTTTAATGCGTCCATCCTATTTTAACGAGTCTTTCTTCACTCAATAGATATGAGATTATACTTCAGCTTTTGACCGATTTAGTCGAAATGTTAAAATATTCGAAAAAAAATAAAAATAAAGAAGATAGAGAAGAAAAAAATGAAAACCCCACGAAACAATTGCAATAAATTCATAGATGGTAGGCGTCACTTGGCCGTAGCACTCGTATAGTGCAAACGATAAATAACGACCGATGAATCGATTCGACGCAACGGCGTTTGATAATTTTCACATCGGCCGGCCATGGTCGTGAAGTGTGCGGTGTGGGCGTGTCGGAAACGGAACCACGCCTTCGTCCCTTCTATGCCAAATTCGCGACCAGGACACCAGCTCGCTAATGGCCATATCTAACGAACTTTAATGGCCATGCTGAATCGTCCGCACACCGAGCCTGATTCGACTTAAGTTCGTCGAAAATGCTAAATTAAAATGAATTATTTCAAAAAAAGGACACAATATTAATTTTTCTTTATCACACAGTTCATTACTTTTTTCACATAGCGATTTGAAGCTGTCTCCCATTGTAACGAATGTTACTCGTGAAGAGCTTTCCAATTACATGCGTCTGATCGTTATTGGATGCTACACTGTAAAAAGAAAATCTTAATAGCAGCCCGAATTTGGTTTGTTTTTCACACAGTTCTAAATTCAAATTACCCATAGGCATTTTCAGTATTATATGAATTCAGCTTGGATAGGGTTACTCGCAATTAGAGCAAGACTGAAGGGCCAATTTCGTATAATTAGCAACAAAATTCAATTTCAGCCAAACAGAAATTTCAGTATGCAACATTTTTAAGATTTACTTTTTACAGTGTAGGTACATTTTGTCCATTGTACTTTAACTATTCTATACAAAAATGAAATTTTCAACCGAATTTGATTTTCAAAAATTTTTAAAAGACCGTTGAATAAATGGAGATTCTGTGCACAATCGAATTTCAAATAACACACGAACGAATAAACAAAACGACACTCCTGTATAAACAACCGATTTATATAGATTTATGGCATCGTCACGATTTTCATTCAAATCGTCCGTCTAAACCAAAATCTTATTGCCTTGCTATAAATCAAAAGAGACGCGAAATTCGCGCATAAATCACACGCTCGACTCCAAAACTTTCAAAAAGTGCAACCAACTTCGACAACTCGACATCATCGGAGCTCTTTCTTATTTTCATTGCAATCGTCATCGTTAAACTCGAACTTATGTGTTTTTTTTTAATATATTTTACACGTGCCGGTGCAAAAATATGCGAGTGCATACATATATGCATATTGGCGAATTTGAACGGGGCCTTTCGCCGATAAGAGGTCTTCGGATTTTATGCGAGAGTTTTAACGCCGAGAACGACATTTGCATTTTAAGCGAACGATTTGCATGCGATCAACAGCGCCTTGTTTATTGCGGCTATGTGTGCGCGCGCATCGCCTTTCGACGTGTTACGGCCAAATTTTTTGGCGCCAACGCCGCATTTTCGAAAGAGCTGAAGCTGTGCGTGTGAATAAATTTCAAATTGTATCATCGATGTCTGTGATGTTTGAATGTTGAATAACGGTTTTGGGAAAATTTTCAGTCGATTTGATAGTTTTTATTTTAGTATTCAATTTGAATTTCTGACACATATTGTAAAGGCCACAAGTGGGACAAACTATGTCTAGCCTAAACTAGCCGATCACCTAAGTTGAGAAACAACTACGAAGGCTATACCTGATGTAAACATCAAAAAGGAGGAGTCCAGCCTATAGATGTCATATTTACATTTAATATCGATATAAAAGCAAAATAGCACACAATTGCTATAATTACCAAAGCATTCGTTTGAAAGATGAAGATTAAGTTTAAAAATCGTCTCAAAAAGTATATTTTTTTTATTCTAAATTCAAACAGAATAAATATTTAAAAGGAAAAACATCACTTGCGAAAAATTGCATTTGAATTCTCTTTAGAATCCAACAGGAGTCGAACTCGACATCACAGCAACACATAACTCAACACAAACGCATAAACCAATTTACCAACTGCTGACTGCATATGAGCATACCACACATACTGCATTTTAAAGCAATCACTTACACAAGTTTGCTTCAAAATACAGAAAAACAGACACGATTCCTTCAATTACACAAAACACCATCCCCACACATACACACACTCCGGCACCATCGTCGTTCACCTCAATTACATTATCAACTCCGGAGAACATCTTCGAGCGTCTCGTTAGCAGCAGGCAGAGCTGCAGCAGTAAGATAATAAGCGACTGATTAAAATTCTGACGAAGTTAGCGGTCAGTTAGATGATTGCGATCCACCGGCAAGGATAATGGACCGGCAAACACACGTTATGTATGATCACAGCACTTCGTATCTGAAAACATCTAGCAAAATACTGAATAGTTGCAGAGTACCGAAGGGTTAATTTGCAATTATGTGCAACAATCTGATTCTCGTTTCAAATCAGATTATCAAGCGTTTAATACAGATTATATGACGATATGCACAGGAATCGCTTCTATTTACGCTCATTTATTTGGCGGCAAAGGGATATAAATGAATTCGGAACGTGTGCTTTAATATATGTATCGTCAAATCAGTCAACCTCTTCCTAATACATGGTCAACTTTGAACGCATTTTTCTTGAAACTTGTACCCCTTAGCCTTTTCAGTCGTCATATATTATCAATGGTGAAAATATTTTATCACTTTACGAATCAAAAATTGATCACAGATAAGTAAATCAGGCTGAATAAAAAAATAAATTTAAAATACGCAGATATTGTGTACGCACTTAAAATCGATCTTTTCACCGACTATAAATTAAAAACGTTAATTAGATATGCATTCGATCTTTGTTCGCCGCTCTGATCCCAATGAGGTTCATCTGCGTGCCTATATAAGCCATCGAGAGGCAAAACGACAAGAAACAATCCTGTGCCTTCTTTGCCAAGCAATTACGGTAATAAGCACACGGTAACGAGCACATTTTCTAGTACTGTTCTACTGTCTAGAACGGATGCCCAATTCACGTGTCCGTTCAGCAAAACGAACTGTATATACGATACTCTCGGGTTACACGAGCGTCCCCTTAAGCTAGGAACGAACTGCGGTGACTATTCATGTAATATTTTCAATTTTCCAACAGTTCCATCGACGCCGTCTATCATTATGGAGATCATATTTTGTTATTCGAATTGCGTGTGTAAATAGGAAATTCTTCGATTTCAAGCGATTATTCTCCGTTGTGTGTTTCTAGCATTAGTTACCCCCTTGTTTGACTATGATTGCCGCACGTAATTCGACCTGGGTCGTTAATTGATTCATCAAAATTAAACTCGGGGAACGGATAACTACAGGTGCAAAAGGGATACTGTTCCATGTTCGATACAGTCATCTATAGATTCGTAAACGATAAATAATATACCAAAAAGAAACATCAAAATAAAAAAAATTGAGCAATTTTTTTCAGATCCGAAATCTGAAAAATTGAGTAGCCTCAAATTTTCTTGTAAATATCAATGAATACTAAATGTTTCATAACAAAAAACTTTAATTTATATCACAAAGACAGAAAAATCGACATAGGAATTTACATTAGATGAAATTTGAAAATTTTTCAGACCTCTTCATACCATAAATCCAGACTTGACTGTACCGCGCATAACCGCCGATCGAAAGCAATTTGTGTTGGTTCGTTGGAAGTTGAGCGGCGAAACGTGCACTTCGGCTTCGTTTAGTTTATAGTTTTAGTCGACGTTCGTAATTCGATAGTCGATAATTGAATGTTCGAGAAACGTTTTGCGTTACTTGAGGCCGATGCGAAACATTTTCAGACGCATTTGCGCCATTCCTCAACTTGCCGATTCAGAGATGGAACTCTTCAGCGGTACATTGCGTACGATATTGGCTCTTGATGCTTTTGTGATCGATTTGGGTTTGAAGCCAATTTTTTTTTTCATTCGGATAGAGATGAGACTCGGTTTTGCGTCAAAAGTGACGCAGAATTGCGTCTTTCTCTTCGTTGGAATCGAGCGATGATTCGGGTCAAGAGCGGATCCTAAAAAGTAGGAAACATTATGCAGACTTATTTCAACTTTCTGCACTAATTGTAAGATTCAAGGTGGTTTATTTACTGAAATCATTTGGTGTACAATTGCATCGGCCATCGAATAAAAAATATTTAAAAAGCTTTCAGCATTCGGATGGAACACACTGTGCGCTTTATTCTACAGCCTACGTACATATTGCGGAATACGCAAGTATTTCTGATAGAGTCCTCAAAACATTCTTCAGCAAGAATCCTTTCGCTACGTTGTCGCCGAGATGGCGTAATCTGATAAAAGTCTTGGGATGCACAAGCACCAAGCAAACATGCACTGAACCGTTATTTACATTGTGCAGAACTGAAAAATTGCGAAATTCATATGTGCACGCAGTATCAAAACTGCATGATACACGAGTACGTACACTTTTGAATATCTTAAAAGTGTGATAAATAATTTGATTAACATTGATATCTAATAGATCTTAAGATTTGTACATGTATGTATGTAATTGCTGAAATGATTTATTTATATTTTTAAGCAACAGTGAATTCTCACCATCCTAGAAATGACACATTTGCACTCACGAACTTAACGTTGTTTGACATAGGGATTATGTACCTATTATATCTAAATATTTAAAAATTTCATTGAATTAATATCCATAATTTTAAAATTTTCTTTACATTATTTTTTATAAAATTTTATTTAATTAAATCTATGTGTATATGTACCTTCTTTAGACAGATATGGGTACGTATAAGTGTGTGCATTTTTTTTTTTATTAATTTTTAATTTCGAAAAATTACAGTCAATGTATAATATAACAATTAGATAACCTTATTTAAAACAAGCTTTCGTTGATTTAACAGATTACAGGTACTTATATAAGTAAAATAATAGCAAAATAACTTACCTTTCAATACACATTAACAACTGTCAGAAAGTTAGGTTATGATACTGACATTTGTACAACCAAAGTGATTCCGAAAGAAAATAACGAATGTTTTAGATGCACAGTTCAGAACTTAACACAAACAGTCCGTATAAAGAAAGAATTCTCGAAATTTTGAAGAAAACACAATAAAGAACAAAGACAGTAACTGGAACGATGTTGACGTATGAAATGTCAAAAACAAATGCGCGGTTAGCAACAGCTTTTATTTAGACATCTATCGACACACGATAAAATGTTTTAATCCAAATTGGGTGAACAATTTGAGAAACTTATTTCTATTTCTGGAAATATTTTCGAAATTTTCTAGTCTAATGACAGGGCAACAGAATATTTTCTTCGTTTTAATTACTGGATTTGACGAAAAAATAATAAGAGGTACGTTCATGTTTAACGCACACCATTGTACCTAATAACATGGCCTAATTACATATGATTGAAAAAGGTTTGTTTGTCTACGATTATGGTGTTATTCAGTCAAAAGAACGATCAAAATATTTTTTTTTAAATACATACTCAACTTAATTTAACTTAGATACATCTTATTTATACTGTGTTTCGTTACATATTTATGCTTGACACGTTAACCTACTTACTTTTCAGTAAATCTAAGTTTGTTTACAATTAACTTGAATGTTTCGAAAAGAAAATATGTACGTTTTTGTTTTGAATAATTTGGTTTCGAATTATCACGGTTTTTGTATTCAATCGATTGGCACTGAAAATGTTTTCGAAGTGATTTCTTTCCAACTTACGTCATAGATTTGATCCAAGATTTGACGTTGATAATTTTTTCAGAATATTTCTATGCTCTCCTCAGTAAAAATAAGTTATAAATAAGTAAAAGTCACCAGGTTTTTTTCTCAATGGAATTTTCGATTTGTTTGAGATGAAAATGAGCCGTGTGTGTGATTTAGGCCACCCATTTTTTCAATTTGAACTTAACGATAAATAGGTATGAGACAGTTGTATTTCTGAACTGATATTACGCAAGTCTTCTAGACTTTTTTTCTATTTTACAAGAAATGACGTTTCTTTCAAATATGTAGACGTGTTTTAAAGATTTCAATGAATTTAAAACTTGTATAACTGCCAAACAAATTTTTAAGTCGTTTTGTATATTTCACTTCTATTGGAAAACGCTACTTCTTGAATACTTTACAATAAATATATTCTGTATCGTACTACACAAATTAATTTATAATGAAGTAGTTAATTACCAATAATACATATAATATTCTGTCTTTAAGTGAAGTAAAACCACTATTTTGGATGTCTAACAATAAGATCATATTCTTTCTAATTGTAAGTCACTTGTTTTCACTTCATATTAACAAAAGATTTTCTTTTCATTATTGCAAACAAATGTTATTAAGATATTTTTGAAATGTCAAAGTACTTTTCGAAATGTTCCTTGTATTTGCCAATGCACTTAGGAAGTTCAGTGCACTTTCAGCCATACTGGTTTACAAGCTAACGAACTTTCACTGAAAATCGAACACAACGAATTTTCCGGTTGCATTGACTCATTTTCATAATTTCAGACATATTTGCTTACAACACCACTTAACTGTTTTCAAACATTGACCAACAAAAATAATCATAACTCTCCCAACCTCTTAACGGATGCTGTGTAAAAGTTCTATATCTAACAAAAATTCTCATTAAATATTATTTTTCATTTATCATAATTTTGTGAGTATCTAAAAATCTAAATTTTTCCTATTTTGAAAACCACTTGATGATATTCAAATACCACTGTTAACGTTAAGAGCTATTATTAGGATATATTTGAAATCCAGCTGGTCAATGTGCTCCAATAAATAATCAGAATCAATGCCGTAGGTACATATTCTAATTTATGACTAGCATGATTAATCCTTTTTTTATTAAAATTATCAATTCGTCTTGATTTTTTAAGATACTAAATAATCAAATCAACGTCACGATAACATATCAATGAATCAATAGAACACACATTAACGATCAATTTAATTTTGATTATTTAGTAATTCGATCTAAACCAACCTTGATTATTATAAATTTTTCTCACCTTTCCTAATTATTTCGTACCATTAAACTAATTAAATTGAATTATAAACCAGTTCAGCGTGACCGAAATCATAAGCTAAGATACAAAGTAGGCTCGATCTTTCAATCGTTTTTTGAGCTACTTACAATTAGTAACGTTCCTATAAAATTTAAGAGCTTTCATTACTAACTAATTGCTAACATACGATTGAAAGATCAGGTCTATTTGGCATTAACGTATTAGAACCTATTAGAACTATTGACTTATTAGAACTATTGGCTTATTAGAACTATTGGTCTATTAGAATTATTGGCCTATTAGAACTATTGGCATATTAGAACTATTGGTCTTTTAGAACTATTGGCCTTTTAGAACTATTGGCCTTTTAGAACTATTGGTCTATTAGAATTATTGGCCTATTAGAATTATTGGCATATTAGAACTATAGGCCTATTAGAATTATTGGCCTATTAGAACTATTGGCCTTTTAGAACTATTGGCCTATCAGAACATATTGGCGAGACCGATCGCAGAAAAGTGCACTTCCGGAAAAGCCAGCACATGATCTGCAGCCTATTGTCGACGCAGCATCCGGAGCCCGTCCAGAAGTGCCCAGCACGAAGATCGAGCTGGGTGTAAAATTTACAGTAAACCCGCTGCCAGAGGCCCGCATACGAAAATAAATCCGATCCGGCGTGCTTCGGAGCTTTCAGTCTCGGCCTCCCGGGCTGCTAAGCAAGTCGTGAACGCGACACAACCGAGTCTGAAGTCTCCAGAAGGTGGCCGAAAGCCCTCGGGAGGACTCCATCGAGGGATCCGAGGCTTCTCCGGAGCCGCAGCCAGTCCACGGTCGAAGGCAGGGACCGGAACTGCCGTCCTGATGGTCAGACGCTCGACGATCGAGGAGTTGGTTTCGCTTCTGCTGCACTAACGATCAGCTTTGCTTGTGCTTTAAGGAGGGTAGGGCATCTAAGTCGTGGAAGATCCGTCTGATTTTCTGTGATTCGGATAGTTTTAAGTGCGGTGCTTGTGCCGAGTGGTCTGTGATTATTATAGTGGAGCATTTGGGTCAAGGGTGGTTGGGGTTTTTATATTTGTGCTTGAAAATTTTTCGAACGATTCCAGTGCCCGTGGGCTCGATGTGTGCGACCTGAATGTATTTTTATGAAAATGGGTGTATTGTGTGCGTCGTGGATGTGAATTTGGCGAGTGAGTTATTTTCTCGATCTTTTCGATGAATCCGGCAGGTGTGCGGGTGTGAAAATGCAATTCACTTATGATTCTTCGATTCCGAAGTGAAAATTCGAATTTAATACGTTTGAATAGATGACAAAACTAAATCGAGCTTGTCTGGTTACTGGACGAATGTGAAAAAAATTGGAGTTTATCCAACGAGTGTACCTGACGCCGTTAACATTTGTATCAACCGATGATATAATAATTATCATTTTCAATAATCGCTGCATTTCTTGAAATTCGATTTTATTTGAGAGGAAATCTAAAAAGTACCATGTTCAATCGATAGACGATTCAAACTTCATATATCAAAACAACAATTTGAAAAATCATGAAAAATTTGCATTATTCTTCAATGAATCATTTTCTATCTTGACCTATCTGAATCGGTATGAGAACAATATCTATTTTCTTCAGCTCTGTCGAATTGTCCATCGTATATCATTTGAAAATACCACGAAAGCCAATATTTTGGCGCCCGATCACTCTAGCATGCCGTCTCTTGTTTAATTATAAATGATGTACGGAACTGGCAAGAAGATCGCCAGCACTTTTACCGTCAAACGATTTTCGACAATGATAAGCGTCGATTTCTTTTGACAAAACTTATATCAAATGTCATATTATTAGGTATTTTCTCAGATATTGAGTCTAACTCATATATGGAATAGTATGAAGCATTATGTATTTATGTGGTTTTGATGGAATATGAATTTGATTTTTCCGAATGTCTGTTCGCTTATCATTTAGTTCTAAATTCTAAACTGTATGTAAATGTTTACAGTCAATTTTGCTTGTCCTGAGCAAACATTGTTCAAATATTTCATCCGCATTGTTGTGCAATGAAGATTTCCAAAATTCATATAGGTACATAGTTTCATGCTCATCTAATGATATTAAAATCATTCACTAATTTTGCTAACAAATATTTATTATTGTTGAGTTTAATTAATCAAATTAATACGAAATAATGTAGAATTATTTTTTACGTGTTTTCATGTAAAATACTTTCGTTTGTTTACTTGCTGTGAAACGATACAATAGATATCATTAGAAAAATACTCATACGAATAGGTAATCACAAATCTTTGGCTCAAGTTCAAGATAGTTTCAAAATTAGCTAGGAGCTATATTATTTTACGTACTAAGAAAGCTTTTATTTTATTATATTTACAAATCGTATAGCATTTCAAATTTTATTGAATCTCTATCTATCGTATTCCAATAAATGGCTCATTGTTGTAGAAAATTGTCGATTAATCCGAAGAAAATGGTTTCATTTATTTGCGTCACACATCTGTTTTTATTTTATTTCAATTTAACGATTGCCTTATTTTTAGAAAGCGGAACAAAATGGTGAGATAAATCTCAAAATGGCACCGGCACCAGGGAAAAGAGCTATAGCTGGATCGATACATCGTATAAGAGAATTTGAATTAGAAAAGGTAAGTTGACTACACAATTTGATCACACATTCAATCAAATTCAAAATTTCCAATTGCGTCATTCCGAAACGCATAATCTAATCAACTATCGAAATATTTCATGTCTACTCAAACTGTTTTATATAAAACTTTATATTCAAACTTATATAGGTTAACCTTGCAGAAGAATTTGATATACTGCAAATTGTCGGTGAAGGATGGTTTGGAAAAATTTTGTTGGTAGAGCACCGAGGAACGGATACCGAAATGGTACTGAAAGCTTTGCCTAAACCTTATGTGCCTTTGCGAGATTTTTATCGCGAGTTCCATTACGGTTTGCATCTAGGAGCACACAAAAACATCATAACTACGTATGATGTTGCATTTGAAACTGCAGGCTTTTACGTATTTTCACAAGAATATGCTCCTTTGGGTGTGTGCATTTTTTAAATGAAATTCAAATCAGAAATTTACATGTTAATGCATATTATGGAATTTCAGGGGACCTCACATCAAACGTGTCTGATACTGGCATTGGAGAATTGCATACGAAGAGAGTTGCTAAACAATTAGCAGCGGCCTTAGATCATCTTCACGCTAGAGATTTGGTACATAGAGATGTGAAACTCGACAATATTTTGATTTTCAAATCAGATTTTTCCCGCATTAAGCTTTGTGACTTTGGTGAAACGAGAAAATCCCAAACGCCTATACGTAGAAGAAACGAATGGCTTCCGTATGCTCCTCCAGAAGTTTTAAAAACACCCATTGAAGATACATATAAGTAGGTTTCGAATTTTTCATTTAATTCTGACTTTTCGAGAAGACATTCTAATACAATTATGATTTTCTATTAGGGCTGTTACCTCTCACGATGTTTGGCAATTTGGTATTGTAATTTTCGTATGTTTGACTGGATGTTTACCATGGCAAAAGGCAGCTCTTGATGATCCAAGATATGTCAGGTAAAATATACGAAAAGTTCTATTGATTACCTACGTCTACATTTAATTATAGTTTTAAAGAGTTATTTTAATATTTAGATATTTTAATTGGTATAATTCCTCTAACCCATTGAGAAAGCAACCGAAGCTTTTCAAATTGGTATCTTCGCGCGCGCAAAAATTTTTCAAAAAAATTTTAGAACCTAGAACAGATAAAAGACCGCCAACACTAGGAGATTTACAAAAATACTTGGATGATAGATGGATGGCTAAAGGAATTAATGAAAAAAATGGAACTGGTAAATATTATAACATTTCTTAATATTATTGAATTAATAGAATGACATGAGAACGATTATGTTTAATATAAATTTTCAGAAGGGACAGAAGTAGATGAACTTTGTCCTTCAATGTATAGTTTTCATAGTGACATAAACGAAAAAAATAAGTTATTACACATATTTTATGAGGCAGGTGTTGAAACAACAGTTGATAGAGTTGCCAAAAAAGAAAGAATTCGACAATGGATACAAAATAGTGTGATCAATGAAGAAGATGAAACAGAAGTATTTATATGCTTTATAAGGTTACATCTATTTATTTCTCATACGCTTAGAAAAAAAATTTTTTTTTCAGAATAATGGCAGCAACATGAATAGTATGTACAATTCTGATGACGAAGAAGAAACCAATATTCAGCATGCAATTGAACAAAATCATTTACGATTTTCATCAATGAGATACACCGATTCAAAACACATCAATCCCAGAACTGGAGAAATCTTGGAAGCCGACAAATCTTCTAACCTTAATAACTCATATGATTTAAAAAATATACAACCACTCACAACAAACGACAAATTTTCTAATCAAAAATCCAAAGAAAACGAAAGTCCATCACAGAGTTCTATGAAAGACAGTGCATACGGTTCGATCGATTTCAAAACAACATCTCCCCTTGTCGTAGACAATCGTCAAATGTCGATTAACGAAATGCACGAACAGAAAGCATTCCCAAGTCAACAACTTCAACAATTTTTGCAAAAAACTCAAATCAAAACGTCCAATTTACCGGCAGGTTATTCACCGAATTTGCACAAATCTCCCTTGCCCAATTCTAAATTGAACTTTTCGAAACCCATGTCCCCTATCAATAGTCAATTTGCTTCGAGAGAATTGATATCTCAAAACAAAATGAGATCCATGAATCATTCGACTTCTTCGCTCACCAATGCTCCGAGGAGGCCTATCGATCAAATAGATAACAGAAACTCTCCTCTATTTAGTTCTATGAAAGACAGTCCATATGATTCGAACGGTCCAACTTACAAAAATAATCTAGAACCTTATGCGAATACAGAAAATACATTGAACGTTGTTCAAGGACAAATGAAAATAAATCCTTATGCTAACACTCCCTCGATGAACCACAATATGAATGGGAAAGTTATGAATCCTCATATGTTACAACTTGAACCAATCGAAAACGATGAAGAAATTACAGCTAATCATATTCAGTTGACTGAATCTGAAATGGATTCTTTAATGCAGATTAAGAAAATGTTGATAGAAACTAAAACTGGATTACCGGAATAATATGGATATCTTAAAAATAATAATAATAAATAGAAAATTAGTTTTATCTGTCCACCGTTAGAATTATTTGATCTCTTGAAATTTCACTAATCTTGAGAATTTAATTTACTGATAAAAAGAAGGCTGAAACATTTTTGAATGAATAAGACTTCTTTTAAATACTGATTAGTATTATGAGAAACCATAATATTACACATTTACTTAGATGGTGTGTAAAGAATCCATTTTAAGAACTGTAATAGTCGAATTATTTATGATATTTTGTAAATAGTTAATTAATTCACATTCTTAATTTAAGTAGAAAGTAGATTTAAGTTTTGTATATCCTCAAATTTATAAATATTTGTAAAAAACGACTGATTACTTTATACTTAAATAAATTTTTATTTGATTTCTTAATTTTCGGTACAAGCGTGGTTAAAAAAATAAATATTCATAGATTTTGTAATGCTCAAACCAACTTATGTTTAATAAACTTTTTATTTCGAACCAAGTATTTATTTTCAATTATATGTACCTAATCCATTTTATTAGCGAACATTTCGAATTTTAAAACACTTTTCTAAATATAAAAAGTAATTTTCCGCAGGTACAAATCAGTTTCAGGCGTGCAAACTTGACGACGCAAAAGAGCAAACGTCAATTGTGCGACAGAGAGGAGCGCGGGAAGCGACGCAATTGACATAACCGTCGATTGGGTCGACTGTACTCTCGCACCCGAGTGGCGCTCGACGTTCGACCTTTGAGGTTATCTCGTCCATTTCGGTGTTTCTATGAAATCGTCCAATATCCGTTTCCGAGTCGGAAGATGAAAGTTCACAATTCGGTGGCCAACGTGGTCCAGACCGTCGAGCTGCCTTCGGCCGTCACCACTTATCTGGAGAACAACAAAGCCGAAGATGAAGGTATCGTCCCCTCGTCGTTTCTGTGTTTTTCTTTTTTCGCGTTCGATTATTCGCGAAGTTTTGGTCTTCAGCATATTCGACGTTGCGATTGAAATTTTGGACGTCGGATGCCGGCTATCGGTCGCGTGAATTTGACGTTTGAAGGAGCCGTGGGAAAATATTGAAATTCTATTATATGGCATTTTATTTTCTTTAGCAGTTGAAAAGTCTGAAATAAAACAATAAAATATGCTTATTGGCTTATTATAAATGTGAAAATAAAACAATCCATCGAATTAAATATATTTGTTAAATCATCTCAATCTTCCTATTTTGTCATATATATTACTTACATATATCTTAATTAAGGTCTATCATGATTTTAACTGTTTGTTTTAGTTTAAAATCTGTTCTCAAAATGAGACCTAAGTAGTGGGGAAAAAACAATGTATCCACAATGATATTTCTTTTTGATTTATAAGAAAAGGAATCTTGATTTTGTTTGTCATGTAACTAACTGCAAATTGTGAATATGAAATTTATATAAGATCAGGTCTTATATATGTAATGCTTTTTATCAATCTATTTTCATGTTTATAATTATTTCAGATAATTCTTCGGTTAACGGTGGTATTCTACAAGATACTAAACATGTATGGTTATCAAACGGCTCCAAATTCACTGTAGTTCACATTGAATCTGGGCAAAAAATTGCAGCATGGACATTTGGAGCTGCACTACGGTCAGTAATACATCCTGGTATCATGAACATTGATTAAGAGCCGTTTTTTTCACCGTTATAGTTAACTAACCAGTGAATTACAGTCTGTCCTTCAACTATCCATCTCCTGTTAGGCTGATCTTTGACAGTTCCTAAATGAAGGACTGACTGTAACTCTCTGGTTGGTTAACTAAAAGAATGAAAACAGCAGCCCTAAATATCTCATTCAACATCCCATATTAACTTTTTTCCAGAGATTTCAAAGCAAAGGTGACTTGTGTTTGTGAATTATCACCACCTTTAATCGAAAATACTATGCAATTGCTTATTGGCTTGGAATGTGATTTAATCGGTGGAATGGTTTGTTTATTCCATTGTAATGGCTCAAAAGTCCTGCGAGCGATTCAGATCGATTGTCAAGTCATTTGTATACAATACATTGACAGTTTTCCTGGAAGCCCTTTGAATTGTTTTGATGGCAGTGTATTAATTGGAACTCATGGTGGTGTCACTCTCGTTTTAGATCTGAATCGACAAAACTGTGCTGAAAGTAATATATATGCTGTTTTACTATTGTGATTTCATTTTTACCGTGTTATTCACTAGTGAGTTTCTTCTTTCAGCTATATTAAATTCCACCGATGAAAATGCAGTAGTCAAAGATGAATTAAATGTTGCAAATTTAATGGTTTTATCTATAGACAATCTGGATGTTATAGTTGAACAGAGAGCAATAGCAATAAGAAAAAATCATCATATCGCCATTCAAATAAACGAGGGCTGTGTACATAATGTACATTTCATTTTACGCAGTCCAGATGACACTGTAATGCTCAAAATTGAAAGAGAAAATGTTTATGTGACATCGATTTTATATGTGCCCGAAATGAATAGTGTCATTATAGGCTTAAACATTGGTGTTTTTCAATTATGGAATCTCACTACTCTTCAACTGGAATACACGTCCCATATGAACACCAGTAATTTACCAATAACTCATATTGCATTTTTGGTAAGTTATAGAAGTTAAATATACATAAATACATATATTATTATTATAAATTATTATCATATAATATAATATAATCATATATTATTATATAAAGACATACATTATACATAAACACATATATATATATATATATATATATATATATGAATTTTCATTCTTTGAAAATAAAACTTTTGTGTTTTTTAGGAGCCATGTGATGATCCTCGTGCCTTTTGCTATATTTGGATTATCCATTCCGTACTTGATAGACATGAAGATGGTTTTCCTATAGCTGCCATGTATTCATTAACCTATCAAGAAAAAAAGAGTATTAATGAACAACATTGTATTTATAGAGTATGTTTACTATATTTTACTGAAGCATATAATTTTTATTCACATCTTCAAATTTTTCATTATGACTTTGCGTATTACAAAATGAAATGAAGTTTTTTTTTTTTTTTTGCAGAATTTCATATCATGTAATTTACGTTTCAATATAGAACTGTCTCACATGGATGGCTTGAATAATTTTTCAAAAAATTTCACTGGTGGACGTTGTATCAGTTGCCAATCTCTTGTTAAAGCCCCAAACAAAGAAGATGCTGACGAATGTATATTTTCACAGATTTATCGAATATTTCATTTAATTAATTTTACAATATTTCAAATCAGAAACAATTTTAGATGTTCTTAATATCTGCCAGATTGTCTGGGAATGTTGGACTTTGAGTACCATTTCTCCTGTTCATTCTATGATGCTTTTATTTGATATCGATCAATGGTATAAGGAACAAATGCCACCAGGTAAAATTTTAATTTGTAAATCTTATTATTTTATTATTCAATTAATTTTTAAAGTTTATCTCTAACTATTACTTAGAATGTTCTACGATGCAAACAAATAATTATATGTCTGTCATAAATTTGAGCGATACCTTAACTCACACTGCTAGTTCTTATTTGTGTGATGTGAAAATTAATGCTGATACTTTGACATCATATTTTTCGGTTCAAAGACTTGAAGAACATTTTTTTCCAAATGCTCTTGGATATGGTATTTTTTTTCTCATATTAATTTAAATTATTCAAAAATTAATGTATTTTTTTAATTTGTAATTTTAGAATGTTTCTGCTTGACAAATAATGAGATTACCAAAATTCTGACAATGGGAGTACAAAGACAATTATTAGCATCTATCAACAAAGTTGGACCATCTATTTTACTTCACCCAACTAAAATTTTTCATCAATGTGTAAATTCTGGCTTAATACCAATGTATATTGAACCATATCCTACTTTAGAAGCACCTGAGGTAATATGAAATATTAAAAATATTCAATTTCAATAATTCATTGACACGTGTATTTATATGAATCATTATTATGTTTTTGAAGCATATGCAACGATTGGTCCTTCTTTCGATTGCTCTAGAAGCACGTTTAATACAATTTTTGGTGAAATGTGCATGTGACTGGGCAACTGGAAGTCACACATCTGTTGGGTGTACATTACAATTATTATTAGATTGGTCTTGGAAAAGAGCTTTGAGTTTGAAACAAAATGGAGATCGAATAACTATTCCATTTTTCAATCATTCTGGTATTACCCCCGATAGAAACACTATTCTTCAGCTTGATAACTGTGTGCGACAACTCGGTCATATCGCATCACTCTATAGTTCAATTATAGAAAAATGTTCTGCTTCAATGTTGCCTGGAGGTAAAATTAAATTTAGTTAAGTATGATTGGTATATTTTTAATTTTAATCAATATTTACAGTAATTGAAGAAATTCGAGAACGTCAAAAAGTCATTCAAATAGTAGCTCAATACTTTCAAGTAGTCCAATGGTTTTTAAATGTGGGACTTTTACCAGAATTTCATGTCAACCAATTGTCAGAAAACATTGATGGCCTTCCATACCCTGTACAATCTCTTACTGAATTTTATCAAAACAGGTGTGTGCATATACATATCATGTAGCTAATATTATATATGATCAATTAAAATGAATGATTGGATGTTTTCAGACGTCTCAAACTACACTGTTTGAATGGAGAAAATCCTGCTAACGAAAATCTTGAAAACAAAAGTTGTAAATTGCTTTTTATTGATGAATTTATTAGAATCGATTGTTCTGAAAAAAAGATTAAAAAGCAAGTCATAAATGTTATGTTTTTGTATATATTTTGATTAATTTAATAATACTGTTCATAATTGCATTTTGTTTTCAGTTTATGGAATGAAGATAAAAGCACTATAAATGGATTGTATCCACCGCCATCATTACATTCATTATTAAAAATTTACTTAATACCTGAAATAAAAGAGGAGCATAAACATTCTTTAATTCTTTATATGTTGATTGACTATGCTATGATATTTGATAATGAAAGGTATTTTTTTCATATGTACACATATACACATTTTAACCTTATAACAATTATATGTTTATACTTTTATCGATATTGTTATAGATGTGAAAGTGTTATTAGACGATTGATGCAATTTCCAACTATGTTCGGTTTAAGTAACACAGCAATTAAAGTAACTCAAGCTTTCTGGCATTTAGATCATAGAGATTTTCAAGTATTGTTTTTTTTTTTCAGTTGATGAAATGTTGAATTCATATATTATATATTTTTTTTTTATCATTTTAGTTGGCACTTAATCAACTGCAATGTGTGCTAGCTGGAGGGTGTCTATCACAATGGCAACATGATGTAGTACTATCTTCACTTCTTGTTCAAAAGAAAACCCAATCTGCTCTACAGTATTTGCATGTTAGAAAACCATATTCTTCCAATGAAAGTGTTTGTAAATTACACGATGACTGGGAGGCTTGCAGCAATCTTTATTTGTCTCGTGGTTTGGTATATGAAGCTTTTAATTTGAATAAAGATGCTACCAAATATTTGTCAATCGATGAACGAGAAGAGCGTCTCAAAATTTTTTTCACTGGTATGCTTCCAAATGTATTTCTTTAGTTGATAATTTTTAAAACACATCAGAATTTTCTTTATACATGTATGTATGAAATTATTTTAGGCTGTAAAAAAATGAGTTTGCTTTCCAAAGTGTTATCTTTGCCTCTTAGTAAGCACGAAGAAAATGTGTTCATAAAATTCCTTAAAAGTATAGATGATTCACATGCTAATGATATTTTAGTTATGTATTATTTGAATAGATCAAGGTAACACCACTTTGCTGAAATTATCAATGTTATATGCTTTATTATTTTTGTTTTATTTATATATTTTTAAGGTATATTGAAGCACAAAAATCAAATGATGAATTGAAACGTCTGACAGCAAAAATTCAACTGCCATATGATGTTACCAACAGTTTTTCTATGAAAAAAGAACACATATATAAAACAGAAACTAGAGACCAATTAGTAGATCTTTATTGCAAAACTTTACCACCTATTACAAGACAGTTAGCAAATTACACTAGTAGTAATCAATATCTGAGTCATAAAGGTTGATTGAATCTTGTAACTTTTGATTTTTTCGTTTATTTGACAGACAGATATTCTAAAATGATTTATTATATTTTGTAGCAACAAATATTCCAGTTCCTATGACTGTTAATGTTCAAGCAAAAACTCCTAAACCCACTTTTTACAAGTCAACATTATTACAAGTAGTTTTGAAATTATTTTTATTTCAAATAAATGTTAATTTTTTTTTAACATGTATATTTTTGTAGGAAACTATAGATAAAGCTAGTGAAACATGGATGAATAAATCTTGTGTCAAACGTAGCCTCAAAAGGCTGTATCAGATTGAAGAGACTCCTTTCTTATGTACCCCAAAATTAACTAAAACCATTCAAACGTAGGGTTTGAAATATTCATAAATGATCATCGTTTTTTTTTCTCATTTTGATGTAATCAATTCAATTTTCAAGGTTTGAAGAAAAAATGAATATTACGCCTGATGAGACACCTGTTAAAAAAGCCAAATTAAATACACCTGAAAATGAACAGTCTCCCTCAACGAAAATTGGAAATATTAGTGTTAAACTTTCTAATGAAATAAACACTATTTTACACACTCCGATTATTGAAAGAAAGTCTAAATGGATTGTAGATAATGTCAGTAATCACTATTCAACTGAGGCATTATCATCTAGAAGAGAATCTACACCACAAAGCATTTTGAAGGTTTTTCATATATATTTTTTTTATTTGTGTCAATGAAATTGCTGAACTCTAATATTGTGATTAATTTTAGGTGCGAAAACTCAGAGAGTTCTGTAATTCTTCACCTGTCTATTCTAGATACCTTGCTGAAACTGATGAAGAATTAGAAACTAATAGCCAGTATACTCAATCTGACAATCTCTCCAGGTAACTTAAATTTTGATCCATATTTGTACTTGTATTTTCCGGAATCTCATCTTTATTTTTAACTTTTTGATTACAGATCTATTCGGTTTAAAATACCATCAAGAAACAATTCTCCTTCGCCAATCTCAGAATATCTATCAGATGTGCACAATAGTTTCACTGATCTTTATAACTCTGAGCCAGTCAAAAACAATTATGTAGGTTTGAAGTTTATTTCTTATCAAACGATAATGCGTATATGCCAATTCACTCTATGATTTAACTCATTATTTCAGTTCAATAAACATTTATCATCTACTAGTGTATCTCCTAGAAAAAGTATTCATCACATGTGTTCTGATAGTATTCATGTCAAAGAAAGTACTTTTCATGAACATGATAGGTAACACAAATATAATAATAATAAAAAAAATGATATTCAACTGATATTGCCAAAGGATTTTAATAATTTATTATTATTTCTATAGGTCTTTATCGCCAAATGCTAATTTTCATGAAACAAAACATATATTTTCAACTCTAAATTCAAGTGCGACTTCTTCAAAATCAAATTCTAAGACACATTCACCATTTAAAAATACATTACCTGAAAATATCGAAAGTAATATGAGCCATACTTCATCCAGACTCAATACAACAAAGAAGCATCAAATATCTCAACTAGTCAATATTTCTAACATTCGAAATTCATCTGTAATCAATAAGACAAGCGTTTTATGGTCAGATACTTCAGAAGAAAATATATCTGAGTCTCCAATAGCTTCTAGAGTGGTTAACGAACCCAAATTTACGAGATCAGAATCTAATGATTCGATGACAGCACTTAAATCTACTGAATCCTGTAAAAGTTTTGAAAGCTCTAATTTTTCACAAAACGAAAACGATGCTTATTTTATTGATGCAACTACAGATAATTTACCATATACCTCGAATTTCACGACGGAATGTCCGAAAAATATCTCTCTTTGTGCATCTGAGGCTCCGTTGCAAACAGTTGATGAAGAATGTATAGAAAACATTGAAAATAATGATAGTATTGACCAGGAAAATCCTTGTAAAACTAATTTGAATATGTCTGAAAAAGTAACATCTATTTTAGACAGTTTTTTGAATTCATCTGCAGTCAGTGGTAGTTCAAATAGAATTGAAGACCAAGATTCTAATAATGGAAATTTGCAATCTTTCGAGGGTAGAAATAATTGCGAAATTTCTCCACTTGAAACTAATTTGGTGAGAAAATGTTTTCTTTTTCATATCATTCAGTTTAATTTCATTGTTTTTATCCTATCTACTCTTTAATCATTTTAGGTTGAAATCAACACTTCTGATACTTTAATTGAATGTGATAATAGAAAATCAATAGAAATTGGTGAAATGTCAAAATCTACTATCTCCTTATGCCAAGAGAATGAAGTATCCGAAGAAATCAAAAATGAGTCAAAGGCTGTCTCTTCTTCATCTCAAAAAAAATATGAATTGAATTTATCATCTGAAACAAATACATCTTTGCTACAATCAAAAACGCTATTTTCACTGAAGACAGAAAACATAAACTTAACCCCCGATGTTGCATGTGAAAAAGAAGATGAACATAATATTTCTCATCATATCAACGTGGAAAGTGTACAAAAGATAGATAATTATGTTGAAAAATCAATACATGAAGATGTTGAAGAAATCAATGAAAATATGCAATATAGTTTGAAAGAAATTGACCCTAATTTGAATTCTACTGCTAGTGATAGTAATAAAATTCTCACCAGTCCTGTTAAATTGTTAAAAGCATCAAAGACTGCTTCTGTCACAGTTTCAGAACCAAATTCTACTAATAGTAGTTGTATTGAAATTTCTACAAGCCCTGTTAAATCGGGAACAATGACAGAATCACTATCAGAAATGAATTCGTCGGCAAGTAGCATATATGGAAGTTCTGCCACCCCTACAAAAACACCGAAATCGACAAGAACTCTTAGAACACCCCGCAAAAGCATTGATAGTGAAAGTGTTACTTCAGATCAAAGTTCCAGGCGTTCTTTGAGGAGTAGTTCTAGGCGTAACACCTCTATGACTTCTCAATCATCTGTTGATAGTGATCAGGAATCCAATTCTTCATTCAGTAAAACCCGACGTTCTGTTTTGGCATCTGTCAAACCAAACTTATCAGTTATTCCTGAAATGTCTCACGGTGACGATAGTAAATCCTGGTTAAGTAAATCGAAAGATGCTACTCAAACCCCAATCGACATTGCTGTTTATTCTTCCTCTCGAAGGTAATGTATAATTTTTGTTTACAAACTCAGATGTTATTACAAATTATAATGTAATTTTAATCAATTTTAGATTAACAAGACATCAAAAATCACTTTTGGAAAAATCCAATGTATCAATATCTTTTGATCAAAGTAAAAACACTGAATCCAAAACTAATATGTCTACAATTGAAGATGTTGATTGCGAGAGTGACTCTGTTGATAGTAATATGACCACCGAAACTCTGGACCCAATCCTTCTTTTGGACAAAAATGATTACAAAGGTTAAAAAAACTTTATTTGGGTTAAGAAAATACTTACAACTATCAAATTAATTTTTGATTCTTAAAATGTAGGCCCTCCAGATCTTGAAGAAAATGCAATGTTGAGTGAAATTTATACTTTCAGCCGAGAATCATCAGTAACGTCAAACCGCTTGGAAATAGATTCTGGTAACAAACTTGCACATAAAATTGAATAAATACTAATAATACTTTACAATATGAATTTTTATCACTTATTAGGTAGTCGAACTAAAGAAACTACACCAGATTCTATTCCATCAAAATCGAGAAAATCTCATAAATTATTGTCTGGTATGTATTATTTTCTTCTTTTCACATAAACATATTCCTATTTAATACGTGTTTTTCCTCAATATAGAAATCCAAAAAAGTCCAGCTAGAACAAATAGTCCTTCACTTCTTCCTGCTATTCAAGATGTAAGTGCAACAGATAGTCCAAGCAGTAGGCTTAGAAGACAATCCTTTAATAGAGCCGTTGAAGCTCTTAGCACACCTAGAAGATCTCGAAGACTTTCCACTGATTCAAAAGTGAGAACTTAAAACTTAAATATTACCATTAAGCTGGTTTCTGATAATTTTTCATTCTACTTCTACAATCATTACCAATTAGTAAAATCATATATGAACATTAATGTTATTTTTCAACAGAAAAGTGAAATTGAATCAAATGCTACAGAGAGAGAAAGTTTGCCGAAAAATTCACCTGAAAAAGGTCCTATTTTTTTCCCTTTCATCTTTCTATTTTTATGTTTTTCGGTTTTATTGATTTTTTTTCGTCCATGTAATTTCAGAAGATATTAAAATATCCAGTGAAATACAACCTATGAATCCTTCTACATCTAAAGGTATTTCATATGACTAATAAATTTTGATTTTCAATTTACAGTTGATTATATTATGCTAATAACTTTTCACAGATACTGAAGAATGTATTATAGCTCCAAAGCGACAGAAGCGAACTAAAGCTGCATCAATTCATGGTGAAACATCCGTTTCGAAAATAGATGTTGCAACACCATCACTCAAAAGGTATCGAAACATAAAATTTACCGTAAAACTATTTTAAATACATCTATTCAAATGGGTATGTTTTTGATATTCCAGAAAATCTCGAAAATCTATTTTTAACACACCTGTTACAAAAAGCGATAGATTGAGTGTAATTGAAGAAACTTTGCATAAGCAAAAATTTAAAAGAAAACCTGGTGCTCATAAAATCGTACAATCTTTAGAATTCGTAAAGAAATAGTTATATATCATATTATGTTATACTTGTAAGTAATCAATATTTTGTATACTCATCTATGTTTAGTAAATTTAATTGAAAATTTTCAATGTTCTTTTTAGTTGAGAAAAGATCATTCCTGAAGATTTAGGACTGGTCTTTTTACTGTTTTAGTTAACTAACCAGAGAGTTACAATCAGTCCTTTTACTACAAACTAGTGTTTTTCAGTTTTCAACTGTTTTAAAGTCTTGAGATTCCCATAAGTATACTAAAAATATTGATCAAATACATACAAAAATTTAAAGTACTTTTTTTTTTTGGATTTTTTCGTTTATTTTCAAAATATTTTTCAGTTCGTACCAATTGTTTGTTTAACAAAATTTGAATTTGATAAATTTTCTGTACTAATGGAAGGATGTTTCTTGATTAAGTTTTCCGGTTCTGTCAACATCATAGATAACTTAAGAACTTCTTTGATGGACGAGTCTAATTCGTTAACAATTTTTGGTTCATTTTCGAGTTTTTCATCATCACACTTGTTTATTTCTCTTTTGAATCTACTTTTTTTGTTCTCAATAACGTTTTCATCGTTTACTTCCAATATATCTCTTCTACCCCCTACATGATTCACTTCAGTTAAATTTAATATGTTTGGTGAATTATTATCATTCATCATTTTATTTTGGTCTACTTTTCTCGATTGATTAACGTGTATACTTTGAATATCCATTGCATTTTCTTTAAGTTTAAATAATGCAATAGGAATTGGTGGTTTTTCACCAAGGTTATGTGCAGATAATTCATTTTCATTTTTAACTAATTCTTTATTAACATTAATCTGATTGATATTTTCACCCATTTGATAGGATTCAGATTCATGCTTTTTGTGAGTTTGAACTTCTTTAGAATTATTCTTTTGTGCGGTTTTATCATCAAAAACTTTATCAATATTATTTTTATCCATTACCTTCTCTGTTGGTAAGTGTTTGATTAAGCTTTCAGTCATAGTATCTAATTTTCCACCTAAACTTTCAATTGCAAGTTTTGCTAATTTTTGAATACTTTCCACGGCAATTTTTTTATTCTCTATTTGGTTCAATTTATGGTCTTCAGCATTTTTCAAATTTTCTTCTTCTAATTCTTTTTTAGTTTTCTTGATTTCTTTTAAAATTTCTTTCTGCTCTTGAATTATTTCTCTCTGTTCTTTCTCGTGTCTCTTAATTGTTTCTAACAAATCTTCTTTTTTCATTTCTTCATTTTTCTTTTCAGTGATGGAAACATCTTGCTTTGGCAAATTTAATATTGTAGTAGGTTTTAAATGTTCAATGTTCTCATTTGAATTTATTTTATTTTTTCTATTGTTTGTGTCAATCATTTGAACAACTAAATCGTTTTCTGAATTTTTATCCCCAATTTGATTACCATTATTTTTATCTTCTTTTGAATGTAAATCTACTTTTGGAGGCAACGGATTTGGTGGTTCTAATCGAGATTCCTTTTTTTCATCGACTTTAGGCAGCTCTAACCTTAAGTCCTTTTTTTCATCAATTATAAAAGATTCTAAACGAAAATCTTTCTTTTCTTCAATTAAATGTATGTTTGATATTTTATTGACAGTATCTAACTTTGCACCTGAAATTTTACAAAACTGAATATCTTTTTGCTGTTAATACATGTATAAAAAATATCAAAATTTAAAATTTTCTAACCTTCATTATTTTTCGAAATTTCGTGTTGAAAATCTTTTACAATTTTATTATCAGGATTGTAGTTGTTTTGTTTTATTTGTACTTTATAACCAGAATTCATATTATCTATATCCGATGCTTGAAGATTTGCATAAGTGCCCAAAACCATAATGATTATACCAAAACATAATACAATCTACAATGTTACATGTTAATATTCAAGATATCTATCATCTGCATAGTTTAATGTGCCTATAAATGAAAATGAAAATTTACCTGAGCTAGAACTCGCTCATTTGTATTTTTGAAAGTAATACATATAAAACATGCTGCTGGAAATATTACACAAATAATAACACCTATAGTAGAACCAACGAATCCCAAAACTAATTCTATATTAGGAAGCATTAAACTTATCAAAAGTGTGATTCCAATGATAAAAATAGTCAGATATTTAAATCTATTATCTGGCATCATGTTTCCCATCAAATCATGGGGTCCAACTTGTCCCTTTTATACAATAAAACAATATTTAAAATTATTTGATTCAGAATTCATAATATTAAAAAAATATTCCATTAAATTACCTTTTTGTAAAGTAGTGAATATAAACTCACTCTGCAAGGAAATATTATTAGTGGGAAACTAAATGCTAGTGACATCACAAACCCCATTTTGATAACTTCTGTCATAATCGTAGGACTGAGATTAGTAAGTATATTTCCTGTTGTGGAAAAATAATCAAATTTTGTTTAATTTAATACTGACTATTATTATAGTGAAATTATATTTAAAAATACAAGCCTAAAATAGATTGATTACAAAAAGCAATGTATCCAAAAAATCCTACAAGAATGTAAACAATTGAACAGATTGTTACAGCGTTTTTCGTAACAGCATTCATTTTCTCTAAAGAAGCATTGGGTAGTATATCATAGATTTCAAATAATTGCCTAAAAATGAAATTAATTGTAAAATTGATAAACATGTGTAATTTTTTTCTGTAACAAAACTTAAAACACACATCTAGTTGATTTCAAAAAAGGCTAAATATGAATTATTTGTTAATTAACTGTGATTTCTTTAAATTATACAGTTAATAAATAGTACACATTAAGAGCTTACGTTTGACAAAACAATGACATCGAAAATATTGGTAGACATCGAAGAATTCCATCTGGTTTCCAATATTCAACAGTGTTTATCCATTCACCACTGAACATAGGATTTGCAGCTTCCGCAATAATCTGATAATAGAAAGGAAATAAACAAAAAGCAAAGAAAAATTATATTTTGAAAATTATACTCACCTTCAGAACTAAACAAAAATAAAATACAATTGTGATCATGCACACATTGCTAAGACTGTCCACATTTTTCAAAAGTCCTAATGGTAAAACACATATCAAGGATATAATAAACATTATACCGACCCTAAAAATACTTTAAAATGTTAGTTTTATACATTTACTGTTATTTAGATTTTTTCATGAAAATTCACCTCAAGTTAGAACTGTAATTTATTCCAAATAATTTTGCAATAATCTGAGGACCCAAGTCTCCGATAACCACAAAATATGCTATACATGTGCCCATTAAAAAACCTATTATACCAATTTCTACGAAAAATTTTCCTGAATTTCCAAATACATAGTAAGCTGAAAAAAAACACAATAATAATATCTTATAATATAATATATTTGAATGAGTGTAAAACTATACATGCCTAAAACTTCGAAGTTTCTTCTTCGCGATTTAATTGCAGACTTGACTAAAAAATGACTAGCTAATCTAGACATAAAACCACTTAATATTAACAAAACTATTGAGAGGAGAATACCACACTGAAATACATATTTTTTTTACATTACAACAGTATCACATTTTCAGTATTTTAAATTAAAATAAGCAATTTACCTGCTGAAAACAGAAAGGCATGGCCAAAATGCCAACACCGATAATACTATTAGCCAATGTTATGGCATGCCCCGAAATGGGACCAAACTTTCCCATTTTCTAGAGCTACCAAACGTCCATTGTTCAAATGGAATCTAGAAACAAAATTAAAATGAATTGCAAAAGTGAAACGTTTTTGTAGGTGAATTCATTTTAATTTAAGATTGAGTTGATTTTTTTTTTCATTTATTTCCATGTTTTTACATAGTTTATGAAGGTTCTTCTAATATTTTTTTTTATGTTTTATTAAATTATTTCATAGCTCTCAACGGCTATTTGACACATTTGTGTATTATTATCAAAATTTGTTGAAATAAAAGTCTAAAACAAAAATACGACTGACAATTCTTACTAAATAATGAGATTGAACAAGTAAATAGAGACAGCGCACTGTCAAATCGTGCAAAACGTCAAACTACTGTCACCCGTATGTCTAAACGAAAAAGAAATCGTCCATACTTGATGAATTATTTCTGAAAAATGTATTTTCAAATGAAATAAAGCAAAAAAAAAATAGATAGCCAAGTAGATAATTTCATAATTTGAAATTAAAAAAAGACGTAAGTGCAAACAAAACGCTCTGAATTGAAATAATATCCATATTTGATTCGACAAATATGTGGGTAGGTACAATTAAGTTGGCATTACTGATTTAGTAAACGTCAAATGTCCGGCGATCAATACATAAGTCGATGTGTCACACCTACTGCTACCGTTCACCGTTAGCGAATCTCACAATCAACGTCCGCGGCGATAACAAGAGTAAATAGAGAAAAGAACCGATGCGAATCCGCGCGGAGGCGGTTCGAAGGCGTGTGGGGGCGCATTCCTCGGGCTCCGGAGACTCCGGTGACTCCAGTGAGGGGCACACTCCGGTCGTCAAGTCTTTGGAGGGAGTCAGGTGGCGGCTTAACGTAGTGGGAGGTTCCGCACACTCGAGACACTCGCCCTCCACCTCCTTGGTCGTCGAGCTGCAGTCTGCGCGCTCGGCTGAGGTTGTTCGGTTCCGGTGCGACCGTCAACACCTACTCCAGCTGCTGCATCAGCTCAAGGCTGCGCTACATCATTGCGAGCATTTGGCAGCTTAAATTTTACAAGAATGGTAATGGACTTAAGTAGAATTTCTTTTAATTGTAATCGAAATGCACAGTTAGTAAATCAATAGTTTATTTTCGTTATAACATATTTAAACTTATTCTATGTATAAACATTTCAAAAATAAATTAATCAGTTGTATTGTATATCAACAAAGGCACTTCCAAATTTGTATAAGCACCTTTTCGTCGCACACACTCGACAGTCTTCAGAAATAACATTTTTGAACAAACTCTACTGAAGGGTTCAATTTGTTAATTTTTTTCGAAAAATTCATTCATTAAATATAATATTCAAAGTCCATACATATAGTTTAAAATTAATAAATAGTTAGTCTAAAAATACATATAACAATTTTGTTATTTGTGCAAAATAAAAACATTAGTAAAAAAGCTTAATAACAATTCAAAGAACTACACGAAAAAAAATATGGCACAGTAACACCGAAATCATCAAATTTCATCATATTTTTCTCATTAGATAGAAAATTAATATTTGAGTATAAATATTCATCTGATAATTATGTATACAATAAGAATGCCGATTAAGAGATTATTATCCTTCTAATAAAATGTTATAATTAGCTTTTTTTTTTTTTCATTGACCTCTGATCAATATCAAAAATTTTAACGTTTCATTTTTTCCAATATAGGTACGATCATATCGAACGTTGGTCGCTTTCCTGGATCTTCGTTCATACAGATCCTTATCAACTTAGAAACATGAGGTGCGATACCCGGGCCGATAGTTATACGTAAACCTTCCAAAGCTATCTTCATACCACATTCCATAGGAGATAAATCAGCAAACGGCACCTAAAATACAAAATATCAAATTAGACAGAATGGAAAGTGAATTGAACAAACTTCAGCAAGAAAATACATCTCTACTGGCTTTAATAGAACAGTTAGAAAAGGAAAGCGCAGCGTTAGCTGGTCGTCTAGCTGGCGTAGGAGGAGAAGAAGCCAAAGCCAGAGCCAAGGAAGCTCAATTGAATTTACAACGGCAACTCACTGAAGCTGAACGAAAGATACAACAAGCTCTACGTATTCAAAACACTGGACAAAATCAATCATTGCATCCTTCCGATGTGAATCAAAATCAAAGTGAAATGATAGAATCATTACAAAAGGAATTAATGAAAATAAGACTATGTGAAGCTGAAAATGAAGCGACAATACGAGAATTAAGAACTCGAATTGCTGAATTGGAACAAGATAAAAAAAGTATGCATGAAACTGTAGTAGATAATTCGGTAGCACATTTACAAGAAGAATTAATTGCAGTTAAGTTGAGGGAAGCCGAAGCAACATTGGCTATGAAAGAATTGAAGCAAAAAGTGATTGAAATGTCAGAAGCATGGATAAAACATTTACAAGAGCATAGACAAGAAAATAGAACGGCTCAGTCTTCTTCGGGGGTTTTGAGCACTCCCAAAAAAATAATACGAGCATGGGAAAATAGAGGAATAGATGTTCAAAAACAAGAAGAAGATTTGATGACGATACGTATAAGAGAAATGGAATCTTTGGCTGAATTGAAAGAATTGAGATTAAAAGTTATGGAACTAGAATCACAAGTACAAGTGTCCACAAATCAAATGCGACGACAAGACGAAGAAAACAAAAGTATGAGAGAAGAAATTGAACGATCGCAGAAGAGATTGAAAGACTTGGGAATCAAGTTGAAAGAAAGCGAACAAAAATGTATAGATATGGAAAGCAAAGCTAATTATGAACAAATGTTAATAAATATAAAATTCGCAGAGGATTCTCAAAAAATTGCTGCATTAAAACATGAAATTTCTGTTTTGCAAATGCGTAATCAAATAACTCTAACTGAAGATAAACTGAAAAACAACGAAGACAAAATAGAAAGAGTTCAAGAATTACATGCGAAGGATTTGTAAAGAAGATTTATATCAATAACATTTAACAATTAATTATTTTCATCAAACCTAACCAGTGATATCAAACGTCGGTACTCACTAATGATATTAGGTATATTATGAAATAATTTTCATATTCAAATTTATATTAATGTGCCAAATATTTACATACAATTACAGTATTAAATCAATGTAACTTAATTTCATCAATAAAACTTTTTAACTTCATACCATCATACGATTTTTACTGATCAAAAAAAAACAATAATACTAACTTCTCTAGTAGCCGATTCCCAGAGAAGTATTGCAAAACTCCACATATCAGCAGCTTCCCAATTTCGTTTGGCAGCTGGCTTTTGTAAAGCTTCTGGAGCCATCCAAGCTGGCTCATAAATTCTTCCCTTTTCTTGAAAAGAGAACTTTGCATCTGCCATGTTGATACGAGCTGTAAGATCTTCATCAATCTGAAAAATTAATGTAGATTGTTAATTAAAACTAGCATAAAATAACTTATGTACAACTTTCAATAAATATTAACTGTTAGAAAAAAAATATCTTGATCTTACGTAGCTACGTTACGTTATGATAGCTATCATAAAGAGACAAAATTTCAGAATGCATTAAAATACAATCACCATTATATGTTTACTGTTCAAATGATATGCAGGAACTATTTTATCTCTGTCTAGAGAATGTAAAAATGCCATTCCTCTAGCAACATCACATGCCAAACGCACGGCAGCTCCAGCATCTACAACGACTCCTCCCATTTCTCCTCGTCCACTTCCACCACCAGAATGTAACAAATTATATAAAGATCCCCATGCCATATATTGTGAAATGACAACCAAATTTGGAGGAGATACACAACATCCAACCTAAACAAAAAAAATGTTTCAGCTATATTATGATATCTGACAAATAACTAATGTAATTTTACAGTGGAATCTAGCTATTCTAGTTTAATATGAAAACATTTTATCAAAAATCAAAAAATATACTCAATTCAAGCTAGTTATTTTTGATTCCACTGTATGTGATCAATTTTAACATACAACAGGTAAAATATTGGGATGTGAAAATATACGAAGTTTTGGAAATTCTTCATTGAAATCTCTTTGAATGCGAGTTGTACACTCTCTCAATGCCAAAATTTTGGCTACAATGTCATTTTTTTGCCAACGACCGCGCCATGTTTCTCCTGTAAATTAAAAGGAAGTTCAAAACAAAAAAAAAAAAAGTTAAAAATTCAATATGATTCATAATTTATTGAACGTACCTGATGGAGTTGTTGCAATACGGGTATGTAAAGATAACTCATTTATGTTTATACCCTTGTGACGAGACAATGTGGCATCGCGACTGCGAGTTTTCAACCCCAACCAAGATTGATCTTTGAAATGAATTTTATTCAAGTCCTGCCCAGCTTCAATGGCTAATTCTTGTAATCTAAAGCAAAAAATATGAACTAGCATTTCACACAATTCATTGAATTAGTCACAATTAACACTGATCCCGAGGTTCATTGAGAATTCAAATTTTTTTGAAAAAAAAAATTGAAAGACTGATTTACTTTACCTCTGAGAAAGTTGACCCCTGGCTTTATCTAATGGAGTATCGCCATCTTTGTTCGCCAATGACACAAGAGCACCGGCATTGACGAGATCTTCACATATTGGACCGTAGCCCCAAAAACACGCATAATGAAGAGGCGTATTTCCATGTTCATTGATGAAATTTACATCTGCGCGATGTTGAAGCAACTAAAATAAGAGTGACGATTATCGAATTATGCACCCTTTTCACCTCGTAATTCATTTCCGATCTATATTATTATGAACGTACTAATTGTACAATGCTCCGATGACCGTGAGCTGCGGCGAGGTGAAGAGGGATGTCGTCTCCTCTATTTGTGGCGTTGATGCGAACGCCGCGCTGAATCAACATCTCGACCAACTTGATGTGACCTTCTTTGCAAGACCAATGCAAAGGGCTGAATCCATGATCGTCACTGAAATAAAACAAAGATAAATCGCAGTCGAGAAGATGAACAAAAATTGATAAAATTGCACAAACGTAGCAATCGAAAACAAAAGCCAGTATCGAAATGTATATAAATAGGCGACGATTGGTTTAGGTTAGCGTTTTTACATTCATTACATTTTCTTATAGTGTGAAGTTTTACAGATTTTGAAATGTTTAATACGAAATCATAAAAAGCTTTTCCTCGAGAGAGCTTCGTTAAACGATAAAAATGTATATTTTGATATTTTTTCGTAAATGTAAATATGGTGCTCGCGGTATCGTTCAGTGTTGTAGGTATCCAACTAGGTTGACCTAATAAATGGACGAGTGTACGATACATGAAATGCGTACAATAGAATATCTTTAGTATTATCGAATAAGAAACGGTCGTCGTCGCGTATGATTATACAGAGAACGAAAGAGAAACGTCGACCTCGACCTACAGTTTACGTACCCGAGATTCATGTCGTGCTCGGTGTCGTCCAGCCAAACGCGGACCTGCATAGCGTTCCCGTCTCGACACCATTGAAATATGTCCTCCATTTGATGACGATTCTATTGAGGCTATCGTCGGAATATCCTCGCAGCGAAGAAAACGCGCGGAAGACCAAACAAAATCGCCCACCTGTCAAACGCCCCCGCACTGACGTAAGGGCGACGCCCGTCCGTATGTCAAACGTTAAATTTGGTCTACGCGCGCGCATATTTCGGCTCTCTCCATTTTTTTATTTTTCAAATATCAATTCTGAATCTGAACGCGATCGATCGATTTGATTTTCCATCGAAACGAATCCGTACCTATCGATATGAAAACGGCACGTTTTTTAATAAAAAAATGATAATATGCAAAAACGAAAAGCTCGAACACGTTGGCAACGGTGAGTCGCACACATGCGCATTTGTACGTGCGGCGCACACCGAGTTGAATGTTTGATTGTTCCCCGAGTCGTGTCGAATAAAATGAGCAATCTGAGAGGAAAAGGATGCGAGTGCGGGGCGCAGTTCCCTTGTTGGAGCGTCTCGTTGTCGGAGGGGAATCCGCCCTCGTGGTCGGAGTTGGAAAGTCGGGTGCACGAGGTACGTCAGAGACACTGTTGCATGTATCCGACTGTAAATAAAAATCTATCACATTTTTCCCGCCTTTTTTTTGCGATCATTTTCTTTTGAAAAATTCTCGGATATCTTGCATATTGTGTTGAACGTATATCTTAATTAGGAGATAAATGCCGCTCTATTGACCTTGGATAACCTTTCTGTTTGTTTATTTTCGTCACTTACAATTAAACGTTTTCCACATTGAATTCGATATATTTTAATTTCGTTTAATTTCAACGTACGTTTTGTACGTTTGTACGAAATGTAATCCGATCTAACTCGATCCGAGAAAAGATAAAACCTAGCCCGTCGACTTCAAAGTGGAAAATATCGAATACGAAGTAAAAAATCCGTTTCACGTTTTCAGATTCCTTCCATGAACGCGGTAGATTTGCAGTATTTAAAAGATGGACATCTGGTGAGGTTTCGGGGAGCCGTTCAAGATATGCACAATCCTGAGTTTTATTTTGAAAGTTTTGAAATTTACAACAAGCAAACTAAAGAATCGCGATTTAGTTCAGGAAAATATAGGGATACTAGCGATATTGGTGTATGTTTTTTTTTTCATATATATTTAAAATGAAATCGAAACGTAACCGCAACGAATCTATTTCAGGAGTTCGAAGTTATCGATTACAATTCGTCAAAGCTCAAAAGTGCAGAAAGACAAACTATAACGGTCGTATCGATTCCCGGGTTGAACCCGTGGGTGAAAACTATAGAAAAGAACGAATCTTCCGCATCTTATCTTGTGAATCCTCCCAGCACCTCGAAATTCCACGACGATAACTCGGGTGGAAAAATGAAAAGAAGCTTAGATTCCGACGCCTTTGAAAATTCCGATCGAATGGAAATCGATTCTGTTAATAACCGTCCTAAAGATAGACAAAGAAGTGTCAGTGTTGATAATCGACTGGGAAATATTTCTCGAGATCATATATTAAATTTTCCTTTACCTGATGAGAATGGAAAAGTTTGTTTAGTGAAAGTATTTATCAAATTTAAGTTATCGTCTTCGAAATATTTTTGTTTTCCATATTATTTATAAACTGGCAATTATTTCAGATTTACGATGATTTCGATGAGATAAAATTGAACGAAATGATAGAAATAGTAGGAATTTTATCAGTCGACCCCGCTTTGAGTCAACATTGGAATGGGAATGCCACTAATGAAAATGAACCTACTTTGGATGCAGAAGCTCTAATCCACAATCCTCCGCCAAGTTTAGTTCCTCGCATTCATGCAATTCACATACAACGATTAAAACACTGCAATCCTCTAATAAAACAAAATTTTGATACAGGTAAAAAATAAAATAAAACATTAAAATTTCATCCGTAACCTATGTTCGTGAAATATTTATTCAGGATTGAGTATAGAATCGATTTTGGAAAGTTCGGAAAGAAGCAGGGGACATTTGCACAAAATATTCACACAATTGCTTTTAGGCGATAGTCTCGCTGCAGATTATTTAATATATCATCTGATTTCTTATGTGTTAGTGTTTTTTTTATATTTGATAAGTGTATTAGTTATGTATAATTTTTAATGGTTATTTAATTATTTCAGACACATTCGTCAAGATATGTTATCATTAGGAAAACTTACTCTAAACATATGGAAAACACCCACTTTACGTTATCCAAATTATGCCGCAAACTTGTATGATATCATAAAAAGCATGGTCACCAAAAGCTATTATTTACCATTAACAACCGAAAATTTAAATAATTTAACATTTGTTCCTAAGTATTATATTCATATATTTTTTGTGAATATTAATTCTTGATCTTTTCATTTAAATCGACATATTTTAGGAAAGATTATGAATGCAATAGATTAACCAGTGGAATTTTACAATTGACAAAAAATACGCATGTGTTGTTAGATGAAACTAAAATGCAACCTGGTCAGCTGAATAATGTCGGAGTTCAAAACATAACTACTCTAGGAGAAGCAATTTTAAACCAAAAAGTCAAATATGATTTTAAATACTACACAATGGAATATGATTGTGATATACCATTTTTGATATTATCTGAAGGAAAATCATTACTACCTGTATGTGCTTGATTTATTATAAGTATTCAATTGAAAATACAGGCATTCTCCTATTTACAAACTATCAGAAATCCACACCATTGACAAAATGCAGACACATACATACATACATGTATATAACTACATACATCATATGGACATTTGCCTTTGTCTGAATTTCTGTCAATTTGTAAATAGAGTAGTCTGTGTTTCATTGTTATTTATATAAACATTCATGTTTTACAGAATGATATTTCACTACCGATTACTTGTGATGATTCATCATTAGATGTATTAAATGAAACATTCGATGCTGCTCAACATTATTTAACTCTAGATATTTTAAATGAGATCAGAACATACCTTACTATGACACAGTTGATAGAATTTCGAATTAATGAAGAACCACAGGTATATTTTTCATAAAAATTTGGTGTTAAAACGTATTATCGAAATGAATTTGCACTTTACAGTACATACAAGATGATTTTGTTTCTATGCGACAAGACAACGACCGCAAAGTAGAAATGGATGCTCAAGATCTTCATAAATTGCTTGTTCTCACTAGATTGATTTGTTTGTCTAAGGGTTTTAATACAATTCACAAATCTTGCTGGGAAACTGCCAAAAAAATGGAAGAAGAAAGGTTATCAAGATTAATATAAGGTCCATTTTGTGTTCATTTAATGTTTTTATTTCATTAAAAATTTGTATTACTTATTATTGAATTAAATTATAAATATAAAATTTTTCGATAAATGTGTTTATACATAGTGAACTAATCATGTTTACATTTTCTCCACAATACTAATAGCTAAATGAAACAATGAACCAAGTATAGAGTGAATATTCATCCCATATCTTTGGTGCAAAGCTGGTGCCAAATAATATGTCCTAGATTAGGATGTAAAAATAAATGTTTCACTTAATTAAGTACCAAATTAAAAAAAAAACTATATGTAAATATAAAGATTATAGAATACGAGTATGTATATTCTATCAGCTACATTATAGTATAGCATATTATATATAGCATTATAGCATAGAAGTAAAAAATATACATATAATAGGGATATTTCTAATATTTAAGAAAAACATTGAATAAAAAATTAATCACTAAACACTCAATGAGAATAAATGTTCACTTGTGCTTGTAGGCAAGTACAATAATAAATAAATGCAGCAAGATAATTTTATAGGCATTTAAAAACTGACTGATTTTTGTTCAATTTTCACACACCATATACAGAAATAGTTTTAATTTTCAGCTTAACTAAAAATTAATTACTGACTGGTTTAATAAACCATTTATAGATATGGAAAACCATAAAATGTGAATAATAAAGTTAAATATGAAAAATAAAATTTGGCCAGTGTCTCCTCAGATTTTCAGTAAAAAAACTCACATAAATACAAAATAGATATCATAAACAGCAGTGCACAATAGTAACATTTATAAAAGTAAATCAGCTATTGCTGATAGTGAAGAAACTTCATCATTAGAAGCTACTTCAGACGAAACATTTTTTGATTGTTCTTTCGAATTTCCAAATGGTTTTCTTATAAAAAATTTAAAAGTCAACTTATTATCATGTATGTAGTTTTTCAAAATATGCAATGGAATTGCTATGCAATGTCCAGAATTGTAAATTTCTTCGATAGACATACTATCGGGTTGACAATATTCAGAGAGAGTTGTAATTTTTTTCGGCATCTTCGGATTGTAAAAATGAAATTCATAATTGCTTACATCAGTAATTTTCTGAACTCCTAGATATTTCACTCCCCAAAGAGCTAAATTTCGATTTGGATCTATCCTCACGTGATATATATACAAAGATTTACCCATGCCAATGAGTTGTACATTTTCATCCGGTTTGAGAATGTTAAAATTGTTAAATGTAACTGGATTTCCAGGTTTCAGTCGCATATTATTTGGGTGAACTTCAGAAAAATGCATTTGCAATTGGGATATATTTCCTGGAATGAAATTTATAATACACAAGTAAATATGAGTAATACTGTGATTGAATATGTTTATTTTTTTTTACCATTCCACAAGCATTGTTTGAATTCTTTTCCTAACGGGCAAAAACATCGCTTGAATTGACACTCTTCATAATGAGATTTCACTTCATCTCTAGATCCTAAAAATGTGCACCCATGTACAGAATTTTCACAAGGAGAAGCCATCTAAAAAAAGAAAATTACCAATAAAAACTGAATAATGATTAAATGTGAAATAAGATTGACCTTTTCAGAGATTTCTTCCAAGCGAAAGTTTCGCTGATTCGTAATTGTGGTTTTGCAAAGCGGACATATGGGTAAACACAATTTAGAGCGACATTTACCGCAGATATCGTGTCCGCTCTCACATAAAAATATAGGTGCCCGCAAATATTCGAAGCAGACAGGACAATCCAAAGTGTTCATAACATCTTTCAGTACTTGATCTGTAGTCGAAGCACCAGACGTGGTCGGGTTATTGAAATCCGACTTGCTGAAAAATAGATTGAATAAAAATTAGAATGACATTTTCCAATTATGAAACTTGATTTATTTCATTCTTAGCTTACTTGACTATTACGAAATCATTCTTCTTTCTCTGTTCACCTTGTTGGTTATTTTTCACATATCTTGGAGGAAACTTATTTTTGGGATGAGGATGAGGATGTGGACGCGAGTTAGAATTTTGATTTGGATGTGGATTTGGATTTGAATTTGCCTGAGGATATTTTCTGTTATCGGATTTTCTCGACCTGGAAGGACCCTGTTGTGGATTGCTAGCCATTTTTGATTCTATAAAGAATAATCAAAATATAACCAGTTAAATTTTATATTGTCTATTCATATAGAAGACATTTTGAATGATACTAATAAATAAACTTCACAAGTTGTTTATACAAAAATGATAAATAAATTCCGAAAGATTATATGCAACAAAAAAACTGGAAAAATCCTATTCGACCATCGCCACAATCACATACCAACAAATCTTCGCCAAATATAGTCCAAAAATTGAATTGTTTTTTTTTTTGAAAAATGTTTTTCCATCAGGTATTGGAACATAGGGCTACTTGATCCATACAGATGACTTGATTCCCCCTCTCATTCCAGATAAACTTAAAGCGATACATTATTTTATATTGTTAGCATTGGTAAATTATACATACATACAATGGCAAATGGCTACAATAGGATTTTTTTTCAGATTTGGAAGATTATCTATTAGTAGACAGAATATATTATTTCAAATGGTGCTTATACCAAGCAAACCCAATTAAATTTCGAGTGATTTGACTATTTTTTCAAAATCCGATCTTTCATAACGGAGATAGAAGCAAAAAACAAAAGAGGGAACCAAGTAGCCGGATGTTCGCCTAATGACTTACAGTTAGATATGTCAAGTCGAACCAAATTAGACTAATGGTAAAACAGGGAAGAACCATTTTTCGTATATATTTTAATCCAAAAGCAATGTTAGATAAGAGGCGATAAAATGCTGCTACGCTCTAGATTAAACTTTATACCAGTTTTATTTCAGACAAATATCACCCACTTGTAGCATATTGCCTGCATAAAACCTGTTAATATAAACAAAAAATGAATCGCTAATAATATAAATAAATAATGAATCGCTAATTAATGTTACATCATACTGCAATCCATCAATATGTCTAAATATAAAAATATGTATGTTCAATATGAAAATGAGGGAAAAAAATCGAATTGAAATATCCATAAATTTAATCTTCAGTAATGTTCTTGAGAAAAATATAACCACATTGAAATGTTATGCCGGTTGTCCACTACAAAGCTGAACGGAGCGGGGACGAAGGACTTATAGGCGAAGATCTCATGACACGTGACTGAAAGATCTCTGTACGTATATTATGTAGATAGGTAAAAATGATAACATGATCAAAAACAAAACAGTGGAAAAGACCCACCCTGATACTGGAAACCGATTCTAGTATCGTCTACTTCATCAGTTCCGTCGTCGTCAGGAAACTTGTGGCCAGACGCAGTAGAACCAAATGCACCGTATGGTAACTTTTAATAAAACTTGTGCTACACTAGTGATCCGTCTTCCTGAATTGGGAAGATTGATCAATAATTAGTGTAATGCAAGCTTATTGTGAAGTAGAGTCTGGTAAATGTGGCGCCAATGGGAACGTATTCAAATATCAGATGCTCGGAAAATTTAATGTTACTATACTTAAACCCTTTCATATCGGTTAAATTTCTCAAATTTTTTCAACAATCCAGTTGTAATAAATTGTAAGTCATAATTTAAAAGTACTATTAAAAATTGTTTTTGCTGTATATACAAAATAATTTATAATAATTTTCTTAATTGTTGTATTTTGAAATTCATCTAATTAAACTGATTAAACATACAAAAGATCCTTAAACTATTTTTTGGGAATTCTGTATTTTGTTTTCAGTCTTAATTTGAAACGCGAAATCAAAGCTCTTATTGTATGAAATAATCATATAGAAATAGGAGTATATGAATTCTACACACGATGATTTGGTATTTAAAACGTTTATTGAGATTGTCATCAATATAAAAACAATGATTTTCAAATTTTACAATTCAGCGATGACTATACCAACAATACTACTTGAACTAATATGAATTCACAGCTATTTTTTTGTTTTGTTTCAAATAATTTTATCCTTTCTTGGTAGGCATCGAACCAACTCCTCCTCCTCTAGCTTCGCGTCTTCTTCTGCTCATCGGTGGTGCTGGAAATTTGTCTTTCATCGAATCCATATCTGGCGTTGGAGGCATTTGACGAACTACCTAAGTATTTATTTTAAATATATAATTTTATGCATTATTTAATTTTAATTTAGCATATTCAACATTTTTAAAAATCTATTAATTTAAAATTTACAATGAAAATTATATTTATTGAAATAGATTCAACATATAAATAGGATTTTTATTACTTGTCTTTGTTGATTTTTCTTTATAATTAGATTCACATTATTTCAGTAGTTATATATTTGTATATTTATATAAAGAATATGAACACACTAAAATTTCTTACTCTTTTTAATGATTGTTGATCTGATAATGCAATATCCTCAGCTTCGATTTTTTTAATGGCGCAGACAAGGAAACCGATAACAAATAAACCCAAAATAAATATCTTCATTTTCGAGTCTTTAAAAACTTTGACCTGTTAAACGAAATTGTTCAAAATTTCGAATGCTTCGATAAAACAAAGGTTCAGACTTTTATACCTAATATGAAAAATGGACTTGCGTGCTTCATCTTTGCGTGGTGATGCTCCGTTGATTTCCTGTGATTGACAATGAGATGCAGATAAGAGATCATCGCTGTATTTATTTATTGTTTACAATGAAAAAATCGTATGTGAAAAACGGACTTTGATTCAATTACAATTATGATACACTGAATGTAATGAAAAATGCAATAATTAGATTTAATTGTACACCTATTGATTCGATAAAACAAAGCAATGTCATAATAAACTTACAATGACTTTTTTTTTCAATAAAACGTGTGTCCAATTAATTATTAATACATACAACATATTTATGTTTTTTTTGTGCAACTCCTTGATATTCAAAAATAATTATTAGATGGGTGGGTTATTATTAATATCAGTTCTTTTGAAAAATACGTATCAATCCATCTCAAATAAAAATATTCTTGTTTATAATCTTGCTGTCCACGGTTTTATAAGGTTTTTATGTGTGCGGCTATAATAACTTATATATTTACATTTTATTAAATTCCATTACAATCAAGAGAAAGTCTCATAAGTATTCATTTATTTACTCACCTAATATTATGCAGTAGTCATTTCTATAAAAATACCTGAAGTATTTTTTTCACCATATATGGAAAAAAAGGAACAATTAGCTATTGTTTAGGTTTTGTTTTTAGCCTCTTTATCCCATTTGAAGAATCGTATTTTGATAAAAATCCTATCAAAACTAAAAATGTCGTTAACCAATATCGTTGCTATCAAAAATTGACTGATGTCATAGACTACCATTAAAAATAATTAAAAATAATGTGACACTTTAAATAACTCCGTACCTACAATATGAGAGATTCGAGTCCCTTTGAGCCCCTCTGTCCCCTTTTCCCTCCTCGACGTATTAAAACTATCAAACTTCATTGAATCTTCGGTCATTTATATTAATTGTCAACATCATATTTGAATTTCTAAGTTATATTTCATGAGAACTGAAAATCTTCCCAAGCATTTTCTCGAATCAAGCATTGCTAGGTACATATCTACTTAAGACCAAAACACGTGAAAGAGGTTATGTTCAATTTTTGACATTTGGATTGCGTTATGTAGTAACAAACTAGAATTTGATTATTTTAAACAATTTGAAGATGTCGAACGCTTGGGCGAGTAGAATTTTATATAAAAATATCGCCCAAGAGATTGTGAAGAAGAACATCACCCGCGAAATCGTGAAAAAAAACATCACCGAAGAAATTGTGAAGAAATCACCAGACCTTCCAGGAGGGAGTAAGCAAAAAATGTTGGAGAAATGGTCAAACTATTGGAAAAGCTTGTATGCTGATTACAAAAGCATGGTGATGGATTTGAAAACGGAAATTCACGATAACCCTCTGAAAGCGATGGTCATCTCATCGGGAATAATTGCTTTGTGGCTACTAGCAAAGAACAATCCCGACGAAACAGATTTCAAAGAAACTCTACGTTCATACAGTAATCAACTAATATTGGTTGGAGATTCATGTCGAAATCCTGAAACTGTCAAACATTTTAAATCACTGGAAAACTGTTTAAATGAAAATACTGTTAGAGTGTTGAATCTGGGAATAATTTCGTTACTGTGGAAAGATGAATATGACAGTAATTGTGATATATTCAAAGCTCGGTGTTCTTACACTAGACCAGGTTATTTATCTATTCCATCACGAATAATTGACATAGGGTTTATGGGAAGATGGTGGAATATTTATATTAAGTATCAAGATTTTGATGTAAATAAAAAAAGCTTCAATTTAAACATATAAAATAAATAAACTTATCATTAGATCAATTTGTCTTTATATTATGTGACTTAACTTTTAATTCCAGCTTTAACCGGTCAAGCCAATATTTTGATAACTAGTCAAGCTACTTAACCAGTTTCATTTTCTTATGTCAGCCATCCACTTCAAAGCTAAGCGTAAACACACCTATACATAAGAGGAAATGGCTATATGGCTCCCACTCAAATTTAGTGAATGGCCAATGAGAGTTAATCTATTCACTTATTAGAAACCTCATGTTAATTAATTTTCATTATTTTCTAGTTTAACACTAAATTCATAAATGTTCGAAAAAAAAACCAATGTGATTAAATGAAAACACCAGCCTTTATCCCTTTAAGTAAATGTGACAAAAAATCGGATATATCAACATTATACTGGATCAATTCAAAAATATATTATCTCATCAGTGACAAAAATTAAATTGTAATAGGAAATTAACTGAAAATTATTTATAACATTATTACAATTATTATTACATACAGTAAACATATACGAAATGAATAAAACAAAAATAAATGTAATGAATGTTATTTATTTGCTTTACAAAATTACTTAGGATGGTGAGTGGCTGCTTTACGCATTTGTGTGAGAATATTGGAAAGTTCTTCACGCTTCCTCTTAGCTCTGATGTGTGTTCCTAAGCGTCGCTTAAGGAATTTTAGAGCCCTCTTGTCACGAGATACTTTGAGCAATTCCATTGCGCGTTTCTCATATGGAGCATGGCCGACAACCTCTCTCACTAAATCTCTGACAAATTTTGAATGCTTAGTAAGCATCTGAAAAGATAAATTATATTTATAATAAACTATGGATGTGGCAGATTCACACTAGAGAACAGAATTAATTAAAATGGTTTCTAAAATAAATGATTTATTGTCCAGTCGAAAAAAAGATTTTGTCATTTACAGTACATGATTCGGGAAATATATTTCACACATAAAAAGTAATGGCTATTCCAAGTACTTTGTATTTAAATCTCTTTCCGAAAAGAGAAGTTAGTTATGATCAGCTCTAAAAGGTTCATATGCCGTGCAATTTTATTCAATCCTATGATTATCTATGTACACATAGAAGATTTTAAATTTTAGATATAGTTCCAAATTATAACTTTGTATGAATTAATCATTTGAGTTCGGAAAAGTTCAATTTTAAATAATTGATCCATGGTTCTCATTGATAAATATCATTTTGATAATGGATCAAAATTATCAAATCTTAAATTCAAAACAACCTTAAAACTTTGCCATTTCAAACAAAACTTGCAGCTTTGTTAAAATTCAATATCAGAATATGAGACAGGCTCATCACCTTGAGGATGGGTCCTGCATTGTTGCGAATTATGAATAATGCTATATAACATCTAGTAGGTAAATAATGAATTTTAATAAAATTAAAAATAAATAAAATTGGTTCAAATAGATATATGCTTTAATGATTAATATCAAATTCAGCAATATTTGAAACGATAATGAGAAACGTCACTTTTAGAGAAATGTCAAAGAGCAAAAGTAACAAGAAGTGAAGAAAAAATAGAACTGACCCCCTTCCTCCTGGAAGGCCTGATTTTGGCATTTCCGTCGGCGGACTTCCTTCCGGCCGAGAGTTTGGTGGTGCGGAATCCTCGCCGGAGACCGACGGCCACTTGGTGCGTGGACTTCTTTTTGGCGGCCCCGGTCCCGGCCTCCGACTTTGCTGCTTTCTCCTCCATTCTGAAATCACCGAATATTTCGTTTTATACTATTTTTCACTGCGATGGAAACGGATTCGAAGTTCGATGCGAGGATAACCTACTCGGTTCGGCTGTCGGCGACGAAGAGAGAAACAACGTCAGAGTGACCAACGTTAACGGACTCGCTAAATATATACATATAATATTTAATAATAATTTGAAAATAAAAACCTTTGGGTGTTTGATGTTTGAGACGTTTTAATTTTTGTAATTTTATTGAAATTTACGTTTAGTTTAATAGTATTTTTATCGATCGAAATAATAATTTTAAAATGATGGTCATAGTTCGCCTACTGGTTGCCGCCGGATACGCGGGAGATTACAAAACGTATCTATATTGAAAAAAAAAATTGATACGTAACAAAAGTTGAGATGTCCCCTAGCAGTTGTATAGTATTATAATATATTAGTATAGATGGAGTGGCAGAGAGGCGCGTTGGCGTGGGTGGTAGTGGGGGTGAGGGCGCGCGCGCGCGACTCCAGCTGAGGCAGCGGCGGCGCGCTCGGCTCCGGCGACCCCACGTGGTCGCGCCAGATCCCGTTCAGCCATCGAAGGCCCGCTCCGAAGGGAGTGTCGGCTCCCAGTAGCGCTTCCCATCCGCGACGCCATGCCCAACATCAAGGTGTTCAGCGGCACGTCGCACGCCGATCTGGCGCAGCGCATCGTCGACCGGCTCGGCATCGACCTCGGCAAGGTCGTCACCAAAAAGTTCAGCAACAGGGAGACGTGCGTCGAGATCGGAGAGTCCGTCCGCGGCGAAGACGTCTACATCGTCCAGAGCGGAAGCGGGGAGATCAACGACAACCTGATGGAGCTCCTGATCATGATCAACGCGTGCAAGATCGCTTCGGCGTCGCGCGTCACCGCCGTCATCCCCTGCTTCCCGTACGCGAGGCAAGACAAGAAGGACAAGAGTCGAGCCCCCATCTCGGCCAAGCTGGTCGCCAACATGCTGTCGGTCGCCGGGGCCGACCACATCATCACGATGGACCTCCACGCCTCGCAGATCCAAGGCTTCTTCGACATCCCGGTGGACAACCTTTTCGCCGAGCCGGCCGTTCTCAAGTGGATCAAGGAGAACATAGTCGAGTGGAGGACGAGCATCGTCGTCTCCCCGGACGCCGGAGGAGCCAAGAGAGTGACGTCGATCGCCGACAGACTGAACGTCGAGTTCGCCCTCATTCACAAGGAGCGCAAAAAGGCAAACGAGGTCGCCTCGATGGTGCTCGTCGGAGACGTGAAGGATCGAGTCGCCATCCTCGTCGACGACATGGCCGACACGTGCGGCACGATCTGTCACGCGGCCGAAAAGTTGCTCGAGGCCGGAGCGACCAAGGTGTACGCGATCCTGACTCACGGCATCTTCTCGGGCCCGGCCATCTCGAGGATCAACGGGGCGTGCTTCGAGGCGGTCGTCGTCACGAACACGATCCCCCAGGACAAGCACATGAAGGACTGTCCCAAAATCCAGTGCATCGACGTCTCGATGATGTTCGCCGAGGCCGTGAGGAGGACGCACAACGGCGAGTCCGTCTCGTACCTCTTTTCCAACGTTCCCTATTGATTCGTCTCGCGGACGTTCTCTCTTTCGGTGCAAGTTACGATGCGAAGAATCGGTTCGCGGAGCCGATTCCCGTCTACAAAATTTTTTCCATATATTTTTGTATTCGAGCCTTGAATTTGTACTGTCTCAATTTATAAGATTCCTTTACTTTTAAGTGATCCTATGTTATTTTCTTTATTTTCTTCTTTTGAATAAAACATGTTGTTGAAAGTGTCCATTTTTTTGCATACGATAGCTACAGATTCGTCAAAAAAGTGCTTACATTGACTATTCAATGAAAGATTAGCATAATCTATTTACTCTGAGTTGATTGTCAAAATTAAAAAAAAAAATTGGACAAATTTAGTTGTATATTCTCTATTATGACAGTAATTTAAGCCGCATTTATTTAATTTTGTGATATTTAAGATCAATCTTTTTACTGCTCTTATTAACTGATCATAGATTTAGTCAGTCCTTCGACTAGGAATTTGAAAATTCACCAAACATAAACAGATTTATAAGAATTTGTATACAGTGAACTGTAACTCTATGATTAGTTAACTAACGATAAGCAGTAAATAGATTTTTCCTTAATGTTTTACGGTTGACTTACTCAGAATAACATTGAAAACAAAAAAAAAACTAAATACAAGGCTTTAAATTATAACGAACATACATTATACAAAAATATAAATATATTTATATATGAATATATACCTACATATAAAAAAATACGTTTTTTTTTCAATTTTAGAATATAGATCTATATCATAATAGAGAATACACACATTTTTTTTTTATATTTTGCTTAAAAATGAGCCCTTAGTTCTACGTAGAACAAATATTTGTATATAGAAATATTTTTTAGTTTTTTTTTTGAAGTTAGGTACTCATATGTAGAACTTGTGTTTATTAAAATAATTTGTTAAAAAAATTATCGAATATTAAAATGTATTTTTAAAATTTCAATGCATTCTTCAGATGTGATTTATCTCATCGCAAACACTTATTCCTTGACTCTGTTATTGTGCCATATATTGAAAATATGCAATATTATTTTTTTCTAATTATCGAACGTCACTCGCTTATCAAGTTATTTCTCATTAAGTGTAAACATCAATTTTGAGCTTGAAATTTATATATTTGAATGTTGTTAAAGATTTGGATGAATTCCTCATCGTTTATTATAGACATGTGCGTTGTGGTGATGTATGTGAAGTTGAGTTTGCATATTATTTTTGCAGTCGTTGATAATCCTGCATGTATTTTGAATGGATCAAACGGCATGTCATGTTATGAATTTCTTATAATTTGATTTTTTTTGTGAAATTTGAGATTTGATTGAGAATCTATTTTGTTACACTGATTGTGTGATAGTAATTTAGGAAATATACACTTTATGTATGACATGAAAATAAATATTTTACTAAATACAAATGACAAATTTTGTTTTTTTTTATTTAGACTTAAAATGAACGATATTACTCAACCTTATCAATATATTCTTCAAGTAAATAATTTACTTAATAAAAGAAAAGGTTTTCTTTGTTCTTATAATGCATTTGCTAACATAGCATATACATTTATAAAATGAGATTATTTTAAATGCAACTCACTATAATTTTATCATATACATAAAGATCGATAGTTTTCCGTTTGTTGAATCAATTGGGCCATAGAAACGAAAAATGCTATTGCTATTAAATTACATAATTATATTTACAATTCATAAGATTTTTCGAATGTTCCTTAATACTATTATATTTTTTCTATTCTGACTTACAAATAATGAACGTTTTATTTAATTATTTTTTTAATGAAGAAACAATCTGAGACCGGTGTTTATTTTCGTGATAGACACATCATTGATATATTTATATGTATTTTGATCGTTTGATTTACGTTTTCTTTGTGTGACTTACGATGATCGTCTCAATAATACGATGAAATATTTTCTCAGGAGTTCCTAAATATGTATGTAGTGCTGATTGTGCGACTTGGTTTTCTTACACGCGTAACATCGTGCAGACGTTGCAGCTGATAAAAAAAATACAATAGGTTTTATTTCGCAAAGTCAACTGTTGAAAAATAAGTACCCATAAATTGCGTCGTATATTATGGTGAGCGATCTGATCGACGATTTCTAACGAAACAAAATAGAGACGTTTCTCATATGCGCGTATCATCGAATCGCGTGCATTCTTACGTTTTCGCGTTCTACATACATATTTCAAGTTCAGAACGATGTGAAAAGTTGTCACGTTCTATGTAAAAGTTGTGATACAATATGAAGAAAAAGGTATGTGTCAGAGTAAATATTTTTGAAACGGCGGCATATTTTTATAACGTAGAATATAGAGAGCACGGGGTGTATTGGAACACACATTATAAAAAGAAAACAAAAAACACTATATATTTACAAGTATGACCAAAATTAAACTAGTCATGCTTGTAACGTTATAACTATAGTGTTTTTTGTTTTCTTTTGAAATCGTATGTTCCGATCCACCCCACTATTCAAATTCACCCCGTTCTCCCCTACCTCTCTACTAGTTCTTATTTCAAACTTGATACGAGAGCATCTTTCTCAATTTGTCTAGAGTACAGGATATTAATATTTTAGAAAATACTGTCTTCAATCATGCTCTATGGAATAAAAATTTTAATCGTAAAATTAATAAGAACTGGAATATTGTCACAAAACTGTTTTTAGACGCAACTTTTCCAATGTAACAGCGCGAGCCACAAAGATACGAGGGGGCAAAGTCGAAATTCTGATAGAAGTAGTTGAAATCTACAAAAAAAAAAAATAATAATTCAAAAATTATATTAAAATATTCCAGGTTACTCCAATTTTTCTTACGAAAGTCCAGAGATTACCGTAATATGATTATTTTCTCTCAATATTTTTGTTTTTTCCGTGAATACGTATCGTTCTATTATATTTACGCTGAGAACTGTGAAAAGTTCACGCGAATGACGAAAGACGAAAGAGTGTCGATTCCCGCGATTATTTTTCGACGGATTTGCCAAAAATCGATTTAGAACCGTTTTCGCCGAACGATTGGAACCGCGCGCGCGACGCACCGAGTGTGCCGCGTAACGTTGGCGAGAGTGGCGCGGCGCGTCGTCCGAGCTGTCAAAGACGAAACGGCTCGGCGAGGCCGACACGTCTTCTTCCAGGTCGAGCATGGTCGTGCCGCACGCGCCGGGTCGCGGCGGCGGCGGCGGGGCGCGACCCCTGCGACCCCCGCGCCCCTCGCTCGCGCGTCTCCCGTATGCGCGCGCCCGCCCCCCGCCCTTCCGCGCCCGCTTCCCTCCGCTCCCGCCTCCGCCGCGCCCCCCGCCGCCGCCGATGCGCGCGCTCGGCCCGAGGCCGCGACCTCCGTGGCCCCCGTGCCCCTTCCGCGCGCTTCCGCGTCCGCTCCCGCCCCCGCCCCCGCCCCCGCATCCGCGCCCCGCGCCGCCCCCCGCGCGCTTCTTCCCGTCGCGGGGCCCGAAGCGCGCGCACAAGAAGCGGCCGGGCAAGTCGAGGAACAGTGCAAGTAGTGCGAATAGAGCAAACGGGCGCATCCCCGCGACGAGGGACAGAGCCTCCGAGCGGACGGAGGCGAGGCGCGCGGCCGCCGAAGCCGAAGCCGAACCGTTCCGCATCAACCCCGAAGGGGCGGCGGGCGCGCGCCTCGACTTCACCGAGGACCCGCGCATCTGAGCGCTTTCAGACTTTGTGCTGTGAACGTCAGAATCATACTTTACGTTACCGCATTAATGAGACTTTTTCAAAGAGACCTTGTACATAGTCGAATATACAGTATTTTACGTGGCGTTCATTTTTAGGCGATCGAGTCCTCGGCTCGATCGCCGTCAGACCGTCGGCCAGTGTGTTATTTTCGCCGCCGGCGATTCGAGCGCCATACCAATTTTCCTCACGATTGTACAACAATTTTGTTAAGATTACTTTTAGACATAAATTAATTTGTATCTCTCGACGGCCACTCGCCGATATTTATCTTGTTCTATTAGAAATTAATATTTTCCATTGTACATACTTCAAGACTCAAACGGGGGCTTTTGTCATTTCATATTTGAAACCGGTCCCGCTTCTTTGATTTATTTTCTCATACGATGTACATATATATCATGATTTTGTAATATTTGAGATATTTTTCGTGACCGGTCTTATTTATTTGGCCCCAGATTTCGTCGGACGGTTCGATTGTCAACTTTTATACTTCCGACGATTTAGAGCTTATTTATTAGTTTTAGTAGACAACTTGTGCTTTAAAATATAATTTGTCTTTGAAAATTTTCATTAATTCATTTATTACTTGGCCACTTTCCAAACTATCCTATTATTGTCTTTCCTAAATTTTCTCAAATGTCAATCTTATCAGTGTCACTATTTTCAAAAACCTTAGATTACAAAACTTGTCAATTTCAACTATACAATGCGAAAGAGTTTAAATTTTAGTAAATAATTGCTTTTTATCAGTCATTTTCTTTAATTGAATGATAAAATTATAACTGTTTGACTCTAATTCAAGTATACTATTTTTATATATTAAGTTCCATTAATAAATATTACATGAAAACTCATTTTACAAAAAAAAAATGAAATATAGTGAAAAATTCTATGAGAAGATAGTTTAAAAAGGGGGCAAATTTCAAACCCACCACATTATGAAGTTTCATGATTCTGACAAATAAACAGTCACACGTTTCTGAAAATTTTCCTACTACCTATATTAGTTCTCTCATACAATATATGATATTTACTATATTGTATGTTTGCAATTTTTCAGGAATCGAACATCACAAAATAAAAAACGAGTTTTAGCTTACAGGATGGAAAACTATACGTATGTTTAGGTCACTTAGAGGAGCCATGACTTGAATTGTCTTCTATGATCAACAATAGTTGTAATGTTTGGTTGAAAGAAAATCAGTAAATATGTTAATATTAATGGTTTATTCAATAGCTGAATTAATTAAGCGACAGCTTTTACATTAACTTTGAAATGCATAAAAAATATGCTGAAAAATAATTATATAATATATATTTTAGTATTAAATTAAGATTCATCTTCTTCATAGGTGCTAGTAAGTAAAGCAATCATTTGTGAAATAAGCACTGGATAATAAGTAAATTAACTTATTTGAGATAATTCCAAATAAAATTAATACTGGGGTGAAAACTTAGTTCAAGGTATTAACCTGAAAAATATAAAAGAAGAAAATAGACAAAAGCAACGTAAGTAATATTTCAAAACATTCACAGTGAAATCTTACAATATCATCAATCTTCAATATTGATCGGACAGTTTCCGTAGCTAACGTCAAAGCACTGACTGTGACCAATAAAGGTTGTAAAACTTTTTCTTCAGCCATATCAGCAATACATCCTCGCCTGACAGATATTCCAGCGTTTGTCTGTCCAGTTCCGTAAGCCACTTGCAAATTCGACACAGTGGCTAGTGGATTTAGTCCAGCATTTTCTGCAAGAGTGGATGGTACAACTGTCAGAGCATCTGAAAATGCTCTGAAGCAATAATGATCAGCTCCAGGTGTGTGTAGTGCTTGATCGGCTAGATGTAAAGCTACTGCATTTTCAGCAGATCCACCTCCGGCTAATAACGCTGGACGACGTACCAAACAACGAACACAACACAATGCATCATGTAATGATCGTTCGACTTCTGCCAACATCAATCTGTTGGATGCATGAACCATGACTGTGACTGTACGGCCAGGATTTGCAATTCCAGTTATCTGTAGTTGACAAAATTTAGCATTATTAAGGGCCAATCTTTTAACTTTTTGACCCTCATGTTAATTACTTTCACTAGATTCTCGAAATACATAATCGGCCTTGCTTAAATAGCTTCTACACGTAAAATACCGATTATATCAAAAGAAGTTATTGTAGTTAACTAACATGAAAGTTAAAGCAAAAGTATCAGTCTAAAACGTCGAATTAAAATCGAAAATTAATTTTTGAAAAATTTCATCAATGCAATGAGTGTACCTTAACATATTTTCCAGAAGGCTCACTTATTTCTTCAGCAAGTTCAGCTTTAACTAAATTCTCTGGGACAAAATGATCCAATGAAGCAATAGGACGACAACCGAGAGTTTTACAAACAAATTCGATATCTTCTCTTTCAATATCTTTTACGACCATGACTTTGATTTTATCCAAAAAATGTATTGCCAGATCAGAAAGTGCATCACTATTGAAAAAAAGAATCAAGTATTAATAAAGATATATAACGGAGGAATAAAAAAAAAAATTAGACAAATAACCGGAGAATTGATTTTTGGACTAGTAATACGTTGCATTTGCTAGCTTTTATCTTTTTCACAATATTCAAAATATATTCTCTTTCTTCTTTGAGAATCCTGTCCATTGCAGCATAGTCCGATATTACAACATTGTGATCCATCTAAAATTGACAAATTTTGTGATAAAATGATTTTACAAGTATTTCAATAAAAAATGCACATTATGATAAATCTTCAACTTACATCTGTTTTGGGAGGCGATATACAAAATTGAATTAGCCCAATTATAGGTTTATCAATTTTGCGCGGACCAGAAACGTTGGCAGTACGTTGAGGAAGAACTAAGCCATGCACCAATTCAGAATCTTCTAAAGTACCGCCGAGTCGCTGAATTACTTTAACGTCGTTGAGATTGCATGTAAGTCCACCCTTGACATTAGGCGATTGTTCAACAACTGTTAAATCAATATTTTAATAAAGCCTTCCACATTATATAAAACTGAAAAAAATAAAATGATCTAAAACCTGACAACACAGCTTTAACAGCAATGGGCGCTAATAAGCTAACGTGTTGAGATACAACTTTTGAGCACAAAGAAGTGGCAGCAGCTTGAATTAAACTTTCTTCATCACTCATATCAACAGGAATAGCTGATTTTTCAAGAAACTGTAATATTAAACAAACTTAAAATCTCTAATTATTCACAGATTATGGTGTAACTAAACAACGAATTTTCATACTGAAACAGCTTGCTGTACTGCTCTTTGAAAAGCATCTGAAATCGTTGAAGGATGCAAGCCTTTGTTCAGTAATTTTTCAACAGCGTCTAACAAAGCACCGGCAATTACAACCACTGATGTTGTTCCATCTCCTGCTTCAATATCCTGAGCGCGGGAGAGTTCCACTAACTAAATGATCATAAATTTAATTCAAGATAATGTTGATTAAATATTGAAGTTTAATAATCAAATATATACTTAGAACAAAGAATACCATTTTAGCAGCAGGATGAATGACATTCATCTGCTTCAAGATAGTGGCACCATCGTTAGTGATTGTAACTTCCCCATTGCCAGCTTGAATCTTAAAGGAAAAATAAAAATTAATATTTCTAAGAATTAAATTTGAGCAATGTGTAAATCATACCATTTTATCCATTCCCCTAGGTCCAAGACTAGTTCGAACAGCATCAGCTATGGCTGCAATAATATAAAAAAAAAAACTTAAAATAAAATTTGTATAAAGTTAAGTAAAATTGGAATATTGTAAGACCCCGTGATAAGTAATAGGTACTTCATATTAGGGGAATTAGAATAGGTCAAAAATTACTAGATAGTGAATGACATAAATAAATTGATTTCTAATTTTGCAATTATACAATGAGAAAAAGTAACAATCTTATATGTATTTATTTATCGATAAATTTTGTAAAATTACACAAGTCGAGAGATTTAGAAGATAGACTAATGTTAGTATGAAATAGGGGAAAAAAACTATTTAGGTTAAGCTTTCTTTAGACAATTTCGATTTATTTATTGGGTTTAGAGAGATTTATTAGAAAATTGATTTCTAAAAATTTTTATTCGTCATACAAGAAATCGTTCCAATTGAAAAATTTTACTACAAATTCTACAAAACCTTGAATGACTGTTTATGAAACTTAAAGATTTGAACAATTTATGAGGCATCTTTCCTAAATCAAAAAACTTACAATGGAATTCATTTCAAATGTTTTCAATGAGTATTTAGTCTCGGATTTTCGGTTAAATAAAAATAAAGTGGGCGTAAAGTGTGGCTAACCTTTAGCGGCATTTATGTTACTCTTGCGAATATCAGTGGGTTTGCTTTTGTCACGATACACTCCCGAACCGGAACCGGAAGGACGCGGAACCTCACGCACTTTTCCCACGGCGCTTTTGGGAGCCACCATTTTTGATTCCGATAAACTTTCTTTCGGATGTTCACGGATAATATTTGAGAGCGGCCGGTCGCTCTTCAATAGAATCTACGAGACGAACAGCACTGCTGCCAATGGGAATTCGAAACAAACAGCTGTCAAACTAGCATTGTCGCCAACTTCGATTATTCTAAATTTTATTTTATATATGATGACTGAAAAGGCCAAGGGGTACAAGTGACTTGACGGTGATTTCGAAAAAATCGCGCTCAAAGTTAAACATGTACCTACATGTATTGGGAGGAGGACGAGTTATTTGATAATATATTTCGACACACGTTCCGAATTCGTTTATATCTTTTTGCCACAAAATAAATGAGCTTGCATAGAAGGGATTTCTAATCATATGCATTGAAATCCGCTTTCACCATATTTTCAAACATAATCGATTCTTTTAAAATGCGTTAGAAAAAAACATGTGATTGACAAAAATTCTTGTTTACCTATTTTAAGAATCCTTCGTTTGACGATTCAAATTAGACGGAATTTAGAAACGAAGTCTTTTTACCGAAATTTTAAAAACAAACGACAGCGTTATAAGGGGTAAAATAAAATTTCAACATCGACGCACTTTCATAATAGAAAATTTGGATTTTGATCAAATTACAGGTGTTGGCAAACATTTGATCGAACGAGCTACGCCGTATCGATGCCTATGTATACACAGCATATATGATCATTTCACAATTATAACTAAGAGCTAAATTTGCATACAAAAATATATTACGGTACAATTTTTGTAGTATAAGAAAACAATGCTTAAATCATATATACATAAGATTTATTTTGCTTTATCAAATAAATCGAGAGCATCACTCGAACGGCTACGAGCGCGTACGAGGACAGTCGAATGCGAAACGGCGATCGGAGTGGGAGTCGGACGGACGGAGACGACGAACGGTGCAGTCTCCATTCTCCGTTCTCTGTTCTCCGTTGTTCGTTTCCGTTAGCGATTCCTTGTCGTATTCCATCTTCGGCAGAACGCGAGAAGGAAGTCGGAGACCGTCGGGAGCGAAAGCGGAAGCGGAAGCGCGGTCGACTTTTTCGTCAGCTCTCGACGGGACGTCGACGTCTACTTCCGTGAGTCTCGGTCTTTTCACCTTTCGTCATCGTCGTTCAAACGCAGTACAGTTTCCGTTTTGTGTGTTTTCAGGCGCTCGAGAGACATGCGATTCGTCTTCCCGTGATCGGCCAGTTTCGAAAGTGAGTCTCCGAGTCACGATCGATTCGTTCGAACGATCAAAGATTTCCGTTCTCCGATCTCCGATCTCGTTTTCGTCTTTCCGCGTTGAAATCGCGTGAGTGCGACGATTCGGCAGACAATCGCGAGTAAATAGGTCGGAAATTGGATTAGGTTAGGTTTTTCGGCCCTCTTCCGTTCGACCGTCGCTACTAGTGTATATCAACAAATCTCTGTCAATATGTAGGTCAAAGATTCCTTTGTTAGGTTAGGATCACTGTCAAATCGGTACCCAATGATGGACAGGTATATAATAATTTTAATAAGTAGAAAATTATGTCAGGTCGATTTTTTTCTCAATTCATTTTGGTTCGATTTCGGTACTCATATTCAAATACGCGTTCTATCTTGTCCCGATTCGAGACGCGAGTCCTAACTTGAAGAAAAAAAAGTTATCTCAATTTTTCTCGTATATATAAACAGATAGGTATACGTTCGTAGTGATGATCGAATATGAAAAAACCTTAAATTAATTTTAATCTAAGACAGTTTAGAATACTAAGGGTGAGCCGTTCATAGTTTTTAACTTTTGAATGAGAGATCATCGCACTCATCTAAGATAACCTTTTTCTTTTGTTAATTAGTACTTAATGTGATTTTGCGTTCCGTTCAGATGTCTGACGTTGATCCGGAAACGCTGCTGGAATGGCTGTGCACGGGTCAAGGAGACGAGAGAGACATGCAGCTGATAGCTCTCGAGCAGTTATGCATGCTTCTTCTCATGTCCGATAACGTCGATAGATGCTTTGAGAGGTCTGCTTCAAAATTATATTTATAATTTAATTAAATTAAATTAAATTAATTTTAATTTGATTTTATATATTCTAAATTATTATATCAAAATTAAATTATATGGTTTTCATTTTAGTTGTCCCCCGAGAACCTTTCTTCCCGCATTATGCAAAATATTTTTAGACGAATGTGCTCCAGATAACGTGTTAGAGGTCACCGCTAGAGCTATAACATATTATTTGGACGTTTCAGGTAATAAATTATTCATTTTAACTTAATCTTCACTGCATTCTTTTTGAGTTAGTGAAATTGTCAGTACTATAATTTTAGCCGAATGTACCAGACGCATTGTAGCTATAGACGGAGCTATCAAAGCAATATGTAGCCGTTTATTAACAGTTGAATTGGAAAACAGAACTAGTAGAGATCTTGCAGAACAATGTATCAAAGTGAGTATTTCACAATGATTTCTTAATTTCGTTCGAATACTTAAATTATTTTATTATATATGATCGATTATGTTTTAAGGTTCTGGAACTTGTGTGTACGAGAGAAGCTGGAGCAGTATGGGAAGGTGGTGGCTTACCTTGTGTTTTAGCATTCATTACTGAACATGGATCTCGTATACATAAAGATACATTACATTCTGCTATGGCTGTTGTCTCCAGGTAATTAAAAACATATTGAATTTTTTTAGTGTAGTATTATGATATTTTCTATAATATTGTATATCTGAACATATAATTTATTAAATTTTACAGAGTTTGCGGTAAAATGGAACCAGGTGATCCGGCTTTATTCAACAGTGTTGAAGCTTTGAGTGTTTTACTTAGACATTCTGATGCTAGAGTTGCTGATGGTGCATTACGTTGTTTTGCATCATTAGCCGACAGATTTGCTAGACGTCAGCAAGATCCTGCGCCTCTTGCTCAACACGGTAATTATTGAAACTTGTGTAAATCAAATTGAAAAGAAATAATATCCACTTTTCAAGTAATTTAATATTCACTTATAACCAATTGAAGTAATCAAATATTTATTTTGTGTTAGGTTTGATTGAAGAACTAGTACGTCGACTGGGTGCTTGCGGAGGAACCTCAGAAAATTTGGAAGAAACTGCATCGCACGCTCACACTTCAGTATCTACCACTGTCAGTTTACTTTCTACACTTTGTCGAGGATCTCAACAAATTACTCATGTAAATATTTCATTAAATGATATTTTTCTTCAAATATCTGATACACTAATTTGGTAAAAATTTTAGAATCTCGTACGATTGGAACTTTGTACTGCATTAGAAAAAGCCGTTGGTGCTGATGAGCGTTGGTGTTTGGAATGTATGAGACTTGTAGATCTTCTTTTAGTGCTTCTCTGCGAGGGAAGACATGCAATCCAAAGGTGATTTAGAGGCAGTGTACATCCCAAATCACTAAAATTTTTAATTTTATACATATTGTGTCATGTTATTATAGAGCTAGTGGAGGGGGCACATTAGTTGGTGGTAATGCTACCAGCTGTCGCCGCAGTGAAAGCAATAATGATAAATCTCATCGACAATTAATTGATTGCATACGAAGCAAGGATACTGATGCTCTTATCGAAGCAATTCAATCTGGAAATGTAGATGTCAATTTTATGGACGATGTGGGACAGACTCTTCTCAATTGGGCTGCGGCTTTCGGAACACATGAAATGGTCGAATTTCTTTGTGAAAAAGGTAATGTGATTATTCAAACCTTTTGGATTATAATCATTATTGATTGATGAAAATTTTTCATTGTAATTATTATTTTTTTTAAGGTGCTGATGTCAACAAAGGGCAGAGAAGTTCATCTTTACATTATGCTGCTTGCTTTGGACGTCCTGCCGTAGCTAAAGTACTTTTACGCTATGGTGCAAATGCTGATTTACGAGATGAAGATGGAAAAACTCCTTTGGACAAAGCAAGAGAACGACACGATCAAGGTGAAAAATTTATTATATTGAAAATAATTTATTTACTTGTTTGCTTTACATATTAAATTTTATATTCTGTTTTTTTTTTCATCTAATATAGGTCATAGAGAAGTTGCAGCTATTCTTCAATGTCCCGGAGAATGGTTAGTGGTAGGAAATACTGTCAATACGGAAACAGAGAACGAAGCTTCTCTTCAAGGCGATAAAGAGATGGCACCTGTTTATTTGAGGTATTTTTTTATAATTCTAATAAGTAAAAATGAATAAAATAGCTTTATATTTAATAAATTCAATTTGTTTTCAGTCGCTTGTTACCAGTGTTTTGTGGGAGATATTTGGGTTCTGTAGTTCCTGGAGTAAAACGAGCCTGCTTGAGTTTAGTTCGAAAAATGGTACACTACTGTCCAGCTTCATTATTAGTATCTTTGAGTGAACCTCAGGCTGCAGCAGCATTGACTCAACTAGTAGCTTCTGTTTTGGACAACGAGGTAATTTAGTAGTTTATTCTAACTTTGCGGAAAAAGAAATCTACGTTATAATTTTTGTGTTCAGATCTTTTATGAATAGTTGAGCTATCTATTTGTTTTAACACTGATTTTTTTAAAATTAATTTATTTTTTATACTATTCATAAATTTGGGAGAACGTATGGTACAGATTCACGCATTACAGGAAGCAGCGTACAGCTACTGGTGGTTTAATAGCAGTAATGCCCGTGCTTCTTTAACTCCCAAGTATCCCGCCCATCTCTACATTAATTCACCACCATTGGTAAAGGAATCTGTTAGGTTTTTTGGTTTTTGTTTTCAAATTTTTCGAGTTTTCCACACCCATAATAAAAATCTTGCTTGCTTCGATGTGTTGATTTTTTTAGATATATTGTTTTCTTTTTACTTTTCACGAATCTTTGATCCATCTAAAAAACTCTGCTTTTCATTTTAACTTGATGAAAATGTTTCAATTAGTTTTTGTCACACATTCCATTTAAATTATTAATAGTGACTTACAAATAGCTGGTTGTCTTTGCCACAAGGATTAATTTGTTTGGTATCGAATTTTTGTAAATAATCGTATATGTACATATGCAACAGTGTATCCGTGTTTCTCTTTTTCTTTCAAATCTTGAAGTTTGCTTCTGTATGCGCAGGAATTTTAGGTTTTTTTTAGAAATATATTAGGTCCTTAACTCATATATTTAATTATATTATGAATCATCATACTATACAAACATGAATCACAAGTACAATATTTAATGTCAGTTAAACTGCAAAATCTGACAATGTTTGGTCATATTAATGAATATAAATTTTAATACGTAGGTATATGTTTGTTTTGTGTTTATTTCATAATACCTATATATATATGTAATTATAATATATTTACACAATTATTTTTCTTTGATTAGTCATTATTTTGAATTATTTGGTCTTAAATGTCAAATAAATAGTAACTCTAATAATTTTTATAATAAAAGTTAAATTAAGATGACTATTTTTAAATTACTTTAACAATAACAAATAAAATTCTATTTACGTTCATATAAATAAATATAAATAATGTTCTCATTTTCCTAAATTATGTTCAATTAATTAAATTTCTAAACATTTCTCCTTATAATAATTTACATTTATATATGTATATATTTTTTTTATAAAAGATGATGCTAATTAAACGTGAATGATTTCATATGCGCTTAGTCTTCAATGTCTAATTTCATTTGACAGGAAGATGAAGATGGACAGCTTGCTGCCCTTTCCATAGCTGATGAACTGATGCAAAAAGCTAGTGATATTTATCTGGAACAATTTGCCAGACTCGGAGTATTTTGTAAAGTTAAACAGTTAATATTATTTGAAGATGATAAAACATCTAGCCAAACGAGCTCTTCATCAGATAATCAGCCCGCTGTAACATCTACATCCGAAACTCTCGCAGAACAGCAGTCAGATTCTAGTTCTACTGGTGAATAAAATCTTTGAATTTTTTTTCAAATTGGATACATACAGTGTATTTATTTTCTATTATAAATTTTATTTAGATGTAGAGGACGCTCAAGAGCTAATTTTGGGTCGAGCATATTGGTGGAGAGATTGGTCACTTTGTCGTGGTCGCGATTGCTTGTATTTGTGGAGTGATTCTGCTGCTTTAGAACTTAGCAATGGTAGTAATGGATGGTTCCGTTTCATTCTCGATGGTAAACTTGCTACTATGTATAGCAGTGGTAGTCCTGAACATCAAACAGATAATACAGGTGAGTTAATATTTCAAAATTAAATTTTGTTCTACTGTTTTCATTACGATCAAATTCCACTTTAACTTTTTTTCAGAAAATCGAGGTGAATTTGTAGAAAAATTACAAAGAGCTCGGGCAGGTGTAAAAAGTTTGAATCCACAATCGATCTTATCAAATCCTGGACCTGTCAAACTTACTGTTGGAAATTGGTCGCTTATTTCTAAGAGGTATGTATTGAAACTACATATATTTTATTTACACTATAGAAATGTTCCTTCTGAACACTGTATAAAAAAAATAGGATTCCATCCAAATTCCAGCGATAGGTCCCAATATATAGGGTGGAGCAGTTAATTGATACTATTTCAAGGTACCCTTATATGAAATTTTCATAATTGCATGTATCTTGTATTTTTTTTAATTGTTCAGGGTGAAAATCGATTGTTAACATATATCCCCGTGCTAAGTCTGGTTGAATATTTGACAAAATTTATCATTGTACTAGCAGTAGGCGCATGTGTATCAAAATAGTTCGGAATTGATCAAATTTCGTATTGCTATCTATGTGTGAAATAAAAAAAAGATTTTACGTGTTAAATATGTAAAACGATGCAGTTCCATAATTACGATACGTGGCTCAGAGCGTGAGCGGTTGGTTAATAATCTGCAGGCGCGGGTTCGATTCCCGAGTCGAGTCTGAAAATTTCAAGCATCGTTAGCGTATTTATAAACATTGTATTATCAGTGTTTTGAAAAAATTCCTTCACAAATTGACATATTTAAGCTCTCTTCTGTTACTGAGCAAGTTTTGTAAACTTTTAAAAGATTTTCTTATGAAATTCACAAATAGTATTTAAAAGAATCGTATTCTTACTGTTTAAAAGTGAAAAGCGTAAAAACATGCTTAGCAAATGGGGTGAATGAGTGCAATTTTTTTCTGAAAGCTTTATATAAAACAAATATGTCACTAAATTTTTAGGGAACATGAACTTCAAATACATAATTCAGATGGACAACAACAGACAACTCTACTGAGGGAAGATCTTCCTGGTTTTATTTTTGAATCGAATCGTGGTACTAAGCATTCATTTACTGCTGAAACTTCTCTTGGTAAATTAGTATTTTCAGTTTTTAGTGCATAAAATTTTAAAATTGAATGCTCTAATTTAGAAAATTTGAACCTGTTATTGAAACTTTAGGACCTGAAATTGGTGGAGGCTGGGGATGTAGCAATAATCGTAAAACTGCATCAACTGGTGCGAAATTAGGACGACCTCGTGGGAGAATTGAAGCTCTTCGCGTCCAAGTAGCAAATCGTGCTCAAGTATTATATGATTCCTATTTTGGACGTGCCCAAAAAGAGCCTAGAGGTGCTGTTGCTGAACTTGCTACTTTAGTTGAAAGCTTGAACAATGTTATTCATATGCAAGCAACTCAAGAACGTAATGTTTTTTCATAATTTCTATTTGGTATATTAATTTGTTTCATTTTGATAAAATATATTTTTCAATTGCAGAAAAATGGAAATCTTCTCTTTATGAAACTCTGTGTGCGTTAGGAAAATTATTAAAGAGTGATGGTTTATTATCAGCATATGAACTTCATTCATCAGGAGTAGTGCCGGCTCTTCAGAACATTCTTTATCCTCAGTCACAAGGTACCAAAAACTTATTATTTGAAACTGAAATAATGTTTTTTGTGCATTGTATGATATTCATCAATATTTATTATTTTAGATGGAACCGATATAATCGAAGCTGAAAAACTTTGCTCTGATAGAATTACAGTCGTAAGGGAATGGGCAGAATCTGGAGATGTTACTCTTTTAGTTCGTCATTTGATTGCTGTACTAGAAAGTGTTGAACGTCTTCCTGTAATAGCATATGATGCTCCACCTACAGCTCCTGGTTTACAGATATTGACTCGTCGTCTTAGGTATGTATTTTTTTATTAATACTTATAAATACATTTGTGAACTATCTTAATTAATTTCATTTTTTAGGTTCCGGTTAGAAAGGGCTACTGGAGAAAGTTGTTTGCTCGATCGTTCTGGGCGTACTTTACGAACAGAGCCCTTAGTCACTGTAAGACAACTTGAAAAATTTTTACTTAAAGCTGTAGCTCGTCAATGGCATGATTTAGAACGTACCTCATTTCATTATTTGAAATTGTTAAAGAAGAATTCACCTGTTACATTCACATATAAGGTAAATTCATAAGTTTTTTTATTAGTTTTTTTTTTAATGCTGTTAATACATTTTTTCTTCGTTAATAGCATGACTTTGATGAAAATGGAATCATCTATTATATTGGTTCTAATGGAGGCACGTGTGAATGGGTTAATCCTGGTAGTCATGGATTAGTGACCGTTTCATGTTTTGATGGTTCTAGTTTACCATACGGTCGTCCTGAAGATATTTTATCTAGGGATAGTCAGCCTTTAAATTGTCACACTAGTGATGATAAACGAGCCTGGTTTAACATTGATCTAGGTATTTGGGTTATTCCATCGGCATATACCCTCAGGCATGCCAGAGGATATGGTCGTTCTGCACTTCGAAATTGGCTATTCCAAGTCAGTTTTTTTTTTTTCTCACAATTATTATAATGACTATCTATTTTTAATATTATAAATATTCTTTCAGGTATCCAAAGATGGTATATCTTGGTTGACATTAATAAATCATACAGATGAACGAGTCTTATCTGAGCCAGGATCAACTAATACTTGGCAAATAGATTGTTCTACAGATACACACAGTTCTGGATATCGCTATATACGAATACAACAAAATGGAAAAAATGCAAGTGGACAAACACATTATTTGTCACTGAGTGGTTTTGAAATATATGGGCAGGTCATTGGAATATGTGAAGATCTAAAAGTTATCTCTGCACCAAAAGAAACATCTAATACTTTGCCGGTTTCTGGGAATAATAAAGAGATGGAAAATCGTGTTCGTCGAGAGCGAAGACATCTTCGAGGTCAATTCAGATTAATGGGAGCTGGTGCTCGAGTTGTGCGTGGCTTAGATTGGAAATGGCGTGATCAAGATGGGCCGCCACCAGCAGAAGGTACAGTTTGTGGAGATGTTCACAATGGATGGATAGATGTCAGGTAACTTTAAAGTTCACGATTTTTTCAATTTCATCTTTGTTCTTCTTTAACGTATAAACTATATTTTTGATCAAAGGTGGGATCATGGTGTTAGAAATTCGTATAGAATGGGAGCAGAAGGTAAATATGATTTGAAACTAGCTTCGAACAGTGGCCGAGAGGAACGAGACAGTGCTGGAAGTCCTGCACCACCTTCATCTGCTCCAACTTTTCGTCCAAACAGGCATCTTAATACAAGGAAATCTCTTTCTACTCCTAGTTTACCTGATGCAACGGATAATCAGGTTAGTGAATTTTTTATTTAGTTGAATTTTCCATTTTAAATGATTGAGCATTGAAATTTTTAAATAATATTATAGGTATCTGTTGCTTCTACTGAACAAGCTGCTTCTGCCGATAATTTATCTGCAAAACAAGCAGCCGAAGTTATTGCCGAAGTAGCTTTACCACACCCTCCACCAAATACAGTAGATTTATCAACAATAAATAATTCCACTCATCATATTAATACAGGTAAAATTATATCTAAAGATATATGTACATATACTACAATTGTGATCCATCATACATGCATATATGTACAAAATGAACTCACATTTGAGATTTTTTCCTATTCTAATTACTTCTTAATTGTTTCTTTATAGATTTAGCTACAATTGTCGAATCTCTAACGCTGGGTGAAGTCGTGGTTGTGAAAGGTCGCGGAAATTCATTGAGACGTCATCAAAGTTGTACAGATACTCCTCCTCCACCACCTCCATTGGCTGTCACGACTATTACTAATATCACAAAACCTTATCCTGCCAAAGATCCTCATGTTTCACTGAATGTTGATGTATGTATTTTTAATTTACAAAACAGCAATACATAAATTTAATTTCTTATTGGAAATAACTCAATTTCCAGGTATCTGATAAACCTTCTACCGGAGAAGCTGTTCGTAATAATACTAACAGTATTTTATCTGGAGAACTTCCTAGTGCTTTGTTAGTGAATCTACGTACAACTCCACAGTTGCATATATCTGTATGTCAACCACAGTACATAAATGATTACATACTTTCAGATCATTGATTTTTTTTTTCATTTTTGTAGTGTGAAAATCACATAGTTGAAGAATGTTGTGAAAAGAAAGATTCTCCTAGATCTTCTGGAACTATGAGTGTAAGTGAACCAAATCTCACTAGTCGAGGAAGCAGCGGAGGTCGTGAATCTAATCGTAGTGATGAACCTCAAGGTTTATTAGAAACATTTGCAGCTTTAGCTTTACGTCGTAACCCTACAAATTCTTCTCAACAGCCTACAAGCAATATACAACAAGCTAACAACACCACTTCACACTTTTTCCCGAGGTTTTATAAATTTGATAACCTAAAATATCCATATTATTTCGATTGAAAAAGTTTTAACATTATTATGTTTGCAGGGGCCCAAATACTGTTTCAAGCTTAGTTCGCCTGGCATTTTCAACAAATTTTCCTGGAGGTCTTTTATCAGCTGCTCAGAGTTATCCTAGTCTATCATCAGGACCTCCCGGTGCTCCTAGTGCACCTTCAGCTGTACCAGCTGTTTCTGGTTGCTTAGGTCAAGCTCTCACTATGAGTTTAACTTCTACGAGCAGTGATAGTGAACAGGTAAGTCGCATTTTGCAAGGGAATTTGTAGTAATAGTTTATTCATTTTTTCATTGATTTTTTTCAATTTTTATTTTTAGGTATCTTTGGAAGACTTTTTAGAATCATGTAGAGCTCCAACACTTTTACCTGCAGGATATGAAGACGAAGATGAAGGTGAAGATGGTATTGATGATAATAATGAAGACGATCCACATTATCAAGAAGGTCATCCATTGGTAAGTAGAACATATTGAAATTTGCCATTTTGAAGTTTTGTTTTCCTTTAACGTTGATCATTTTTGTATCATTTATTCTACATTTAATAATTGATTTCAGGTAATGGTTTCTCGAAATCTTCTGTCATTAATGGAAGAAGATGCTTTGGAAGCTGCATCTCGTAGTAATAATGGTACAAATGATCCAAATAACTCTTCTGGAGCCAAACGCAGATCTTGGGATGATGATTTTATTTTGAAACGACAATTTTCTGCTCTAATACCTGCTTTTGATCCACGACCTGGGCGCACAAATGTCAATCAGACAACAGGTAGTTATTTTAATATTTATTTATCATGTGTATCTATATATTAATATTTATTGCCATTTCATTCTTGCTGACAGATTTAGAAGTACCTCCACCGGGAGTCGAAATTTCTTCACCTATAAATTCATTTGGAAATAGAGAAATAGCCACAACATCTAGCACAGGAGTTCGTGGATTACGTCTTTGGTTGAGTCCGAGTAGTGGTGGAACACCTTTACCATTATTGGATCATTCTGACTGGACCATATTTAGAGCTGTACAAACTTTACAAATAGGAAAAGCAACTGCACAAATAGCTCCACGACAAGAAAGACATAAACGTTTATTTGATAATACATACATGTAAATTAAAACATTTTTAGATTTCTAAAGTCAAATGGGTTATTCATTAAATAGAAATTTTTACTTTCAGAATTATATACAAAGAAGCTGAAAGTTCTGAAAACTCCAATGCTAACAATGCTGCAGTGGAAGAAGATGATGAACCAACAACGTTAACTGAAGAGATCGACACTATTTCAAGTAATTTTATTTTCAATTAATATTTAACTCTTTACGGTCTTATGTCGCTACTGAGTCGCCAACATGATTAAGCTTTCAGGTCGTATGTTGCCATGGGGTTGCCAAGACTCTAAAGCCATTATGGCTAAGTTTGATGGCTTTTTTAGCTATATAATTTTATTTCATGTAAAATGTTTTAGAACGGTGTGAGAATCTCATACTTCGATTAAAACCTTCAATAAAACTTTCTTTTTAAATAATATTTTTTACATTCATATTTTATTTGAAATACTACATAAGGGTTTTATATGTTATTTAAGCTTTTTGTTTAAAAAGAAAAATAAAAATCATTATTTTTCAATATAACACCCAATTTCGATATAAAAAATGATTACGACTGGAAAGGGTTAAATTAATTGCCTATGATATGTACAAAATATTAAATAACATTTCATTCACATGTTTAGATAAAGGTTGTGCTGGTGCATCAGAATGTGCAGTATGGGAAGCTGTAAGTGTTCTACGCGTATTGAGAACCATTATTTCTTCATCGGTTCTTCCAATTGAATCATTTTTGAGCAAGAAACTAACTGGTAAATTACAACAACAATTGCAAGATGCTTTAACATTAGCAACACATGCTGAACCAAACTGGTTAGTAGCGCTTTGAAATTATGATTATTTGATTAAAAAACTACAATGATTTTTAGTATTCATTTACTTATTATTGAAATCGTAATTTTCAAAAATTTCAGGTGTTCTCAGTTAATGGATTGGTGTCCATTTTTATTCCCATTCGAAACACGTCAACTCTTTTTCGGTTGTACAGCTTTTGGAGTTTCACGAACAATTGTTTGGTTACAAGCACAACGTGATCAAGCTGTAGACAGACAAAGGTATAATTTTAACTATATACAATATATAATATTATGCATGTAATTCCCACTGTTTGTGATTTTTTACCCATCATTTTATTTGAATTAAACAATGTATATGATTGTAAATATTTAACAGGGGACCTTCTGTATTATCTCCACGACGTGCTGAATTAGAAGCGCAAGAATTCCGTGTTGGAAGATTAAGACACGAACGTGTGCGTGTACCACGCAGTCCAAATCTTCTCGAATGGGCGATGCAAGTCAGTATAATTATTTTTTTCTTACGTAATGTTTCACTGTCAATATTTTTTTCCTATTAATAATTTCATCTTATATCTGCAGGTCATGACATTGCATTGTGGTAGAAAATCTGTGTTGGAAGTGGAATTCACAGGAGAGGAAGGTACCGGACTTGGTCCAACACTAGAATTTTATGCTTTGGTAGCTGGAGAATTGCAACGTAAAGATCTTGGAATGTGGTTATGTGAAGATGTACCTGAAAATAATGAAAATCAACATATTTGTGATTTTGCCGGAGGCATGTCCACTGTTTGTGAATTTTTCTTAATTCAAATATGATGGTTATATCTAATATCAATATTGATATTTCAGGTTCCAAACCACCCGGTTATTATGTGATTCATCCAAATGGTCTTTTCCCTGCCCCTGTTCCACAAAATTCTGCTTTCTGTGATAAATTATGCAAATATTTTTGTTTCTTAGGAGTATTTTTAGCAAAGGTACTTATATAAATTTGTTACTAGTAAATATAGAGATGTAATAAATATTTTCAGAGTTATTTTTTACTTTTATTATAAGACACTTGTGCTATAATATAATTATATTAAATTTTTCAGGTATTGCAAGATGGAAGATTAGTCGATTTGCCACTGTCTCGATCAATTTTGAAAATTATGTGTGGTGGTGGTAATTCAGAAATTGGAGTCAATGAAAATTGTACTTGCATACCTTGTCTTCCTATGTTCCCACGTACACCTTGGTATCGTCAAGCTCTTGTTGTAGAAGATTTAAATGATATCGATCCAATTAGACACAAGTATTTTTATTTTATATTTGATTGAGATAAAATTTTATATGATTGTTTTATTTTATAATTAAATACTTGTTTAAGATTTCTTCTTGAACTGGAGTCTATTTGCGTAGAAAAAGATTCTATTATGAACGATGAAAGTTTATCGGATGATGCTAAAAAAGCGAAAATATCTGCTTTACAAATTCACGGGGTCTCAATCGAAGATTTGTCTCTCACCATGACTTACAATCCAGCCTCATCTGTTCATGAATATTCACAAGTTCCTCTTTGTGAAAATGGTGAAACAATTGAAGTAATTATATCTTCTTGTATATCTACTATTTTGAAAATCAAAAAAATGTTGGCTACTTATATTAATTTGTATTCAATTGGAAATTTCAGGTTACGATTGACAATTTGCATCAATATATTCATTTAACTCGAGAATGGATATTAGGAGACGGTATAGCTAGGCAATTAGAAGCCTTTAATACTGGTTTTGCATCAGTGTTTCCTCCTCGTCGACTAAGAGCGTTTAATCCTGATGAATTGCGTCTCATGATATGTGGTCAGCAAATGCCACACTGGACTAGAGATGATTTACTCAACTATACAGAACCAAAATTGGGATACAACAGAGAAAGGTGAATAGTTATAATGAATCGTTACTTTCATATAAAAATATAAGATAATCATATTCACATATTCATGTTTTATTTTTAGTGCTGGATTTTTGCGTTTAGTTGATGTTTTAGTAGAAATGGAACCCAGTGAAAGGAAAGCCTTTTTGCAATTTGCTACCGGATGTTCCAGTTTGCCTCCAGGTGGACTAGCTAATTTACATCCTCGATTGACGGTTGTGAGAAAGGTATATATATATATATATATATTACAGTAATTTTAATTTATTTGAACTTTTTGCTCAATAATAAATCAAATCTTTAGGTTGACGCTGGAGAAGGTTCTTACCCATCGGTGAATACTTGTGTACATTATCTGAAATTACCTGAATATTCTTCTAAAGAGATTCTTCGTCAAAGGCTTTTGGATGCGACTAACGAAAGAGGCTTTCATTTAAACTAAACCATTGATAGATAATTTAAAAAAAAATGTGATGTTTGAATATAATATATGTAAATTATACATTATATGAAATGAAATTACTGATATAAATGCATATGTCACTGATTAAAATCAATATTGAATTATTTAAATTGTATTGAAAATATTACTAATATTTAAGTAACATGAAAAAATTATATATATATAAATGAATAGTGATTGTTAGTATTCCATTTACTATTGTATACTTATAATATAGTACAGGTTCTAAAGTGAACCTGGTGCGCTTAATGTAACAAATGTGTTTTACTTAAATTTTATTAGTTATAGTTTTTTTCGAAATAAGATTCTAGACTTATATTTCAAACAATACATGTGTGTTTTTCGATTCAACTGTTGATTAATTTAATAAACATATTTAATTTCAAAATGATTTTTCTCTAGTTAATTAACTCACAAGTGTATTAATAAAAGTCAAGCATTTTAACACAAAATATATTTATATTATATGCACATAGAATGAAAAAATATATATATAAAAATAATTAAAAGCTCTTAAATGCTCTTTTATCCATTAAATGCTTTGAACCCAGTTAACAATACATAGAAAATGAATTTTGTACCTAACCTGAATCATAAAAATAAAGCGAAAAGCATTCCATACTAAATAAAATATATTCGAATTCAACATAGCTAAAATTTGTATTAGTTGTGCCAATAAGTTCACCGAGACTGGAGATGGCAAATATATTTTTCATTAATTATGCAAATGTGATTTATAAGCTAAAGCATAATTTATTTATCCAGCCTACAGGCGTGCTAGTCAATCTTGACACACAAGAAGAGCCTCCTCCTTTTCTTCTAACAACTCTTTACCAGTAGTATCAAGCATTTTTCTAGCAAAATCAGTTATTGGTAATCCCTGAATGATCTTCCATTCTTTATTAACAATGGAAACCGGGAATGAGAAAATTACATCCTTCGCAACTCCATAAGAACCATCAGAATATACACCCATTGAAACGTAATTTCCGGCTGATGTTCCACACCACCAATCTCGCATATGATCGCTGGCAGCCTTAGCCGCAGACATGGCTGAAGACATTTTACGAGCTGCGATAACAGCGGCTCCTCGCTTTTGTACTGTTTCCACAAATGTTCCTTGAAGGTATCCTGGGTCTGTTATCAGGTTAGTAACTTTTTGTTCATCTCCATTGTTTTTAACCACGGCACTGGCAGCGTCAGGGAATTGTGTAGAAGAGTGATTTCCCCAAATTATAACGTTGCGAACGCTAGTAACTGATCTTTGAAGTTTGGCAGCAATTTGTGCTTGAGCACGATTTTGGTCGAGTCTTGTCATTGCAGTGAAGTTTTCTTTAGGAATCGAAGGTGCATATTTACTGCATATTAATGCATTCGTATTAGCAGGGTTTCCTACTACCAATACCTGTATTAAAAAAAAAAAATACAAAATTTATCTATGGAATTATTATAAAAGATAATCAGGGATCTGGAGCAATTATATTTTTGAGTTACTTCACTTCAGCTCTATATTTAATATAGAATGTGTACAATTCTCGTTTAATCTATTCAAATCATAGTTGAAGTGAAATAATTCTGAAGAGGTGACTGCTCTAGATCTCTGAAATGAATATATGAATGTATACTTTGACATCTTTCTTCGCGAATTTATTTAAAGCTGCTCCTTGGACCTTAAAAATTCTCACATTAGCAGATAACAAATCTTTTCGCTCCATGCCTTGCTTTCGAGGCATGGCTCCAACCAAAAATGCAGCAGAAACGTCATTGAAAGCTACGTCTGGATCTGATGTAGGAATGACTGAATTTAACATGGGAAATGCACAGTCATCCAATTCCATGACTACACCTTGCAAGACTTCCATCATCGGAGCGATATCCAACAAATGAAGAATAATGGGCTGGTTGCGACCGAATACATCTCCCGAAGCGATTTGGTATAATAAAGAATACGCTATCTGGCCAGCGGCTCCGGTGACAACTACTTTGATCGGTTCCGCCTGAAAAACAAAAATCAGTCAGATATGTGTTTCATTTATAAGCCTCATACATGTAACTATCTAAAAAAGTTAGATTCAATTTTGAAGTATTAAATGAAATGAAAAATATTGATCTTAAAGTGGAAAACCTATGATACCTATAACAGATTTAGTAACTTTTGTAGAATCGCCAAAATTACTTGATTCAATTGCATTTTGAAATGACGACTGAAAAGTCCATGGGGTAAAAGTGACATTTTTGACGAAACTGAGTTATGAACAAATATAGCTTCTATGTACGCTCATATATTGAGTAGCAAAAGGATATCAACAAACTTGGAACGTGTACCAAGATATTTCATGAAATCACTCGACCTCTTCCTAAAACATAATAGGTACACGCTCAACTTTGAGTGTACTTTTTTCAAAATCACCGCAAAGTAACTTGTACCCCTTGGCCTTTTCAGCTGTCAAATATATTAAATATGTATATTGATGATATTTAAAACATTATTTATATAAGAAGCGCATGGAAGCCAACTGGGTATCTAACATGGTGGCGATTTCAAGAAAAACAAGCATCATGTTAGAAATTGATGAATTGTCTGAATTATTTTTTTTACAAAAGTACCCATATGTAGATATATCAATTCATGAGACATAAAGGCACAGTCATAAAACAAGTAGAAAGTGTATTTGAACTGTTAACAAGCAGTCGGATAATTTTTGAAAATATAAATATTTTTACAATACAATAAAATGTATGAATTTTGATAATTGAACTATGGAACAATAAATTTATCAATCTAATGTTCAATATATAGATAGCACAATATTGTTTGAACATAAGCTATATAACAAATCAACATTTCTTATCACTTTTTATAATAAATAGATGAGAAATATTTGTGATGTCGGAATATTTGTACGTCAAAAATAAATGTAATGATTGATTATCTCAACATGTTTCAAGCATTTTTTTTTCAGAGTAATTTTGTCTAATAAACTACAAATATAAAACATAATGCTGGTTATCAAAACTTAGATTTTTCGGATGTTATGTATTTTGTTGTATAGAAATACTGACAATAATTGCAAAATTATAACAATATAGCCAGATATGTCAGTATTGTCTATGTAGAGAAAACCTAAATATTTGGTTAGGAGAGTGGTTTTCTTTTAACAAAGTTATGAGATTATTTTGAAATAGTTTTTAACTGTCAAACGAGAAATCATTGTATTTGTAGTTTCATGAAAATGCTTTTATCATACATTAATATTATCGCAATCAACTAATTTATTAATTTGATATATTGCAACCTAACCTAACCATCAAATCTTGGGGTGAATTAGCTGGTAGCGATAATACGTAAGTACCGCATTTACTTATTTTATTGTTTTTCAATAAATTCAAATCAAGACATGAAAAGTGATAATTTTGCATATATATTTCAGATACATGAGTGAAACATTCATTAAAATTATATAAGTCATATTAATCATGTTAATCTGTAGTGAAACGAAACAAGGTCAAATCAAGGGCGAACGAGTTGAACTAATTTCGAATGCTATAAAAAAACTTTGAAAGAATAGTCAGAATTTTACGTATTCAACGATATAAAGTAGCACATTTCAAGCGGAACTATAAACGTACCATCTTTGAGTTCCGAAAACGTTGAGATGAGCTCCGAAGATCGGCTGGAAACGACTACTGACCACGAGAATAGTCAATGATCTGAATGTTATCGAGAGATGAACACGAATGACAATCAGACCGACAACTGTCAATATTGGCCAAACGACACGTAATTGTGGCCCGATTAATAGTTAGGGAAGAGAAGCGGAATTGATCTTTCTTTTTGTTTTTTGCTTCTAAGGCCCTGTCCACATAATAAACTTTATACGCTATATGGCGACCGATAGGCAGTTAATCTGATCTAACCTTATGAAAAAATGTTTTTTTTATATGTAGTATCAAAACAAACCCAATTTGATTCCGAGTGAATTGACTAGATTATTTTTGAATGCGATTTTTCAAAAGAGTCGAATTGTCCATGTCTTTGTTGACTTCATATTTCCCTTACTCCTCTACCTACACGAACAATAAAACGTTTGTTTTATTTCGGTATTGTGTCATATTTAGACAGTTGGCATAATTGATGAAAATGGCGCGGTCGGAGATCAACTTGACATTAGCTGACAATGTATATTCTTATTTTTTTTTTTACAAAAAAGACAAAAAAGTTATTCTGTTGAATTTTTTCAGGTCAGACGTAATGTTTCATGTTTGATTGAATCTGGTCCGCAGTTATTTGCTAAATTAGCACAACCTATATCTCTGATTTCGTTACATTCTAAGCTTTTGCCTTATTCTCCAACACCTTCGGAAATCATAGAAATATGCTATGACAAAGACACACCATTAAGTTTACTACTTTCGGAATTTATTTGTAACAGCATTTTACCTGTAGAGTGTGGAGGAAAAAAATCTGGTGTCATTATAATTCAATCTAATGGAAAGTTCAATATCAACAGTTTGATCAAGAATATGAAACAAATTTTGAATAATTTTGTTAATTTGGATTGTGATCAATGCATAGAAGAGTGTCTGACACGATTGCATCTTATCTCAGTTTATGATTCCCTACAACTGTATATAGCTATTCAATCAATGGAAAATTTGTTATCTCATTATGAAAATATATCTTTAGTTTTATTGGATACTATCAAAGCTTTCTATTGGTCCGAGAGAATGTTCGGATCTAAAGTCATCAATATGGAAACGCATATTACAAATATTTTGTCTCAAATCAAAAATGTCACCAAAGATTTCAAATCAGTAATTATGTATACTAAATTTAAGAACATAAATAAGTATGACGATGGAAATGAATGGTTGAAAAAAAAATCTTTTGAAGTAGATTACAAATTGAATATGACTAATTTTGAAGATTGTTTTCAAATAAGTGTAGATGTGTTGAAAGATAAAAGTTGTAATAAGTATAAATTTACAGTTGAAAATGAACAGATTGTATGGTCATAATATTCAAAATTGATTTTGTTTTAATTCTTTCAATATCTATTTTTAATTAGGAATAGCTTAAAACTTTTATAATAGACACTTATAACAAAACTGTTCTGATACATAGGTACATATTAAGATTTAGGTCAAGACCAAACGAAGATTTTAAACCATGAAACAATAATGTTATGATTTGTTTGAAAAATATATTTATGATGTCAATTTATGTTGAAGATGAGAAGAAGATTCAAAATATCTATATATTCTACTTTTACATTAATAGCCATTTTATTTTATTTCATTATAAAATAATAACAGAGTGAAAGATTTATATGATCACATATTTTTTTAAGGTAACTAACATTCACATTTGTTTTATTTATAATTATCAGTTATAAATAGAGCAATTAATGTTATTACATACAATTCAACTGTTAATAAAATAAATTAACAATGTAACTTTTCATCATAATTTTGTAAATACTTAGTGTTAATAGGTAGATATATAATATGTTTCGAAATTTCAAAAATAAATTTAGAAAAACCATTTGTATTTTTATTTGAAATGACTATTCAATACTTTTGCAATAAGAAAAATTCGATTTCCCACAAGAATAACGAAAATATGCGAAAAAAATAAGATTGTACCTATAATATTTTTGTACATCTGGAGATTAGGTATAGGTACATTATTTTTTTGCAAAAAATATAACGAAAATTGATGTATCTAGGTGCGTAAAGATTTTTTCATTTTTACGATATTTTCGTTTAATTTTTGCGATTGATATATTTTTTTTCAATTTGCACACATTGAAAATTATCTAACTTTTCAATAAACTATAATTTCATACTTAAATATATTACACAAAAATAAATATCCGGTTAAACTTCAATAAGAAAATCGTCGAAGAAAAGTGAAAGTATCCATTCCCACCTTGACCGCCTTGTTTCGTCACAACAGTGGGGTTTCACTTTTTACTACAGGGGGTTTCAAGCGTAAATCCGATTCTTCTAACATTATCGATAAAAAAATAAAACGATTGAAATCCATATGAATCGATCGAAGGTCGTTTTGAGACGGTAATCGACATTTTTTTCTCATTTTACGTACCCAAGTAGTTGGAGTAAATAAAAAGCAAACTTTGTCGTGTTTGAAAAACTCGTTTGTGAACGTGAGCTCATTTTCGGGATATAGTGTTTTTTTTTCAAGCATAATTAGTTTCTGCATAATTTACGAAGTTCGTGAAGAATTCGAGTTGAAATTATCTGAATAGTAAGTCTTTAGTGCTACGTGCGTGAGTGCTCACTGTTCCTGTCTTCATTGCCATTCTAGCTCATTCTCTGTGATTATCAAGATGTTTTTCCTCCGGTTTTTCCTGGTGAGTTTTGTGTATTTTACTTATTATTCAAAATTAATTAGTTCTTAAAAAAAAAAATGAGAATCTGAGCCGTTCGATTTCAATTAATTTTAATTTTTTTTGAAAAATTATCTTAACAAGTGAGGTACCTAACAGGTGTAACATCAATTACTATCACATAACATTCACATTACAATTGATTGAAGTCCTTTAATGAGGCTTTTAATAAGTTCTTCAAAATATATTCAGTAGCTGAATTATGTTTTCTAAACTGTAAAATTAGGAGATTATCAAATGATGAATAAATTATAATATAAAAACATTGTTGTTTTAAAATAAAGTTTGTTATTAAATCATTAACCGTGTATGTAAAATGACTTCAAAACATTATAAGTGAATAGTTCATACTTTATTAGCTCAAAATTGAAATAATTATATTTTGTAATGATTTTCAGACTGTTCTTGTAATGATTTTCACAACATTACACATTGGTGCTACTTTAACTCCTAGAGCACCAAATTTTCAATATTTCGAGAGGTAGGTTTTGCTTTTTGTCAATATGTACATGTCTATCACTTTAATTTCAAATAAAAAAAAATATGGAAGTGAAAACAAAGCTTTTTTCGAATGGTTTTCTTTAAGAAAGTTCAATTTTTTTTTCAGACCAAAATATCGCTATCCATATTATGATGAAAACGGAAGGGGAAAACTTTTATATGGATATGGAGGACCAGATCTTTATCAGTATAAAACATATTCACCTTTAGAAGGAATTCATTAACATAATTTAGTTTTGTGACAAGAACTAAATATCAATGTAGTGTTTTTTTGTGTAGTTACAAAAATGACAAAAAAAACTATTCATATTAGATTTAAAGGAAAACAAAGAAATTTAGATATATTTTATATTAATAATAATGAGTTACAATTAAGAATGAAATACATAAGTATAAAGTAATTAGAACTTGAAATGTATTAGAAAAATCTCCAATTTTTACATAGAAAATCATTTATAACAAAAATTTGAAATAAAATTTTATATCAATGTTATTGGATTTTTTCAAATTTTTATGTCAATATGGTTTTTACTTGTGATGAACTTCTATTTCCAGAATGTGACACATGAGATATTTCCTTAATTGAATATATACAAATATTCAGTAAATATTAAATAAGCTTAGCAAAAATAACCGCAGACAACATAAACTAAGCTCTTCTTCTTTGAGTGCTGATATAGAGCACGTTGTTGCCGCGGATGAATGCATCTCCATACTTGTTCTTTAACTGTCCGTTGGCATACTCCTCGGTCTGTTCCAGAGCGATGTTCATATATCCGTCCAAGCACGCGAGGACTCCTGAAATGCCGAATCGAAAAGAACGAGGTTAGAAATGCGGGAGAAATACATATTGAACTGAAACGATAAATATTACGAATAGAAGAGGATCTAAAGTAAGATTTTATAGCATCCTTCAAATGGGTATAATTAAGTGCGTAATTGATTTTTAACACACGCAGATTAATCGATGAAACTTAAGCTGTATAGATATGAACGTTTTAATAATTTGATCGATTTTACATTCCAAAAATTCTGTCGATCGATAAGAGGAAATTGCACGTTCGAATTGAAATGAAGAATTAATTCTATGATAATTATCGCAGTATGTTTTGAAGGCGGGCAAATGCTTTATGATATTGAAAGAAAAAAAAAATGCGTCGATGTGTGCGTCGATAGAACCGTTCGGTGCCGAACTCGACCAGACGAAACGACGAAAATAACGAAACCTCGATAATCTACGCCACTGTTCAGCTTGACGACGACGGGTCTTCCGTGAATTTGTTGGATGAAGGTCGACAGAGCTTCCTTGCGACTCATGATGCCGGCGTTCGACTCGGACGTTTGGCGTTTGACGTTTGCGCACGGTAAAGCGCGTGCTACACCAACGATAAGATCGCAAGTTTTATTCGAAGAAAAAAAGTATACATATTTCGAAATGACTTCTATTGTCTGAAAAATGCTTAGAAAATATTGTTCGCGACGATTCGTCAGATAAAATAGTAATAGAAATAAGTGTTTATTGTCGATGCTGAGTGTGAAGGCTTCGGTTAGGGTCGGCTGTCAAAATGCGATCGTGAAGTGTTGAGTGTTTTGTGTGTCGTGTGTCGTGTGTCGTGTAGCAGATGATGTCGGGAACGTCGGACGGCGTGTGCAGGGAGCGCGTGCCCGAGAGGAGGCTGAGGCCGCAGTCGGTGGTGGCGCGGCTCGTGGCCAGGGAGACTTGGGGCTCTCGCAGGGCCGGCGCCCATTGGCAGGTGGCGCGCGAGTTCTACCAGACCGTGTTCCCCAACTGCACCGTCGTCAACGTCGAGAAGCCCCCCTGTTTCCTGCGCAAGTTCAGCCCGGACGGCGCCCACTTCATCGCCTTCTCGGCCGATCAGACCTCTCTAGAAGTACACTTGCTAGACATCCTATTTTTGCAGATTTCATATATTTTTTCGATTCGGCGAACGTTTTTTATAACGTATCGATCAGAAACTAGATTTTGCAGCGACACGTTTACCTCGTTTCGACGATCGCTCCCACTTAGTATGTCAAACGACGTTTCGTTTCGTAATATTTCATTTTCACGAATGGAGACGTTCGAAGAGGACGGCGAGGCGGTTCCTCCCTCCAAAAGTCCGCTCCTCGTTCGCTTCCTGTCGCATATTCGAGATCTACATTAGTTTTGCAACGCTCTCTCGCTCTTCGGCCATAGAACACAACAGACGAATAGCGTATTATTCATATTTCCTTTATGACCGTAAAAAATTTTACCGTCGATTTAGGACAGGTCTTTTCACCTCTAATTTGAGAATAAAACGAATTAAAACTGGTAGCAGTCTCTCCGACCGCGAGTCGTTTACAGTTTTAAAACGGTCCTACATATGATAATTGACCCTTTTCTGTACTTAAGTAGATATCGAAGAAATAGGTTAATCGTACCCTCTGCGCTATTAATGTAAAATTTAGCCTCCGGCCATCGTATATGTATAACAATAAAATAATCAAGCATTCTTACCCAATCATAATGATAAAATAAAATACTTCTACTTTGAATCTGTACGACATCGTATCTCATTTTTATCTTATATTCGTATATTTTTTTAATTTAAATTATCTTTTTAGATTTACAGTTATTGTGGAGCGGGTGCAGCGGGCGATCTGCTCAAAGGGTTTCCTTGCGAGTTGGTTCAAAACGTCCCCGACGATAAAAATCAATACATACGGACCAATATTTTTCATCGCTTCTTCAAAGTTCGTGACGATACTTCGGTTTTGGATAGTATCGTAAAATGCGATTTCATTCCATGGTCTATTTTAATTTCAGCTCAAGCACGTGGTCAACGTTTGCCAGATCCTTTCCAACGGTTTCGATCAATTAAACAGAGAATGCAGTCTCTTCACCGACGACGGTCGTTATGTCATAGTCGGTTCGGCGGCTCAGATACCCGAAGATTTGAGGCCACATTTTTATCAAATTCACAGCAACAATGAAGCGGTGACACCTACGATGCGGTAATTATCAATCTTATATATTATACTTTTTTTTTCTAATAGTTTTCAAACTATAATTTTCTTGAATTTTCAGTTCTCCTCTGGAAGATTATTCTTTACATTTAGTGGATTTAGTCAGTGGAAAGTTGTGCGATACTAAACATTTCAAAGTGGATAAAATATATTTGTCTCACAATCAAGGCATATATTTATATAAAGATATGCTCGCCGTTCTCTCCGTTCAACATCAAACGATTCATATATTTCAAATTCTGGACGGGATGCTAGTTGAAGTTAGAAAAATTGGAAGATTCTGTCACGAGGACGATGACTACTTGCTAAATTCTGTTTTTAATTTTCCCTCCAATTCCAGACCCTTTTTAGAACATTCTATTAATTCTTTAAAACATAGACTTTTAGTGTTTCTATTTAAACGTGCCAAAAATATCAGCGATTCAACCGGTGATCCTTTAGAACTGAGGAAATTTTATAAACATTTTGAAATGTTCAAATCGTTAAGAATGTGGAAAATGCAATTGTTAGACGAAGATCATTTATTAATCAAATACGCCGGTGAAGATGTGGTGACGTTGAAAGTAGCAGAGCCGAACAGCCAATCTTCCTTTTTCGTCATATACAACATGAGTGAAAGTAAAATTTTGGAAGTGTACGAGAATACTTCCGAAAGTCTACTGCAGTTATTCGAAAACTTCTGTGATTCATTTCGCAATGCAAGACTGTATTCTGAATCTCAATTCACGTGTTCTCCATCGAACAATTTGCATGCCAGGTTAACTCAACAAAGATTTAAACAAACAATCGTCAGAGCTATATATGGAGGTAAAACTGAAGCAACTAAACGTATCTTGGCACAGCTCCCGATCAGTGCACAGTCTTACAGCAGCTCTCCCTATTTAGATTTGGGACTTTTCAGTTATGATGATAAATGGGTATCCGTCATGGAAAGACCAAAAGCCTACGGCGAATATCCTATAAGGTAATTATGAAGCTTTTAATTTTATAAAATTTATTTGAATACATATTGTATTTATTGCTACTTTTCATTAGGTTTTACGCCCGTGATTCTGGTTTGTTAAAGTTTAGGATTTATGCCGGAGTAATGGGACAGTCAGCACCAGCTACTGCCAGACGGTTGGTTGCTTTCACATTTCATCCTACAGATCCATTCGCAATTAGCGTCCAACGAACAAATTCAGAATATATAGTGAATTTTCATATTAGAAATACTGTGTACATTTGATATATGTATATCATCAGTACTTTATTATCTGTGATAATAAAGTTTTCGTATGATTTATTTTATTTTAAAAGCGATAAAACATGAAGTTTATGAACAAATAAGTATTATCGTATTTATATTATGGCATAATATACCATTTTATGTTTATTTGTATATATTTGTTCTTTTATTAGTTAAATAAAATTTATATAATCGTTTTCATTTAAATATTAGTTTTATTATCTAAATTATAATTTTAAATTTAATTCAAAGTTATACCATCTACTATCATATAGTTAGTCATAACTATTTTATACAAGTAATCAGTCCGTTGGTATTTTCAACGGACTGATTAGAACTAATTAGAACAGTCATATGTAGGAAAAACTAAAATAAAAATATTTCTTCCTTTTATAAATATAGAATTCGAGGGCAGAGTATTGAAATAAAGAACAGTTCTTAAAGACTCACGTTTTTCTAACGTGAGTGTAACTGCTAATATGCAGACAAATAATATTAAATTACATTGATGTGATCGCTAACTGTTTTTGGAATCTATATTATGAATTCAAATAAAAAATGTTAATAAAACACACTTCTAAATTTATATTATTTTAATTAATTTTTTATTTTACACATTTTTTAATTTCGATTTATGTATATTGATGAGATAGTAGTATACATATTTGAAAATTTTCATAAAAATTTATTTAATTTTCGTTATAGTTTTTTTAAAATAAACTCTTAATTTTCCTAAACCAAAAAACATAAAATAAGATTTTTCTTAAGATTCTAATTCATATAATTAGAAATATCATAATTTATATGCATATATAAATTACGTCTAATATCAGTGATTTAAAACAAAAATAACATTTCATAATTCAAATCCTATGTTATGTGTAAATAAATTATGTATAAATAGTGCTTAGATTAGTTTCATATATTGAATATTTACAATTATTATTAATATACATTTTTTTCACTCAAATATTACAAATAGTTTTGCACAGGTTAAAAATGCTCATGAAGTTAAATTATTACACCGAATTAAAACTTTTCGATCAATAAAATATGCAACATGCAATATTTTAAATTTTCAACATATATTTACATGACTATAATGAACTGAAATTCATTTGAATGCTTATTGAAGGGGTGTGGACGCTTTGAGTTGTGCAAGTTTCGATTTGGCTTGACTGAATGTCGGTCGAGTGTCGGGGTTTAAATCCCAAGCTTGTCGCATCAAGTCATACAATTCTGGCGGGCATCCTTCAGGAGCCTCCATCTTATAACCCTTCTCAACATGTTTAACTACATCCGCCAATGGCTAAAATACAATTGGTAATCAATGCACTTATTTGTAAAACAAAATGGTATTCATAAAGCTGACCATTAGCACAATATTTGATGAGTTCAGTTAGGTTATATATATATTTTTTTTCTGGGTTAGGCTACGTGTTGTGCCAATGTATGCTCCACAAATATGACGAAAATAAAAATAGTAATAGACTGAATAAAACTCACAATTCTGGGATAAGGTACTCTGCCAAAAGAATATATTTCCCAGAGTAAAATGCCAAAGCTCCACATATCTGACTTGTTGGAGAATTTCTACAAATTAATATAGTAAAATAAGCACCAAAAGAAAACAATGAAATCAATAAATCATATAATATTTACATTAAGTTTCAAAGCTTCGGGTGCAGTCCATTTTATTGGAAGTTTCGCAGCAGCATCAGGACCACCCTCTTCTCTAGCGAGTCCGAAATCGGCCACTTTTGCTCTACGTGTATCAGAAACTAGAACATTACGTGCTGCAAGATCTCGATGAACGACTCTTTTAGCTTCTAAATATTCCATTCCAGAACAAGTGTCACTGAAAATATTGTAAAATTGATATAATCAAATGCAAATATAGATTTGATTCAAAATCTTTATGAGAAACATTAACCATTTGAGTGCTGAAGAGCGCAATAGCGGTCCTTTTTAGTATATTTAATAAACGGTTAGCGCTCAAATGTTTAATATTCAAATAGACAATTTTACATAATAAACAGCTATAATTATGTATGCTATTAAAGTGATTAATTTCCTTACAATGCAAACATAATCTGATCGCGTTTAGTGACATGCAATCTTCCACGGCTTCTCAGGTAATCAACGAGACTTCCTTTGCTCATATACTCAGTAACAAGACAAATATGTTGTTTGTTGAATACCAAACCCAACAATTTTACTAAGTTCTCATGTTTTAATGACCTAAAATTTTTTTTTATTTACAAAAAGATTTTTGAAATTGAAATGAATAAAAAGAAAATGAAAAGCTTACGTCATCAAACTAGCTTCTGCTAAAAATTTGTTAGCAGCTTCTGAATCTTTCAAAATTTTAACAGCAACTCTTTGACCATTTAAAATACCTAGCATAACATCACCGAATTCACCTTTCCCAATATTTTCTCTTATTTCTAAATTTTGCTCAGATATCACCCAGCCTGGAAATGAAATAACATTTTTGATTATAAATTTTTCATAACACTGAAATGAAATTGAATAAAAAAAAAAACAAACCAGCTTCAACAAATGCCTGTGGAGCTAAAAATGAGGAAGCACCGTTGTCGCTTTGTATCATTTGATTTGGCGGATGGTTGGGTTGATTTTGCAATTGATTCATTTGATTCATGATAGAAGGCTGTTGGTGAATTTGAGGTATTCCTTGAATTTGAATTTGACATTGAGGATTTGCATTTTGAGGTTGTATGTTTTTCGGTTGCAGCGACTGAGGAGCCAACTGAGTATTAGTGAGTTGCTGCGGTTGTATATTCGTAGAACTAATTTGATTCAAAGAAGAATGAGATGATTGTTTTGGTAACGATTTAACGAGTTGCGTACAAAGACCATCTGCATCTTGTAAATAATGCTAAAAACATGAATAAATTGAATTATACACGAAAATAATTTCTACATTGATTCCTTCAAAAGTTCAACTGATTAACTTCATTTTATGAAAGCTATCAATATAAAAATTTTAATTAAATACAAATAATTTTAGTAGTGACAATTCGTAATGTTTCAGTTGATCATATTCACTAAATTGTAAAGTTAATCAGAGGAACATTCTAATATGTAATATGACATACATCGATTAATTGAGGTAGAGTGTCGAAAAATTCTTCATCGTCAATTGTTAACGTAGAATTGACTGCACACTTTATTCGGTAATGTTCTACTCTATTTTGAAAGCAAACACACAGCGTTTGATCACCTGGAAAGTTAGTACTCTCTCTTACTAAAAACAAGCCGTCGGTACGCGGCTGAAGCAATTGTTCGGCCCGCTCGCGAGTGATTTTACCATGATGCCACCTGAAACGTAATCATCGCAGAGTTTTAATTCAATGAACCGAAAGATAAAAAAATAGTAGAAATCATCAATCTTACGGCATATTGCATGGCCTCAATTCAGGTTTTCCACCGCGTAACGGTTGAGGTAATCCTTGTTGGATGCTATTTATATCGGGAAGACCGGACTGTTGCATCGGTGAAATAGAATTGCTCACGTTGACGTTTGAAATTTGATGTTGAGACAACACCGTAGAGTGGTGGGGTAATCCTAAAACTGATGCATATTAAAGTGTCGAATGAATCGCAAATATTCAGTCGAGTTTGAATATGAAGGTTATTTATAATTACCGGGCATCGATTGTAATGAAGTTGCCATCGAACCGGCGTTGACGACTTGGGGCTGTTGACTGTGAGAATTTAACAGCATCACACCTTGGGCGGAGGTCGACATCGAACCGGGAGTTTGAAACGAAACGTTTCCGCGGTCGGTGACATGAGACGACTGTAACGGAAGATCGGGCGTTTGAAATGATTCGTCGACGCGAGATAACTGACGATTCGGAACCGAGTCGTGATATACCTGGTTTCCGGAAGACGGTTGTCTCTTTTGGCGCAACGGAGCGGTCGGAGGAATCTGATGGGAGGCGGACGGAGAAAACCAGCATCCGGGGTTTCCTCCCAAGATGGACAAGTGCTGTAAAGAAACGAGATGGTGTAAAAACGGGGTGAAATTTCCCGAGCGAAGCGATTCGGTAATGTCATAAATTAAGCTAAAATTGGAAAAATCGGTAATTCTCTTCAATTGCATCGTGGTTTTCGATGAGATATCCTATACGCGACCCAGCGTTCCGATCGCATTCCTCGCTATGTGGCCGCTCGATCGTTTCGAGCTTCGACCGATTGGAACGCTTTCGAGAGCTTGAGCTGACGGCTAGAGCGGAAACCGCCGCGGCCGCGGCGCACGTATGGCGTCCGATGAAGATTTTGGTCGTTCAGAATAAAAATTTTGATTGTCGTTTCCGCCGCGCGCACCTAATATGTGTAGGAACGGGCGCATACAAATCGACGCCGTTCGATTCGTGGGCGAGGGGAGTTTCGGGGCGAAATCCGAACGTTCCGAACCTGAGCTACCGTCGAGTTCTGAAGGTCGCGGCTACTCATGCCAGTCGCGTGCGAAGAAGACCATCGGCCCGTTCGGCGTTCAGCGTTCAGCGTTCAGCGCTCCGCTTCTTCCTCGAGCCGGACGTTTTCATCTCCTCCGCGGGAGATCGGAGCGACGCGAGACGAGAGAAGCGGGGGCGGAGGCGCAGAAGCGGTCCCCTTCTCGCGGGAACGGGAAACTTGAGGCGCGGGGGCACGGAGGCACGGAGGCACGGGGGGGACGGGGAAGCCGGCGCTGCGCCCCCGTGACCTCGAAACCCAGAAACCTCGAAAGCGAGCGCGGATCGCGAACTTCGAGGTGACAAGTCGAGTGTCGCCGTCGCCCGTCGCCGTTCGCCGTTCGCCGTTCGCGCGCACTCCTGCCCCGCATTCCTGCGCTCGAAATCTTCCCCGATTTTCATCGCGGATCATTTCAGCGTTTACGTTTTCGATCCGGTTTTGTACGAATTTTCATTTAAAAATGGCCGTTTTGAAATTCGATCACTCGCGTTCATTTTATTTCGTTTTCGAGAGTGAACGATCGCGATCGCGCTCACAACGGAACGGGCGCGCGCGTTCGGGCGGAATTCTTCAAAATTATTCATGGCCGCAGAGCAAAATCGCTCTTATTAAATTTGTATTTAAGAAACAGAACGGCACGTCGACCGTCTCCGTAACGAACTGTCAAACGACAACCGATCGAGTTGTTTTGGCTTCGTTCTTATACCTATCAATTTGTGCACTCCGATCGGACGATCGGTAAGTATTATTCGATCGGTGTTTAAAACCGTTTCGACAAACACATACATGCCGACCGTTAGCAATTCCATTCGTGTCTCGATTCACCGAAACCGTTCGGGTACCTTCGAATAAAATAATTTCGTTTGACGATCGTAAATTCTAAACGACTGAAAATAAATAGTTATATTATATAGTATGTTAACATAATTTTCGACCCGTTTACTTATTAATTCTGACTCGTCATCCGAATCATCACGCTCGAACGATTTTCCATCGATTTGAATTCTGACTTCAACTTATCACACGTCTATATATACCTATGATTAAAATGGAAACTGATCGCTTCGTTTTCTCCTTAGGTTTTCATCTCGTATTGAAAATGTCACGTTCCGGAGGTTCGAATCGCGAGAAGGGCCAAGTTCTATATCAGAGACGTTCATTGCAGGTAAATATTCTTTTATTTAACGATTGTGACTACCTCCCGCGTCAAATCTTGTGTATTATAGAATTCGAGCGATGAAGATTCTTCAGACGAAATATGGGACGATCGGATTTTGACAAATGTCTACGATAAGGCAGTGAGCGTCGCTCGCGAACAAGTTGCCAAAAGATTAGCTATGAACACAAATACCGTTAAAAGTGGTGAGTACGATTGATATTGATATTCGATTTATATTAAAACGAGACTAGTTATTCATTTATCGCATCGTAGATCCAAAATCAAACAAAAAACATAATCAAAACGGAAAAATGTTAACATTGAAAACAAAGTGGAAAGTCGGTTCCGATTGTCGTGCCGTTTACAGCCAAGATGGCTTAGAATATGAAGCTACCATTTTGTATATAGATGGCGATTCTTGTATTGTCAAATATGTTGGTGAGCAAAGATTGTTAAGCTTTTTTTTTACATGGTTCCTTTTTTTTCTTTTTAATATTTCTGTTTTTTTTTTTTAAGGTTACAATAATGAAGAAGATATAAAATTGAGTCAGTTAAAACCATCATTAGGGAAAAAAGAGCGAGCCCAGCAAGTACTGGATGCAGAACAACATAGCTCTGATGATGGTTGTGAAAATTTGTCTATTAGTGATCTTTCTACTGCCGTTACCAATGAAGGTAATGTGAAAAGATCACACTACACAGTTGTACAATTTATTTATACATATAATATATTTATCATATATTGTTTAAATTTTCATAGGACTGAAAAATAATAATGAAAACAAACTTAATAAATCAAAAGGGAACAAGAACAAAAAACATAGATTTAACATGCAGCCTCTTCCTAATTTGTCTTCTTTTCAATTTCCTCCTTTTCCTGCACATCAAGATCTGAATTGTCATGTAAATTATTTTTTGTTGTTTTACAGATCTTATTGTTTTTATAAGATAACAGTATGAAACATTTTAAATACAGATTCCCCTGCCACCACCGCCACCATTTTTGATTCCCACCGAAGATAATACGTTTCAAGATGACCAATCATTGTCTACGATGCTTATTAGTTGGTATATGAGTGGCTATTACACTGGATTGTATCAAGGGCAAAAAATGTTTGTTTCACCATTAAGTACCTATAAAGGCTGGTCCAAATGGTCATGTTAATATATATATATATTTTGATTTCTCATATATAGGTGTATCCGAAATAAATAATAAATACATATGGTATTTTTGGATACAACTATGTATGAGAAATCTAAAAAAAAAAATATTGAGATGACTGTTTAAACCACTTAGTATAAATATGCTTTTTGTAATATTTTACTAAGCGCTATTATATACATATATAGATTTCATTGTTTTATTTTCAGGAAATGTAGAAACAAATAAATATTTATTATCATAGTGGCCAATCATTCAGAAGAAGGAAAATTTATCGAGGACATAACTTATAGGTATAATACTTTACAGAAAAATCCTATATTTTACTGTGTTTTAACCTTTTAATATTATATGGTTTCTCATTGAAAATACATGTTTAATTCATAATATTTTTCAATTTATTAAAAATGAATATTGTGAATTAAGGATGATTAATAAATCACGAATTTTTAAAATAAATAAAGGTTTTAATCATTGTTTAAATAAATCAAATCAATTTTTATGAAATCAAAGCATTTTTGAAAGTTTTGGTGACAATTGGTTTCTTATTTCTTGTGTTAATTAAAAAGTTTGCTTGCCAAACAACTTTGCATTCTTCATTCGTTTTAAAGTCTGCTTGAATTTTTTCCCATACTTTTTTCTTCGGATTAAGTACTTCATCTACATTTCCTTCTTCGTATCCTATAATTAGATAATGTTTAATTGAAATGAAAAAGGCAAAACCATATATTTAAAAAAAATGTGCGCACAAGCACATCCTTAAATTAATCGATAATCAGAAAAAATACCTTCTACGACTAATTTATCTCCAGCGACACTATCAGACGGAGGTATAAGCAGTTCTACTTGTTTAGGATCTCCACTGAAACATTAAATGAAAATCAAATACAGCAATAAAAAATTAAACTAAATAAGAGAAGGAAAAACTTACATGGATGCACATAGAACCATGCCACTAGATTCAACACCTTTCATTTTTGCAGGTTTCAAATTACACAATACAACAACAAGGCGATCTTGCATTTCCTCAATTGGAACATATTTTACTAAACCACTTACAATCTAAAAACATATATCATTATATAATTCCTCATTTGCACAAGACTTGTGTGTATTTGAATATGAAAGGTAATTTAAAAATATGGTCAACACACCGTTCTTGGTGAAGTTTCTCCCAGATCAATTTTTTCAATATAAAGTCCATCAGCATCTGGGTGTTTGGTTACTTCTACAATTTTACCTACTCTGATGTCCAATCTGTATGGTAAATTATCAGTATTTGCAGCGGCAGCATTCGCAGGAGACTCTAAAGGGAAAACACATCAAATATACAATGTAGGTACATTTCTTTTCATATAAAAAAAAAAATAAATAAATAAACAGACTAGTTTTGACTTCTTTTGGATAAGCATTAGCAGTCAATTCTTTAAGAGACGTTTGGCTGAAAATTTCTTGTATTGGTTTTAAGAGATTGTTAATATCTTCTTCCACTTTTAGTTTTAAATCACCGGGATGTACTTCCTCTTTAGCGTACGATGCTTCTAATTCTTCATAAGTTGCAAATATTAAATCACCCCCATTTGCTTCTGTTCTATGGATTTTAAATTCTAAAACAGATTTTGATAATATTGAAAATGTGATTGAACACAAAATTCACTGAAAAATGAGATGTTAAAATAAAAAATACCTTTTCCTTTCAAAAGAGGAAACAGAACATGTTTTGTGAATGATAACACTCCATTATCTGTTATATTGCCGGGTTCACAAAAAGCTTTCTTAATTTTTTTCTTAATAGCTGTTGGAGGATCTAAAAGATCGATTTTGCTATCTTCTTCTGAAGATGACATTTTTCCTCCAGTTAAACCTGGTACTGATTGAAGTAATAGTATGATAAATAAAACATTCAATGAACATAATAGTGAAAATAAAATATGTGAAATACCCATGGGGTTCATGAGATGGATTCTTTTTGCATATCCAAGAGCCGGTAAATATTTTTCCGCCAAAGTGAAAATTTTTCTTTGATCAACACCTCCAAACTGTGCATCAACATGTAAATATTCTTCATCTAGAGCTTGAAGTCCTAAATTTATAAATGAAATTTACATATTTTGTGATGACACTAAAAATATACATATGATAAAGGCTGAAATAAAAATACATACCAGGATACAACAAACCACTCAAAAGTGGATGTTCAACCTGTTTTACTACTTCCGCTCCAGCTTTTTTAGCATCATGCTCAGTTATAATTGAACTGAGACGGTACACATCAAGAGTATACTCTTTCGAAAGTTGATAATCAGTACCCCTGACAAATCTGAAACACATTGTTTATAATGAAAATTGAAATTATCAAACAAACTGTGTATTTATGGTAAAATTAATAACTTTAATTTGTCCAAGGGCACACCAACGACAGTTAACATGGCTTTGATCATTGATTCATAGTATAATGTTCGATAAGCCAAGAGATTCCATGGAGCTTTCATATTATCCAGATATGCATGCAAATCAGCAAGCAGCACAGTTACCTTAGGAAAGAAATTAAAGTATTACTTTTCAAAAAAATTGGAAATACCACGGTTAATCTATAATGAAATTCAATAAAATATTATAGTAAAATATTGACTCAAATAGCTAAAATATATATTTTGAAAATTTCAATCGTCAATCTAGGTATATAAACAAAATGCATTGTTAAATATTGATTACAATTATTTGTTTTTGTGTGATTATATTATAATGAAAAATTTTTGCAAGAACACATTGACCGAATAAAGTAGATAGTTTTATATAATTTACATTGCAACCAGCTTGTAGAAAATCTGCTATCTTCAAAATGGGGACAAAATAGGCAATATGAGGTTTCCCAGTTGTAGCAGTGCCCCAATATATGTTAACATCACGGGTTTTAAGTATCTCATTCAATCGTTCATTTCCCAGAACCTATAAAAACAACAAATATTTTAAACAATATAATAATATAACACTCAAAATATAAATATATGTATAAGAGTTCGAAAATATATTATGTGTTTTCCACATCTACAAAATAATAATAGGAAAAGGGGAGACTTGGAAAACAGTTATAATCTTCATATAGGACAGAGGGATCAGTATCCGCCGCTACTCCGTTTTCCATCTTTTACAACTTTGAATCGATTTAAGGAATAGATAATTATAAAAAAATACAGCATGTGGAAATTTTTAAAATATTTAATGGAAACTCTAATAGAGGCTTCAGCTGTTATTTATCATACACTGTTTAATTGTGAATGATTTTAAAGTGTCGTTTTGTACGTAAAATCATTCCTTAACATAAACCATAAGAAAGCTTGGTTAATTGTCAGTATTTCTGGAGCCTTTTTTGAATGAATTTTTCAAAATCAAAATTCACTAATTGTAAGCCGGCCCAGACCGGTCTCTGTCCTATTACAAAAAAAATAAACTTTTTAAATCCGAAACTGAAGAATGATGCAATGCTAATTGTAAGTAAAAACAAAAACTAATAAATAAACGTGAAAACAAAAACAAATGAAAATTTTTATCAAATACATACAATATATGAGATTGTCTGACAAATCACTTAAATATGTAGGTGTTAAGTTTTACCTATTCGAAACGTTACCTTACGGAATATTATTATAGGATATAATTGATAGTGAAATTGCCATTATTAACGAATATTTGATAAATTTAAGGTGAAAGTACACCGAAAATGAATATAACCTCGTGTAAATTGCGTACGATGAGTTGTTTTTTCAATTTTTGTTCTTCAGTAAGTTCTGCATCAGCCATGGTGAAAGTTGAAGGAGAAGCACACGTGCTATGAAAACGTCACCTCCAATTGTATCGGAGCTATTTATGTGAATTGTGACCAAAATTGCACAATATATATAGCCGTCAAATAAAGTGATGTAATTAATTATATAATAAACTTAATTTATATTATTTGTCACTTATATGATTTATATGAAAAAATAATTGTATTTATTTTACGATGAATAATGAGTTTTTATTTATTGTACAATTGATGTGTAGAGCTTGTTTTAGTTTTACAGTGAATATAATATTGACTTATGCTCCACTTCATTTGACAGTAGGAGCAAAAAGTAAATGAAAATGGTAAGGAGCATGCATTTGTCGGCGATATTGGACAAGTTTTCAATCAACTGCACTTATTGAAATTAAAATCCACTACTAATTCATGTGCGATTCACGCAAGAACATGCGAATCACGAGTGTGGATGGTTTCATAGTTACTCATGTGAATTTGTTAATAATTAACTTATTATTATCCTAAAATATGGCAATGATTATTTTTACCCCGAAATCAATGCAATTCGTGAAAAAAATTAGTTTGTATCTATGCAGAGGAAGTGTGGGACAGTTGCTTAGGGTGGGAAACTCTAATCTTTTAAATTACAGTTATTTAAAGCGTTGCGTTATTTTCAATCGGCAGTATTAGTAGTCTATAATGACTAACAATTTTTGTCAAAAATTGTATTTTTTAGATTCGAAAAAGAATTAAATTGCTGTTGATTAATTATTTTGTGCTATGCTAAAAAATATATGTATATAAGATTTTTCATTTTGGTCTAGCAATTATTTTTTAAAGTTTATAAATGGTTTCGGGTTTTTTAAGATGCCATTTTTCATGTAGGTAGATTTTTAGTTTGCGTAAAGTGAGATGTCAAATCAAAGGTTTTTTTAAGTAAATATTTTTATATAAGGTCAAAAGGTATTTAAATGAATGAAATGAAATGTAATCTAATTCCCCCTTCCTCCATTTACATGATAAGCATTTTGCGAGCATTTCCATCAATTCCATTCCCATTATTGATATGTTTTATTGAAACATTATTGAAACGCAAAACATATTTTATTTGTAAATTATTTAACTATTATTTTTAAAACCTTAAAATTTTCGCAAACTTATTCATGTATCAAATAAAACTAACAAAATGAGCAGTGTTAGATCAGTTTTACTTCATGTGTGTAAATATGTACCTACATGTATCACTAATTACATAAATAATTATAGACAAAAATCTTGATTCATAACATTTATTGAAAATAATGAAACAACAAATAAATATCTAAGAATTCTTGAATTATATTTACAGATAAAATTCACGTAAATATTTACAAAAGGAAAAACTTGGTTTATACATAAATGGCAATTTTTCAACCTAAACATCAACTTAAATTTAATTTAATCTCAATTGAGATTAAATCAAATTATTTTTTTATTTTTCACAAAATCATTAAAAACTCATAATATTTTTTCTGCCAAAATGTACATATCGAAAAATTATATGCATTCCACATTAATGTGTGACGATTTGAAATAATTATTATGAAGACAATCTTTCACCACTTTCAACAAACTTAGCCTAGATAGGTATGTAATGAAATATATCAATTATTTCAGATTTTTTTCACACAATTTGAAATAAATGTAATGTGTGAAGATAAAATCGACGAATAAAATCAGATCATAGTTTCTTTTCGATAAGAAAAAAAGACAACGAGCTTTTAAATTCCATTCTTTGAACAATATATACAAAAACACAGAATACTCTCAGAAAATCATAATGTAATAAATAATTGTATGTATTTTTATTATCTTTAAGAATAAAATGTATTAATAAAGATATTTCATACTTATTCTAATTTGTACATTTTATTAAAATTACTAAATTTGTTATGTATCACAAATAGATAATTTTTTTTAGAATAAATAAAATGGCAAGGTAAATTGATCATCACAAAAAAATCATAATAAAAATAGGCATCAATATAAGTCTTCTAGTTGTATAGAACTTAATCGAAATTAAAATTAACTAAAATATGAAAAATTACCCAATTATGTCTTTCAAAAAGATTTTTTTTATTTCAACACACTATTTCCCTGCAATGTGTAGCAGGTACTACTGTTGTACTTCACATTGCAGGGTCCTTCAGTAGTATGTATTTAAGGCAGAGGATCGGGCTCTCACCAATTTTAGGATTTTTTTTTACAAAAATTCATTATTTTACTATTGATAGTGATTCATATACAATTAATGTGCAGAATGGTTAAATATAAATTTTGAATTATAAAATACTTTTTGAATGTGCAATTAAGTGTTTTTACTCTGGTTCTTGTCTTCTAGGTTTAATCAGTTAATACATAACTTTTTTCTAGCTAATGCTTTATGTAAATAAAGTAATCAGAGCCTCTGCCTATTTCTGTTATGAACAAATATCAAAATGGTTTATTTGCTTTTTATACATATAGGTACATACATATGTAATCTCAATATATTTTTGTATAGTTTATATTTCTGATTAGTAATAGAGTATAATAAATATGAGCTCAGCTCACAGTACATTTATGTATACCTAAGGAACAGAAGATAGATAAAATAAGAAATTTTTTTTAAAATATATATATGTACAATATATGTGTGTAGATAGATACCTAACAATTAATTAAACTAATGTACTTAATTCATGAGGATCTGGATGTGGATGACTTAAGTCAAGAGTAGCCGATGGTACTCCTGGAGGACTCACAGAACCAGAAGCAGGTGGTCTCGGAGGTCTCGGAGGTCGAGAAGATCCACCTAAATCACCAGGAGTTGGCGGAGTACTTGTAGGTGGTCTATAAAATTAACAATGAAGCAATGATGAAAAGTCTTTAAAAAATATCATAACTAAATAATTCAAACTTTACCTAATTATATACGATGATTGATGTGGAAGAATTGTTATTGGATGATGATTATAATTAGATGTGTTGTGATATGTCATATTATTTCCAAGAGCATTATTTCCCGAAGATGGGATATGACCATTTCCAGGCAAATAACCATTAGTAGTTAAAGATGATACAGATTGAGGTGAGCCAATATTTTGAGTACTGTTCATAATAGGCTGATCTATTATTTGAGATTGAGAGTGCAACGCTTTCACTGCATTTGTCTTTTCCTTTTGCCACACAAACACGTTATGTACCATTGCACAACCACAAAAAATTATACCAAGACCTATGAATACACTAGTGACAATTGCTGGTGTTGAATGAAATTGTATGAATGTATACAATATGATACCTATAAGTTACAAAATTTAATAAATTCACAATTAAAACTTTAATATGTACTAGAAACAGAAATATGCTTACCGGTTAGAAAAACTGGAATAGATATGAAAAAACCTCCAACAGCGCAAACTCTAGTGACGGCTGATTTTTGAAGATATTTATTTGTTCTGAAAAAATAGAATTATTTTGAAAAACATGTTTGTAGATATTAAAACTATATATGTGTATATAAAGGAATTCAAATTACAATATTATGGAAAAAAATACAATTAAGGTGGTCAGTATGTACGTACAATGAAACTTATGGTGTTTAACAAGGGCCAATAAAAAAAAATCGTTTTGAGCCGTAGAGGGCAGATTTTTTCGAAGTATTGGATTCTGCCACTAAAGGGGTATAAAGCAGTTCTGTATATATTGATTACCCGAATTTTGTTACTAAAGAAGGTTTCGTTTAGTTTGTGTGGGCTTTTTAGTGAACTCTATATTTCGTACCTACTCGTTGTTTTTTCAGTGATTAATTCTTGCTCGCTATACATAGTAGGTACTTCGATTTCTCGAGCGAAATCTCGTGAAAATACGATTTTCAATTTTTTTTAAAATATCATTTCTTTTAAAAGAATCACGTTTTTATGGTTTTCACAAAAAAAATAATACTTTTTTTCCGATATTACTGAGGTATAGTTGTAAAACGCATTATGTATTACAAGAAATACTCCCGCCACGACACGAAAACCGTTTTTGAATGATGGACCCTCGTATAATAAAACTAGGCTGTAGCGTTCATTGATGATTTTATTATTTCAGAACTAAGAAATTAAATTTTATCGAAAGACGACTACGAATGAAACATTTATATCAAATGAGAAGCATTTCAATTTTTCGTTATCTCAAAAACGCGTGTAAAAGCAAATCACACCAACTAGTCGCATGATTCACAACATTGTATGTAATACGAAAAATTTGTAACAGAGTAATTAATACTAGTCTGAAACAAACGAAAAAAAGGTGACGTCACACACGTGTGTATGTGCATAATAGGACGTGAGCTCGTGTGTACATACACATGTACGAGCTAAGCTGCATACTGGCATGCTTTCAGGAATGTCCAACAAGATATCTGGTGGAAGTAAAAAAAAACTCGCAAAACCAGTCTTTCATAAGGTCTTATCGAATGAGCAAGGCCTCTCGGCCGTCGCTTCCTCTCGCTAGATCAATTTTAAAAGGTCTTCAAAAGGTGGATTTCCACGAGAAACGGGTGCAAACCGAAAAAAATATTTGGAATTTTTAGGGTGGGCTATACGCACATTCGTGTAGGTGTGTGTTTGTCTGCAGACGAAGCGTAACCGTTTTGTGGTTTACAAATTGGAGTGCTTTTTTTGGCGCCAAAATAGTTCGGTTTCCTAATTGAGCGTTTGCGTTTTTGTCTCGCTTCGCGTATTTATCCGATTGGAATCTCGGCGGAATGAGGATATTTTTGTTTCGTATATGGATTAAGTTATATTCGTTGAAATAACTCGAATGATTCAATAAAAAAATTAAGTCTTTCCGATTTAGTTTTTACTATAGTTCGAAATAGTTTATATGATAATCAGTTTACTCAACATGGCTCAAATGTCGTTTTCATTTGCTTCATTTTTTGTCTAAACTTTTATCAATATGATTCACTATTTTTTCAATGATTCATGATTTTTATTCATGATTCAGAATATTTCTGATTCACCATTATAAAATTAGTACTGTGTAAAGTGATTGATTGTGCAAAGTAAAAAAAAGCAAATTTTCTAAATTTATGGGATTATTTTGAAAAAGTATACATTTTATCAATAAAACATTAATATGGTACGAGTTGAATCATTATGTATTCGATGAAATTACTCGAGAACTTCATTTTTTCAAAAACCTGTATATATTTTGATTATTAAGTTTACTATAAATATCGTTAGGTGTAGGTATTTAGTCGTATATATCGATACCTATTTATTTTACATTTAATATTACAGAATTAGAAGATTCGATTTTATTAGTAGGTATAATATTTCTTCTACAATAGAATAGCCAGTTATGAAAAAAAAAGTTAGCTTTATATTTAACGTCGATTGATTTAACTAGAATTTAAGCTAACACAAAACTTACGTATATTTAATTGAAGCATTCAATTATAAAATTGTGCAATATCACGTAAGTTTTTTCTGGCAATTGCATAAATATGCTGATCATTTCAAGCAGAAAAAAATTGAACGGTTAATTTCATACAGTTAGTACAAGGAAAATGTTTGGTTTCCGAATATTAAATTCTTCTCATTTTTTATTACTTAGAGATCTAACGGTTTAAATATTCAATACAATCATAATAAAATATTTTTTTTACGAAAATTAACAATCGATTTTGACATCTCTTCAAATTGATTCGTTATGTAAACGTTTACATTAATGATTTATTCAAGAGCAATTAAATTTTGAAGTCATTAATTAATATAAAACGAAAACATGTCTATTCTTTAACAATCATTTTCACCGATCCAAACTTTGTTCGAAACGATAATTTTTCTTCAAATAATATTAGTTTCGTACAATATACATCGAATTTACGTATGTATAGCAGTAAATATTTTCACGAACAATTTGCATACGCGTACGATGAAAAACATAGCGGCCAAAATTTTAATACTACGATTTATACAGAAAATAGTTTATAGAGCATTGTTAAGGTTTGAGAAAAAATACAGGAAAATTAACACTTAACTGGTTTCCGCATAAAATGGCTTCTAATAGAATGTATTGTTCATGCATCGAATTCACTACGTAAATGAAACCATTCTCGTAAAAAGAATAGGGGATTACAGTATCGTCGTTGAATATCGAAAAATGAATGCACGAAATAACGATTATTGAAAAAAAAAAAATTTTACTATCTTACGAATTATTTGCACAAGAAGGAACGAAATCGGAATTTTTTATACAACACGTGTATTTCGACCCATTTGAAGATGAATCTTTGTTTTGTTAAACAATTATATTGCTACAGCGAAAAATTACACGAAATTGTATTGTTTACTCATTTAAATATTCAAATGTCAATATGTGTGCAGTTAAATATGCACATTAACAATATTTGCAACTTAAACAGAAATTAAGGAGATTTGTTTGTGTGAAAAATTATACTTTCATGTACTTTCAACCATTATTTCAAAAACCATAATTTCGAGGGGAACATTCCATCCCTCTTTTATATGAAAAACCCAACTCGTTATCGATTAAGTTATTGGGTAAGTAACTAATTACAATTGAAAAATCAAGCACGCATGTATAAAATATAATTTTTCATACCTACGTATAAAATTATACATATGTATGTAGATTACAGATAGTCACGGTGAAATTGAAGCAGATTCGAAAAATTAATAGGAGCACGCCTCGTTTGAAATCGCTGGAAAGGAAAATAACGGATAACGATTTCCTACTGCAAGATCATACCTATATGTCGACCGTTCTGCGAATGGTGATGGTGTAACAGTAAATAAACCCAACACCCGTCACTATCGCATCACTATCTCATCTCCAACGAGTGGATCACATTGTTGAAGTTCCTTTTCGGAATTCCAAATGATAAACGAGACCTTTGCGATACAATATAAAGGAACGGTGGAGAAATTCTTGCAGCGATCTATAGGTACATATGCATTGTGTTGTATGTGCATCGAAAGAATTCGCCATTCACTGTGCATGTTTGTTAAGGTTGGAGGTAAAATATGATATGTGTGTCAAGATGTTATTTACAATGCTAAATGGGTTAAACGTAAAATAAATATCTTTATATCACCGTATTGTTGATTTGTTGTGGAAATTATTTAAAGGTTTACTCATGTTTGTGCAAAATTTTACACACATTGCTCGATTTTTTAAATAACCTTTTATGTTGCGTAGAAGTAAAACTAATTGCACGTGATTTTAAGATTAAATTTTAATTATAGATCTTATTTACACATGTCGAAGCTACACGTCTCGATTAAATAATCAAACGGCATGTGATGTTATAATAATGGCGGCATTTCGCATAAATAAGACATTGACATATGCAAATGGCGGCTGATTTTCAATGTTTATTCAACGTTCGATTGAATTAGTAAATCATTGAAAAAAATATTTTTTGAAGATTGTGGATTGAAAATAAAAAAGGAATTATTATATGCATCATTAAACATAGATGTTCCAGTAATAATTAAGAGCTTAAACGTCAGTGAAACCGTTGAACTGCTAATTGAATATTGAAAGACCAACATAATATGTTATGAAAATGACATTACATTAAAAAATCATTTTTCTGATGATTTAGAAAAAAATCTGAACTGTAATTAATATTATACTTTCAAGTTTCAAGGGAACATGTAAGTGTTTAATGACAAAATAATATGCAACGAGAAGGTTTCACGAAATTATAAGGGAGCGGTAAATAACCAGAACAAGTATTCGTTCAAATGTCGTATGGTAAATTAATATGCAATCAACTGTATTTACTGCATAAGTGTCTTCGTTTCTTTCGATCGTATCTCAAATATGTAGTAAGCTCGAGAAACCAGAATCGAAAGGCATTTGAATAAAACATTAAATGCGGAAATGATTAAAAATAAGTATGTGAAGAAAAAAAAGTATAAGGACCTGCCAGCAGCTCCAGCACTCGAATTGACCAGTTTGACGGCGAACAAAAACTGGATGGCGCAAACGAGAAGACAACACAGATTCAACGAGAGCGTGAGCGCACACAGGGCCAGGGTGACTTCGTAAACCACCACGTACTCGTCAGCACTGATCACCGACATGGCCAACTGGTCGGGTCTCAACAGTTCCCGGACTTCCGTCGACGTAGCCGGAGAGATCTTCAGCAGAAAGATCAACGAGAGCAGCGCGAGCAGCAAACTCACTAGACACAACAGTCCTAAAGACGTGAGCATCTCTTTGATGCCCGCCTCTTTGGAGCGGTTCATGAATCGGGACACGTTGGCAGGAACGAAGTTGGCCGGATTCAGAGTGGACAGAGGACCGGTGGCTCCTCGTCCACTCTGACCCGAGGTGGTCACTCTGGATATATTGAGACCTCCGTTAGGAAATTTAGGCGCAGGAGCCGGTACGGCTCTTCCTCCCGGACTGGCGCTGCTGGACGTGCCTCCCAGAGAGTGCTTCGAGGAGTTCAAAGTGGAGACGTTCAAAGGCTGCTGCTGGGGCAACCGTTGCACCGAAGTGACGCTCAGCTGACTCTGATTGGCGTCCCTTCGATTCACCGTGTTCTGGTATCTGTGATGAGCGAACTGATCCTGCTTGTTGGGCTCTCTGGGAGTGATGTCCCCTCTGTAATCCGGTCTGAAATCCCTATTGTCTCTGTTGACGTATTCGTTTCTGTAATGATCGATCCTGTTCACTAGCAGATTTCGATTCGAGTCGTTTTTCGAGTCCACCTTGGGTTCGCGAGGGGTCACGTCGCCGGGATGGGGCTCCCGGGTCGAGTAGTCGCCGGAGCGCCCCTGTCCGGCTTCCCTGTACAGGAGTTCCCCCCTGTCGAGTCTGACGTCCCCCTTGGCGTCGATCCTGGGTCCGAGTCCGTCGACGCGGTCCTGCTTGACTCCGAAGTCCCTGCCCTTGTCGTCGGGCTTGAGCTGGCCCTCGGCGTTGGGGTCGAGCGCGGCCATGGCGCGCGGCCCGTTCGTCGAGGAGACGGTTCCAGGTGCGGTGGTGGCCAGAATGTGCTTGAGCATCATCAAGGGCGAGGAGTCGGAGACGGAGGCCCGGGCCCCCCAGTGGACATGGCGCCCCTCAAGCCGCGCGCGAGACGCCCTCGCCCCGACCTGACTCCATGGCGACTGGGTTCTGCATTCTGGCGGTCGAGCTCGGAGGGCGGCGCCCGCGGAACCGGTCCGACGCCCCTCTCCGCAGCCCCCGACAACCGAACGACTCGAAGAATCAACGGACGCAATCTCACAGCTCAAGCCGAAATAGACCTTACTGCTATCAGGCTCTGTTCAACGCACCGTGTCGATGCTGTGAAACAGTTTCACATACGTTCGGTTTCAGCAGAAGTTTGTATCTGAAAAAATAAACGCGCCAAATATTCGTTAATATTTATTTCGACAAAAAAAAAATCAACTTCTCTTAATAATATATCAAGGTTTTCCACTTCGGGTCGAATAATTTGGTACTTATGCACTAATTGATCGACATGATACTTGACGAGTCAAGTTAGGTTAAGTGTCGTTCGGTTTTCATTCAGGTTTTTTTTTCTTTTTTATATTAGATTAGCTTAACAACGAATGTAGTGTCGATCAAATACCACACAAGCACTAATAATTTCCATTTCACATAAAATATTTCCCGTTTCAAATTAAGCATTTGAAAAATTGAATCAAATCGCGTTAGAATAATTTAGATAATATGCGTGAAACGGTTTGATTTAATTTTTCAAAACATTCGACTTGAAAAGTATATTATCATCTTTGAATAACAAAACTTGTACAATCAGAATAAACTACATAAATTCGATTTTACTTACATCATACACACTAAGAATTAACATTTTCTAAACACAAATTTCGCACTAGAATCAAATCAGAACATTCGTTATCATGAAAAAACAACACAATCACACATTACCCAAGTATCCAATGCAATTTCAAAGCAACACTGATATCAGATCGAGCACCCATCGGCGACTCGTAAAGCCTTCGTTCGCTCGGCGCCGAATTCAAACTCGGCACTGAGCCAGTATGGGAAACGGCACCGGAACGGCGAGAGACATCAACGGTCGAGTGGCGCGCAACTTGTTATCGTCGAATGTCCGTTATGCGGCGAGCGGTACACACATTATTACATATACATATGGATTCAGTGCAGCCTCGATAGAAAAGGAGGCCTTTTAGTGCATTTTTATTTAAATTAAATAAAAAAAAAATGATTAGGGATGAAGTTCTGAACGATTTTTATGGTGGGTGCAAAGTAATCGATTGTCAAATTTATGATAACGCTAGATTTTTTTTTTATTTTTTTTAATTAATTCTTTAGTTAATTTTAGTGTAGGATCAAACATAAAGGATTATTTTAAGCTAGGTGTTGCGTATCGCGACAAGCAGCAAGCAATGTGCCTCATGCAGCGTAGTCGTATTATTATAGCATTGGTTCTATCGATAAAATTAAATATAAATCGAATTTTTAAATTTTTCAAAAATATAATATCTACCATTAATTGAAGCAAATATTAACTATGAACCTCAGATATTCAAAATGGTTATTCAATAATGACCAAAAAGAAAATCCGTCAGTATTGATAAAATATTTAGATGTGCTGACAAATTTTAAAAATATGGTCCTCTTTCGATGTTTAAACAACAAATTGTCAATATTATCATCCAGAAAGCATTTCAAGTGTTAAAACGATATAATAAAAAAGTACTTGTTCAGAATTTTTTATTGAATTCGAAAGAAATATTAAAAAAAGGAAACGTTCCTATAGGTATAGAAGGGGCGCTGAAAAAAGCTCGTACATCAGTAGAAAATGTAAGAAACGGCACTGGAGTAATATTATACATATAGCCACCTATGGGCGTGGAGGCTGTTTCGACAATTTCGTTACCTACTTTCCGAATGTCGTCCATTTCTTTGGCGCGGCCCTTTGAAGGGTCGCAATTTGCACCTGCCCGATCCGCATCACTTGTTCGCAACGGTCACCGAACTGTTTTGCCTCATTTACATTAGGTTTAGCATAGGTGTTTTGTTTTGTTCCGAATTGACGCTAAAGGTGTTCGATTAATTAAATTTCGATTGAGTCGTTTCGGAATTTGGAAGCGATAGCTTTGTATGCACGAGTAGTATGCGAGTCGATCTTTCGTTCGTTATGGCGGCTCATGCGAGTTATGATTTGGCGAACGAATCGATTATGCGTAAACTAAGATTGATTGATTGATATGAATGGGCGTTTTTTGAAGATGAAGATGTTTTATATTGCGTTTGAAGTTTTTTTGCAAACTGTCGTTTTCAAATTTATAGAATCATTCTTTATTTGTTGTTTGAAATTCGATTTTATACTGTACCCATAATATTAATTACGTACTAGCATCATTCAAATTATATGTACTCGTATACAGAAGGACCAACAGGTCACGTCAATATTTTTTTAGATTCCTCACACTTGAGTGTAACTGAAAATACCCCAAGTAAATTCAGCGATTTTTTAAAACAGTTTTCAGACAATATTTCCTTTCCGGTTCATTTTATGATAAAAATGTTTATATAAAAAACGAAACCAGAGTAAATTTCCTACAATTTATGTTGATTCTATTTTTTCGTAAAATCAACAGTTTTGGCATATGAGCGCTGCAAAGTGTACAGTCGCGACGAATTAAACATTGAAGTCACTCGTACACCAAAACAATTAATTTAATTAAAATTTCTTAAAACTTTAAACCAGTGTTTCTCAAAGTGGGCGATAGCGCCCCCTTGGGGGAGTTTTGGACCTAGAAGGAGCGTTGTGAGTCCTAGACAAAAATGGTGGGCGTCGGTGTGGGCTAGGGGTGAATTTTACAATTTCATTTACTTTATATAGTATTTTAAATTTCACTAAAATTAATGCCCAACTACTACACAATAACGAATAATAAGTTTATATTTCTACCTGTATGATGTTATAAAAACTTAAAATAGTTAACATATATTTAGTAGGATAGCCCGCACACCGTACCCAAGTTCCTGCGGATAATGTCAAAATATTTTCGCCTGCGGCGCATTGTGTTTTAGTTTAATAAATTAATTATGAATTTGAAAAAACTTGTCAACTAAGATAATTACATCCGCTAAGGATAAAATAATCATTTTCTAAGTTTAAGAATTTGAATATGTATTTTCATTTCGGACTTTTTACATGCCAATTTTGCATAGGGGTTTAATTATTTATTAATTACTAGCTTCTGTCACCCAGCGTTGCTCGAGACTATTAAGACATTAAGCCGATTGTAAATTGTAGTATATTATTTCCCGTTCCCGTTCCCGATTCAATATCTGTTCCCGCTACAATTTCGGTGAAAGAACCAGTCATTTTGAGATTTAAAAATATGTCAATCCCGTTGCGTATGTAGGCTTTGCATAACATTGGCTGTTTCTAAGCTTCCGCCCTTGAAATGACAAAATTTACGAAGAAAAATGTTTTTTTAAATTCGAAATATAATGACGCAGAATCCTTTCTAGTTATACGTACAATAATTCCCGAAAGTTTCACAGCAAACGGATCAGTCGTTTGGGAGTTCAAATTAATCCCGTTGCCTATGTTGTTGACTGTTATATCTAAGGGTCCCCCTTGCAATTTCAAAATTTACGAATTTTTTTTTCCTCAAAACCAAAATTTTATGACCTCTAAACCTTCTCCTACATGCAGAGAATAATCCCTGAAAGTTTCGCGGCGAACGGATCAGCCGTTTCGGAGTCTATAGGTAACATACATACATACATACATTCTCTTTTATATATGTATATAGATTAATTCAATTCAATCAAATTCCAAACGTTTTGATACCGTTTTCATCAAAATCCGATTTTCCAAAACGGAGTTAAGAGGCTAAAAACAAAGCATAGCTCTGTGTCCCTGAACTCCCCCAAGTTCCCATCTTTCGTCTCCTTCATAAAATCTTAATCGGAACTTTATTTTAGAAATATGAACGGTGAACCTTCAAACCCTGCCCCTTCCCTAAACCCTTCATGCCTTTCCGATAAGAAATGTTTTCCCGCGTCGATCGTTTGACAGGTGACAGCTGGGTGGTGATTTTAGGTTATCAGTTTCATCGCTACTAGAACTTGAATCTTCGATGTTTTGCTACAAATAAGCGTTTAAAAGCTGCCAAATTATAAATATAAAGGTAATTGATAGTTAAAGAGCTATATCATTGTAAGTATAACCTCATCAAACAGTTTTCATACATTTGTGGACAAGATGTCAGATGTTCCGATTTATTAGAATTTATTTCCGTCAATTTCATGACATCTCACGGGTGGCACTTCATGAAATAAAGCAAATTTAATATATAAATAGAGTATGATAGTGTGCAAATGCAGACCGGACAGCTGTGTGTGAATGTAGTTTACCACTTACATACACAGTTGAATGGAAAGCGGTATTATTCTGATGTCCACAAGATGTGTTGTAAGTAATTTGAGGCAGTTTTGTTTGTTAATTATCTAAAATGTGTTGATTACATAGATGGAAGGCGAAAACAATCCAAAATCTGAACAAAAACTACAACATGATGAGGTTGAACGTCAAAATTTAGCTATAATAGCATCGGATATGAATAAGTCTGTCAGAAAAGAAAGGTGTCTTCAGTGGGTTTCGGATCAAAATCATTTACCACCTCCAACTCCATTAAATATCGACTCACAATTAGAAGATTCCAAAGCAAATTATGTATGTTTTCATAATTAGTTATTTTTCATTGGTTAGGTTATTTTTTTTACTTCATTAGGTACATATAGATAGATGAAATCATCAAAATGACAATTAATTAAATCTAACTTAAAATGTAATGCAACCTAACCAGATTTAAGAACACCTAAAAAAACTTAACCCATCAAGTGTCATGTCTTATTTTGAGTTTGTGATATTTTAGAAAAATATGATAAAGCAATTACGTTTCAAGAAACTATCTGAAATCAAATGCAAAATGATTTGTGAGTGGAACAGATGCTTATATGTTACAACTAATTATATTGACTTTGGAAAACATGTTAAAAATCATTCACAAAATATTGATACAAATGCACATACAGATAAAAAAGGTAATTTAATTTAAAATACTTATTTTTTGGTTTTATCATTAAATGTTTTATGTTTTAGAATTTTACACTTGTGAATGGAAAGAATGTGGTTTTGAAACACAAAATGAAAAAGAAATCAAAAGGCACATTCAATTTCACAGTTATCATACAAAATTGAAAGCTTTAGGTGTTGACGTGCATACTCGATATTCTTTAAATGAGTGTAATAAAGATTCTTCCAATCAAAATAAACTGCCCGAATTACCAACAGATTTTAATTGCCGTTGGGTTGAATGTTCAATGATATTTAATGATATTCAGGTTGTTGTAATATTTGTCAAATATATTTAATAATAGGGAAAGGTGAGGACAGTTGGCTAGGATGGAAGATTCGAATCACTTAAATTACAGAGTTATTAAAAGCCTTATATTGTTGAAAATTGTTCAAAAATTGTGCTTAGTAAAGTCTTAAAAGCTTACACAAAGGTCTAACTGAGAATATTGTCAAAAATACGTTGATTTTCCTAAAAAGTAATTTGATCCAACTGATCCACTTGTATGATTTAAATGCATTTTTGGGTCTCTCGTTTTTGTGAGCTAATAACAAAATCTCCAGACTATTTCAAATATTGATTATATCGCATAAACCAAATTAAATTCTGAGTATTTTGAGACTATTTTCATCAAAATACAATTTTACAAAAAGGATTTTAAAAATCCACTGCCAAATGTCCCAACCAGCTCCTATATTATTGTATGTTACATAAAAATTAACTTGAAATATTAATAGGATTACTTCGATCATGTTAAATGTCATGTGATCGGAGTTGACTCTACACAAAACGGATGGCTTCATTGCGGTTGGCTGGGTTGTAATCAAAAGTTTACTGCGCTCAATTCATTGAAACTCCATATTCGAAAACACACCGGAGAAAAAGTGGTAGCATGTTTTAAATGCGGTGGTATATTTGCAACCAATAGTGTTTACGAAGATCATTGTCTAAGACAGGTTAGTTTTGATTCATATCAGAATTTAAGTATTAAAAAAAAAAATTAACGTGGAATATAACTACAAAGAAAAACTGAACAGATAAAAACTACCTATGTATAAACACTTTTTTTGGAGCTAACTGGTCGCAATATACCTACCTATAACTTTTTAGTGAAATTATTCCATCCCAAACATAAATTGAAATTTGAGCCGTAGAAGACATTTTTCTATGTCGAAAATCTTGATAATGGTAGGATATAAATAATGACTATTGGAGTGGGTACCACAGTCTATATATTTTCGCCCATTCCATTCGATTGAAAATTAAGAATATATGTACATTGAACATGTTATTGACTAAAAAACCCTAATGAAAAGGTCCTTAGTACATGCCATATGATTGTTACAAAATGCAATGCTACCAAGATCACAAATGTACTCGCAAGCCTGCTATGTATCAATGATAAACATAAATATACATGTCTGTATCTACATATTTTTAAAATTATTAGTAGACTGTTCTTAGTATTTATCAGTTGAATAGATAAGCAACTGTATTCGGCTATTAGTATTTTTATACATTACTAAAATTCAGATAATTTTTTCTCAAAAAATATTATATATCTTTACATACCTACTTGTCATACTACTCTTAATCATATATTTATATAATGCAATATTTACATTAGGAAGGTTGCAAGTTATATTAAAATTGCACATGCAGTTACAGTAACTATAGGATACAATACCTCAATCAACTTATATAGCTTCTGCTTGAAAAAAAAAACCACCATTGCGTTCCAGGAAGTCACTGCGAGTGCAATATAATGCAACCTTCATTATGAATAAGGATAATGACAAGATACTTACATGTGTCGTATATTGATTCATTATACTTTCATCTAAATCGTTTTAATAATTGATAATTCTTTAATTATTAGGCTCAAAGTATGGATGATTTGAGATGTGAAACATGTAGAAAAACATTTTCATCGGAACGAATTTTAAGAAATCACGCTCGACGACATATAAATTCATATAAATGTTCATATTGTGATTTGAGTCTATCAGCACCATCAGCTCTCACTAAACACATCAGATATAAGCATCTCGATTATAGACCTTTTCAGTGTCAACATTGCTCTTACAAGTGAGAATAATTTATTTTATTTTTCTAATTGAATTATTGAAAATTTGTAAGCTTATTTTCAGGGCTGTGAATAAAGATGATTTGGAGAGTCATTTACTTTGTCATGAAGGAGTGCCTTCGAGTAAAAAACGGAAATTGAAAAAGGCAGATTCTGAATGTTCTTCGAAAATTTATGCATGTCATATTTGTGAAAAATTTTACAAATCTGGTCGTAATCTTACTAAACATCTATTCGGATATCATGGTTATGACCAAACATCAACTTCTTCAAGATTAAGGTTGTTTTAAGTTTTTATTGATATTTGTATTCTATGTCACATTAAAGAATTAAATATTTTAGATACGAACAATCTGAAGATGGCTTTTATCGTCTCATACCAGTGAGATATGAAAGTCTTGAAGTTTCTAGACAAATTATAGAGGAACAGGGCCATTCTAATATGTATCAAAATAAAAACTCAGATGAAGAAGTGGATGAATTTAATTTACTGCAATGTTTTGAAGGAAATGATATGAAACCACCATCTTTTGTAGTTCTGCCATCTTCACTAAATGAACCAGACGTTTTGAAAAACTTGTTAATGGCCTCTGAAAATGCGGCTTTTTCTGATAGCGATAATTTGAATAATGTTAACGTTAAAAATAGTAAAGTAAAAAGCCAAAGAAAACATGGCGGTAGGATTACAAAATCTAAAAAAGCTCGTGAAGAAACAAGCAATGCAGTCAAGTCTGTAAATGTTGAAAAATCTCACAATACGAAAAAGAAAGAAAATTCTGAAGCAAAATCTCACGTTGGCAACAATGAACAATTCAAAAGCATAGAGATTTCAATAGCCCATTTAGATGAAAAAGGAAACATAATTAAGAAAGAATTGATTAAATCTCAAGAAATGTATACAATGGTAATTATTTATTGAAAAAAGCAACATTTTTTTTTCATTAAAATATAACAATGTTAATTTCGTTGTTTAATAATTTGACTGCATAATTTTTAGAATAAGTGATGTTATAAAAAGCTACAAAATGAAGAGAGAATCAATCGTCGTCATCGTCATCATCATCGAACTCATCATTATCATCATCATAATCATCATCATAATCGAAATCGAAAAAATCTGAAACAGAAAATAAACGCATAAAAAAGAATAATTTCGAAAGTCATTCCGTCTAATAATCTAACAAGTGAAAGATGCATGTGGTACTTTTTTTATGTGGTTTGTAGGTAACAATATTTTTCAAAACGAATGTCAACATCGGAAAAAAATGAAAAAAAAAGTATATTTCTATTGTGTTAAAATAAATACATATTTTACCTATGAATATGTGTTTTAAATGAAACTCAATACATTAAAATATAATGGTGAAAAAATAAATTGATTGATTAGAAACATGTGTGTCCATTATATTTATGAATATTTTGGTCTGACTTAATCCAAATACATAAAATATCATAAAATGTTATGAAACAACACATTTGATCCTTGACTGAATACTGATAAGTTGATTAGACATGAAGTTGAAGCTAATTTTATTTTGTCAATTTTACTGTGCTCCACAATCCTATATTATTGATTTTACTTTATAAGCAAAATGTAATTTGAAAAAAAAAAAGAAAAACTTGGTATATTTCTTCATACTACAAAGTTTGATTTACAAGAAAGGTATTGTTAAATTTCTATTATAAAATTTAATATGGTTATAAAACAATACAAAATATGTGTTAATGTATGGGCATCCGGCGAAATTTTGTGAGTTATTGCGAAAAAGCAGGGGGAGCGATGAAATTGCACTATTTTACTATTTATTTTTTAAGAACATGGGGCAAATTTGTATGGGACATGACCCTGAAAACCAATGACGACAAGATTTATACCATTCGATAACTCTTTTCATGAATAATAAATTTGGAGTCGCTGTTTGAAGAGTTATAACCGAAAAATTTTGCTCTATGCCATACTTCAAACTATACCATAACTAGTTTAGCAACACATTATACATGTAAACTGAAACAATAACGCACGTCGTCCTGATCATACCATATAAATACGCCTCTAACAATTTTCAAATTACATTAATTCTGACATTTCTTTCTCAAAATTGACCCTGTAAATGGTTTTTGATCATTTTACTAACTGCTTTTCAAGTGATAAAGCAATAAAGGGATATTTATTGTAATAACAAATGAACTATTTCTTAAGCTTTTTTCAGCTATAACTTTTTTCACACATTGAATTGAGATTTTATTCCATAATAATAAATGACAGCTACGAAAAAAGCTTTTCAACGACATTATGTCTCGTTATCAGTCTTTATGGCTAAATTGACGCTCCTCCTTTACAGGTGTAGAGTTTCTTAATATTTTTTTATTAAAAGTCAATAATTTTCAAATACTTGACTAAGGGAAATTTATGAAATTGCCCTCATCGATTTGAACGATTTCCTTGCTCGAACAGAATTTTTTTCATATTTTACTACACATTATCTGAACTAGCGTTCTAATCAGTGAGAGCATGGACGTAAATTCCCCTTGTTAGTTAAAGCCTTACCTAAAAATAAATTTTCATCATCACTGTCAGAAATATCAGAGCCGCTAAATAAAAACAAAGGATCACCAATATTTCCGAGTTGTAAGTGTAAATCGAGTTCAGGGAAGACTAGGTGATTCTGTACAAAATGAAAAAAAATCATGAGTGACTAATGCTTAGCTGTTTTAAAAATTCAAATAACTTAGCAGCCATTACAGGAAGATCTTGCGAGGACATATTCAAATGTAGAACTTTTTTCCTTTGTGATAAATCAACACGCACTGGAAATAATTCGATAAATTTGCTGTCTAAATTGAGACAGTTGAACACATCAATTTTCTAGAAAAATAAAATTTAACAAATGAAACATTCCTCTGAGATGATTATACAGTAATTAATGAAAGGATAAAATACGGTAATTTCTGGACACACTGTTATTAGATGTATTATACTACATTTTGTGATATTACGATTATTTCTGCATGATAAGTTCCGTAAATTTGAACCATTACTTTTCTCTAAACACAGGAATGCAGAATCTGTAATATTTAATCCACTCACATCCAAATTTTCTAGATCCTTTAATTTCCAAATATAGGGAAATATTTTATCATCTACCACTGAAATTAAAGATAATGTTCAATCTTATATTAGTACAGTAAAAAAATTAAATGATTTAAACTTACCAGGAAGATCATATTTATTTTTCACAGAAATATCTAACGTACTTATTTTAGTGCAGTTTTTACAAATTTTTTCTATTAAATGGTTTGTAACACCTGAATTCATATGGAATCGAAGCACTTCTAATTGTTTTAATTCACATACAGGTTCTAAATACTTGCTTTCTACATTTAAAAAGCTTAAAGACAACTCTTTTAAATTTGGTAGCATTTTGATCACTTGATAAATGAAATCGCCACTGATTAAGCATCTGCTTAAAGAGAGTTGCTCTAAAAATTTCAATTGTGAAACACCTTCAATTGCATCATTTTCGTTGAACTGATAGCCTAGCATTGACAGTTTTCGAAGATTTTGAAAATTATCATTTTTAAGAAATCCTCCAATTAAGCCATCATGAATATCGCGAATTGTCAATTTTTCCAAATTGGCCTTACAATACTGGAATGTCTGATCATTTATGTTGCAGAACTCAAATGTAAGCGTTTTTAATTTAGTACATTTAGAAAGTACACCTTTCCATTGATAAGAGCCTAAACTCATAACAACTAATTCCACTAAGTTGAAACAATATTTTCCAATCAAACATGGAGTTCTTTTGTTGAATGAAGACCAATCCTGATTTATATGCAAAATTTTAAGATACATTCCGAATTTTAAGAAAAGTTTTTGCAAAACGAGAGGTTTGAGGGGGATATTACACTTCCAATCATTAGTTTTCCATTTGTGAATATCTGTGATAAAATATAATAGCACATTGAAAAGTTAAATATTTGTAAAATAAAATAGTGAAACAATACAAACATTTATAATATTGCTGAACAGAGCACAGCCATTTTTTTGATATTCTTTCAGATCTGATTAATTGGTGCAGTGGTATATATGAAAAAATTTTCATTAAACAGTCTTCATTCAAGATAGACAAAATATTACTATTTGTTTCATCATTTGAGTCCTGTAGGTGAAATTATGTTTTTAAATTTGAAAAAATCACAATTAAATAAAAATTGTTATTTTCTTACAGTAGTTTCTTCTATTGGAACTTTGTATTTTTTCTCTTTTTTGAATGTAGCCATTCTATATGGCCTATCTATTTCTTCTGAAAAATTAAATACAAGTATAATAAATATCTGTTATATATGAAATAATATTTATAAAATGTGATATTTTTATGATATTAGATACTGTGACAAAGCATTTATCCAATTAAATTTTCGACAATTTCTATATACATATGCGGTAATTCGTGATGGGCAGTGATATCGGAAACAAATGCTCGATACATTCCCTGAGCAGACAATAATCCCTAAAAGTTTCATGGCAGAAGGATCAGTCTTTTAGGAGTCTGTAAGTAACATACAAATACAGAGGGACCTTGACTTTCGCACGTAATTGGTTTTGAAAATGTGTGTGAAAGATGAATGTTCGAAAGTAGAGGGATATTAAAAAAATATATAGATTGTACGTACTGTATACACTTTTCACTGCCAGGACCTGGTTAATATGCGTTTCATAGTATAACAGGGAAATAAAACATTTTTTGTATTATTACAGAAAAAAAAACTATTTTTCAAAAATGTGCAAAATAGCGAATCAACGAATATTCAATGGAAACATTTTGATATTTTTCGATAGACAGAGAGCGTGTAAAATGAAAAATGGCTGCACATGTAATATGGGGATTGCGCTAACAAGGGTAGCGTTAATTAATGTTTATGAAAGCATGGGAATTGTCGAAAATTGACTTGTTAGAGTGATATTGAATTACACTGGACATAAAGATAAGACACACAGAATAGCACTATTACTTATACCTTGATGCCAAAAATCTGCTGGAGAAATCTTTAATAATTTGTTATTAATGTTAATTGATGATCTTCGTGCTCTAAAATGAAAATAGTATGTTTAAAAATATATATCACATATTTTCAACATGTAAACTAAAAAAAAAAGGAAATCGAATGACCTTAAAGCACAGCACATACGACGAAATTTGATAAAAGCAAATAAAGGTTTTTTCTTTTCGGCACAAAAATGTATATAACAATTTGTTACGCTTCCTAAGTGTTCAAATATCTGATACAAGTTGGGTACTGATATCTAGAATTTTTAAAGTAAAACCGAGATTAAATATAAAAAATAAAATATTAAATTAATGTATGCAATAAAAATAGTTACACGATAGGGTAAATTTGATACGTGAATAACTCTGATTGGAATACCATCTTCTGTGTAAAAACGAAGTTTATCAGATGCTGTGAAAGAGAAATATTATAAACGACGACTGAAAGGGCTGAGGGGTATAAGTGACATTTTTGCCGAAGATGAGTTATGTAGAGGAATCACTTCTATGTATGCTCATATATTTATTGGCAAAAAGATATAAACGAATTTGGAACGTGTACCGAGGTATATGTATCATTAAATCACTCGACCCCTTCCTAATATAGGATTTTTCATTTGCTACGCTCGAACTTTGATTGTTAATTGTGGTTATATTAGTGAGCTTAGATCAAATTTAACAAGAACACGTATTAACTCATCAAATTTTAGCATGCAATGTTTCACGATTCAGTAATGTGTTGAAATTGAAAAAAATTAAATATTATCAAAATCAGCGATTTGATCGCCTTAGCGTGAGTCGCGCCCAATTTACGGTCAGTCTACATGTCCGCCTTTTCGAGTTCACATTTTTTCGCTGTTAAGATTGATTTCTGTGGTATTGTGTGAAATTTCAGATCTATGGAGACAAACCCTAGACGATTTTCACCCTGAAAGTTGACATGACTCATGTTTTTCATTAAATTTTACCCCATTTTTGCGAAAAAATCGTCAAAATTAGACCTCTAGAACATGCCATTTCAATGGAGCTATGATATCTATTTGACCAAAATAATATTTCAGACATAAATTTACTTAAATATATGTACTTTCAAATAAAAAAAAACAAATATTGCTTTATCACTTATACAACTTGTTTTATTCCATTTTAAAGTTCGAGCGCACCAAATGAAAAACCCGTTACATGTAGGTACATGCGCAACTTTGAACGCGCTTTTCTCGTAATCACCGCGAAGTCACTTGTACCCTTGGTCTTTACAATCGTCAAATAAAAAGGAGTGAGAGGCTAAAAACAAAGCATTAACTCTGTGTGCCCTCAAGTTCCCGTAAAATATGAAATAAGACGTTACATTTGTGTATTTCATTGATGAAGTAGGGCCGGCCGTCACGCAGCCGTCCGGTGATCGGCATAATCGGATCTTTTTACTTTCAATTCACCGTCGGTATGAAATGTACTGAAATCGACGATGATTTTGCAATTCTAAGGCTTTCATGCAATTAATTGAACAATGATTAACTGCACTTGGATAATTCACAAAACATTCAACTGTCGTACACACCAATCCCACTACGCATTTCACCGAAAACTGACGGTAGAGAATTTCGACCCAAACACACGAAAATTCGACCTAAATCTAAATATTTATGTCGGTAAGAAAACTGGGGTCACATGACGCTATGTTTGTTTTTTATCTCTAAATCCATTTTGGAAAATCTAATTTTGATGAAAAGAGACTTATGAAGTCACATGCCTTTTGAGGCAATTGGCGCGTTTTTAACATTATTGTGCTATGTCGTCAGTTATCATAGACTTTCTGTGCTATTTATTGAATTTGACGTTAGCCATTTGGTTTTTTAAAAATTCAAATTGATAATGTCTCCGATGAATCCGTGTCTTCATTTTCCCTACTTAAGTAGAATTGATTTTATTATTTAGTTGGTCGTGAAACGAGCTATTATGACATGTTTAGTTGACAAGACGTGTGTATTGTCGACTGTCAAACTTCAGGAAAAATATTCTTTACATATTGCGTTGGTTAAAATAGAAGCGTTATCTGCTGGGAAAATCTGTAAAAATGCAGCGCGAGGAGAAACAACTCGAAGCAGCTCTGACTGGGATAATTTCCAGGGTGAACGATTTGAAAAATGCCATAGCGGCTATGATCCACAAGCTAGAGAATGAATACGAAACCATCAACTGGCCAACGTTCCTCGACAACTACGCTCTGCTCTCAGGACACGTATGCGTTTCTCAAATACACCTTTCTATAATCAGTTATTTGTAAACTTAAATGTGGTGCACCTAGTTTCGCCCACTATTGCTGCTATTCAACTAATCACAGACCTAGGTTCGATCTACTAATCGGAAATTTCTAATTAGTTAGATATAATAATTTTCAATTACTACAGGGGGAAAAAAATATATGTTGCTTTGAACTGAACTTTGAACTTTGAATTGCATTTGAACAATAAACTTTGTTAAGTTTTCTACTATTATTTTTGTTGTTTTAGCTGACGGGGCTCAGCAAAATTTTGTCGAATGATCATTCTCCAATGCTGCGTGGACTAGCTGTTTTACCTTTGCTTTTATGCTGCGAAAGAGATGAAGCCCTCGTGACTCTCACTGAAGGTCGGGTTCCAGCCTTCGCACACGATCTGGTTCCGGATTACCTCCGTACTAAACCCGAACCACAAGCTGAGCAACGCATGGTCCAGTTGACTCACAAAGCGACTTCACTAAATTATGATGTGGCACAGGTATAGTAATTTTCTGTATCAGATTTATATCAATGGCATGATACTCAAAATAACTTAATTTCTACAAAAATATAACCAATTCTAAATTTTGAATAACATACCGTTGATACAACCATTTAATACCTAAATTTTCAAATACGCATAATTATGAAAATTTTTAAAATCACATTATTTATCTTAACAATAAAATAATAAAAAAAAACAATTCTAACCTTGCTTGATACTAACAATGTTTTGACATTTGCAATCTGATTACAATTGTTAAATAGTGGCATGCTTTAAGCATGTGTATTTATAACCCAATGTTTTGTTTTTATTCAAAATTGTTTACTAACTGTGTATTTTTTTTTTCAACTTTTAAGAAACAAGTTAGTCAGTTCAATAAAGTTGTTGGTCACGTTTGGGAAATTATATCAAAAGGAAGAGAAGATTGGGATGGAGAATCAGTTAGATCAAGTAAATATAATGTTCAATTTTTTAGACTCTCAATTTAAATTTATATAATTATCCAATTTTAATGATTCCCAACAGATATTTTGCAAACTCATAGTTTGAGTGATACACATTCACTAGTTACTGCTGTGGGAATGGGTAAAGGACTTCGCAGTGTCGGAAACACAGTTCCGCAAATGGTAGGACCTCCGAGACCAACACAACCGTCTTTACCAGCACCTCCATTACCGAAACCACCATCTGCTATTAAAACGAATATTAAATCTGCGACACAAATCCACCCTTACCAACGCTAGGCACACTTATTTGTAAGAATTATTTACAGATAAATGTGAGATTTTTTTAAATTCAATCAGTAACATATTAGTTTCAAATATGATTGTTGTAATGTTTAATATTATGTCAGATATATTTTTATTGATGAATGTCTTAAAATACATTTATATTACTTATTGACTTGAAAGTACTGATGTAGAAACATATTTTCATACATTAACATTTGAAAGTTTACCTATTTATTTGTTCTTTATAAAAAAATAAAACATATGACTGATAAGTTATCTAATTATTTTACATTTTTTATTAAAATGGCAAATGATATCATATACGCTCATCTATCCATTTATACGGTTTCATTTTTAAATAGTCAAAATTTTTTTTAAAAACTGGATTTTTATATAATATGAAATCAATGCTTTTATGAATGAATTTCACATAACTCGTTCAGTAACAATAGAGAACTTATAATTTAATATGTCTATTTGTAAAGAAATTCCTTCAAAACATTGATGATACTGTGATATACCTATATTGTAATTTTTTCGACCAGACATTTTAGAAGTGTGCAAAGTCGCTATTTCTATTATTTCATATTTTCGTCTGAAGAAACAAATCATTAGATATATCGACGTTATACCTAATAGGCTTTTCAAAAACCAATGTCACATTGTAAGTTTTCCATATTTTTCCAAGCTAAATATCACATGCTTTTCGACATTTCGATTCAGATAATGAACATGCCACCACGTAGCTACAAAATAATTTCATTCGACTACGTTGGTGGCCTATCCATCGATTCGTTTTAAAATTATCGTATTTTTTCGACGGTAAGTCAATAGTATGGATAGAAAACGGACAACACCGTGTGAACCCAGCTTAACGGTGTCGATGTGTAGTACCTGCGCGATAGATTTTTCGTTTTTCGCACTCCGGGGCGTCTACATACAATCGCAAGCGCGTCAATCAAACACCGTCTCGTGATTGATGGAGAGCGGATTCAGAAATTGAAATTGACCTGGCCTTCTTTTTCGGTTATTTTTTTCGTTTCGTCTTCGATTTTACGTTCGCTTTTTCAGCGCCAAGATGTCAAAGGTGAAGCTCAACCCGATAATGTTTGGTTTTCGGTAAGTTAAGTAAGTAAATTTCAGTCGATTTTCAGGTCTTCAGTTTATGATTAAGTAATATTATAATTATCGGTTGATTAGAATATTTTAAGAAAGTAGTTGTTTTTTTTTGTATTTTTGTATCGTATTGTATTATATTTATAAATCAAAACAAAGAGAAGACGATTCAGTATATTATAATATATTATAGAAACAATTAAGTATTTCATTGATACCTACTAAATATCATTATAACAAAAAAGCTATGACGTTAATAGCGTTTATGTGTTCGATCGTAAAACATTAGGTGTATGAATAAACAATCGAAATATATTAATTTCATACAATTTGAAAAAAAATATGGATAATTGGATTTTTCTGCGGAAAAACGTAGAAATGTCCAAAAAATGTTCATCACCGCTACACGGCCCAAAAATAACGCAAATTCGACGTACAACTTCATAATTAAAAATGGCGATTTTTCAATTAACGAATCACCTCATGCTGGGAAAAAACAAAACGATGCTTTTGACGAAACGAATTTCGCCATTTTCATATTTTCAGAAATTATGTTAAAAAAAAACAGAATTGTAAAAATTTTGACGCGTTTAATTAACATGACCTATTTATGTAATATTGTTAATTTTTCATTTATACAGCTAAGGATATGCAATATGCGTTAAATTATTGAACACCGGGCTACCATTCAACGCTCCATTCCACGAATTTGTATCTTCAATATAAAATAATTTAAAAAGGGACCGTTGATGATATTAATTTACATGCTGCCATTCCAACTCGCGCTGTTATTGCTTCCTTTCCCTACTCTATCACGTGAAAAGCGATGGATAAATACGAGAGCTAGAGCGAGATAGAAAGTTACAGAGGCAGCACGAGTAGCAACGACAGTATATAAATTGAGATAAAGAGCAAAAAATGGAACTGTCCTTGCTTCGCGCGAATTGTGACGGCAGCGGAAATAGCAACGGCAGCATGTAAATTGAAATAAAAAGCTGTCGTCGTTCCGCACGAGTTCGACGGAGCGAGGCTGTGTCGACGTCGACATTTTTCGTGAAATTTTCGAAATTTACATCTGGCCCGAGGCTTAATTGCCAAAAGAGCAGACCCTCTTGCCGTAAAAGTTTCGCATTCGCATTGTCTTTGCGGCCATTGTGCGTTTTCGCAAAAGTCGAGTTTCCCGCGCTCTTCCGGCGGTCGTTCGGAAAAATCCTCCGGTTTTCGTTTGATTTAACGTTTTTTTAGGGTCACGGGTCGTTGAGGTTTTGTGTTGTCGGTTGTTTTTTTTTTTTGAATAATTTTCAGGATATTTTATAAAATTGATTTGTGCAATTTTTTTTTTGTTAAGTACCAATGTATCATTCTATTTGCGTGATACTCTGTTCAGGTTGAGTTAGGTTATTTTTTTTTCAATAGTAAGATAGATCGCATTATGTTTTAGTATTGGTTGAAATAATAAAACAACATATTAACTTCTCTATAAATATTTAAATAGTAAGTTAATCTAATTTTTTAATGTACATCTTCAATATAATGCTGAAGAGTGTATAATTTGATAAATGGTCGGTTTTTTTTTTTGTTTGAAGAACTGTGCAATTTGCATTTTGAGATGCCGCATTATAATTTAATTATCCAAAATGTAAAGACTTAAAAGCTTTTTAACATTTTCTTCTTCGCAATAAGTAATTAGGATTTTAATATTGTATCAAATGAGCTGGATAATTTATAATTATGACGCAGCGAGCGTTCTTCATGTTTCAGCGCATATTCGACTTATTATAACAAGTCAGATACCTACTAAATGTATTATAATTGCTTTTCTTCTATAACTACAGAATAATATATACAGAATATTCCAGTTTTTCTTCATTAATAAAATATGTATCATATACAGACAAAAACTATCATCGTATTATTTACATGGAATATCTTAACAAATCTAAAATGGACCGCGTTCGATTCGACAAATCGAGGTTACACCTTACTAGAAAAGACATTCAGCACACGTTAATACGTACGAATGAAAACTTACGTATCTACATACAGATTTTTCCTTCGGTCGTAGGAAAACACAATGACGCGGAAACTGCGTGAATTCAGTGCTGATATTAGATAGGCGGTCGGTGCAAGGATTCGCAGAAGGTTGAGGCCGCATTTATTCTTATCTCTTAACGGTCCCTTGATTTCCTTAGCGCCGCTTTATCGCCCACTAAATTCACATATTCGTATTATAATAATGCGACCGGTGATTTACTCGGGCTTTCCATGGGAAAAACGCTACACGGGAAAAGTTTCGTCGGGACGCTGTGCGAAAATAACGGTTGTTACTGCGATAAAATTTCATTGCGTCTTTGTCGCGTTTTAATGCCGCGATTTCCTTTTTCTTCTCGTTCTCGGTGTCTTTTCGATGTACGTTCATGTGAATGTAATGTATATTATTGTAATGGTGAATCGGTCTTATGTGTTTTTAATATTTATAAGGGTAGGGTTGGGTGAGATCGGTTTGTAAGGTAAGATGGCCAATTGGGCGAAATGTGCGATTTTAATAGATCAATTATGATTATTTATACATCATCCGATGCGCAAACGCGATGCACATCGGATGATGTAATATATAAATAAACGTGATTGATCTATCAAAATCATGTATTTTGTTCGATCATCTGTCTTGTTCATGAAAATGTAAGCTTTTTTCTATTGTATTTCAAGTTGAATATTTTACAATTCAATTTAAATTTAATTTTTTTTTATCGTTTGTACTAATTGTATTCAATGATAAGTTTGTATAATATGAAAAAAATACTGTGAAATCTATTCAAACTTAAATAAAATAAGAAGTATATTACTGAGTATACATTAAGTAATTTTATAGCAATGAAAATTGCATGAAATTTAATCGTCGCTCTATACATACATAGTTTGGCTGGAGTGCGTAATCGTTAATTATAACCAGTAGCTTCACATGCCTGTAAATTTTGTCGACACGATGTTAAGTCTGTGTTTAATTCCTGTTTCGACTGTAATTTGGTGCAACCAGATCTAGGAGTGCGCAGCTCCGATCGCAGCAGCTCGTTATTTACTGCACACCCTGTATTGCATAAAATACGCCAGAATACGACCGGACGTACTACGTACTAATCCCGTCGGATACATAAATCTCAGATGAAAATAAAACGGAAGATTCTGAAAAGAGACCTAGTTTAAGTCTTTTTATGTTGCCATTTTCTAAATCGTCGAGAAATTTTTGGAACGCAAATTTTGCGCGGAAAGAATTCAGTTTGGGTAAATACGAAAAGAGATTAATGGTATTGTGATTTTAGATTGAATTTCAAAATATATATTTTTTAACATAATGAAATTTTTGTATTGAATGGTTAACGGTGCGATACTCGATGAGTTAGGTTTGATTTGGTAAACTGCCATTCATATATTTCAATACCGATATCATTTTTTTTCCCGAAAAAAAAACGAAGTGATTAAAGATTAATCTGCTGAAATTTATTTTCCACTATAAATATAGACTTAGGCATAATTTAGTTAACTCGTATCATTTGTACGATAGAGTAAACAATGTCTCATTAGGGACGCATTTGTTTCCTGAGTACGTATCGCAATCTGTGTTCCGCACACACAATATTTACCCCAATTATAATCAAACAAAAACGTTGCTCGTGAATAATTTAGTGAAATTTGTGCTTTAGGCATATTTAGTACAGTTCATGTCACTCTGATACAAAATTGATGTAGCACATGAAGAGGTGGAATTTTTGATTTTCTTTTTATTAAAATCGTGACAGATTTTTTTTTAACTCAAGTTTTTTTTATATAATTATATATTAATAATGTGCTTAACATTGATAAGGACTCGTCGAGTATACAGTTTCACTAATTGTTAACGTGTCCCATAGGACGTTTTTACACCTTTAGGCTGTTACCGTAGAAACGGCACTACTGAAACAAAAGAGAATTTATACGGAACAACTGTAATTTGGTTAAATTATAGAAATTACCGAGATAGTTAGTGTGTAATTGGTTTAGAAAATACAATGATTTTCGGTATAAGCGCTGCTTATTTATTCCTAGTTAGAAGTCATTAGATTAATTACTTATATGAAAATTGATAATATAATAATCAAATTTAAATAACACATATTATAGTAAATTTCTGTAGTAAAGATGATTGTGAAATCAACCACTCATATCCAAAAGTTTTAACTGACAATTAGTTCTTATGTATCTATGCATAATACAAAATATCGAAATGGAATCGATGTCAGTGCATTGATCAGATCTTACAATTAGCTACGTCTCTCTATCCCTAATATCGAACATTGACCGTACCATATACGATTACCGATCATCAATAAATAACTAATTTCCCCATAATTTGGCTCGATTCAAGCATCAAATTGAATCATTCCCCAATTCGAAATCCGATCTGACGTAATTCTCGGAAAAACGAGGTCACTCCGCCTATAAAGGATACGATTGCCGAAATTTGCATACGTTTCGCATTGGCACGGAGCGCCTCGAAGAAAGAGCCATCCTACTTAATTTCTAACAAAGGACAAAACGCTTATCGTCCCACGCGAGAGGAATGCATCTGCCAAAAATTAAATCGGAACAAATCCGAGATGCACTTCGGCGAATGCATTTCCATTAGCGAAGCTGCGATTTTCCGGTGATCAACACGCTCGAGAGTTTTCCGAGAATTTTCCGCGACATTGCGCCATATACGTTCGCATCCATACATATAATCGTAGATTTCTTCTATCTATTTGTATTTATGAGCATCTATCTGTTCGGTATAAGGCTTTAAAACTACGACAGAAGTATTTTCGAATCAAATTTTCGACGATTCAGTAGTTATATCTATCAAATTTAGTCCCCCTACACTTTGGTTGAAATAGTATTTTTTCATATTTTTACTTCTAGATTGTGCACGTAGTTGCGAATTTTTATTACAAATATGATATAAATGCTTTCGATTATATTTAACGTGAAGAAAATCATGATTTTTCGCACACAATCGTACAGAAAGAAATAGAGAGCGTACATGGTTAATTTCTTGATAGATCATTTTTTACCTCTCGCGGTGCTTTATTGACATTTTTTTTCATGAAATGATAGCAAATCGATTTAATGTGAAACAAATTTACATTCAAGAAGAGCGTTGATACTTAACGGTTTGATTGTTCGTAGATATACACATAAATAGGATTCGATCCGGATGTCTAGTTTCGGCTCGGAGCTCCGGGATCCGGTCGGAGTCCGATAATCGCTAAGAGATTTAGATTTTAATTTGCGATTGGAAAACTTCCCCGTTTTCGATCCAAATTCGAACTAAAAGTGGGATTCGCGGTTCGGGATTCGAAAATTTCGCAGCGATTTACATCGCGTTGCATCTGCGAGACTTCGCCCGGTGGAACACGTATTGCAGACGTGAAATATTGCATTTTCTTTCCGAGCGTTTGTTTTCTTATTTTTTTTACCCTCGTCCGCCTTTTTATGTCTTTAGTTTCTTCGCGGGAAAAGTCGATGCGGATTTCGCGTTTCGTCGGTGAGATTTGTTGCTTCGGGAGTTAGCAGCTTTGCATGTTAAACGTATAAAAAGTTCGTTCTCTCTTTCTCTGTGTAGTGCTTAAAGCATATTTTCATTTTTTAAATAAAACGTCTTTAAATAAAGTCTGTACAGATTTTTCATATCTGATATTCTTTATGACGTCGTCAATTCAACGAAGTAATGAGAATTTGTAAAAATATATGCAAATAGTTTTGAAAATTTAACTAAATACGTATGTTTGTATATGAAACAATTTAGTTCGCATGAGATCTTTCATTAACATTAATTTCTGTGATGTAATATCATATTGTTAATCGAAACTGGAAATTAATTCACATTGAACTGCAAATATATACACACGTGTATATATTATAATTATTCGGTTGCAGTACAAATATTATTACCTCATGATAATCCAGTGAGTTTAATTTGATTTTATGCATTCAATTGCATCGAAATTGCGTATTCATATCGAATTCGAGATACGTGTGTGCTTAAATCCGATTAATTGACATACGTGATAAAGCAAATGTAATGAATAATCAGAGATGAATTAATATTCCTACCAGTATTCAAGCATTCGCAAAAAAATAGAACATAAGAATTGTCTCTGAAAACAAAATGTTATGACGATAAAAAAATCAATTACGCGTAAAAATATCAACTCACGCTTGGTTAAAATAAAATTTTAATATTTATAAACTATGCAGTTTACTATACTATATGTAAATTGCAGTTTGTTGTAGACACAGACGAATCAGCACTTTTATTATATTAGAAGATCAAGAATTTATACAAAATCCATTCAATATAAAACAATCCAATCGAAACGCAAAAGAAACATTGTTCGAATTAGATTTTTTTCTTCAATCGCGAAACGAAATCGTAATTCCTTAAGCTGGAGCGGAATAAGACGCCGAATCAAACGTAATTACTATGCGAACGTGCGCATAATTCGAATAATGAGATTTGCGAACAACGGCGGGAAATCTCGCCGCCCAAAATTCATACCGAACAAATCGAATTGTACGAAAGGCGGAAACGCGATACACCCATAAATAAGTTAGCCGCCCCTTATCAAAATGTTTATTTAAAATCGGGCGCCGAATCCGCGAGACAATGCAAAGTCAACAGACTCGAAACCGACTCGACGTCCCGGGATTTCTCGAAAGACGCCGAATTATTATGCGAGACGTTCAGAGATGATCGCAATTAACTCCACTTTTTGATAGAAATAATATAAGCCTTTCAGAGCTAAACTTGAATAACTTCACTACGCGAGAGCTACAGATGAACGCTTAAATATGTTTAATGGGTTTTTCAAATTTTCCTTTAATTCACTTCAACATTTTATTTTTTCAAAATCATAAACTCACAGATTTTGTTCATTATAAGCCATGAATCTGGTCAACTCACATTAGAGATCATAATTAATTAAAATGAATGATATATTACATTTTACTTATAAAAAGTCATGAATATATTGAGTGCTTTAAAATTTAAATCACATTTTCGTTAAAAAATGGAATCATTCACGATTAACTCTGAAAGACTCAAATGTCAAAACATTTGAAAAATAAATTGTACGGTAATAATTTCTAAAAAATCGGTTGATGAAAGTAATTAAGGGAATTTCGAAAAAAGCATCAAATCTTTTTTCTCGATTTTCCGCTTAGTGGAGTTAATCACATTTAGCTGTGAATAGCTCATTTATTCGAAAATTTTCAAGGAAAGCGCCAAACGTCTGCGTTAAGTCGGCCACGAAACGTCGATTGTTTATCGCTGTCAAATTTTCGGTTTGACGTCAAAGTGTTGTAATTGTGAAATTTTGATATTTTGCAGATTGTCGATTTTGTGTAATTTTATTATTGAGCATTGGAATGTTTAATGTTGAGGCTTTTGTGGGGCCACGTTGGAATTGACGTTCGATAGAAAATCTGTATTTTTCCGTTGAATTTTATTTACGTTTAATTTTTGGCGAGCCTTTTTGAATATGGGGGGAGTTTTTTTTATGTCGCATTTTTCGAAATGCTGAAAAATATTCGTGTGAAATTTCCATACTTTCTTCTACATAAATTTTTTTAAGTAGAGTTCAATATGAAAAGAATATACATATTATATTTTTTGAATCATAAAAGTGTATTAATTTATTACATTTTTCATTTTTGCATATAAAATCAAACATATGATGAATATGAAGATATTTCATGAATTATTTATATTGAATCACTGATGTGGATAATTTTACGAAATATTTGCTTGTATAATGTAGGTACCTATCTGAAATTTTGATTTTTTTTCTTTTATTTTTCACAATATCAAATATTTAATTCAGAGTGGGTACTCATGATACAAATATTATCGAAAATGTATTGTTGAAATGTTAATTAGCAAATAATTTGAATATTTTGAAGCGCAACGATGCCTATCGAATTTCAGTAATTTTAGACTCAAATTGAAAGAGAGGAATTGAAGAGTATTTGACGTTTTTCTTGAAAATACAAGTTTGGAATTAATCGGAAAATTAATTCAATGGAAAATTCTATAAAGTAATATAAATATAACAATTATCACATCTATAGTGTTGATTAATTAAGTGAAAATCTTAAGTAAACCTTATCGTACGTACATAAGTATTTCATTCAATTAAACTGAAAATCAAAAAAAAACATGATACAATTTTCATTAGTTTTTTATAAAAAAAAAATCCATTTAAATGAATCAAACTATCCAAAATCAGCAATTCAATATAGGAAATATCTAACTCGAAATGAAAATCATTACACTTGAATTGGATTAAATGAAAATTATTCAACACTGATCAGAAAATAATTTCGATGGAATTGATTTAACCTGAAACGGAACATCTGCACAAAAGGTACACCTTTGTACATTCGGATGCGATTCTCTCTAAGCAAGCGTATCTTTAGAGTTTTCTTTCGAACCGATAGTTGAATACGTTTCGTTTGAAAGTTGCAGTATCGAATTGCATCAAAGTTATCTTCATTTGGCCTCCGATAATCCGACGCACGCCCAAGATGGACAAACGTGCTGGTTTCCACTCGGGTGCATTAAGGAATCACGTACGGACTCCAGCTCGGAATGGTAATGCCTTCGGATGTACACTCTTATATTGTGTGCATGTATCTTAGTGGGTTTTTTTCGCGAAAAGCTCTTTTTCGTTTCGTCTTGAAGACAAAAATAATTTCGGTAATTCTCTCTGAGTGTTTTGAAATTTTCGCATAATTACGAATTCAAGAATGGTAGGTTTTTAACGTTCGTGTTTTTTATTCCGGCGAGTTGTACAATTAGATGATTTCATCAAGGTTTTGTTTTTGTGAGATTAATTAATTTCGCTGTTAAAATATACGAAAATTAATTGATACAATTATGCATAATTAACAGTTATCAGGCCTACGGGAATTTAATTAGGTTTCTCGGAATGTTAGACGAAGGAAATTTAGATATTCTAGTTGCGATAATCTTTGTATCCTTGAGCTAAACTGACGAAATTAGGATTGTAACACTAATAAAAGCTACACTGCGAATGTAACGAACGTTTAATTTTGAAGATGGAAAATTTCAGAAACAAAAATTGAATAGAAAACAAGTTAAATTTAAGAAATAATAAAATAATCGAGCCCAGTTTGGCGAAATTTTAATGAAATTAAAAAATATACGTTTTCTATTTCAATTTGAATAATTTCTACCGAGTTGAATATTTTTCGATTCGAGTTCAATTGTTTTCTTTGAAATATAAGAAACGTTTAACTTGAAATGAAATATATTTAACTTAAAATAGAAAAAATACATGAATATTAATATTTTCTATAGATATAAATAAAAATCAATGTATATCAGTATTTACGTCTGTCTGTCTGTGTTTCATAGACACCTTAATAGTTTTCCTTTTCACAGTAAAACTTTTCAGAGCTATTATTATGCACACATTAAGAAAAGTTCCCGTTTTATTATATTTTACAATTTACATCTACCATAATACAACCAACAGGATTTCTATTTTTACCGTAGCAAACATCATACGCAGCCTACACACGCAACGTAATATACCGAGTATCAACAGATATTTTACATACAATTCATTTTATATCCATCATATACACTAACAACTGACAATCGGCTCAAAATCCGCAAATACTCTAACAACATCGGATCATAGAAACAAACCACACATAAATAATTAAAAAATCGAATTAACTGCATTTGATACGAAAGCCTCGCGCACGTTCTTCGAATACGAACGGCCTCTGCGGTTTTAAAGCGGAATCGCCTTAATAAACTCGAATCTCCCGAAGGCCGCGAAGAAAGATCCTTCCAGCTCCTGGGGCTGAATTCATTATCCTGAGCAGCCTCGGTTGTGCGTGAGAAATAAAACCTTCGGACTACGAGCCCTCCTCGGGGAGCAGCATGAACGACCCTCGATCGCCGTCTTCGAGATTTATCCGCCGGACCCTTTTCGGCCCTGTGCCGATCTATCGCTCTCATTATGGTAATTAATATCTCTCGATAGGGCTCGATTTGAAATCTATACAGTCCAATTATTGCACGGCTTTAAGGCGGTGTTAATTTATTCGAAGATCGTGCTTGAGGTTTTGTCGTGCCCGGTATGAAATCTCATCTTATAAACGTGGTGGATTGCTTCAGTTTTTGGTTTAAATAATTTTGTTTTTTTGAAAATTTTTATACGAGTTGACGTACTTTTATGTTTTCTGAATTGTATCTTTTAAAAAATCTTATAATTATGTTCATATTTTATTATAATAAATAAATTTAAACTGTGAAAGATGCTCGAAACTAGGTTTGATGAAATTAAAATTTGTTATAACGTAACATGAAAAGCCATGTTTTTCTTTGAAAACCAATTTCACAAAACAGTTTAAAATCATTTGTTCAACCATATACCGCTAGATTCAAAGCCATCTAATGTGATTTTTGAGATTTAAGGACTTGCGATAAAATTTATGTACAATATTATCATGTCAAAGCTTTGTTTTTGTTTGATGAAAATTTTCTTTACATATAAAAGTATTGAATTTCTTATTTTATTTTCATCAAATCTGAATTTTCATACTGAGCTGTTTGCTCGAAACAAATAAGAAAATACATTACGTTATAAAAGGAATAATTATGAAATACACAATTGAGTTGTACGCATCTGGAATTATACGCATGTATATAAAATGAGAACTGAAATTACACTCATATCGCTTTCGATTATACGTTATTGCACTTCTTGTGAATTTTAATAGTTTGCGATTACGTAGAGAACGGAACATCCAACACAAATTAAGTCTCGGACCACAAGTCAGGTTGTATAATAGGTGAAATCCACGCAAGGGGAGCTTGATCAAATTTAGTAACAAGTTGCACCGTCACTTGAACTACTACAGAAGTCACAACCGAACTTCGTCAAAGCTTCACAACTAAGTAAATCCTACTGTTCGAAATGCACGATGTATGCCCTCATGGTTTTGGAACTTCGTCGAAATTGTTTGGATTAATTTTATAACAGTACAATGTGTTTTTCGCACGTACGTACAAAATCTCTAGAATCGCGTACTAATGTAATTTTATTCCAATATTGCGATGTGGGGAAATGATTTATTTTATTCGCGGAAAATTCATAACGCGAATTGCTTTTATATGGAAAAATCTCTTTGTCTCAACGTTTCGTATTGAAGTTGTTTACATAATATGCTCGCATTTGTTTCGAAGCGTTCCCATACAAATTTTTCTACGTAAGTGCGTAACCCGATTTTTCCTCCGTACATCCATTATGAATATTTATATTAATGTGCTTTTTAGACATACGTACATATGTGTTTTCGTATGATTTAGTCGGTGGTGAAATATTATGCTGAAATACGGAAGTTTCAAATAGACACCGTAGCCGGAACCATTTTGAAGTTTCGTAATACGACAGCGGCCAGTTTATTTGTTTCGTGATCTATTACAGTGTGTGCGGAAAGCTGAATGCTACAATAAATCAACACAAAATTTGGATATAAAATATTATTCTATTACACTGTCAACTAGGAATATATGAGCCGTTCAGTACGCTACGTGATTAACTCCAAAAAACAAAAAGTCAAGAAAATGGATGAAACATGTTTGACGCGTTTTCAACAATACCTTAATTCTTTTCATCATTAGATTTATCTAAAAACGATATAAGTGCATTTTTTTTATAATAAAATATGGATGTGGTTTGTTAATGTCAGAGTACAAAATCAATTAAAATGTCCGCCGAAAGAAATAATTTATCATTCATTCATATCATTTATATTTATCCTTATTATTCAAGAAAAATATTTCACACATAAAAAGTTATGTCTATACCAAGTGCTTTGACATTCAAATCACTTTATGCAATGAACTTACATTTTCGAGAAGCGACAGAAAAAACATCACGAATACGTAAAACTATACCAGAAATATAATATTCGGATCTAGTGACATGACGAAAACGATCATTATGAAAATTTCAAATTGGCCCTTTCTTGAAAATCACGGTTAGGGCCCTTGCGGACGACAAAGGCCCGAAACGAGCGGTCATTTGTCAGGGCCATTAGCGACACAAGCGATGGGATTTTCGAGGTGTGACCCCTGCACCACCACAACGCCCCCAAAGAAGGCCAGAAGAGGGCCAGAATAAGGCCTGTAGTCGAGGGCGAGGGCAAAAAATCCCGGGAATCCCGCGCGGGTCGTAAAGCGAGTCTCGGGGACGTTTGCAAATTTGTTTTGACACGGAGCGCCAAGTATGAAATCGCGAGGGACGCATAAAAATTGGTCTGTGTCGAGGCTTTTTTTTTTCGGGAGGAAACGTGCCTAAGGTATTGTACGATATGAGGTAGTTTTTTTTTTCGTGTATGATGTGTTTTTTTCGTGTTTTGAATTTGATTGAAAAAATATTTTTTTGTTGGGAAATGTTCGGGTTTTTTGTTCGTGGTTTAAAATTTTGTGTTATTTAACGTTTGTGGTGATTTTTTCCAATTTAAATTATTAATTTTTAGTCATAAGTTATTAGTTATACATAATTCAGTCTAATGTAACATTATCCAATCAAATATAATTCATCAATTAATCTAATAATCAAATTCTAAAATCTTTTTTCATTTACTGAAAAATTAATTATTTTGTTCCAAATTATTAGATAGAAATTCTAAGAATTAAATTCGAAAAATAATATTATGATATACGAGTATAAGCTAATGGAATAATATCGCACATTAACAATACATATTACAATAAACACAATATTATGATATCAATGTCTAATTTAATAGGATACCGAAGAGTTATAGCCATTGTTATTTCAAACAACATTATTATAATAGGTCTCATACGGAAACGCGAACATACATATAATAAGCTCTATTTTAATCTTCTCTCACTAAATATATCGATACTTTAAATAAAACACTTCACATTAAACGAACGAATGTACGAGCGCACTATAAATCCATTTATCGCGCATTACCGTTTATTTTTTAAATCGCACAACCGAAAATCCTTTCATCCATTTCCCCCACAGTTTATTCGCATTCTTCGCTCTTAGTACGTAAATATTGAAAATCAATTTAGTGAAACCGATATCCATCCGAGTGAAAAATGTGTATTCCCAACAAGAAAAACCACCCCCTAAGAGCATCTTATTTTTTCCACCCTTCTAACGTTGGGGGCGTGCTATTTTGTCAAAGCGAAAACCTCCGACGTCCAAAGAACAACCCCTCTATATCGAAGGGATGAAATCGAAGAGGAAAATCCGGAAAATTTCCATACGAAGGACACTTAAAACTTCGAGCTGCCGTATATGGTGGTAATTCGGAGTCAATACGCACTCACAAAAGGAGACCGATTTTCCCAAATTCGAGGATCGATTCGGATAATTTATGTTGGGGTCGATCTGTATGGAAAATCTCTGTATGTCTGACGTTTCGGAAAAGTTCGAGTTTTCCGCGAATTTCCGGAAAAGCGGATATTAGTGTCGCGTCGACGAGTGTGCGCTTTTCTTTTCTTCTATGCGCGTTCGGGTAGAACGGAATGATATATTTTCGCTTTGTTAGATCTGTTCGTTTCGGTTTTCTCATGCTTTATAATTTCAGGATATGGCAGAAGTGTGTAATTCGAAATGACACAAATCGAATTATCCGTACGAATTGTAATACGTAGTCGGGTTCCTTATGTTCAAATTCAGTTCTTATGTGGGAACTTATTGCAGATGAGAGAAAATTTTATATTTTTTGGAAAGGTCATAGCGTGAATATGAAGAAAAATATTGTTTCATTTGCTCTGACGAACATGTATCATAAATTTTTTTATGGCTAGAAAATGCAATGGTAACAAATAGTCAACATTCAACTGAAAGTCATATTTATTATATCAAATGGAACCATCGTTTTCATTAATATAATATATATGCCATAAAATTTCAAAAAAAGAAAAGTTTTCATATTTTTCAAAATTAATTTATTATTGCATCTAAGGAACCCTACTTATAAAGAAAATCCGATAAGCTCATATTGATTGCAATCGAAATTTATTTGATTTTCTTTTATGATTTATGAAAGAATATTCGGAAACGATTATGATTAATTGTAGATTGAAAGTGATCGATATTTAAATGGTAAATAATAATTGTTGATTACGCCTGAACCGTAAAGCATATTTCGGATGTAAAAAGAAACGAGAGATAAATCCGAAGAATATCGAAAGAAGGATTTCGCTCCGAAATGGTCTATGATATATTGTTTTCATTGCGGCTGAATTGTCTAAATCGTAGGATTCCGCAAGCTTCAAATACGCATGAAACATTGATGATTTATATCTAATGAAATAACGGAACGAGAAAACAATAAATATCACTCTATAATTTATGAAGGAGACTATTTAATACATGTACATAAAATCTATACACGATTGCTCAGTAACAATATAATTGATTAACTTTCCACTTACGATTGCTTTAACTTTGTTCTAATTGTAAGAAATATCAGAATATAATACAGATATTAGAACTTAATAATAACAAAAAAGTTTATATCGACTGCACAACGCTCGAGCTAATCTAAAATCTAGCCTAAATAAACCTAACTTAACTCATCTTGAATCGTGTCATTGACACTTACAACTTTCGAGCACCCCGAAAATATCTCATACCTGAAAAAATCCCTTCATAAAAATTTAAAACCCACCGACAAAAATCGAAACGACCTGCACGACTCTATCTACGCCATTTTATGGACGATCAATTTTCATGCGAATATAAACCGAAATAATCGCATACACACAAGAGGTCAAACGCATATTGGGGCAAAAAAAAATCACACACACACAGGATGGAAGAAAGCTCCAATTTCCACCGAAAAAAGGACGCTCGCGTACGATTCAATCCGAATTTACGATCGTCCAGGACGACCGTAAAACATCCTGATGGATTGAAATATCTTCGACATCAGCACCGCCGGACATATCACGAGGCATAAATAACTCATGCGCAGGGTCCACTTTTCCGAGTGGGGGTTGACAATTTTTATTTTTGTTTATTACGATGTGTGTGTTTTTTTAGGGCTGCTGTGGTACAGGCTGTCTGGGAAAATCGCATAAATTGACGATTTTTGAATTTTTTCCTAGAATGATTTCTACCGAAATAGCCTTAGTTTTCATTTAGTAGAGGGTTTTTAATATGTAGTTTGGGAAAATTCGATTATTAATATTTTTTGGTATTTCTTATGAAAGTTGTCGCTGTATCATACAATATATGACGACTGAAAAGGCTAAGGGGTACAAGTGACTTCGTGATGATTTCGAGAAAAGTGCGTTCAAAGTTTACCATGTACCTACATGTACTAGAATGATTTGATGATATATCTTGGCACACGTTCCGAATTCGTTTATATCATTTTGTCACCAAATAAATGAGCACGCATAGAAGCGATTCATGTGCATAACTCAATTTTGGCAAAAATGTCACATGTACTCTTTGGCCTTTTCGATCGTCATACATTCGAACCTGTTAAAACGCCTTTTGAGAGTACGCGAATTATCAATACACCTTATGGGAATTCTATGAAAACAAGTGATTCCATATCTAAAAACTAGCAAAAGTGTTTCGACAAAAGCATCGTATAGTCAACTCTATACAATATCATTTATTATGATGAACTCGTTTTGAAATTCAGCAACAATGGCGACTATTAATACGCGTTTTATTAAGACGCGGAAGGTATCTCCGTATATTAACAGATTCAACTATACGCATATGCGAATAATGACAGATCAAGTGAAGTAAAATTATGGGTTTTATTCTAAAAAAATAACAAAATCTCCTGCATTCGAAAGCGAACTTGCGATCCGCCACTGATGCATTCAAGGTACACACGCAGGACATAAACACATATAATATTCCAAAGGGTCCATAGAGTAGACGAGCACGCGATATAATGCGAGTCGACCTCGAGGATCGCTTTTTTATGTCCACCCCGTCTATATATCCTTTTTTATTGCGGTCCGCGTGACGGGCATCAATCAAATCGTTCGGGGAAGATGTATATGCGCACGATGCGGTCGCGCTTCGCTTTTGTCAGTTTCGGACGTTCCGTTTTGTTCCCGTGATGGACTGCTTTCGACGAGTGTGGAGCTCGCTTAATTGGGTCGGCGCTTTTGCCGCGGTCACCTGTGTCGATTTCGTGTAGAAGGTCGTTTTTATGAAAATTGATTATATAAAAATATATATCTATCTATATTATAGATACGTTAACGATGCTCGAAATTTTCAACCGTGCCTCAAACCCGGGCGTTCAGTTTATTAGCCCGCCGCCTTACCTCCGAGCTACCTTCGTAATTACGAAATTGCAACCTTTAACGTGTATATGGGATATTTTTTTCGTTATTTATTTTTTTCACACATAGATGGCAATAAACACATCCGTGGCAATATGAAATTTGATTAATTCCGAACAATTTTGATACACATGCGCCTACTGCTAGTGTCGATTAAAAAGGCTAAGGGGTACGAGTGATTTCGAGAATTGTGCGCTCAAAGTTGAGTATGAAGCTTCATGTATTAAGAGAGAGTTGAGTGATTTGATTATATATTTCGGTACACATTCAAATTTTGCCACCAAATATGTGAGTTTACATAGAAGCGATTCCTGTATATAACTAGATTTCAGGAAAAAAATGTCACTTGTACCCTTTTGCCTTTTCAGTCGTATATATAAAAGAAAAATGTGAATTTCCCATGATAAAACAAAGAAAAATTATCAGAATCGAAAAACGAATTGATTTTTCATGTATGGAAAAATATAACAATTTCCTCTAAATGGAATAACAGTTGAGCTTCCGCTGTTTCGATAAACAAATTAATGTTGTTCGAATAAAAAAATCAAGTAAATTTACCAAAGGTATACGAAAAAATATGAATGTCATTTAAATGTAAAAAAAAGATTTCATATGTATGAAAATAATTGAATTCTACCTAAATTGTAAATCAAATGAATTTTATTTGTAAGGAAAAATATAAATTTTCTTTTACGAAATAACTAATGAATATCCTTTGCATGGAAATGTTAATATGAATATAATTTGTAAGGATAAAAGATATGAATTTTCCTGTAAAGAAAAACTAATGAAGTTATTTTATTATTTTATTCCCCAACTCTATAATTATTTAAATTCAATCTCACTTAATCAATGAAAATTCAATTAAAATTGCAAAATTTGAATATACCGTTGTGCAGAATTTACAATGTTTTCAAAATAAAGAATCAGAATTTAACCAATACATGAAATATTTAAACAAAATACGACAAAAAACCAAAACAAAAAAAAAACTGAATCTACCTCCGATCACAATACGACCTCTCACTGGATTCGCACGACAAAAAATTTTCAAACCATGAATAAACAATTCGAAAATTTTGTTCCATCTCAGAAAACGTTAATTGACGCATTTCCCCGTTTTTCACCACGTGAATTATCGCAACCGGAAGAAGAAGGGTCGCTACAGGGTGGCGATAACTCATCGCGATGAATGGCCGCAAGAAAAGCGCCGGGAAAACTCAAGGGGTTGCACGTGCGTGAAAGTCCGCTAGTGGATCTAGTTAATGTCTATATTTTTAAGGCTGTCTCGTGATATTCGCTCAGGGGATGTCTTTTGGCTATGCAAAAAATCGAACGAGGGTTCGATGTTCGAGAGGGCTCTAATTGGGGTTCGTTGTACTTTTCGGTGGTTTCGTTTGTTGATTGAGAGGGTTGAGGTTTGATTGATTTTTTTTTCAATTGAATTTTTTTTATTAGTGATTTTTAAATATAGTAATTGTTCATTTATTCTTGTACATTATTAATATATTGACACAAATAAATAATTTTATTGACGAGCACTTCGCATTACGAGTAATTTGAGTAACGGCAAAACAAAATGTAAAAAAATGGCTCACATTACATGTGACGAGAGAGGAAATGAAGTCGTATGCAGTATCTTGACTCTTCGTTGTTCCAAAAATATTGTTTCATTTAACGTTTATTCAGTATTGCGAGAATGAATTATGCTCATTATGTAAGGTTCCACTGTATATAAATCGCAAAGTTTCGAAAAGAGTTATAAATTATTCGAATATGTTATATTTCAAATGATCTGATTTGTGATGCACCTAGTATGCCATAATCCCATATAGTATGATCGGAATAAGATCAGTATTTGTAACTGCGGTGTTTCGCGTTGCATTTTTGAAGTTCGATTTTTATGAATGTTTGAGAGTCTGCGATTCACTCTATCGCATTAATCACGGAAGTTTTCCCCGTTGCGGAAGAGTCCCACTTTCGAGATTTCCCGGGAAAAACGTATGCCAGTCACGTGCACGCCTCCCCCCCAACACTATTATGACGCGGCGAGACTTCGAGATTCCCGAGAAGTCTCGCTGTATCCTTTTATTCGAAAAATGTAGAGAAAAGAGTAGATTATCGTCCTGAAACGAGGCACGATTTACTTATGTCTTATACGCTATATTTTCTAAGACGTTTTATTGAGATTAATATTGCACCATATCTGAGGGTGGTTCCTTGTTGTTTGCCTAAGAGTGTTGCAATACAATTATATTAATTGAATTAAAAATTCCAAGATAAGATTATTTCTCGCCATTTTCATTTGGGTTACTGAAGTTGGGTTCGGTTTTAGTCGAGATTAAGTTTCTTATTAAATTAATTTACAATTATCAAAATACAATTCATTAAAAATGATTGCATCAGAGTTAGTTTCTCGAAAATAGTTGATCGATTTTTAAATCTTCGTCGCTTTGAACATTGATTGTACCATATAAATATATTTTATTAAACTCGGAGCTGCAAATGAATGAAGTGTCTCAATTAGCTCCTAACTTTTTGCACAATAACGCGCCTACTTTCTTTCACTCCGTCAACTATACAAAATTAACAAACAAAACAATACGCATTGTCCTTCAGCCTTTGCGACATCGCAGAGCGGATCCTGCGTTAAAATAATTCCGAAAGTTGAAACAGCATTATCTTCAGTAATTAAAGAGAGCCCGAACAACACAAAGTCTCGCGCGATCTCCGAACGAAATTCTTACATTATGAAACGACACGTTTCCTCTTAGCTATTTTTTCTCCACCTCGGAGCTCTTCGCGTTTCGAAAACATCCCGTGGGACTCGTAGTGTTTCGGCGATACTTAGCGACCGTTCTACGGTAGGTGCGACGGAAAAGAAAGAGTCAAAAGTCGAGGATGAGGTCGCAGTCCCGTAGATGGGACGGGACGGGATCGGTGTGGGACGGAAGGCTTCTGGTGTGGGACATCCGGCACGTGAAGGCCGTAAATTAATTCCGGGGTCGGGCCAACCCGCGATAAATGAATAATAAGCCGAACATTTTCATATTGCTAATGTGTTTCGGGCTTATTATGATAAACTGGCCGCGTGGCGTAAAGAGCGCTCGTTTTCGGCAAGGTCGCGTCTTTCAAAGTAAACATGATTTTTTTTTCTGTCTTGTCTGGATGCTGCGCAGAATTTAAATATTTACCGCGTATCGGATTGAGTTCTTTTAGTGTCGTAAATAGCATGAATTTTTATTTTTATAGTCATAAACCTCAAATTTCGCAATTAAGATCTTATCATTAAAAATCATATTAAATGAAAAAAAACTTTGAATGAAATGATATTGTGGAAAAACGACGTGTTTAATGCCGAGAAAAGTAAATTGTCGACTTTGCGATAAGACATTCGAGAAACTTATTATTCTAATTTATTTTAATGTTCCTTCAGTTTTATTGCACGCAAAAGTTTTTCGTGAATTTCTAGGACCCCCCTAGAGCACGAGCTTCGTGCCAAATGGCTCTCTTGGACGCACTGTTTTGACTTGCAATAAGTAATCTTTAGAAACTTCGTTGTTGGTATGCGAAAATTGTCATATATAATAAAGTAGACGCCATATTTTCTAGCCTACGAATTATTATACACGCTGAATTATGTCATGTTTACATTACATTATGAATCTCATGTTTATTACATTTAATATCCTTTCAAAAAATCATCTGACAGTTTTGGGTTTTTTAAATATTGAATAATCTAATTAGCAAGGATTCGCCGTAAAGAAGAAAAAATGGAATAATATTTTACTTTTATATTGCCAAATTCTGAGAATTTAACGCTTTCAACGCGCATTTTCACGCGCCGAAAAATTGAATTATTAATTCGTGGCGGGAAAACTGTATTTTATACGCGTACGCCGCTCGAATTCGAAACGAATACATATTTATTTGTTTACAAGCGAAAATGCTTTCTAGCGAAGCCTTTTTCAGAAGAGCTTTGAGCTTTCACATTTCGCTCTGTGGATGCAGAGCTTCGTAATTCTGTTATCACGTGTCGTCAGGGGTAAATGTGCCTCAAGATGAAAAATTCAAGCTTCCAAGTCTTTCTCGCTGCAAACGAAGCAGACTCCCGGTCATCAATCAAGTCTAGAGAAGCCCTAAAACAAAGATAGTTTCGGAAAATTTCACATTTTTGCCCCGAGACCGCGGCGCGGTTAATCGAATTTTTGCGACGAGGAAATTTGTCAAATTCCCTCAAAAAAGGAAGTGAAAAAAATAAGAAAAGACTACAGAGATTGGGGGGCGGGAAATCGGAAACGAGCCGGTCGCTATTATTAGACCTTTCGGTTTTCCTTTGCGAGGCTCTGATAGACAAACACGTCAATTTGTCAACGTTGAAAAGGAATAGGGGACTCGCGTTTAGGTCATTGTGAAGCGATTTCCCACGGGAGACTGGGGCTGCCGAGGAGATTCGTCCTCGGTCTGATCTCTATGTGTTTTCGATCAGAATTTTCAGACGTCTTGGGAAAAATATAGAAAGCGTGGTCGTGCTGGGCGAGACAAGCTCTCCAGCTTCGTTCGCTTTTCCCGCATAAAATTTCATATGAAAATGGAACAGGGGCTGAACCGGAAAAGCGTCATTTTTTTTTCATACATGTCTAGGGATTCGATCGAAAACTATTAACTTCATCGTCTCGTATATTTTTTGAGTTTATTTTTTCATTCAATTTAATGTTTTATTTATTTATTTTATCATATTATGTATTCGATAAATAAAAGCATATCAATCGCTAATTGGCGTTTGAAGTAAAAAAAAAGCTTATTTCAAACGATTCATTAATACGAATAAATGAATATAAAAAGGTCGATTACGAGAGGTTGAAAGGGCAAAATTCGCCCGAATGCCGTTTTATTTAAAAATAACCTACGAACCAACCACCCTGACGTAATTTTCCTTTGTACAATCAACCTTTAAGATCGCCGCTCCGTACGAAAAAGAGACGATTAAATTTCGACACACGGCCCAACACACTATTATCTCGATTCACTAACGCAAATAAAATCGCAATACGATAATGCGCAAACTGATTGTTTAAGGCTTTATTACACGCATATTACGATGAAATGTGCCGTATCCAATTAAAAGGGGTCGTAAATTTTACGCTCGGTTGCGGCAAAAGCGCGTGTCGGTAACACTGGCCTCGCTAATTCACTTATACGAACGTAAATATCATACGAAACAAACATACGTATTATATTTTTTTCGGAAATCCTTTTACAAAGCGAATGGTGTAGTGTAGTGTAATGGTGATGGTATAAAGAATTTGTGCATGACACGTAGATTCAGTTTACTTCACTGTAAAAAGTAAATCTTAAAAATGTTGCATACTGGAATTTCTGTTTGTCTGAAATTGAATTTAGTTGCTAGTTATACGAAATTCACCTCCCACTCTCGCTCTAATCGTGAGCAACCCTATCCAAGCTGAATTCATATAATACTGAAAATGCCCATGGGTAATTTGAATTTTGAACTGCCTGAAAAAGAAACCAAATTTAGCCTAGTATTAAGATTTTCTTTTTACAGTGTTGGGATGCCTAAATTCGAACCCTTACTGTTCTAGTGAGATTGATTAATATGGTGAATCGATCGTTTATTTAGAATATTTGATTTGAAAATTATTTTAATCTAATACTTTACGAAACCATTCATAAAACGATCACCATCCATCTTTTAAATTCGATCGATTCAACGAAACTTATTGAGCATTCTCTTACTTTTTGAACTTTCTAGCCTAATAGCTCATTTTATTACTTAAAAATCAAATAATATTAAAATTGGGTAAGAATACCTGTGTCAAAAAAAAAAATTGGAAAAAAGGCAACAATGGACTTTTAGTCGTAATGAGGGACGCATCCGTGCGATTTTAACGAGTAACGTAAAAGTGCACATTCACGCAATAGAAAAAACGTGTTACGTGAACGTCACGTACACGTTGCACGTATAGGTACGTTTCGGATGAGAGGCTCGCAGTCACGTATTGTCAAAATATAAAGCGAAGTAATAACGGCGGAGTGCTTCCGTGAAACTCGCGTGCAACCTTTAGTCGGGCTGTTTCGAAATCTAGCAAATTCCGGTCGTCGAAATGTTAAACCGAACGGAAAAAAAGCCTTTCAAAGGTATGGTAATGTCGTGGCCTGGGGACCATCAAGGATTCTGTCTGATATTGGTCCGAGTCCAATATCGAATGCGCTTCGGGGTCATCTAGGTCCAAATGAGAATCGTACGTGTATTGCACAGTTCGAAAATTCCGAGCGAGCGTGCACTTTAGCGGTTTCAATAAAATTTTCGATAATAACAAAATCGCATTCGAAAAAACGGGACGCGAGAATTCATTGCACTTCATCGAACTGAAGCGCTTCGGATAAATCGATTGAAGCGAACTCAATTACGAAATGAAATGCGCGGCAATTTAATCCGAAACGATCGATTCCATTTGTCTATTGAGCCGTTTTTGTTTCATCGATATGCGAGTTTGATTGCGGCGATGCCTACTTTTAACTCGGATCGTTATTGTTCCGCGGTCGGTTGTGATACCGGCGTATTTAGCGTCGGCCATGAATTAAGCATTTTGCAGTAAATCTCCCATTGTCTATTCATGGTTTGTCTGTCCCGGGGTGTGTAACTGTCGAGGGCTTATCTTCTTAAAGCGCTTCGAAATCGTCGAAGGACGAACAGTCGGCCTCGGTACGAATTCAGCTCGACGGGTTAATTAACGCGACTTTGGCGAATATTCATAGATTTTTTTCATGTGGCTTAATTTCATTTTTTTATAAAAGAGAATCAAAATAATTCGAAAAATGATACGAAAATTATTTTTTTAGAAGAAATATTCAATAATTTTTTTTTTCAGGATTTTTTTGATTGTTCCGGAAGGTGCTGTATTGACGAGACATTGCATTCTGTTTTGTATTTCTTTTGGCAGAACAACTTCGATTGTAATATAAACTAGCTGATTTCGCGTGGGATCAAACTGCTGAACTATTGCTATTGAACTGCACAATCATTGCTGTAGTTTTACTTTCAGATGACTGTGCAGAATTTTCGAAATTTATTTTGAAAATATGTAAATGAATACATAAAACGAATGAAGTGCGAATTGAGTTAAAACACTCGACTCTCGTATCACTTATGTTGTTCTCATTTCCGCGCATTGCTAAAACACTTTCGAGCGAGTGTCGTTACATTTACACGTTCTAAAAGTTCTTTGGCAACGTTCAGAATAAGGAATCGGCACTTTTTGTTCGTGCATGGCCGGTTTAGTAGAAAAATACCGCGCGATATCCGGGGCTAATACGGGCTCGAATAGCGGACATTTTCTCGGGGTAAATTCACCTGGTTTTCATACTATATAAACTGGGTACACGGCGTACAAAATTCGTGCAGCGAAAAGAAAATTTCTTTCGTTATTGTTCGGATGTTCTGGGATGAAACGAGGCCGCCAGGTCCTTTCAATTGTCATAATATTGTCGCTAGTTCAGACGAGACAAAGAAACTGCGACACCAATTTCGGACTAAATCTTTTATATAAATACACGTATGTGAAAATCTTTTTTTTCTTGTTTAATATATGTACTTAATATGTTTTCGTTTGGCTTTATTTTTGTGTACAATATTGTATTCAAAATATAATTTTCTTGTATTAGATTAGTAATGTAATCTAAAATGTACGAAAATAAATAAAGTGAAGTAAAATTGGCAGAGTATACGAGGATGTTTTAAAAAATTAATAAACTAATAGGGGTTGTACGAAAATTATATTATATGCGAGTCAGTAAAAACCGCACGAAAATATAATTTTCAGCATCCATATCAATGAGCAAAACGAAAAGCTTCTAAATAAAAACGGAAATGTGGAAAAACCGGTAGCACATAAATGTAGTACGCGCGCTGGCTTCTAAAACGTAAAACTGTAAATAAACACAAGCAGTATGAACTCACATGATCTGCCCTATTTTTTTCCCATTTGAAATAAAATTCAAATGTAAGCATATAGTTTCAAAACTTCATTTAAGCTGTTAAATTGACTCGGAGCGACATTTCCGAAGTTCGCCTTTGACCAAGCCGAAAGTTTAAGAAGATTTTTTAGACGATTTTTCATCGGCTTACGCGATTAAGTCTCAAGTAATTTATCATCTTCGAATTTCTAAGGATTTACTCGATCATATAAAAAAGTGTATACATACTTCCATAATCATATCAAATTGATAACATAAGATTCGATAAATACCAATGATTGCTTATTTACGAGGACATAATGAATGTGTGAGGCTAATTTTGTTTTCAAGTTCCGGTTAAAGGTTTTAAAAATGATTCGAATAAGTTGACCTAAAAAAGTCGTCTCTACTGACAGCAATTTTATACGAGAAGGGCGTAGAAAAGTAAATTTTTCGCTACTATCAATATTTAAATCATTTTTTGAATTATACAAAATGATAGTTAAAGAAATTTGATTTAAATACAGTACTTTTGTTCACTTTTTTCCTGAAAGCAACTCGATGAAAAAACGACCCATGTATGTACTTGTATATCGATTTCTCTATGAAATATGAATTTTTTATTATTAATAATTGAAAATATATAATAGTATTTTATGTGATTCGTATAAAAGAAATCTATTTCGAAATAATCGCCGAAACACTAGAACACTACATGCGAACATTTGAACTTCCGCGGCGTAATAGCATTATAGTTGGCATGAATTCACAATTTTCAGGACACGCTTAGCAATTTATCAACCTAAGCGTTGATTCGCCTGATTTATGAGGCCGGCGGTTGGTTTAACTATCTCATTAGCCGTAATATGAGCACCGGTTGCTTCGGTTAACAGTTTCTGACCCGGCGAGGTCTTTGCGGGTCCGGAGCAATCATCGAGATCATTAACGTCAACCGATACACGGGGATGGACCCGAATTATCGCTTCCGAGGCTGTTCAACATTGTTCGTAGTATATCAGAATCGAAATCGCCGGATTAAGTGGTTGTGGCCTCGTGTGATTGACGGTTCTTGCTCGCCTTTGAGGGTTGTATGAGGCTGTTGCGGTTCGCTTGTGTCGGGGATGTTTTCGAATTGTCGAGTGAATATTTCAGATGCGGTGATTAATTTGTGTTAGGAGGTATTTAGAGTGGTTTATTTTGAGGAGCTTTTAGTAAGGTTGATGTGTTCTAAAGGCCGACCCGATTTTACCGCAAATCTGATGCGTGTGTATTTTAAGCGTATTGTCGTGCGCTAACCGCAAGACGATTAAATATAGACGTTGAATTTGATTTTCATGTATTGAGGTTTCGTTTGGGATCGTTCAAATTTGATTGATTTATGGTTTGTGAAATTTCTAATGTCTCGGGAAAATGAGGTTGACGATAAATGGATTCGTGCTGCAGTGACAAAATGGAACAAAGTGATCCTAGTGTGGATTACAATTCAAAATGTTTCCACATACGAATTGTGTTCGAAGAGCACGAACTGTGATACTCGGAAACGAGCGCTGTATAAAATATGAATCTAGATGAAGAATGACAGTATTTTATTGTTTCGTTTTGTCGTTCGATCGTGTCGTTGAATATAATCCGTGGGTTGATTCAAAATTGAAAGCGGTCGTGGAAAAATATCGCTTTTAAAATCGATAAATTCAATTTAGTGCAACGACGAAAGGTGTATTAATGCAATATAGTAACGATTGTCGCATTGAATTTATTCGATAAACATTTTCTATAGATTAAAACACACAAAACACATTCTGAATGGCGTGTGCAAACGTTCAAAATCTATGAATAAAAATCGAATATCAACAACCGTCGAAATATTCAGACTGAAAATAAAAACAATTTTGCACAACGAACACACATGCGATATCTCTTACAGTAGACGCGATGCACCGAAGCGCGACTCTTTCGCAGAACAACCGAAACGAACCGGTAGCCGAAAAAAATAAAACGAACCTCACTCGAAAAATATAGATATGCGAAAAAGCCACCAGACACTGTTTGCTCCGAAACAAAAGTCGACAAAAAAAAAATGCCAATAAAATAGCGAATAAAAAAGGATAGCTCCACGTGAGGAAAATTCGCGATGCCGAGGTGTCGGAGTGTCCGGGACAATACGTCAACTGTATTTGGCCGATGTAGTGCCCCTCGGAAAATAACGGACAATTGGCCCCAACAAAGGCGAGACGCATAAAGAGGGTGGCCGAAAAAAAAAAATGAAGATGGTGGAAGAAAAAAGAAGGACGGCCGGTCGGCCTCATCTTTAATAAACCAAGAAACAGTCGACCTTTCCCCACGAAAACGGGCGTTTTTGAAGTGAACTCATGAAGAAAATGCCACAATGTTTATGTCTTTCCGTCCTCCCGCAGGAACCTCATACCATTTCTTCAGCGGCAATTTCTCCTTTTGCCGGAGAGCGTCTCTCCTTCAATAAAAATACGAAGGCGTATAAAAAAAAATACGCAAGATACAGAATGCGCAAGATAGAGGCGTATTGTGATAAAGCATGAAATTGCGGCGTTCCGTCGATTGTTTCGATGATAATTTTTTTTCGCGGAGTTGCGCCCGGTGCGCGTTTAGTTTTCGGGGTTGATTTAACGATGTAAGTCGAGGAAATTGCGAATTGAATTTTGCACGGATTCTTCTGCGTATATTTGTATAGGATTGAATGAGTTTGATCCGATAAGGTGTACTTTTACGACTCGTTTCTATAAATAAGTACTCATAAGTGAATTAACGCGTGTTTTATGAATGATTCGTATAAATAGTATAATAAAAAATAATAATTTTATGTGAATAGAAAAAATATATCGAACTAACAACAAGATAAGAACATTTTTTTAACGTTTTTCCGTGCGAACAAATCGCAGAAATCACAAACCGTTGTAAACCGCCAAACTTTATCGCAACCGGAACGTGCGACGATTTGAAAATTTCCATATGCGAGCTGACTGCACATAAATTTTTACTATGCACCGTACTATGAAGTCGCGATATCGACGGATGCCGTACTTTCTCCCGGCCTCCGAGTGAACATAAGCCTTAGGCTATGTTCACACGGGTTTGTACTGTCCAAGTGTTCATATCCGTACTCGTGTGCATACTCTATCCAGTATGCTATATCCTGCGAGATCCCACATAAAAGTTGTCATACAATTGAAATAAGGAAGTCGTTTGAGTCTTGTGCGCAGACACTATTTTCGATGAAAAGTCTTAAGTGTGTGCTCATTCACATAATGCTGTACTTTTGATATTTGGTGTGTGAGAAAATTATACTATGAACAAGAAGAAAAGAATCAGTTTTACATTACTTCTACTTTAAGTTTTGCCTGCATATGGTTTGCGCAATTGACATACAGAATTATTTTTTTAGACGATCCCCGCTAAATTTCAATCTCTACACAATTCTAAGTGAATACACTGCGGAAAACTAACAAATAAACCTCATGTACCTGAAGAAGGATTTGTTCACATGCATCAGAATCTACCATTTTCTGTCTCACGCACTTTATTATCTATCTATTCCGAACTTTACTACACGATAGATGAACAACAGAGCGCACGAAATCTAAAATACACCGAAAAAGTAAATCTTAAAAATGTTGCATACTGGAATTTCTGTTTGTCTGAAATTGAATTTAGTTGCTAGTTATACGAAATTCGAACCCCACTCTCGCTCTAATCGTGAGCAACCCTATCCGAGCTGAATTCATAAAATACTGAAAATGCCCATGGGTAATTTGAATTTTGAACTGTCTGAAAAAGAAACCGAATTCGGGCTAGTATTAAGATTTTCTTTTTACAGTGTATTTCATCACATGTGAACGAAGCCACACTTTTCGTAACACACTTTCTCCGACTGGGGACTGCGCCCTCGTCCGGGGTCCCCGGGGGTCCCGAGTGAATTTAGGGCCGACCTTCGCACTTTTAATAGGTCGCCCCGACCCGGCGAAGTCTTCATCAAAGTTGCGCTTTATCTTTCGGACTACGTTCTCAATTGGGCGAGAGCAATTCCGTCTCCGCGTTATATTTTACGTACGTGTACGTCTACGTGTACGTGAAACGAAGGCTCGTCTCGGCCTTTTATCTGCGGCCGTGGATTTATTGGAGACTGGCCTCGTATCCGCTAAGTGACCGGGCTTTACGGCCGGCCGCGTATATGGGTTGCATTATCTCGGAATCGGTATAAGCCGCTGATAAAATTTCGATTGTTGCGACTCGTTCGATTGTACTTTTGCCTTCTACACTCGGATTGTGTATTTTACAATTGTATTTTCTTCAATGAAAACGTTTTTCACTTCGAGTTCAATTATTTTCTATTTAAAATAAATTTCCTATTTCGATATTTTTCATATCGATTTCCTTGAAATACTGTAAAAAAAACATTAAACTTGATGAAAAAATCATTTAAAAGGAATCGAAAGTTATCCAACTCTAAGATAAATCATTTTCCTTAAAATATTGTACGAAAACAACTGAATTTGAAACGAAAATAATTTAAGTAGAATTGAAAATTAATCAATTTCAAATAAGAAACCTTCAATACTTTCGACTCTAGATAATTTTCCTAATCTAGGTGCATGGAAAAAAATTGTTAAGTCACACTCGACACGAAGCTCAAATGAGTAATTCATTATGACTATAAGAACTTACTAATTTCCTTAATACATTAAGAACTCTAGTAGTGACTAAAATCGAAAAAAAATTCGTGCAAAATCGACAAGAAAAACTATCTTTCACATAACTTTTCATCAATATTTGACATCAACAATTGTAAAAAACATCCCCTACGACGTGTTCCCCTTTCTAGGTCAAAATGCACCCCTAAGACCTATCATTACCCAAAATCTTATGCTTTCTGCCAGCTGAAACCATAGACTCCCGTAATTTCTCGTACTAAATGTAAAAAACATATACTTGACCTAGTTTTTTCAAATTAAAGTAAAGCATTTGATTTATAATTAGCAAAGCGATAAAATGGCACGAAATATGAAACACAAACAACACGTACTGAAAAAAAATTGGACGTCGCGCTCCTCTTAAAAGCTCATCTTTAATTTACGACACATTCTGAGCGGGCGAAGAAGCCAGCTCGAAGAACTAGAGCTTCGCACAATACGAGCACTTAATTTTTACAGCTGGATACATCACCGAGTCTCGCAAGGGAACGGTTATGGCGATCCCTCGTTATGCGCGAACTCCATTAACGCGGTCGCACGTTAACGCTGCGCGAAACTCGCACTGTAGGAAATCTCGTATTGCAGATATTTGAAATGGTGGTAGAATCGGGTCGTTTATCACATCGACGATTTACAGACCGAGTTTTCGAATGAAAAAGTGAATTATTGAGGAGCGAGTGATGTACGGAAGTGACCGGGTTCGTGGATGCAGTCGTGTCACCTGCAAAATTAACGTTGCGGTCCGTTCTACGGGATGGCATCTCATAAATTTCATAGTGGAGATGTAATAACAGTCAGAGACTCGAAAACAAGATCTAGTTCGTCTCTAGTCACATGCATTATGCATATTCATCCGGTAAACTATTGAATGCATCAAAGTGCACGCGAGTCGCTCGAAGTGACACACCCGAGATATGATTTTGCACTTCGATGATTTCGATCTGACAAATCCGTATTAGATAATTAAGAATAATAATATTTTATATAAAATCATTTTATATATAAATTTTGATAGAATATTGTCGAATTTTCGATTCGATTTGTTCCCGCGGAAAAGAAATGTTAATGCGGATGTTTCCGTCGCGGTTAATTTAACGGGACGTGAACGTGCGTTATATTGACGTCATTATTTGTCGCACAATGGTCGTCGGAGTATGTAGGCGGTTTTTATACTACTATTTCGGCGTTCCTTTCTGAGGTAGAACATATGGTAGGACATTACACGAGATGACCAGTTCAACGCGTGAGCGCTTTCGCCATATTGGAGCTCGGGACGAGACAAAACTGGATAAAGCGAAAGAGAAAATGGGACGAGGGTTGATTATTACTTTCATTACGTCGTTTTTGAAATTAAATTGGCGATGTTGTAAACATTCTGAATATATTCGATCATAATAATATCAATTATGAGTCAATTTTCCATGAAAACTATACATGTATGGTGGATGCCATTATAGTGAGAAATTATCAAGTTACCGATATATAACTATGGATATACATTTGAAATCTATTCGATGGATTCAAGTGTTGAGTGAAGGCTTTTTTATCAATCCTCCTTTGTGAATTTTTATATTCGAATACTTTAGGAACGGAAACGGTTATGCTGTGAGAAAGTGAATTTTCGGCATAGGCGCGCAGAATTTAACACTTAACATGCCGGACGGATTTTATCAGCATTTTTGTTACGGAGGCAAAGTTTTTCTTCGAGGGTCGCTAATGTCGTCCTCTTTGTCGACGCTTTTCAATGGAATATAATCACCGGCGGTCGAGCGCGTAGGTTATCTTAATAGGACATTTTGCCGGGGATTTTCCTTTGTTACGAAAGTTTAAAGTGTCCGTTCAATTTGTACCGTCTCCGAGTTTAGGTTTTCCGACGGACGCGCCACTGAAAAGTTTCCAAATATAATGGTGCGATTTTCTCCCGGTTCTCGCCTCTGGAAGAATTCGGCTATTTTTCTCCTATCTAACATTGATGGACGATCGTTTCATTCAAGTTGTGCCAAACTGGACTTCATTGTGTGCTTAAACGACAATGTAGGCTTTCGGTCGGTGTCGTTTTCGTAAATCAATTTAATTAATTATTATTTTATGTGAGTAAACGAAATATTTAAGATAACACTTACAATGATCTTTCTCTTTGCCGAAGAAGCCTCTAAAAAATAATCTGTCATGGGAAATCAAGTTTAGTCTCGTTAATAATGTATGGTATGGGTTCACTGAAGAAAAAATGAAACGTACTTTTGCGGTTGCGTTGTCTGATAAAAGTTTAAGTATGAAAAATCCCACCGAGGAATTTTCGCTAGAAAATTTAACCTTCAATCCTAAAATGCGAAAATGATGAAAACCATAAAAAAAACATGCTTGAAAATTGAGTAAATTTTAATGCTTTGAAAGTGTCTTCAATTTATTTCATATTCACGTCCTTAATGAAAAAGTTTGTTTTATAATTGAAAAGATCCTAAAAAATAGACGACGATATTAATGAAGATCATAATTTACATTACGTATATTTTCGATATTATAAGGCTTCAAAACAAAAACGTATTAATTAATTTTGAAAATTGCTTTTCTTTGAAAAACGATTTCAAAATTAAATTATATAAATCGTCAACATCTCTTTCACCAACAAACAAATCAACTAGTCAATGAAGTACCATAGTTTGAATGGGTTTAACAGTTAGCAACCTTAGAGAGCTTCTACATAGAATCTCACTGACCATGAATACATCAACTATAAACCTTACAAACGCTCCAAAAATTTATTCAAATTAATCATACGAAAATAAAAAAATACAATCAAAAGACAAGAAAACTCGCACGGACGGATAAAAACGAAACGAACGCGTCCCACTCTGTCGCGAAATTAACAAAAGAACAAATAACAATCAACGTAAACATAATCATAAACCAGACCGAAATGAAAATTTATAAAAACGAAAGAAAAAAAATCCAATACTTGCGGAACGAACGAAGAACCGTCCAGCGTTAAGCGTCGCGCGTAAAGTGCGGGCCGTAAACTCATTTATGCGCGCGACTTAGAGCCCAATCGGATTAATTGCTCTTTTTATAACTTTCGCAGCGAACAAAAGGTTAACAATCTCGAACGGCCGAGGGCCCCCGCTTTATTGCCCTCGAAGAGGAGTTTTTCCGGTGAGCCTGCACTGGGCAAATGAAATGTTTTACGGCGGTCCAGAACCAGTCGGTCATCGCTGTTATTACTTTAGGGTTTGAGGTGTTTTTTTTTTTATTAAGAATGAAAAATTGAAAGTCGTGTAGGTTTATTTCTTATTTTTGAGCTTTGTTTCGGTGATGAGTGTTTGTTTCTGTTGAATTTTTCTAGGAGGTTTAGTGAATTTTTGTAACGGTTCGAAAACAGCTTTGAGTTATTCGAGTGTTTTGTTGTGAAGTTGATTTTTTAAATAAAATGATATTTCGTCGACAGTAATTTATCAAGTGAATACTTATTATATAATAGAAGAGGCCTAATTAATAAAAATATTTAATTATTTTATTTTCAACTGCTAGGGATGAAAAAATTTCGGACATATTATATTAATATCAAATTAATATATCAAGCTTAATATTATTTTAGATAGTAATTGATATTACATTGTTTGATTGAAATTCTATTAAGCTTTAGAGAAATTTGAATAGAATGAATTCGCGGAGGTGCTACTACGTTTTCCAATATTCCCAGAATGAATTTAAAATACTTGACAAATAGTTCATAGCTGTAATTGTTTTTTGAATAAAGAACGTTAAAGGAGGCGTTAAAATTTGTTGAAATTCAATTAAAGTCAGATTAAAAGCGAATTCGAAACTTTTGCGGAAATAACTCTCAGAATCATTTTATACAAAAGAAAACTTTTCCGTAATAAAAATCAAATGAAAAGAAAAATAAATGCTTATACAAAGACAGATAATTTACATTAAGTCAGCTCGCCATAGATATTAATTATGAGTTGATATTTTTCGGAATGAATATTTATGATTCATAATATTTGTTTTAGCTAATTAAGAAAATTAAATGAAATATAATCAATTACTCTCAAGTATCACAAGGTGGTACAATAAATTATTTCATAAAATTCAATAATTTAAATTTAAAAAATCAACTTTATTTTTGTCACTACTATGAGGGATGAAATTATTTTTTTACTTGAAAATTTATAATCTCAAATGATACTTATGAACTATTCAATCAATATTATAATCGATGAATTTGATTAAATTAGAATGGGCTATTATTTAATTTATATCGGAAAGTGTTTTTCTTTTTTCTCGTCAGAATAGAACATAACATACCTAGTATCATATTGACTGAATATCACACAAGCATAAATCATTTATCTCTATCGATTCGTATCGAAGTAAACATAAATAATAGTTTAAGAGCCGGTCTTTACACTGCTTCAAGTAAACTCTCCATAGAGTATCAGTCAGTCCTCCAACTACGAAACGTCAAAGATCCATATCTGCTCTTCAGACTTTTTATAGTATGCAATTGAAAAACTGACTGTATTTCTATGCATAGTCAACTAAAGCAGCAAAAAGACCGGCCTTAAGCAAATAAAATATCAAATTTCATAAATCTCTACAGTTTCACATGCACGTTAAGCATCGAGCTCCAGACGAGAAGCCTCGCGCGCCTCGCAAGGAGCGCAACGCGATCTTCCCCCGCAAAATTTAAGGCCGCGTAATAATATAATGATTAAATTTATTTCGTAGCATTGCACAACGCGAAGCGGTGTTATTGGATGTGCTCAGGGGTTTAATTGCATTCGCGAGGGCGGTTTTAACTGCGGGCTCCGTTCGCCGCGGCTAATCCGCAGCGTAATAAGTATGTGGGACCCGGTATGGGGTTAGAGTTGGGCTAGAGTTGGGCTAGGATGGGGTCGTAGGGGGGTCGTTTGTTGCGCGACTCGTTTGCGGGAAGGCACAATTTAAGTTTCTCGTTACGCTCTCCTTGGAAAGTTTCGCTGATTGAACTCGGCCATTGTGACGTGGCGGTTTGTAGTTTTCGTTCGGATTCGTAGCGATCGGAGTTTATTTGCTGTTTCGGATGAAAAAAAATTTTTTTTCAGATATATCAAGATAAAAATTTTTCGATTTATTTTGATCAAAATTTGTACCGTTATACAAATAAATTCAATTGATGACTGAAAAGGCCAAGAAGTACTAGTGACTTCGCGGTGATTTCGAGAAAAGCGCATTCAAAGTTGACCATGTACCTTCATATATCAGGAGGAAGTCGAGTGATTTGATGATACATACATATATCTCGGCACACGTTTCGAATTCGTTTATATCCTATAAACGAGCGTGTATAGAAGCGATTCTTGTGCATAACCCAATTTCGGCATAAATATCACTTGTACCCCTTAGCCAATTTGAATCATACATGATACTCATAAAATATACTTAGAGCAACGTATAGATCTGAAGCTTAGAAATGTTCAGTTCAAATTCCGTATTTTTTTAATTCAATATTAGTGTAAGTAATTTGATTTATTAATTCAATTGATATGAAGAAGATTGGTCGCGTATGTGTATGGAAGGATATTTGTTATATATTTGTTGTGTCAATTATTTGCTTTGTACAATGTTTTGAAAATTTCCGTCGAAATATCTATTCGGTTTTCTATCGAATTAGTTGAGGTCGTCATTGAAACACGGTCCAGAAGAGCAATTTTGCAAAAGTCTGTACAAGTTCTGTTTATCGTCAGAATTGAAAATAACGACGCTGCAGTGCGAGAGAAACATCCGCTGTACTAATATTACAATGGAGTCGTGTAATATTATATTAGAGTTTACTAGAATCTAGTATTAGTACGTGTACTAGAGTTCACTTGATTCCGCTGACGTACACACTTAACGTGGTCTTCAATTTATAATATTTTAAACTTTATGAAATGCGAAATAAATGTATTATACAACTTTTGCATTTCAACACAAACTAAGTGGATGAAAAAAAATCAATTAAGTTAAATGAAGCGATTCATCTGTAATTATTTAGACTCCATTGAGCTACACATTTTACTAATTGCTATCTTTTTTCAGTCATTTTAAAATGGTTTTGATTATTTTTTTTCCCTTTCCAAGTACTTTATATTGAAAGAAAAAGGTCGATCGTTAAGCGTATTTAAACTAAACGATTTATTTTGAATTCCAGCGCGACGAGCCATTTTTATAAGACCTCGGATCCCCATAAAAATGTTAAAACTTAAACAGAACCCAGACCCGAGGGTGCTCTAAAATATATGGATAGCTGCATAGTTTTCAAATAAAGTATACCTTTTTTTTGAAAATCGAAAAAGATCGAAAGCCATCACAGTTTCGCGATACATAATAATTCCATATTTTTATTATACCCTTAACTTTTCATTCTGTTACACATGAAAAATGCTTTCAACACGAAAAGCTCAAAGCTCACAAAAAGCACACGCCAGGTAAACGCGCACACGATCAATTCCCCGAAACTAATCATCGCCCAAATCGAAAATTGATAACTCGCATCAAAGTGAAAAACCCTTTTCATCGGAAAAAAAGCAAAACGAACATCATCCACCCCATTGAAAGCGCGAACAAACCTCGCCGCTCTGAATGCGCGCACAAAACACCATTTAATATTTATCGACGACGACGACCAAGTCCGAAACGATCGCTCGCATGGAAATCGTCATATTTACATATAAATATAAGTATGAATATATAAATATATGGGACAATAATGGTGTTCGTACTGGGGGCGTGAGTTGTGAATTGTTAAGTGTCGTGTCGCTATCTGGGCCCGTGAATCAGCCGTTATGTTTTTCCTTTGAGGCGGCGGGAAACGCGTACCTGGGACCCTGCCATTCAAAAAGCGTTAAAAAGGCCTCGCAAACAGTTTCTTTTCGTACGTTTTGCAAAATAAATACGAGAATGTATGCGTGTATTCGAGGGCAGGGATGGTAGCGAGCTTTATTCTAAAATATACTGAATGTGAGCGAAAATTCTGCATCAATGGAACTGCATGAAAATCAGTTTCAATCCTCGTAGGTATACAATGCTTAAAATTTATGATTAATTAATGAAGAAATACATTTGAACGTATTTAATTTTCAATACACAAATTGAATTCTAAATTAGAACGAATTAATTATGACGCTAGTATTTCGACTGACATGTGTATATTTGGAACAAATATAGCTGACAATTTCATGAAAAACAAACATACATATGTCTATTTGATTGATAAACTGAAATTTAATGATAAAAATATTTTACTAAACATACATACATATTGATACAGTCATGTAACAGAAAGTTAGCGACTCAAAAAGTCACATTATACTCAATATATTTTTACGACATTCGAACCTAGAGTTGCTCAACAATATCGATATGTATTAATTACAGTGGAACCTCGCTATTTATCCACATTTATAATTGTACAACTCACTATTCGTATGTTATAACTAACTTTTAGTTCAGTAACATGCAATTTTCACAATGTCACTCTTGTGCGAATTAAACTACCATACGGTAACTTCTTTCGTCACATTCATACAAATTACAATTCGTACTATCTCTTAGAATGAATCGTGTACAAATATCAGAATTCCACCATACTAAAATTTGATCTAATTAAATTTAAATTATTTCAAAAAAAATAGAGCCAAAATTGAAAATCAGCCCTGTTTCCACATAATAAATACGTGTACGAGCGGCTTTCCGTATAGGCAGTACACATCAAATCTCGCAAGGGCTGAGGAGACCAGGTCGGAAGCTGGCACGACAACAATGGCCGAACCGTAGCCCTCAGAAGAGGAAATCCATTCATCGGCGAAACGCTCATTGTGCTAAGGCTGCTGCGCGTTCCTTCCATCGTGGATGGAAGAAGAACGAGGGAAGATGAGTCGGCGGAAAGAGCGTGCGAAAAAACTTCGCTTCCACTGGATATGGATGTCGTTAAAACTGCGATATACGTGTTTTTTCTCTCTCTATGGACGTCTGTTTCGATAATGATCGGTTGTTTTGGTGGCGATGGATAGACGTATTGTTCCTTTGTTCGATCGAGTTCGATACGTGTAGTGTCGCTTTAGTTCGAGATTCTATTTAAGCGTAGATTGAAGTGAAACAATAAATTTTATCGAGTGTTTGTTTTATTCAATATATTGTAGAAAATTAAATTAAAAAAAAATGCATTGTATGTATAGTGTCGAAGTGTTATTGGAATGACATAAAATTGTGAATATTGTCGGAAAATATTTTTATGCAATTCAAATAGCTCCGTCCATTATGTTAAACGGTGGAAAAATGTTTTTGCATCGCAATAACGAGCTTTCGTATGAAAGCTTTCCTGCAGAAATTTCGCCTTTGGATCGGAAGGGCCGTAGGATTACTCCACTCAAAGGATTCAGAGGAGAGTTTCTCTGCAAATCGCATGAATAATGTAATGTCTTTATGCAGCCGTCTCATGGAGTTTTTGAATATTTGCATCCAACGTTTCGAATCGTATTATATTTTGTTGTACTGGGAATATTTTAGAATCTAACGCAATCCTTGGTGGGAACTGTTCGACGACGCACGGCACGTACTTACACGAGGTCAGTACGATAAGGTTGGGTCAATGTAATATATTCTAGAACATCATACATAACGTATGAATATGCAAAGGATTTGAACAGGTTAGATAGCAAATTGTGCGATTGAAGCATGTACTGAGATTCGAACGTAAATAAATGATTGGCAACGGAATCGAATCTCGACCTAATGTACAGTTGTATTCTTTTCTTTTCAATCTCATGAATTGTTGAGAAAAAGCGAAACTAATTTCAATATGATATTTTTGTTGATAAGTAAATAATAGGTGTATGCATAGTATAATAATAAGAACGTCTAATTTTAAAATGAGAAAATTTCCATTCGAAATCGAATTTAACGCAAAGATGACTCGAAAATTGAATAATTTAATTCCAGCAGATATCATTATCTTGGCAGAATTTTTATGAGCGTGAGCGATGAGACGAATAACGAGATCGCCTTTGAATCTGCAACCCCCTTTATAAAGCGAAACCCATTTCAGAAATCGAATAATCTCGCTCGAACCTATATTTGCAAGATGCAAATAGATCCGAGATGCAAAAGTGGATTTACTTGCATGAGGATATCGGATCGTTTTCGAGTTTTATACCACCCAGAATTATTACAGTCGAGATTGTTGGATGGGAAGGTCGTCTCGGCGACTCGTGGAGAGCAAACAGAAACGATCGGTGAATTAATAATTCTCGTATATGGGTACAAGTACAGCACACGCGATGTTAATTCAAAGGAACAACACGTCGGGTCGTGGTGCGCTACCCAGATGCATTATGCATTAGAATAGCCTCGTTCAAACTGAGATTTTCCGTTTGTTACTGGAATAATTTTCGCTTACGTTCGAAATCCTGCTAGTTTCGATGCTGGCCGGAGTCTTGCGTCATTTATCGTATGCATATTGGAACGGTTTCCATTTCAAAAAAAGATCTATAAATATGACTATTCCGATAAACATTTTCATTGCAGTGCAACTTTACTTAAAGAACACTTCACATAATATAAGTGATTGATTCATCTATTAAATAAATATAATAGATATCAATATTAATTTATTTATAAATCATTGTAGTCCTTCCTTTTTAAATCTATATTGAGTCGAAGCAAATACTGGATTACAAAATTGGGTTCAACCCATTCAAACGTGTACCCTTACACAAATCACACATAGCGTGTTGCTATTCCCATCGATTATTTGCAATGGCCTAAAATGCAATGCAAAATATGTACAAGAGAATCCGGTTCGCCGGCAATTTGCAATGGCTTTTGTTCAAGCGAATGAATGGGAAATTAACGTACGGGCGGAGGCTGTGTGTTCATACTCCCATAGTCGGTACAAAGCAGATCGATAGTGACACAAGCTAGTATGAATATGTGGCTTACATTAGTGCAAATACACACACGTGTTTAGGAAACGTTGCTACGAAAGACGAGATGGTTAACGTGCAGACACTTGAACGCCAACTGGTGAGGAAGACGTTTGTGGTCGTGGAATGTTAGACGTCGTTGCTGAAACGTTGCTTTTACATTCTAATGGTAGTTGTGTTGTTTGGAAGTCAGCTATTCATTGCATGAATTAATCTTTATGTTTCATAATGGGCCGATCTTTTGACTAAATTGTAACTTAGCAACGTTTTTTCTATTGAATTCGATAGCTGACGAGGCGTGTTTCGAACTCAACCAAAAATTTCACTAAGTAAGTTAAAATATTGTCCTAAGAAAATTATTGCATCGATACTAGTTTATATTTAGTTATACAGAATTATGTTGAAAGAGTATCATTTTAAATAATTTAAAAATTAACTTGGCTGAGGTTTCGCGAATAAATTTTGAATTTCATAATATGAATGTTTTACATAATTATGCGTTCAACTTTTGCCGAAATTCAGTTCGCAAGTCTGCTTAAACAACCCATCCCTTTTTTACGCTATTAATATATTATGCAAAACCCTACGAAAAAAGCTTCTAAAAGTTCAATGAAAAATTCAAACTGAAAATGAGCCGCGTGCTCACTTTATATTAAAGAAAATATTTACGAAATAAACGATTTTTTCCTTTTCTTTTATTTAAAACGGGAAACGACAAGTTTTCCGTTTGTCAATTCCATTAGTGGCAATAATATGAATGGCAAACTGTAAACGGCCAAAGAACCTTTTTAGACGTTCTGCGGGTTTTCAATATGCGGAGTGACGTAGCGTTGAGCCTGAAATAGAAAAGTGACATTTGATGTTCTTCACGAGAATTTGAACATCAATCAATCATTGAATTTTTACAAAGATATGAAATATTCCATTCCATTTAAAACGTACTTGTTAATATACCGAGTTATTGAACAAACTTGAACTGTATTTGATATGCTTAGATATATAAAATTCTATGATGAGGAATCAATAAACTTTTTACTATGAATTAATTTCATATGTAAATAAATTTTGAATCATATTAGAGTACTTCTGACTATATTCATGAATTATGTACTGCTTTCAATATTAAATAAACACATTATTCGTATTTGAATAAGCTGAATAAAAATCGAAAACCTACGATATTATTTAACATAGAAAACGTTTACAAAGAAACCTTTTCTTTACCGAACCAGTAGTAAGAACTGATCAGAAATAATAACGTATAGTCCCCAGTGAGAACGTATATTATCGCGGTTTCTTCGTATCGCATTCGGATTTTCGACTTATCTCACTCACACTTCTAAGATTTTCCAAGTTTCGGATGAAATTTTCGCCGAAGTCGTTTTCGACACAACAACGACTCCACGTTAATTATTCAAAAGTCGTAAAAGTTAACCGTTCATACGATGCCGCCGTTAAAATTAACGACCCCGAATTTTTCAAAATTTAATTTTCGCACGATCGCTGCATACGCACAGGGATCATACGAGGGACATACATACATGTGTGTAATTGAAAGTTTGGCAATTTCATACGAACCAACAACGTATCGGTATCCACACTAAGCCCATTCGGATCTACACGTTAATCCTCTTTCGACCCATGAATATGTAGTCGAGGCTCTGACAAAATATCCAAGGCCGGATTTTGAATAAGGACTTTCGTATTTTTTCGAATCACGTGTCGGAAGGATTTTGAGGGTTCGTTTTTCACGTGCTGCACACTCGTGCTAATTACGTGTGCTGCCTTGTAAGTGATTGCTGAGTCAGTATGAAAATAAACGTTTTTAGCGTCTATTCAGTAGCGAAATTAATTGTGGCGAAAAGTGCACATCTGCTGCGCTGTGAAAACTCAGTTGCATTTATACAAACATGCGCCTGATGGAAAATTTCAGTGGTTTAGTGTAGCTTTGCAGTGTGCACTTCATAAATGCAACAGAAATATTTGAATATAAAATGATTTATTTGATGAAACAAAAATGTCTTTAGCGACGCAGCATTTTTTCAGCGACGTGAAAAATAAAATAAATTACTTAGTAGTTCGTAATATTTGACTTAATAAGATTGCGTGTAAATAGTGTACGAGGTATTAGTGTTTACCGAAAAACCCTTTAGAAGGGTAAAAGCGAAGCAGTGACTGTTGAGCAACAAGTCGAGGAGATCTATCGATAAATAAGCTCCCCTAAATCCGAATGTGACGTCGTAACGTACCAAGAGTAATTACTGTGTGTCTTTGAAGATTACCGAAGGGACGTTATCGTGAATGATTCTTGTCGTAAAAACACACTATTCCACCGTCGAATGATGGGATTAAATACGTTAAGTCCGTACAGGAGGCACGCCAAGTGGCTTCTGTCCAAAGATCGGCTTACGTTTTTCCCTCCCACGTGTGCAAGAACAGATTATTTCATCTCGATACATAAAATCGTATATTTTTTCGTACACCGCACATTAATTTCGAGAAATGTACTACTGGTCGGGTTTAAAATTTCTCGCCCCGCAAGTAGAATATTTAGTGGTTTCTAAGACATTAAAAATTGCGCGCTCTTTGTGCATCTGTGTGGAATTTTTTGGCAGGATTTTCATCTAGATTCGCATAATTATTAATTATTTGACGTAAAATGGCGACTATTTTCTGTACGCGTTTCGTTTGTGGCCGGTTGCCGAATTTCGCTAACCCGAAATGGCCAACTGTGTCAGTCGTTAATTGCGCAAAAGACTTATACTATATCAGATAAGTTTAATGGGATATGATCTTGTATGAATTATTTTTATGGATGAAAACGACCATTTTATGTGTTCGATGCATTGATGTATTATAAAATGTTCATATTGCGCAAAGACCAAATTGTGGTAATTTTTAATTATATTTGTAAATTTGAAATTGCTATTTTGTAACTATAATTAACTGAAGTATAAGACTCTTACGGAAAACTTCAGTGAGCCGCGACTTCCTCTCATGCTGTGATAGTCTGCGAACAAAGGTTTCTCAATCTGTAATATCAAACTGCTTATCACACGATTAAACAACCAATCAAAAGAGTCGACGTAAAATCAAATCTTAATTATAATTTAAATCAAAATTCACAACAGGAGTCGTCTAACATATCAAAAACCGACGCGCAAAATCGAACCCTTCCACTTTTAATTACGCACGAAAATAACACCACCAACCAACTCGTCAAAATATAATACGACATCGAACGTGCGTTCGACACGAATAATTAAACTTCCAGTTTCACGGAAAGGCGGAACGAGCTCTGTTCTTTTGTGTTAAAATGAAAAGATTAATTTTATATCAGGGTGTAGTTGTAGAAGGGTTGATTTAACGAATACGAACCTGAAAAACCGCAACGCAACGAAACGAGTACGTAAATAAGCGCTCGCGGTACGCTAACGATTCGCTGAAGGGTCGTTTTCAGCGGAGTTTCATCTGACCGTTGTATATTGTTTGTTTCTATCGATTTTACTATAGTGGAAGGTTTGTTTGCAATAACCGTGATATTTTTGTATAATAAGGTTGAGTTTGATTCATGCGTGTGGGAGAAAATGAGTTTTCAGCGCTTTTGTTCTGTTGTAGGATTAAGTTGTTTTTGTTATTATAGTTTTTAGTGGAAAAGTTGTTTTGGTTCTGAGTGTTGTTTTGTGTTATTTATTTCGTACAAATTTCATAATTGTTTACTCCCATTTTCATTTGTGAATTCGTTATTACGTTGCTAAGTTCATTTGGTTATTACAAGAACGGTAGAAAATTAAAACTTGATTACGAACTCGTATGTATTTTTTAATTCAATTTACAATATTTTTATGTCACTTATTTGATTTGTTATTTTTATATCATAAAATATATTTTGTATCAATACATTTATGAGAAATTCTAAGAAACTTGTGCAGCTATCATAAAAACTTCAAACAAGATTCGAACGGAATTCGCATCAAAATAGAGCGACTATTCGTTAGCATAAAAATTTTATATATTTCACCCACAAGAAAACTATCATTAGTCGCTAGAAATGGACGAACACAGAACACAAGACAACCAGGAAAATTTGAGAAGCTTGTGAAGCCTTCGCTCATGCCACAGACAAGATTCGAACGAAATTCGTATCACAATAGAGCGACTTTTCGTTAGCATGAAATTTTCATACATTTGACCCACAAGAAAACTATCATTAGTCGCTAGAAATGGACGAACACAGAACACAAGACAACCAGGAAAATTTGAGAAGCTTGTGAAGCCTTCGCTCATGCCACAGACAAGATTCGAACGAAATTCGTATCACAATAGAGCGACTTTTCGTTAGCATGAAATTTTCATACATTTGACCCACAAGAAAACTATCATTAGTCGCTAGAAATGGACGAACACAGAACACAAGACAACCAGGAAAATTTGAGAAGCTTGTGAAGCCTTCGCTCATGCCTCAGACAAGATTCGAACGAAATTCAAACCATCACCGACGACCGCATTTTACACGAGCGTAAACGCGAAAAAAGGCGTCTCACGTTCGAGAGACGTTCTCGAATTACGCATTCCTTTACACAAAGGGCATCCTGTGCTCCCCTTTAAGCGCACATCATTTCGTTCCGGCGAGGCTCTTTTGCCCAGAATTTAAATTATATCCATATCCGTCGGAGTGAAATTTTCATCCGCATTATTATTACTGTTATTATTGTCGGGGCCCTTAAGGACGCCGCTTAAGCGCGGGATAGAATAATATTAAAAATAAAACGCTCGAAAATATTACGAAAAAAAAAAGGTAACAATTTTCGTCGGGTCGATTTTGCGAGCGTAAGACAAAAAAAGATTGCGTGCGGCTTCGCTGGGAAAATTTTTCTAGGCGCCACGTGTATGAAGCCTTCGTTAATTTTCGGCGAATTTTCACTTTCATGTGAAAAAATAAAGTATTTTTCTCGTTAAATTTCGGATATTAATTTTAGAGCGGTATCATAACTGTAATGCTAAACTCACGTTGTTTGAATTTAAAGTTGCCGAAAATTTCATTTTTAAATTATTTTATGTATTGTAAATAGTGCTAATATTATCGGTTTGTGTAATATTTTGGGATGTGAATTAAAATTAATAAACACCGTGAGTATTTTCAGACAACGCGTCGGCAGTGTGATATGTGACGTTAATTGAATTTCGCATGAATGAAAGTTGTCTGAAATGATTATGAAAGTGTCATTATGTGCCATTTTAATTCAAATAGATCTACAAAAGTGCATATATGTGAAAATATGTTCGTATAATCACTGTCTATAGTTTGGACATAATTTTATGAAAAAAATCTGTGTAAAGAAATTCGAATAAAACACGAACAAGAAGAATGGAAAAATTTAAGCTCTAAAACTACTTTGTGACAAAATTACGTCTACGCGAAAAACTTGAAAGTAAAATGTACTGTGAAAAGTGGCTCTAGTGAAGCGTAAAAACTTTTTCATACGACCATAAAAGCAATTTTCATGAAATAAAACATCCAATATATGTTATAAAAACGTAATAAATCCCAACAAACAAATCAATTTAACCACAATTCCGAACATCGAACGCGCACATTCAAACAATTGGATTCGCAACCGCCACGACGACAACAACATTCATTCGAACAATATCACATCAAAACTCAATATCGCGAAAAAACACACTTTAAATCGCATTCATTACATTCGCAGATCGCAATATCCAGAACGGTTGTTGTTTCGCGAGCGATAAAACAATCGGCCGCGAACAATCGAATTACGGTCGGCGCAACGCGATTACAGCTCGACGAATAATTGAGTTATTGCGAGGTCCATATTTAAACTGACCTATACTGAAGGGGGGGATAGGATGTGCCTTTGGATCGTGTGGGTTATACGAGTTGGGGTAGGTTTCGAAAATTCGCATTTGCGGTCCAACGAAGGCCAAAACTCACCGCCCCCGATGGTCCGGCATTATGGTATTATCGCGCTGACCGCGACCGCGCGCTCGGATTAATTCGTTAATTTCTGCGATTCGTTTGTGCGTGAATTTTTGGATTAGTGTGAACTCGGATAATTTCGTTATGAGTGTAATTCAGATGTGAGTTGTGAAAAAGTACAGTAAACCTTCCCCATAGCGCCCCCTCCCTTGAACTTTACGGCGCTATTTCCTTATATCGCCCAAACTTTCGATAACGTTATTTTTTTAAATTTTCATAGAAAATTTTTGTATAAATATATATTTTGAATTCATTTGTTTATTGAAATCGAATATCAAAATGGATTTGACCACAATTGTGCTCGATAGATTCTGATCGAGTCTCTCAGAAACGGATGGTTGATTCCCGAATGGTTCTTGTTGCAGAGATTGACCGTAATATGCATGTATAATCAAGGATTGAAATTTCAATCGTTGAATAAATTAATTGGTTTAATATAGCTTAAATAATTCTTTAGTCAAAAAAAAATCTGATAAGCTGTTATTTAACAATTGATAAACCAGTTTTAAGTACATTATTGAATCGATAGTGCAGTGGTGCATGCTTTAGTTTATACTGTGTTTTTTGTGGTAATTTTCAATAAATATCGGCAGAAGCCAATTAAAATTTTCATTAGCTATATGAAAATTGCATTGTACTTTTTGAATATAAAATATTAAATTATTATGCGAAATATTGAATTGAAGTAGGTATTTAGGTTTATTATATGAAATTATTTCATGCTCATAAAACTATCAAAAAAATAATATTGAAAAATTAATTATATTTCTTTTATATTTTTTCGTTTTGTATTTTAAAGCGATTTTATATTTACATCGCATATTCGATTAGTTAATGCTGTGACGTTTAAACGTCGATTTATCTCTCTCACGTCACGCCGACATTAATTAACCGAACGAGATGATTCAATTATATGAAAATATAAATTGTGTAAGCGCGAAAAACATTCATGTTATAAATTGAATTTGCGTCATGGTGTGAGCGATGACTTTTTTTTCGAATAAAATGTTTTTTTTTTTACGGTGCGTACAACCGTCGACCTTTTTACGCACTCGAACTTTCGACATTCAAAAATCTAGACCGTTAAAACCGATCGCAGCTTTTTATTCTCATTGAATTTATTTTTTTAGAGGTCGTGGGGGCGAAAAGTTCAAATTTTTAAGCCGGAACACAAAACACGGTCTGAAATAATAATGAAAAAACCAGCCGACGACAACGGCAGAGAAATTCAGGGCTGAAGAGATGTTCAAGAATAATAAGTTACATATAAGATAATATAATAGTTTTAGCTTGTGACTATTTTAAACTTTTTTTTATTATTTTCTTTAGATATGAAAATTTCGGATTCATGCGGTTTTTGATGTTGAAAAATTTATTTTCCACTCCCATGCGTATTGTATGTTTCTCGTGTCACGTAAAACTTAACTTTTCTGAAAATGAAAAACATCTTTTCATAAATTTTTAAAAACAATTCAACTACTAAAGTGTCACTTGAATTTTAATGTTCTTTTTTTTATAAAGACAGATATAAAAATTACAAAAAAAATACATTAAATCTCGATCTTTTAATTATATATAAGCGACATGATAACGGTGACAACTGTCAAATTGTATATGATGAAAAACGTTAACACATTTATTAATAGTTCAACAAACGTTTGAAGCTCAACAAAGCAAATATTCGGGACTGTAACAAATAAAGACTATCGTGAAATTTAACTTACAATAATTATACTTGTAATTTTGTATAAAACCTATGATATTGATTCAACGTATAAATCAATCACTAATATGTATATTTCATACTAAATTAACAGATCTAAATTTTATCCTAAATTTCATGCAAGTCCATGTTTATTATACTTTAAATAAAAAAATGTGAAATTCGAGTCACATTTACATTTCGAAGCATCCGACGCCCTGAAAAAAAAATCCCAAAATCCTAAAAAAGCAGCGTCGCGACGCCTTTTCCTGCAAGGGGTTAAAAATGCGGGGCTTATCCGCATTAAGCGGCTCGGGCTTATTAACCGCCCTGTTTTACGTCGGTTAAGGGTGGGTTTTCTGTTCGGTCCTCGCCTGAAAATTATTACTGTTTGTGTTCACTCGGAGACCAGAAGTGGGTGAGTGCGACACGTGTTTCGCACGTACGTTCCTTCGCTTGTTCTCGTTCTTGTGGAGGCCCCACTGTTTACTGTTCGGTTCCAGAACATGGCCCTCCCGGGGCCTAGTTTTAATTAATTTCGTACACTTTTAAGGCGTATGCGGTATGTTTGGTGTAAAAATGTTGACTTATATGCCCGTACGATTTAATTCGAAATATGAATATTTTATTTTGTTTCCGCGAAATTTCTCCATGTACGCGCTTCTAGAAACACATTAGCATTCAACGGCGAGATTAATTTTATACAACTTCGATCGAGGTGCTGAAATAACACGGAATTTCTATATATAAAATTCGCGCTGAAATTAATTAATATTTCATCCATCGTAAACAGACCGAATTTGCAGATTGAACGACAAAACCTTTCGCCGCATTCTCGATCTCGGAGCGCGAGCGGAATTGAAAATCGAGTTAATGATAGAGCCTATTCTATAGCTCGATAATAGAATCGTATCGAAGAGCGGCCCACTTTTATTAGACAATAAAATTGCTGCGCCTCGTATTTGTCGAGAACTCGTGTTCAACCGCGGCACGCGTTCGATACTCGAGGTTTGTTTGCCTTTCAGTCGTAGGCGATGAGGTTTTTACCACCGATGGCAAGAAAGGATGGGTTGTCTTGGGTGTGTAGATGGTATGGGAATCCGCAACGGAAAGACTATTTCGTATGTGCGCAATAATGACGTTCGAATTTCTAGCGAACAAATAGCGGGACGCGAGACGAGGGTAGGGATTTCGATCCTGGGACGAAGTCCCGATCCCGGGATTTTGGTATTACAATTAGCCGATCTAGTTTCAGAAGCGAGATTATTTATAGTTTTTGTATTTTTATTTATAAAAATATTTTAATGTAAGTTATAAATAAAGAATTTTAGGTGCGTAGGAGATTAGAGTCATTATTCAGTGATTCCTTCATGTTATATATTCCAAAAATTATGTATTGCTTTCATAAGTTCTGATTCATGTTCAATTAATTATACCATTTGATTCGTTTCAAATTGAGTATTTTGAGAATTCTATTGAATCGTTTCAAGATGATTCAAGAATAGGTAATTATTTGAATTGGAAATTATTCAACTTCAAATATAAAGTTCCCACTTCATTAATATTTAAATTGCATTATATGAAATTCAATTAAAGAAAGTACCAGAAAATCTTGGGATTGAGAATCTAATCCTAATATCGAAAACCTAAATCCAGGAATAATGATCTAGTCCCAGGATTGAAGATCTAATTCTATGATTTAAGAACTGATCAATGGATCGAAAATCTAATATTAGGATTAAAGATCAAGTCCCGGGATTGAAAATTGCTTAAAAAACGCAGTAAATCCCGGGATTTCGGATCGGTTTTCCCTGGATGAAGGGGTTCCATAGCGCGTTATGGCTTCGGGACGTTTTTGAATGTTTACATACGCGAGACGTTATTGCTTCGCATCGTTTGCTTTCCTTATGACGAACCGGCTTCGAGGCTTGATTGAGTTTTTGTGCGGTCGCGCTCGAGGCTCTATTGAGCGGATTTTCGCTTTGAAAAGATGTTCGTTAGTGGCGAGTGGTGTGCGCCATCGGATTGAAAGGGTTGCCGTTATCTTTGCAATAAGTCCGATTGTGTTTTCGAATCAGAACGTATCGAACGCTTTCTTAGATGGTCGATATCATTGAAAAGTTTAGATGTTGATTTGAAACGTTCGAAAGTTTATTTTTGTAAAATTTATGTGATTTGATTGCATTAAGAGAGAAAATAAATAAAGGTAGAGTGACATCGAAATATGAACGGAGTGAACTACTGAAGTGATACTTACATTTGTACGACGGCGATATATAATACTTAAAAAAATAAAAGATTTCATACTGAACGTGACGCCCAGACTAATACAAGTTGTGAAAGTATATTTTTTAAAGAAAGCTTTCCAAATCTCTTGAGCTCCGATGAAAAAATACACACAGCGACATCACTTAAATCACAAATACACGAGAAAAATAATATTTCACGACCATAAATCAATTATAAATTTAAATGCACAAAGAACACATCAGAATAACTCAATGAAATTAACATTAGCAAGAGAGAAATCAATCGCATGCGCGTCCCTTGATTGATGACGTCGTCCGTCAACATTGTCGCAAACGTCCAACAACGATACATCATTCGCATTCGCGTTAACATACCATCGCTTCCAATATCTTAAAGAAAGACAAACGATCTCAACTTGGGGTCCACGAGGCTGATGCGCCGTTTAAAAGACGTCTCCAGGTGACAGTTTAACTCGTGCGGGCCGATGTTTGCATAGATGTCGGTCTGGAAACTAGACGAGAACAAACACGAAACCCTCGCTTATTTCCCCAATATACTAAACTGTAGTGTATGTTAGTTTGTATATATGTATGTGTTGTCGGGTACAAATTGAAGTAACGGGAATCGCGAAGAGCTTGTCTCGCTTCGAAAACAATTGACGCCTTCCAGACAATCGAAGTTGGCAGTCCAACTGTTAACTGCTGGCTGCTGTGAATTTTCCACTGACACAAATTCCAAATAAGTAATATCGACTGAACTGAATTGAAAATTCCACTACCTACTAAAGTGCAACTCTATCCGTATCCGCTGTATATGCTTCTTTAATACATTTATCGTACGAGTTTTTTAAATAAAATCAACCGAGTGTAAGTAAATTGAATAGAACTTACATGAATATTTTCAGATTGTTTGTTATTGCTAAAGGAAATGTTTTTGAGCAGAAAACGCAAACGTTTCAACTGCGCACAATATGAAGTCGAACTTAAAAGCGTTCGCTAGAAATCGCTGCATTTCAAGTATGAAAATTCATGCACAACAACGCGAAGAGAAATATTGACTTTGCGCAAATATATAAGGCCGTAATGGGCTACAAAGTTTTGTAGTTTGTAGTCTCGAAAGCAACGGAAATTTGCATGTATGTACGTAGTAGGATTTGAAGTGCTCCAAGTGCAAAACCATATATCATCGCATCGACCGCTTCAGAGTTTGAACGCGGTTGCATTTAAAATGCATTTCCATCGAAATGCTCAATCTTACTCACACACATATTTCGAAAATCCCACATGGAGTTTTTAAAATGAAGCCCTTACAATTACGACCGCATTTGGTTTTCGTCATGTCGGAAAATTATATCAAAACGACCGCTCCCCGCAGCACTTTATTTCACTTCTTGTTATGAAACTGAACAGCTCTTAGAGACCGGGCGAGTGTAGAAATAACTTGTCCAACTTCATGAAGGATGTATCAACCTAACGGGTAATATGAAGCTTAAATAACCGCAAGTTGGCCACACCGTCCCATTACTAAAGTTTTCTATGTTAATTAATAGCGTCGACTAACGCAATGCCGAACCTTTCGGTTTCGTTCTATCGCAAAAATACTTATAGATACATTTGTTGGAATGTTTTATTTTTTTGTAGTGGAAATGTATTTTTGTAACATTTTTTTTGTGGAAAACAATGATGAAGACGGTGCTCGGGCATGGTTTTAATTTTGACATTCTTTCAATTCATCGAAATACGAGTTTCATAAATAGGACACGAGGAATATCATTTCAGAGAAGGATATTTTTTTCTACAGACAGCTCAAGGGAAGAAAATCGCGCAAAGAAACAAGGCTCGATCGGAAAAAGCTGATCGGAAATTGAACCGCGAGTCTGCAAATAATATTCGCCCCCGCGAAACATATTGATATTTATATACGCACAAAGAGAAGAAGAAAAAAGTGTCCCGGAAAGCGGGCTACGCCGCAAAAGAAGAGCAAAAGTCGAACCCCTCTACACGAAAATGTATAACACGAGCACACACATGTATAGAGATTTATTTAGTTTCGGGATTTTCGCGATAATACCGACATCGGAATCCTCGGGAGGACGTACACTTTTGACTTGTTCAACAAACGAGACAAACTTCATTAGTCGAGCTCGGAGAGTGCGGCTCGCAAAAGGCAAAAATGTTTGATTTTACCGAGCGAAATACAGCACGTATTTCGAGAAAATTGTCATATTATTAATGCCTTAGAGTGCGGTCGTATTATGCGGGTAATATAATAATAATCGAGGGAATCGTTGATGTCGATAAATTAAGAAAATCCTCTTATCGTTTGTTCGCTCTCATTCGCGTAATCTCCATACATAATACGAGCAAAGTCGGCTGGAACGATTGGAAATATGCGTTCTGTCATCTATTACGTTAGATTAGGTATTTATTTCTATTATCTGTGAATCATTAATAACTTATTATACTTTATTAATTAATTAATCATTGAAAAATGTCAAAAAATGTACTTATTATTACAAAACTTACAATATAATCGATAAACATATGACAATGATGCAAATCTATCTTCTTCGTTTTGAGATATTCCAATTTTGAGTTTAATTATAAGTATTGAAAATCACCATCTGTGACTAGGCATTTTTATTAAGTTAGTTCCACAGTGGAGTTGATCATATAGCATCACATGGAACAAGATCGCATTACATCACACAACGTCGAAGACACGCAGCATAAAAAATTCCGACTTTATTACGCCGAAGCGAAATCGATTCGCAAAAAGGCGAAAGCGGCATCCGATCGAGTACACGACTAACGTCGAGTGGGAAGCCTGCTTAATAACATGAATCCACGTGACAGAATATGAATATTCGATATTCGACGACGACGATCCGTTTTTACGACACCGCGGGGCCCCTTGCCGCGCGAGTTAGGGCTGCGCCCCCGGCCTTAGGGCGAGTTAGTGCCCCGCGAAAGGGGCGAAGGCCCAAGGGACCCCCGTATCTATTTTGCGGCTTTTCCGGGTCCTTAAATGGTGGAGCTTCGTTAACACATTGACAACGGAAATATAATTTCAAGAAAACATCTGGACGATTTTCGAGAAAAAAATTGAAGTCATAAAAATCTTAGAATAGATAAGTAACTTTTCCCCGATGAAATTTTGATGAATTCGACAGTAGATAAAACGCGAAAAAGCACGAGTGAAGCTCGCTCTAGATTCATGTGCGATTCACGCGTGAACACCGTGAACTGCGAATGTGGATGATTCGGGCTGACAATGAGTATGGAGCTGGCTTAAGATCGAAATTATCGCGATGTCGCTTGATCCGTACACAAGGTGTTAAAATTAATATTCGGCCCATTCTCATGTGACGATTTCGTTTCGATGGTGAGAGCTTGCGGTGATTTCGGGGAAACTTTGCTACGAACGGATCGCGTACATTATGTTTGTGTTGTTCTGGCGAAATCTGTTCGTTTACTTTGGTTGATTGTTGTGTGCGCAAAGTGGGTATGCGTGTTAATTCCACGCATAACCGTATATGCAGCGGGAAATTATTTCGATTATGATGTTTCGAATTATTATTATGTAGAGTGTGAGTATTATGGTAAATGGTAATGTGTTTTTAGCATCCGATAAATATGTATGATGCGCCTATTATGATTTCGTTTTCATTTGATGAAATTGATAAATGTGCATATTATTGTGAACAGGGATGTTTTATTTTTCAGAAGCGATTTCAGAGGATTTTTTTTTATATTAGATATGATTAAATATTTATTAGTCTTCATTGTTATATAAGATTATCACTGGAAACACTTTTAATTTATATACACATTTTAAAGATTTTCATAAATTTTATGACATGTTTTCATTGGCCAGAGAAAAAATAGAAGGATTAAAATGAATCGAATTATACGCATAATTAGACAAAATAATTAATTTTTTTCAACCCAATTAGTAACCCTCTTTTTGAATGAATAAAATTTGATATTCATATGTTTATATTCTCAATATTGTGAAAAAACATCCGCGATAAATGCACATAATTTTGATGAAATTTATAAATATGATAATATCCATATTTAACTTTCATAAATATGCAAAAATTTGAATAATTTACAGTAAAAAAAAATATCATTTTCATTACTGTGATAGATATCGGTAGCTTAACGACTTTTCACTGCGATAAGACCCATATTTTCATTTGCCATTCTTTCATCAATCCCGAAGATTTAGAGTCTGAAAATCAAAATCGATTCTAAAGTTTACATCGAGGAATGGATACAGCTATCGTACATATGTGCCAATACTCCTTTCAACTATCTTCGTAGACGAAGCATTTCTATAGCGGCGTCCTCGACATTGGATATCGGATGTCGCAGCCAATGTCGGCCAATTCCGAAGCAGATATTTAAGGTCACGAACGGATCGAATTTATGTGTGTAGGTGTTATCAGGTCCGAAAGCCTCGTCCACCCACCGGATTGCCATTATATTACATAAACCCATCTCTGCCCTCCCTTGTTTCCCATGTAGCCCGATCTCTCGTGGCGAGGCTTCTGCGGCGTCTCTTCGGATGAGCAAATTCCACCAGATTTCCAATAAGGAGGGGTTGAGTTATTATCGGGTGCCACAGAAGCGCATTCACGGTCGAGGTGCTCCGATGCAACGCTGCCCCACAAGGGGTTGAAAAATGTGCTCGCGCAACTGACTGCGAAGGGTCAGGAAAAAAGTGGCTAATCGTATTTCACACTGAAATACTCCCTCTCGAGGATATTTCGCGGTCGCTGCATTTTTATATTAGTGCCGACTGTGAACTGTTCCACGTATGCGGGCTTTGCGCGTTTTTATTAGTGCACCTTCAAGGTGGCTTTGTGCGCGGAAAATCGCTGCACGAAAAATTCCGTGATTTATTAAATCGGATCAAGCTTATGTTTTTCGTCGGAAAATTGAGGTTTTTGAAATGCTCGCTCATATTTTTATAATTGGATGAAAATCTGTACCATTCAGAGCGTAATTATGAGGCTTTTAACCGCAATTTAACAACGCACTTGAAATTTTCAATAAATAATATGACATAATGGCTTCGTTTTACGCTTGCGTTCTCGCATACGTTTCGGCATAACAAAGCGTTTGGCAAATGATAGTCGAGAGCTCTGTCTATCTGTTTGTCGCTAATTAACGCCTCTGATTGATGTTCTATTCGACAATTTACGAACATATATCTACACTTTGAACGTTTAGAGTGTCGCGTGTTAGAACACGATGTATTTATTTGTAACGCGTTCAAAGACGACCCTCGTTCCGTTGCAAATTATCGCGTTCGGATGTCTGTCATCGATTGTTTTGCGTCTACAATTGGTGAACTGATTTAATGCGAAGGCGTAAACGACTATGTTTCACAATATGCCAACATCATTTAGATACACATCGATTTTGAAAAATATTTTATATAGTATTTTTTTTAAATTATTTACTTTAAAGTGAGAAAGCTAGACTAGGAGTGTTCAATCGATCGAATTAAATCGATACAGATAAGGCAGAAGATCCATACTTAGAAATTATGAATATCGGATCAAGTACCACTATCCGTACATATAATATTAACCATTTTTTTTAATTGTAAGAAATTTTGTAATGTAAAGGTACATTACAATTGAATTTATCGAAGTATCGACTTTCTCCTTCGTTTCGGCTCGAATTTTCGAAATATTCCAATACGACGACATTCGACGACCTCATCTAGAGGTACTGTGACCTCTGCAGATCGGTCCGAAGATTTCGTTTAATGTATGCCTGTTTAAGTTTTGGATAAGCGCCACGCCTCTGTAGTGCTAGTCTCCCCATTCGGCATCGGAAGGGGACAGATAAGCCCCGGCCAACAAAGGGATGGATTTAATCCTCTTTATCGGTCGGTTTGAGGTCCTAACAAGGGTTCGAAACATCGATCAAATTCGCTTTACCGTTTCGATATTGTGTTATTGTTTTGTGTGCTCGAATTATTGGCGTAAGTGGTTCACATGAGCGGAAAATCTGCTTCTTTCCGCTCACCCGGTTTTCATAATTTTCCTATAAGAATTTTTCGCAATAGATTTCGGCTTAAGATTGAAGATATGTGTTTTTTTTCATATTGTGAAATGTGCTTTACGGAAGTTTATGTAATATTACATAAAGCAAATCGATTTTTTATGCCTATAAGAGACGTATTCTCTATTATTGGAAAGTGCTTGTTTTCGATTCAACATATATTTTATATGAAATTTAGAAAATAATATTACATATTAAAGAAGTACGTATCCGTTCTTTAATCCTACTTTGTGTCGTTGTCGTATAAAATTATATTTTTTATATCATTGTAAGAACACAGAAGTCGCGAGTCAACTGGGATTTTGTATTAAGTATGTAACAAGCTTTGAAACATTTATATTTTCACATTGATATAACGTAGATACATATATTTTTTAGGATTTTTCTTAGCGAAATAAAATTTAACATTATATTCGATTAGGTATATGGATATTATGAAAAAAAAATGGTTGTCAAAATAAATTGAATATTTGTTAAATCGAATATTCGATATTATTAGTTGGACGAAAATATTTTCATTTCAAAGAAACAGCAATATTTATTTTGTTTGTATAATACGTGCAAGTATGAATATAATATTCATTCTTTATTCAATGAAAATATATTGCAATTTATGAAAAAAAAAACTCTCGCACATTACATTTTTCCAGAGCCGAAATTTGATATGCATATTCAGTATATCATTTTTATATCATACGAAAAAACAATCTCGCAAAATTTTCATACACCCATCCTACGATACTCAAATACATATATGCACACACAAACACGATACAATTTAGCAAAAATATAACCCAAAAACGCAAATTTACTTAACGCATTAAACCTTCGCGTTAAACGTACGAAGGCAGTCTTTACACGATCAGTCACAGACGACCAATTTTCGGATTTTTTTGAATAAAGTATATACAATACTTTTTACTAACCGACTAATTCTTGATATTAAAATCACAATCATAATTGAGTTCTTGAAATCGTAATTTACGAATGAATCGTGTGAGAGCAGCCCAACGAAATATCATCGCTCTGAGCTAACACGAGCGTCGAAAGCGGACTTCAATATTAAATTATATCAAATTCCGTCCCGACAATAATAATCGACGAAGGCTACACGAACAACGTCGACCGCATACGCATGTACATCATACACATAAAACATCGTACATCTATGTACGACACAAGGGTAGGTCGCACATAACACGATAACGGGGGCCCGGGCCCTCCTCGAAGACAAACATCCAATAATTGTGGTGTTCGCGAAAGGACACGGTCCTCGCAATCTGGCCCCGGGGCCATTATTTACTCAGTGCCATCTGGTCACTTCGGCCTATGACAAAATCTCGGTTGAGACCCTTGAAAAAATAAATAAATGTGAGGTCAGTTATGCTGTGCGATTTTAGTGGGCTTTTCTCGAAAAGTTAAAAGTTTCCTGTGCTCAACTAGGCTTGCCTAATATGCTGACAGAGTGAAAAACCTAAAATAAGTTTTCTTTTCTAAAAAACGAATTTGAAAGATTTTTTAATATAAAAATTGCTTAAATCGCATTTTTAAATCTTAAACATTATTTGAATCCCAGTTCGGACCTGAATCGGTTGGTGGTTGTGTATATTTGAATAGTGCATTGAAATCTTAAGTAAGCTTAAAGATGTTTTTATAGCGATAAGCTGGTTGTCGATTCGCAAATACTCTAATTCGGAACACAAATATTTGAACTTATTTTGATTTCAAGTGAAATTGTCTAGAATCGTTCGAGTTAATTTTTGAATAATTTATACAAAAGAGGTGCAGTTTTCGTTAAGCTTGTGGAGAGGTTTAATTGTATGCGGAAAACTTCTCCCGCATACATAATAACCGGTGTAGTGATGCATTAAACTTTTGTTCTCTATTCTTATAAGTCCAATGCTTTTTCAAGTTTTTAAAAATTTCAAGTTGCTTTATTGTTAAACGAGTAGATTATGTAAAGGGTTTAGCAAATCAGTAAATTGGTAATATTCAGTTACAATCCGAATTACATTAATTAAAATTCCTTACGGGTTAAACACCTTACAATGGAGACATTTGTGTAGATTAATTCTAAATGATGAATTAAGATCAAGATGTAGCATTCACACGTCTCACATAAATCATGTCAATAACTGCTGACTCCTTACATCTCCTTACAGTTCTACACACATTCAATACTATAATATAAAGCAAGTATTATACCATAAGGCAAATTCGAGCCGAAGAATTCGAACGATAAACACGTGTCGCCAGGGCGCCAAAGGACAATATTGCGAATAAGTACACGTAGTTGGACAAAGTGCGGGATTATTGCAAAGATTTTGCTTTCACGTATTGTACATAAATAAAGAAATATTTGTTATTAAATGTTCACTCGTATAATAATACAATATCTTCTAAAATACACGATTTTAATTTCACAAAACAAAATTTTTATTTAATTTGAATTCGCTTTATATAAAAGTGTATAAAAAAAATCAGGAACAAGTTGAAAAAGTTTTGGATCACAATATCAACGCTCGGATTTTTCTTCCCCAACAAGCGAACATCGTAATGCACCAAATTGTTCCCAGAACATTTACTTTCGAGCTACAAGCAACGTACGAAGCTTTCGAGGAAAAACTACCGAGATTTTCTTCTCTGACCTTTTTTTTCCACCCAGTCCCACTGGTCCTGAGAGCACCAGTTCCTGGGCCTCTCTTGAGCACACCGTGGAGCGGCTAAAGGATATGAGTATCGGAAACGGGGTCTAGTTATGGCCCGGGAAACTTTCGCCCGAGGAACTGCAACCGTGGCTTTTAGTTTTTCTGATACACGTCACTGGGAAATTTATCAGTTGCTGAAAGTTGCGCGGTTAGCCTCGGTGGTCTTTGCCAAATTTGTTGTTGGCAAAATTAATGTTAAAAATAAAGTTTCGCATCTAATATTTTATGGTTTTCATTGGAAAATATGAAAAACTACATAATTTTGTTCATCGGTACGTAAAATTTTCTAATTTATCGCTCAAAGTAATAATTTTTTGTATAATAGCTTCAGTGATTCTCAAGAATCTTCGAACTGTCGTAATTAGGTTACGTGTGTAGCTGTGCATAATATTTGCTAATAAAAGACCTCCCTGTTGACTGTCAAACGATAAAAGTCCCTTTTTTCGAATTTGAATATGAATTGTAAAATGCATATGCAATGCGATGCAAAAGAACTCTCTAGAAACGAATACAATAACTCTATAAAAATTCACTGCCAAATTATCATCCGTTAAAAAACATATATAAAATTTAATTTATATAAATTCATGTCGTAATATATATTAAATAAAAAATCAATATGTGCAATTTTATAAATTTCATATTCTCCAATCAATTCGAGCTGAAATCGAGTTTTCGATTAATATTCGTCTGTCAAAATGAAAAAAAAGTATAAACCGCTTAACAAAATGGAAAATTTGTAGCCGTACCGTGTTATCTGAATGCGTATAGGTACATCGTTAATATTGCATGTCGAAATATCTGGGATTTATAGCTTTTGAAAGTTTATCCAGATGTCCGCGTTGATGCGTTTTTGATGTCCTTATTGTCTATATTGTGTCGTTATCGTTATAATAAAATCCACACATATTTACGCTGCCGTAAATTTTTACGTTTACGATTACTTTCTGAATACTTTAGCTTTCAATATTGCGATTGGGAAGCATTTATACATATATAAGTTAATAATTTTGAATATTAATTAAATGAAAAAATCCTTTTTTTAAGTAATTCTGGAAAAATATATAAAAAATTCAATCGAAAAAATTTCATTTAAGTTGCAGATTTAACATGACAAGATACCATTATAAATGGTATTAAAGTCAGAACGAGTAATATTTTGACGATAATTTCATCGAAAGCAATTAAACGAAGTTTTGAAAGAAGGGTCTATTAAAACTTTCACCGAGAAAATTCCCTTAATATGTTTCCGATTGACTCTCCTCGAAAAGTATAAAAGATTTCAAAGTGGCTTTGATGAAATTGAACCGAACCATTGAAAACACACTCGTTGGAGTCGCAATGAATTACATACATACAACTATGTAAGAATAATAAAAAATATCAATTTTACAACTTCAATATCGTGAATTAATCAAGTTTTACTACATTTTATACTAGGTAATAGTTATTTTGTATATTTATTTTTACGAAGGTAGTTTAAATATTATTTTTATTGAATTTAAAAAAAATCTATTGATCAGCAAAAGTGCGTTAATTCATCTCACGATAGTTCCGCAGATACGCATAATTGTATGAAATTTAATTGATCGATTTGAGTTTTAAAATGTTTATGAAAAATATTCAAATATTATTTTTTTAAATAAAATATATCGAAAAATTTATATTAATATGTGTTTATCATTTGTTTGAAAATATTATTTTTGAATTTATATCTATAACCGTTTAGAAAATATCACCTACTTGATTCAACAAATCTGCCAAAACTCTCGTTGCTTTGTAGTTGGATTGTATATTTTCACAAAATACATTCGTGAAATTTAGAAATCGCACCGATTCTTCGTGGAAAAAATGATGCACTTTTTCTACACACATCACTTTTGCTCTGCTTTTTATTTTATACAACACTTCACATTTTTATAATTACACTAGGCATAATATTACCCGCCGATCATTTGTATTTATTATTCTATTAAATGCAAAATATAAATGAATATTGAGTAAAAATCAGACTATAAAATGAAAAAGTAAAAATTTTGAAATAGAGAAAAAAATTGCCGATAGCCCGTTGAAATCGAAATCGCTAACTGAAAAAATAAATGAAAACACGCGAACAGATTTTCAAATATTTTTTTAATTAACAAATTGTTGAAAATGATTATATCGGTTGCTATGACTGCGGTGTGAGTCTAATAATTTAAAAAAATAATTCGATAATTATTTTCGATTTATATTGCGCATATCAACGCTTAAAAATATAATCTAGTCTAATACATGTATGACGATAGCGCTTATATGCATACGTACATAATAAAATCTAACTCTCGAATCATTTTAATTAGATTATCTCTGATAAATAATATTACTGAATCAAATCACACTATTCGCTTCATTTGCGACCGATCTTGTAAGAAATACAAATCTAGCTATTCTCGTATGAACATAAACGAGTACACGAATCTTTTAAAAAACGAATAAAACCTTAAAGCGATCAAACTAAAAACTAAAACCATTCAACCGACCATAACCAGCGCATGCAATTGAAGCGCTCAACACGACCCAAAGTCGAAAACAAGAACAACAGCGTCTCGAAACCTAAACCGCTTCGAATCACGCCGAACTTTAAACCCCCGCAGGAAAGACACTGAAAGCAGTGGGTGCGCTAAAAACCCAACAGTCCCAGTCGTATATTAATTTCCTTACAGTCGCACTCGCAGTTTGGCGCAAAGTTGCCATCTCATATTGCGCAAAGACCCTCTCTCCGCCATTCGACTGGGTTAATCTGCGAGTGCTGAAAGCAAGTTTCAGCTGAAAATTACTTTCGCGGCCTTTGTTGCAGCACCAGCCGCAGGTATGCAGTCGCCCGCTTATTCGCCGGCGACAATCGGCTTTTATTTGCAACTTTCTCGGGCGGGGTTTTGTGTCGGCGATGCAACAGAATTCGCCATTGTATGGTTTTGTGATAAATTTGAATGTTTAGTATGTGGCTCGAAATATTTTCATAAATTATACAGTTGAATTTTCTCTACTATGGTAAGATTTCTCAAAGCATATTCATTCACCCTACTCTCGTTTTGCACGGTTTCAAAATAACGCGGTTTGAAAAAATGAAAAAAAAATTTTTTTACATGATTTATTTGGTCTAACACGGTTTGTTTGAACTATATGTATATCTAATGAATATCGCGAAATAAAAAATGTCTTTTTTTTATATGGTTTTTGCTGGTCCCTATCCACTGTGTAAAACGAGAGTTGGGTGTACATTCTATGTACATATTGAGTATATTCAATTCAAAAGTTATTAAGAGCTGATTTTATAATTGAGGACTGAAAAGGCCAAAGGGTACATGTGATTTCGAGAAAAGCAGGTTTAAAGTTGACCATGTACTTACATGTATTAGGAGGAAGTCGATTGATTTGATGATATAATATATCTCGGCACACGTTCCGAATTCGTTTATATCCTTTTGTCACCAAATAAATGAGTGCATAGAAGCAATTCCTGTGCATAAATCAATTTCGGAAAAAATGTCACTTGTACGCCATGGCCTTTTCGATCGTCTATTATAATGTGTTGCTCAATACGAGATTATGTTTTTTTTAATAACAAAATATTTTTCGATTCACTGCGCATTGAAATTTTACAGTGAGAAAAACATTAAATCGTGTTTTGTATAATCATTCCTCTATTTACGAATTGTCGAATTTTTAGGTGGGTGACGAAAGGAAAGGACTGATGTATGTATGAATATTCATTCATCTTTGTCTTTCGATGCTCACATAAAAAATCAGTGGTTTGTAAATGGAAGAATAAGTGAATTTGAGCAACATACTATTAAAAGAATGCGATGTAATTTTCAAAATATTTTTTTTATTATTGCATGTGCTTATTTAATAATAAATATTGTTATACAAAGAGAAAAACTTAAAATAATAAAAAAAATCTAAAGAGTTTTTATATGCGAAGCATAATAACGTAAGAATGAAAGGTGTTATTTTGTATTAAAAATTCTTTTGAATGCGACATGAATGAGATTTATCTTGAACTGGCCGTTTTCTTGAGCGAGATTTACAGCCGATATTATCTCAAATTATAATCTGCTTCTTGTGAAAGAAGATACGCACAAGGAAAAGTTAAATGATTTTCTCGGAGAGTTGAAAAACGAGAACTGAAAACATTTCGTTTCTATCTGCCGAAACTTAAGAAATACAATACAATGTTTATGAATGTATTTCAAAATGTACGTATTTGACGAAATAAATATCAAACATATTTTTTTAATATAATTCATATAATATTACTCAATAGAATAAGTCGATTATTTCCATAGAAGAAAACGCGAAAAGAAAGAACCGGAAAAAAATGCGTACGTGAAAGCAAAGACCGTGGACCATTTCCATGTTGAGATTTCAATTTCTAACCCAAACCGGTCAGGATTTCTAAATCCGCCGGTCTCCGAAGAATTCCTCGTATATAAGTAAGAATATGGGATGGGACACGAGGTCATGGTGACATTCCTAAGCAAATCCATTGAAACGTGAATATGCAATTGACGTACCGCAAGAGGACGAGGATTGCGTACGTACAACGTTGTGTGTCGTGCAGATGACAGCGATGGATGACGGGGTAAGAATTCGTGCTATGTAATTTCCGATACTATTGTACATATTAAAATACGCCGAAGAAAGAGATATTTGCTTCCTTTGCTCGCGCTCGATCATTTTATAGGCGATTGTGCGTGTACGCGGAACCTTTGCTTTGCGCCTTTCGCGCCTACGTATAAGCGAACGCTTCGAACATTCGCGTGTGTCCTTTGAGAAAGCGGAGAATTTCAATATTTCTCGAGAAAATTTATATATCGATTGAAAAAATGTGCCTGTGTAAGGATATCGTTTTATTCTAGTGTGCGAGAAGACTTTGATCAGGGTCTAGGATTTCCTAAATCTATACATATCCATATACTGACTTGGAATCTTTATTTATAATAATGAATTTTTAAAAAATGTGGGGTCGAATATTAGAAAAAAATCTTTGAATTGGTTGAGGAATTTTTGAATTTTCTTCATATTAAGTTCGGTCGAACGCACACAAATCTAATTGTCTCGACCGACCGCAACATGACTGCCGGTTTACTTAACCGAACGCTGTGCGATCAAAATTAAACGTAGCACAAAATTATTCGGAGTCGAATCCTCGTTCGACCATCGACTTTGATGCGGTGAATTTGCGATTACAAAGTGGGGAAAGAAGGGAAATTAATGCGAAAGAGAAACCGTTCCGAAGAAAACTGCCTGAAAGTGAAAGATGCGCTCGGCGCCCAGAGCGATTTTTTCTTTCGACTTCATTCGAATGCGCAAAAATCTATTTCTACATAACTCGAATCAGTGTCGTTCGGAAAAACAAAAGCGGTTTCCTTTTTCGCATTCGAGTGGCAATTCCAAACTTTTAATTAAATGTTTTATTCGAGAAGTTAAACGCTGAATCTTCAACCGGGCGAGCCTCATTCCAGCGAGCGTAACTGAGCACCTTGGAGAGGACTGAAAACTGCAGTTAAATAAAATAAACGGCGACGACCGTTGAAATTGAGTCCGAAAACTTTGTCCAATTATTTTCTTCGATTGCCACTAGATTGAATCCTATTCTCGGTACATTAGCCGTTATACAAGCGGTCCTAACCCGAACGACCTTTAGGATAAGTCTATATAGCAGAAGCGGTACGTGCGCCAATCGTCCGTATTCTCGAGAGCTCTATTTGTGCAAATATTCGCACATTTATCCTTAAGCGTTTGATAGATACAATTCAGATGTGCTCCGGATGTTTCTGCCCACTCACCAAGAAATATACGTGCTGAAATAAGATTCATAAGAATCAAGGCAAATGAGGTGGAAATATCTTATATTGTACCTTGAAATTAATTAAGATTGACGTAGTGAAAAGAAAATAATTCGTTCGGAAAATTTCTATTGTGCTCAACTATAAAAAATTCAATTTAAAATTTCACTAACAAACAATATCACTTATTTTTATTACTACGTTAAGATAATTCGTTATTGAAATTTAAATGAAAAAAATACGTTTCTTAGAATTTAGATATGCTTCAGTCAAATCGTTTAGATAAGTCAGTGTATCTATACTTTCTATAGTTGAAGTTTACATTGCATGAATATGAATGGTCTCATTTTTTTTGCAAAGTTTTTGGTAATAAAGTATTGATAAGTTATTTTGATAATCTTGATATTAATATAGTCATAGTTGAAAGAAAACCTACAAGTAACCATGTTGTATTTTTTTCAACTAGACAAAGTACGTACACATTTAAACATCTTAACGCTTTCACTGTAACAGAAATGTACATAGAGCACAAAATAGAAAAACTCCCCACCCAAGCCGAGCACAATTGACCGAATTTCGACACGGAATAATCCTTTCAATGCAGCATTTAACAGAAACGGTATCCGACTTCACAATTCGTGCCACAAAGAGCGATTTATTAACGACCTCTCGATAATAATTCGGAACTGCACGGACGAACTTCGATTCGGCTTTTGTCCGATCCACTCGAACCGACCGAATAATTACCTACCAGTACCAGTTGTGTGGCCTGACCATTTTTCGGTGACCCAGATACTGATCAGAGGTATTAATCATCGGGTCTGGGCGTCAGCCTGTGGCATGAGTACGTGGTTAATTAATAGTTGCGAAGTGTCCATGGAATTATCCCTCGTTGTAATCCTGGGTAGATCCCGTTGTCCTGTGTTTGCCGACCGTCGCCATAATCCGATACATTGTCGTATAATATAATATTAAACTATCATATTTTCTATTTGATAATCTTTCGTGTTGGGTGTAGGTCGGTGTACGCATTTTGCGTATAATACTTTGCTTCGATGGGCTCTCGGAAGTAAATACCGTTTTAATTATTTATGAACGTTTATCGGATGTTGTCTAAGTTGGGTGAAGGGTTCCCTTCGTAACTTTTCTCGAAGTCATCGAGCTTTTAGGATCTTTCGAACGCTTCTCGAAAATTTCGTTCGTTTACCTATGTTGGCTGCATATTTAAAATTTGTGTAAGTGCTGGATGGAAATTGATCGTTCGTTTGAATTATAAATATTATTCTAGTATATTTACATAAATTAATAACAAACAAAAGTAATACAGTAAACCCCTTTATAACGTCGAAATAGATTCTACGTTATAAGGGAGTTCACTGTATTCGTAAATGAACTTAATTGATACGAAAATAACTGAAGATTATCTGAAAAAATAATTTTCATTAAAATCGAACAAAAAATGAAAAATATCATATTATTATAATACAACAAACTCCGACAATAATCTGAAATTATTTTGACTTGAGACCGGCAGATGTTCAACGGACATAAACATTGGTCAACAACTGACCCCTTTTAACGCAGAGTCCGTTTCATATTTTGAAAGGTGTTTTACGTATCTACCTTTTCAAAATAAACACGTGAAACCCACAAAGTTTTGTCTCGTGCAGTACACGATACGAGTCCATTTTCGCATTTTCTGCAAATGAAAAAGCTCTGGAATGTGGTATTTTCGACTGCCGTTTTAATTTCGGGCTTACAAATATGCGATCCGTTTTTCAGTATGTAAAAAGGGATCGGACTTTAGCGAAAATCGCGTTTCATGAATATGGGGTGTGCTTTTATCTGCACGCTGCAGCCAGAAGTGACCTGGCTTAAATATAATATGCTCCAGCCACGGAATGCAAAATATTGCCTGTTTCGGTCGTTATTTTGAAGAAAATGCACATAAGTTTTAGTTGTCTCCGTTTGAGTGAAGAAAAATGTGTTTTTAACATGGTGCGAATTTCTAAACTTGCACAACACAGATTGTTCTTCGTTGTGAAGCACTTAGCGAGCACCATTATTACATAGGTAATAGTTTGGACGAATGGAGACTCTCTTGAACGCCAGTTAAACGAGCTCTAACCGTACCGTTTACTGTTCAAGATAAGAATTAAGTTTGTGTTTGAACGCTATTCTGTAACTTGTGTTTACTTTGGACACTCAATTGTATCAGATGGGAAAATTTTATACGAAATTCTAGAGGCGTTTCACTCAAAAGACATGATATTTTATTTAATATCGCACTTTTTTCATCTTATGTTTGACGTGCTTTGCTTTTGATGGACGTAAAAAAATCTTGAAATTGAATGATAATAGTTTGTGTCAAAATTTTGACAGATATGTTTATTGTCTCTAAAAAAATTCTTTCTTCAAATAGATTTTTCTTGAATTTTCAAAGAAAACGTTTTTCGTCTGACGACTTTCTTATTGTTCGAATTTTTAACGAGAAATAAATTGGATTTTTATGATACTAAATAAAAAATGGAACGAATTCGTTTTTGTATATCGCGAGCTATTAAAACTTAATTATGTGCGAATACAACGTAATAAAGGAAAACTTGAACAACAAATTGTTTTCTTTCTAGCAGGTAGAGAGATGTAATTAAAGGCAACTCTCATAAGTTTTTAACGGGGTTTTCTACAAAAAAAAAACGAATTAATTTTGAGCATCATAAAATTCTTACAACAAAGTAGTTTGTTTTGTTTACTTTAAAACAAACTATCAAGGAAAATTAACGTTAATTCATATATATTATTATATGTAGTTTCAATTTGGTTATAATTTTAAATGTTTTGTTTTGATATCTTGATGATTAAACTATCAAAATTAGTTGATTTATAATATAAAATTGAGAGAAATTGATTTTTATTCATTCAAATATATGTAGGTATATATATTATATATATATATACATATGTATATTACATTTCCTAACAATTTTGAAAAAAAAAATGCTGTTTTGGAAATAAATTAATCGGGAAATAGTAACGAAAATCCAATCTTTGAGTAAAATTAGGTATCCGGTACCTATTCATAGTGATTTTGTTTAGTGTTATTAAATTTCGATTAACATGTATTTTCAGCGATTCGTTAGAAATTACTAGTTGAGAAATCTGGATTACGAGCAGAAGTTCAGGAAAAGTCGTAAAATATTCATTATGATCTGTTTCGTTTCTATTTAAGTACACGTTCGAATGAACGTCGCTTAAGTTGTTTGTCTTGTTTGAATAATGTATTTCATCAGATGAACGTTTGCTTTAATAATTTGATTTTCTTATATATATTTAAATGGGGTTAATTCGAAGTCCTGAATAATCAAAAATTTTCTGTATATAGGTATATTGAGACGGCACATCCAATATTTGATATCAAAATTGAAGCACAGAAATTCCTTCGAGGAATTCGATAGTATCTATACACAAGAATATTTCAGGCGTGATTTTTCATATACATTTTTTTTCATTTTCGCTTAAGTAAATCGAGCGTAAATACACTGCTAACTTCCGCTTCTGTCCGAAGCATTCGACCAGAAAAGCGTAGTCGAACCGATAAAGCAAAAATAACTAATTAAAGAGCTGGCGCTGACTGTGAAAAATGTTCAAAAGCCGAAATCACCACTACCGAAAGTGAAAAAAAATAGCATCCTTTCATAGTACACTAGATCCTCCAACTGTGAACTATCAGTTGGCCATCTCGAGTTTAGCACTTTTTTAGCACAAAGAACAACTTTCACTCATGTATTTGAGTGTGTAGGTATTGTAATTATATACTTTGCTTTTTTATTAGTATTATTTTTATTTTAATTCGTTTTCAAATGCACAATATATTACTATAAGTGAAATTCTGTTTAATTTTTCGGCATTCTAGTAGATTTTTAACAGTTGTGAATCGAAGGGCTGACTGTATTTTGATTAGAAAGCGAAGCTAAAGCCATCTAAAATCGTCTCTCAGACCTCAAAGACGCAATCACAGATGAATATAAATTTCGTTCGCGTAAATACGTGCATAATGAACGAGGATTATTCGGAAGTGACACACTCGAACAATTAGCGCCTCTGAATAATTAACGGATCCGCCCTTCGACCGAGTCTAATGGGCGATTAGTCGAGTCGACGCGGATATTACTCGCCCTGGGGCTTAAGACAGAATTCATTTTAGCACACATTGAGAACATATTTCACCAGGAAGGGTTGAGGATTTCTTTTCTAGATCGTATAAATTAAGCATCAGTCCGGACGTCGCGTGTGTAAGGGCCAAAGTCCCTCGGTAATTGAGCGCTCGCGATCCGCTCGTAAAGATGGGACAAAGGACCGCGAAAATTGTTTATGCCCCATAAAATTGATAAATAAGGATTGTTATGGCGTCAACGCAGCACGCGCCTCGTAAAAATGAGATATTTTTTTCGTAATAAAGCCTCGTTTTTAAATGCGACTTTTTATTGTGAAGCGTATTTTTCGTCGAAGTTCGCTCGTGTCTCCTCTCTCTCCCTTATGAACACTGTCATTTTCAGAAAAAGCGTTATTTATTTCGCTTTGACAACAAAGTGGGTTTCTTGTGCGCTTTTTTTTCACGTCGTCGATGCGATTGCGCATTTTCCGCCGTTTCGGACATGAAACGTATCCGACGGACGGATGGAGGTTTGTTAAAGCCGCAAAAATATAAAGTATCAAAGACAATGCTGTATATTATAAAAATAATTGTGACCCTTTTCTCTAAATATAAAACTCTCTAACAATGATTCTAAAAAAAAAACTAATAATTTAAACCAAATTAAATAGAACATCTCATCCTTCCACTGACGCAGCTTTTTTTACGCGGTCGAGAAAATGTTTTTTCTTCATATGATATGAGTAATAATTTTGAGAAATAACATCGATTCGATAACATCTCCTATCACTAGATTTTATCAAATATCGAATACAAGTTTCAATAATGATCCACACTGTAATTTATACGTATAATGACTCAAAGCATAAGCGAACAACCGCAGTAAGTACTCATGCAATTACAATACTGAAGTCGAGAGCTTAACGGCGAAATCAAGCGAAATTCCCTCGATGTTTATTGTTTGCAGAACCCCTCGTTATGTCGCCTCTGGTCTGACATAATCATTTTAACCCTGCGACAATTTCCCTTCACCTACCAAAAGGTCGTTCCTTCGAGACCCTAAATTTCGAAAGCGATACGATAGTTTTTCGCGAAGAGCTTTCGCTACTACTACTTAGCGATTATGCAAGTTTTTTTCAGCTGGATGCTGAAAAAGTGTTTGGCTTTCTCCTGTGCTTTTTTTCGAAATGTACACGATGAAGCGGACGTGAGCATGTCGAGGTTTGTTTGTCGAGCGTTGTACTTTTACATTAGGCTTAATGACACGGTGCGGCGTAAGCTGAAGTCATTTGAGCTTACGCGTTTTTCGGCAGACTCGAGCCAAAAAAAAAAATCCATACAAAAACGTGTGTACGTACGGCGAAATAAAAAATGAAGTAAAATAAAGAGCTTTGCTTAATCTGAAACACGCATTTCTACTTTGTATTCGAAGCGTTCGCGTATAATTCAGCTTTCGGTAGCATCGTTGTTTTGTTTTATTTTATTTTGCTTCTTTTTTTTTTTGTTATTTTTTCGGTCGTTTCTTTTCGTTCCGCAAAATGTAAATTGTGTGATAAAAATATCATCCAAGATCAACACGAAACGTTTCGAAATTTTTACCGATTGGTAATTTTTTTCATTAAAAAAAGCTTCGACGTAAAAATCATCAGAGTATAATATATTATAAAAAAGTTACTTATATTAAATGCAGTGAAACCGCGACACACAAACACAATTCGCTCCAAAAAACTGTACGTATGTTAAAGTATTTTTTTCATTCAGTATTATGTTATTCAATCCCTTTCATATCAACAGAAGATTTCTTCTTAAATCTTTCTTCCTAAATCCTTCTGATATTCTAATTTTGAGTTGCAAGATTTGTCGAACGAGTTTCATTTTCAAGCTATGCATATGCATTTCCTGTTTTAATAAGTAAATAACCAATTCAATTGTTATCATCACTTCACTGTCATGTTTGAATCATTATTTGTTTTCGAAACCTCAACCGCAAATTTTTGGATAAAAATTACAAAATTTCACGGATTTTTTTTTGTCAGGGAATTTTATGTATGTCAAAGCATTTTTTGTTGGACAAATTATAGGTATGTTGAATCAAAAGTACTTGTATGTTGAGGTTCCATTGTAGGTATATGTTATTCCGGAAAAAATCAATTTTCTCAATAAACCATCAGATCTTTTATAAAAATCGAACATTCAAATTCTTAGTGCATTGAAAATAGAGTCCATGATAGATTTCTGAAGCGAAAAATGCGTCATTGCAGATATTGAAAGGGGAACGGTTTTCCCGGAAGGCGTTTGTGCATAGTCCGGTTTTCCCAACCACCGGTTCAGGGCTGATTTCCCGCGGGAACTCTGCCATCGGTAGACCAACATTTATCTTTTTATTTTTATTATCATATACACTATACGTGTATCCGATTTAGGTTTCGGAAAAATCGCATAAATCACGGAACGGCATTATGCTATACTCGAGTGCTAGAGCGAAATAGTGTGGTGCTGGGAAAGGAAATGTGGCGCCCTTTATTATCGTGTGAAATGTCGAAAAATGCTTTGAGCTTATTTTTGCCGGTAGTGCATGATTTTTATTATAATTTTAAGTCGAAAAATATTGATGAAGAGTAAAATATTATTTTGTAATTATTGTTTTTTATTTATAAATTTTCCGATCGATTAGATACTTGTTTTCGAAGAAAAGAAGACACGTTTTATGTATTAACAATTCTCGGAAAATTGAAAGATGCTATTATGCTCTTACTTATTATATATTCATGAAAAAAAAGAAGCATTTTTTATCATTAATATTATTTCGAATATACGATATAACATATATTGAATAAATATTATTCGGTAAAAATATCGAACAAATGTAATGATTTTATAAAAAAAGAAAGTAACTATATCAAAGCGATTTAATCGTTGTTCAATTCGGCAGTATATTCGACTTTATCGAGTATAAAATTGTCGAAAAATAGTTCGGGGTAAAGCTTAATACAAATAAAATTGTATTCGTGAAGCACACATACGTATTTTTGTGCAAAACTATGTCTCAGGAGTGTAAAAATACTGGAAATTTTTATCCTCGGGTACCATTGTATACCCTCCAGCTTGTTTAGCAGTCACATGTGGTCGTGTATGCTGTGAAAATGCATTACACTCTAGAGTTGCATTTGTTGGGATGCTCCTTTTTTTCATCCGACGCACCCAGTTCATATGCAGTTCTATAATAACTGCACGTGAGAGGCAAAAAATGCTGAAAATCTGCACGTTGAAATGAAAATAAATTGTGATTGTTGATTAAAATGAAACGTAAATATGTGCTGAATAAACCAAGCTTTCGTTTGTGCCGGATTTTTTCATGAACGTGATTCGAAACCGCATGTACAGTCGCTCAAGGAATTGAGTGTACAAATAATTTTTAATAGTAAATTGTGAATTGTCCTCATTTAAAATATTTTTTCACACATGTGTTTTTTGTATTAATATTGTTAATATCTTTGTCTGATAATTTACAAGAAATAAAAATTAATAAGTAACTTTTTTTATCGAATATACCACTAACATACCAATGCGATCACATTATACATACTTGTACTAACTTTGTTAAAAATCCATGCACCGAGCTTGATATCGATATAAACATTCATAAGATATTTACTAAATAAATAAAAAAAACGCGTGTGAAAAATAATTTAAAATGAATATTCATTATCAAAAAGTTATTTGTGCGATCGAATCCGTGCGTAACTGTATCGCATGTTCGTTATTGTAATTAACAACTCTTCTTATTTCAATTTTTAATTAGAATTTGATAAAATAATCATTAATTTAAACCTTCATGTAAATAATTTTGTTAACAGAACGAAACAGAATAGGCAAATTTTCACAAAAGCGTGCATGTGTGAAGAAATCGCTTCCCAAGAATAAGCTCGTGATAACAATATGTAGCATGCTTTTAATTTCGCGTGATGTGATATTGTGATGTTTTTGAGCGTGTCAAAAGGGACCTTTCCATTATGTTTGCTACAACCTTTGAAACAAAGCCATATTATACGAGGGTGTCGTCCTTACGAACTCATGTTCCTACCCACACCGGGTAATTAATATTTATAGAATGTTTCCGAGGCTCTACAAGCCGGCTAAAAGAAACGCCAATATCGTTTACATGACCGTAAAGTTTAACGGCGTTAATACATTATGTACGTAGACTAGTGCAGATGGACTTGTTTTATTTATGGCCGTGGATAATAAAGCTAAAGTGCTTTATTAAATATGGCGGGAATAGTGCGATTTTTCAAAAGTCTGAACGCAATTACTGCTCCGACAAGAGTTTTCACTTAAGAATGCGCACAATACGCGGAGCGAAACGAGTAAATTACACGTTGTGCATTTTTAGACGTACGATCATTTAAGGACAAGAAATATTATATGTGCATTATGTAATATTAAATTTTATTCATCGCTAAAGAAGCTCATGATTAATATCATAATTTCATAAAAAGATCAACATCACGAATGTCAACATTAAGAACGGGATTCTTTTCTTTTGAAATATGAATACGACACACGATGCCGCCCCTGTGAAAAACCTCAGGTGCGCTTTATATGAAGAAAAAAGGGACGCAGGCTTTATATCCTGTTTATGAATAAATATGAAGAGAAAATCTTGGAATCGTACCCGAGTGATGCTGAGAAGCTTCCGAGAAAAACTCGACAGCGCGAATTCAAAGCGAATTGTATTTGCGAGCATTAACGCATCGTATAAGTATATTCGTAAGACTTTAAAATAAATATTAAAACAGATCTAAACGGTGTTTTATTTTTAGTTTCATATTTAACAAAACAGAATGAATCGGCCGACTTAAACGTCGATTCATATAAAATCGAACCTTTTCACTTGACACCCTCGACACCCATTTGAATTTCGCCCTCGTCGTTCCCAGGTCAAAGTGTCGCATTCCATTAGCGAGACACATATCCGAAACTGCTTACCGAATAGCCTACAATGTGCCACCATATATGAGACAGCCTCCACATCGGAAAAAATAAAGAAAATTCACTGAAAAATCCACATTGAAATTTTCACATTTGAGCGAGAACGTATCAAAGCTGTAAAATCATACGAAGAATCAATTGGTGTGTACTGAACGAAAGAAGTTTCTTTTACGGGTTTTGTTTTTTTTTTTTATATATAAAATTGAATTCATGGAAAAAATGGGTATAGATATAAAAAATATCTTTGAAATGAAAATTTATTTTTATATGATAGATAGTTTTTTAAGTTATTTTTGTACATAGGTAGTTGAAAAATTTGTTTGGACTTTTTTCGGCGGTCTTCATTTGTTATTAATGTTTTGATCGAAAAATTAACAAGAAATTAGTAAAAAGGATCAATTTGAAATAAGAATATTTCATGTTAAATTTCTATACATTTCAATAACTAATTTGATTTAAGTTGATGTTAAAACAGTGTTTTGCTGGGTTGTCTTCACTGGCGGCAAGATTCCATGAGAAGGACATTAAAAGTGATTTCATCTACAACTAACATACTATCAACTTTTTCATTTTTGTATGAAAATTGTTTGAGAAATGCTCTTTTAAATAAAAATTAAATTTGATTCGAAAAACACATTTTTAAATACTTTTTCCTAAACGAAACTCGATAAGAAAAACGAACATCATATGATTAGATATGATGGAAATTTTCGAAAGATTTTTCAGAATGTGAATGCGTCCTAACATAATACACATATACGACAAGTGTTCGACGTTTTAGCACTGAAATATACGTCCTCGAGGATGTTTTATGATCCACTCGAAATCAGGTGTGAACATTGTGCTAGCTCGAGTGACATAGGGTGTGCGTCTACCACGTGACGTGGGTCACTCGTCATATTTTCGTTACGCCCTAATGTGTACAGTACAATGTGTGCCACAATATGTTATTATCGCGACTGGTCTACTCTACTCAACTCTACTGCGATATATTGTGCGTATTTTAGTGCACGTGTTTCTTACGATTTATACGCACATGAGCGTTTATTCCGTTTCTGGAAAAAATAGTGTCAAATCGAACGATGTGCGGCCATGTAAGGGTTTTTAGTTCGATTATTCGAATATTTTTTTAAATGGTGTTATATTTATCTGATACAAAAATTAGTAACTGAAATAATCACTTAAGATAAAATGCTCATTTGTGTTCATTTCGTTATAGAAAAATCGATCGTTTAAACATTTTATTAGTAAGTTTTTAAGTAAGAAAGTATTTTTTTGAGAACTATTTGAATATTCCGGATAATTGAAACTCTAAACAGCCAGTAACTAACCGATACGATGGTGTATTGTAATAAAAAGTTTGTATATGCCGTGTCAATTTAGAATACTTGGAATGCCTGGGTTCGAGTTTTATGGGTTATGACGAGAGTCTACATGTCTTTTTTTTTTAATTAATTAATATTGAGACTCGATTGTTTCTTTCAAATTATGGATTCATCTTATTAAATTAGATCAATTTGATGATATTTATTGAGTGCGCACTTACTTATTATCTAGAGCTTTTTGCGTAGTGGCTCGCTTCTTCTCTTTCAAAACGAATGATTTTATTTGCGAAATATAAATAAAGGATATCCATACCTGCAACAAAAAAAAAATCATTGAGAAAAGTTGCATCGATATGCACAAAAGTGATGAAATATCACTCTCGTCGAAAATTCGATGTTTCACTTTCATTGTGTACATATCACTGTAGAAATGCGCCTAAAGCATGATTGAATTTATTCGTCGGATGGTTCGAAAGCCATTCGAGAGTGACGAGCATTCGTTCATGTTGTTATTTTGCTCACAATGAATGTTTACGTGAGTAACTGTGTATTTTTGTACCTATGTGTGGTGTGACGAAAATGTGTTTGAATTAATGCTAAACGTACGCCAGAGATTGATGAGTTTCGTGTGTGCTCTCTGTGTCTGCTTTAGAGACGTGTTTGTGAAGGAGGTGTGATGGATCTTGTTAAATAAGGTATATGTGTGTTCATGAACGAAATTTTGTATAAAATACTCTTTTTTAATCAATTTCAAATTATTTAATTTAATTTGATTGAAATATTTTAATGAATCGATGTTCAAAAGCATATATTTTAAGCGGGAGTTGTGAAGCTTTGAATTATTACGTAAATTATTGAGCGCAAATTGAGAGTTTATAAGTTCTTTACCGAGTTTACGAACGATTCGAATCGTTTCGACGATAATGAGGTAAACGTCACTTAAGATATTTATATCGGGAAATTTCGAATATTTCAAAGTCGAACGGAGTCATATGGAAAGGAAAAGATTTCGCGCGATGTATAGAGGAGTATTTTTACTTTCGGTGATGCCTAGTACATTTCACTAAAAGGGTAGAGGCTATTGAGGATGTCCCGCAAATATATCGGCGGCTGTCCTTTGTGTATAAAAGCGTCGTCGGAGACTATAATTGAAGCAAATTTTCTTTTTAGCCTATAAAAGAGTGTATATTCGGAAACGAGGCGATTTTCCATGCAAACGGTCGAATAAAGGAAAACATTCGGCTTATTTATAAGGATCGTTTTATCGTTCATATTTACAGCGGACCATTTAATATTTCCCCGACGGATTCGTTTAACATCGCGCCCAGAAAATTGGAATTTCACACTATTTTCACGCGCCAAAGCGATTCTTCACGATTTTCAGACTTTTCATTTTCAGACATCCGCCTTCTTTTTTAAATATTCTGATGTGTTTCGAAAACACTCAATCTGAATATTCATCGAGCGATTATTCTCGTCTGCTTCCTTCGTATTATATGCACAGACTATCATGAATATGCAACAAGTAGGTATACGATGAAGTGGGACGTGTTCGTCTGCGACCATTGTCTATAATAATGCATCATTACTATGTGATCATGATAGGGGACGTAAATGTACAATCAGGAAGACGTATGTGAGGCTTCCCTTGTTGGCAGTTTCCCTCGTGGAAATGGTGTAAACGTGTAGCCGCTTGTTATGCTTCGATTCAACGGTTTGATCTTGATAGGCAACTTGTTAACCGTTCGACTGGGCAAACACGATTGTTCGATTTAGACACGGAATTAGTTATAATCCGTCGTCTGTTTGATGTGCGAGTTAAGTGTTCGAGATGCATAATTGAAGATCGGAGTGCAAAGTATCGATCGGAGATATTTTTAGATATCGAAATTGACATAGTTCGATGTCGATCTATCTGATCGTGGAAGTCCGCACATTTTCAGATTACATTTGAGAGACGGGAATAAATCAATCCGAATATTATAGATATCAATATCGAGGCAAGAGTGGAAAACGATGTTTGACCTTTTGCGGGCGGCGAGTCAGCGAAACCTAGTCCTCGGGTCAAACGAATCGAAAATCGACCAAGAATGATTGAAAAAACTTTGAATATAAATTCAGAAAGATGTAAAAAGTTTTTTTTTTGACAGAAATTGAATGATTTTTTGGGTTTTCGTATTCGTCGGCGTGCGCTTCGTGGTAATTATCGTCGTTGTCGTAAAGTGTGAGCAATCGACTTTTATCTAGTAGCGAACGTCGCTGGAAAGTTTTGCATCGTAAACTTTTCCTGCAAACTCTAGCTTCAAAAGAGGGTCAGGTACTTCTTTCCACGGCTTTTCGACGTGCAAAATAAGCCAAAAGGGCACGAGCGCATGAAACTTGCTGAAGTTCTCGTCGATCGGAACGTTTGCTTCGAGAATTTGTCTCTTGAAATGAAAGGTTGGCAAATTTCAGACAGGTGAATGATTTTATTTGCACTATTCGTAAGTTAAAAAAAAATAATCATATTTACATAAACGAAACTTACTATACCAAAAAATCTCAGATACAAAACATTCTGTTTATATGTATTTAGAGTAAATCTTCACAAAAATAAAACAAGCACTTAAACTAAGAAACACGATTCGAACTCGTACAAATGGGCAATCAATCCGCGCTGGCCAACCGGTCGAATAGTTGCCTTAATCTCCGACATCCAACTTTATAAATTCGTTACGACCACAATATAAAAGTAGCCGATTGTGTGGGCATATCTTCTACTGTAGATGGAAATTTCGCCAAAATTGAAAACACCGCACTGAATGCAAATGAAGGCGCCAATTATTCAATTGGTGTACCCTAGGCGGGCATCCGATAAACGTTGTCGCGAACAAAGCTCTTAATCAGCGTCATACGGTGAATTTTGAATCGGAAGCGATTACGAATTTGATTTTAGCTCAAAATCGGTTTGAGTGTAGGTTGTGCCTATTACGATAGATTGTCGTTGTACGAAGAGTCTATTTCAAACCAGTCCTGCAAAGGTGTGGCTTGAAAGTTTAATCGGGTTCCTTGTTCAATTTCATTTGATTTTTTTTAATACTTAAAAAAATGAACATTTATATAGTTTTTATAGAATGAACATTGATAAGAATAATGTTTATTTTCGATCAGATGTAGATAACAGCATTTTTATTTAGTACTAGTAATGCCATTTAATTTGTTGAGGCATTTTAATATATTTTTAGTATCTGATATATGTATATATTATTTAAATTAAGTCTTTTTGCATAAGATTTTTCATTTCGACTAAAAATAAACCAATTATTTTCATATAATTAGAAATTGAAAATTATAGCAAGTTAATGTACTTATGAGTAACTATGGATAAAGCGTAATAATGAAGGTTCGAGTACGCGTAATGTTAAATTACAAAGGGAGCGCTAATTGAAAATGTCAGCACGCTATGAAATTGTTATTATTATACAATATATTCTCGATTAGCCAAAGTTAAAAATTCCACGTGAATCGAATAGTTTGGGAAAATTCCTGCTACGCTATTCGATTCGGTTGTTTCACGTGGGCGAGTTCAATTAGCCGTTTCGGATTGTTTCATCCGAGTCGGCGGCCGGAATGCAAATCTGCTTTTGCCGATTTCGAAATCGGCAAGAATATCTTGCGGCACGATAATCGTTTTCAACTTTCAGAGAAGAGGAGAAGCTCCGCGATCGTTAAGCAGGAAATTGGGGTCGTTTCGAGAACGTCTAATTGAGGCCGTGGAATGGGTTTGCTTTGATAATTTCAATCTGCTGCGCGATATGTATGTTATAATATAGGGAAAGGGGCGACATTCAATTTCACACATGTGTACATTTAATTAATGTGACTTAAAAACATTGAAATTTATCTGATCTTAAATGTACATTACCTTCTTATATGTTTTTTTTTTTTAATTAGTTGAGTTTATAAAGCCAGATCTAAAGCAGTAAGTGAGATATAAAGAATTTATTACGGAGCGGAATATAAAAATATTGACAAAAGCACGCAAGGGTGATAAAAAACAAAGAAATAATCTTGCAGAAGTGTAGTTTCCGAACACGACTTCAGTCTCAAACCATAAAGCAGCACAGTTATGCGACGGTTATGAGGGTTAACCGCAATAGCGAACGCGGCTTCGAGCCACTTTACGACATCTCATATTCAAAGCCTTCGCAAGAAAACGTACGTTTTTCGAAACTGAAAAAAAATCGTATCAGTCGATGGGAAAAGCGGCCATCGATGTCCGAAAATAATTCGGCTAAGTGAAGTGGCGCGCTTTTTAACTCTCGCTCTCACGCCAATATAAAATGTTAAAACGGCTGTGTATGGCCTTTTTATGGGAGGTCTGAAGAAGGCCTTTCCTCTCAGCGAGATATGCGTAACGATTTTTTTTTATGTACGTATCATATAATAATAATAAAGGTGTGTGTGCACGAGGATCTCGTCTATAAAAAATACAAGTCATTACGCGTATCGATTTCGTATTATCCGGTAACGCTGTTTACGAGGACGCATTTAAATTTTATTTTACGCCTTAGCCCGTTATTTTTTTTATTTGGAATTTTTCAGGCGACTGAAGCGGGGCATTTAGCCCCTTTATAAAGATTCTTTTAGACGTCCGCCGATGTCGATAATGTCACGATTTTTTTTCGGTTCAAATTTGCGATTTTTTTTTTAAGAGCGCGCATTTCATTCGATAAAGAGTTTATACTTGGATATAAAAATTGCGACCGGGGGTGAACTCGCACAATCACGATAGGGGCAATCTTCCGTTGCGAAAATATCCCACTTTAGTTCGAGAAATACACATAAAAAGGTTTCACCCTTCGATTTTGTTTTATTGTATTTCGAAAACAGGCTGTTTTCTCAGCCTTCGTATTATTTACCTACGCACAGACCTAAAGTACGCATTGCTTTGGTTCCGCATAATTTTTTCTCAATAATAGATGTGAAAGGTTTCTTTTCTCACCTGATGTTCCGACGAAAAGCTTTCTAAGAGACTATCAATCACGTCGAATACATTACATGCATTGTGAACAATATCTTGGAAGCTTTTTTCATTATCTATTTAATTTAATTTTGCTCAATTTGATTTTGAACATATTAAAAATTGAACAGTGGTCTCATATAAAATGAATTAGCGGTTAATTTTAATATCTGCTTAAAACGTTAATGTCATACTAAAATGTGCTCTCAACGCATTAATTGTAAGATTATACAGAAATCTACATACATACATACATTTAGACATAAATTATTTTGATTAAATGTGAGTCAAAAAGGTTTTGATAGTTAAAGACTTAAAAATTTTGAGATATCTGGAGAAGACAGACGCTCTATTTATATTAAAGGAAAGAAACTGTATTTTCAGTCCAATGAATGTTTATTGTTTGTAAAAAAATAAAGCAAACTATATTTTTATACTCTTCATATTACAGAGAAACGAAGAGCGAAAAGCTTCAGTGTCGTGTTTGTGCCTTTGTTTGTCATTCTGTGGAGCTGTATGTTGAAGTAGTTGTTCTTTTACTTTTACGAGTATAAAAGAAAAACACATAGCTAAAGAGATCTACCCTCTAAGCGATTTCCCTCGTGAACGATGAAAATTGCATTATATCTTTTGTGAAATTATGAAGCAATTTATGTATAATTAAGATGAAAATTAAAGTGTAATACGTATTTTTAATTTCAAATTTCACTTTGTTGATCGTAGTTGTTCGGTATAAAAGCCACGTTAAAAATCATATAACTTATTCAGTAGTGTTTTAACCCATTTCATGACATACATAACTTCCGAAAAACTTGAAAGAAAATGATTATAAGTTTTGAAGTAAGTTGCGTTATACTTTTTTCTACCGTAATAATAAAATTTATTGAAGAATATAATAAAGTAGAGTTCCATGGAATTCTCTGTTTTATAAATAAAACAAGAGTTCAAGTTAAAAGACTTTTCGACGACAAAGGGACAAACGCTTTTCGAACTCACTTTATAAATTATTTAAAAATTATAAAAGGTTTTGAATTTATTCTAAAAGGTATTTTATTATTTAATATGTAGAAAGTTAAAAAGAAAAACTATGAACACATCGTTATTTTTTCATACACTTTCTATTACGAAGGTTGAAACGCCCCGAAGAATATGCGAATATTAAAGATATTGACAGATATCAAAAACATGCAAGAAAATTGTTTGATCGATTGGTCTGTTCAAATATTTATGCATATTACAGAGGGTACACAATTTCTGATGGTAACAGAAAATTTGTACATTATGTTCTTCAGAAAAAAATAAATATTAATGTTTTGCTTTGCGTCGTATTAATTTATTACTAAATCGCTTAAAATAAGTGAATATAAACGTAAAGAAGAAATATTTATACGATTATTATAATATTATATTTTTTCTACAATAACAGTAATATGGGGATTTTTCGTTTATATGTTTAATGCATAATGGAAATGTAAGCCGAATATTTTTTTTCATATCTACTAAATTATATCACGTGAATTATTAAGAAATGTTTCGGTAAGTAATGTACCTACATATATAATAAATTTGAAATATAATAAATTATTAATTATATGCTCAGTTAAGCATAGATTGTCGGATCATACCTCATCCTCATATCTGCAATTTCACTTTTCCCAATTCTCCGAGTTGGCTCATAAATTATTTTTATTTTTCGCGTCGTAATTTATATAACGTGTTTAACAAGCGACATACAGCATATGTATTAATACGAATTTCGGTTCTGTCGACGTCCCAAAAAAAAAAAAAATTCCAAAAAAACCTAAAAAAACACGATGAATTTCAATGAATTCATGGAACAATTTGTACATGCCTGTAAGGCCTGGTAGGTCACCAATTTCTATAAACGACATATTATATTTTAACCAAAATTATGCTGGTCGTAGAGGAAAGTAAAAATACAAAAAATATAGGTGAACAATTTATGACTTTCGGAAGATGAAAAAAGGGTAGCTTGTATTATATAATGGATTTTTCCACCGAATATTATCTGCGTGCGTTTTCAAAATCAAGTTTTTTCGTTCGATATCGCACAAAACAAAAGAAATATTATGTATTAAACCTTTTCCATTTGTAGAGGATTAAAAACGTATTAGCGCTGAAATAAGTTACAAAAGAGGAAGGAAGCATAATTAATACGAAAGGGAAACGCACGATATTATCGGCTGGCAGCATACGGAAACGTTCTTTCTCTTCGCGAGTTATTTTCCATTTTAAAATATAAATTAGCATATAATATTAAGAAATAAATACTTATCATTCTGCAAATCGAATTTAATCATCATCAGATCTCAAAATGAATACTTTGAAAATACCATTGAAGAGAATAATTAAAACACAGCGCGAGGAAAAAAAACAATTCAATTACAATAACATTAGTCAAATCATTTGTAAAGCGATTCGTTTTTATGAAGATTAACCCCGGACTCGCAGAGCGAGCACTGAATAAAATATAATATTCGATGACGACTTTACCACCCCTAGTTCATCCCCTTTTTTCATCTCTCTCCCAAATCCTAATCTGGCCTCGGAATAAAATTATAACTAATGTTTTTTAGCACTCGCCGAGTCTACGTGATCAGTTTCCCTGAAAACGAACAACCCCAATAACGAGAACCGGGACTCGGCCAGATATATTTATGCGATTCGGAGGGTGAAAAAAAAATCCGGCATTAAGAGGATTCAATAATCTCTCAGATGCTCCACAGCCGAAGCTGTGATTTTTCGCGGGAAATTCGAATTTCGGGTCGAGGGTCGCGCTTGTTTTCCGAAACTCGGACCTTTGCGTTTATGTAAATTCGACCCACGAGAGTCGAAAAGTCTATATAGGCTCGTAGTGACGTTGTTTCAATTGATGGACTGAACGAAGCGATTTCGAAAAAGCGTTCTGTTCGATTGGATTGAAATCGCAGTCGGAGCTGCGATGTCTAAAATTTTTAGAGATTTTTCTAACTATTTTTATTATTTCGAATAAATATATTATTACAAACCGTTAAATAACAGTCGAACTGATTCTTTTTGTTCTATGAGTATGGTTAGAATCGATTCGCTATCTCTTGCTTAACGATATTGGTGTAGTCTATTAAATTAAAAGCAATACATGGAATTGCATATATATTTTAGTTTGCACCTTACTAGACATATAAATGTTTATTTTGCTTTGATATGAAAAATTATATTCACCAACTATGACTTTCAATATCAATTATTTGATAAGGTACTATGTTCACATTCATTCATTATTACATTGTTTTTATTAAGCTTAAAATAATTTTTAGCCACTGATCAGATGTTAAAGCAATTTGAATGTAAGTCATAAATCATCGATTTGCCACATTGTACATATTGAAATACGTTGTGCAGATGCAAAAGCACTGGCTTAAAAAACACTGGGGCGATACACATTTTGCATATGAAACGAGCAGAAAAAAAGTACCCTTTCTGCGGATACGCATATTTTCCGCACACATTATATGTATGGATTCTCTCCTTTTTTGATGAGCTGTAGCTGGAATACAAAGTGTTATGTTTTCGGGTAAACATGAAACGAGTTTGATATGTCTCAACATGGACGATCCTGTTGGGTATACGCGTACATGTGCGAATAAGAATAAAAGAGATTGCTGCAATGAAATATAATTTTTTGCGGATTTGAATTTAGATTGTGTGTGCCGAAATTTTCGTATTTCATTCGCATACGAATATGAGTTTTTTTCTCGATATCTTATTCGATATAAAATTTATTTTATGGCATTCTTTAACAAGCAAAAAAAAATTTTATATGTTCAACAATATTGATTTTTACATTAAAGATGTACCTAGTGCTTATTTTAAAAACACATTTTTTTTCATATGCAAGGCTTATTTCATTACAATAAGTAAGAAATACAGCAGGTAAACATACTAAAATATTCAAAATTAACTTGAAATTGTTCTTGACAATAGATTTTCAGTCGATTGTGAACTGTTGTAATTACTTTGCGTATATAGACCATGCATAATATATGCTACGACTGACAATGAGCTACGCAAAAGCTCGTGAAACGTCAAAGCAAGAAATCCCGTGCATTGTAAATTGCGAAATATAATGATGTAAAAACATTCCTAGAAGTGCATAAAATAACTCCAAAGATTCATTACGAAAGCATAAGACTTCGAAAAGTCTATAAATTTATTAATTTTCAGTTACATAGATAAAAGCTGATATACTGAAGATATTTTTTTTAAACTCCTTTCACAATCAGACATGTTTCACGTGTACAACGAGTCTAGTTGTTGTCGAGAAAGTGGCGACTTGCACATTGCCTCATCTTTGACAGAAGCTAGATTCCCTCTCGAACAATAGGGGCTGAGGGATCGGGACACGTATTACTTCATCCCCAGGTTTTTGTCGCAGCTACATTATGGAATCACGTTTATCGGGGGAAATGGAAATCCAAAGTCGGCATGCAGTCGGAATACTAAAAATGAGACAGATTTGTAACGGCGTAACGCTGGAATATTTCACGTCGATGGATACAAATAAAATCATCTGGCGTCCCGGTTAGGAAATAGGTGGTGCGCATTACATATAAATATAATAGAAAAGGGGGGTAAGGATGAATGCGAAAATGCCTTGTACGGGAAACGTGTCGATTCTTATTTTTTTCATATTCTCGTGTGTGATATTGTGTTGAATGTGTAATCGCGGGAAATAGGTGTGCCTTATTTGGAATCGATTATAGTGACAAAAGGGTTGTTTGAAATAATATTTACGTTCAAATGTCGCTCAGAAAAAAAATGTGTCGATTTACATATGCGGAAAGTTTTACGGATGATATTTTGATGTATAATAATTAGAGTATTGATTATGATTACAACTGCGTATTTCCACTTTGGAAAATACAGTTGTTGAAGTTAAGTAAAGGCATTATTATTATTTATCGAGTTCTTTGCAGAGGAAGAAATTTTATAAAGTGTTCTTCTTTGGAGTTGTAGAGTCGCAATTAACTTAATGCGCCTGATTGCAAGCTAAAAGATTGCATTTCCTTTACATCTTTCAACACTACGCCAACAGAGACAATTACAAAAGAGGATTCTATTACGTACCAAAGAATCGAGGTTCTATTTTTTTTAGTTGTCGTTCGTATTCTTTTAATAAATATATATATGAGATTCTTTTTTCATGAAAGGCGTACGTGAAAAAAATCTCCGGTGGTGCAGTTTTTTTGGGAGTTTGTCGAGTAAATACAGCGTGGGCGTCTGCGATAAGGACGGCTCCTTAACTCGCCAAACAAACAAAATACCGCAAAAGTGAGCCTCGTGAAAAATTATTCAAAATCCTGCCGAAGCAAAGCTCGGTACCTGAAAATGTAGAAAAATCTCGACGAAGAACGGGAAAAGCTTTTTTGGCTCATGCGAAAGTCCATAGTTGACTCACGGCGGGACCTTTTGTTCTTACAATGCCAGCTCTGTAAAAATTGTACAAACACTAAAAAAATAAATCATAAAAAGCGCTTCATGTTTTGTTTTAATAAAAAATCCATAAATTATCAAATAAATCCGTCTTTTGGTAGAGTTTTGTCATAGTAGGCTTCGCGTTTTCGTTTTTGAGGGCGACCGAAAGTTTCCTTTGTATTTATTAACGCCTCCGAAGCTTTCTTCTCAAACGATTAAAGTTCTTTTGTGTATGACGAGATAAATTTTCCTCGGGAGAAAATGGCGTTTCGTTTAACCGAAAACGCGTGTCGAGAAGTAATAATTTCGCGGGGACGTTTTCGTTCCATTTGCTTCGGTGGATACTACATATGTGTGTACAAGGAACGAAACATCTGCAATACTCTTTATGGACTTTTCGTGAGAAAGTTCTCTTGCACAACGCGAGATCTTTTGCTCTATCTGATAACACGTTTTAGCAAGAAACTTTTTTCCGTATTATTAAATTCGAGCTTTTGCAAGATCAATAGCTTAGCCTGCTCGTGTCGCCTCTTTTGTGTGATAGATAGAGAGGAGGAAAAAATGCGACTGTGATGGACTTTTCTGGGATTGAGTCTGCGTCTTTTGTCATCCAATCCGGTATATAGTGTTTGCATATCAGAAAATATTTTTTTTCATAGATTGCTTTTCTTTCTCATTTTTTATTTACGGTATTATTATCTTTATTCACAATAAGAAAAATATCAATCAATATTTTTTCCATCTTGTGAAAAATTCTAAGAAATACTTTCAAGTTAAGAAATATAAAAGTAACCAATGCATCGAATGCTCATAAACATAACATAGAATTCTATATAGATTCGTGAGCTGCATCGTAAGTTTTAAAGTTAACTTTTAATAAACTCCTTCATATGTCAATGTCAATTCATTATGCGGAACTGAAATATTTCAGTGTGTACACGTTCTGTTAGTTATCCGATAGAGTTTTGTGTACGATAGACAAACCAGAGTAATATCCAAAGCTATCCTCTTAATCTGCGGATAAAGAGTTGAAAACGCTTAATCTCTGGAATCCCCATCGCGTGCGTTGGAAATTTATTTCTGAGGAAAACGGGTTAATCTCTACAAGCTCGTACGCCGAGTTTTATCAGAGTTGGTATATGTAGTGTTCGAATGCCCAAAGGGACAATTTTGAAAGATTCTAAATAAGTGATATCTTAAAAAAATACATAACGTCTAATATAACGTAAGAAAGCGAATTTTTTCGAAGTAAACGCGAATTCTTGTATAGTTTTCATGAGAAAAATATGGACCATAACGAAGTTGAAAAATCCGACGAATATATCAGAAAAGAAAACTTGATAAATTGCACGCATCAGAATGGCTAATGGGACTGAAAAAATCCTGATACAGTACATTATGTATGATATAAATAACTGTTAAAATTATAATAAAGCACCTTATATGACTGAAACTTTGATATTAAAAAAGGAGCGAAACAAAATTTAAGCGTTTTCAGCCCCCGGCTATAATTTTTGTTTATAGACGACGAGCTTTAGGGAAATAGGCTTCACTGTTCCAAAAGGTCGCAAACTTTATCCATTTATTATTTTTGCGATTACGCAAATTTCACCGTGGTAAGGCTGTCCACAAACAGGAGCAACTTTCTCACACAGGAAAAGAGAGTTTTCGTCAATTTCGCATTGAACTATGATGAATGAAACCGATGCGCCGCTACCCATTATTATCAAACCGAAGTATTGCTCTAGAATTTTCAGCTTTTATATAAAAAGGTGCTTAAAGCATCAGTGGTCCGGTTCGAAAGTTTAATCGAAACTTAGTCGTAAATAATGTTTTTTTGTATATTTTTTCATTGGTAAGATGCAAGATGAGCCTTCAGAAAAAAATTATCGCTAACACCATCACGCAATAACTCATCGTGATCGTTCGGAAATATTTCATAATGAAATTTTTCCACGTTGAAAAAAATACCGAACAGTTTTAATCCTTTTCTAATATCCATTAATCAAAATTTTCAATGTGTTCCCCGTGTAAAAAACATTTTTCGTACAATATTTTGTTCATTTTTTCTGTGGGTTGGAATAACGATCACGCAAAATCTATTTCAATATGAAAAATGTTAGTTGTTTCATTAAAGTTGGATAACAGTCTCGAAACACCCATTTTGGAATTAATATTATATCTGAGTTATTGATATGAACTTAATAGAAAAAATGAAATTAATTAATAATAAATGTTATTCATTGGCAGAATAGGCCATTATTTCATACTAAAACACAAAAGTCGACTCACGTGAGAAATGAATCAGGAAGATTTATTGTTGATTCAATCTTATTAATTTGATTATAAGGAAAAAAACAAAAAGTCGACCAAAAAGTTTTATTATGCTGAATATCAAAGTTCGAATAAAGAAAATTCTTCTAAAATTAGTGACTGGCCATTTATATAATTTATTTTTAAGTATTTTCAATATAATAAATGTTTCTTATTCATATGAAAATTTCAATTATGATATGGCATCGACTAATAAGCACGATTTCAATTCAATTGTTTCGTTAAATTTACGAGATACGCTATTGTGTTATAAAATTTCAATACGCTTTCACGCAAGAGCGCAAGTGTAGTATTAAATAAGTTTGTTTCTTGTTTTGTTTTCACTGTGTCTGGATTATCTAGATTTGCATACGCTATCGCTGAGTTTAGAACGAAGAAAAGCTATTCTTGTTCTTCTGACATAATCTTAAACGGGTTGAGCTTTCAGACGCCATACGGAATGAGATAAATTGATTTTTGTCCCTATGCACGAAACATAATACGCTTCAATATACATATAAATGAATATGAACGATTTCGATTTAAAATCCATATGAAGTATGTATATGCAATAAATCAACACGAACAATAACAGCGGCATAGAGAACTCTCGGGGATGTATAATATAATATGTTTCTCGGGAAAATTTTCGACCTCTAAAATCCCACAGTGAACAGATTAAAATATTGGTTCTAATATGCTTTTCCCGTTTCCCTTCAGTTTTATGCTCCTTGAACGACAATTTATCTTCAAACGGAGATACCTGTTGATTTATTGCTAGATGCCGTTAGGGGCTGTTAAATTTTAAGAAGTTAAAGCCCGAAGCGAAGTAGATATACTGTCCGATAACTACATACATATCGAAAAGGCCTTTTACACATTATTTTGAAAATTTTCATCAACTAATGTAGATTTGATTTTTTTTTTAATTCGTTGTGATTTTTTCATGTGTGTAACTATTGAATATGTTATCAAATTTACACATTCAAGAAATTTCTACTAAACAATACATTTTAGCAATTTTTATTTGAAATAATCTACATATAATGAGCCTTCATGTATTCAAACACACGTAAGTGTGTTATGTGATAGAAATTCAGCTAAAATGTGAAGCATATTCAACGACAAAACTCTAAAGTTATAAAGCAGTTGAAATCTATCTCTAACTTTACAAAGTTCATTGAGAGTATATTCGTATTATATAAATAACAATTGTGTGAGATAATAGTTTTGTATCTACAAAAGATTTAAATTCTCGCAATACGAGATGACCGATTTTTTATTCATGTCATGAAAATTCTAATGAAAAACGTGTGTGAAAATATTTTTCATTTTACACTGATAAAGAATAGGGTATTTTTGAGATTGCTATCGAAAAAGCGCGATGCAGAATGTATTCGAGTTTCGTAAGAAAAATATGCAAAGAGTCAACTGGGTCACAGGTATTTTGTCGCAGCGTATATTTTTCAGCGCATAACGTTTTTCCGAAAGAGGTCTCTATTGTGAATTGTTGTTATATTACTCGCCGTATATGCGTTATACGGCGTTTATCTTTGTACGAAATGTTTACTGAATGAAAAAAAAGACACGGGGAAAAAACAGAGTTTCTCCTATTCGAATCGACGATTTTATAAAAATATTTTGAAAATGACGGAACCGAATATATGGAATTCGGTCGTCTCGTCTGTCTGCGCGACGACGGGAAGAGAGTTCGAGATTGTTTGTTCAACGGACCAAATGAAAATTCTTTTAAACTTTCAGATGCGCCACTTTGAGGAAAGTTCGACGAAGAAATTTATCGTGTGTCCTTTTTTTTTCCAACGTTGATCGTTTTCGAGTCGTGCTGCCTTTTCGATGGCGTTCGGTTTCGTGAAACGGGAAGGCGCTTTGTGATTTTTTTTCCTTCGGCGTATTGGAAGCATTAAAGCCGACATTCTTCATCGATCACTCTTCGAATTTTTCTCTTTAGCATTTCATAAATTGATGCATCGAAATTGAAAATATTATTGAAGGGAAAATATTTGAAATATTTTTAAAATTGATGAATGCATTTTTCAATAAAATATCCTAGCAAAAAATACTCACAAATAAAACACGCTGAAAATCAAAAAGCACATTGCGTCATCGGAATTCTAAAAAAAGACATAATATCGTAGATTGAAAATTAACGATCGAAGGCGATAAAAGCGGCATACGTAGAAGATGGTTCGCAAAAAAAAAATTACATCGTCCCGCCGAACTATAAACTCTTTGATGACTCTCCGCTGTAAGGCGCCGAAAATAAAACCAGTAAAACGAATTTACCGCCACTCGAACATTTCATAAATTTGGAAACGACCTCGAAAGCCTTCGATACGAGCACATATGCCAAGCGGAAAAGTAAAAGGGCGCTTTCACACCCGGCACACGTTCGACCGCGAAATTTTCTTAAAAAAAAAAGAACGAGAAGCAACAACAACAACAATCCGACGATTGATAACAGACTCGCGACGAGACTTGGCGAAAATTAAGTGCGAAATCGTGTTTTTTCCGCGATGGGGTGAACTTCGTTCGAACGGAGAAATTATTTTTATAAGGCTTTTCGCCGTACGCGTGCCGCTCTAAATGAGATTTCTTACGCGTAGATGTTTTATGTGTGTGTTGTAAGATAACTGCTCGTCTTCGTAAATTTGGGTCATGTTAATAGATTATTATAATGGAAATAATAAAGCTTGTAGAATCTTATCGATAAATTGTGCTTTACGTGTTGATAATTTTACATATTTTAGATTCAAGTTGACTTTTGAAAATGTTACTAATATGAAAATGAAAATTAATAATAACGAATGAAAATTTTCAGTATATTTGGAATGTGAAAGTTCAAAATTTTCACTTTTTAATTAGGTTCACTTCAATTAAAATGAACTCATTGAAATGTTAAAAACTGAAATTTTGAGTACGAGCTTTTAATTTTCACGTGTAAGAAAATTCTAAATTTCATGTGCTTCAGTAACTTTTCCAGACTAATTTGGATCAATTTATAATGTTATTAAACAATTATAGTACATTTATGCATGATATAGTATTAAAGTATTTATATATGTAATATAAATTTCGTATTGAAATTTATAACGATCGCTTAACAATTTTCAGACTTCTGTACGAGTATGTACTTACTTTTTAACAGCTATTTTTGTTTTGAATTTCAATGTAAACTAAATAAACAAAAATTTCTTAAATATTTTCATAGAAAAAAAACCATCATATTTTGAATCTATAAAAATATAATTCAACCATACTAAATTTTAAATTAAAATTTGCAACCATCATAAACACTCAGACATCTAGCTGCTTCAATGCGAAAACGCAAACAATCAAGAACATCACACAACGCAAGCAATAAAGATTTATTCTTCAAATAACACTCTCATTCAAAATTACATAAACACTCACAGAACAACCTCATATAATAAGCCTCCCCGCGAACATCATTAAAGAGCATCCCTTCCGAAATTTAAACAGAAATTTAATTCGCGGTAAGAGTTGACGTCGCGCATTAAAAGTCCTCGTCTCCAAAGTGTAGAGTCGTAAAAATGTTTCAGACAACACACCTTCCTGCTGAAACACCTCATCTAAATATACGAAGAAGCTCCGTTTAACCTTTTAAGTGCTGAATGCGAATATATCCGCACCGCCTAAGAATAAGACATCATGCTTTTTTGCTCATCATTTGAAAAACACATCATTTGTGTTCGGAATATGGATACCAGATAAAACCATTTTTTTATTTTTATAGGAAAAAATGCTCGTAATATGAAATCCGTATTCAAAATTTTCAAACCACACTTAGAGGGTTAAGTAGACACTTCTTGCGGAATAAATCGACGGTGCTCTTTGAGGTCGTTCGGTGGCGACAAAACTCCTTTTATCGTCGTTGTAAGCGTTGGCGTATTTATTAAAATTCGCTTTAACGACGCAATCGTATTATGCCGTGTTTATGTTTTTCATAAAAACGAGACTCGTATCTGATTGTTTAATTAATTTGCGTATAAGAGGATCTTTTGCGTGTCGAATGAGTCGCGTAGACCGTCGATGTTTTAAATAGAATTTAATTGGATGAAATTTATATTATGGAGTTGATCAAAGTAAGTTGGTTTCGAGTGTACTGTCGAGTTTTGTAACAGCAGTCGAGAAACGCTGATAAGTGTTATCGATGTCTTTCATCTTTTGTGATTTATGTCAATTGTTTGTTGTGTATACTCTTCGGGAGATTAATCGGCTAGTAAGTAATATTTGGTTTGTTATGAGTGAATAGTTTATTTTCTCTTCGTGACTGTTATTATTCATATAATAATAACGATCAAATATCAAGTATCACAGATTGATAATAATAAAACTCATAAAATTAACTAAACGAAATATAAAAAAAAAATAATTGAGCAATAAAATCAAGGTAATCGCGTCGATAAAGATAAAAATTCATACCGATCCCAAATAAACAGAGCAAATACGATCGGTCATAAAAATTTTACAACACAACCGAAATTACAGATTCGCACGCAATTGTTGGGACTCATCTGTCGCGCGATCGCAACGATCAATTAATAACGATTTTCCGGCCGCATTACGGAAAATCAGCTAATGCCGCATTTCCCGTCGTGGAAACACGAATAAACAAACGCCGGAAAAGCTAACTTTATTGTGAATTTAATTCGAAACGACCGCTCCGAGGCGGCCATAAAAGCGCCTACTGACGAACATCGCTTACATATAGAGAGAGGAAAATGTTTTACCTTGAGCAATTTCGTTGATTTACTTTGAAAAATTTTCTATTGTCTTTCTATACAACCTACTATCTATGTTTATAATTATTTGTATGTCTTATGTAGACAAAATAAAATATTTGTTTTTATTCAATTTATAGATGTTGTTGTAAAATCCGATCGAGATTCATGCGTGATTCACGCATGAATGTTGCGAACGCAAGTGAGATTTGTTTTCAAGCATTTTTTTTCTATGCATTCACTACGAAATTTATGTGTGAATTACGCACGAGTCAAGAACTTTATATTTTATATAAAAAAATGATTTTCAATACATAAATATAAAATTAGAACGAACTCACATTGCACTCCGATACAAACGCAACACTCTCGGGCGGACGGAACGTACGCACTTTTCACGAGCCCCCAAAGGAGCGAAAATATTATAAAACGCGCGAAAAATTTTTTTTTCAAAAAAAAAAAGCATCAAATGGCCATTATTTTTTTCGTCATGTGCCATTTTATATGACGGCTCGCTGCCGTGTTGCCTCTATAAAAAATTCGCGTTTTCATTCTGCGTCGACGCGCCATGACGCGAACCGATGGCGGTTATTTCGGTTGCGAATGCGAGGAAAATCCTCCGTTTTGCTATCAATTATTTCGCGAGACTGCCAAAATTATGACGATTTTTAATTACTCGCTATCGAGCTATTTCGAAAATTCGCCGGATTTCTTCCGCTCTTGATTGGAACTGAATAATGTTCGCCTCATTAATTGCACGATGCCGTTTCGGTTCGAGTGAAGATAAATTATTCGCAGAATAAATAATGCGTCTAATTTAAGAAACGATTCGTATTGCGTCGATATGCTTTTGTATTTTCGAGAATTACTTAAATTTGAGGGTTGTTTATTATCAAGTACATACCATTGAAGAAAAATGTATATATTTCATATATGACGATAGAAAAGGCCAAAGGGTACAAATTATATTTTTGTCGAAATTGAGTTATGTACAGAAATTGCTTCTATGTACTTTCATACATATATTTGGTGCTAAAAGGATATAAACTGATTCGGAACATGTACCGAGATATATCATCAAATCACTCGACCTCCTCCTAATACAAGTAGGTACATTTTCAACTTTGAATGCTATTTTCTCGAAATCATCGTAAAGTAACTTGTGCCCCTTGGTCTTTTCAGTCGTCATATGTAATTCAATTGAATAAAAATAGAATCTTGAATAGACGCGTTTATAACATTTTCCGGAAAACGTTATTTACTTCTCATATTTTGTTCTTCAATATAAAGTACGAAAATGAGCGAATCACATCAAAATATTTATATTAAATACCTTCATATAATAACGAAAACCCACTCATTTATTCAGTTCATAATATATAATACACTCATTTATATTTCTCGACACTTACATCGTCCTCAACCGCCGAAACTTGCCCTCAGATGCTATCTGACTCGAATAGGCGTCCCTATTCTAAGAGTTTTCCCGGAACCGCGGGGACTTTTCGCGAATTTTCCTTTGTGCCCGTGGCCCAGAGGTGCCCATACACCGTCGACGTTTATCGGTTTATTTTTACAACATGCACACCGAGCTTTTCCAGCGGCGAAGACACCGCGGAAAAGCGCGCGACGAATACGTAATTTTCCCGGGAAAAGCCGCGAACTAGTCTCGCCTTTTCGCCCGCTCTCCTTCGACGTCGTTTGTGTGCTGTGTATGCTGAATTTTCTCGGTTGTTTAATCAGAATGAAGCTGTTTTGTTCTGTGTATAGTAGTTTTTTTATTGTTCGTTGCATCGTCTTTGTCTACGTGATGTTTGTGTGTAAACTAATTTGAACAGTTTTATTGTGTTAAGTATTTGTTTGATGTCAAAGTTTAACTTTTTTCATTTAATTTAATTATATTAATAAACTTGCTTTTTTCTTTGTTTACTTAAATATGTTACAGTATCGAATTTCGAATAATTTATGTATTAGAAAATTATCTAATTTTCAAGATCAGAGAATTTAACGTTCCATAAAAAATACTGATAGCAAATAAAGTACATCAGCTATGAAAAAAACCTATATACGAATCGCACATTTTCCATATGCATAAATCAAGTCAATCGACTATGAAAGAACTACCGAAAAAATAACTTCGTCACGATAGAATAGCGCAGACACTTTTTTGCAAATTTTCTTCTAAATAATATAAAACATCGTTTCACCCCATTTATCCTTCTTTTTAAATTCACAAACTCGCACGAGCCAGTGGTGTGCGCTAACATTTCAACGAGAGAAAACTAAATCTGGGAATTTTTATTAAAACGTGAAATGAACTAACAAACTAATTAATAAATTAACTATTTATGAAATCACGAATTAATTCATTTATACACGACTCTCATTAAAAAAAAAAAAACAGATTTTCCACTTCACTCTGATTAACTTCTATTTTATATTGAATATCTTCGATTGTAAATGATATATTTTAAAATTAAAAGTTTAATTGTTTTCATTGCTGAAAGTGATTGAATTTGAAATGTTATATATTTAACATATATCGAAATATTTTTCTTATAAACCAAATTTGATAATTTCATCAGAATGAAAAAGAAAACCAACTAAAAAGCCACTGATCACAAAACGCACAACGATGCAAAGCGACAAACGACCGCAGAACTTTTCGCCTCAGCCTCGCTACGTCGAATTATTTATTTTTGCTTTGTGCTCGGCGCACATTAGTCTCGCTCTATTTGCCTCGCATCATAATGACAAACCCTTTTACAACTAAACATCCCTTCGACAGAACGACGGGGGAAGATTTCCTAATGGGGAAAAAACCGACCGCCCCGTTTCGAATTGATCGGTGCCGAACGAACGCGAAATCGTTTACGTACAGAGAAAGAAAGCCCTAGCAATTCGGTCGTCGGCTTCTGTCGTTCAATTACGCTCGATTTTTCTTCTGTTTTGTGTTCTTTTTTTATTTTTGGGTTTTTACAAGACCAGGGTACGAGGGCTCTAAGGGGTGGTGGTCGTTTGTTTGTTCTCGTCGTTTGATCCGTTCGAGCGTGAATTTAAAGACGGATTGTCAAGGGGATGTTTCGATTTTAATTATTATCGTTGAATAATTCAAAAGTGCATTTTGGAGAAATTATTTGTTTTTGAATCACTTAGAAATATATTTGAAATATTTTTAATGTAGTAAATATCTGTATAAAACATTTAGAGTCTAAATACATATTTAGTAAGAAATTATAAAACTATGGTAAAACTAGATAAATTGAATAAAATTGACGAAAAGTTTTAAAATTTAGAAAAAAAAAATTCAAACTAAAATAAAATGGATGTGACATTTATTATTTACAAAATTGAAATGTGATTTAGTATGCATTGCTGCATTTGATATACACATTGAAGCGTTTTTAATACGAAGCGTAAAACAAAATTTGCCTTTGATCGTTCAATACTTCTTTCAAAATAAAGAGTACGAAATATTCTGAGTTATCGATGCGAATTGAATTTCACGCATGTTTTAACCTCACGTCTAAGTGGAATTCATTTATGGCCGATTCAAAATGCAGATCACATTTCAGGTGCGGCGATGACATTTCATATTCAGCTCTTCGTTCGAATTTTTCCACCAAACATAAAGTGAAAAATTAGATTATTAACGCACATTTGAATTTTCCACCTCCGTTTAAAGAACGAAGAGAAAAATGAGAAATCCCGCTTTCGAGGCCGAGTTCAACATCGATCATTCACCAGTGTGCTTATGTATTATATTATATTATATGTATGAGGGAATATTCGCGGTTACCATATAACCGTTGCTTTCAGCCAATTTTTTCCGTACCATAACGAAAAATGTCGTGTCGAGTGAAAGCTATCGTTTATTGTTTGTTTATGTTCGCATGTCTGTGCGTATATGTTTATGATTTTCAATTTCCCGTGTCGAAGATGAAAAAGTAACGTTCTGCAGTAATAAAATATAGTGGTAGTGCGTAGTCCATAAAATTGACCTTAACTCGGTATTGCGACGTGTATGGTGATTTTTTATTATTTTTTTTTAACGTGGATAAAGTATTTTTTTCATTCTCTTTGAAAAATGGAACGAAGGAAACGATTTTACGCCTGGAAATAATTCGATTCTGGAGAAATGAGCGCCTTTTAGAAGCTTCAGATTATTTTGGTCGCTTTTATCGGACGTGTTCGCAATTTACATCTCAAAAAAAGACTCTTCGCGTGTGCATACAAATAAATAGACTTCTTAAGAATGTTGTGTGTAGTACAAACTCTTATTTTCGCGATGACTTGAAGGATCAAAGCGCTTTTTTTAATTTATTTAAAACAAGGCTATATGCGAAACGCGAACGAGGAAAATGTCACAAAGGAAAAACAACGTTCATCCAAATTTCCCTCCGTAACGATGTATCTTTTTGGGCAAGAATGTTTTTGACTTTCGTCTAGCGATTTCTTTTTATTTTGTTTCTCAATCGGTCTTTCTCGAAGAATCACACAAAATTATCTCGGTTCTTCGACTTCGAACCGACAAGAGAGGTTTGGATTAATTGTTAGATTTTCACTTGTTGACTTGCTGATTACAGAAGCTTAGAGCGTTGAAAGAGCGCCGAAAATTAATGAGGGCACGGAAATTAATTAAAAAAGTAATTTCTCCATAGAAGAAGGGGGCATTTAATTTTTCGCGGTGTTGAGAATTTTCGGGCAAATTTACACAGAGCCGATGTTTAAATGTTGCCTGATGGAGGAGTGTAGACGCGAGAAGACGTGTAGCCGGGACCAAGGCAAACATACTTTTTTAATTAAAGAAAAGCTTCATTTATACCGAAAGCTGCCCTCTTTTTTTTCGTCAAAGTTAAATTGAATAGTTATTTGACGGGGGACCGTGGGGGAGCCGAAGAAACGCGCCTCCAGAAAATATTCCTGAAAAGGGACGAAAATGAAAATCGCCATTTAAACACGGAAAAGATTGAGATTTTTTTTTCACCATGTCGACGATGTACCGAATTAGACTGCGAAATGAAAAAAAAAGCGGCACACTTTCGTCGCCGATGTAATGAATTTAAATCAATCGGCGTTTCTTGATCGCCATTAAGTCTTGTAAAATCGAAGCACTCGAGGAGCCATAGCCGGGCTGTTTACATGGAAATGAATATTCAAAGGGTCTTGATTGTAACAAAAGACAAGCACGACCCGAAAAGGACTCGGGTTCGCATTCAAAAGAAGCAATTTGAAGCCGCCGTAGATTAGTAGTGTCAATTTAATATCCGCGTCAAAGATACTCGAGCGTTCTGCGTAAGTGAACGTTCAAACTCGCTAAAACCGCATATCCAAACTTCACCCAGCTGTCCAATTATTAAAATTGTGAATTTTTATGATAATTTAAGTTCGCCCTTGAGGCGGCTGTTTTGCCGTGATACGCTTTAATTGAATTAAAACTTGGAGCGGAGCATTACAGGCTAGTCCACTTTTGCGACGAGACATTTCACGTGTTTCGAAACTTTTCCAGACTCGAGACATTATTAAGATTTTTCATGACGTCTTGAGTGGATCGTTTATTTGAAAGTATAATTCGAAATTTTATAAAATCTTGATATGTGATATTTCATATACAGTGCATTTAATGAAATCGAAATGTTAAACACATCAAAGTGCGATCGAATTCAAATAATTCGTATGTGGTCAACGAAATTGGGTTATTCGAATCAAGTCGAGCATTTCTAACGCGACCTCTCATATTCGTTGATTACAAAGTGTTCGAAGGAATTTCGTTGCCCTCGCAAGCTTATTAAATTCCTTTTCAAGCACATGGTCCATCACCTCTTGGCGAGAGATACATCGAAACCGTATTATATCTTATTTTTCCCGAAAATAAGAAAATACAGAAAATGAATCTATCGGAAATTCGAGCATATGCGCACCGCCCTAGGCAAAAGGTGTTTTATTTCCCACGAACCTGTTTATTTGACCAGTGAGCCGTTTCTTTCTTTTTCTTGCATATCGAACAAAAAGTGTCGAGGAAAAGGAACCGCAACGGCGATAAAACTGTAACGAAAAAGAAAAGTAAGAGAGTTAGAGTAAAATCTCTGATAAAATCAGCCTATTACGCATTTTTTTCCTTTCCCCAAAAAAAGAGCAGTCGGTCTGAATACAGTGTTGCAAAATTTAAACTTCGCTTCGGTATTTATGACATTCGATATCGCATCATAAAATCCAAATCGAACAACTTTATCGTACTAAGAGTCGTTACGAGTTCCCTACATGCGAAAATTAAGTCGACATCGTATTTATCGCTGTCTTTGGACCTTGCAACATTATCATTTCACGACAGCGCTTTATATAAATGATTTTTTTATACGGGCACCCCCAGAAATTATTCATTAGTCACCGTTCTTTATGTCTGACAGTTAAATATTTATCATCGGCGTATGAAAAGTCTTCGAGCGTTGCGCTGAATAATTAATTCGCGAGCTCTTCGTGGGTCTCCGGCGAAGAATTTACGACGTGCCCTTCCGCACAGGGCACGTCGTGTCTCAAAAATATATTCATACCCCGAATCCGAAACTGGAAGATATCGGAGCAAACGCCAACGAAACTCCATTGTCCGAATTGTGCTCGGAACGAAATTTACACCGCAAATATTGTCCGACGAACACTATTGAAACGTATATTCGATCTGACAGATTTTCGCGAGAACACACACAAGTGATGTACAATTTACTTTGATATGATAAATCTACTTATTTTCTTTCGATTCATCAAGATTTACAGACAATTGAAAAAGTTTTGATCAACGAAAATATAGTTTCTGGTTATTCAGAAATTAATTAAGGAATGTGTACTCATGCTATGTACGAATACAAGGTTAAGATTACTCACACTGTTTGCATATACCAGGTTCTATGCACTCAGTAAGGGCTGGGATTTGGAAACTTTCAAGCTCAAATTTAAGACAAATTGAACCCTGTAATCTTCGACGGAAAGTTCACACTAAAATATTTTTCATACAAAATTCATCGACAAATCTTTCGATTCAATTTTCCATTATTTTATTTTACAAATCGAAAACGCTCCTATGAAATAACAATCATCACTTCGTAGCCGATGTTTAGTTACAAATCGCTATGTAAACACAGGCCGCTTCGTAGGGCTGAACGAGTGCGCGCACAAATAAACCTCATCCCTTCACTTTTGCGAAGAAGAGGAAAGTTTCGGCATTTTCGGCAATAAAAAGATGACTTAAGGGTCTTGCGCATGATGAACATAAAAAGGCGATAAACTGTGATGATATCCGAGATAGGCCCTAAAACACACAGGAGCGCTATCGTAATTGTCCATGAACGGTGTCGTAAAACTGATAGTGGTGCAAAATCGGACCTGCCGAAGAACCTTTTCGACAACCCGTTACTTTAACAGTGGAAGGAATAAATTTCTAAAGGCGTCGCATAAAAGTTGGATTGCTTCGAACGTATTCGGATTCGTCACATTCTGTGTGCTTCTGTTGGTTGAAATAGTTTTTTTTCTATTAAGTGAGTCGTTTCAGATTTATATCAATTTATTTTTCTATCGCGTCGCTTTTTTTTTGTTCGTAAAGCTATTTAGTTCTACCGCAATATTGTGATTATCTGATAGAAATGTATTCTTGTTGAAATAATAAACTTTTGAGTATTCACAGTTTCGATCATATCTCTTGCTATTACGGTGAAATATTGTTTACTAAGTTCACGTAAAAATATATCTGAATTTATCTAATTTATAATCTGCCCCATTTTTCGAAACATTTATACCCATGTTTGATCTACGATCAAAGTAATAAATTTCAAGTAATCAAAACGTTTCGTATTAAGACGCTTACTGATTTTATAAAAACGGTTTGTTTTGAAATATGTCACCTCGAATATTTCGGGAAATAAAAATTATTCATGGAAAATAAAAATTATCACATAATCTAATTATCAGATAAAGATTATTTCCATGTGAGCTATGGAATGAATTATATGAAAATTTTAATTATAATAAGATATTATGCATTTGAAATATTAAAAGGTAAAATAAGTATCTTGCCCGGTCAAACTTTTCAATTTTCATTTTTATCGTTCGTACACTAAAAATACTCATTAAACTGCACTATTCGAACATAATCAATTAAACTCAAACTCAAACACAAACTATTCATCCAAATCATATTTCATAAAGCACAAAAATGATTCAAACAACAAACGACTCCGCAGAATCGCGCCACACGCGCAAATTAAACCCAACTAACCCGGAAAACGATTAGCCGAACCGCATCCGCACCCAGAGGGAATCCGAAACAAATTATCATACACACCCTGTACAACATTTATAAATATACACATAGCGAGAGCAACAGGGTGCTCCCACTCGCAAAAAGTCACACGGAAGTCGGAAACGTGTGAAAATCCCGAAGATTTCGTGCATATTTAACCGATGGCGGTGGTATGGGATGCTGCGTATCTGCGGAATCGTACCTCATAAATATTAAACGGCTTTCGCAATCTCTTCGGCGCCTTGCCCGTAAACTAATTAGGGAAAAGCCTGACAAATGAGGATGTCCTGGGATGGAGCATGGAGCGGGCACGAGGTCGCTTGGAAGTGTCGAAGGTCGCACTGGAAGTCGACGATCATCAGTGTGCGTTTATTTTTCGATTTTTTATTTTGATATTGAACTATTATAACAGTTCTATCGGAAATCGAAATTTATCGGTAATTTACTGATAATAAATTGTATCATTAACTGGTGAATTGGTAAATCAATAATGCAATCCCTAAGCTGTGTTGCGTGTAGGCTGCGCATAATGTTTGCTACAGATAAATCCCTCTATGAAATGTCTAAATAAGGAATCTCGTAAAATGTAACAATGCAGAAACGTTCTAAGATGTGCATAAAATAGCTTTGAAATGTTTCAATTTGATAATATTATATAAGCTGTTAAGCAGTCTATAGTAAAGACATACATTTGTGTACACATGCAATCATTTTTATTCTTTAAGATTTTTAAATATTAGTGATGTTTTAGAAGGGATTATTTTAATTAAGGAGATTTGCGAAATGAAATTATTTATGTTAGGTTTTAGGCTGCCTCTTCAAAAGGTGTAGTAGGCTTATATCATGGAATTTGATAATTAGTGTAAATTCTATAGATATTGCAATAATGAAATTATCTAGTATTTTTTTAATGTTTTTGCTATAAGATTTAACTAATTTTAGTTCGTCTCTAATATAAGCAATTATTTTACGCAGATTAATTTTGGTTACTTTTAGGGTTTATGTTTGAAATTAAATACGAGAATAAACGCATATAAATATGTTTCTACGTTGAAATATAATTTATAAAAAAATCCAAATGAAAATCACTTTAAATGAATAAAACATGAACGATGCAATAAAAAAAAATGTTAAATTTCACTTCATAGCCGTCAGAATACTTGTTTTTTCTTAAAACGGTCGACCTTAATTTAAAAAAGTACGAAAATCTAATAAAACATCAAAGATCGCACGAATGTTACCATGTAAAATTTCACAATAAAATTTATATATAAATACGATAACACATAACTCCTTTAATCCCGCTATTAGGTCGAAAAAAGAGGAGGAGCTGTTGTTTCATAAAGTTTGAAAAGCGTTGATATAGCTTGATAAAAGCGTAACAGAGGACGGTCATCCCGATCGTTAACGGTTTTAATCTAGCTGGGGTTTTTCATTCTGATTTAATTTTTTTTCATATAGGGGAGCGGGTAAATTTAAGGCTATTGCTTATCTGAGCGGTTTACATTTTTAATTTATTTTTTTGCTGCTTTATACGCAACGAGATGTTCAAATCTGATCGTAATGAATGAATTTCTTGAAATATGTATATAGGTATGGAATTCAATTATTGACTTTTACTTTTGATTGCTTAATCTGTCTTCAGTTTTTTGTTATGCTTTTATTGTTGATAATTTGCATCATCAAATATCTAATTTGAATTTCATCACATTACCTTTAAATTTGACGATAATCTTTTTAAAAAAACATTTTGAAGTGTTTAACGCTAAAGGTTTAAGATTATATTTAAAAAAATATGATATCGAGTGCTTCGTAGAAAATCCGTTTTAGATTTTGATATTAGTGAAAAAGAATTTGATTTAATAGCTTCAGAAAGGCAATAATAACAGAGTTATATTTTTTCTGTTTAAATTTTAATATTAATTTCGGACGTAATCAAAAATATGGTTTCATTTAAAAACGAATTAATTACAGAAAAATATAATTTTATTTATTTATTTGTGAAATGAAATACTAAGAATGATAGAGCGAAAAATATATATAAATTTTAAAATTTGATACCAAGTTTGAAGGACAGTCAAATTCTACATTAATTATTCCCACATATTCGTTTTCATGATAACGAAAGAAATATAATCATCAATTAAAATTTATTCGAAATTTCTAATAAATATATTATATTTTGATACAAAGGACCTTCCTGTTGTATGTATGTATTTGGAAAAAAATATAAAAAAAAACCAGTTCACACTTTTGTATACGAAACGCGTATCTCAAGGGATCGTCAACTTTTGATAAGGTCACATTTTCGACTAGACGACCCGAAAGGAACGAACTTAACTGATTTCCCAAGCTATCACTAAAGTATACTTGAGCTTGTGAAAATCGCATAGGCACGGTATTAAGCGATTTTGCGCTCTCATCACAAAACCTATTCTACTCTAGCACCCTATGAAATCTTAAAAGATTCTATTCCAGAGCAAGTTCTTGTTATTTTAAAAATATATTTTAAATCAAATTTTTCACTTCTGAAAAATAATGATTTTTTACTTTGAAAATATGTTTAACAGCATGAAAATATACCTTAGAATTTTTTTTCATATTCACGAATTTAACAATATCGAGACAGCTACGATAGATTATTTTTGATAAATTTATTCAAATTAAATTTATAACAGAGATTATGATTGTACCAATTTATTATAACAAAAATAATGAATTCGTTCGATGTTTTCAATTTTATATTTCATTAATAACATCACATAACACGTTTCAATGAATCGAGAGGTATTTTCAACGGTGCTTATTTATAACAGTTTTAAATTCAATATAGCGATGGTGGAAGCAGAGTTTTCCCGCCCACCAAATCCGAACAATTGAATCGAAAATATAAAAGCGTATATTTTTCAATAACGACCGTGGAACACACGAAACTCGGTCCTCGCATCCATATTGCGACTTTTGCATACACGGAAAATTTAATTACGAAAAGATGCAAATGGAACAGAAACACCGAACCGAGCACGTTATAGGTTAGCATACGTATTATACAAAATTTCTGAACCCATCCACGGTCTAACTAACTACCACTAACGTATATACCATGGACAATGTTTGTCTATCGTTAAAGAACCGCTCGATGTTTGTTTTACGGGCTACGGTTCCATAAAGGTACGAACGTTTGTTATCTTCCGCATGAAATATGCATTCGAAAATTGCAACTGCAATTCTGTAACGGTTTTAAACGATAGAGTATCACTATTATGTCGGTGAGTTTGTTTCGCTGCAATGTTCATTTACAATTAGAGGCTCTAAGGTGATCCTTACTGATTCAGTGCAAATTTGTAGAAATGAAGTGTTAGTTTACAATTAGATATTAAAGGTTAGTAAAGAACTAATGCGCGACTCTCGATAATTTTTATAGTTATCGCATGTCAAAATTTGGTATATTTGTTAACTACACTAAAAAAGTGATTATATGATTTTTTTATATTTATTTTATTTAACGTAAATCGATATTATCAATTTTGCCTTCATCAAAATATTTCATATCAGACATTATTCTTATAAAGTGCACCTGACAATTATACCAAACATTGAATTACGATAACTAGAAAAACACTATTGAAAGTCACGTTGTCGTTCTTCATAATTTTTTCACATCTACGTGTACATTTACACCACATTTCTACAAATTTTCATTGAAATCGACGAGGGCCACTTCGAAGCCTCTCCATGTAAGTATCGAAGTTGAATCAGTCCGCGAACAACTATCCTCCCTTTGTATCCGAGGAGCGTTTCAGGTTTAGGGTCTCGGTCCAACAATGGTTGATGCTGCGTTTGTTTTAATAGCTGTTGTTCTCTCGAAACACACTTTTATCGAGTGTACAAGTTTGTGTAATCGTCCGACTAATTACGGTGCCTTTCATTGTTTCCGGAAATAATATCGAGGTACTTTTTGTTAGCGTTTTCGTTCTCGAACGCAATTATTCTTAAAGAGATACATTTTAAACTTTCTACGCCGTGCTAATTAACAGCTCTCTCAAAATTCGGGAAATATTTCACGCCTATGGAATAGTTCGGTATAATTCCGTTTCGAATTACTCAATATCTTGTGAGTGACTTTGAAAACTCTGGGCGCGATCGGCAGATGCTGTAACAATCGAATGGATAATCAATATCTTCAGATGATCGAGTGGAATAAGATAATATAATGAAATAATCAAGTGGAATTCGTTTTCATAAGCGCGTTTCTAAATTGTTTCAGAATTGAAAATTTCGTATCTGTCGATATCGGCCGGGATGCGAAACGAAGATTTATACTCGAGCGCCATATTTTTATCTTTGAAATAAAATTGTGCTAGCTATGAGCGCGTACACATATATATTCTGATACGCATTCAACGATAAAACTTGAAAAATTTAATATCATCCCCCGTACTTTATGTCATCGATAAAATTCCTGGGATCGCTTCCCCGCCTTTCCACATTTCACATGACTTCTGGACCGCAATACAAACGCACGTCGATCACGATAGATGAATATGAACTCTGATCATTTTCAATGAAAAATTGTACCAGAAATTTTAAATTTTGAAACATATAAATAATTACGTCTCAATACGATTTATTCAAAATATTATTCAAAGAAATTTATCAAAATGAAATGAAAAATATAATTCTAGTTGTACTTCTAGCGAATATGGAGATGTTTCGTACGTGCAACCTGTACATTCAGAAACAGTGTCATGAATCCGCTATGGCTCATAAATGAGGACGAATCTCGTATCGGATACCGTTTGAAACCTTCGAAGGTTTCAGGATGAATCAGCGATTCAGATCTGAAAACGATTCAAATCGTGATATGACAAAGATACTGCTACGTTTCGCGTAGTTGTTCAGAGAAATGTTTTGTGTTGAGTTTGAAACACGAGAGTGTTGTGCGATATAGTTTTTTAGTACGAATATAGTGACGATATACAATACGTTTGAAATAAAAATATCGTTGAGTTACGCATATAGAAAACAAAATATCAGGAATACTTAAACTAGAAAAGCAATTGATCTATGCGAATGAATACACATATATCGAGTTGAAAAGAAGGAAAGTTATTCGTTCAAAGTGGTCACGTATAATATTGAATGCGAATATTATGTACGAGTCGATACCTTAGCGATCCTTCTTCGAATTTCCATCATTCTCGACGGACGTACTGAAAAGATAAACTCTCAATTCCTATTATTATGTTATGATCTGACTGTGTTATCAAATTAAATTAATCAACACTATTATTATATTAAAAAAATCATACACTGGCATCGTAGTTTATTTCTGCATTTAATATTTCCGCTTTTATAAATACGAAACGCAACTTTATATCACGATTTATCATTTAGGACATTAGTCCTAATAAAGTTTTTTTCGTTAATTCACAACTTTAACTGTAATATAGGTGAACCATTTTGATGTATTTTTTTTAAATGCTCTTTTCTACAAATTGCCTTTCTGTTGGTTAACTAATGGTCTCGCGGTAGTCGTAACTAATGGCTTCGCCAACTTTAAAAGGTTTTCAACGTACACTTTCTCAGCGTTATCTACTAAAAATTACTGAAGCAACCGAACCATTTCAATTCGTGTTATGAAACTATATACATTAAAATAATTTATTTTACTGAGGCGTATAAAAGTGAAAAGCGCGCCGAGCACAAGCACTCAATGAATGATAATCTCAATTTCATCATGTAACAGTGTGTCCTTTGAGTTTACGTACTAATTAATTTTATTTCAGCATAAGATAAAAATAATTTCAGATAATGAATGAATAAATTCAAATTATATTCTACGCGAAGAATGAAAATAGATTTGATAAAACAAGTTTATGAAAGAAAAGCATATTTGTCAACGAAGAATATTGTTGAAAGAAACTACTCATTTAAATTTCGTATCATATTAAATTTAGTATTTTTTTATGCATAATTTTCATGAATTTGTATTCGGATATTTTCCGGGAAACTGTCCTACGTGATAGTTCCGTAAAATTGTTAAATGTAGGTTGCATTATAAATGTAAATGCGCTACCTGTATTTCCGTCTAGGGTTACCGGCTATTCGACTAAAATATCCCAAAAACACGTGAAAGTTTAACAAAACAGAACAAGCGTCCATTTCATAATATGAAAAAAGAAAACACTCGAACAAAATTCAGTTACTTCAAGACGAACTTTGCGAACATGCTACAGCATCGAATATAATATAAGCCGTTCAGTACACGAAGTAATTAACTTCAATTTTAGAAAAAAATCGAAATACGTGGTTTTCATAACCTTTTATGTGCGAAATATATATCATTAATGATAAAGATATCAATTTTTTTGACCATTGATTAATAAATTATTATTTCAGATGTCATTCTAGGTGGTCTAAGCAGACCACCTAGATCACAAATTCGTATGTTTATAATTGCGAATAAATGGAATTTTCAAAATCTATCGAACATATTTCATATTTTTTCTCGATTTTTCAATTTACAGAGTTTACCACTTCGTGCACTGTAGGGCTCACATACCTACTTATAAAAGCGCCCGATTCGCCCTTAAGCAGTCTCTCCATTCTCTACCTTATTATGGAGAGACAGATGGAGATTTTTGGCTCGCTTTCAAACTGATTATGTAAGTCCCGTGCCAAAGCGTTTCCCTCGGATTTCGAACACCGAGCCGCGTTTCAATAGCAGTCCCGATCTTAGCCCGAAAATAATACGGGACTTATTGCAGGCCGCCGAGTTCGCATTGGCGAACAATGATATCGCAGACACAGCAGCGGAGTCCCATGGCCCTTTTCAGGATCGAAAGATCCCGATCTTCAGGTAGAACGAGTTTGGAATCGTTATACGAGGCGTGTTTGTGTGTTAAGTTCCATTTCGAAAAAAAAATATCAAAAAAACACTATTTTATTATTATAAGTAAGACCCTGTCTCAAATTATACCTATTTCTACAAAATAATAAATAAGATAAGTCATAGTGGTAAATCAACTTTTCCATGCTTTCTTTATAGATGATAGATGACTCGGTTGAAGTCACTGTTGAACATTGACAAGCTTAGATGATCTTCTGATAACAATAGTGCTTTGATTGAAAAAGTTTATAAGTCAATATCGAAATCGATTTCCAATAAGAATGTTTTATGTGAAGTTTCAATAAATTTCAGAAATTGATTTAAATAAGCTAACGTAAAAAATGGTTTTTAACTTCATTAGCAGCAACTTTCTATGAGAAATACGTACAAAAGTTGATTATCTGCTACGACTAATATCTAAACAATTTTTCCAACTACGACAAAAGCTCTTTTGTATATAAATAACGACTAAAAATGCCAAGGGATACAAGTGACTTTGTAGTGATTTCAAGAATAGCGTGTTCAAAGTCGACCATGTACCTACATGTATAAAGAGGAGATCGAGTGATTTGATGATATACGAGTATCTCGGCACACGTTCCGAATTCGTTTATATCCTTTTGCCACCAAATAAATGAGCATACATAGAAGTGATTCCTGTATATAACTCAATTTCAGCAAAAATATTACTTGTACCCCTCGGCTTTTTCGATCGTCAAATATAATTTGATTTTAAATATATTTTTGTCAAAAGTGAAACTTAACTTACGAATGCGCCTCGTAGCTTTTCGGCTGCAATTCAATTCGCTCGGGACGCTTTGGAGAATTCTGTTCGTTTGTGTTTATTTAAGGGTTGGGGTAGTTATTTAGAGGGAGGCTGTCATTGCAATTTGACAGGTGCAAAGTGAACGTTCCAAGTCGATATGAGAGCTTTCGCGGATTTTCGTCGCGATTTCGTCAGTTTGACGGAGCTTGAAACAAGCCAAGTCGTTCGACGGATTGACGCGTCTGTGCGGAAAAACTGTCAAAAATATATTAAATCGTTTCTTTCGCGTTGTCGTTTAGTTTCGATCTTTTAATCGGTGGAGTAAAGCATTTCAGTTGTGATGAGTTTGATTGATGTTTTCATATGAAATCCGTCAGTTGTTCGAAAAATGCTGAAACGATTTTCAATGTTGAAATATGCTCAATTTGTAAACAAAATACTTTTATTGATGAAAAAATATTTATTTCTATATTGAACTCGACTCAACAACTTAATTTGACGTTCAATCGATTCAGTTTTCATCCAGATTTTAGTTTTTATTTCGATTTGTTTATATGAATATTCAGTTCTCTGAAAAACAATATATTTATTATACTACGTTTAATACACTTCGTAGTTTTAATCAATTTGCAGTCAATATTTAATATCGAGTTTTCAACTCAAATTCAATGAATTTCACCATAAAACTATCATTTTACAATCACCCCTTCAAAAACCCTCGACCCTAAAATTTTTCAAACCGATCGCTCGACACCGGTCCGTCGAATTATTAATTCTCCAAGTAGTACCTCGACTCGACGCAAAGGCGAAGGGCACTGGGCAAACTTGTAAACTAATTCACCTAAGTCACGTCCTCAAACACGTTGAGCTCGATTAACCCTTTCATTACCGGGGACCGGGTACAATTTCGCATTCTGCGTACGGCATATTGTGCGAGTGTCCTGCACACGCGTTCGCTAATTGCATCCCATCACAATGCCTATATTAAGGCTTTGATGTACTACAATCTGGCCGATGTGTTTCGTTTTATTATCGCATATGAACTGGGGTGTTTGTATGAATAGGGGTGTATGAGCTTCAAATTGTGATGGATGTTTTTTTGTCGCGAGATTGATGTGATTTTTGTATGCTTGTTGATTTGTGTTCTTTGTGCATTTATAAATTTAAAATTATACTTGTATTTCGATTCGTTTGGTAGATATAATATCACACACTAGGTCCTCCTACTGTGATATGTTACGTAGTCGCGCATAAAAAGATAGTTCAAATATAGGTTTGAGTGTATGTATTGTTAAATGTTCGCTTATTATAATAGAAGATAAATGCATGGTCGTGTTTTTTAAGTTTTGTTAGAAAATATGTTTATGCAGATCGTTTTATGAATGCTTTTTGAAATTAATGAGAATATAAATAATTGGTAGCTGAAACGAATAGTTGGTATTGCAATTGAAAACAATATTGAATTACCGACGTAGCATGCTGTTCCATTTTCTATTACTAATTGCAGTCTCTTCCACCTGCATAGAAACGTAGCTTCATTATTCTACATTGACTTAGAAGCTCTATATACAAATGCAACAGAACATGAGAGTTGTATAAAATTAATTGAATTTTGCAAAAAGTTTTCATCATAAGCTTCAACTTTTTATTTTAAAATCGTATTTCAATACGAATAAAACATTGAATTGTAAATCGCGGAAAAAAAACTACCCTGGGAGTAAATGGACGAAAAAGCTCCACGGAGACAATTACACTATGACAATCCATAGAGACTTTAAATTTTGAAACTCGAGCGCGAATAAAAAAATCCGACGCGCATCCCAAAAATAAAAATTGCCATGCATACGAAAAATCTTTTTCGACGCAAAATAACGTTATTATACGCAGCAAAAAATACGGGATATGAATTTTTCAACCCCATCGAAATTAATTTTTAACCATTCGAGAAACGCGATCCGACGGTCCGTGGAGACCTCGACCGCCGTACAATTTTCGGCACATCCCGAACACGATCCTGACACAACATTAGGCCACGTTTACACGCTCCTAATATCACCTATCATACTCTGTCTCACGCACTCTATTTCCTATACATCCAACTTTGTCACGAAGCTGATAGAACAGGATAGAGAGCAAAATATATAACAAAACTAACAGAGTTAGTTTTTAACACAAAAGGATGGATGCATATGTGTAAGAAACATGTATGTTTCTTCAATTTATTTTCAACCGCGCTCTACAGTTTGAGCTCTAGACCGCAGTTCCTTAATATCACGCCACGAGTGGTGGCGCTGTCGGCAGTTGACAACTCATCGATCGATGATTCATAATCAGTCGGTAAACAGATAGCTGACCGTGACATTGCATATTTTGTTGCAACACAAGAATATTGAGAAGGAATTGTTAATTTAAGAAATAGACTTTTAATGTCGTTTCTTTATTTACAGGTAAGATTAGTGTAATAAGAAAAAACTAAAAATGTAACATTGTTTATGTAAAACTTTTAAATAAAATAATCTTTATTTACAGAGCAACGCAATTGTTTATTTCAAAATCCACAATTCCTAAATAAAACTAGAAAAATTGTCTTATATATGTATAATCATATTTTTTGAGTTATGTAGGTCTATTCGGTTTGATTGCATATTGTATGAACACACCTATAAAGTATGATAGGTTACGTTTAAGTTGGTATTATCTTTCACCGATCTTAAAAACCTTAAGAATTAGGTCCAATTGTTCACTTTGTGACCTTCAAGTCGCACCCTGTCGCTGCAGCTACCTGCCGCTGAACAGGAAACCCAGTTATAGAATATAAAACGGGTTGTGTAAACGTGGCCTTAACGTGCATCGCTCGTTGGCTATGGGCCAGCCGAAAATCGCTAATGTATCGTGAAAAAGCGGCGTTTTTGCGACGGTCGCAATTAACGGCGCGTGAAGCGACCGAATGAAAAATGTATCGCGCGAGATCAAAGTGTCCGATCCGCTCAAACGGCGATTCGAAAGTTGGCCGACTCTTTGGTCGGCGGTCGTCGTTCGACACGATCCGCTTCGAAAGTTAAAAGTCGATGGAAATTCATCGGTCCGGATCGAAGGAGTCTTTCGCGGAGGCTCTTTCTATTATCGAAAGTTCGAACGGCCGTTTTTCATTTAGGAGGTCGTTCATAGTTGGAATTTGATGGTAGATGTAATGATCGTTTAAAGGTTGCTTAAGTAGAGAAATGATTATTCAAAAGACTACAACTAATACAAGCACTAGAATACTAGACCAAATTAATATAAATCATTCGTTTAAATGAAAAATAACTGCAAGAGTATTAAGCAAACTGAAACCATCACTAAATCTTCGATTTAATTCAAAAATAATTTCCTATGTGTTCTATCTATAGTTTCATGAACATTATATATTCACACGACATTTTATGTATACGTTTTAAGTCAAATGTATGAATATAATATGCGTATATGATAGGAAAACGTACAGGATAATCCCCACGTGAATGAACCCTAAAGGTATGTTCTCATGAAGTGTTTTACTGCGCGGTTATCGCGTGTTAGAACAGATGACTCCTGCACGTGTAAAATGATATAAGAGATATGCATTGATTCAAAAACAAAAGATAGCCCTATAACAACTGTTTTGTTGTAAGCCGTTGATAAAATTATTATTATGATAAATACGATTATATTAACTAAATAATTGCGCAAAAATAACACATAACTGAAATTTATTAATGACCCGAAAAGAGATCCAGCATTTTAGCGCAACTACGAGAACAACAATAAAAGCAACAACAACTTAACAGGATAGCCGGAAAAGTTGTAAAAGTAAAGTTTCGACCACTTAATTTCGACTCTTACGACGACACATTCGCACACACGCCACACCTATCCAAAGCCGGGAACAAACTAAAGTAGACTGACGATTCTCACCACATGCACATGACTCGTCAACGTAATGTGTTCCCGGCCGCTTCGAACTTTTCCGACGCGGATTCCAATCGGAAAATTCGAATTTTATCGCCGGCGAAAATCGCTGTTCGATGACACCAATTTAATCGGCAATCATCTAATGCGTTAAACTTGGAACCAACTCGGGAATCAGCGCGATCTTATCTGCGAGAGGAGGTGTTAATGTACTTAACCGAACAAGTTAAAGTTAACCGGTTCGAAGGGGGATTTAACACACTAATCCAATCGGCGCATTCGCTCGGCAAATTTCTAATGATAATAACTGGCAAATTTCGCGATAGTGTACTTATCGAAGTATAATAGGATCGTAATAATGCAATATAACGTTTTCGGTATGAAGAAAATTTTAATATCAAAGAACAGCGTGATTTAAGATCGTTCGTTGAAAATGTTATATTTTCAAAATCGTTTTTCTGCATATCGATGGAAAATATAAATATTCGAACTATTTTCATTCAAATATTAATATTTTAGGAATTCATTTTGAATTGCTAAAATTTTAATTATATTTATGTTTCTCTTATAAAGGAATAGTGAAGCTTTTATGCAAATGGTTTTCGCGCAAAACCCGGTACGTTTTTCCTCTGCTCTCGACTAATTTTGCCGCATCAAATAGCTGAATCTTTTGAAAACGAGTTTTAATAATTGTAAAAATGGTTCCCTTTAGATGTTATTACATTTCATGCTATAAAATTTGCGAAAAATAAAAAAGAATATTAGAATACTTAACGATTTATATAATTTTTTTCGAGTAGACTTATTCATTTATCTTATTTAAATGAAAAATGTAGTTTCAACGGAGCGCTTTCTTTAGCTTATCGAAAAAAGTGAAAATTTATTAAACATAATTTTGAACGAAATTGTTAGTGCTTTAATATTATTATCTATGCATAAAAAATTGAGATTATTATTTAAATGAAAGATATAGGCCGAAAATTGTTTTTATGAATGTTATCACATCAGAATTTCCGAAATAGATATTTTTATAACAATAATTATTTTTAGTTAAATGAAAATGAATTCATTTCTGAAATAAAATTGTACATACATATGTAGTTGTGATCGAATCAAAATTATCAAGTGTTCGATCGCAGGTCAGAAGTAAAATGTAGCGTGCGGGCGCAGCAAATTTTAAATATGAAAGCGCTTTTCCGTCGTATAGCTTTCGCATATAACTTTTATAATCTCGGAAACGGCATACAGTTTATAACTAGTGAACAGCATAGAATGAGGTATAGGGCAGATCCGTGTCGCCGTATTGTCCACCGTAAAGTGAACCGTAAAAAGTTTATACTTTATTACGGGACGAAACGTTTTTCGCGAAAAGTGCCGTTAACGTGGAAAGTTGCCCGCTAACACAAAACACTAAAAAAATATACACGACTGTTTTTTATTCACATTGTAACGCGGAATCGAAACTTCGCCTATGCGGAGTGGAATCCGTTTAATTTCTCGACATTAAATTTTTTTGGTACTTGCTTCTGTGATCCGGCGTTGCTTGAGTCTCTATAGACTTAATTGTTGTATTTAAAGAAGTATTTAAAATCAATAAAAAAAAATATTTGTCAAAACGTGCATAACTTTATCGCAAGTATAGACCATGCTTAATATATGTACATATTTGCTCGTTACAATGCTAAATTTCGTCACTATATCAAATATCAAACGCTCAATGCACATCGATGTAAAAAAAATCACAGAATAACTCTAGAAATTTTCATAACAAAAGGGATTGCATTATCGATTTACCGGTAAATTTCAATCCATTCATCAGCCATCAAAAAATCTGTCAAGTACAGTCAAACATACATACATTTTCATTTATATACAAGACATTTTTTTTTCATTTTAGATTGAAAACACTCTAGAAACTTGAAATGAAATATTAAAAAGAAAAAAAAAGCGATCCGATTTGAAAAAAAGTCAAACTTAATCTCAGAGCAAATCTGATGTTTTTTTTTCATAACACACAATACACGTGCTCCCAATTTGAATGTGGCGCCCTTTTTCGAATTTCCCGTTTTGTTTCCGGCGACAAATTGGACGAAAGCCCAGCCGCTCCGGAGCTAATCAACTATTGAATCCGTTTTTGTTTAACCCTCCACACAACGCTCGCTTTTCTCTCTCCCTTCGACCGCATTGTGATGAATTACTACAACGGGTCGACTTCAATAGTGATTGATTAATCTCCGGACCGGACTCGCTTTGTGGGGATCCGCGAGACTCGAAAACAAAAAAATATACCCACGGAAAAAACCAGAAACTGGAAAAAAAACGAATCCACTCTCCGAGCGATGGGATGATTTCCGAAAAAATTGAATAAGTGCGAGTTGAAATATTCCACCGATGCTTTATGGTTTGGAGGGTGTTTTCCGATTTTCTGAATAAATTGTGTTAAAGCGGCGAAGCTTGACCGAGTGCAGGTTTAAGACGGCACAGTTTACTAATGGTTGCTAATTATCATAAGTTTGCTTATCACACGAACGTTCAGCTTGAGAATTTTCAAAGTGCGGTAACTATTTTTTAGAAGAAAGTCATTTATTTTAATTTTAAAAGTTTTCGTATTATCACCTTTTTTTTAATATTATGTAATGTTTGCATGCTTGCATATTAAATTTAGTCGAATTTCAAAATTAAAAAGAGCGGTTTATTATTTCGAAATTTGACGAATAAAGTAAAACGCTTTTCAAACAATGGAATTTTAATATTTATCATCATGGATAAGTGAAGTTTTATCGATAAATTAATGATTCTATTTCGTACGAATGTATTGTATGTATAAATTATCGAGTCGCGTGTATCGAGTATTCTGAAAAGCGTATCGTTCGAACACATCCTGTGTACGAAGACTGTAGATAAACGATAACTTTTTCATAAATATTTGATTTCGGTTTTTGTTTCGACAGGTAATTGAGGCAAAATATTTCTTTGAGCAATAGAAAGTTTTAATTCAATTCGCCGAGTCGAATTTTGCCAGCGCTCAACTTTCTCACCGGAGCGAATCCTTCGGGTTCGAGGAATCGATTGATGTTACATTGCCACTATTCTGCTAAATTCCCGAAATATATTTTGAAAAATATATTCTTTGAGACACTTCTTCGATATTTCAATTTATTATATCATCGAGATATCTGAAAATAACAACTATATACATATGTACATATTTGAATAGCTCATTTCATGAATAAAAATGTAAAACTTTTTTTATATAGCTACGAGTATGTATCGTTGTTGAGTATGATGATATACCAAAATATTACACATTAAACATTATTCTTGTTAATATATTACAAATATCAGTAATAACAAAATAATTATTGAGACTTGTGTTTTTTGTTTTCGCAACTTATTCATGTTTCCATTTACATAACATTTCTACATTTCGTCAATATCAGTGGAGACCTTTACCAAGTCTCTACGTGTTAGATTCATATTATTACAATTCTAATAAAATTATTATATTTTACTACAACTTTCAGCTACTATCGTAAATTTTACAAATACACATAAAATCTTGAAACAAAGATTATTCTACATGGCCGGACACTAAGACGGTTTAATACACTGATAATTTTCTCCCCCATGCTTTGAAATTTATTGCCGTTCCGCTAATCTGATATAACGGGCAATTAGGATTCCTGCTTCGTTCGGCGTGGGTGAAGCCTTAATTGGTCGAAACCTCGACGCTTTCTCGCCAAGCGAAATGTAAGCAATCGTTTAGCATAAATTATTCCCAACCCACCCCGAAAATCGGTTCTATGGTGTTGGATGGATGCTTAAAAAGTTTCCCGTTTGTCTTGGCCCTGGGCGACATTAATTATGTGTCAAGAGGACTGTGTCGCTTCGTGTTAAAGGATATTCGACAATGCCGAAGTGGTAGTGAATATGGTGTGATGGTATTTGGTGTAAGCAAGTGGGGGTTGTTGGCTAATTTCAATATATTCATAACACCGGGGTGTGTGGGGTTGGATGAATATTGATTGGAGTGGTTGTCAAGTTATTAGATTAGTTCAGGATGCATCTTATGTGAGCGTCTGATGAGTTTATCAAATTATGCATAATTATTCTGATACATTAATTAACACTCAAATTTATTTAATTGTGTGCTTCAGGAATATATCATCATGATTTAGAATCATGCTTTTATATTCTTAGTAAAATAATCTTGCATTTTACTAAGCTCTATTTCATGCAAGATTTACTGGACAAACATTGCTCGAAATGAAATATCATTACAGTAAACAAAACCGAGACTGAAAAACACACATTCTCATGTGAAACTTTGTATATTGATTTTTTTACAGTAAAGTTCAAGGACACTAAGTAATAAAGTTCAAACAGACGACATACCAGAAGTGTCAAAATCGATTGTTTGTACGCACCTAGTAATAGTGAATAACCTTTCCGCTTTTCCACATACTTTTGTCTAACCGAACCTTTTCCAGAACCACGTGCAGGTCTTATGAAATATTGGGCAATATATATACGAAGGGTTCAAAACGGAGTATGAGTTCGACCCCGATGAACCTTCGGAAAACGCTCCGTCGTCTTCTTGGGCTGAGGAAAATCTTTTTGTCAGTGTGTGCACGTGTTTCGGTTTATTGCTTGATACGATGTATTATATGTATGGGAAAAGCTTCATATTCTAGTTCTCTCTTTGATAGACGATCTCCGAACGAGGCCTAAATACGCGGAAAAGCTTTCGCTTTGTTTATGTGCAAAGTTGTGCGGGCTTTAAATAAAATAAGTTTTACGGATAGCTCTCGATATTATATTAAATAAATATTATTTTTTATTTATGAATCGTGTATTTCTATCATAGAATCGTAAAAATAATATATGTTAGTTTTATATTTACATATTGGATAAATAATTTTATATATCGTAGAGCTTTTATTTTCAAGCTTAGGTGTTAGAGAAAATGATTTAATTAATTTTCGCGTCTTCAGATGTCGAATATTATTTTTTCAATTTAAGTTTGCCTGAATTATATGAACAGATGACTGAACAAATATCCATTTTCGATGTTGATCCAATAATTGCTTTCGAATATTAAACGTAAATATAATCCGAAATCTCGGAGACAAATTTAAATACGAAAAAAACGGAATATTCTGAACTAATTCAACTTTGTAAAGCAACCACTTTTGAGTGTTTAAAAAATTCAATTCGATGTAAATCCGTTCAGTGCGAAAACTTTATAATTGAATGAAAATTCTAAATTTTCTCTATCTATAGCAAAACGTAAAATAATAAAATGTTTCTTTTTGTTGTAATTCATTTTAAACCACGATTCTTAAATAAACTTTGCACGAAACGATTAAAAAAATGTCGACACTCGTATGAAATTTTCAACACGCAATTGTCGCTAAATACAAAATAAACAAATTGCAAACAGAATCTATCTTTTGTGCATACGGATTAAATTCATTTGTGTTATAATTACGATTCATAAGAGAGTTAGTAGGCTGTTCATCAGCCTCCGTGACAGAAATATAAATGACAATTTCACAAAAGGGATAATCCCCTCCGTTTTTACGTCGTTGTGCGACCATTTTAAATTGAACCTTCCTTCGACCCCTTCTTCAGCTCTTCATGCCTGGACCTTGTCTCGCAGTCACTATCAAATAAATTTTAATTAATAAGCATCCCTTTTAACTGGATATAATTGGACCGTGACCGTGTCGCGTTCGAAACGAACCAAAGCCGTTAATCAAAGCCGAGCCAACCCACCCAACAAACAAATCGTAAATATTAATGTATTATATAAAGCGACTGTTCTTATTTCGGTCGTTCCTCTGGGATAATTCAAGAAAATCGCATCTGAATGATCAATTTAGAAAATGTTCTAGTGTCATTTATTTATTTTACAAATTATGATTATAAATTAAATTATTTCTAATTAAAAAAAATATATAAATTATTAACTGATTTTTTCTATTGAGTTCAACAGCTTAGAAGACGTGTTATCTAAATCACAGCATCGAACTTTAGAAAAAAAAACGCTAGTTAAGTTAAAGTTTAGTTGTCAGTAAAAATAACTTAGTTTAAATAAAATTTCAGTCAGTAAGAGTGATACAAACAAAGTATTTGATTATTTTAAAACGATAGCGAGTTTGTGAGTCGATTCTAGTTATACATGAAGTGTGACAAAAATTGAATCACGAAAATATTAAACTATTTAAATATAGAAGAGTTAATATTTGTTTATGAAAACATTCAGTTTACACGATAATTTATATAATAGTTTTGCCGATATTATTGTGTAACATTATAAATTTGTACTCAATCAACCAGCTAAAAACCCATCGATTTAAAAATGCTTTTGTAACGAAAAAATATTGATACTCGAAGCACTAAACTGCACTTTGATATATTAAATCAATGAAATTTCTTTTTCAATTAATTTTTTTATCGATAAAAAAGTTGAATAAGCATTCTGACCTTCACTTCTCAATTATTTGAACCGATCAATTGAATAAACGTATCAATCGAATCAGGAACAAGCCTAATACGCTTTACGTGCTTCAACCCTGAGAACGTTGACCGTGACGCCAATAATTTCCAAAAGAGGACCATCCCCGTTCTTTATCGATCGGACAGGTTACTACACATTTGAAGTTCTCCCCTGAAGCTTTTATTTTTTCATTTTATATCGTGTTGTATATCGAAATCGGCCGAAGTGGGTCAATTCGGAGAACGCTAGATTGAATCGTAATGAGCGTGCTCGAAATGTACAATTACGGGACGGAATTACTCCGCGAATAAATTCGTGGGGCTGTGTGTATTTAAGGAAATGATACGTTACGTGTTTCGAGATTAATACACGAATCGAATGAAATCGAGTGTTGTTGTGAGGCATTTACGTGTCGAGTCTAATGTGCTTTGAAAGAACTCGCGATTAAAATAATTGTCGTTTTGTTCGTTGGAGAAATTGCTTTATTGTGATTTTCTTGAGAATTTTGAAATACGTTTTGTGGTTGAAACTGGAAATTAAAATAAGTAAAAGCCATTGAAAAATATCGGTTTTGATGAAACAATGTCAAATATTTGTTTTGAATAGCAAAATTTCAATGAATCTTCTTATCTTGGATAAATATTTTTCTAGACGACTGAAATTACAAAATATTTTTTATATCTCCGCAAGTTTGTGGAGTATACAGCGAAGTTATTCAAAGTAAACTCGCAGTATAAAGAATTTTTAGAAGACGGATTATTCGTTTTGATTAAATTTGTAAAATGACAATATTTACATTCACTTCAAATTCCATCATTTATGAAAAAAATTAGTACTCGAACAAACGAAAAAAGTTTCGCGTACCTACACTTCAGTTCAATTCAGAAAAAAAACCAATCGACATCAAACAAATAGGTTAACAAAAAAACTTTTTAACTAACAAACCCGTCGAAGCGGAATCATTACCCGAGATTAGTTCAATACGAAGCAACGATTTTCAAGCTGGAGAACACACTAGATAGTTCACAAAACAAACTTTTCCGCACACACGAATAACTAACGGTCAGTTTTTCCAGCTCTGACCACCACACTAATTGTTCGCAGAATTTTCCTCTCGTACAATGTTTTTTTTCCGGCCGATTTTTCCGAATTCCCATTCGATACCGGAATAGCGGTCTTCTATCGCGCATCGTAGCAATGGTTTTCCGATATTTTGCCGCCTCTGTATGCGGGTATCGGGTGTTCCTAAAGCATTTTTACGGCTGTTTGAATAACGTTCCGACACCGCCCCTCTATCTTTTGGTCTCGGTTAGATCGAACCTCGTCCATTATACGACCAAAAGTGCATTTGAATTTCAAAAATCGACTAGTTCGTAGGTCGACTGTGACGATTCCTCGAAGCGGGTAGTGCCGTTTGATATTAAATCATCGGTAAAGAAAACAAACTGAAGTTTGAATTTTATTTTCAAAATGTACTCTAGATGTTCGGTTGCATTGAAAAATACTGGCGAAAGTTTATTTTGTTTGTGTTTCCATAAAATATTCAATGTGTTTGCTATTAGTAATAGAATTTATGAGCTCGAAGCTCATTTTTTGTAGACTAATAAAAAAGAGTCACTAATATTTTATGTATTATAGTAAACGTGAAATATTGAATGATAAATAGTCTCGAAAGCGTTTATCGATTTATGGGGACGTATTTTCGCGTTGTTTTTCTATATAAATCCTTTTAATACAACTTTTATGTTTAGAAAAAAAGAAATCGTGCGACGTTATTGAGAATGTATTGTAATCAATCTTTAAAATCGACAAGGAAATGGCGTCATTTGTTCGATACGAAGGCGACGTCCCGGATATGATGATCGTTTAAGTTATAAATTTCAAGCATTCACATGGATATTTTTCACCAGTCTACCTAATATCTGTAACTAGACAAGTTTCAGATTGCTTTAATTTAATTTAATATAAGTCTGAACGATAATAATACATCATACTTCATAATAATAATTGAATCTGATCTTCAATAAAATTTGTTATTCTAATAGATACGAAAGCAAATAGCAATTTGCTTGATTTATTTTCATCATATTTGGAATCGATACAATTGTATTACTTAACTTACAATGATTAATCGTGTATATTATTAGCCTAAAAGACATATGTATTAATACTATCAATTGAACTAAAAATAAGATCTAATTTATTACAAACACTGACGATTTTTATAATTTTCTCGATTATATAGCACACCACTAAAATCTGAGCAATTTTCGCACAAATTAGAACCGAATCTGCAAAACAAGACCGATCCAATTGCAAAACAGACTTAATGATACACGATCACGCATTAATTCATCGAGTATTTATCAGTAGGGGCGACCCTAGAGCAAAACAATGAAGGTTTCTAGAGCAGCTCCAACCCCATTAGTCATCCGAGTCCCGAATTTAGACTACAACGTTTCCTCGGGCAATAAATAAAACGATCATATTTTTTCCATCGTCTCCGTGTAGTTAAGCGACGAAACAGATAGAACACGTCTCGTCCGTAAATTATGGTCTCATAAAAGCTCGCGAGAACAACGAGGTGCCCCCTTCGAAGACGACGAGGGGCTTCGAAGGCTTCCACGGTGCCATTTGTCGAGGTCGACAACCGTAAATAATCCGATAGATGGCCTGAAAATGTTTATCAGCCCTGGTGGTGAGAAAATGAGCGTTTTTATGTATAAAGAGGGTGAGTTTTGCTGTGCGCTTTGGGGGAGTTTCGTATGAGGCTTTTGAGGTGTTGGATTGATTGTGTGATTTGAATGTGGATTTAAGATAGCTGTTATGGGGTGCTGAAATGATATATTGTCAGTTTAAAAAAATGTGTAATAGGATGTAAGATAGGGGAGAGTTTTGCTTTGAGCGTGGGGATGTTTAGAATGAGGCTTTTGATATGTCTCATTGATTATATGATTCGAATGTAGCATTGAGATGTTTTTGGAGTTGTTATGATTTGATATGGGGCTTATAAACGATGTTAAGTAGTGCCTGAAAATATATAATAGGGTACGCTTTTAGGAAATATATATGTATGTAATAGGGTACCCCATTGAAATAATATTAGACTCGTATCTTTTCGATACTATGTAATAATCAGGTTACATATTCAATATGGTAGAATATAAATGATTTTGAATAGGTATATTTAGCATTTTGTGTTGATCTAAATAACAGAGAATTCTTAAATAATTTTCTTTCGAATTCACAAAATCAATTTCCAATCGAAACTCTGCCGTATTTCAGCCGTACGAAAATAAACGTATCCGTTCTTTCTCCGTAAAATTCGACGGAATAAAAAAAAACAAAACGGTCAATTTGTATTGAACGTTGCCATTTTCCTATCTAACATTCCACTCGCCTGACTCGCACATTACCTTTATATTCGTAATATAGTACGTATTTATTGGGCATTGCTAGATTTATGTGAATCGAGCGTTTTGCTTGCCCTCACATTTTCTCAGATCATTCTCGAACATCGCATAGTCATCTTTCGATCTTCGGCACCTACTATTTCTCATATTGCCACCCGTCAACTTTATTGAAATATAAAAAAAGAAGATATTGCACGTTTTTGCACGTCTGCGATTTTTTATCCGTTGCGTTCTTTCATTTTTTGACGTTTATCAAGATTCTCATTGAAGTGACAATCGCGAATTCACACTATTCAAGTTCACAGAACAATGTCTTTGTCGAGTTTTTCATCGACAATGGAGTACAATGACGCATTTGAGGGACTTGGCTTATAGCTTTTTGTTGAACTTCACAATTGCCACAAGGCTGATTAAACATTTTCTATTCAGACATAAAAACTTGTCTAACATATTATATTTAATAAAATTTCATTCGACATTGGAATTTCAAGTCAGCTCGCTAAGTAAACGGGTTCTGCATATCACTTTTTCTTTCTTCAAAACCAATTAAAACTTTTCAAATAGAAGTTTTATAAAAGTTATTGAAATAACACGAATAAATATATTTTTTAATTTATTATTTTATAAAAATATTAAAGTAAAGGCACCTGTATGTAATTAACGCAAAGTGTAGCGAATCTGCTATATGAGATTACGTTTTCTGATGATGAAGCAGAGGCTGCAGCCTCAACTAAGGCTAATGTTAGACTTAAATCCTTCACAAGGAACAATTATTGTGACACAAAACCCATTAGGGTTATTAGGCATCGCTTCTAGTCTCCATGAACGTATCATGCTTAGCTTAATTGCTAATTTGTTTATACTCACAGCTCAAGTAGTGATTTCTTTTTTTTTTCAATTTCATTAATTAGAAAAATAAGAAAGTTGATTTAATTCGATTAAAAGAACAAATACATAAATAAGACTATTTGAGCAATTAGATAGATAGTGTCTACAAATAATTTCCTATTTTTTAAATGTCACTTTCTAGTGGGTTTCAAATAATTGGTTTTAAATCCGCGGATAAACGAATCGTGAAGAGAAACAGAACGATGCGATAATACGCTGAGATTGCTCTTGGACCGAACATATGTGTATGAGAATATTGTATTATATTAGCTAAACAATTTTAATTTCAAATATTTTGTTCGAAAAATATTTAGGAATTATTTTAGAACTAAACCAGGTATAAATAATTAACCATGTCAAACTTTCAACTGAAATGAATATATTATGTATTCTAAGCTATTTCGTAAGAAAGTTTCGATCTAAAATCACCAGAAGCTTGAATTTAGCTCACTCGAATATTAAACTGGTCAAAATATATTTACATCATCCTCACAAATTCTACATTTCACTTACGTTCAACCTAACTAAAAATACCTGACACAACACAATATATAAATAACAGTTTTCGTGAACAAAAAAAAAATAAAATTCTTGAGTTTGAGCAATTTTTTTCCTTGCGTGTATCAAAAAAATTACAACCGCCTGTCATTTGAGTGAGAAAGACAAGGCCTCCATAAGTAGCTGACAAACCATCAATTTGAATGGCTGAGAATTTCACATCACCATTCATTTCCACTGCGAGATAAGAGCTGAAAACAGCCCGTGCATGTGTACAACTGAAACGAGCCATACTCTCATACTTGGGGTGACCATATGTCCCCTTTTCATCGACCATATGTCTCGTCATTTTTGCGAAGTTGTTTTATTTGTTCAATTTTGCAGTTCATATATTTTGAACGTGTTTAGAATGTAAAAAAATCAGAAATAAAGAGAAAAATTTTCGTTTTCGTGAATTTAAATTATAATACTAGTTAAGCTATTTGAATGTGTACATTTTAATAAAAACACATTTTCAGAATTAAATCGCTTAAAAGTTAATATTTCATGAAAATTATGTTTTAAGGATTTTTATAAGTAGCGAAAAAAATTTTCGTCTACGGCGCTATTTTGGGTTTCAATAAATGAGTCTTTCAGAGCTAAACGCAACTGACTGCTTTGTAATAAGTCGATGCAAACAAACAATCGTATTTGATACGTTTTTAAAAATTTTCTTCATTGTTCCATTTTTCGATATTATAAAAATACAGATTTCATTTATAATAAGCAACGGATGTGGTCAATTTATATTGAAGTATCGACTCAATTAAAATGGCATCTGAAATAAATGATTTATTATCCGGTGGGCAAACAAATTTAGCTATGTATTTAATATTATTTTTCAAGAAAGACATTTCACGATTTGACATTTGAATTTCATTTTTGCCAAAAAGCCACGATTAGATCGAAAAGACTCAGTAGAAGGAGGGTGAAAATTATCCCTTGCGTCTCGTTTTGAGTATTACGGTCACCCTACTCATATACCATCGAACGTTTTAGAAAGTACTCACACCGAGAGGAGCTCCTCTCGCTTCCCCATTTTTGTGCCCGAACGTTCGCTAAAGGGAAATCCATTTTCTTTGATGAATATGTATGGCTCCGTGCCCGTAATGAAGGTTCGACTCGAGCCGAACACATATTTTACGATTTTCCTCGGCAGCCTGCGATATCCCTTTTTATATTGTGTGCGTTCGAACCTTCGCTTTAAAAAATAAATAAATAAATAAATAAACGGGGGAGCGTACGCGAATGAATGTTCGAGCCCATTTTTATCGATTCGACAAAAGTGTTCGAATGATCAATACGCGAAATGTCTTGTATGGCGCTCAATGGGATTCGACAAGATGAAAGTTCGGAATGTTTTGAATTTTCTTTTTTCAGATTTTCTTATTCAGATAACTATTCGGATAATTTGTAGCGTTTTGTGAAGGATATATTTTAATATTGAATTGAAAATAATATTTTATGAATATATGAATATTGATATCTCTTTGTACTAGTCATATTGAATGACTTGAGACATTTTATTATTATAATTAAAGTGAAAACCCCGCTCATTAAATTACGAAATAATTAATATAGAACACTGTTTTGAGTACACACAAAACACAAATTTATACTTTAAAGACCAATATTTGAAGAGGTCTTCACCATTTTCGTTAACTATGAAATATAAAACGATCACATGAAGAGATCCTCGTGTTTAATATTTGCATATTCAATCGAGTTTTTAATTAATATGTGATTTACAAATTTCTCGGAATAAAATATCATATCGCCCACATATTTACATGTACTTGATAAATTTATTAATACAAATCATTTATATTTTGAGTTCAATAGTCTACCATGTTTATTTTCGGCCTAATAAAATATTTCGCACGAAAATCTACAATCCTCATCATATAATATTCAACGTCACACGCGCTATTCCCATACATTTACGTTTAAAAATAAAACAACAAAGATAAATTCAGCATAAAAACTGAAATATAAGCTATTATTTTATCCTATTTATATGACGTTAGATACGAATTCAATACGACACGTAAATTCCGTTCACACCGAACACATACGACATAAACTATTACAGTTTAACAAGCGCGATGACAGCGAAACTCGATAGCAAACAAAAACAGATCGTGATCTTTTGAAAGTTGATCTCATTGAAGCTTTCACGCCACATTTCAGCTTTTTCGAACCAACCGATAACCATTTACGTAGTACTATGTCTTTTTGTATACGATCCGAATACGTAAAGGGATAATAGCGAAAAAGTGAGCCGAATGAACTCGAGGGTCGTATAACAATAAAACAATATAGTCAATGCATCGATTCCGACTAAACTTTTCTGTCAATATACGCACATGTATATTATATAATGTTTTTTTTAATATTAAAATAAATATATTGAAAAAAAAATCATTTGAAAATTAATGATAATGCTCTTTTGTCACAGTCGATTTCGTGGAACATTCTTAAAAATAGATATTTCTCGACAAAAATACATTTGTTGTTTAGCTTTGTTAAGAAAAAATATATTCATCATACATATTATAATAATTGGATCATGTTTAGGCTTTTTTCGATGCGGCACAAGTTGTATTGTGGAAATCTGATTTGACATTGCGTGTGCTATTTCGAGCCGCATTTGATTATTGCGCTAGTAACTGAATCTAGACAAAAATATTTAGATATCAAATAATAGAATCATGCGGCATTTTGTTATAAAAATACTCGAAAGTATCTATTTATACGCGACTGAGCAATGTGAAAAAGTTTAAGCATTAAAATGTCTCGCAAATGTCATCCATTCAATGGAAAATATGTAAATATTTTACATTTAAAAACTAAGATGGATATAAATTTATCGAGCATAGAAATCTCTTCTTAATGAAACGAATAATTTTCAAATGAAACTGAGTACTCAAAGGCTCACTTTGAATCCGATGCACAGAGCTCTGTGGTGCATTTCGGTTAATATTCATTTTGAAAATGGTCAACGGCTGGGTTAATTAAAACGGAAACTGAAACGAAGGTGAAGATAGTCAAATATCTTGGGATTCACAAAAGCTATATAAAACGCTGCAGATGCTTTCGTACGCTTTGACGTTAATTAAAATGAAAAAAATCTAGACAATACTTCATTTATACGTTTATAAAAAACTAATTCAAAATGAATGCGTAAGTGTAAAAATCTTCAGTGCACCAAATAACTTTTTCCAAGGTCTGTATATTTTTTTTAATATTTGAATACAAAAACAAAAAAAAACACCATAGCGTATGTATGAATATTTAAACAAAACCATTACGAGCCGAAAGAACGAAGAGCGTCCGCTTAGGGCGAAACTCAGACCGACCGAACTCGGCAATATTAATTTCTACTATTTGAATATTTAATTTCCGAACCGGGTACACTGGTGACGTCTGACTTAATAGCACAGAAGCCCTTAAAAACCCACCCTGCCTCCAGGTCAGTGTTACAAACAATTACGCACGTCGGAGCCGAACAAACACAGCCCCTCGTTCGTAGATATTTATATACGTAAAGATGAGAAAGAAGAGCAAACTGGCTGCTGCCCTTTTTGAATAAATCAGCTCGGCCGAGATTTACATATTTATTTCAGCCTGTTTGTTTTTCCAGCGCCGGCGACTAAGGCTTTTAATTGATAAATTGCTCGTGCGTTGATGTTCTTTCTTCTTTCTGGGATTTTGTGTTTAATGGTTGTTGTCGTTGTTCGTCGACGGTCGGAGTTTGCGCAGATTTTAGATGCTGTTGTGTCAACTATGTTGTTGAAACATTTTCGTTATTCGAATCTGCAGCCTGCTCTAGATTCATGCGCGATTCACGCGCGAATCGCGAATATGGGTGATTTTTTATTTGCCGCAAAGTTCGTGAGTGAATTGGATATGAGTCAGGAACGGGATTATGATTTAATTCGCACTATAATATTCATATTTCATCATTCATTGTTATGAGTTTTGCAATCGTGCAGAATCAGAACTTTTCCGTTCTATCTAAAGCTATTTGTATCGAGTGTACATATAATGAGGATTCGTCGCAATTAGTCTGAAATTAGAATAGTGAAGAATAGCAAATGCAAAACTGCAGTTCTCACGTTCTGATAAATGTTGGTACTTTAACATTTTCAATTAAAAGTTTGACAAACTGTTGGCGTTGCACACGAATGCGAACCAATTAATCATAGCTAAAGTTTCGAATAATTGTTGTTTAATCTTAAAATATCAGATTCTGACTTAAGCAATTAGAACTTAATTTAATTTAGTAAAGAAAAATTAAAATGTATAATAATAAAAAATAATTATTGAAAAACTTACATTTTACAATAACCCTATTACGAAATTATGAAATCAATTTAATCAAAACGACATTTAATTTCATTAATTTTGTTGGAATGCGTTTTTCATTGAAGCACTCTCCAAAGAGTTCAGATCAAATGAAAAAAAAAATGTACACAAAAGTGAAATTTCGGGAAAATGGATGTTAAAGATAAGCCGCTTCGAAAGTGAGACGGGAAAAGCGTAACGAATAAGGGAGGTCGTAATTAAAAATATCGATTTTTCATTACGAAACGTTCTCTATGTATTTATTACTATACAATCCTTCGGTGAGAAAGGAACGAACAACTCGAGGATAAATGTGATTAATGGTACGCATTTTTGACACATTTGAACCGTGATAAAAAACAACGATATAAAAAGTGCCTATGGAAAATTTTATACACGCTCTCGCCTACGAGTGAGTTTGGAAAAATCGAAATTTTCGGTGCCAAATTTTATTTATTTTCGATGGATGCTCGGCGAAAGCTTTCACCAAAATTACTGGAAAGCGTTTTCTCTCAGAAAGAAGACCGTAGAGAGTGGAAAATCGAATATATGTGAGGAAAAGCGAGGAAAAATAACGCTATGGGCCTCGACTTTTCGCCTTGGCTTTTCTACGATTTTCCGGATGCAACCGTTGCGCAATCTCGACTTCTCTTCTCATTGTTTGTGTTTGTTTCTATGACCATGGCTACATTACATTTCAATTCATTTTTTTTATAAATGTTCCTCGAATGTGAAAATATTCAAAGAGAGTGCCTCTCGTTTGAATATTTCAAGTTATGTACTTATATATGGTCAAAAACTGATATAAATATGATTTCATTTGAACCTCAAAGGAATTTTTATCTAAGGAAATATTTTTAATCTTTCTATTAAAATCCCTTATTTAAAACATCAAAGAAAAATCTGTGTAATTAAGCATAAAAACGGGTCGTTCAATTGAACGAACTCGATTGCAGAAAATAATTAAGCGCAGCATTGCACAATCGACACGCCTAATGCGTTCAGACCAAAATCCATCTGACTCCATTTAATTGACTATCAAAGCACGCAGAATGATGATAGGGATACTCAAAGAGAAACTTCTTTCCATCATCTATTTTATCAAATCAATTATTTACATCACATTTCAATAAAATGTGAAATTCGTTAAAATAATAAAACTTGTTAGTAACAACCAAAACGTTAAAAAAGAAAATTAGAAGAAAAAAAAACTAAAAACTTATAACCACAACGAAAGAAATTTCACACCGAATTTATACAAACTGAGAAGAAAACATTCGAAAAGAAACCGAGACCATGGAACGAACCTCATTAGAGGTAATGAGCCAGAATGGCGGTGTCGTTTTAATTCGCTGGAACGTTCGTTTCATCTCGAACTTTCCACCTCTGGCTTATACGTATTATACATACTGCATATTATATATGTATTCGTACAGAGCGATATTTCACACCGCGTTGTAAACGTAAACTTATTTACATACGGCTAAAGGAGGCCGACCCTTTTTCAACTGGGCCATTTCCGTCTGCTGTCCAACCCTTTTAGCGCCGACTTCTTTGTTAGCGTCAAACTTTCATCGTTGAATGTGCGCACATCGACGTTCATTGCCAGCCGAAAAACTAATCGATTTAAACGATCAACGCTTTGTCGTTTAGCGTTTCTTTGATTGGCAACAGGGTGAAATTTTAATCGTCGGATAACAGCCTATCTGTTCAATGTAATTGTCGATTTGATATAATAAAAGATTGTCTGTCGAACTGTTATGCTACACGTATTATTCATTAATTGAAATGTCAGTCTTAAGTATAGTGACGAGATGTTCTTTATTTCGAAAGACAGTTATTTGGACGCTCTGATCTCTGGCATTCATATATTTTGAAAAACTGGCATTTGTTCTTTATATTATAAATTTGTCAGCCAACAAAAATTCAATAAATCAACATTTAAAATGATCAAGACGATGCTCATTGTTAGAAATGTAGCAGTCCTAACCTGACTGTAAATTGATAACCCTAGTTTAAATATTTCAATCGATATAAATAAATGTAAACGATTATTAAAAAAAGGTAATAATTGTCACAATTCGAGCTCGAGCAACTGGATAGAACGTGTTCACAAAATTCACCGACGGCGACGATAAACTGAGCAATTATGTATTTCACCATTTTAATTATCGTTGTGAAATTTTCAAAATATCAATTCAATTTTGTTCATCGTATCATAATTCGGTCTTCGGTTTTCGAATTTCGAAGAGAGTCTCATTATGATAATAAGGTATTCTCAGTGAATAAGCGAGTGTTTTGAAAATAATATAAAATCGTACCTTGAACGCCATTAAGATGAAGCCTTTTTTCTCGATTCACTATGCACTCGCGTAATTAAAACAAATTCAATTAAAAATCGTTATTTGCACTCGAATTTTTTTGAGTTATTTATGACAAGTAATTAAACGGCCGATCGCGACAATGGACTGTTACCAACTGATTTAATACGATCACAATAATAAAAAAAGACGTACCTGACACGTGCAACTATATTCGTGAAAGAGAAATATTGTCAATTCGAAATTATGTACAGTGCAATAATTTTGTATAATACGAATTGATTGATAAGTAAATACTAATTTATTTATATCCTATATGAAAATAATTCATTTGTTCAATATTTATTTTTGCGATGATATATTTTTTTTTGCAGAAAAAAACGCTTATATGAGTATGTACCATTTACATACTTTGTTGTATTTTGTAATTATTCGCAGTAAATATGACGGACGATAAGAAATGTTATTATTTTGTTTTTGTTCTGTGTTTATTGTTTTCTTTTTGTTGTTTATTCATGTTGGTATTTTTTTTTTCAAGTTATTTGACGAGAGATTTTCATAGATTTCTTTTATCAAGAGGTTTTTATTTCAGGATTTGTATGAATAAATGAAGATTTGTTATACGTTTTGTGAAATGAAATTATCGAAATCATTATGTTATCTAAACGCATATAATGAATATTAGAATTGCAAATATTCTTCGTGATCCACTTTGATATAATAAGTAACTCAAGACAAAATACAAAAATTACATACATACATATGTAAATTCCTACCAAAACTATTTAAATTCAATTTGAATCAAGCTAAAATATTAAAAATTCGTAAAAGGCACATGTATACTAAAATAACGTATTTAGGGTCTCATGACTATTCAAAATGAACGAACCAATTATCGTAAATCATTTTCGCTAAATTGAGAAAATTTCTTATTTACTTGACCCAACACTTATGAATCATTTCAGCACTGTCCGCTCCAGCGTCTAAAGAGAACTCGAAAATTTCACTCTAGTGAAAGCGATAAATTTTAAAACTACGTTTCGAGAAGAGACTAGATTTATAGTGCGCTTTCTTTCGGTACTTTGAGTGCTCGCTTTTTGTCCTCGACTAAGTTTCCCTGTTTTGTTTCGAATATTTTTTTCACAAAGGGTCAACGAGATCTCGTTCACGACCCATTTATTTATACATTCCGCACGACGAATTCCATATATAATAAAATAAGAAAATATCTCTTAGATAATATGAGATCAATTGAGTTTAATTTATTGTATTTTGAATCGTCTATCTATAATATAAAGTAAATTTCCACGTATTGCTTATCTTTGATGGAAATTTGATTCGTTGAAATATGTTCGGGAAATTATTCTCGTTTTGTATATACTTATTGTAATTCTGGATGAATTTTTATTGTGAATATCAAAAAACAAAGATGACTTCCGCATTAACTAATACGAAAAATACAAAAGATAAACACAACGCGTTTACTACGAAAGGAAAACGTCAAGGCGAAAATGTCTTTCCTCGGTAACGAAGGCGGCCGACTTTATTATGAAAACGGATTACATTAAAAGCATAACGGCGTTTTTCGTCATTTCCATTAATTTAGTTTCATATTCAACTTCCGGGCTTATTTTTTCATGATTTCCTTTTCCCTTAAACCGGCGGGCTCAATAGAATTTGTATCGCTCTTTTAAATGAATTTCCCTTTGTCGTATCGCTCAGGGAATTAATATTTCAAAATAAATTGATCCTATAAAGCATTTGATAGGATCACTTAAGAACTAATTTATTTTAACTGAATAATTCTGAAAATTGAGAAACAACAGGTGATGAATTCGTAAAAGCGCATATTTTTTTCACAACAAATTTTACTAATAGGATCAATTTCAATTTGAAAATAGTCGCAGTATATTATTTGATAATATTTTATTCAACTCGAAATTTTCAATTAAATTGTATGTTAAATACTATTCAACTCTGAAAATATTGTATCGAATAAATTCACTAAACAATAGAGTGGAAAACTCACAGATGTTAATGAAACGCCATTGCAATTAATTTTCAGATACAATGCAGTTATTATAAAAGTGATTAACTGCTACAATTTAATAATTTATTAAACACATTATCAACGTTAAATGTGTTTTTCGATTGATAGGGCGGAAATACCTAGTTCTTTCTAGGAACTCTCACTTTTCCCTGGAATTTTTGTTATCCCGAACGTTTTCAGGTTTTTCCTAACTCCAAACTTCTTCTCACAAGTCCCATACCATTGAAGCTGAATACTATGAAAAGCTTTCACGCAAAGTAGAAGAGAAAGTACGGCTGCTGCTGGCTTATTGCGACACATCGGAAATCATTGCTATTTATCGTTTATTGTATTCCGGCTGCGTAATCGGATATATATAGCTATTTTATTGCTTCTTTGTTACTTTTGTGTTTATTTCTGCTTGTGTTTATGATAGAGCTTATGGTATATTGAGCGTGCTGAATTTTTCCTCGAAGAAAATTGCCATCGGCTTTCCTTTTAATATTCCGAATAAAACTCAATTATCCTCGACAGAATGAAGAAATTCATTTCTATGAAAAATTTCATATTTATTAAAATATTTTTTTCGATCGATCGATTCTTCGCAACTTACACATAATTTAAATTCGCTTTCATGACGAACGATTTTAAAACGAAACGGCGCAGACACGAAATTGAAAAAGCGTACAAGCTCACGACATACTCGGTCGTTTGAAAAGCACGAATCATTTGTTTGCTTCCCTAAAAAATCATTAGCTCGAGTAAACAAAACCGGAAAAGCGGCTCGGCTTTTTCATCGCGATCGTTACGACTCTCACGCGAAGAAGAAAAACTCACGAATCGACTCTACGGTAAAAAGTCGTATCAAAAAACGTTCGAATCCGGAAAAACGACGTTCAGACGGCCTAATATCTTTGTTTCATCAAAAGAAATGCCTATCTATGAACCATCCTTTGATACAGGGTATTCCTGAGAAAGATCATCTTTTTATGAAGTGCTAAAAATAAATCGAAAATTTTCATATAATCAAAAAAAAATATTATCGATTTTAGATCAATATTTGATTGAAATGTTGAATCAAAAGCAATATTTTTGTATCTTAGTAAGCATTTTATTGTAACCCTGTGTGATTCGAATGGATAGAGGAAATCGACTCCATGAAAAGGCTGCGAATTAAGACGAAAGGGTCCGCTAATTTATACGTCCGCTTTTCCCCGTGGAACTCGTTAAATGAAAAACGAAAAAAACTCTCCTTAGAGGTCGTTAATTTGAAGACCAGGACGAAGAAAGAACTCGTGGTATAAGTGAAAGCGAAGCGTCATTGATTATTAGAGCGTTAATTTTCGAGTTCGATCTCCCTTGTTAACGAACACTTCAGTGTTTTTATAATAAATTTGACGTCTTTTCTTAATTTGATTGAATTGTATAAAAAATAAGAGTTCGTTTGAAACATTTAACTTCGTCGACGAAACAATTGCTTTTGTGTCTATTTTCAGAACATTTTAAACGATCAAATTATCAGTCGTTTTATTATATTGAAAAAAATACTAAGTTTAAAGCATTGCTATAATAAATTAGAATTAACTGTGGAACAGCTCTAAATACCAGAGCGTAATGTGGAAAGTTATTCTTCGGTCGGTCTCGTCTATCGATTGCCGTCACTGACGCCCTGTTTGTTTTTCTTACGGCAAGAAAACTTTGGAAACCGCCTGTTTACTAAAGTCATCCGGGGTTTTGGGAAATCCCACGAGGGATGAGATTTTCCCGGGAAATCATCCCGTCCCGGGAAAGTCTGGGATGGAACGTGGCGACATCGCTCGAGGCTACCGAACAAGTGATAAACCCGAAACTAAACATTGTTTTTCGCTAAACTCATTTTAATACACATGTATCTTTGTAAGTATTTTTATAATATAATGTATAAAAACTCATATCTAAAAAAAAACTGATTATTATGATGAAATACGTGAAGGCTTGCAAACATAGGTATGTAAAGTTTCAACGTATTGATTTATTTTATCTATTTTTTCCAGAATATTCTTTTTTCAAAACTCCTTACGTTTTAGATAATAAAATGATGGTAATAAAAAGAAGGTAAGGATTAATTATGAGATCGTGTGTTCGCATGTGGGTCGCGTTTTTCCTGTGAGCACGTTCTGCGATTTTTACGGGTATTGACTTTGGTTTAACGTTTCTTTTAAATAAATGTTATTCTTTTATGATAAAAGCTTATAAAATCGAAAGGTATCTCGCGTTGTAATAACCACGTGCTTTCGCTGTAAAAATATATCCTGGAAAATGTGGGTATTACGTGCTCGAGCTTCGGCACTTGAAGTAGAACAGATATTTTTGTTCGAATTAAACTTTAACGAAAGTGAGAATTTTTCCATTCTCGTCGATATTTATTTTTCTTCTCATATTGTTTGATGATTTAATGAATCGTTATACCAGTTAACGTTTCATCGTCATGATATTCGCACGTGACTAGATAACATTATGCGGTAACTCCTAGCCGTTATAGTTAGTAATAACGTCATCTGATATATTCTCATGAGCTACATATTAATAATTTTATGTCGAAAATAAACGTAATGAATCTACTTAATGTTGAAATAAATTTATAAAAATATACAATCTTAATAAAATTATGAAAACCATTAAAATCTGAATTCCATCTAAAGTTTAATGGTTTCTTGAAGCTCTGAATATTTTTGAATTTAAAATACAAATTACATTGTAAAACTTCAAACTACTTCTGACAGATTTCATTTAAGTTGTCATTTGAAAAATCGGATAAGATTTGATTAAAAAAATATCAAATCTTACTCGAACTCCAAAGACAATAACAAATCTCAATGAAGAAAATCTACGAAAATATTATCGTCTGCGAAAATTGAAAATCCACCTGAAATGACCGACCTTGAAATCGGAAAACGCCATGAATGCTTTCATAATTCATACGCTTCGATAGCTTACGCTTTTGATAAAATAAATTGTCAACGTGTCGCATAAAGCAAATACGATTATAATTCGAGTCACACGTAGTACGTTATCCGTACACAAGAGAGGAAACGTAGAATTTACATGGGTAATTCATGGTTCGTACATGGGGCGCAGTACAATTCGTTTTTCAGACTCCCGACGTAGTGCGTGATACATTATGGTAATTCTCGATTATTTAGTAAACCGACATGAATCGTGCCATAACAAACTTGTTACAAACTACCAGTTCGGCTCATAACGCCCTTTAAGCGATTGTTAGTTCACTTTCGATTTTCGACTAAGCGATGAATCGACGCGTTCAATCAAATTAACGAGGGCTTGTATTATGCTTTGAATGGAACGTGTAAACAAATTATGTTTTTCCAAGTATTAAATTGATCGATTTTCTATTCTATGATTCTTATGTATTTTTTTTAACTTGTCATGTTGTTGATTATAATTCAATGGTATGACTCAATTGATAAATGAATGCTTCGGTTTGTAAATTTATCATTCACGCAGTTCGAATTAATTATCGGTTGTAATGAATGCCGTATAATATAAATACAATTGGAACACTGACAAATTTGTAACGAGCTTCGTAAATAAAATATTTTATTAGTGTAATAACAACTGAAATTGGATGTAATTCAACTTGATTGGAATTCGTTAGAATCGTAAAAAAATAATGTGCACGTAACAAAGGTCCAACATATAGATTTTATTATTTTAAATCAGTTTATAAATGTGACATAAAACAACATTAATATCAATTTAATTTTATTTGAAACTAAAATTAAACAACAAACCGCAAGTGATTGACAAATTTAAGATTAAGTTATGACCCTAGGAACTAAGAAATTGAGTGCATACGATCTAATTCAACTTCAAACTCTCAACCTCAAACCGCTACAAGCGAACCTTTGACTTTTGAATTGTAATATTATCGATCAAAATTTATCACATACACCTTTTTTCAAACATCTCACACATACAACCAATTAAATCACCCTAACCAAACACTAAAACAACCCCAACTTCCAACCCTAACCTCAAAACGCGACTTCGCGCAAGAGAACCCTCAACACCCCCCCTTATCCCGAACCAAAAAAAACCAAAAAGACACACAGACAAGCAGACACTCATCATCGATCATACAGACCCCAAAAAATGTGCAAAAGAGTGGACTAGAAATCGAAACGAGGTGAAAATCGCGACCGACCACAATGGGGTGCCATCGTCGTCCCGCCTACCCCAAGCGCTCGCCGCTCAGTGGAAGCTGGGCGCCCGGCGAGGCTGCTCGTCTTCCGCCCATACGATCTCTTCGGGGTTTAACGTTTCGCCTTTTCGGTCGTATGTCGGAAAAGTGATTTTTTTATAGAAGCAGTTTTCGATTTGTGGTCGTTTCTGTCCAGGTTCGGTGGCGGTTTGGCGTTTTTTCGCCGATTTTTTCGGTCGAGTGTCGCGTCGAAAGTTTTTTAAGTCGGGCGTGTGGGCGGTTTTTGAATTTGAGTTGATTTTTTTTTAAACTTTATTATTGCGATAGTTTTGATTTTTGAAGGTTTTTTTAATTTGGATTTTGATTGAGTGTGGTGTTGAAAGTTTTCGTCGAACTAGTGGGCGGTAATTTTTTGATATTTTGTACATTGGTTTAATTTTTTATCAAATAGTTTAATTTTGCGATTATTTTATTATTTGAGATTTAAATTTTGATGGTTTTTTATTATTTTTCAGATTTTTTGGGTTAGTGCTCTCAATTTTTTTTAATCTGTCGTATTAGCGGTTGTTTTAAAATTTTGTAATTTATTTGAACTCAATTTCGCATTTTTTTTAATTATTTAGATGTTGATTTCATTATATCAGTGAAATGTGTTTTAATGTTGAATTTTATGGTTAAATACAAATGTTCAATTTGAAATAATTTTCATTTAAAAATCGAATATAAAATTGCACAATACAGGTATTTTTTTTAATTTGATTAAAACAAATATATATATTATATAATGTTAATCAATTATATTTTGAATATTTAGAATATTTAATACAATATTAAAGGCCTAATTTTCTATAATTTAAAACACTTTCCAGTAGTGTAATCGATAGATTTTTTCGTCAGTTAATTTCAAATAGTTACATTTATTGAGGACATAAATCGATATTTTTCTATAAATAATCTCATTATAAGACCACAGAACGATAAATCTAAATAATTAATATCTAACATGAGAACATGAAACTATTTCCCTGATCCGATTATCAAGAATCTTAAATTTTTTATGCGCACACGTGTAGCTGTATGCAATATTTATGAGACGGATATTGTGATTGATTGCATAGTATACGTACATACTTTCAGTAGGTAACCTAGTTAGACTTGAATTTAGATATCAAAAGTAAAATCACGGAAAATATTTTGGTAAAACTTTCACAAAGGCTAAAATCATTAATTACAACTTATAAAATAGGCTGATGAAATAAAACAGTAACTTTTTGCATGAATATTTTTAACAAAAAAACATGGCTTTTTTTTCGAGTTTCACAACATGAAATCGGGGCTGTTACTGAGTTTAGTCTCACTTTCGACTTGTTCCAGTGTAATGTGGAAAAAATATCAAGGGCCCAATATAATAAGCATGGAATCGCACCCAAGAGCCGAAACATTCCGTGAATAATGTACAAGTTTCCATGGGTTATTTATCACCGTGCAAATGACACCTTTAGGCATCGTCTCGTGCTACTTTTGCAATTTTCTTTTTCAGAATTGCTCATTATTAACGCATCCGAAGATAAAAGTTGGATTCTGTTAATTAAATGGATACGGCACATTAAGAAAGAGAACTTTTTCTACGTTCTTTATATGTGTTTTTGTCATTTTGCGCCTTGAAAAGTAATTAAAGTATTTTTGATGTCGTCGAGACGTTATTATGATTAACTTTGAAAGGAAATTTTAAGCTTGCCTAAGCGTCAAATATCTGCAAAGCTTTTCGCTAATACAAAGGTCTCGTTTCAAAGTGCTCTTCCAAAAAAATGGGATGATACACGCTTTTAGTAATGGATTAATTTTTCTTTTGGAAGTCATCTCGCATAAAATTCGATGTGTAAAAAAATATATATTGCCTGGGAACAGCGTATAACGTTTTTAAAGTTGCATTCAAATATATTGATTTATAAAAGTAACATAATATGCTTATTTGTGCATGGTTAGGAAATGACTCAAACTGAGGGTTCCATTTGTAATCCACTCACAAAAAATTCTCGATCCTTTTGAATTTTTTTCCGCAACTGAAATCCCCTGAGAATTACATCGTGAAAAATATTAAAAAAGCCATGTTATCCTGAATTTTTTCAGTCTTTCATAAAAGTTAATATGTTTAACTTCATAAGCTCATTTCTTTCGTATTCATTTTTTTTTCAATTATATAATATATTCATTTCGAAACCTTTATTTCGTTTATCAATACAATTTCAAATAGATACAAATCTTTTGCTTTTCTTCTTTCAAACGAATTTCGGATTGAATGGTTAGATAATTTTGTATTTTTATAACAATAGTAATTTGTACGGATATTTTATTAAATTTCAGTATTATTTTTCATATGAATGAATTCGACGAAAATTTAAATCAAAGTAATTTCCTTGACGGGAAACATTTCTTCATCTCTTTTCTCTTTATTGTGTTTTCAGCCTATTACATTTAGCAAAATGGAATAATATAATATATTTATTACATAAAATCTTAACGATATTGAGTTCCAAATAGAAAACAAGTTTACAAAAAAACGCTACAACGTCTTTGAATGAATATTTCAATTGAAAAAAAATCTTAGAATTTCTTTATAGAATCTTTCCGACAACATAATACACATCACGCAAAATCTCCAACAAAAGCGCGGACACACTTCCATTAGCAAATTAAATTATATTTATACAAAGCCATATTTCATAATTCGTACGATGCTCACCAGCGTTCATCCCTCGTTTCCTTTCATCGGGCAAATCGAATTTCATTATTTTTTCCGCACCGAACTCACGACGAAAAATTTTTTCAATAATTTTCAGTCATGACTCGTTATAAACACGCAATAATACAATGTGAACTTTGAACAGAAAAGTGTACAAGACCGATTCAGACAGATGTGCGAATCTAGCGGAGACCGCATAGTAGTGCCAAAGATCAGTTGTGAGGTGACCTAGTATAAAAAGAGTGACACGAGAGCATATCCTATTCTATATACACACACATTTTGCGAGGATTTATCCTGGGGATTTATTTTCGGGTCCTGCACGGCCATGTAGCTGCGATAATATGAATCCAGGAAAGCTGCTGGGCTTTGCAGCCTTCTGTTTGCTCATCCCCACTCAGATCGGTGAGTTTTTACACTTTCCTTAATCTTTTGTTCCAGTTGAGTTTCAGGCGTATTCGGGAGCTAGGTGCGAAATTAAGGTTGCAGGATAAATGTTTATTTTCGACGTTATTATCGTTACGTGTATGAGAATAGACAACGCGCAGCAAGGAGCGAGCCTTAATGGGAAATTGGAAAAGTTAGAGCGGTTCCCTTATGTTGAGATTACACCGGCTTAGAGATATTTTGAAATATTTTTTTCACGGTTCGAATATTCAATTCGAATATTTTATCAAGCTCTGAATTTGATTTATTTGATAGAAATGTTGAAATATCAGAACATACGCTTAGATGTTTAATAAACTGCCGAATTTTCAATTACGAAATTTGATTGAAATGAAATAAAATTGAAAATGATTTCCATCGTGCGAATTCTTATCAAGCTATTTGATAAAATTAATTCAATTTTCTTTTATAGAGTTACGCGGTGGCCAAACATTTGAGTAAAATTTCACAAAGACGATATATTTTCAATTAAGTCTCCGCTTTGATGTGCCTAGGACATTTTATTCGCATCAGATAATTTTATACATATATTTATATACATATGTTTCAATTACAAATTAGTATAATATTAAAATCATATTCGGAACGATAAGTCGAAACATATAATACACACTTTGAAAAAGAGTGTGAATCAAATAGGGATTTGTTTTCGTTTTCGACGAATGCGTATATTAACATATCGAACGAAGATTATCTGAACCTAAGCTCGACTCGTGTGCTCGGAAATACCTAAAAAAAAAGAAAATCATGCATAAAAAATTTGCTTGTAACAAAATGTATTCCGTATATCCGTTTTTATTTAAATGTACGCATTATGCTAGAACCGAAGTGGCGCGTTACGAGGAGGAAAAAGCGTTCCGAGGAAGAATGACTGCGGAATTTTCATTGTATAATTTTATATGTGGATAAGAAAAATTCGCGCTGTTATCGAGTTAAGGTATGGAAATCTCTCAATGGCGAAAGGTTCAGTTGAAACTCGGTTCAATTCCAGGATTGACAGCGTCGTTGCGAGCTACTGATTCTTATCGGTTTCCTGGGGCAGCACAAAACACCTTTCAAAATGCGAATAATCGACTGCTAAATGGAATTTATGTATTTGAAATAAAATCTAACAAATTTCATAAAATATATGCTCGCAAAAATTTAAGAATGATTAATGAAATACTAAATTATTAGAACTGATCGCAAACGATTTTTCACCGCTCAGTCCATCGATAAATAGCTCAATAAGCAATTAATAAATATGTGAGCAACAATACGAAATTAATGATTTCGCCGCAAGCATATAAGGAGAAAAACATCATTAATGTTACATTAGCGAAACAAAAATAAAATATGATTGATGATAGTTAAGCACCCGTGAAGATTCACCTCAAGTAATCGCGCATGTGTACAATCGAAGCTTTCTACATCGTAACATAATATTCCGAGTATAATATTTTCCCTCTCGGAATTTCCCACGCTTAGTAAATTTCATAAGCGTATATTGTGCGTATATTAAATAAATTATAAGTAAGTGGATAAACGACGGACTTACCAAAATATTTAGCCAAGGTGAAAAACACTCGTGTTTTTGATCATTTGACGGGCGTCACTCGAGTGGCATTTTTCTTTGAATATTATATCCGTAAGCCAAACAAACGCTTTGAATAATTTATTCGAGACTTTGCTGCTTATACTAGGTTATCATAATTTTTAATTTTCTGTTTGAAATTATTTTCGCATCCGACAGGGTTGATTCGATTGTTTGAAATGCGTTAGGTAGACTTATTTCAATATCGAACGAGTGTCAAATGCATTTTCAAATCCAGTAAATCCGTTTAACGCAAACATTTACTTAGTGCCGTTTGGAGTTGAACAGATTAAACGTGTTTTCAAATGAATGATAAAATTTGAAAGTTTGATGTTCATAGATAAATACACGTATTTCCGATAATTAACAACAAGTTTAACGAAATTTATAACGAAAAATAGAAGCAATTTGTATTTTAACATAGTTTCATTCTGAGTGCCGGCATGAGTTTTTTATGAACCTTACTTTAGGTTGCATAATAAGCGTTTCTTGTGCGTCTGAGTGTCGAAATTAATTTCAAACCATTAGCATAATCCACCCGTAAGCTCTAGTATGCTAATTGAATTTGCCGTGTATTTAACGAAACATGTTGAAGGGTCAAATTGTACCCACACTCCCGGTCAGCTCGCTAACTTTTATATGAAAAAAATAATAATACGAAAGATAAATCGGCTATTATGTCAGATTTTTTTTATCGCCTTCCATGTACATTATACACTATCATATTATAACCTCAACACATAAAAGTGTAGAATATTACGACAGAATGAAGTATGCTTCATAGATTTTAGCCAATGGCGACATAAATTATGGGGCCCGAAAAAATCGCACCGAAACGATTTGTCACTTTTTGTCGACTGGTTGAAGGTAACTTTATCGCATCCAATTCGATCAAATCTATATATTTTTCTATATAATCGAAAAGAGTCAATCCAATTTTCATGCGAGTGATTGATGAGCCTCGGAACTTTCGCAAACTGGACATCGTTCCACGCAGAGAACCAAACCCCGATCCAATTTACGACCCTATAATAAATTATATTCAAAGTATTCTTAGCCGAATAAGGGACTAGTGTTGTTTTTTAATTAATGCGCGTCCGAAACGCCATATTTATATAGAAGGAACGCGAAGCGAAAACGCAAATTTTAGCGTCTAATCCTCGCAATTTTGTCAGAAAGAAATTCTGACATTTGCAAATCCCGAATGATATATATTTTCAATCCTTGCGGCCCGGGGGCGAAATAATTTTTCACGGAAAATGATTAAAACTTTAACACAAAAGGAAACGTTCGTTCGGAAATGAAACATTTTCTTGTGGCGCGAAGGGAAACAAAGCTCCTAAATCACACATAAGCCATTTCGCATGGAAAGAACACGAGACCAAAGCCATTTTCCAGAGACCATTTTTCGTTTGTAGTTTCCGTGTTTAATTACGGACTGATCGCATCACGAGAACGCGCACAAACAAATCCGTTCGAATTTAATTTCTCGATTGTCTGATGTAAGTACAAAGCTCGACGATTTTTTCACGTTTTTTTTTCCACAGATTCGAATCAGAATTGACGAAAATATTTCCTTGTTGATTCAGAGTCGATTGAGTTCAATCAATCATCGCCGATATCTTATTCTCATTCCTTCGATCGACTCTACGACCGATCGAGTAAACATTATTTCTATATTTAACTACTGCATTAGATTGATTGATGTTGATTATTTTTTCAGACATTTATTTACCGAAATTATCGCGTATATCATACGAAATATGCTGTGCTGAAATTATTATTATTTTTATAATCTAAAAATATTTTATGGTTTAATTTGTAATATAAAACACTCGTTAATTGAAACAAAATTTTTTTTAATGATGAATGGCTGAGATGCTGTATACGGCGTCACAATATACTCTTTTTCGTCACTCGTTCTACGAAACATAATTCGTTAAAGTAGTCATTTTTATATATTTTATTCTGATAGTTATGCGTAGTACATGTTATGTGAGGAGTTCGTTCAGTCGGGTTCTACTGAACTATTTTTATAAAAAAATCCAGTTCAGTCATATAAAAAAGCAATATTTCGATATTTTTTACTATATAAATAAAAAAATATGACAATTTTTAGCAGATTCGAAAAATTCGTGCGACCATATCCCAACATCACGTTTCGAACATCTGCGCCACAGAACCGATCGAATTTTCGCCCAATCATCGGGAAATGGGTCTCTTTATTTTGCAGGGACCACCGCGTGAATTCCAATTAATCCTCCACAGCCGAGAGCCAAGATCGAATTCAAAACCCACCCTATACACTACAGGGGATAACCTACAGAATTCCACTGCGATAAAATTCGTTGCAAATGTGCATCGGACCGAAATCGAGCCCGAATAAGGTTTCCGGACATAACCCGATTGAAGTCAACTTCTGCGGAAGCAATCGCGACCAATTTCGGTCAGGTCCTCTTCGGCTGGATTCTGGTTAATGATTCGCCATTAGTGGGAAAATGTGCCACCCTGTATATAATATATCGCGTTATATGTATGGGCGATTGTGGCCCTCGAGTGCCACTCGTCGGACGAACCATTAAAGGTTCGGCCTTTCACTACATTTTTATTATCAATATAGTGCGAGTGCGTAAATTCGGCGATCTATACATCATGTGTTATGCGTATGAAGAGATTTTGTCGTAAAATGAGATATTCAGTTGATGATGCCGTTAAATTTATGTCACAATCATTGTCGTATGGCGTGCATAAATTTTGAATTAAATGAGGTCGTTTTGTTATTTAGAGACATTGAGAAATTGTTATATTTATGATGTCATTAGATTTTATGACTTAAATACGTAATATGAATATTGATATTATTTTATTGAGATACAGTTTTTATGTCTATATATGAAATTTATAGGATATTTCGATAGGTGTGCTAAAATTTTGACGATTAATTAAATCCACATTAGTGAATTTACAGCCTAACCATAACTAAATCACATTAAAAACCATTTGTGGCTATATTACTTATACAACTCGTTTTGTTTCTTTAAAAAAATCGAGTGCTTTTAACGAAAAACCCCAAATACAACAAAAATGTGGGTTTTCAAGCTTTCTGACAGAATTGCAAATAGCATATATGAAATAAATATTTTCATTCGAAAGCAAACAAAAATTGCCGTAATGGAAGACACTTTGTGCGCATCGTGAATAATTTAAAAAATAAACAACTCTCCGCGGGAAACAGTAACGAGAATAAATCTCTCATTTGTGAATCACGACCGATTTGAATCAATTCCACGTGCAAATAAATACATAAGGAAAAAGCGAATTCACGTGCGAGAGGCCGAACAACGAACGAGAAACGCGCGCTACACACACATAACGAGCTTTTCCCGCTCGCTAATTTTCATCTTATTATGGAAATTTCAAAGGCTTTTATATTTAATACATTCATCTGCATACCTTAATAACACTTTGAACTTTTAACCTTGCCGGTCTGGCGCGCGGCTCGACACTCTCGCTACCAAGACGTGGCCTAAGACTGAGAAGAATAAGACGCTCGCCTTAAGACCCGTTGTAAAGTAAGTTCTCAGCCCGAAAGGGTGAAGGGCTCATAAACAAGAGCCTTTCTGTGAGAAAGTGTACCGCGCTTTTCCCACTTTCGGGCAACGTATAAATTTGACTGATGAGATAAAGCGCTGATACGTTAATCTGCGTTCAACTTTCGCGCGAAATTTGTTTTAGAACTCGCGGATTTCTTATGAATCGCGCCTGATTAATGTTTATATGCCGCTTATCACGTGTATATTGAAATCGATTCATGTATTTTTATAATATTGTAAAAAAAAAATGTTGCGACATAAATTTTATCCTTAATAAAATTTCGGCGCATAACAGAATTAAGTGTACATTTTCGACGTCGAACACATCAAATGCTTCGCTAAAAGCTTCGGCGTAATAAAATAACGCACTTTCGATATTTTTCGAAAAATATATTAATTTTCAATAGCAACAAAGGGCGCATATTCGATCGGCTGATTTCCCTAGGACTCTTTAATATGTTTTTCCCGAAGGGCGGACGAGACCCCGATATTACAATCGAATTAATACATTTTGTATCGAAAATATTCAACACAAGCGACTAATGAAATTACGGCGAAGACGGGCAATTAATTACGTTCGACGTACCGTCACCGGCATGAATTTTTAACGAAGTGAAAAGGTCCCACCAGCCGCTTTGAAAAACCGCACAAAGTCGTCCCATGAGTCGGACATTAGTCTCGCTTTTATTATGATTAAGCTGCACCGAATTTATGAAACTTTGACGAGAAATTTTCAGTCTTTTGCTCGGTAATCAGTCGTAAAGTTCAAAGTTATCCGAGTGGACTAGAAGTCTTTTTTCTGTGTCGACTTCTTTACACTTGTCGAACTTTATGACTATTTTCGGTTCTTAAATATTTCTCAGTTTATTTTTATGTAGATAAATAATATAAATAAATCTATCTTGAATATTCTAAGTTATTACGTATCATAATGATGTTTAGAGATAAGCCGAAATCGACATTGACGTTCTGAAATTGTCAGCTGTAAAGACAAATATCAAGCTTAATGAATCATTAATAGTTGAGTATGTGCGATGTATTATCATTTGAGATAATTTATACGATCAACATAAAGGAAATAATTCACATCACTATGAAATTTCAATATTGCAAAACACATCATTAATTATAGACACACAAGTCGATTATTTAATATATTTTTACAAATACCATCGATTTTTGAGTAGAATATGATTATGACCTTTCTTTAGGATCATTATGAATAAATTACCCACCATTTAATCTGTAATCAGTGATATCACACTCATCATACGATTTTGTACATCACTCTTTCTTGCGCATATCTAAACAATAACATAGAGAAACCTCCCAGTTTTTAGACGATGCGTGTTTTTCAAATGTGGAAGTTCACACAGGAACCCATTCCCAAATGGTGTAGGTCTGTACTAATAATGCATGAGGCTTAAACGCAGAAGGCTGCCGCGGTAAAATGGAAACTCGACATTTACATATTGGGTACAAATCCTCTGCCCGTTTTCGCTGTTCTCTTGGCGAGGCGCAATGTTACGGCTTCTATTTATTTTGCGAAAACGCCTAGTCGATGTTTCAAGGTGTGCCTCGAAAAAAAAAGGATTGCTAGGAACCCTCGTCTTGCAAAAAGATCTTTTTTTTAGTCTTTCAATCGTTTCGTAGAATTATCGACATCCGAAGCTGCGACTGAATGTCTACAAGGCAGTTAGTGTTAATGAATTCGGTGTTGTTATCTAAATGATATTGAATAATTTGTGGAAGATGGTTCTAAGGGCTTTCGATTATTCTATAGGCGTGAGTTTCTATTTGAGTTGAGAATTTAATTAATTTATTTCAGTTTCGAATTAACTAACGATACAGTTTTGTTTGTGTACGAGTTTTCGATGTTCTAAAGTTTTGCGTTATTCAATAATTTATTATCGATAATATTATTGAAAACTAACAAATCCATGTTTGGAGTTGATGAAAATATCAATTTAATTCACAAGTCTTTTTATTATAATAATATCATTTATATTAGTTTATGATAAATTGAAAAAAAAAATACTAACAATATAAACATGCTTTGATCGAACTAACCGTTATCATAGAGAAGATTGCATATACGTAATAAAGTAGAAAACGAGTTTCTTATCAAATTATATAGTATTGAACGATAAAAGTTCCGCACAAAATTGAAAAGCATGCAACGAACTTATAATAACAGTCTACAATCGCCGCATAGGCAAAACGCAACGCTTTGAATTCGCCCAGCAAATCGAAAGTTCCGTTCCATTAAAATTTTTCAAAACGATCAATTAAAATGCTTCATTCTCACATTGCACATTGTATCGACGAACAAACACATCAAGTGGTGAAAAAATAACGGATTCAAAACAGTCTGCTATGGAGGGCTAACGCACAATGGAATCCACTCAACGGACAAACATCATCGTGTGTTCACAATCAATCAATCACCTCGTCGAGGAATAATGAAGCTTTTAGCACCGAGTTCCATCCCAGGAGAACTGTGAGAAACGAGCGGACAGGCACATTGCCTACAAAGCCTCAACCCGAAACAAATGTACCACTGATGGAAACTCGCAATATTGTATCACTGCAAATTTAAAATAATACCTGCTGTCTCCAAACGGACTCAGAGATTCTCAAATGTAGGTCTACTAAATGATTCGAATGATATTTATATCTTTAGGTATGTATTTTGATCAAAGGATCTGATGATGTAAGTAGAAGGATACCTACTTTGAATAGTAGAGCATTAGTGTATTAAAAAATATCGCGGTGAAATAGTATACATAGAGATCGTATTATTCCGCTGTGAATATAAAATAAAGGGAATTTGCATTTTATCTCCGTACTTATGCGCAATAAATAATATTGAAATGTGTTCTGTTACATATATTTTTTCTCGTGCGTTGGCTCGTTGTGGTATAGTAGTTTATTCAAATTTGTTACATGTTATAAATACGCTATTGCGTTGATTCAATTGCATTGAAATAAATTCGGAACGCACGAATCCGTTCATTCGATATAATAAATGAAGCAAAGGCTTAAATTTTCCGCATAATTTGAATAATGTACCAAATAATCTGAATATGTAAAAGTGATTCTATATTTATGCGATTCGCGAGCGTTCATATCAAAGATCGAAATTCGTAATGAAAATTTGTATGCGTATTTTATATAATTGAAAATTCTATCTAGTGAAATCTTAAAGAAACTTTATAATGAGTGAGCTCGCAATTTAGATGTGCGTGAGAACATAACGATACATTTCCCAATTTTCTGTAAGAATTATTGCTGCAGACTCAAAGGCAAAACCCAATTTCGAAGCTATCGCATTTCTCAGACGAGACACTCCCATTTAATATCGGTTTCAATCTAGAAACAAACAAATACCCGAATAAATGTGAAGTAGAAAAAAAATGCCCGATCCATATTATCGTCGTCGCTGAGGAGTGTCTTGTTTAACTACCCCTCTCCGGTGAACTTAAACAATTTAACTTTTCAATTATCTTCGAGTCTGTTTCGCTTTTGTTCCAAGACAGACACACGATTCTAAAATACAAAATAACGTGGAAAAAAATGGACGAAATCGGCCAAACGCGACGGAAATGAGTATTTTCGCATCCCTTATTTCATTCGCGAAGAAAAGAATATTATTATTTCTGAGAGGCGAGTCCGTTCTGTTTTCATTTACAAGTTAGATTTCGCAAATTTAGAATTCATTTCGGAGATCTAGATATGATTTTGGGAAATGCGATCATTTTTATTGTGGAGATTTCGAATTACTTAAAGCGAATGCCTGTGTATGTGGGTGAATTGAGAAATGTTAGGCAATCAAGGTTTCGTATGTAACTTTTGTTCTTCGTGCTCGAAACGCAAGGGTGTGCGTACAAAGAAGATAAGGCAAAAACAAACAACGTATATTTTTTAACTCGAATCGTATTCTTTTTGAGGAAAGTTTTGAACAGTTTGGCGAAAGTTTGAGTGGCAATTTGCGGTGCTAGAAAATTTTTATTGAGTAAACAATTTCAAAGACAGATGAGATATATAAATAAATGAATACTACATGTCAGGAAAAAGTACAAAAAAATACAAACTCTCGTTTCGTACAGAAATAATACTACTCTTGAATAGAACTCTGGTTTGTTAACTTTATTAGTTTCAAACAAGAAGAAAAACTTGTATGAATGTTTCTTTATGTTATATACAACGAATATTAAATTCACGTACCTATTCAATCTATAAATATATATTTTTATTTTAAAAAAACATAAACTTTTACATATTTACATATATCAAATTTACCAAAATATAAATCTATTGAGATTATTTTTATCAAACTTCAGTTTCGAAAGATAAAAATAAACGAATCCAATACATTATATGAAATGAAAATCAGAACGAAGAAAATATAGAAACACGAGCAAAGTTTTCGGGTGACGTATAAAAACCAATCAATTCTTTACGAAGTCGATATATTGCAACAGACTTTATTTACTCCGGCGTTGTAGTAAACAAGGGTGAAAATTTTCAGAAAATTCTTTCGACACGTTTATCGAAACTCGTCTTTGAATTTTTCATTCCTTCCCAGGGTTCGGTGATCCATTTTTTCCGTGCTTTTCTTTTGCGAGCATACATCAACCGGGACACGCACATAATTTACGAAACACATTGGAAAATCCCCGTCGTGACACAGGAGAGAACTGAAAAAACTGATATCATTCTATTGAAGATTATATCCCGTGAGACGCGTAAACCGTAAACATTTTTATTGCTGAGAGACCGGCTTATCTGAATCTCGGTTTGGTCTCGCAATTTTTCGCGTATTATAACAATTTTTCCTACCTCTTATAGGGCTTTTGTTCTCAGTTACGGGTAAAAGATTTAGAATTAAATTTCCACAAAAAAAAAAAAATTGTATCAAATATATAGTTCAATAGATGTGAATCGAAAACGATTGATGAATTCAGTGAAAAGAGAAATATAAACTTCGGTAATAATAAGAAAACAAACAAATACATAAATTCGAAAAATCGGTCACATAAATACTTTGCGAGTTATTGGATAATGGCTAAACTTAAATCGTTCTCGAAAAGTGCAATGTGTGTCGGATAAACTGTTATTTCGAACGATATCGTAAGACTTTGTCGATGGGCGATTCATAAAATTGCAGAATCAAACTGTAATAATCTATTCGAGTTTGGTTAGACGTTTTCCGCTGAATCGATTTTAATTTGAAATTTAGTGATGTAGAATTAATTGCGATTGATTCTACTCGAAATTGTTTCTTGAGTTGCATTTATATAAATTTGAATATTGTGAAATTATTATAGGAAAATTTCAACCTCGATACATCGCGGAAGTTTCGCGATTTCATTCGAGATTTGTTTTGCTATTTTGGTTATTAATTTTAAAGTTATAATGAAATTTTGCGCTCAATTTGTAATTCAGATACAAGAAATAACTTATCCGAGTCGGCTATCTAATAGGTTTTGCATATTATCCCTTGGGCAAAATAAGATTTATTATTTGTACTAAAGTAATTATTGGAAGTAATCGATTCATTTATTTTGTGATAATCAAATTCTTTTCACTTCAATAAAACAAATTTGTCGTGACATTTAGCTATTGCCTAAAAAAAATCACTAAATTATTAACATTGAATTATTAAATATATCTCTGTATATAGGCATACAACAAAGAAATATTATTATATTAAATATATAATATAAAATATAAATATATATATATATATATATATATAATAAAAATATAATTAAAATATAAAATATAATATTTTTGAAAATCAAACAAAATTATTTTTTTTATTTAACGAAATAAAAAGTGGATCAGAGTTATTATTTTTGTTCATCTCATACAATCGTTTCGAAAAGAAAGAGATATTTTTCTTGAGAAATTCCCGCTATTATATTTTTAGCAGGCACGAAAAATGCCAACGGAATGAAAACCCCAGGAAATTAAAGGGAAAAACAACATTGTTACCACTAATAAGTAAGTGACACTGAAAACCGGCGTTTTATTATATTTCTCGTAATAAAATATTAAATTGAATTTATTTTTCGTGGAAAAAAAACTTTGAAAGATCCACTCTGAGAAAAATTAAATCATTGCTTTTTTATTAAGAAGAGCTATTCGGAGAATCTGGAATTAAATTATTGTATATTTAATGAAAACCTTAGATTCGTCTAGAGGTTAAATTAGCTAAATATTTGAAATAATTAAGGCTCGTTAATAATAGTTAATAAAATTTTATTTGAAAAGAATTTTTCAGTTGTGATTCAAATTGAAAAATTTTATAAAAATATACTAAATAATTTTTTTGTACTAGAAATGTGCAGCTGGATATATCAAAATTTTATTACAATACATGTATTACGAACATTGTACTCGAATTTAATCGGAAAATTTATAAATTTCGAAATCAGTTCAAACTGAAAAGCTTAAAAAAATTTGACAGACTGATTTCAAATCGAATTAACGACATCGACAACCGAATGATGGACTGATCATACTCGCGGCCGAAACGATCCAACGGAGCGAAACCTCGCGTAATTATTTCCTCTCGCGCCGTTCACTCCCGGGAACGAAAAACGGCATTTTCACAATTCCCGGGACGGCTCAGTGCTCCCTGTCTCCCATAAAACGGACTGACAAACAAATCCCGCTAATTGCCTGTCATTGACCGGCTATAAATCAGGGTTGACAGTCGACGAGTGACCTCGCGAACTAGACGAATTTCCGTACGAATGTGACTAGCGATGATTTACTGTGGAAATTCGACGCGATTTTTCATTTCGAACTTTTTTGAATGCTCTATTTTTCTATTTGCATAAATAAAAGTCAAATAAAGTTCGTATAATATTCATGTATTAGACTCTTTAACGGCTTATTTTATCGAAGTGAAACATTATAGAGTTAGAGCCCGAACACATTGATAGATGATCAACGCACGTTTCCAAAAGAAATCATAATATAAAAAATAAACTTGGACTTTATTTCTCAAAAGTCTCAAGTAATGTAAGGTCACAGAAGCTGGTAAATAAATTAATAATTCGTTCAAAATGTATTGATCGTACGAATATTTTCAACAATAAACTAACTTATAACTTACTCATTCAATGCAGCCTTAACGATATTATTCGATGTTATAAAGCTGATGCGTAACGTTTCGGTAAATTTTGATTAATCAAACCGTATCCTAGTCGAGGTGATTCCATTATGAACCGTTTGTTGACTTTAATGTGATCCAATTTGTCCTAATTGACTTAATCGCTTTATTATCAAATATCAAAACTAGACTAGATATTATCACGGTCGGCAAGATGCTGCAGACGATATCATTTAATTGCTCGATTGGACTGAAAAGGTAAAATTAAACTTTAATTAACTTAAATTTAAAGTGTCGGAAATTCATCTTATTCGGAATTTGAACTTGAATTGAATAAAAAACTGTATGAGTCACTTTAAATACAAAAAAGAGATTTTGTATAAATATGTATTTTATATTCATTTGTTAATGAAAAAATGTCAATAGCTTTTTTCATATGATGTCATTTAAACAATTACAAAAATCCCCCATATAATGAAATCATATAAGGAAGATTTCATATCTGCGTCAAAGGTTAGTTCACTGTATAAGTAGATACTGTACTTGAACATGGAAGTCGATCATGCCACAATTTTCCACGCATTGAATATGAAAATCGATACCAGTGCTTACAGAGAGAAAAATCCAGGGATGGCCTTTGTTAGTTTTGTTTTTCGAACATAAATCTGTAGTTCCCGTAACGGGATTACAATATCGCCGAAATGCGATATAATTCTTCATAGCCCGATGAGTGTCTTGTTGCCCACGCACTCGCACCAGCATAATTATATTTGGCGCGAGTCCCGAAACTCCAACTTCCAAGGTTGGCCAATATCGCATTATACACATGTATGAGGAAATTTCGAATGTATCTGGGCTCAGAGATTGCCAATTTGAGATTTTCCTATGTATAAATGAATATAATTAATATGTCTTGATTGCGTTTAATTTACATAATTGCCCGGTCGAAAAATATTTAGATACAGTGGAAAATTCTCAATTCAGATTCGAATATTTTATCTTAATAATAGACATCTTTTAATATTTATGCGAAATTTTGTAAAAAAATATAAAATATATATTGTACCTATATAATTTAGTAATGAAGCATTATAGAGAAAACTTAATTTAAAGAAATTAATTTTCTTCACATGTTACGTTCGAAGATGTACGGCAAAAGTGAACGCGCATCATTTGTCTAATTAAATTATATCTATTGGTTTTCTTACTTGAGATACGAGTATTAGAGCAAAAAAAGTAATAATTTCTATCTAGATTAGAAAAGCGTTTTCGCTTGCACTATTTTTCCACACAGTCAACCCTCCTTCATATGTTCCTCCCATCATAAAAAAATAATATAAAATTTAAAAAAATAATATAATATGTGAACTCGGAATTTTTTAGTTCATCTGTTCTAATCAAACAAAATGAAAATATATTTTTCCGCACAAAAATTAGCGATATCGAAGGGATGAGTGTACTAACTTAAGATTACCTACTTTATCTGATAGTTTATACAGTAATACAACACTAACAAGATTGATAATAGAAACAGCAAAAATAAACTTATATAATAATCTCCAAGCACAACAAGCGACGCATTATGAAATCCTTGAAAGCACCTGAGCAAAGCGTTAAAGAAAATCAGCCGACAGTTCGTTATGAGCGAGCGACAAACGGAAAGCGGCTTGCGCTCGAAATTACATAATTTTGCCGCAGCAATATTTAACTCGGAGCGCGTTTGCCTTTCGGCTTATCCGATATCCCCCCGAAGGAAAATTCAACCACCCCCTAGAGGAAAATTCGACCGACTTTCGACCCTCCCTGTGTATCGAAACGACACATTCTTGCGGTCCGCGAAAAACCCCCGTGTAGCTTCGAAAGCTCGCTTCGAACGAAATCCGAATTCAATTAAGAAACGCGAATAATGTATAACGCCTTGCATAAGTCGCTCCAAGTCGTATCCTTTCGGCCGGTTCAATTTATGAGTGGAATTTAATTAGCGTTCGAGTCCCACTAGGCTTTTGTGCGATTTAATCTTTCGAAGCTCGCTTATTACACGACGCGATTGTTTGCTCGATTCTGTGAAGTTGGATCGTTTTTTTTTTACAGCGTGCTGTTTGAATTCTTCAGGCTAGTACAAAGAGAAATGTTTTGATTGTTTGTTTATTGTATTGGGTTTGATTTCTTTTGATATTTATTCAAATATTCGAATTTTAATTGTTGGCTGGACGCAATGGATATAACTAAAAAGATCAATAATTATATTCATAGTTAATAATGAGGAATTGAAATTTACAGAAGAAATTCATATTTTTTTATTCACTTCAGTAGCTTCATTGATTTTTTTTCAAAATAAAATTAGTATGCAATGCTGCATGCACTACAAAAGACTTATAATGAAGTAATGTGCTTCAAGCTTAAAATTTTTCAGAATTAACCTTTGTGCATTATTAGAATAAAGAAAAAATGGGAGTTTATTTACAAAGGTGATTTAAATTTTAAATAAAAAAATTGAAATATCACATTTTTTGCACTGAATTGTATGATTAAAACCATCAAGCTCATTTGGCGGTGCAATTTTTTTTTATTCCGCCATTATTTCCCAAAGGACGAATTCGCAGAACGGACGGATTTATAAAGATAGACCGTTCAGTTCGAGATGATTGATTACGCTCAAACGAAAATACACATGGGGAATTAAAGCACTCTGACCAAGAAGATTCAGAAACCCGATCTGAACAAACACCTAAATTCAGACAATACCATCGAGGAAAACCTGAAAACGGCGCGAACGATCCGCTGTAAAATCGGATCGATTGTCGCGTAAATAGAGCTTACGTGTTTTCCGAATAAAAAAATAGTGCTATACACGAATCACTATACCGTGAATGTAGTATTTGCATCGCACACGTCCCAGTTGGCATTGGTACAAGCGAACAGAACCCGCCAATTAGTGATAAACGCCATTCCCGAGTCGTGCACGTAAGCGATCGGCCAAAAGTGCGGTTTGTTCGCTATTTTTTCATTTTGTTTTTCGATTTTATTTATCCCGTACGTTCGAATTTGTTCGCTTTTTGTTTATTTCCTTCGGTGCGAAATCGCGTTTCGCTATGTGCGATTTTTAAATGCTCGAATTCCCGTTGGAAACGAGCGTGTTTGTTCGGTTACGAAACTAGCGCCCATACGTTTGCGAATATTTTCACTCAGATTGTGTTTGCAGTTAAACTTTCAAACGCTTCGCATAAATTGTGTCAATAAAAGTAATAAAGAAGTATTGCTCGTTACCGTGTTTTCATTCTCGAGCGGTCGAAAATATGCGCATATGTACGAATCAAAAGCTTGTGTCGTTTAACAAACTTTTCGTACCTCAAATTGAAATATCATTTAATTGATATTTCTGAAAACCAAATTCAAATTTGACTCGTTATTAATTTTGCAGAAATAAATTAATATTTACTCATTGAAATTTAAACGATACACGAGCGCTAGCAGAAATATGCAAATGTAGGCTTACAGCCCAACGACGCAGAATCTTATTAGAGGGTGGCGATGATTTATACTCGGTTCTTCTGTGAAAAATCGATACGATCGAGAGATCGGTGTGAATTCGGTCGTTTTTGGAGCTTCGGCGTTTTATTAAAGCTTTCATTAAGGTCCATTCATCTCGAGCTTGTTTTCCGCGCGCAATCTCCCTCCGTCGGAACAAAAACCGGATTAATTTTCTTTATGTTTGACGGTGTGTAAAGCGCCAATAAAGCGCCTTTGATTGGCCTTTCACGGCGTGTTTACACGCACGTAAAACGAGAGACAGGATAAGACTAAAACGGTTACCTACAGTGCTGTATTCGGGAATCAAGAACCTGCAATCGAAACTGCATAAAAATTTCAAAAATACTACGAATCCAATTCCATAAATCTATGAATACACAAAGAAAATCTGATAATTTGAAAGCTTTATCAAACATATCTATACATGAAAGTCTACATAAACTCAATTGTCGAAAAAAAAAATTTTTTTTTGGTGACACCTCAAAATTTAGCATTACACCTCTGGTTACTTAGTCTGTACCGCGATATAAACGCTGTTTGTTTTCGTTTCAGACACCGTGACGACAGATGGCAACTTCGTGGAAACATCCACGCCGACAACCCGCAAGGAGGTCACGACAACAAAGGACCCCAAAGAGGCTGCCAGGGAAGCGGCCCTCGAACTTTCCAAGGAAATATTCAGGAACATCACCAAGCAGCTCAGGGAGTCCATCGCCTCGAAGGATTTCTCGCTTTTCACCACCGCGCACGATAATCCAGAGTCCAAAGACGGTATTCATTTTTTACGTTAATTTATCGTTTACTCGTTTATTTTATGTTTATCAAATAATATCATTTACTTTAATGAAAAAGTTGAGCAGCTAAGCTAGAAACACCAAAGAGCGCACAATATCCTTATACATACATACGTGTCACCAAAACAATCGAATTTAATCGATTAATAAAATCAATTTTTAGGAATCGTTTCGTTAATCATTAAATTAAAATTATTCAAATCAAATATTCGAAAAAAAACAAGTCTATATCAATTAATTGAATAAGAAAAATGACTCGTAACTCCAGTCAGAACTCGAACTCGGCATCATGAATAAGCAAAATTGATGCAGAATGTACAAACCTTTTATATCGCTGCACCATTGGTTAGATTTGTTTGTTTTTCTCAAATTTAATTTGTTCGTTAAAATGTATGGTTGAAATAACAAAGCGGTTGAAAATCGGATTCCGATAAGACGCAAAAGATTGCAATCTTGTTATAGAGGAACGATATCTATATAATTGGTGAGCATAGAAAATGTTTCTTTCAACAAACGATCCGTTTTCTTCATTAAATTCAATTATCGACTCTATTTGCTAAACTAAACTGTTTCCTATACATATAATGGATAAAAAAAACATTAAATAGTCAAAACAAAATTCTATAGAAAAAATATTAATACTAAAAATGTTTTTTTTTTTCAAAACCAAACTTGAAGATTCTAAATATTCGCATAACTTCATTTTCGTTTCGCGATTCTTCCCAAACACGGAAAGTATGCTTGCGAACTTTTAAAATGACCCACATACTCCGGTTTATAAGTTTTTAGCGTCATGAGCGCGTTTCATATATAAATTTATTTCTGAGAATTTCGCTTTCTCAGTACCCAACTAGGAAAAGAATTATACGAGAAATTTATTCGTAGCGCGTCATATCGCTTTTCCTCTTTCGGTTCCTTCCACTTTTCACCAACACACATCTTCTTTTTTTGTTCCATTTGTGCTGTTATCATTTCGATTTTCTCCGAATACAGTGAACGTGAAACGAAGAGCCAAAAGCGTATAGTTATACGTATATGTAAAAACCACATCTGCCCCAACAAGTAAACCTACGAGTTGGAACGAAAATGTGTACACTTGATACTCTAAATAAAATAAATCAATTCAAATTTTTATGTATTAATTTTTATAAATAGATTTAAAGAGTATTTTCATTCAACGCGGAAAAGAATCTTACAAAAATATAAAATTCGAGCATATCATGAGTAAAAAAATTTTCGGAACTTCGCTGAAAAATTTTTTCGTCTGTGACCAATAAAATAAATTAGCATATTCGAAAAATTCTATCCATTTCAAAATCAGAAAATAAAATGTAATCTAACTACAGATCTAACGACTTTTTTATAGCATTTCTTCAGATTTTTATCTAAAATACACTGAATTTTTATAGCAACATTTTGAATCTATGTATGTTAGCATATAAAAAACAAAAACTGATCATAGCCATACAATATTATACAGTCATGTCTACGAAAATGTAAATTTCTGCGAAATCAGAGAATCACAATATAGTAATGTATAATAAACATATAAATGTTTAATATAACTTAATAATGTGATGCATAAATGTCATCTATTAAAGGATCGATTTGATAAGATTTCAATGATGAACTGAACTGAATTGTACTAAATTCACTAAATTCTCATGCATTTACTTTATTATGATCGAACTTTACATTTTAATGAAAAAATAAAAAAAACTCACCCAATTCCCATCGATACTTGAAACATTTTGAGAACCGACTGTACCATGCAAGCATACGAGCTGGAAGCTTAGTTCGAGGGGAATTGGAAGGAGATTTACGAGTTGAGTTGTTGTAAATAAAGCGCGAGCTTTTATGTTCGAGTCGAGGCGAATAAAACGGATGAACCGCGAGGGCCTAAGCAACAAAGCCTTTTATGGAAATGAGACCGCGACGCCCCGAAAAGTCATCAAGCGCTTGACTTCATCACCGAAAGTGGAAAAAGAGCGCCACAAAAGTGAAAAGAGCGCTAAGGTGATGTTATGGTTCGTACGCTCTTCAGTATTCAAAGCGAGCTGGGAAAAAAAAGGAAGATTAGATGAAATATTCCGTTTACGTGAGTCATTTTTTATCGAGGATCGCTTAGGAAAATAGTATTTCGAAAATATATTATTGTATACATTTCATTTTTAAATGAAAAATATTTATTTATCTACTTTTCTACATGATCAATAAAATTCTTTGAATATTAATAGTAGCGAGAAATCAATTTTTCTATGCCTCCTCGTGGAATATTCCCACCAATGAACACAACATAAGTTTATTTGTATACTTTGAAACAATAAGAAATTAAAGATAGTCATATAATTATTTTATTGATGAAAAGTTTGATTTCAGCTGAAAAACGTAATAAAATTTAGTTACACAGGAATTATTTTTTCGTTTACTTTACGGTTCGAATTGAATATTCAAGTGCGTACGTACCATTGAAAAGTTGAACGAGAGGCAGAAAAGTGCGTATGTGCGTATGCAAATTTTATTCGCGCTCGCGTAAAAGTGAACTGTGATACTTGTGTAACGCGCTCTCACCTTTCGGATGTTTCCAATCTTTGCACCATTTTACAAGCACCCTAACGAAATTAAAATTTTTACGACGCTTCGTTGGATTGTGAATATATTTTTTTTACGGCCGTTGGATGTTCGTATGTAAAAAAAAAAAACGTGAGCGAATCTCATAATGCATCAGATGAAATCATACAGAAGTCAGGTGTCGAAAATTTTATTTGAATACATTTCGTAAATGTAAATATATGAATATGTGATCGTTAGTGAGCGATGTTTCACTTTCATTCTAAAAGCTGTTTCTTTGAATGTTTTTATGAAACATTTTGAAAACGCTTACATTCCGTAGAGTTTGCCAGTACGTGGAATTTTTAATAATTTTTCAGACCTTTTAGTACTCTTTTTTTGAGTGCTTATGTATATATGGTACTCGGGGCACAATAGGATACCTAATGTTTGAAATTCCTCCGAAAGTAAGATATAACAATGGTATCAAACAAAACTTTATTTTATTAAATAAAACTTAATTTATGATATGAAAATTATTCATAAATATTCTAATTATATTTTTTTTGTTATTTTTTAACAAAAATTTATAAATTTTCCATTTTATCCCATATTTGGAGGCAGAACGTAACATACTTGTTTGTATATGAACCTCATTGTCCCCGTAATGCCACTAAAATGCACTTGACCCAACACTATCTAACATAACTGAACTTAAAATGTAACATAATCTCACTGGATCAACCTTAAATAAAAAAATCAGATCCAACACAAACTAATCAGAATCTTCTTATTCCGATAGACACACGTGATAGTTCCAACGCTAGCACATCTCTCACACAAAATAAATCAGAATCCAATCAATTTTCTCACAGAATATAAATCAAGGTGTTTCATTATATCCAACAGATCTACATCCGTTTCGCCATCAGCCGAAGCATCATCACGAGCACCATTGGGGGCCGTATTTCGACGAACCCGAAGGCGAATCCGGAGTGCTCAACGTTAAGGCGCATCTCGCGTCCGAAGCCCTCCTCAATTGCAGAGTCGGAATGCTTCGGGACAAAACGGTTAGTCATTTCTACTGTGGCCAAATGCCTTTCGAAGGTTCTCGAGGATCATCCAGAGAATAACTCGAGCTGAACGAGGCCTTGGGGCGAACGGCTCGATTTCATCCCCCACTCGAGAGGAAATTCGGCTGATTTGGCCGATATCGATTTTCGTTTTCATGTTATTTTGAATACGGAATGTTTGCTGCTAGATTTTATATTTATGTATGTATTTCAAATCTGATTCGATGTGGCTAGAGTTGGCGAAGCGAGGGAAAGTAGGGTATCTTTTTATTTGGGGGTGTTTATATTCGTTTCCTTATTTTTCGTCCCACTTTTCTCACTCAATGGGATTCCATATGTTTAAATTTAGAATTTCATGAAAATCTAAAAATTATACATTTTTGGAAAATAATATAATGGGAGGGATGAGCATAATAATGTTTCAATATGATTCGATAGATGAAATTTTAATCAAAAATTTGTATGTCATCGCATTTCCTAGCCTTAAAAATATAATAATGTACGTCGGAGCAAATGTAAACGTTATTTTTTCACAATTTTCATTCAATAAAATTTCTAAGAATATGACATTTTTAAGGTTTAAATAAAAAAAAAATAAAATTATACGAGAAAATCAAATAACTTTTGTTTTAATGGAGAAGGGAAAGAAAAACTAATCGCACTTGTAAATACATTTATATCGAGTGATATTTTTCTCAACCTGTAACTTTATATATAATTGACGCATAATTTATTCAGAACCAATTTTTCAATCGACAATTGAACTAATTAACAGTAACTATTTTTTAAATAGAATCAGATACCTAGAATAAACATTTAATTTTTCAAACCTAACTATACTTATGCAAGTGTTATACCAGACATCAACATACCTCAATCTACAGCAAACGACTAAAATCGACAAATAAACAACCGACAATTAAAATATCAAATCTTGAAGCACAAAATGAGCCAAAAAAACATATTTTATTTTATCACACTAAGATATATTTTGAAAAAACCAGGTGACCTGGCTGAGGCGGACGTCCGACAAAGTGCACCTGCTGACCGTCGGATTGACCACGTACAGCGGCGACTCCAGAGTGGCCGTCAAGTTCCAGTATCCTAACAATTGGAAGCTCAGCATCAATCCGGTGCAAAAGGAGGATGCTGGCCTCTACATGTGCCAAGTGTCCACCCATCCGCCCAGAGTGCTGCTCACCAACATGACGGTTCTGGGTGAGCCGATTTTTCTATATTAACCAACTTTGATCCTCAAAAATATATATTTTTTTTAACTTTCAGCGATGTAAATTTTCTAATTTAATATAAAAATATCGTGTAGTGGAAGAAAATCTATCATTTTGCCTGTTAAATGCACCATGATAGATTGTTAGGTCGGTCTAGTTGGTTATCAATTATGCTATGCACTTCGTTTATATTTATAGAGAACCCTACAAAGGTTAAACTTTTGATTGTCAGCTATGTGAGTTTTTCCATCTATAGAATTTTTGATTGTAAATTAACAAACACGCAATAATTTATGTCGAACTCTATAGAAAAAAAAAGTAAATTCGTGTAATAGTAATATAGTATTCATATTATGATTAAAAGATTAGGCCTTAATTATTTAACATAGCTTTCGCGAAAGATAACTTTCTAGAAAGTAAGTGGATCAAAAATTTATAGTTTTTTATGTTAGTGAATACGATTGGTATAGATATGTAGAAGTATAGGATTTTCATTTTTAAAAATGTGAGTCACGCTCGCTTCCGCTAAAATAGATATAATATTTTATCGTTGAGTGAGTTCGATGGTATTTTTGAAAAATCTTTTCCAGTTTAATAACAAAATTAAACGTAAACATTTTTCAGCTTGGAAAAACAAGATAGTTTTATAAACTCAATTTCCCCATCCACGATATTGATACAACTGATGAAAAATTATCATATTTTATCCGAATAGAAAAACGTTTATCTTCCAACATCAATATACATACATATAGTACAAGTATAATGAAAATTCGAAATAATTCATTAATTTCATCGATAGGTATATTAATTAGTTCTCTGAAAAAAATACCGTTGTGTTAATAACTTCCAATTTTAATATGTTCGCTTTCCAAACATAAATATTGTGAATAATTATCACTAACCTATTATCGTTATTTAAAACGAATTTTCTCAAATCTAATCAAAAAATTTCCAATAATTTGAAAAAGCGCAAATTGTATTATTAATCAATATACTCAAAAAGCTTTTTCTCACAACTCGATCAGCAAAAATAACGGCAGATATTATTATAAATCAATCCGTTAAATTGACTCGTCAGATTTCACAGCTAAGGAAGTAAATTCATCTCGGGAGAGCTTCGAACCCGGGTTCATTAATTTAAAATTTCGCGATGTGTTTCATCAGTCAACTATCAAAAGGACGCTTATAAATCATTCCTTTTTCACTGAAAGCGTAATTGAAACGTTATTTTTTTCACCGTTTTCTCGGTCAGCGTTTCGTTTTCGATCATAAAACAATGGAACAAGACAGGAGAGCGAGAGATCATTTGTTATACAAGTCCAGCGTTAAAAGGATTGTGTGTGTGTGCTGAGCCTATCTCGTGTGTAACACTTGATTAATTATCCGGCTTTTCTTCTTTAGCGGATCTACATGTGTCGTATTAAAGTTCGGAAAATCTGGTGTGTAATAAGGGTCCTGTTTTTTTTATCGAAATTGTGATTTTACAAGATTTAATTACGAAATTTCCTTGAATCGTCAAGAAATTTATTCGCTATTTAATCAGATACATTACTCCGAATACTCGAATAATTTATTAACCTGTCAGACTTGAATTAGACAAACTTGCAATCCACGACATCACGAAAATTCTACCTCGATTCGATTTCAGGTCGCAACCCTTATGTTGGATTAGTTTCGACCCTTTCGAATTAAACGTAACGAACTCGGTTCGAAACGATGCGCAAGAACACAGCAATCGACACAGAATACAAATAATAAAAATGATAATGATAGTGATGAGATAAGCGGTGAATATGCGAAACGTATAAAATTTTATAGAAGCACACGAGGCCGACTTGCTAACGAAGTTTGTTCTAATCGTTATGAATTCACAATGTTTTCTCGCGTGGCTTCACGACCGAGAGAATATTCTATTATCTCACTATGCGTTAACGAGAACTAATTTCATTACTATTTATACGGTGATGTGTTATTTGTATACCGGCTTTGTACACGCGAGCGATTAAATCTGCGAATCGCCTTATTTTATATAGCCATCAGTTGCGAATGTCGTAATAACTGAATGTTATCGATCGATTATTCTTCGTAAAATTATAATACATACGTTATATTTGATATTCCTGCGGCAAAATTTAATCGCTTTAATATTCATACAGAAAACATTATTCAAATGTTTGATTAAAATATCGCAAAAGCATGAAAATTAATCGTACAGTTATGGTTGAAGTTTGTTGGTTTTGTACAATAGAATTGAAAATAAATCATATTCTATTCGAATATATTTTGAATGAATATTTTTTTCAATAATATTATAATATCAGAAGTCTGCTTTAATGAATTATTTTGTGTTAATGAATGTATTAAAAATCAATATTATAAGTTATTATAACATAATTTTTTTATTAGAATTTTTGTACATCAACATAACTCTAATAAAACATATAAATTGCTAATAATCGAACAATTTTTCTTTCAAGCCCCAATTCTGAAGATAGTCGACGAGCAAGGGCACGAAGTACGTGACAGATACTACAAAGCGGGAAGCGCCATCGAACTTTCGTGCAGAGTTTCGAGAGCTTTCACCGGCTCTTTGACAACTACAACACCATCAAACACTCCATCGGTACTCAAAAAACTGCTAACGACAACAACCACCATAGCGACGACGACGACCACGACACCGATGCCCCATACGACCACAACGTTACCCACCATGGAAAACTCCACGACCGCTTCCAACGTCACAATGCTAAATTCAACAACGACGGCCTCTACAACGCAAACAGTCCAAGAAGCAACGTCGAAGAGCTCAAATATGACCAAGGACAAAGAGGCGGTCATCAACAACGTGTTCGGAATAACGTGGCACAAAGACGGAAAACTTCTAACGCGCAAAGTTATATCGCGCAATATGAGGTAAGTTACGTTTTTCTCGTACGCATTGTGCGTGGCTAATAATACCCGAGGCGTATCGAACTTTTGCGATATCGATCTAATTAAAGTGACGTGGGGAAATTTTCGTGTGCCGTGTATTATGCACGATTTTATTAATAAACTTTTTAACGAGATTGTGTGTCGGAAGTTTTTCGCGGACGGCTAATTCGCGCACTCGCTCGTATTTCATGCCGAAGTGCCGTGATTGCGATTATGTTGGACGTGTAAATTTATGGCTTGTTAACGAAGTTAATGATCACTTTTCGCAATTTGAAATTCGATAATGACTAAAAAATTTAGAAAATTATACAATCTCAACTAATTTGTGTATAAATTACATGAAAAATTTAAAAGTAAAATTGTAACGATACATACTTTTTGTGAGTACCTAAATATAATCATACCTTAAGCTGCATATGAAAACACGACACATTAAGTCTCACATACAAAAATTGCAAGATAATCCTGGAAAATCCCCAAATTTGCTCGTACAAAATCCATTTTAAAACTCAAAGTAACATTTAAAACGAAAACAAAATAAAACACGAAATTTACGTCCAGCCTGAACTCGGGATCGAAGGTAAACTGAGAGCCGTACGGCTTATCTTGTGAGCTCGCGAAAAAGTATAAAGGTTAAACGCCGGCTAACACGGGTTAAATTTTCGCCCGTTGCCCCGACGAATAATAAAATACTAATTTTATTTTTGAAATTTTGAATATATTTTTCTGTTATAGCTCGACATTCAAGCTATCACACGCCGAACAAAAGGACAGCGGCGCCTATTCGTGTTCCATTCTCAACACGTCCACAGTCGTAGTACAAGTCCAAGTACTGAGTGGTCAGTATTAAAATTAAAACTAAATTATGTACAATATTTGAGCCTTTCAGAGGTAAATGTCACTAACTCCATTAAACATGAAGCCGAAAAAATCGATAAAACGTTTTTCATGAATTTTTAGAAATTTCCTTAGTTCTCTTCATTCTTCCATTTTTTTAGATATTGTAATTATTGAAATAAATTATTAACTGTTTGGTGGCCAAATTTTTGTTATTTAACGGTATTATATCTTAATTATTCAGGAAAAATATTTCACTCATAAAAAATTATGATTATATCAAGTAGGTAGGTACTTTTGACATATATATCTCATTTTTGTCAAAAAATGGTTAGTCGCAATCAACTCTAAAATACTCTTTATGCTTATATTTTCATTCAGAGATATAAAAAGAAAAATTTTCACGATAAATATAAATGAGTGCTTATAGAAAATTCAACCCTACATAAATATCAAATGTTTCTTTGAAGACCAAAAATAATATTAGATGAATATTACATTAATAATGGCGGTCAAAAATCAACATGTCAACCGGAGAACTTCACCGGTTCCAATATCGGTAAAAGCTTCGTCGCTGTCTGTCTCAGAAACAGCAACAATACCTAATATAATCGAAGGGCGAATAACGAATGTAGAATGTCGGTTTGTGAAAGTGACTTCCAAGTCCTCAAGTCTCCACGAGGGAGGGACGAATTTCTGACATGATTGATCACCGCAGGCGCCTTCGGTTTCTGTGCGAAAATCGTATGTACAGAAGGGATCGGCATGAACTTGACATTTTTTATATCTAAGATATTCAAAAAAATTGAATTCACCTGGTGCAAATATGTGTGATGTATAATATGTGTATTTAGAATCATATTTTTTCAAAATATTATATTTCTGATTCATTGGTAGATAGTTTCTACGAATTAGTTCGGACGCGCCATTACACAACAAATTATTCACATATATGAAACATTTACTAGGAATATTTATCGAATTCCCATAAGCATCGCTTCGTTAACCTACCTATATATAAATACAATGTTTAAACACACATCTTATTGAACCAATTGAAATACATCAAATATTTAATTCGCGATAACAATACCTCTCGTTTCCTAGAATATCACAGCTCCCGATTCAAAAATAACAAACCGAACGATTCGATTGGATCTGAATAATTCAATGGAAGCCATATAATCCGTTTTCGGTTCCAGGAGAGACCCAGGCCGCAGTCCATCACGACACTTGGAACAAGGGACGTCGAATTGCTGAGCTGAATTCCATGGCCTTTCTCTGTGCCGTTTCTCTGTTGCTTAAAGCAATTAGTGACTTGCTACGATTCGGGTGCGTCTCAATCATGCGGAATGTGTGAAGTTCGTCTTAAGTTTTATTCATGTACTCGTTCTGATGATGTATTCGGAGTATGTTTAAATGTTGTGCGGTCGAGCGAAACGATAACGCGAGTGTAATGTGAAATGGGGTGATATTTTTTCACGTGGTGTGGATAAATTTTTTGAGAGAGCTTACTGTGTATTTTATTAATTCGAAATTCATATTAATGTCCAGCTGTATACTACCGTATTCTATTTGAATCTGTACTGTTTTTTTTTTCGTTACAATTAGTCCTCCAACTATGAACTGACAAAAATTCACAGAATAAACGCAGTATGCATTATGTTCTGTACAAATATTTTGATAGTTCGTAGTTGGAAGATTTAATGAATTGATTTGTCATTTTAAATTGTACAAAATTGTAAAAAAATGTGTATATACATTATATATTTTCAAAGTCATATTAATTTATTAGATTGAGACGTTTTGTATAATGTAAAAATTAAATTGAAATTCTAATCGGGAGGTATCGAGGTTCTTGTTTTATTACATTCATCATTTCATTTGTGTGGCTTAATCACAATAAGATAATTAAATACAATATATCAAAATAAGCATTTAATATATCAATACGTTAATGTGTCTCGATACTTTCACTAAGGATGTGCATTAAAAATATATATCTTACCAATATGTTGAATTAATTGTCTGCAAGATGCATTTAAAAAAAAACAATTTATTGTTAAAGTCCAATTAAAATAATATACTAATTAAACAATATGCCATGTATATATCAAGAATTGAAAATTTTGTGTGAAGATTCAAGCATAAATAAAATAAATATCGACAAAACTGTTTTATTTCACTTAATATGAAATTGAAAAAAATATGAGAAATGACATAAAACTTTTACGTTTCATAATTCACCTTTTTCCACTTAAAGGTTACCCTGACATAATTGACACATAGATTGACGAATATATAACAAATATTTTCCCAAAAGAAGTCAAACAAACAATTTGAAACGACAGAAACATTTCAAATAAAGTCGTAAATCAACCGAAATCTTGAAAAATTAATTCAAATATTTATACTCGACCTGCGAAACAAAAACGTAGGCACGTCCGCTTGCACAGAGCGCAAACACGCTCCCGCCAAAACGCCTAATAAAAAATGAAACTCACAAAACCCAAACGATATAAAAATACAAAACCGAAACAATATAAAAATACAAACAAGAAGCGGGCAAAAAAAAAAACTACATTTCTGACCCTTCGCCGGAACAGAAAGTTGTTTATGTCACGCGTAGATCTCCCAACACAAAGACGACGGAAAATATTCGCGCGCTTTTTCCAAATACACACACACATGGATATTTTAAGGGCAACTTTTCGCCACGCGAGATTTCGTCCCGAGAAACACCGTTAAACTTTATCTCAATACATTCAATTCGTTTTGTATCCAGTTTGCGGCCTCGGGCCTCCCTAGGGACCTCGGCGAGGACCGCGGATAAGGATGATTGTCGACGTTCGGGAGGCTGTGCGGAAAAATACATGAATAAATAAGGATATATATAGTGATATTGAAGAGGGGGAATAAAATAAGATTCTCTGGCACGTTATGGTTCTAAATCAATCGGGATCACCGCGCGTAAATCTTTCGCGTTAAAGGTGGCGTATATTAGCAAGGAGAGAAGGCGTCCGAGGTGAAAGTGCGATAAAACTATCCCGAGACAAATAGGTGGTTTTAAAAGAAAAATGTATCGAAGGTTTGCGAGCAAACGACAGTTTGAAAATATATTTTTTCCGAAGTAAACTTTAGCTCGAATTGCGCGTTAGGGTGTCTTATGATAAATCGTCAGATTTATCGAAATGCCAAGTGAACAAACTTACTTTTCTCTTCGATGTATTGAAATTTTAATATCTTCGTATAAATAAATCACTTAACTTAAAATCTAAAAATAGTATTTACGAATTTGTAAATGAATGGGTTCATTTAATTTGTGCGGCTGAAAATCCGCGCGATTCAAATGACTTCAATGAAAATCAACACGTTACTTTTCCCACCGCAATTAAACCCGGAACGAGGCGCCGAAAAAGCAAAAATGAAAGAGCCACAATTAAACCAAGTTTCGCATAGCCGAAAAAAGAACATCCGCATACGCAAGCGTTAATTTTGAAACACGCTTCCCCATATAGACGAAAATACACAGAAGTTTTCAGCGAACAAAGCGTCGAGAGCTTTCAGCCGCTGAGATATGTTTAAAATTTTCAATGGATAAAAACGCAAAACAGTATGCATAACGAGCGACCGCTCGCGAATTAAACGGGAAAACAAATGAAAATTTTATGCTTTCGTAGTGAACGGCTCGCATTTGGAAATATGTATTTATTTTTTTCGGGCTTTTTGGCGTGAAAAATTGCATACGGAAAATTTCGGCGCGACCCCGTTGTATTATATTTGCATATCATACGATATATCTTCCGACCGGATCGTGCTCGATTAATTTTCAAAAGCATACAAATTTAGGAAATTCACTTGTGCGATATTAAAAAAATGGTGAATTCTTATTGGATTATCGAACGTGAATAAAAAATTTGGTAAGACAGGTTTATTTGATATTACGCTAAAAATCACTGAGTATGAAATTCGCGATTATGCTCGAGACACATAATATGACGTGAAGTCGTTGAGATGGCGTTGATCTTGGTTCAATCAAGCTCACTTGCGTACCGTACAATGTGTCAACACCATCAACCCCCAACGGAACGATATGGAAAACGAACCCCATAAATAGAAGAACTTCTCTCCCTACATCTGAGACTAGGGTTAACAAAACTATTTTTCAAAAAAAAAAAATATTTGATACAAAAAAAAATATTTTTCTAACTAGATTATGATTATAACTTAATACTTGATACAATTTTTTTAAGTCGTTGTCATCTTAGGTTATTATCAGCCTACCATTCATAGTGAGTGAGGCTATAATAAGTATAATCGAAACATGTGTACCATATATGATCAAATTTTATTAAATTACACATATTTTAAAAGATAGGCAGCCCTGAATCTTTGCTATAATACACTACGACATGGTAGATTGTAGTATAGCACCTCAGAGAAATTTCAGGATTAATTATGAAATTCGTACGCGGAGCACGCGCGGATAAATCCGAATCCGCTGGGTGCTCCTAAAGCGTAATCAAAAAAAGCAATAAATATAATTGGAACCTTTAACGATAATTTGACTACCCTTCGTGGGCGGCCGTTAAAGAACTGGAACCTATTTTTCATTCGAATTGGTTTTATTTTTTCATTCGAAGTCTTATTGAAAATATACCTACCGTTAGAAAACACTAATGTTCTCAAATTGAAACATTCGTCTTTGTAAAACCAATTTTATTTCTTTATGAATAATATATTTATATATAAATTAAATCTTATTAAATACTTGCTTTTGTGAACTAGCGTTGCTCGAGTTTCTTTAAACTTTAAGCCGATTGTAAACTATTGTATGATATTTCCCGTAACCATCGTAAATCCTCTTACATTTATAGGCCATACAAAATATTTTTTGTGAATTTAATATGACTAAAACACCTCCCTATTGAACTTCGAAGTAGAATTGCTGAAGATTTTAAAATATGATAATGCAGAAACCTTCTATAAGTGGATACATAGCTCTGGAGACTTTCACCGCTAAATGTTCAGACGTTAAGGAGTCTACATATATGGAGTAAACAGTCTTATATATTTTCGATGAGAACGAATTAATGAGAAAATTCTTTAAGTAAGTATAAATAGATGCTCATATTACGTCGACTTCCTCGTTTTTCCTATTTTTATAAAAGACGAGCCTACAAACTTCCGCCCCGGGAAGGAACGTGTCCCCTTCCTGAGAGATTAGGAAAGGACGGATTTGGCGATCGTCGAGGATCTTTGAGCGTTTTCTCGAAAGGCCAAAGTTCGCAATTGCGAAATCTGAGAAAGAATCTCTCGGTTTTCGAGATCCGGATAAATTGAGTTAATGCCCGCCTAGAATGCGCCTACTATAGGTGCTTACTGTTGCCAAGCAGACACTAAATGTCGGTCTCGTACACGACACGTACGACGCTCTTCCTCCTGCTTAGATTTATCGAAAACGATAAAGATTTAATACGATCGATTCTTTATTATGGTGTTTATTTCGAAGCGCTGTCGACGGGTTGCGATTTTCATGGTGCTTATACGATTTTTCGTGTCGAAAGCTAAAGGTCGAAATTGTTTCTGGAACGATGTCAGTTTATTTTGTCTAATATAAGTTAGTGTGTATTTTCTGTGTCACTGTCACGTAAAAAAATAAATGATTTTATTCTTATATCAATATTGAATGTGTTTTTTTGCTTTATTTATTATTTACACGGTAGTGACAAAATTACTTCCAAGAATTTTGCGTTGGGCACGTTTACGCATGAATAAGACACAATATATCATTTGAATTATTGCATTAATATTCCGACAAAACTGGCGATGAAAAATTTAATATCACACCTACGCAAAAGGCAATTTCATACTTCAACTCTGAAAATTGCGATCATTTAACATTATTTCGTCGTATTTGAGAGTAAACCGCGCGACGGCTCCGCAGGCTGCGATCATTTGTCATCTCGCTCGAAGGTAGCGAATCAAAAACGATAACTGTAAATCGAAATACACTATTGAACGAGCAAATAGACCGTCGACGAAAAATATATATATTAGAAAGTGCCAGGCACGAATTTTTTGATCGATGTCCGCCGAAAAGCCTATCGAAGGCGACGTCCTCAACAGCGCAATAAATCAAACTTATGAGAGTAATCTCAAAAAGGAAAACGCGAACATCCTAAGCCTCACGGATTCGACGAAACCTGTTCGATCGGAAAATATTCCGCATTTAGAGAAACTTTTTTTTTTGAGCGCCATATTAAAAAAGTTTCGCAGCGAGCATTATACGCTGTCTATCGATACTCTTCCGCTCCATTTTCGTAAATAAAATGATTCGTCATTTCTATTGTGTGAAATTTGAATCGAAGAAAAAGTAAAAATCGAATATGGTATATAAATTTATACAAAAATCAAGTCAATCGTATTTCTTTTTTGAAAGATGAGAGGCAAATATGCAACACTAGACAGTTTTTTTATGAAAATTTGATAACAATAATAATATTTTTATGAAAAAATACAATAATTGCTACTAATTTTTAGAAATAATAGCCTTTGAAAATCTGTCTCTTTCTCTTATGGTTTACTCACAAATTACCCTAAATAGAAACAATTATAAAGAAGAGAATAAAAAAAATATCTTTTATATACATAACATACACGATACTGCGATAAAAATTCAGATAATTCACTTTTTCACTCGTAACACGCGAGATTTTTTCCTTTTGCATTAAAAACACGTTGGAACATTTCATAACCAAGAGCTCGAATTGAATAAGACATGGGATGAAGTCGGTTTTCAGCTTTGTTTTCTTCTTTTTTTTTCATTCCTTTTATCGTCCTTTTTCAGATCTCACTTCAGCCTCCTCCAGGTGAGAGATTCCATCTTATGCAAGTGGTGTAGCCTCGCTGTCATCAATCATTTTCGTGTTTTTCGCGAGAGCAGAAAAATGCGTCTGGTAAAAGGCGACACGGTACCGCCGAAGCACTCTTCGTAATGCGAAACTCGTTTATGAATATTTGAACGAAATTCAAAGAACGCATTTTTACTTATTCTATGTAGTGTTTTAATCAAAAATAAGAAAATAGACATGGCATTAAAAGAGTTAATATAAAATTTATTCCGTATAAGCTATTTAAATGAAATTCGAATATTTGTTTGTTGGAGGGTTGATTTTTATACTAATATATTGGAAATCATACAATGAATCATTTGTATTTAGTGTTAATTAGTGTTATTTTATTATTTAGTAGAAAAATCTTGCACGCAATTGTCGGTGAGCGTAATTATCGGTACACACAATTATCGGGGTACTGAATATTTGATAAGGTGTACGAAAGTCAAATGTGGTTAGGACGTACTTAATGTGCGTTTTCGAAATATAATATATGTCATAATTTTAGGAAAAAAATCTTTATATCAATTCGAAAATTAATAGAATTACAGATATGTAAGTTAACAAATGTACATGTAATGAAAACCGAACTGTAATCTTTCACTAGCTGAAAATTCAATACCGTTATATATAAAAGTCGATTGATTATGTACATTTTTATATATACTCTTTTTTTATTTCAAATTCAAATGAATTTTAACGCTTTTTGTACCTATCAGGGCGAAGAACGAAAGGCGTAACTTTCTCCAGATTGAAAAAGTTCTCACCGCACTCGATTTAAAGAAATTTCGAATCGAACTCCAGATTTTTCCAATTTAAAAATCTCGCATTCGATCCGCTATCTTAAAACTCAAACTGCTACGAAATGAGTATTTGAATCATTATGAAATCAATGGACATTTTTGTCTTATTCAAATTACATCACACGAAAGTTCAAAAAATATAGTACCGAGTATGAGACATGATTTAATTCCACTGCAGTAGACGTTCTTGGAGAAATACGAGTATGTGAATATCCATTTACATAGCAAACTCGCATGTGACTAACTCAGTTAATTAATGGCAGTTTTTGTCACACAGAATCCTGAGGGCTTCATTTTGTTTCATTACCGTGTCGAGTATTATCCTATGCACATTCGTACCTGCTCTTATGCTTAAATTCAAACAAATCGTCGCAACAAAATGATGAAATCGTTAACTTCGAACGAGCGCACATTTTATCTTCATTCCGTTAATATTGCGAGACTCGATAAAAGAAATTCAATGAGCGAATGGAGAAGCCGAAAAAAAATTCAAGTTTTTCTTCCGGACTGGTTTAATTCAACATTCGGGAAACCTCTATAATCAAGTTCGTGTTCTAAGGGTGGATTTTCGGTTTCGGTGACCCAATCAAAGGTGACCTTAACTGTGTCAATATACAAAGACACCGATTCGTGCAAAGAAAGTTTGCCTTTGTTTAATCAGGTGGAAGTTGCCGAATATTGTGATAACGCTGTATCGTATTATCTATTACGTATGTAAATTTCAAATAAAATCATATAATACAGATATTCTAAGCATCATATTAACGATTTAATCTACATATATTTAACTAACATTTAAATTTGATATTAAATAAACTCACCATTAAAATATTGTTTCAATTAATTATTTAATAGATATTATATTACTCAATAATAAACTCGATAATTATCGACATGCTTCGGCACAAGTATTTGACAGCCACCTATTATGACATGTTTGACGTCGAAAGCCATCGTCATGAAATGCTCATTGAGCAAAACTCCACCATTGAATCCATCGCAATACAATTTGCGATTACGAATGCACGAATACAAAACACGTGTCATCCAGTAAATGCATTTTCACTGCAACACGACATACACAGAATCGGATAACATTAATGCTCCGTACGAACGCTCTGTATGATAAACGTCACGGAAGAGATCGCAGGTACTACGACACATAAAATGACGAAGAAACAGGCCAATGGGATCAAGTGATATTTTTTACGAAATCATTCAAGTACAGAAATTGTTTCTATTTATGTTCATGTGTTTGGTAGCAAAAGGATATAAACGATTTCGGAACCTTTGCTGAGATATATCATCAAATCAATTGTTCCCTCTTAATACATACATATACACATATATTTTATATAATGCGCAGTAAACCCCCTATAACGTCCTCTCACATAAGATTCCCTCCTATAACGTTTGTGGCAATATTTTTCCCATACCTCTAAACCCCGATAACGTTTTTTTTTCACTTTCATTAGAATTTTCTTTTATAATATTTAGTTAAGTGCCGCATTTAAATTCCCAGTATGCAATTCATGGAAACAATGTTCCAGACAAAATACGAAAAATATTATACAAAACTTAAATCCAGTCATTTGCATTGATCAAAATCGAAATCGAAAAACAAACTGAAAATTGAAAAAACATTTCCTCCCTATAACGTACCCGTCCCCTACAACTTCTAACGTATCTCGACTTCTTAGAACCTAACTCGACTGTACTTAAGTACACGATCATAATTGAAGACGTTTTTCTCGAAATCGTCACTATGTCACATGATCCTCTTGCTCTACTCCATCGTCGAATAGATTTCGTACACGAGAGGAAACTCGGGCAGCACATTCTCGGGCATCCCTTTGAAATTTCATTTGCTTCGTTTGCCGAATACATTCTTGCTCTCCGTATCGTTTTTCTAAATTTAATCACCGAGACGGCAACTGCAATGGTGGCTTCTTTTCCAGATACGTTTGAAAAGGCGGTCTCTGACTTCCAGGCTATTTGCTAGACGTATAGCCGCGGGCGCGTACAAAATAAATGGAGAAAGTTCGTAATCAAGTCGTACGTTACCGTAACTGGCTCCATATACCCTGGTCAGATAGAAATAATGGAATCGAATATACATGAGGTGCACGTAAAACTATCGTCGGACCGTTCGTTGCGAAATTGATTCGATTCAGTGTTGAATTTATTTGTTTTCCGTCTCGAAATGAACACCGTACGAGAAATGTCTGATGGAAAAGTCACATTTGTACTGCCGTCCGAGCTGGCGTTAACAATTCAATATTGCTACGATTTACGTGTACGAGATTTTCAAATTTGAAAATTTCTTAGAAATTATATTTTGTTGTTTCGTATTTTCATCTATAATTTGCTCTCGAGTGATGCTTCAACGACCAATTTAGTATTTTCTGTAAGAGGTTTCATAAATATTACACTAATGATTAAATTGAAAATATTAAAATGGGATTATTAGCAAAAACAATAATAATTTGATAATTTGAGCTATTGAGTATAAATTTGAATATTTATACATGTAATATTATGAAAACAACGAAATTATGTGTTTAAATTAGTAAGTAAATATATTTATATTGACTTTGTAAATTAGTCGGAAAATCGGATATTCATCTAATCCCATTACATTCTTAAAATATTCATCACAATATATATTATTTCATTACTTACACAACCCAATGTTCATGCTTTTAATATGAAGTACCATTGAAACATTTGCTTTATTTACACTATCGTATCAAGTATTGAAATCGCTCAGAGTTGTCTCGCCCAATTAGATACGATAACGGTGTTCATTTCTAATGCAAACAAATCGATCGCGCATTCCGAAGAAACTTTATAATTTAACGCAAATACAGTTCGATTTCTCAAAGATCCTCAGACGTGTTTATTTTTCAGAGGACAGTGTGGATATTGGTGAAATTTGGTACGTGGCAAAACGGAACGTTTCACCATAAACGGGGCCAAGACCTGTCGTTATTGACCATCGTGCGGACATAACGAGATTACTTTTTCGGATAAGTTGTTCGCATGTGTGTGGTTTTGTGCGAAACAAAAACGTATTTTTCTCGAATTTGGCCCGCATCCCGAAAACGAAGTGTCCTGGAGGAAAAAATATCGCGTAGCGAAAACAAAAAACCCAATTTATTAAAGTAAAAATCGCGGAAAATTTCGATAGAAGTACTAACTTCGTGTTAAGTTTTTCGTTTCGTCGCTTGGAAATCGAGCTGCATTCGCGTATCGTGTTAGGTGGAGTCATCAATCATTATAAAATGACGACTGGAAAGGCCGAAGGGTACAACTGACTTTTTTGCCTAACTTGAGTTATGAACTGGAATGGCTTCTATACACGCTCATATATTTGGTGGGAAAAGGATATAAACGAATTTGGAACGTGTGCCGATATACCTATATCAAATCACTCGATTTTCTCCTTATACATGACTAGCCCAACTTTGAGCGCGCTTTTATCGAAATCACCTTAAAATTACTTGTTCCCTTTGGCCTTTTCAGATGTCAAATGTGCACGCTTGTTATGCATTTTGTGTGTATAAGAATATTAGTTTCGTGTATGTTTTTACATGACGTGACACTTCCTAATACTAGGCAATTTATCACGTTTACAAACAAAATAAGTTTGCCTAAATTTTGTTGATTTTCAAACACGGAAATGTATCGGTTTATATGTATGATATACATTATAAAATTGCACATTCATAATGTTAATTATTTATAGCATCATAGGCCTCTTTGATTTCATATCATGAAATATTATATATTTCGCAACAAACGAAACTCATCTCTGCACCATATTCTACGTGCGAATTTTAGGGTATAATTAACAATTCGCTGAAAGAACCGACACGAATATAAAATACTGTGTTGACGCACTTTCAAAGACGATAAGCCAAAGGAAATTTTCTTCTAAACACTGAATGAAAATGTACGTCGATTTCAATTTTACTTCATTTCGTACGTGTTTATTGTATATTGTAGAACATTATATACGAAAAGAGGTGTAACAATGCTTTTCAGCTTCCTTCTGGCGTGAAATTCAAGATTTTGCAGAGCTACATCCCATGTGAGTATTGGGTTTAGCACTTCTCTGATAGAAATGTTACAAAGCAAATGCACGAAGTGCATTCCGTTAATAAATAATTGCTCTTCACCAACTAAGGATTTCAATTTCTGACTTTGTGTTTCGTATATCCAGGAATGATCTTTGATTTGATCGTCACAATAGAGATTACTCAAAGACGTTCTATGGGTTCGTAATGAATTTCACGTCGCTTGTTTATTATATTCAACGTTCTCAAATAAGAATCATATTTTTTTATTAAATTTGACTTACGCCAACATGAGCGCATTCTTTTGAATGGATTTAATAAGTTCTGAAAAAAATATACATATAAATGACGTCACTAAAATCAAAGCTTGTTTGAAATACAATCAGTTCTTGATTTATGTACATAATTAAATTAATACCAAACATAATTTATTTTTTCCATTTTTAATGTACTAAATTATATACAAAACCGCGGAATCGATGTAAAAAGGTTTTATAAATTCATTTCTAAGAAACAGGAATCGAACCACGAATATGGAAACGACTATAGAAATAAATATGAAATATTGACATCTGAACGATTCATATCTTCCTTTCTATTATCGAGCACTGCTAAAGCTTTTTACCATATTCACGTTATATGTTTCACAATATTTCACGAAAACAGCGATAAATGTATATCTATCATTTATTTTCGAAAATATTCCAAAATTAAATTTCGTTCATACTCATGTCTCACATTTGAAGCACGATTCCCATTTAGTAAATTCAACTAAAAAATTAATAAAAATGCAAATATATAATTATTAGTATCCTTAATAAGAACGAATCGATTTTTATAAAAAACATTCTCAGTTCAGAGAGCTTTTTCATCGCGCTTACCCTCTTTAATACCAGCTTCAGCGTCCTAGTTAAGTTTGCGCTATTTAATGCGGCTTGTGTGAGTATATGTTCTTCCGAAACAACGTTTCACTGGTAGTACGGAAGCTTAACTTCCGCCAAGGATAAAAATCCCAGATAAAACGTCTCTGGATTCAGAGTAGAGAGTGGAAGCCGCAATGAAGACTTTCCTCCTCACGTATAAGCTTTCTCGCGTGTTTTGTTCATATTTTTCGATGTCGTTAAATGCGCACGCCATTTTACCTATTTGACTTGAATAATGTAAGATGAATTTGACTTCGATGCAAATATTTAATATTAATCGACTTAAGAGGGTTAAATGAACACTTTTCAAATCAAATATTCAATGGATACTATCGAGACATGTACATGTGATTCTCGCCAGGATCATTAAGAATCAAACCCAGCATCACAAAGACGCTAAAGCACGCACTAATACTACTAAATCAGCTGAATATTTATAGTTATCATCTATTATCATATTAATATAAACATTCAAACGTCCTGGGCAACAATATACACTTTCCCATAATTTTGCATGCGTAGCAAGACCGAGCCCATACACCGTAGTCTTGACGCTCGAAAGCTTATCCGAAGCACAATAGAAAAGCGATATTTTCACATAACACGTCTACAATTTCGAAAATATGGGCCAATCAGCCAGGAAAATAGAGGGCTCACTCTGACGTGAAATCGTTCGCATTCGGCACGCCGAAAAATTTTCCGTCTACTGTTTCGCTAGGCCGAAAGCCCATATTCCCATCGCCCATTACGTTGACAATTTATTTTATGTTCGTATAAATCTTCGAGGGTCAACGGGTTTGTAATTCCGCCGGGGCGATTTATCTTCGTGTCAAACGCAGTAATCCTCCGAGCCAACCCCCACCAGCGTTTAATTGTTAACCGTTTTGCCATCGTTGTTGCGTTGCCAGTTGGGAAAAATAAACTCGAGTGATGCCACCCCCATCCGAGGACCACTTGTTAACCGCTTAGTGTCTGTTTCCAAAAGATTGCGAAGAAAAATCTAGCTGAAGTTCGTTCGAAAGTGTTCTGAATCATTATCTTTGTCACACGTATCATTTACCTGATTTTTTTTTTTTTAATTTCTCAAATTACAATTTATTTATACATGAAGATACAACCACTAACAATAAACTAGAATATCTATAGAGTTATATCATCGTATGAAAGATGGCACTGAAATCGATCAAAAGTTAACGCAGCCAAGGCGAGCTATTCATATTTAGGAAACATTAAATTAAAACTTTAAATCAAATATTTATTCGAAAAAAACTATAGATTCATCATATCGATAAATGGTGATAAATTAATTTTAAGAAAATCTGTTGATGTTATATAGATCGACTAAAGTAACTAAATAGAAACGGCATGTGACTCGCTAGGATCCAACAAAATTGGAACTCAATATTATAATGACATTGAAATCCGACGCGGCATGCAAAAGTGCTTTATATCTCTATGCCATCGACTGGTAAATTATGGTGTTTTGTTGGACAGAAAATGTTGTATTTGAAATATGGATATTTTGTAAAACGTAATAGTTTTGTGTTTTATGTCATTTAAATTGCATTACTGCGTCGAGAGGACAAATACGCTCATGCCAACTGTAATAAAACTGCATGTTGTTGTTTTATGGTCGTTTTGCTGAATCGTTTTGTACACATTGTGTTAAATAATAAATGATAGAAAAGCTTTTATAAATTACGTACACAAAGTTAAAATGAACACATAAAAATCATACTCTATAAAAATAAAATATTTGAAAAAAAAATCACTACACTAACCAAACTAGTAACGTTTACGTTTTCCGAGCCTATGGTTAGAAAATAAAATAAACGTCCTAATTTAATAAGTACGTCCAACACGTCACGTAACTGATTCAACCCTGCCGTGCGTCGTTGTCCACATTTTCTATATAAAAAATAATATTTTTTCCATTACATGGCATACGACAGAAACGTCATAAGAGCGCGCACGTACACGCGTCTTTCCCCCGCTCACAATATAATGAAAAACGTGCTAAATCAGATTTTCCCGCTTTATCCTTTCCAATTCACCATTTATACGTAGGACATACCCTTCAGCAGTAGTAGACCCTTTATTCACCACGATCAAAGTCCATAGTTTAGAGTTTTATACGAAAAATTCGCGCAAAACACGTCCCATTTCAGTCATATTGAAGACGAATTTTTTATATCATATTAAGTGTATTTTTCGATTTTGGATTTTATGTAAAATGTGTTAAGATTATGAATTGAAAGAATTTATCGTTAAATGAGTTGTTCAGATCAAAACGTGATTGACTCATTTTTAACGAATGACGAAATTGATGTCTGATTTTTTATCAAATTTTTTATAATAGAGTAAGTTATTTTTAGTTTTAAACGGCTCAAATTTTCAAGCACTTTAGTATTTAATTTATTTAATATCAAAATATATAATAAAGCAAAAAAAAAAAAATGTTTTTTCATAAAAAGGGAAACAAATCGATTCGAGCATAATTTTCGATAAGTTGGTAATAATATTTTGGAAAAAAAACATAATTATCGTTTCCAAAACAAGAATTTGTCCTAAAAATTTAGTTTGTGGAAAAATTGTAGAAGGAAAAGTGTGTATAGGTATAAAAAAAATCATATCGTCCTCGAAGTGGACTCACCGCAAGGCTAATTGACCGTTACGAGTCCGGAACATTTGGCCGCGTTAACATTTTCTATATTTACTCGTATAGATGATACACATATGTACAAATGTATGTAAGGTCGAAAATAATATTATTTTATTTTATTTATACACGTATAAAATACAATATATTTCGCCTTTCGTTTGGATTTTTTTCGTGCTATAAGGTTATCGAGGAAATAACCGGCGTAGAAAAAATATTGTATTTTTCGAACGTTCGTAAATAGTCAATGTTGGACGGATTTATGCTCATTTTTTATACTTTGTCGTAAAATTATGACCCTAATGGGTTGTTATTTGTCTCAATTTTTATTATTTCGCAAGTTGTGAGATTCAAAAAAAGGTATTTTTTCCACAGAATTCGAATGTCAATGCGTATAATAAAATATTATAAAACTTTTTTCATCGATTCAATAATACGGTATTAATAAATCACCGAAAATATTTTCAGAGTGAAATATTCAATGAAAATACAAGTTATTTTAATATTAAATTCTATAGAGACGAATGAATTAAGCTTCTTACGTTTTTAATTTTAGACATTTCTGAAAATAGGAACTGAAATAGCTAAATCCAATTTGTTTGAATAGAAAATGTATGTTACTATATGAAAAGTGGCTGAAAACATTCATCGTTAAGCGTCATGTGGGTTCATTAATAACGGGAATTAACGGAAGCTTTTCAATTCGTTGATTTTAGCTTTTTGTTCCATCTAGCCATAATATTTGTTTTCCATAAACTTAAGTAAATACATGTATACCTTCCTTTATAATTTTCTATTTAAAAATACCCTTCGTACACGTTTCATTAATTATATTATATTATTCGATTGTGAAATGTACAAAAATATGTATTTAAATATTATAATATTGACGATTAACTCGTCTAAGAATAATTCTTTAATTAGATTAAATGAACGAGGCTATAAATGATTTCCCGGAATATTTTGTAATTAAATTAAATCCGAGCTCTGAAGACAAACGCTCAACAAAATATCACAATAATCATCCGATTGAGCATCGCAGCCTATTCCTGGAATATTCCCATGAAATAAAATACAGACAATTTCAATCAATTTATTTATAAGAGAGTTTATTTTCTTTATCCGAACAACAAATCCGCCGCCGAACGAACGGATAGGCGCACAAAGGGGTAAATCTACGCCAATTTCGTTTCCACTCATTAAACGGCCGAGAAACCCTTATTACATGCCAAAGACACGACTTGCACCTTTTATTTATGTACCAAATTAACGACTACCCTCCGTCGTTAAGTTTTCCTCGGCGGCGAACGATTAAGAAGGCATCCAATTAGGGATTCATTAGCCGAATTTGGACTGCGAGTGTAACGCTAGCCGATTCTTAAAAACATTACTGATCGATCGATGATTTCGTTTTATTTTACTTTTCAGTCGATTCTGTTTAATTTATTTTTTCATGGTTCGTTTCGAGCTTTGCTAAAGGGTAGAGTTCGATTTGCCGCTCAAGGGAAACGTTAATATCAATATTTTTATTAGTCCCGTTGCTCTTTTGTTAGTCCCAGTTTTCTGTATTGAAAATATTCATCGATGTATATACATATGAGCTTGTGTAATATATTGAATTAAATTTACATCTATGTGTGAAATATATTTTTCGCGTTTGTGTTTGCGAGACGTGTTTCATTTTAATTTGCAAAAGTTTTTCTTTTATGATGCGTAGTAGGAGTTATTAAAGTAACACAAAAATACAATTCAATTTAACGTTTTAATCATATTCGTTTGAGTCTTTGTTTGTGTTGGCGAGTTTTGCCTAAAAAGGAATCGGCGGTTATTTGTAAAATTGTTTTTCTCGGAATTTTGCTGAATAAAATCGTTTCGATTGTTATAATAAACGTTTCAATTGTAATATTTAATCGAATTTGTTGAGAAAATCAACAGAGAAAGTATTTGAACGCATGATGTAATATTTTTTAATTTAATTTAAAAAAAAATGAATTTTAATTAAAAATATATTTCGTTTGAAAGACACACTAACTACTAATCTGAGTTCTAAACACACAATCCAATATTCGAGACTTCTAGAGACAATACTCTCAAATACTAATTGCAATTGCATAATATAACAGATATTAACTCTACAGAAAAAGTACCTACTCGTAGTTCCTTATTTTTCACCACTCGAGATTAAGTCGGAACATTTCTCGATAAAATATTTTTTACTTTCATTTTGAATCTTAAACCGATTTGAAATTCATTCTAAGTTGAAAAAAAAATGAAAAATTCATACCAAAACTTTCAACTAAGATTCCGAATAAAACATACATATACTCAATCATGCGAATCTCAAGCTACAAATGCAACCTAGATAAGCCGCATCCATCAAAATCGTACGAATTCTTCAACTAGTAAACTTCAAACTCTGAACAATTCGATCATACAATCGAATCCTATCGAAACTCAAAGCACACATGGAACTCCCGAAACACGCATCCATCCCGAAACATAAATTTTTCCATACAAACAGACACGTTCTCCATACAAACACATACGTTTTCCATACAAACCCACACGTTTTCCATACGTATCCGTCGGTTGATCAGGATTGATCACGCCCTGGGAATTATTGTCCCGATAATGACGAATATGGATGGTTCGGCATCGAAACGAAATCAATCAATTCGGCAGATGCTCGACAATGACAAACGTACATAAACGTATGCATTATCAACGTGTACACACAATACGCCAATGTGATTTATCACCCGAATCATTAAAACATCGTTCCGGGTCGCGGGGTCCCGCGGGTCCCTGGATAAGTTAGTGTTAATTATTCGAGGCCGCGATGGGACTTTGATTCGATTTGAAGTTTTAGGTCGACTCAGAGGGCGTCTGATGAAATCATTTTCGATAATCGAAATACGTGTATGTCGAAATTTCGGCGACAATGCTCCTATAACAATTGCATGCGATAATTGAAAATACGCCATTAATCAAACAATTATTCGACTAAGTTTCGCACAATCGGTCGGGTGATTGATCGTCGAAGCTGTCGTTAAACTATTAACGGTATTTTAAATGGAATGTTTAGCGTCTTGATTTATGTGGATTTGAATTCGTTATCGATTCGAATGTATAAAACGCTTGATTTAGATCTTATAAGAGCTTTCTGCAAATCCAATCCGATTCAAATGAAATGGATTGCCATCAATTCCAGTTAAAACTTTAATTAATTCGAACGTTTTTCAGAATAGCTAGCCAATAGTGCAACAGAATGAAGCTTTTATGCAAACTGCATTGATTCAGCATACTCGAGATGCCTGAGTTCGAGAGTCACGTATCGTTTTTCTTAATTAATATAGAGACTTGTTTGTTCCTTTCGATTATTTGATACCTTTAATTGGAAAAAAGTATTAATTTAACGCATTACGAAACAGTTTCTAAAAATGTACAAAGCCCGTCTTTACTTGTAACGATTAAATTCGATCGTTTTATTAACACTTATTGTGCGTTTTCATTTATTTTTCAGATTTCTACCCTACCAATCTAACTTTTTAATTTTAAATCAAATAATATTAATCGAGAAATAAAAAAAATAATTAAGAAACAATATCCATAAGATCCCCTGCAGACTACCGAATTTCTATTGGCCAACAATTCAGTTGGCACTTTTTTTGAATAGCTGTAATATGCGCACTCCCATTCATCATCATACTGATTAAAGAGCCCAATCTAATTGTAGATCAGCACAAAAGTGGAAGTCTACGGGTGCTCTGACAATAAAAAAAAATCCAAATACTTCTAAAAAGAACTGCACAGTATCAACAACCACACCGAGCACTTGAACGTACTTAAACCGCCGCCAACTAGCACATAATCACTCCGGACAAGCCCCGAGCTGAAAAATTCCCTCGACTCGAGCACACACAACCTCTCCGCTAAATTATTCACCGTCCCACCGAGTTGCCGCATTCTAAGCGAACACTGTAGCATACATTGTCCGACCTGAAACCGGAGGTCGAAGTGGATAAAGCAGCGAGGTCGTCGAGCAATTACGTTATCCGAGGCTTCGCGGTTCCATCCTGCGGACTGTGGACGCATCCTCTCCTCCTCAGTCAGATCGAGGTTTTGTTTCAGACTTTCATAAATCTCGGTCGGCTGCTTGTATATTCCGAAGACGTGCGCGCCAATGTAAAGTTTCCTCGACGGAGGCTTTTTCATACCGACACGGGAAAAACCTAAGTTTAGGCTGCGTTTGCACGTTCGATTGAGACTGCTACGTCGACGGATAGAAATTTCGTCGGATGTGTAGCTGGGACATGAATCGTGCTCAAATAAGATATCAACGCCCAGCTCTCGATTTACGTGATCGGTGTTTTACAGTTGAAAGCTGTTAGAGCAGACACTCAGTTCGAATCTGAGGTCTCAAACTTTTAACACTAAACATAACCAAATCGAATCTAAAATTTAACTCAAACTAACTACACGAAGAAAATATAAGAAAATAACGTAATCTTACTCATCAAGTGTTGTGTAGATCGTAGACTCACAAGTACCTACCATTTTTATTATTATCATTCTAAAAAATATCACTTTATTATATCCATATCAAATATGATAAAGAAATTCCTAATCATCTAAAGAAGGTAAAAATAAAAATCCATCTCCATCAATGAGATTTCTATCCGAAAAAAATCCACTTACTTTCAAGTAAATCTATATAGTTTAACCATTGTTCGACATATATAAATCTACGTTTCATATTAATCACACTTAATTATTTTTCTAGGAAAAACCTATTGATAATACTCATCCCTATAAAAAACACTAAAACCCACTCTACATAGTCGAAACCGTTCTATAATAACACTCAATGTAATAAATGATAGATTTTCAGCTCCTACATAGAAACCCCTTCGGCAATATTAATACATCGACCCTATATTGAAAATTCAGCATCCGTTCGGAGAACGCAGATAATGCGAACGCAGCCTAATTCTTCGTTGCGAAAAGCGTGTTTTATACTTACTTTTATTACGAGGTCACACATTTATGTATATAACGAGTGTATACGTACGTGTCGGTCGTATATAATACGCTTAACTACTTTCGCGAAGCGTGACAAGACTGACAAACTCGTGTCGAGATTTTTCCGGAAATCGGACCCGATTATTAACGGAATCGGAAAATCAACCCTTAAATGCGGTTTTGGGGTGGATTCTTTGTTCGGCGATTTGTATCGGGTCGTTTAAGGGTTAGGGTATTTCTCTACAACGAGCGGAATTTGATTTAGGTATTGGTAAAAACGATCACTGCTTTAGAGTTCTGTTGTTTGGTCTATTGTTTCGTCGCGATGATATAATCGGGTTTTCAATAATTAATTTGAGTTTTTTAGTTTTAAAAGAACTTAGAAATACAAATTAAAATGTATTTATTGTCTCTCTCAACTCAATAGACTCCTCGACGATTGATTCTTTGACAGAAAACTTTCCAGAGTTATTGTATGCAAGTTTTGATGGGTGAGTGAGTTTTAGCGTAATTATATTTTACAATTCACAGGATTTCTACTTTGACGTTTCACGAGGTTTGTCTTATTGTTAGTTGCAGTAAATTCCAAGTAAATATTATGTGACATGCAATGAAATTTACTACAGGAACGGGGATGGAAAACAATATACCATACTTCACAATCGGCTTTAAGTCCAAAGAGTCTCAAGCAACAATGTGTCATAGAATCTAGTAAACAAATGAATTTAAATATTGAATTAATTATGACATTTTTCATAAAAAAATCCATATTAATGTTTAAAAATATAAAATTACATATGTCGCACGTTTATATTTTTATTCTGTTGAAAATCAAACGTCCGTTCCGCGTTGTGCTCCCTTTACGTCAGCCGAAGTATTTTCATGAAATATTTACACTTATTTGTATTTTCCGATTGATGTACGGCACTCTTCACTTAACCCATTTCAATCTTCAATCGTGACGTGTAATATTTCTAATTTTGCATTCTGTATGAGTTTCTCGGAATTTATGTGCGTCCGTAGCGTACAATAATCAGAAACCCTCGTTACCGTCCTCGCGTCAAGCTTCATACACACCGAAATTCACAAATACTGGAGCGATTTGTAAAATTCGACGAAATTCATTTTCATATGAATAAAAAATAAATAAATCACACATGCGTATTTTTTTTATATTATCATAGCATTTAAAATTTGTTAAGATTTTTTTTTAATTGCTTCTGATTTTTTTTTTATTTAGTTTGATACATTAATCTTAATTGCACAATAATGAGGATTGATCTTTTCACAACTATAACTTACAATTAGATAGTGTTTTTTTTCCATTTAGTTCAGTGTTGTGATTTATCGAATCATTTTTGAAAGCTGTCAAACTCAATAGAAAAAAAAAATGCTGTCGTAATCATAATTTAGTTAAGGTCAATGAAAATATCGGCCCTTAATTAAAGATATTATATTTCATTAAAACTAATTGATAAATTTGTATAAGCACAAAGTAGAATATTTAGATTTGAAAACGTGACGAAATTAATTGGGATTCGGCATAACTGAGTGTACTATGCTCAATATTAAAAAAAAACTGATTAAGGTCAACGAAAAGATCAGCCTTTAATCGAAAATATTGTAATTTATTTTAATAAAATTATTAAAAAGGAACTGGCTATATTCGTATACAAATAAGCGTAGAATATCTAGATTCGAAAACGTGACGAAATTAATTGGGATTCGGCATTACTGTGTACACTGCGCTCGGATTATTCGTCTAATTCAAAACTAACAGTGCCGTATCGAGGAACGAGAGGGCCCTTTTCCTTCGGGAATTTCTTCAGTGTTGCCATAAAGCAAACGAGGCATCGTAATTCCCCTCAAGACGTGCCTCCCTTCTCCCCTATGTATAAATCGTTGCCGAATTACGGTCGTGAAAAGACAATGCGGCTCCGAAGCCTCACACAGCGGCCAAATGTCCTCTCTCTTTGTACGCAATACGAGAAAAATAACTTATTTTCCGACATATCGCTTCGGGTTGTGTAATATTTGTTTTAGCTCTCGATAATAAGATGTTTAAGATGGATTCGCTTTGGTGGCACTTATAATAAAATATTGATTACAGATGCCTTGTTGAGTATCGAATGAAATTGTGTTCGTTTAGATTGCATAATTTGTTTTTTCAGATCGAAAAATATTCATAATCCTTATTTTTTCGTATTTATTGTAGAGTGACAAGTCATCGTTTCGTTCATGTTTATTCGACACAAATTTACTTTTCGTGACAAGAATCAATTTTCATACAATTACGAACTTGAAATGAAAATAGTGCACAATTTCAACGCCTCGTACTTTTTATCGACTCCACGTCATGACATTTGTATCGAAAATCATACGTGTTGAACACTAATTTGATTAGACGTTCTGTGAGACATGATTTCTGACTGGTGACCTACATTCAAATTATCAAGTCGTTCCCAAATTAGCTGACCTAATTTAGTATTCAAATGCATAATCATTTCGACATTTTTGGAGATAATAAATCGATTTTTATGATCGAGAATGTCGAAGGGTCGATCGTTCTTTAACGAGCTCGATGCAGGCGCCCGACTCGCAAAACACTTTAGCGATGTTAATGTCTTCATTAATGAACGAAATAATTAAAACTTTTCATTTAGGACTACGAAGGCGGGTTCGAATCCCATCGAAACGAATGCCAATTATCCCTTCGCTTTCTATACTTATATTTCATATTTACGACCTCGATAATTGCCGCGATAATCGCTCATTATGCGAAACGTTCGGAAGTTTGAATCTATTATACTAATTATTCTATCTCGATTCATTATCGAAGATGATCTCGGTATTCGAAAATACATAAAAATCGCCAGTGAATTGAGTTCGAGCGAGTTGTTTTTACAATCTTTAGATGAATCTCTCAGATAAGAAATACTAAACGGCTTTGTGTATAAATAAAAGTGAGGTTTACGATCTTTAAATTGACTTTTAGAAATATTTTAATTATAAATCATTCAATAACTTCATATAAATACGTCATCAAATAAATATTTCAAATATATTGACGTCAAAAATTGTTCACGTTTCCGCTTTATGTGCTTTCATTTACAGATTTTCCTAGAATAGATTCAAAGCGAAGTATATTGCATTTCACTCAAACATTTATTCATAAATTTATCAGAAAATGATATCGTTTTATAAAAAGTACATAGCAAAAATATTCCATCGAATCTAAATATATATTGCTTTATACATATGTACACACATACGTGTATACATGAACGCGTGCGAACACTAAAAAACTTGATTTCGATTGAGGTTCGATTTTCTTATAGTAGAGTTTCTCAAAAAAATCATAAGTTATTTAATTTTAATTTTAAGCTTGCGTTTATATTTAATAATAGTACAATAGATCATAAGCTTGAACTAACACATATTTCTATATAATTTTATCGTCACCAAAAATGCAAATTTGGTATAAAATTATCCAAAAACTTTACGTGAGATCAGTCCTTTCGAAACTACCACAATAGATTCGTCGATATTAGAGTAAATAAAAAAATACATTGTGAAAATAATATTTTTTATTTTAGAAAATATACGAAAATCTCAATTCCAATTCCAAATTTGAATAAACCAGAAAATACAAAAATAAAATAACCCTCACATCGATTACATTACGAACCACGCATTGAGCATCCCGCGTTTGAACACAACAACTACCCATCGCCAAAATAATACACTCGTTCAGACACACGACTCTATATGAGCTCTTCATAGCTAATAGTGACTAACTCCTCTTTTCGACAAAAATGAAAATTAATTATCAAAGCACTTGATACAGTCATAACTTTCTATGAACAAAATGCCTTTCCTAAATAATCAAAATTAATATGATTCAATGACAATTGGTTCGCCTGCCGGATAACAAATCATTTTGATTGGTTTTATACTATGATATAAATTTATCACATATATAGCTTATTATAAACGAACTTTGAAAATTTTTAATTTCAAAAAAATGGAGTAACGAAGAGAATTTTTGAAAAACTCATCAAATGCGTTCGATCGTTTTTCTTGGCTTCTCGCTTAGTGGAGTTAGTCACGTTTAGCTCTAAGCAACTCTATATATGGGAAAAACGCAAAAGACGATACATAGTATGTTCATCCCGTCGCCCAGCCAGTAAACACGTTTTGTATTCATATTATTCGGCGAAAGTTCGGGATTCGAACCCGGGGACCCGCAAACGGGTCAAACGCCAGAATCGAACTCGACTCGATGTTGTATTTTATACGCGTTTTGTGTCGTAATGCGTGTATGGGCCTTGTATTGTATTGTATCGTATGTATATACGTTGTGTGTTGTGTAACTTCTATGGGGTTTCGGTAAACTTTGCGCAATATTCCGCACGATTCCGCCTGTTGACTCGCAGGATTTGCTTGATCCCTTGGTGAAAGTCGTGCGTGCTATTTTGGCTCGCTAAAAATTTTCGCTTCTTTATTTCTGAATAATTCGATTCTGTTTTGTGTATGTGCGAAATGGATATTTTTATCGAGTTTTTGATATCCTTGAATTTATACAGAAAATTTCGGCAAAGACATGAGGAAACGCTTTCAATGCAAGCGAAAGTCTTCACTGCAGATTTTGCACGATTAACACGAGAACTGATCAGTTAATGAATTAATATTGAAGCATCAAATTGTGCTATAAAATCTTTCACTTTGAAATAGTAGTTAATTACTTTTTGATAATATAATTACTGAAAAATAAAAAATACTGAACGATTCATTTGAAGCAAAATATATACAAAGTACAACCTGAAAGATTTATTTAGTGCATCTTAATCCTGCAGCACCGCTTCCACAATGAAAAACACTATAAAACCACATCCATATTTACCAATTATTCCACTACATCAACAAAACATTACACCTCAATAATAAAAACCTTTGACGTTCACTACGAATACGAACATTTTCAACCGGTCCCGAGCAAATTGTTCCCTCGACAATAACGAAACGGACCTCGTCGACGTCCTCATAGTTGCGTACATACACACGAGAATTCGTATTTATTATATTTATACAGATACACAAAAGTGAGGAGAGGCAATGAATCATTTTTCGTAATGAACAGTGTCGGTCGGTGGGCCGACGACAGCCGCGTCATTTGTTAAGGGGCCTCGCGGTGACAGTTCGCCGGTTCATCTTACGATAAACAAATTCGTTCGTTATTAATTGTCGGTCGTGTTTTCGTATTTCTGCGAATTTTCGTTGTTGAAATACTAAATTATTAGTTTTTTTTTAATTTTTTGTAAATGGATAGTTTTTTTAATCCATACAATACGAGATATCATAACAAGGAAACACCACTGGTGACGTATGAATCCAGAGTTTTTCACTGATCGATTAATGTGAAATTTTAATTTATTATTTTGATATATTTATTCATTAATTATCATAGGTGTTGATAAACAATTTTTTTTCTTAATTAATCATTTGCTTTAAAATTAGAAAGTAGAATTACTAGGCTAGAGACTCCAAAGATAATGTGTATGAACAATTTGAAAAGTGACGCTGAAATCGATAAAATTTAATCGAAACAGAAAATGTGGATAATTGAATCTTAAGATACATTTCAGAAAGATTTATATTAACTCTTTTTATAATCAAATGAGTCAAATATTTGAATGAAACAATTGAGCCATCACATCAATGAAGAAAAACGACACGTGACTCTTGCTAGGATCTGTTGGACACCGAATTACACATAATTACGACACAAAATCCTTTCTAAAAAAAACTTATTCAAATAAATATCTAAAAATAGCACTCTCACAAAGGATACCCTGTATTGCACCAATAATACCTAATTGACACTGAAGCAATCCACCTCAAAGGCGAAACACATCCAGTCGCACAGAACACGAGAGCACTAAAATTGAACACTATACCTCGGCGCAATAACGTGCATCGTTTCGGTTTCGCTTTTGATAAAAAATAACAAATCGAAACACAGCAAAATCGGCATCAAAGAGACACCGTTTCACACAGGAGCTTCGTAAAAATGAGCGCGATTGCATCTGCGCGAGAAACGCTCCGGAAATTACCTTGTCACATGCACACGAGGCCACTATCCGGAGGACACAAGTGTTCTCCCCAACTCTGTATATTGCTTGTTAATTAGCCTCGTAACGACTTCGGAGTGAATTAAACGACGTTTTTGATATTAAAACTCGGTTCGTGGCGTTGCGAAGCACCGACTTGGGCACGTACCCAAGTTGGACCGTCGTAAGTCCGGCGTGTTCAATTAAGCTCCGCAGACCTGATTGAGCTAACTGTGGTAGCTCTTTGTGACAATTCAGCGGTTGATTCGTCTGGATATTGCAAAATACGATCCTATATTATCTAGGTTTGATTGTATGTATATTTGCACACTATTGATTTCGATTCTGGACATTTTTCTTGAAGACTTTGAGAAATGTTGCAATATTTTCTAAATTTTGTACTAAAGGAGTTTGTAGTTTCTTTTATAATTTATACAGTGATTGAGTACTGTTCTTAATATTGAATTTGGTATCGACATTTGTAAAGATTATGTAAACGAAAACATTACTCGGAAGTGACTTCTATGCAACTGTTGTTGAAATGTATTTGAATAATATTTAATTGCAAACTCAATGTATCAAAAAATCGAAGTGTTGCATTTAAATCAGTGTTTTGTAATGAAATATTAATTTTACATATCCTAATAATTATCTCTTCCGAGTAATATTTTCGTTTAATCGATTATTTTCACGGAAATTATTCCAAATATTAATCTAAAATGCAGTTTTATGAACCATACTTAATTAAACTTCTAATTATGAAAGAAGCTACAAATGTATTTCCTGAAAAATTTTGTTTATTAAGTTCCCAGAATTATTCACAATAGTGTATATCGATATAATTTGAAATGCGGTCGGATGATTGTGTTGGTAATATAATAGGAATATATTTTTCGATTCTGAAATGCGATATTGATTTTCGTATAAATTTTGAAGTGAAGGAATTGAAAGTTATCGACACGGAAATCTTTCGCCTTGTATGGGGCTACAAATTGCATGTGACACTTCATTCCATTTTTACGTCGTTGCATTGTATAATGCATTTATTCAATTTGTGTTCTTTGTACTGATTTTACACATTTTCAAATATATTTCATCCTGAAATATAGGTATTATCATATAAAAAATATTACATAATACTTTTTCTGGGAAATAAAGGGAAATGTTTTAAAATGTGAATCATCCATTCGTGAAAAGTACCGATATTAAATTATACGGATATTGAAGAATTTATTATTATGTCAAGAATTCAATTGTAAAAAACGTAATCGATGAAATATGTCGTGAATATTTCACGTATAATCAAATTCTACGTAATATCGTGTTCCTCGCCGAAATCTTCGTCGACTTGAGAATATCATCCTGATTTATCTTCTCTTTATGATAATTCTACATCATATTACAACAATTTTTCATTTGTACATTTCACGACTTAAATTTCAATTTTTCACAAAGCGAATACTTCATACGTCAAAAAATATAAAATTTACAACTAATCAGAAGAAATTCGATAATTTTCGTACTCTGCCGTTTACGCAACCGAAAAACTTTCATCTACTTAATTGAATCATTCGAATTCAGCACAAATAACTGTATAACACCAAAGAAGAATAATAATATCATAAACAAAATAATTGTTATTAAGTCATTTTATCTACTTTATTGCACAATCCGTAATAATCTCACCACAGAAACTTTATCACTATAATAAAATTTGACCTTTGACAGTAAGACTTCGTCTTGGCTCCGTAGCCGAATTGAGATTCATGAATTTCTCAAAACGGCAAGCTTAATGACCGAATAACTTTCAATGTGAACAAATGGCGAAGTAATAATTACCCCCACAATGTTTCAAAAGAAATGAAATTATTTTATATTCCGCGGTCCGAGGAAAAAAATTGCCAGTCGTTTATGAGAGAGGGGCAGCTCGCAGAATGTTCCGCTAATTGCCGCATTAATCAAGGGGGGCAAACATTAAAAAGAATTTGATTACCGCAGTAAATATTTAAATACAGTTTCGCTTTTTATACGCCGATAATTTGTAAAAGTTGAGCGGTAATGATATCGGTGTAAAGGGATGGCCGAACGATGTCGTTATTGCGTTTTCATTTGATTTTATGCCGCCAATTAATGAGATATCTGTATGCTAGGGTATATTTTTAGTAATAATATGATAGTACTTCATATCGTGACTCCTATGTGTCTTGGTCTGCTTGTAGTTTTCGAATGATTTCTGAGCGAAATGTTCCGCTTTTGTTGGTGTCTATAAAAGATTTTCCCTCCTCGTTAAATTAAAAAAAAAATAGGATGCTATCATTTCGTTTCGATTTTATTATCGTTCTGAATTTGTTTTAAGACTGAAATTGGAATGTAATTTTTTTTTTGTATGGATAGTATTTTTTTTTCACAATAAAAAAGATCTATTGATGAATTGAAGAATTAAAATGACTTTCCAATGTTATAAATTGAACTATATTTCTCAAAAAAAAATTTTTCATCAAATAGATTTTAGAAAAAATCTTTATTTTGCAAAGTAAAGTTAATTGTAATTAATATCTGCGTGAAATAAATTATTAATCCTTTTTAGTTCAACAAATTCATTTTAGATTCTATTAGAGCGTCATCTATTTAAAATAAAATATATTCTTTCGAACAATTTTCCGAAAATGTTTCTCATGTTGAAAGCTCCAAATTAGTATAGTTTTCCACCGACAGGGAGTTTTCTTTTTTTATAAAGGCTCGAATATTTCAGAATTTAATAAACGAAAATATTAAAAATATTAAAACTGATAAATTCAAAAATTATTATTTGTTTACAATTAGTCATGGATACGGTATAATTAAATAAAATAGAATTAAGCACAAAACATTTCAAAGAAAACTATAGATGTCCCACATTTTCTTTTCTCACAGTTTTCCCGCGCAGAAACCTATTAAACCGTACACGAATCGTTAAAATAAATAGCCATATCCGAAACCCGTAAAAATTTTATAACGAAAATCCGTAACGATTGTTTGCGCCGAATACTATAATTAAATTAAAATTTCTGGATAATTTTGTGCGGTACCAATACAAATTTCAGATTTATACTGACCGCAACCGTATCCGAATATAACGACCGCCGTAATTTCGAACCGAATGAAACACCTATAATCCCAAACCTAAAAAAATGAACAATAATACACATCTATATTCGCCAAAAACCATTTTCAACCCGAATAGAGTATCGAAACAATATAAAAGCGGATTTGAAACAAACGGCGAAGTTTCTTCGAACTGTAATAAAACAGTTCCGTTATTTATAAATTCGCCGATATATTACTTACACCGCAGCCGACAGTTTTATATAAGCCCAACATATCCACTGGCATCGTTCACGTGCATGTTTTTATTATTTTTTCATATAAACTCGTCACGAATGTGCACGTAGTGTGTACATAGGATTTGCCCGTGTTGGCTCACGACACACTTGGCGCGCTGAAAAAGCGCCCCGAGTGAAAAGCTTTCGTGCTTTTTATTCGAACTTTGTGTAGGATCCTTTTGTTTTCGCGTCTTTTTTCCTCCATATATAATATATATATGTATTTTCAGCTGCGAAACAACTTGCTTTGCTTCGCTTCGAGGACCGCTTCGAGGCATCTTTGACGCTCCGGATGAATGTTTCTTCCGTTGTCGGGAGATGCGGCGACATTTGAATTCTCGACTAGAGACGAACGTTTAAAGATTACAATCGAGTTGTTTCGTTAGCTTTCATATATTTAACTTTGTCAAAAATCATTAATTTTAGCAAAATTTACGATAAAGCTCACTCCAGACTAATGCACGATTCACGCAAGTGCGATGCTCAAACGCAATCATTATGCAGTTTCATAAACATTTGTTATTGTAGCCAATATTGTTATTCAATTCAATAGTAACCTGTATTTAAAATTTATTGAATAAAAACAGTTCTTTTGATATTCTTAAGACTCTTATTTCGCAAGCTCATATAAGCGTATGATGAAAAACAAACGCAATATTACACTTAATTCAATAAGGAATTTCTTGGTACTGAACAACTGTACCGAGAAGAACGTTACGATGTGTTTCTTCATATTAGATTTTTTATCACTATTATTATCGTTACATCTTCGAGTTTGTTTCTGTATACTTCCCCAAAAAAATATGAGAAACACACTTATGATAAGTAAGTGATGTTTTTTCGTGGTAGTCTCAAAACGCCGCAATCATGACGCAGTCACGAAACGGTTCGAACGCGAAAATCTCCTTTTCGACCAGTAATTGGACGATCCTTTTCCACTAAAAATGAGAGACCCGAGAGCAAAAAAGCTTATATAGAGAAAAAGGCATGAATATAGTATGTACAACGCATTTTTCATATCCTGAAAAAATAAAAACACACGCGTCGACGGATCTATCTACTCGAGAGGCGTTTCTGAATATCGCATTCGGCATGATGTAACAGAAGCGGAAATATCGAAAATTTTCTAATGTAAATGGGAATATTTTTTTTATTCGGGTTACATTTTCGACTTATTTTATGCGAGTTTATGAGGCAGAAGCGAAAGTTTGTTCATAATTAAGCATACAAAATAAATAACGAATTTCTAAGTTCACTGTAATGAATATGTTCTGTGAATATTTGATCACTGTTTTCCTTGGAAATACATAAGTAAGAGAGATATTTTACACATTTCAACACAGTATTTCCGCTTCATTTATCATTGAACAAAAAGTAACATATTCACATTGAATCATTTCACTGAACATACATACACTAATACATATTCGACGTTATGTAAAATAGTGATACTCAATTCTAGGAACTTTTATTTTTAACTTGTTTTATTTGCCCATCGACTTTTTTCGACTCACCCATGAATAGTTTCGAGGATGTTCCCATTTCGTCCATACGGGTCGTCAAATTTGGTACTTTTGGACGCAGTCCGAAAAGAAAAACAAGGTGTTCTCTCCCTTCAGGTCGGTCCAATTTATCGCGTGACATACCCGATTGTGAATCGTGATTCGCGTATATAAGTATACATTTTTCATCGAATTGTTTGTGGGAGTTTTCGTTTTGTGCCTTCGCGGTTATTTCCCAGGAGTGAAAGTCGGCAATCCTGCGTGTCCATGCGATAACTCTTCTTGGTGATGAGTTTTTTGATTTCATTTATGATGCAAGATGGTGAAAATTGGTACATGTGTTTTCGCTTTTTTTTAAAGCGAGTTATATCGATTTAAGTTCTTCCGTAAGTCTGTAGAATTATCATTAAATTTTGTAATAATATCATTGAATGTATTTAAATAATCTGTAAGAAACTTTTGAAGAACATATTAAGTATACGCGAATGGTAATTTTAAATATATTCCGATTAAAACTTCATTAAAGGGCACTTTATAACGTTCTTTTCTTGCGCAACGAAATTTTCCGAAAAGGGTCGAAATCTTTTCTTTCTTTAAATTTGCCTATTCAGCCTTGGGGTGTTTTGAAAAGACGAGTTGCTAACTGCCTATTGAAACTTTCTTAATAAGCAAAAAATAAGGTCATAGCGAATAATTTGAATGTATCTCTTATTTAAAGTTTTCATAAACATAGCCAAATTTTCAGAAAACATTAAGCATATTTTCTTCATAAATATAACCAATAAAAACTGATATCCCTATTCCGTATATTTTTCAAAGAAGACTTTTAATGAACTCTATTGTACATTGTTTATAAGTATTTACGAGCGCCCGGTGTGTTGTGGAGCTTTTCCGATAAACCTTATTATTTTCGCGTAGTTATGTAAAATATATTGAATATCAAAGAATTTGCGTCTACTCTTCATTAAATTGAAATGTTTCATTTCAGCTCGCAATTAAGAACCAAGTCAAATTCCACTTAATGGATATTCATGATACAGATCGGCAGACAAAACAATCACCTCCAAATTGATGAAGCGTCCGCTATTTTAAAGCCACTTCTTTTGTGTGTACATAGCGAAACTGCTATGAATTCATATTACGAAACGGATTTCATAAAAGATTTTCTTGTCGTTTTTCTTCAGAATAAGCTTTTCATAGCAATTTTCGACGTGAAAATCTTAGAGGATATTTATCCTTATTTTTACGCTACAATACACCCCGCGTAAAAAAATAAATCATTTATAACAAGTTTTCGTCTAAATATAGCTAGATTGAGTTTTCATCAATATCGAATATTTATTATGACGATTGATCGAATCGATATATGAATCGTTTAGAGCTAAATGTAATCAACCTCATTAAAAATAATAGACTTAAACGTTAAACTACATGGCATTATCATAACTTTTTATGTGTGAAAAATCTTTGGTGAAAAATCAAAATAAATATCATCAAATGATAAAATTTGTTTTTCCATCTGATAATAAATGATTTGTTTTAGAATTTATTCTAATTGATTCGTTCCGTACTCTCATATAAATTGATAACATATGTAATTTACTTTGAAAAAAAAAATGGATTAATCAAGGAAATTCCGAAAAATGTATCAAACAAGTTCAATCGATTTTCTCGGCTTCTCGCTTACAATTAGTGAAGCTAATCGCGATTATCTCCGATCGGCTCATACATCGTAAAAGCGAGCCATACAATAAATTCATCGATGCATCCGAGGCCATCCATGATTTACCGAATCGATAGCCTTCTCACAAATTATAACGCCACCCCTTAACTACCCGTTAGTCATACATAACGCAAGGGGAGTCAGTATCGAAACGACCCCACTCTCGTATAAAGAATGCATAGACGGGTCGCAGGTGGCCTCCTACAATTCCCCAACAGAACAACCTTTTTATTTATGTGCTGAGTCCCCAAGTCGGCCAACGGGTTACGAGGGCTTTCGACCAGCACCCCTTAGCTGGGGTGACCACAAGTCTAGTTTCAGCTGGGACAGTCTGTTAAGTCGAGTCTGTCCACTTCGATGAAATTCTGTTGATTTGTGCAGTTAAGCTGATTCACATATTTTTTGAATCCTCCAGAATGTGGAATTGAAAAAATATAAATGATGAAAAAAAAATGGCTGTGGTGCTCATTTCAAATTTGACCGTTTAAGAGTGTCTGAAAAAATATGTTATTAGAATGCAAATATTTTGATTTTTTATAAATATTGAGAAAAAATTTTTGCTTGTAGCGCAATTTTTTAAGTTAAAACTCGTTAGTGCCCGACCCAATTGCCCACGTTAGTGCCCCAGGTGTCCACTTGGACACATATTCATCGATGTCAGTCTTAATGAAATAATCGTCAATCGGTATAGTTCTGACTAATTAAGAAGAATATTTCATAAAAAATGGTTAATATTTATTGAAAATGTTAATGATTTTTAGAAATAACGTGAAAATTTTTGTCTACTTCACTCGTTTAATTAAAAAAACACTATTTTTTCTAAATACATGCTCATACCATAGATATTATCATTTTGAGCACTCAATCTATGAAATGAAATAAATCAAGTTGATTATTGCTTTGTACAGTACATCCAACTTGAGTGAAAATAATAATTGTCGCCAATTTTAGGAAAAAAATTCCACTGGCCATCTCTCCCAGAATTACAATATATATTATATAGCCACAATTGTTTTATATTCGATTCACTAACACGATTTATGAATTTAATAAAATTTAGCTCTAAATTCACTAATATGGCTGTAATTAACTGTCAAAGTTTTAAAACCCCATATTATCTGAAAATCAAGAAAAATTATCATATATCCTCTTTAATGGTAAAAAATGGTTACTTCAACACCACACATTGAGGGGGTGTAAACCACCCCTCAATTTTCCGTAGACCGTTCGTGGAAAAGCGGCTTGTTTGAATACGCACGTGAGAACTGGAATACGAACGTTTCCAACTCACGAAACACACCAGCGATGACCAACTTCGGGCCCGAGTAATTTGAGGCTTTCGTGCGTTTGTCGAATGTCGGTTGTGCGGTTCGCTTATCGATTTCGATTGTATTGTGTTCAATTTGCTCTATTGGCTCGTTCGATGCACTAATGGACGATGAAGGTTTTATTGGAGTTTCATTAGTTCTTTTGTAATATGCTTTAAAAAAAACTATTTTACTATTAACAAAACAATTTAAAATTCAATAATTGCAATCAAAAAATATTTATCACAGTTTGAACTTTCAACGTTAGAAATTTCTGAAAATACTCGCTTGTTTTATTTGGTACACGTAAAAATTATTTACTACTGTCATTAATATTAATCGCCATTATTTAACTGTAACGTTCGTCTTCATAAATTTCCTACATAACTGCACTGATAAACTTGAAACTTCCCAGATTAAATTGCCAACACGTATTTGAGTAAATTTACGCTCTATATTTAAAGTTATTATACATTCGAAATTAATTAATTAACAAAATTCGTAGCTGTTACGTGAATCGAATAATATAAACAAAAGTTCAACTCCAAAGTATGCGTAAATATATTGTAAGCGAAGCATTATATTATTATGGGTATATTCTAGGCGCAAAAATCTGCAATTTTATTACAAAGTCAAACGAAAAATTATCGATTTAGCCGAAGACGCAAGTTCTGCTAAATTTAAATGCAAATTCATTAAAGGTATTTACATTGATTTCTTGGCAATCAACGCAGATTTTCAAATCCAATTTCATTTTACGGTTCTCGTCTTTTGTGAAATTTGTATCGCTTTCGCTTTAAGCACCATCTGACAGAATTTCCCGAAAAAACCTTAATTCGATTGGAATCCGTCAATTTATCTTTCATATACTTATAACATTTAAAACGACTCTATAGATAGAAGTTATATTACTTTTCCAATTTTTAATGGATTAAATACTTTTATGGCAGAAAAAAATTAAGCACTCTTTCCAAGTTTTTATCGAAAGTCGATAAAACCAGTAATAAAACACTCCGCCGTTATTTTCGCAAAGTTTTGAATTTTCAAAATTTAACAATCATATTCGATGTATTGATGAATTAAGTAGATTAATTTGCGATAGGCTCACTAAAATACAATTTAGCAACGTTTGCGGTGTATTTACTGAAATCTGTTTCGCGTTATTGGTGAATTTTGTGCCCTCGGGAGGATCATCGTATTCCCACAGTTATTTGCAAATTAACAAGCTGCTCTTTGACATTATCGCAAATTTAGACCAGATTTACATAGGAACAAATTTTCCTATGATCATTAATTCCGGATACCGTATTTATGTGAAGTATTTAATACACCTACGATAGTAACAATTTATTCAAAATTTAATATTTGATTTTTTACCGTTAGAGGTCATAATCGAACTTTTGGCACGAATTCGTGCAAAAAAACATTACAGTGCTATTTTTTACAATAATCATAGACAAACTTTGTTATTTTACATTCACTAGAATCTCTAAATACAACCATTTATAATTTTGAAGTATCAAAATGAGATTTTAACATATTCATCCATTTTTGTACAGTTTTGATGATATAAAAAATTCTAGTCTGCATATTTCATGTCAGGTTTTCGGTCACTTCCCCAAACATTCACCGGCATAATATTATATAATATTCCGCGACCTCATCAAAACTTCTCGTCCTTGTATGAGATTTTCTTTTTTTCTGTCCTCTAGAATTTTTTTCACCTGTCTTTTATGGGCCTTTTGTTCGGGACAACCGCGAAATTTATGCATAAGCGCCCAGGAACTTATCAACGAGACCGCGCCACGTACATAAATTATCATCGCTCTGAACTTTGTTGAAATACTACTTGACACACGGAATTCCTAAAATTTTCTAAAGCAAGTCACACACAATGCATCCAGTCTATACTCACATACAAACTATTTTTAAATCAACCACTAATAAACTGAATAAATTATGGATCATCTCTCCGCTAATTTGATTCGAAAATGCTTTCAGTATGACTTGTTTAATATTGGACAGACTCAAAGTTGTCTTATAAGGTTATTAGTTTTATAGTGTTAAAAATTTGACCTAGATATTTTTATAAGCTTACTCACTGACTATTCAAGAGTAATACGAATTCGCTTGGATGGTAGAGGATTCCTTTAAATCGCATCTAAGAAGTTAAGCTTCGGAGTTTTAATTAAATCTACTAAAACTCTCGACATATGAAAGCATATTAATTTAAAGCATTGAAAGTAATAGTTTGAGAATATTTAGCTAACTATAAAATTTAAATTTGATTTTCATTCAAACAAGTACTTAAATATTGAAAATAATAAAAAAGAAGAATACGTCGAAAAGACGCAATACGACGTATCGATCAACGAACCCAATGCATTATTTATTTTTCTAGATACACCCTTCAGGGTTAAGTAAGGTCTGTAACGATCATTGAAGACGACATTGAATATACTTACTACATATTTTATAAATCGTAAAATAGCAGGTCATATACGAAAAATTCATATTTTTTAACATTTGTCAGGTACTAAGTACAGTGTGATGAAATTCAATAAATTCGAGCGGATTTCATTTTCGGTTGTAAAAATGTAATAAAAATATCAATAGACCGGTCAGTTCAAGTTTCTACGTTTAAATATTGGCGATAAATTCGAAAACCACGCCTTTCTTAATGGAAGTGCCCATTACACGGAACATTAACCAATGGTGAATAAACGTCCGATGCTGGTACGTTTTCAGGAAAATGCCTGATTTTACATTCAACCGAGTTTAGTTTAAAATTTCGATATTATACTTTATTTATGTACTCGTGCTGAAATTCACGATGAAATGGTAGAAATTATACGTATAAAAATAGATTGTTTCAACGGATCACTCATCGGAGGAATGTTCAATTAGTGCAGGCTATTCTTTCAGCGATAGTATCGGTCCTGAAAACCGCGAACCGCAAATATTTCATTCTACATCCTATTATGTAGATATTTCAATGTACACTGCTTTCCCGTCTGAATTATTTGCAGCGTGGTCACAATTTCTCTTATATTTTCGAAGTTGAAAAATATTAACTGTATGTAAGAGAAAAATTACATATATTAAATAAAATCACGTATCTTTTAGTTTAATAACTTCATTATGCAATAATATATTGTTTTTCCTTTTTTTTAAATAAAAAATATATTTAATAATCTTTTTTATTGTAAAAGTGATAAGTTTAATATGATGCTTGAAAAATTTTCTTTTCATAATAAATTGCCAACATACGTACACTTTCGTTCTATGAAAATCTTCACACACATTATAAAATATTCATATAAGTCATGCTTTATGTCAAACGACGCAAACGTAAATATTTTTTATTGCACATACACTTTTCCGGAAGAAGCAAGGAAAACGTGTCCTTTCTTCATAACGAGGTGAACTCGCTGAAAGACTGCACTGGTTTTAATTATTCATCTTTACAAACTGAAGATGATATATATTTTACAACTAGGATTTAATTAAAAATTGAAAAAAAAACTAAATTTAGTATTTTTTTAATTCACTATGAACTAGTAAATGAAAAATGCTTTAAAGATAAATCAATATAAAAATATGAAACTCATTTGACTAAACTGATTCACCTAAATAAAAATCTCAAAGGTTCTGTGTAAGTTTGATATAATATAATTTATCAAAATTTTAATATAAAGATTTAATAATTTGAAATTTTCATTCACGTGTTTTCATTTATTTTTTCAGTTAATGATTTCGATTTCAACGCGTGATCGGTTTTTTTTCTCGTTGTTTCAAAATCCTTTATTTCTCATATAACAGTTCGATTTCATCTCAATACTCATTCGAAATTGCATTTTAAATAATAATAATGAATGATCAATACACACAATCGGCGCGTGTTACTATGTCTGACATTTAATAAAAATGTGAATTGTGTTGTAAAATATAAAGCAGGGCAATAGTGTTGTGTATTGAAAATCGATAAAAAGGTGATAATATTAAAGTGAATTTGTGATTTCAAGATGGATCAGCTCAATTTTTTAATTGTGCAAACGCATTTTATAGAAATTAACAATCTTCTTATAAATAAAACGACGCAACGAAGGTTTTGGCAGATTTGCTACGATTCAAGTAGGTGTGTTTTTTTTTTCTTTAACAATTATAGAGATAAATTGAATTTTGTTTGAAAAAAAATGACGTCCACGTCGAATTTTTTCAAAATATTTTATTTGAAATATTAATATATTATTTTCAAACGTACATCGTTTATTCCTTTACAAATTAACGAGCATTCATTTATTGAACTACTGTGAGATGACTTTATGCATTTCTGCTTATCAATGGTTTTTTATTTCATTAAAAAAACCTTATATTTGTTTTACTTTACTGCAATGCGAATCGAATGTAGGTCATCAGGAAAATGTAACCGAGCGCATTTGCAATGCGGTTACGATCGTAGCCATTGTAAATATTTTACGGTTTACGTATTTATTGATATGCCCTAATCCCTTATCAATATTTGTCGCGAATGCATTGCCAATTGAGAACATGGATTAAATAAATCCCCCTTTACAGTGAACGGCTTTCGGTTTCATAATAATGTAGTACTTGCACGCGAATTTTCGTGAAATATAAATTTTCAAATGCATAAATGTATTTCCGTATACTGTTTTTCCGTTTCTAATATTCACAATTTTTACTACATACAAAATTGTATTAATGAATTTATTAATTTTCTATTATTTCATGGATTAATCATTACATGTTTATCACATATGAAAACATACATATACAGTCAAGAAATAAATTATGTACATATATCGAACAATCACATGAGTTATTAACTCAAATACATCTCCATTAATCAAATGCTTGGATGGACATCACTCGGAAATAATTTAATATCAAATATGACATGTACGTATAAATCCCACTTACATCCAAAACAAATTGATAATCACTAAAATTCCATTATAAATCTACACTTAATATTCGAATATTAACATTATAAATCAAAAACATTGCGAAGACACGTGTTAAACAAGAAAACGCATGAAAACGATGCACTTCATAATTCAATCGCACTCCGGGGAATATCCAAAGTGAATATTCGTTGAATAATTGACACTGGCATAGCAGAACATTATTCGCAATGCACCGGGAACGTTCTATTTATAAGCAATCCCGGTATCCAGTATATTTTCGTCTTAAAATCGTGAATAGTTTATTTGGAGTGAGCTTCTAACCGACAATGCAATATACACAAGTGCATTGTGCACGTGAATCGCATCGTATGCAACTCGCGGCTATTTTCCATGTATTATATAAATACGCGAATGATTCAATGACGGCTATTTGCGGAAATTCTATTCTATTCGACGTTCTTAATGCGATTATTATTGATGTCTTAAACGGTTTACCCGAACAAAGCGCGATAAGACCTCTTGAAATAAAAATTACGTTTCTAAATGCGGCTGTCGCGCGGGAATCGTCCCTTTATTGTGCTCTTGAAGCTGAATTTTTCAAAGTTTGTCCTTTTAAAAGGATAATATTCGAGATCCCCGAGGATCAATGTTGCCTTGTTAACATGCGCTCGTTGAAAGAAATGTTTCAGGTGCCATACAACCGCAATGTATAAAAAAAAAATAACTTTTTATATTATGCTTTTGGTGAAATGAAAAATTTTGATGATCTTTCAAATTTTATTTGGTGGAAATACATAAAAATCGTCCGTTCGTAAGCGCTACGTAATGTGAAACAAAAAAAGCAAATTCGCTAAATGTTAAAAGTTTTCTCTTGAAAATAAGTCAAAGTTCAAACATTATTGGATCATCCCGGAATCGTAAACTCAAACATTGGCTTAACCAGATATATTTTTTTCAAATTAAACACAATGTTAAAATTTATTTTTATATGTAGCCACATATGCCGAAGGTCATAATTCATATTTAGCATTAACATAATTCCGCCTACGAAATATTATAATAAAATTCACTATGCAAATACGTCTTTGTCGCCATCGAATGAATATTTTTGACCGACAGAGTCAACCGAGCGTATAACGAGAAAAATTAACGACACTAATACGGCGCCTTACAATTTTCCCGCTTTACATAAAAAATAATCCCCGAAAATAAACGCCTCGATTCAAAACAGAAATGCAAAACCCTCATAAAGCCTTAATTACTTTTTCAAACCGAGTTTTCCTCGAAGACAGTTATGACAGGCGTACGTACAGTGTGCGACATACAATAATATAATAATAGTCGGAACGTGTTCAATTTTCAATTTCCATATATTTCCCATGGACAGTATAAACGAGCGCGTAACAACCCCTTAGGAAACGCACGCGTGCTTTTTTGTTTATTTATTTTCTAGTTCGCCGGTGTTGCTATGCTAACTTTATTTGTCCTTTTCTAGCTCGTTTTCCATTTAATATCAACATCCTTTTCGCACTCGTACTACACCGTATTTCATCCATCATTCTGAAGAGTCGCGAGTTTGGACGAAATTGCACGAACGTACACGATCGCTAGGCGAGCGATTGTGAACATTTGGAAAAATCATAGGATTTTCAGTTAAAATTTAATTTTAAAATTTCTGTAATATCAACCGACCCGTTTGTTTATCCAAAATGATAGTGTACTAAATGGATTTTTTATAAAGTTGGGTTCACAAAATATATTATTTGTTTGTACGCGTTTTATAAATATTTCTTTACACGTAAATTAAATCTGACTTGGTTATTTAAAATAATATTAATATCAAAAATCTGCACAAACACTATAAAAAACTACGTCTCCAAATTTTCATCCGATTTGACAACTGCACATTCAACAAATAAATTCGAAATGAAAAAAATAAGCATGCAACTTACCTTGTAATCGATAACTGCTATTTTCACATCAGATCTGCAACTTTTTCAGCATTCCAGCATTTCTTCAAGCACATTTGGTCTATCTGTCTTTTTATTTTGATTTCATAAACGCGTCCGAAGTATTAAGCCGAACTCACGACTTAAAACATCTATCATAATTATATCATATCAGATAAAAAAATACAGCGACAGACCTATATACGTGAGTAAAATCGCTATATGACGACTGAATTTCACGAAAGGCACAAGTGACCTTTTTTATCGATATTGATTTAAGTGGTTTTATACATAACCATTTTTCATACTAAACTCAAAATTGATAAAAAAAAAGGTCACTTTGTGAAATTAAGTCCTCATATAGTTTCATAGTTTCGAATATATATTACGTAGATCAATATGTTCGTAGGATCATACAGAAGGCGGCCAAATATTTTCAAATCAGTATTATTTTTGAAAAGTGTAATCTTTCAAATGATATGTGTCTAAATTTCATGAAGATCTGACTTTTAGTTCCAAAGTTACAGCGATTTAATAAACACTACTTTTACTATCTTCGATCTAACGAGAAAATCTGAATCTCATGCGCTGATAAAACATTAATTTTTAAATGGAAAAAATACTGTTCAAGCAAAATAATGACTTGATTAGTATTTTTTGGATTTCGTTCTATCGAAACAAGTGAAAAAAAAAAGATTTTATTATTTAGTTTAAGTTTAATTTCGTTTTTACTTCGATTTGCTTTAAACGAAAAAAATTAAGAGTTTTTCCATAAAACCTGAAAAAAGTTAACAAAATAATTTTATTTTAATAAAAATTGAATATGTTTGAGATAGCCAACATCTTAACGATATCAAAAAACTATATTACTAGTATTTTGCATCAATATTTGATAATAGAGATCTGTTTATCGAAAGGGTACCGCGATTGCTCATGTTAATGCAATTTATCGAGTTGCAAGTCGAATGCAATAATGGTAAAAAATGCACTTAGAACCCTCTTTCAATCTACTTTTTTTTCTAGATCTTGCTTTCAGTAATCATTACTTTCATCTGAATTTAAAAAAATGCTTATTGATAGGAATTTGACTCCAATAATGAAAAAAAAATGTCGAAATTGTCGCATATTTTAGGCTAAATTTAAATTCTTTTACAAAAAAGATATCGAAATATTTTAGAAACTCTGGAATGATTGTATCACTCTTCAAAGATCATGTAATGATGAATCTAATCAAATATTGTCAAAAAAATGTTTTTAAATAGATGATCCTACCGACTTTTTGATCCACGTGTTATATCTGTTTTGATATTTTTCATCTAAAACGACAACTGTCAAAAAATGTGAACCCGGTTTAATACAGATCCGCAGCAAAGCAGCGTCTACGTCAACAAGTATAAGGTGAACACGCGTATCGAAAAAAGGTTGCGCACCCCCGTATTCAGCACCGACGCCTAGGGTTCGCGACGCGGCGAAGAAACGAGAACAAACGATTAACAACGGCCGCGGCGGACGGAAGTGTTCGCGAACGCGCTCCACGAAACAACACGTGCGACAACCGCAACAATAAAACTTTCGACGACAGCCGTAACAGCTCCGAACGCGGCCATGTCCGATAGCGATCAATCCGGGGACCATTCGGACGACCCTCGAGCGAGGGGTGCGTCGGTGGCGTGCGACGCGGACGTTTGACGTTTCGTCGCGAGTGATTAATAATCGTGGGTCCAAATTTTATTAAAATATTTAATTGACTTTTCATCGATTGAGTTGAGTTTCGATCGTTGTTGTCGCGGAATGAATTTTTATCGAGCACGTGTGCGACCGAACGTTGTCACGGCAACCGAGTTTAATTTAGAATCGCTGTCAAATATGAACGTCTGCTCGATGCCGTTGAGAAGGTATGATTTTGTTTTATTGTTTTTTTCCGTTGTGGGAGTGTGTTGATTTTTCATTTTCATAAAATATGAATTTTGTGTTCGGAATGAGTGGTTCAAGTTTCGTTTTGGTTTTAGTCGGGAGTTTTATGTTAATCGAAAATAAACATGTGTCCGCGTGTCGAATTTTTTTCGAAAATATTGATTGTTGTATGTATTTTATAAATATAATATTGTGTCTATTCTTAATGTGTACATGTGTAGCTGTAAATGATAACATCTGGATACTTTTTTAATCATTCAATATTCTCTGATCGATTTGCATGCATGTTCACATTCGTATTAAAACGCATTTCAAATGTAACAATTATCAACATTGCTATGAATTGCGTGCACAACGTCGAAACTGTAATGAAAAAAAAATGCAACCATAGCAATTAGCGACTATGCACGTAACGATGAATACATCGCATCGGCTTAACAAGCAAACAAACCGAACAAATAAAAAATATTTTTCGAATCAAAGCACACATCGAACCCCCATTTATTCAAGAGCCACGACACAATAAAAAAACCAACCACACACACTACGGCCGATTCAATGAAACGTCGCCACTGTTGTGGTGCAAATCGCGACTCTGAAAGCACCTACGTTCCACAATCGAGTTTTCATTGTTTCGTTTTTCCGTTCTGGGTCTGTTTTTTTCCACGTCCCGGCGGGCTTTTCACTAAATTTCCCGTCGGCTTTGTTCGCTTTAAAGCGAACCCATGCCTCTTGTTCACAACATCTCATTTCTTACTTTGTCCGGTTGATTGAGATAAGCGCTCTTCTCCCTCTCGCTTTCGGCGAAAAGAATAAGGGCTCGTACAACACTTAAGAAAGGGCGAGCCCTACCTGTACGTAATCATCGGAAATGTTAACGACGTGAAATATGTAATGGGGGAAACTCGGCTGAATCCATATTCATTTTTTGATATTTGTATTACAGTGAAACCTCGCTTAAAGAGCAACTCGTATAACGAGTAATTTGCATAAAGTCTGCTCTAGACTCATGTGTGATTCACGCGTGAATGTCGCATTCGTACGTGAATCGCATATGAGTCTAAAGCGGGCTTAAAAATTAAATCGCATATCGAGTAATTTTCATAAATATTAATTTGCATAATGAGTAATTCTCGTAATGAGCACAAGAAAATGTAAAAAAAAACTCATTTTACAAGCGATGTTTTGCATAAAAAGTTACAAAAAAGAAAATATTGCAATATCATATGCAGCTTCATGATTTTTTTGTCGATCGAAAAACATTGTTTCGAGAAAAAATTATGCCCGTTATATGAGGTTCAACTGTAATTTTTCATTGTCCATTTACTCAATAAATCACCTTTGTTTTCTTAAATCTGCCGAGGATTTCACTGTTTATGTTGGCGAAGGTAAATAGCGAAAGTTCGATCCAAAAAGCGCGTTTTAAAATAATAACTTTGAACCCTTCTTGGAAAACGCGGGCGAGTGAAGTCGTGAATGTAAACGAGATGCAAATACGCTACAGAAACAAATTCAATATTTTGGTACTGTGTATTGTTTGGGAGATGTTAGGTAAATTTAATAATATCTGGGGGCACATTCACACGTCAATTTGTTGTATTAAATGGCTTAACATATTTGGCGAAAGCGTTTATTTTTCCGCATTTACGATCGTTTTTATTTCGAATTTTTCGATGTTCGAGATCCTCCGATCAGTTTTACGGGTATTTTTCGCGCGAAATTTTTTTTCAGGGAAATATTTTTGCTGAAAATATTTTGAAAACATCTTTGTATTCAAATACATTCACATATTGTTTGTAAATTTTTGAAAAATATTCAAGAAGAAACAGGGAAACAGAGTATATTTTTGGTCATAAAAGTAAACTCAAGCTATAAATTCGATTTTAAAACTAAAATATGAGCAGCGACTTTAATAATATAAATGGCTCTTTCATACGTTATAATGCTGTATTTTTATTCAGTTTAATGGCTCATATTTTCTCTTATCTAAGTTTAACAGCACACTGTAAAGTAAAAAATTTGAAACCGCAATTTCAGCAATAAAAACTTTATAGTTAGATTTTCGTCTGTTTGACCGAAAATATTTACAAATGAAAGCATTAAAATCACAACACTTATTTTCCAGATAAGCCAACCAACATATCAAAGTTTTTTTAATCCTGCACAATAAAACTTTCATAAAAAATATGTAAAACATAAGGAACTTTCAGTGTAACATTAACTCAGTTGACACACAGATTTAACCGATATAAAAACCCAATTTTCCTCGACACGAGAACGCCGGGTACCTAAGCAAAAAACCAATATGCACTTTGCAAGTTCAATCTAACATAGAAGCGACACCCATCCATGGCGTTCGCGCACCCCATAAAAGCAACAAGAAACCGAAACGTGTTCATCCCTTGACCTTTACCACGGTTTTTCTACCGAGAAACAGTTTGTCGCTAATTTCCCGAGCGAAAAATTCCCCGAACTTCGACCTCGTCTCAGAACAGACGGCAATCTCACCATACAACAATGGTGTGAGGCACCCGATGGGGCTATTGACATTCGACTGCAATAGTCGACCTTTTGCATGGACTAGTGCTTCTCAAATTGCTTCGCAGAATCTCATCATTCGACGGATATGATACGATATAAAAAAATCTATTTTTTTTTCATATTCAAATGCGAGTTTCCCAATATAATCCATGATGATTTTCATTTCGATTTCATTCTTTCAAATATGAATCAAATCAAATGGACTTGAAATCAAAATTTGTATTCATATTACCGAATTCATTAATCAAACTTCTTAGTAAAAGACAAATAGTTTCAATTAAACAATTTTGTAATTTCTACATACTTTCTAAAAAATATGTTAAAATTTTGAAATCACTGTAAGACAATGACGTGTTCTAGAGCCTCAATAGTACACCACCCCCATAACGATCGTCTGAGAACCTGTTTATTATTGATATGACGTGACTATGCTAATTCAAACCCAAGTTTTTGTCTCGCAAAAGTGTCTCCTGGAATTTGCGATAAAACTGGAGGACGTTTGAATTATGTAGGGGCGTTTCCTTTGAAAAATAGCCGTCTAAAATCTGAAATCTTGTCTCCTCTCCACTTTTCGGATCTGTCTATCTTAACCTTTAGGTAGATATGTAGGTTTCGATCGTTTATTATGGTAGATTTGTGTGTCTCCATATACTTTTCGCGTGTGCGAAAAGGAAGAGCCTGTGGCAACGTAGACATCAAAGGATTTTTTTTCGCAGATAAATTAATCTTCATCGTCACGAAAAATGTACGATTTTTTCTTTTTGAGATATTGATTTTTTGATGATGCTATGAAAAAATGTCATATTCGTAAATATTTTCTTCTTTATTAAACTAATGTTAAAAGCTTCCTATACGATACAATGATTCACGCTAGCAAATCACTCAGAGTCACTGACCTACTTTTTTATCCAAATTAAAATTTTAATCAAGCCCCTATACGTGGGATTTTCCTATACGATTTTTTTGTTTACAATTACGAGAATAGAACAGTGACTCTGAACTTTTTTCGTCACGACACTGGGTCACAACTTCATTATTATTAGGAAACTTTTGCACACCGTTCTCACACACAATGCTACAAATAACAATACATTTCATTCGTTGTTTTTGATTGCAAAAGTTGATACTTTCGACAGGTTCCTCGATTTCAGAGCTCAATTTGGGACGATACACATTTCATTTCAGTTTTATATATTATTTTTATTTTTACACCCTTGTCATTACAGACATTAGGCTTGCTATCCTTGTGCCGAACAGCCACTTCTCCGTCGGGGCAGGTTTAATTACCGTGAAATGAATAATTAGGTTGCCAATTATGCCACGAGCTTTTATTAGGCTAATGACGGACGACATCGTTTAAATACGGCATTAATTCGGCTAATTGATGCTGTTGGTGTAAAGTATTTCAAGACACGTTGAGCCTATTTTTTTTCAGTAATAAGTTTTTCATAAATTAGTGATCTTTCAGAACCTCTGTAAGGTAATATCATGTTGAAAGTTCGTACACTCATTATGAAACTTTAAACTTTAATAACTGGACGCTTTTAAGATTATGAGTTTTTAATAGTTTTCAGACAATACATACGTAGTGTATTATTAAGCTTAGAACTGAATGTGGGTTAATTTTAATTACTTGAATAGTGCTGATCAACAAGTTATTAATCTACATAGTAAATTCATCTGTATAATGCATTTTTTTATAGAGGTTAATGACTTAACTGTAATAATGTACTATTATCATTAGACGAGTACACTTTGTATACAAAAGTAATTGATACTTTCCAGAGATATTTTATCAGATTTCTCGTAATTCATTCTAAACCTGCTCTTAGCATTAGAACGAAAACCATTCGAGTAATTGATACGTTGCCATGCGAACCTTTTATTTTCGCTTTTCTAGAAGCTGAAACGTTAGCTTTAAAGGATCGTTCTCTTCGGCCGTCCATAAATATAGCTTTAAATCTCCATTACAGTAAAACTTGCCGAGATATTAAACTTCTTACATCTGCGTTTTATGTATGAAAAGACGACAATGCATGTCGACTGCATTGTCCACAGCTTGCCAAAACCTACAGAGCTTTTGTGATTCTGCCAGACGGTTCGTTTGCACCATGTGCGATCAATTTGCATATTCATACATGTGCTGTAATTAAGGTTCGCTTCTATATAAATATATTATCGTACAATCATGCACTTGATTTCAAAAGCGAACGCTACACAAATCTAAATGCAAAACAGTTTTCGCCAAAACAATTCGACGAACCCTTCACAAATCTCAGTCTGTCGTCCGCTTAATTTAAACCAAATTCACTCGGACAAAATTGAATCAACCGAATTTCGTTAGTTAAACTCGCTCGAAGACGATTCGACAGACAACGATTGCACCTATAATTTAATATTACATTTACGTGTTTACGTTCGAGACGATTGCGTTCCCGTTTGTAGGCCATGAATGGCTCGTAATTAGTCCTTATTGCTCGTCATTCAATGACTTGTACGATATTGCGATGTTCGTGTCGCTCAAACATAAAGCTACAATATCGATCGTGGAAGGCTACGCACTCTGTACTATTGCTGTAGCCATCGTGTGCTATCGAACGATTCATTCGGACACAGCACGCCTCGGGGATTGAAATGTGGAAATTTTCGACAAATATCCGAGCCTAGATCACAAAGGATGTCCAAAAACCACTGACAGGTGACCTGGTCTGAGAAAAAAAATCTTTCGGAGTCCTTTCAAACGTACAAAATATGTAGATACTTTTTTGTCGAGAAATCTTGAAACTTTTCCACACTTAGGCTAGCTGATTTCGATGGCAAAATACAATATGAAATATATTTTTCTAGTACAATTTATTTCAAGTAAAATATGATTTCAATTACTAGGATAAAGCGTATTACGTGTGAAGATAAAATTTTTATCCTATCTATATGATGTCTTATGCCGTACTACATGTACGTACGTAAACAGGATCCGAAGAATTATATTGTTTTTCCTGTATTATTTATTTTTTGTCATTCAGTTGTGATTTTTCGTTAGAATGAGGCTCTCTCATATAATTAAAAATTCACACTCGAATGTAAAAATATGACGAATTCAACAGCGGTCGACCGTTTTACATTCTAAAAATAAAAATAAAATTCCATAATATAAATATTATTTTTTCAGTGATGAGCTTTATGTCCTTCGTGCAAATTTGTTATTCATAGAATTTTCCATTACAAATTTTTATCCGCGTTCAAATATTTACCTCGCCTCTGTCGCGAGTACGTTGTGGACTCTTCGCCTTTTGCACACTATTAAATTTTAACACAATATCCGGATTTTAGCGTGTCGACACTTAAAAGACAATTTATGTCTCCGGAAAAACGATACTACAAATCGTCGACCCAATTTTTGAGCCAAGCCACAGTTCCGATGCAAAGACGGCCTACTTTCGAAACAATGCCTCTTAACTGTGCCCCCTATGCAAATGTGGATTATTCTATCCTAGAATTTTTTAAGTATTATATTTTGATAATAGTGTTCGATTTCAATCTAAATTTTCAAATTACATTTGATTTTTTTTTTACGTTACAAGCCTAGAAAAATATTTTACGGCATTTTCAATCTATCAAAACCATACATGTACAGTATAAAGTTAAATACTTCAAATAACTCTTTTGTGTTACACAAAGTTGAAAGATTCAAAGGAATATTGCTTGAAAAACCTTTTCTTAATAGAAAAAAAATGTGAAAATAAATATTTTCGCTGCGAAAAGAGGCTTTGAAAAATGTATTTTCATATTTCAATGTATTGATGTGAGAAAAAATACTCGGTAGTATGAAATTGTTCGTTTTAACAATTTTCATACATTTTCAACACTTTTGAATTACAAAGCTATTTGTAAAAAAAAAGAAATTTTCTTTTACTCTTGGTTAAGTTTATTTTTCTAGAACATTTTCATGAAATTCTTTTGAAATACTAATTACTACAGTGTACTCGATTGAATTCGACATCATAAAACATCGCTAATGCATTGTGGTGACATTTTTAATAAATATCACGTACAATATGACATTTTCAAAATATGTGCGACACATGTGTAAAATAAAGTAGGAAACCTTCTACATTTATGAACATGAAATTTTGAACTGTAAAAGTCCAACACGCGGCTTATGTTATATTCAACTTATATCCGTGCTTCTGAACAATTTTAATGAATGTTCAATAACTTTTTTCAGTCGTACATAAAATATTATCAAATTAAAAATCTGTAGATTTGATTTTTCAAATTGTTCGACTGTAACTACTAGATGACACATTGTTACAATACATCGGTTTGTATTTTTTTCAGTATTGACTCGTTTTCAGTTACATGAAAAATCAATATTTTTACTAGTCTAGCGAGCACCGCTTCTACGAGTATATAGCCGACAGTGAGTCGTAATTAAATTCCGTTGAAAACTGAAACTGCTATAGGTTTTTTTACAACTCTATACGTATGAACGATGTATGCACTTTCAATACAAATATGTAATCTAACGATTCGATGTTATCAATGAACGCTGAAATATACCAACGAAATTTCCTGTTTGATCATTATCGATAGTTAATGCTTTTTGTGTTGATATCGTTTTGTAATGAATTATGACCATTTACGATTTATTCCAAATTTTATCTTGACATATTATTTATATACGAAACTTTCGTTATTAAAATATATATTTTAGTAAAATATAGAATAAGGTTGATTAAGCGGTCGCTTGAATACAAGGCATGTTTGCAAATTTATATGTCTTTGTCGAGGGATTTTAGGGCAACGTCATGTTTGTGTGCTTAGGATGATTTATATTATCGATGACTCACAGGGCAACGAACATAAGCGGTTTAATTAAATTAAAATAACACTATCTTAATTCGATTAAATGATTGCTCATCTAGCACGAAAAATTACGGTGCATACGAAGAAAAACACTTCAATTTCAGGCTACAAACTAATCACAAAAATTCGGTTCGCTTGTGCTTATCGAGCCGAAATTCAGTTGCGTGGCTTGCGGTTGCGTGTTGCTTATAAAAGTTTTAACGAAATTCTGAAAGTCTTCTGAAATAACGCAATACAGTAACGGAATACGCTTATGGTCTCGACGTTTGTCAAAAAAAGTATACGCTCATTTTTTTATCGAGAAACTCTATGCGGGAGAGCTTTTAGCGTAATGTTCATTTATTAAATGCTACGTCGATGTGCAAAGAAAAAGTGGTGTTAAAAAGGTTTTTTCCGAATCGTGAAGAGTGCGCGAAAAACTTTTCATAGAAGTTTTCCGCTTGGGAAACTCCCGTTTTCCTTTAACGATTATTAAGTGGCACGCGTCGTGAAAACGTTGCTAAATCGAATCTGAAACCGACTCTAAAAAAAATACATTCTTAAAAGCAAAATTTGACGACAATTTCCTGCAAATAAAACACCCACTGTTATAAAGCATTTGTATTTGAAAATATCATTCGACTTATATGTTCTTATTTAATTTCAATTCATACTTATATTGAATCGATCGAATTTATTATTTTTTTCTCAGAATTGATTGTTTCATCGAATCATCCGATACAATTTCAATTTCGAAGTTAATATCAGATTTCAATCAAATCTACTCATATCATATAACCCATTCGATTGAATTTTGCATTCGACTGAATGACGTACCCGTTTCAACGTGGAAAAGCTTTTCTTGGCAGTAACATCATAAGTGTATGTATGTAGTATGAAATTGAGTGGAAACTGAACACGTCTGGTGTTGCTGTAGTAATTTCACTCGTGTCAAAACCATCAAAAACGTTCCAAGAAACGCTAAAGTTCATTTTATGAACCGCCTGCACCTGACGCAGTTGGTGTTTATCAAAATAATGCATATAATTTGTATCGCGTCGCTTGCATATCTGAAAATTTCATCTTCGTTTTTTATAATATGGTAAATTTTCACACTGTGAAATTGAACCGTTTGCGTGTTCTTGACGTTTATTACTATTTATAGTTTGAAATAAGATGAGATTCGCTTTTGTGCCACGATTTGAAGGCCATAATAACGACAGTGCTTAAACTGACATTAAAACGAGAGCTTTCATTTCATTAGATAAGCACATAATGAGCATAATTATTCCATTGTTTAAATATCACGTCTGCAATTTTCGCTCGCATTAAGATGCGTAATTTATATAAATTATTTTACATAATTAGTACAACTTCATAACGACAATGGAGGCTCTCGAGATGAATTTCTATTCGTGCACAAGATTTTATTAACGTTCTAGCTTAAATTCTCATTAATAAATTTAGAATTCAAATACTCTCTTAGACAGTTATAACAAGAACGCGCTCATTTCATTCGCTTTATTACAAAATATTGAACATTACATCAATCGAAATAGTACTCGATGGGTAATTTAAATCACAAATAATTATATATTCATTCTTATGATTGATCAACAGGTGATTTTGTAAAATCTACCATCGCTCTGTAATTACTAACGATGAACGTCATACAAAATTCAGTTGGGAAAATTAGCCGATGGAACTTCGCAGACACGTGTACAAACTTACGCTTTTGAACTTTTTCCCTCAGTTTGCGGTTCGATCTTCGCGAAATTAAGATTCATCTATTTTTAAACACGAATCAATATCACTATAATAATTGACTTTATGATTTCCGAAAAATACTCAAGTTTTTACGTTCGATATAATACACGCCATTTATGCGTGTCGCTTTGAGCTATCGGTTATGTTTAATACTGTTTCGTGCTTTATCGGAATTCTAACACGCGTTCTATGTTTTTTTCGAAATTTCATCGACTATTCGACGCTAATTCGGCCTCATAAATATTTGAAAGAGTCTTGTAGATACGTAATATCGAACACTGAATAAAATAGTGACATTGATCCATGCGAGTGGAGAGTGACTTAAGTGTCGAAGTCAATCTGTTACATAATTCTCAACTGAAATCAATACGACATTTCGTGTAATTACTGGCTCTTTTTATGAATTATTTATTTAAATTTCTATGCTATTGTTTTGTAGAATTCAAATATTAATTTAATTTGTCAGACTGGAGTATAATTATATATTGTATTCAAGTTTAACAATAAGGGGACTGGTATAAAACATTTGTTCATGCCGCATCAGGTTTAAATATCCTCACGATGCTGAATTCGTGCCCTGTTATATCTCAGTGAAAATGTCATTTTATCAGGTTCATTTGATTTAATAATATTTTCTTAACTAGATGTAATTTTTTAATGGATTCGATGGATCAGTCGTTTCGTTAAAATGTTCTATTTCAAAAAGGTATTAATTAAACGCTTTATTTTATGGTTATTAAAAATAGGTCCCTTGCTTTATCTATGTCAATCAAATTCAATAGATTTTAACGCCACCTTTTATGAGCTAATATTACTCTTCAAAATTTCTACCAAAGCAGCTCTGCTTCTTAACTCTTAAATTAATAAATAATTGAGATATTTAAAAATAACATTATTTGGCAATAATAAAGGTGATATTATGTAAAAAAATGATTCATTTCGTACTAAAAAAACACAGACTTTAACAACTAATATTAAAATTGATTCTTTCATACAATTTAAAAACGAAAAGATTTTAATTCAATTAAAAAACGAAAACAAAACAAAGCCAAGTGGCAAGCAACCGCGAACAGTGGCATTCTCGAGAGCGACGTCGAGGAATCCTCGAAGCACCTTCGTCGACGAAACATTCGAGCATTTTCCACGACCGAACAATATAATAATAAAAAAAAAAATAGGGAAGCCACTTACCGCCGAACGACGAGCTTGCGTCGTCATTTTTAGCAATTAGCGACCTCGAGTTAAGCTAAGGTCGACATTCGGAAGAGTGGGCTATCGGGCATTCGAGGCACGTACCAGCCCAACAGAAGGATAACGAAACTCCACAGGGGTTCTACAATGTCGATTTGAAATTTAGATCGAGGGATGGTCCGTTTCGAGATTTTGGCCTTTAGCTGTCGGCCAATTATGCTGTCGAGGGTTGGATTTTAGCTCGGTTGGGTTGGGTTTTTTTGTCTTGTCTGGTTGTTAGAATTTCGAGTTTCGTTTTGATTTTCGTTTGATTCGTTATACGATTCGAATGTTTTATTTAGATTTTGATTTTTTGATAGATTAAGTATGGGTAGGAAGGTTGATTCTTCTGTGACACTTGCAGTGTCTTTTTGTTTTTCGCCTGTAGTTTTCTTTTGGAAATTCGTGTTAAAAATAATTTTGATATTCTTGGAATTGTATTAGGTTCACTTTAAATAAAATGTAACTGGTTTGTTATTTTTAAAATTGGGGGTTGATTAAATATCTCTATACTCCCCTAGACGAGTTTGTTTTTATTTTTATTTGGTTAGATAAGGTTTAGTTAGGTCGAGTTTAAATATTTCTGATCGGTTTTTTTTACAATCACAATTTTTATTATTAGTTCCTTGAAATGAATTATTTAATTTTCATGTAGATTTGAGATCAGTACCTAGAAAGGAAAAGGAAATTTCAATGGAAATTGACTTAATTTCAATAGATTAGCATTCGACTGGAAATTTTGCATATCTGCTTTTTTCGCAATTGCTAAAACGACTTTCGTTAAAAATCGCTAAAAAAGTGCATTTGACTAATTGGAATTGGAAATTCATAATGAGGGATATGTGAAATATTTTCCAATTAAAAATTTCTGGCAGGATGAGTTAACTGAATTTACAAAAAATACTAATGAAATGAAATTCTCAATATATGCACATTCATATTTAATTTTTCGATAGTACCAACTCATAAATTAACTCGTTACCTTTTCATTATATTATTTTTTTCATTTTTGACATATGAACCAGCAGCCCGACAATCAACTTCACATTACTGTCACCCGGAAAAAATTAATGAAAAATATGTGCACGGCGCCGAACATACATATTTTTCCTCCATTCGCGAACAGCGAGCAATAGACACACATGTGGATAATAACGATCGCGTCGGTAAAAATTCGTCGCATGAAAATTTCAATCTATCAACGTCCAACGAGCAACAAATACACCGCTTGATTCATTTCCCCCATTTTCGAGCTCATTTTGCAAAATCAAGCGGAACGGCGAGAATGCGTCGGCTTTTCCGACCGAACGGTCGGTGAAAATTGAGGATATTAATCAATTTTTTCATTGCTCGAAACGTTTTGCTGCCCGTTTTCCTTCGTCAAACGCAATAAGTTTCCTGACTAATTTCTAGTTATACAACGCGGGCTGTAAAAGTCGCATTTAATCTTGCGAAGGAATCTTTTTCCGTGTCGATGTCGAATCGTTTTATGCTTCGCGTTAAGTCCGCTCAATTGTGACATAAATCGAAATTCGTTTTTTATTATGATCATTTTAATATATGTGTGTTTTTTTTACGATTTTCGATTCGAAGATCGTTTTAGGAATAAAGTAGATCGTTAAATTGAACTGAGCATGCATGAATTGTTATTTCTGGATGAATCCATACTGCTGAACTGCTGATATTTGTATTAAAATTTTATAAACATTTTCATTAAAATATATAGTGATTTAATATGATACGTTTCAAGTAACGTTCTGCTTATTTTAGAATAAGAAATACAAGTACATACGTTCTAGTATAACGATTTCAAAATAAAATCAGAATCGCCAATATTTTCAATAATAATAAAACCAAAAGAAAAACACCCTCATTTAACAACGTTATCTGACATTTCACACTTGGGCTAACATTAGTGATCGACGAAACGTATAAAAAAAAAACAAAGGGAAAAAATAACGTGGATCGTTTCGACACAATTTTACCGAAGGTCGGCTAAAATCGCAGTCAATTAGACTCACCAAGAACCAACGAAGTGGAGCAAACATCGGAAGAAAACCGGAGTTTCGACAAACAGAAGCTTTCGAATCTCCCCTCGGTCGTTGACTGTGAAATTTCAACAGGCTCGTTCTCTGGTTTCTTGAGGGTCTTTGTTTGAGAAATTCGACACGCCCTTGGTTCTGAAAATTTTTTTGAAAAAAAAAAACCCGACGAAAGCCTTTTAACGAAGTCCATCCGGCGAGATTTAAAGTTTAACGAATTCGATAGAAAGTCGAATAAGTTTTAGTATTTATATTGTTGTTGAATAAACTTTGGCTTTACTATAAGTGGGTGTTCGCTTAAATGAATATTGATTGGTTCGAAATTTGTTTCTGCATCAGTAATATGATTCGTAGTGTAATTGAGCTGGTATATTCTGTTCAGTGTCCCAACACCTATATTTGAATATGAGAATTTCTTAATTTATCTAGTTCAACAAATCCAGATAAAAGTGATTGAATACAAAAAAATTCTATAACACATTTTCTATACCTATATCCACATCCACGTAAATCATTATTCATCTATTCTTTTCTGAGCATACTAGTACTTAAAAATTTAGCACTGCATCACTGAATATAATCCGTATGAATTCACAAGTCAAAAAATGTATAGAAATCTTTCAAAACATTCATATAGGTTAATCAAACGAAGAATATAATCCGTGTATTAATACTTGTCCAATATTTGATATTTAATCAAAACTTCATTTTATATATACGAAATCTCAATTTATTCCCCATAAGAGCAATTCGCAAGTCAAACACTCATCAATCTGTGAGGTTCACGTCGACTTATAGCCGTCGTATGACATATCCCAGATGACCGACTTTATTGCCGATCATTAATGAAAATGTTCGCACACAAACCTCTCCTTTACCACCATTATGTAAAGGTTACTCAATTTGTACGTGACGACCCCCAAAATTCGAATCAGATTCGTGTACGTATCTATAACCGATTTGATTTCTGTGTATCATTTTGAATTTCAAACGCCGCGAAAATTAATTAAAAAGCGATGTATGCGAACGAGTAATTGGCGTGTCAGTTTTCAAAATTGCGTAAAAATCTCGGACGCGGGAGTCGAACGGGTTTAATGTTTGTTTCGTTTGAATTTTCAAATTTCGTTTTAATTATGGCAAGTTTTAATATTGAAATCGAATGCGAGTCATACACCACTATTTTATGGTTTTTCGTTAATGAGTTTTCCATAATTACTGCTTTTAACGTTAACGTTAAGCTTTAACGCGATACTTGGATATTGGATCGTTTCAAATTATTTCGCCCGTATACGATACATAATTATTTTCTTGGAATGAAATATAGTATGCAATAAAGCATGCACAAAATCAAAAGTGTCGATTGTTTAATAATATCTCCATAATTTACTTGAAATAATTGATGTGTGATTTATATTATTTAAAAAAAATATTCTAAATTAACTAACATATTCATCAATAAGGTTGTGAAAAAATTCCGAATAATTGAAAACATCGAAGCGAACTGTGCAAACATCCATTAGGCACGATCAAAAATTAAATCGCGACGATGGCGAAGCAGTTCCCATTTTCCATTGTAAATGACAGGCAGTCGAGATCCACGAAAATCCTACGTAGAAATCGTTGATGAATATCTAAAATCCGGTTGAAATATTTCTCCAGACGGAATCCCGACCATAAATAAACAACCGTCGTGTACCTGTGGGAAATACTCTCATACTTCTATCGAATCCGATGTCGAAATACTAGCAGCTATATAGCTCAGTATATACGAAGATCCTAGAAACCAATAGATATAAGTGATTTTAAATCATTGGTTTAGATTCACAAATTGTCTTTGAATATATTCATAAGTTAATTTTAAAGAAGAATATAAACAATTTCAATAACTGTATCACACGATAAAACAACTGTCCAATATCAATTAGTTGCTTCTATAACCTAGCTTTTCTCGAGACCTTTTGGACTTCAAGTCAATTGTGAATTGCTATATATAATATTTAGTATTTACTGTTTCGTAGTTAATCTTGTTGCGTGTATGACAATGCATAATAATTGTTACGGCCAGACTGTGAAAAGCACCCCTTGAGAACTGTAAACAGTAAAATGAAATGATGCAGAAACCTTCCCTGATGTCCATACAACTCGTAAGGTTCACTACTATAGAATCGACCATCAAAAAATCTATAAATAACACAAATTCATTGTTATTCATAAAAATAAAAGGTATTCTACCTGTAATATATCATTCTTAAAATTTGGCCGTGCACTTACACTCTTTGGCCTTTGATCCTCATATACGTTATGTTGTTCTCAGAACCCAGTAATGGGGGTTGAGTCTCGCGATTTATTTATTTGTGTTCACCCGGTCGCGGAGGGTTTTCGAATTCATATTTATTGTGAGTTTTCATAGAGCCAGATATTCGATACAAAATCACACCGAGCGTATACCTTTCGATAAATAACTCTCGGGGATAATTATTGCGGGCGCCCTTTGCGCAAAATTGAAAGGGCTCCTAACGAATAATAATCCCAATTTCCAAGAATATGTTTCCGTATTAATTTTCAAGGAATATTTCATGATTGAGATTTTTCGCGAGTAATAATCTTCAAACAAAATTCGACATGCAAAAAAGATTGGCGTAATATTCAGATGAAAATACAAGTATATAACCAAAAAACATATACCGACCAATAATAAAAAAAAAAAAATTAAATAAAAATCAACAGTCTGAAACTATTCAGTATCAATTTAGCTCGCACTTAACCCGACTTTTTCTCATTTTTCGCAACAGCTTCGTCACATGTCGAGCAATTTCAACGCGGAAAAGGTTGTGCGTAATGTGGTCTGATGAAAATTTATGAGGTTTTTCCGTCGTAAGTGTCCACCACGTTTCCTCCGCATGTGGAGCGTCATGCTTGATGGTATCGCTCGCTCGACGAACATGTTCAGCATAAATACACAAAATAAACAATATGCCACTTTACGACGCGCACTTCACGCATAATGTCGTATATGTGTCCGTGCGGATTTAATATGGGGGAAATTGGACGACTTTCGGATCAAAATCGAACCCATTATTATAATTTGTCATTAAATTCATAACTTCAAATTTTCTTCATTTGAAAAAAAAATAATCATCGTTTTTTTTATTTCTGATTAACACATTTTGATTTGTCGAAACTCGTGTTTTTAAATGTATTTTTTGAATTAATTTTCTTTTTGTATATTTTATAAATTTCCTTTTGCGGTATCACGAAATCATGAGATTCTTCTCCCTACTTTTTCGTATTATGTGCATACTCTTGTCACACATAAAAATCGACCGAAACGATCTCATGATACGATGCGCTGAAGTGTCACTTTTCTTTTTCATATAACCGCAATCTCAGAGGAATCTATCCGTTCTATAGAACAATCATACATATGGTATAAAATTCTTTTAATAATATATTTTTATTGAAAAGGAAAATTTAGAAATACAAAAAGCTTTCAATCTGAAGTGTGTGAAAATATTTTATGTTAAATTATATTTGCCATGTCATCCACATTGTGTATTCGGCTATACAATAATTTGTATTTCGCAGAATATCTAAATAAACACCATCTATCCAATGAATCATTTCTAAACGTTTATCTACAGTGCGGTTTGAATGTTTCCATCATGACAAGTTCAAATCTTGCAAACACGCCTCGTAACTTTCAATAGTCGCATTAGTGTTTCCAATTCATATGTATTATTCTCCATATATACATACAAATATGTGATGTATATAATTTTCAGGATTATTTGTCAGTTTCACAATTTTTCATGAATATTGTTTAGTTTTTAGAATATCAAATGTATCATCAATGATTTTAGTACATTGTTTAGTACATAATAAGAAAAATATAAAATATGTGCATGTAAATCTTTGGGGAAATTTAATGTAATATTTAATATTATATGTATGTAGGTAATATTGAACGATCAAGTATATGTATGCGTGTATCGAAATAGGAAAACCATTTACGGTCATCCATTTTTATGGCAAAATAGGTAATGTAATTTGACCGTAGTTTGATGTAATACTGTTGGTTCGCTTAATGCTTATTTTTATACTAGCAAGACACCAAATAATGAATACTATCCCCGATCATTGTTATGAAATTGAATATTATTCTGTTTTTCATATTTTCGAAATATTGCATGATTACGTCGGTTTTTTTTTCAATTTAACATGTAAGCAAATTTTGTCGACGTGTGATGTGTTAGAATTTTAAGCGACATTTTCATTATGTGATCAAAACACGCATTTCTGAAATAACCACAACGTTTACTGTTACACGTTCGTTCAAATTATGTACTTTTTAAAAACTTTTATATTGTTTGCGATTTGCCATATATTTCATAATAAATATAATTTATATTCAGTGTGAATAATTAAAGGTTTTCTATCAATATTTAAACGTAAAATGTTACTGAAGCATTTTAGGATTATTTGTGAGAATTCCGTCAAAGTAATGAATTAAAAAAAATATTTATCTGAAGAAAACATACTAGAAAAGCATCCAAAATTTCAAGATTCTCAACTGTGATTGATGAAAACTTTGAAATGGGTCAAACAGCCGAAAAGGGTAGACATTTTTGTGGTCTCGTATACATTATTTTTTTCCTTTTTCCAGACGCTTCTTTCTAATAACTGTTTCCATACAAACTCAATTCAATTTCAGCATTACAAAGATAAAGCATTATTTATTTTATACAATTAGTCCCAAACTTTTAATATTTCAATTCAGAGAATTTCACTCATTTAAATCAGACAGACTCTATCGACCCTATTTCAATTTAACTTCGTACTCACACATGATTAATTCTAAAAATTTAGTCATAAATAACGAAATGACAATCGTAAATTCAATTTTATAACTTTTTTTTTGTAAAAATAATGTAACAAAAACACTCCTAACAAGAGAAGCGACCAAAAATAAATAAAAAATCCTTTGTTAGGGCTATGAAAAAAATTCGAGGAAATCGCCGCAGTGAAAAGGTGGCCACATTTGAAAGATCGTTATGTTGATAAATTATCGTGGAAATCTCACTTCTTTTCGAAACAATCACCACGTGAAATGTTTGGTTCGCCTTTCCAAAGGTCATTTCATGATTTCCCGTCAGGAAACGGAAGCGGCGTAACAAATGGCGATAAAGTGAGTTTTCACCGGAGCTTTTCTTTTTTCGACACTTTTCTACTCTCTGTCCTAATACGATACGAAATCGGCTTTTAAAAACGTATAACTCACAATTTGCGGTGCACTAGATCCGCTTATTTTCTGTGTGCGATATCATTATTTTGTGTTAATACGAGGAGCTTTGTTTCAGTATCTATTCGGAATTTCTTTTTACCTATAATAATCATTTTGATACGAACTATACACAAATAGTTATTGATAATTCAAAGATTATCTGCGAAATTTACAGCATCGTTTCCGTTTAACATCGTAGTTCTACCTTGAGGAAAGACTAATGTTTGTTGGTGTTCGGTTCGTTCAGATAGCAAATAAATAAATGTTCTCTTTATAATTTCATTGATCGGCTGCCAAATATACGAAAAGGATTCGTCGTTGATCAGCCGTCAAATGAAACGGCGTCTGTGCGAGATCTTGATGGATTTGTGAAAATTTCGAAGCTTTTACGAAATGTTGACGATATTTCATTTTGACGAATATAATTGACATTTCTTTCTCGTGTTGTTTCAAAGGATATCTTAGTGATTTGAAGTTCGTCCTGAAAAAAGTATGATGAATATCTTGTTAATTTTTGTATTCGAATTTGTTTTTAAAAAATTGGTTCAGCTTTCAGTTTTTTTTATTTAATATAAAAATCGCAAATATGTACATATAATTTTTCATACCTGTTCAGTTTTATATTCTTCCAATATGCTGATTTCAAAATAGGATACATCTCATTTCTTTTTAAATATGTGAAAAAATGTATAAAAATGTTTTTCATTCAACAAAATCATAATATATGTACGTTAACCTCATCTCAGCCATATTGAATAATATTTTATCGAATATAATAAAATTACAAATTTACATATGAATTATAAATAAAAAAACATCATTTTCAATAAAAAACGCGCATAAACGGCATCCATACAAAATGAGCGATGAAAATTTCAATTTTTCTAACGACCGCTAAAAAGCGACCTTTTTGCAAAAGCCCATTTCAATTATTGCACAAAAGACGGACTCTTTTTTTATCATTTTTACAACGCTCGTACACACCGATATAATAAATTCTTTTGACAAGATCGTGAATTTTTCACTCGGAGGACGTTCCATCGTGAACTTTTCGCCGTGTATACGAAACGTCGAACGATCGCGATAAAAGTTTATAGGGTTCTACCAGATTAATATTTCACATTTGTCGCTTCGAATCCCTCCGAACGACCGGCACTTTTGAGGCATTGTTGTTATTGTTGTTGTTGTTGTTGCTCTTTGTCCGATTCGAACCCTTTTTAATGGATGTGCGTATGTGTATAGACGTAAGGCCACAACCGCTCGCTTTACGTTCATTTTAAACCTTAAGCAATAAGGCTTTGTTGTGTAGAAAAGTTAACGTATGTCGGGTTTCTTTTGATTCGCTGAAAAGGTGTAAAATGTCTTCAATTGAAAATTTTATTTCGTAGAATTTATTTCATCTCGTTTTTACGACGTATGAAACTTGTGAAACTTTCTATCGCACAAATTACTTACTAAGAGCCGATTTTTTTCACTAAACTATAACATAGCTAGTGTTTTGTTTTACTATTGATAGCTATCAAACTCAATAGAAAAAAAAATGCTTACTAAGTTTTAGTGTAGTGAATGTTAGTAAAACATCGACCCTAAATGACTTCTACTTAAATTTTGTTCATTACTTTCTATTTTGTGAAAATTGCATCTATTAACAATATTTCATTAAAAGAATTAATAAGTTGCTTTTTTTAGAATATGCTTGATTTCTATATATATTCTAGAAAATTTGCAATGTTTTGAATAGTTTTGACCGAAAACTTGCCCCTGAAACACAATAGGTCAATTTCACGTGAGCATTTTTCAAGAAACATTGTAAACTTCGAGCACATGTGCCAGCTAAACTTTTATAGCTGCAAAGCTCGTAAAGCTGTTTGCGAATAGGTCCGCTATTAAGAATAAATAAGAGCGAAATAAAAGAGGAAAAAGCCAAACGTTAAAAAGCTTAAAATACAAATTCAAATTCTATGCGGAGCGAACGCGAAATCCTTCGTTCGGGTACGATTTCTTCAATTCCCCGAGCTTTGTTTAGGAAATTGTGGCTGAGGCTTTCCATGCGAAAAATCAGGTGATTTTCCGACTTTTGACGTGTTTATTCAACATCCTTTATGAAATTTTCCCGACTTTGATGTTTTCCTATATCGTTGTGAAGGGCAATGCGAAATTAAATTATATTTTTCCGGCTTTGTGCGTTTTTTTTTTCAATCCCACAAAAGATTCATAAATTCGTACAAAAATTTAAGCATTTCGAATCATTTGAAGTCGAAATATTCGAATTATTTCATCTGATGTGGTTTTTCAAGCGATGGCAATAAATAATTTTATATCGCATTTTGTTTTAAAATAAAAATGGTTTTTCATATCCATTGTTGGCTTTGTTTTTCATTTTTATGTAAGACGTTTAAATTCTCATCTTAGCATTAAAAATGTTTTTTTTTTACAAAATATTAGTCATTGTTCTCGCTTGAACATGGATAAAAATCGATAGTTTCCAAAAGCTCCAATACAATCGAGCTTTTTATAACGAGTTATTTTAAACGTGACATTTGATGGAAGTTGGGCACTTCGGTCACCGTTACCAAAATAGAAATGAATCGTTAAGAATAATCGAAAGCTTTGATAAATTACATACGTTTCCACACATATTAGTACTAAAACACCTTATATGATAAAATGTATTTTTACCGTGAATTCGTATCCACGCTCGATGCATGTATTCAAATTGAATAGTGAAATAGTTCGTCTATTTTTATAGTCCTGGGGATCAATAATACGATTCAATCGAAAATAGTCATCTGAAGATAAAACTACGAATTTAGATTTATAGTTTTCAAAGCTCTCTTTAAAACTTAACGATTGCGGTTCGACTAGATTTGCTTCGCTCGTAAATAATCTAAAAATGTATACGACGTATTCAACGGTCAATACCTTTCATTATATAATAGAAACGGAAAAAATAGTATTTTTAAAATTAAATACATTATATCTATACACAAATATACATTTTATTTTATATTCTTCACTAAGTAATTTAATATGAGCCTGTAGAAATATAAGCATAAACGCACTCGAGCGAATTCTTTGAAACGTATAAAGCAATATAGACGCATTCTTATAAAGTTAATTATTTCCTCTTTGAAAACATATCAAGTTATACACCTATATGTACTATAATGAAAACCTAAAGAGTCGAAATGTTAAATTCTCTAACATAAGTCAATTTCATTCAATTGAGTCGCATAACGAACACATTTATCCATCTATCCTTTGTTCGTGTACCAGATCGTTTGCACATCCCAAAGCAATATGTATCTGCACATCAGCTCGCATTTGACCTGGAAACCGTTAAGATCGTTCAGGCTTTACCGGAGGCTCATGTTGACATATCCTATCAGGCCAATGTAATTAATGCATTCGTACCGTTTGTCCATTAATTCACGTCGTCGTTCGAATCGAGCAAACAATGAACGTTGCTTGTACGTTTTGATAAATTAATTATGGGTTAAAATTTGCTCGCTCTGATGCGATTTACAATAGTTTAGGCATTCAATAGAATTCGAGACATGTTGATATTTATTATTCTATCAACATGCTGCGGATTGACAGAATTCGGTCGACATTTCACCTCAGGTTTCGACCTTTTGAGCGAACCGCTTCTGAATAACATGACTAAAGCAAATAACATTAAACCGCGAATGTATATACGTTTTTGTTATTGAATTTCGGTTGAATATAGCCCGACCTTAATGTATTCGAATGTTATCTATTATATTTTCGGATATGTTCAAATTGAATGTGGGATTTTCAAAACGAAACAATGAACAAAGCGAAATCAGTGATTCATCATAGGTATGTCTTAATTGTCTTGAAAGTGACACTCTTTATATGCTTTGACTAAAGCGTGTCTTTTAACTGACTTTTGTCTTTTCTAAAACTTTGTAAGAAATCAAATTGCAGGAGAATGTGTGTATGTGTACAAGTACACTTGACTAATTTGATGGATACGTAAGATTTTTCGAGTGTAGTTGACAAGATTCAAATATTTCTTTCGACTTTGTTCTCCGCTTTGATCTCGACGTTGAAAGTATCTAAAATCGCAAAGATCGAATCATAAACAAACATCTGCTTTTGTCGGAATTTCCTCTTTTGTTATTTTGCTCAATCATAAAACACAGCATAATTACTTATATGCCCGAATAAATATTTCGATATAACCAAAATTCTAATAAATTAAATTATACGTTGTAAATTTATTTATTTATCATCAAATACATTAAACAAATTCAAACTTACAAAACACAGAACAAACTCAATTTTAAAACGACAAATGAAAACAGAATCCTCAACTTTCCGCCGGATCCACAATAAAAACGAACGAAACGTATCACAAAACTTTTAATTAAATTATGACTGGAAAAATAACGGTTATTTACCTTTAATAAACGCCACAACAATGGCAGGGCAAAAATGCACGTACAGAGGCAACCCTGATGGAAAATTTTCCATGATTTACGACCGCATTGCAGATTGTTTGGGTAGTAAATGACACGAAATAGTGTTGTGGGCTCGCTATCTGCCCACTAAACGCCAACAGATAACCTTATCGTCACGTGCGTGGAGCATAGCAGTTAACGGTCGATATACTGGAGAGTTTTTCCGATAAAGGAAAATTCGCGAAAGTATTGTCGAATCGTAAAATGATCCGAGTCACCCTCGAGAAATTTCGTTCTTATGAAAGAATTTCATTCACTTTTTTACGATTGGCGTAATGGGTTTATATGAAAGTTGCGTCTGTGAGTCGGCGTTGCGCGAGGCTCTTTGAGCAATAAGCCGATTGTTAACTATTATAAGAATAATATTTTTCATTCTTATTCTCAGAGTAAATCTTGTTGCATGTGTAAGCCGATGCATATTTGCTATGGATAGCTACGAAAAGACCCCTTTGAAAACTGTCAAATGATATAAATCCCGTAAAATTTAAATGTAATGATTTAACTTTTGATAATAATCTAGAAATTTTCATTGCGAAAAGATAAGCCGTTAAAAATACCATAAAACACATACAGACTGACAAATAGACAGATTGGCTTATATTTATTTTTGTTCATCTAAATAGGTTTATCTGTTGTATGATATAATGCTTCAACAGTTACGTAGAAATGATTAAAACACTAATTATTCATCTGAATTACGAGCTTACCTTTCTTAGAGCTGATTATTTATAATTATAAAAATAAGGTGAATTTTCAAACATCTCTTTAATTTGAGTCTCGTTAAAATATTACGTTGCGATTCAAATTAACAAAAAGGTCGCTGAAATATTATCGAAAATTTTCTCAAATATAGCTAACTTTTTAATTACAAAGTCAAATTATTTTTCAAATTATAGCCCTCGAAATCAAGATATAATTTAAATTTGAAAACAAAATTAAATTTAATCACCAGGTGAACTAAAATACAAACACCTTATTGGCTTGTGAAATTTAACGATCAGATAATCGAATGTGTATAAGACTTTATTCCTAAGATCCTCAAAGATTCCGTGTGGATTTTGCTTCGTGTGCGTGAGGATTAATATAAATTGGGTTCGGAGAAAATCAACGGAGATTTATAAGTCTTGGAAGCTTTGGGTGCGGCTTAACGTTTCCACGACACGTATCATTTATTAACCCGCTAATTGACTCGATATACCGTTCTTCGATGCCGTTAATGGTTCTAGTATTTAAGCGTCAATTACACCTAACACTCTAAGGACATTCGGGGTGTCGGCATGTCCTTTAATGATAATACCATTGAGATCGTTAATTATATAAACGTTTGATTGATACGTCTGATAGTGGTAATTAAGATTAAATTTTAAAGATTTTGCTAAATACAGTAAATGCTTTTTGTCTATGTTAGGAAAAATGGCGCGGAATACGACTCTATTATATTTTCATCGCGTTGCCTCTTCGCTATAAAACCGCAACGTAAACTTCGCAGTTAATAAATGTTGAATAAAAAATACGAATCCAAACTTTTTTACGTTCATTTTTTTGCAAATTGACGAGTCGAGAAAAATTCATCATAATTTATTACAAAACTTCAGCATCTTTCATCCCGCAACTAGAATATGGCTCTTTGAAATATTATTATACAACGAGCAGATGAAATTAAAAATAAGCATATTCTTCCGAAGCAATAAAATCAAACTCATCTTTCGCACATAATACAGAGCAAACAGGAAACGTCCGAGCAACCGCAAACATCATACGAACTCAAGAACCTCCATACATTATTATTTCTGGCGCAAAATTCCAACAATATTATTCTCGTTTTCTTATTATTCGAAACCGCGTAATTCGAATACAAACTCGAGAGGCGCAAAGTGAATTTTATCAGATGCAAACTTGCTTGCCAAACGTATATGAGCCATTCAGAATTAATCGTACCTAACTCCACTTAGTATAAGTCGAGATGAACACTTAAACGAGTTTGATGCATTTTTCAAAATTCCTTTTGTAATTTCATTTTTCACTAATTAAAAGCATGCAAAATTAATTTATAAATAAACTACAAATGTGGTCAATTTATATGAGAGTACAGAAATATTAAAAATTTCTTCTGAAGTAAATGATTTACTATTCGTTTGCCACACAAATTTTGATTGACTTTTTAATTGAGGAACGATATTTTACACACAGAAAGTTAAAGACTATACCAAGTGCTTTGACATTTAAATATAATTTTCTTAAAAAAGTAGGGTTAGTCACAATTAGCTCTGAATGTCTCATATATGCGTGCAAGACCATTACGACTGAATGTGCGCTTCAAATAACAATATCTGGACTGAAACTCGTAAATAGCAGCTCGTTTTCAGGCTTCGAGTACGAAACGTGCACAATATCGTATTCGCTCGAGATGTCGTCGTACAGTGTACCAAAGATAATTTCAGCAAAAACGATTTCGAATTGAATCTGTATCACATAAAAATAATATTTGTTTTCAATTCTTCGGCGGAGCAATTTGTTGTCATTTTGTCAGTATACCTTTGTGTTTATTGTCGGTGTGAGTTTATTTATCGTACACGAGTTCCATATACACCAGGTGAGTAGTTAGTGCCAGTTCGTGACCGTTGCCTGAAATAGGGTCTTCTTTTCAGCACGCGTAGGTCTCAACCACACATCATCCTGTCTAATATAACGGCGAATCGCACATAAAAACTAGACCAACTGCCGATTAAGGAATTCTCCGATATATTGGCGTTTCTGAAACACTTCACAGTATTGACCTATCGTATTTTTTCTACCCTTAACTAAATTCAATAATATTCATAAGTTGTATATAAAGCAGTAAATTTGAGTTTTTCTATTTAGATTTTTTTTTAATTATTTGATCAATTGACTATATTTTGTATCAATCATCCGTTTTAAACTTCATTATTTAGTTTTGAATAATAAATTTGTCACTCTCGAAATAATGTGATTTATCAAAGCGTTCAGACATAACTTAATAAATCTTGTCAAACTATAATAAATAGCTTCTCAAGACTAACATCTCACAGTATGAAAACGTCAACAGGTCGTAATAACTGCAGAGCAGAAACGCTTTAAAATAAAAACTAGCGATTCGCGACGAAAGATAAAAGCGAAACTATGTAAGAACACACAGTTTGAACAGTTCGCGCGGGAAAACACACAAAGGCTGTAAATTTAACTGCGACATTATCGCCAATGAAGAACAACAACCTCACTAACCGACAATTTTCTCTTTGTTTCCAGATGTCGTCGAAGAAACGGAGCGGAATCGCAATAAGGAATAAGGAAAGAGCGCGGTGAGTACCTACGTATATATGTACATATTTTAAAACGACCACTCGAAAGTGGGTGCTTTGATAAGTCTTCTAAACGGCGTTTAAATTGGATTTAAATCTGAATTTTCCATATAAATTGCGACCAATTTTAAATTTTTGCTCGTCCTTATTCAAAGTAAGAGTGGCGTAGTGTTTTATTTTTCATAAGAAATTTCTTCTTGCTTATAAAATACGCTAGATACCGGTTGTATATGTGGATACTTTTGAAAAAAATCGATAAATGTTGCATTTGTTTCTCAAACTTTGGTTAAACTAATTTATATTTTCTATTTTAATTAAAAAAAAATGACAACAAAGTTTCTTAATATTGCATTTTGACAATATTAGAAATGATTTTCATGAAAAAATTTCATTAAACGAAAACATTAATTGAAAGATATTACTATGCAACAAGGTAAATTAGTGAATTTTTTGAAAAATAATGCATCATTCATCATATATACATATAAGCAAAAGTGTATGCACTGAACGTATTCTCAAAAATATTCATCAATACAACTATCGATCGTTCACTATAAATTAAAAATATATCATGCGACCTATCGAAAAACAACCAACATCTAATTAAAACGAAATTCTAGCATTATTTCTCAAAATATCGATTTACACGTACTTAACATGATAAATCGACACGTTCCAGCGAAAATCGCTGAGTCGCCGCTTTCTAGCATTTTTCCCGCGATTATCGAACCCTCCTCGAACACTTACCCTTCTTCGTCGTGTTAATTGCAGGCAAACAGTCGGTGGTCGTCGCCACGATGGCAATCGACGGTCATTCGATATTTCCGAAAGAACTTGAGCTCGTTCCATAAGGCTTCCATGGGTAGGCTTCCTCCCGCGTCCCATTGAATATTCATAAACGGCATCCGAGTAAATATTAAATAACCGTTATACGTTACGAAGGACTTTCGTTCGGGGGAAATTTCCCCGAAGCGGCGGATGTTCGCGTTAATAAATGAAAAAGAATATTTCGACTTATTACTTTTAAGCGTCTGATTTTGGAATCGCGAAATTTCATTCGATTGTTTTCAGTTTAAATTTTAGCGTTTGAAGATCGTGTTTCTTTCTAAAATTTCATTTTTTTCAATGCGAATAATTTTGCTGTGATTAATGATGTTGAAATTCGATATTGTTGTGTTGAGCTCGAGCTCGTTATGTTGTCGATGCTCGTGTGAAAAGATCGATGTGTTTTTAATTAAATATATTTACTTTCATCCATATGAGTTTTTCAAATTGTGCTTCGATATGTGAAATTTATTCATAAACTTTTTTCGATGTATAAACTATTCAAAAGATGTCGGATAAAATTGGATTTCTCCGTTGAAAGTTTTCGTCGTAACCTTCAAAAAATGATACTTGATTCTGCTGAGACCTGTATTGTTTCTCAAGATTCCTGAAATAGCTGGCGTCATAAATATGCCACTAAAAGAAAATATAGAATAATTTTATGCTCAGATTTTCTGAAAAATTGAAATTTCTCTTCTGATTTTATATTTTTACGCATTTTCCTAATTCTATTCAGCAAAAATGCTTCAATCGATTCGAATTCCAAAAATCTTATAATGGACATCAATAATCTACCTATCCCCCATTCTTAACTAGCAAATATTTTAACAACATATGAATTCGAAAAATAATGAACCTGTTCTTCATGAATAACAACTCAACGATAACAATCGCTTCGTTCGAAACGCGAACATAATATCGTTCATTGCAAATCGTCCTCATACAAATATAACGGAATCAATTCTCGTGTTTTAGCAAAATGAAATATTCACACGAGCGATGGACTGTCGTGTCCAATATGTCACATCAGAAGTACGTAAAACATTCATGTTTAATGAGCGAATTACAAAGAAACTCCCTCTCGAAGCGAAGCGAGCTCGGCACTCGTACACCTTCTGAATATAAAAAGCACGGCTGAAACGAAAAAATACACACGTAAAGCTGCATACATGTGAAACGGAAAAAAAGTAGAAAATGTCGAAAGGCAGAATTGTAGCTGAAAAAATTCGACGTATTTATGAATGTGCGCGGTGTGCATTAACCTCGGTTCAGTGAATGTTCAAGTAGACGACCCGCGAAGGGAGAGAATAGTAGCAAAGCGGAGGGCTCTCGAGAATATTGGTCGGCCTATAGGTATATGTGAATATAATATTATATATCTATAATATATGTATTACTCAGAGATTCGATACACAACAATGCCGAATTTGTACGTATAAAGTGAGTGAACTTCGATAAATTCCTTGAAAGTTCGCACGACCTGGCTGCCTGCTGAGGCAAGCAATGAAGGTTGATTTTCACTTTTTATTGAAACAATTTCTGAATTGCTCAGATATTGTGACTAAAAAAATACAAGTTTCTATTTAGTAGCCTTTAGTTGGTTTGTATTTTTCTTCGCATTGAAGATGTTCACTAAGCTTTGGAAAAAAATCTTATAACAGCTAATTAGTTTTTCTACTCTATCTTTAATAATCTTCTAAATTTGAATACCAATATGGAACGGTGAAATACCTTTAATGAGAAAACACAAAACTTTTGAAAATAGTTTGAAATCGTCCTATATCTTAATTTTCAAGATCAAATATTACTATACCTATATTATATGGCTTCAAAGATTTCTCCGACAGATTTGTTATTTTTCCCGAGAGCGTTCTCATTTACAACATTTCATGATACTCAAAAATAAATCAATTATCTGTTCTTCTACTTGATAATCGATCAATACAATTTTCACATCTATCATAAATTTAAAAATTTATATATTTCTCTCGCAACCCTTGCGATAATTCAAAGGCTCGTATTCATTTCGATGCTTTCGACAAATTTGCAAAATAATCGCAAGGAGATATTTGGAGAAGGGCTCTCTCCTGTGCTCATCGAGAGCTTTCGAAACCAACACTAAAATTAGAATTTAACGATCTCGAACACTTGAAGATGACCGCGCCATCATGTCGGCGGTACACCTACATACAAAACACGAGGACGTCATTAGCGAGCGAGTCTCGGTTACAGATGCTTCGTAATTTCAACCTGAATGTATAAAATATTTTATTTATATATCCGTATCGTAATTTCGTTAGCATAATGTCGCTATAATGAGGGAAATGGGTGAAGATTCTACGGCGATTGATGGTTTCATGTTTGAACAATCTCGTATGTTTTATTGTATACAAATATGTTCGTGTGGAAGTTTTCCGTACCTTTATTGCTCGATGTGCCGCATTCAAAGGGAAAAGTTGGCTTCCGGAAGACGAAAAGTGAAGGCTTTAAAAGGGCTCGTTTCTTTTTCGCCTGCGAATAAAAAGAATTTGACTTGATAACTGGGAAATAATCGAGTTCAAAAAGAAAACTTTTAAATGGAAAACTTGAGAACGGAAATTCGATAGAAATTTTCCGGCTAATATATATTTCTTGCTGTCGATTAATGGTTACTCACACCTAAAATGGAATATCATGAATTTATAAATTATAATATTATACGTATTTTCTTATGAATTTAATTAATATCATTTGCATTTCCTTAAATATTTTTACGTGAAAGAAATAACTCGAATTCTGTGCACTAAATGTTTTATATTTTTTTCTTTGAAATATGAATTCATACACGGATTATGTCAATGGTCTCAGACGATTTATGGAGTCATGAACATAGTTGAGTTCCATGCACAACAAAAGCTGTAATTTATAAGTTAAATGTAGACTTATAGTATTATATATGTATATACAGAACAGGTACTTGCAATTTTGTTGCATTTCATTTAGACATGCATAAGAAATTTTGCATAATTCACATTCACACGAATTCCGGTCTCGAGAATTATTCCATGTTACATGCTGAACGTTTGAACTTTTATTACAAATTAAAACAACGTACTCAAGTTCGTATTTACATAACACACATGTAGATCATGCAAGTTTTTTTTTACAATTTATTGAAAATTATCGTAAATTGTAATTATATTTATCTTCATCTCAATGCCAATATTCTTTGTATAAATACATAAAAACGTACAAATAAAAAAAAAAGATTATTATAATTTTCAGAGTAAATGAAAATATGAAGTCATAAAAGTTAAAATTCTTCTAACGGAATATTTGAACAATTACGACAATCCCACATTCCCTTCACGTGCGATTGCGGTGTAAGAATTGTGAATTTTCCCACTTTAACTTCTCTCTGTTGAAAATTTAGTGCATTTTTACGCTGTTCCCGGATCACTCGGAGCAACATCTGTTTGCTGAGAAGTCTCAGAGAATATTTGAACCGAATCCCTGGGAAGAACATTAACCGGAATGGTCTTGGTCTCGGGGAAACGGTCGACGTTGTTCTACTTACGAACAAATGTTTCGAGGTTTCTCTCTGCACTAATCCTAAAACCCGCCCTAATTTAAAAAGAGATAGCTTTTTGGCTTTCGTCGTGAAACGTAGACTTTCCAGATGTTAACTTTTACATGCTCGCCATGGTACATAAATCGATAATAACACTGATATACAAATTTCGCCTTTTCTGTTGGCCCATCAATAAAAATAAAAAAATATTATAAATTCGACCACGTAGAATCCGATTTTGAAGTCAAAATTTACATGAAACAACTGGTTTACTCACAATTTGAGTTCAAAGTTCGATAAAATTTCAAACTCCATACAAGGTATAATCGAAATTATAAATTTATTTCAAATCTTATTTTCATGAAATTGGTTTCAAACGTTAAAATGATTAATACTAAATCATACAAAAAATAATTTATATATATAACATCGTTTTTGGCTGATTTATGACGAATTTTCATGAAAAAAATCACACATTTTTTAAAAACATTCCTATTAATATATCAATCTTAATTTCCATTTGAAATATATTTTTCGATATTTCAAAAGTGATTAGCTTACATGTTCTATCCTTATTTTTGTACAAATTGCTTTTTTATAAAAGAAATATGTTAATATCTGTGAGCGCACATTTTTCATACAAAATGTATGGGGATATTCTCGACGCGAGCGTTACTCTATTAATCTATACTATTTATTATTTTTTTTCAAAACTTGATTTTATACAACAATTTGAGACTTTTGAGGTTGTTTATTGATGTATTAAGCACAGTTTAATGCTTTCAAACTATTTTATTATCAGCAATTTTTGCAATTTTAAATGTTTTTGTACTATTTTCTTCAAATTCACTTTTAATAATTATTTTCTCAAAAAGTAAAAACAATAGAACCTTTTCATTTTCATTAACATATAAATACACTCATATTTAATAGTTTCTGAAATTTTTGTATAAAAACATTAATAAATAAAAATGTTATGATGATTTTAAAGTGATTTTTTCGCTGAAAATCGACCAAAAAAAAAACTACAAAATGTGATTTTTTTCAAAAACCATTTGTCTTACAGAAAAACGGATTTGATATTCGTGATCAGAACATCAAAATACATAAAGTTCATTAAGTTTCATTGATTGGCCATTTTCTTGTCGAACGGTGTAATTGTATAATTTTCATATTCGAGTTTGTGCGTTAAATGAAATATGTTTCGTAACGTTCGCGGTCATCAATTATAAAATAATCGGTATGGATCGATACGAGATACGATTGCGTACATGTGTGTTAAAATTTGTATAAACCGATAAATTTTGCGATCAACTTTATGAGATTAAAACAAACTTCACTTGTTCATTCGTTTTCAGTTCGCAAACGCAATAATCATGAAAATTTTCCAGCTTCGTCTCACAACACGAAATCGTAAATCGTTTTTATGGTGTCATTAAAACTTCACGTGTTTAAAATAAAAAATAATAATAATAACATAAATACGCAAAGTGTGTTCATATTATTTATAAAACTAAACTTCAGTGATTTATTTTCTACAATAATCCTAGTATGCTCTTAAATAAAAATAAGTATCTTTTGCTTATCACAACTTCAGGCGCTATTGAATACAGCAAAACTTTTTAAATTAAACTGTCTAATATTTTTATATGAAAAAATGATACCACTTCATGACACTAAATAATTTATTATCTTTTCCAATAACGACTTTTATATAATTAATGTTTTCGACAAGCATCTACAAATTTATATACTTTGTTATGACAATTCCTTGCTTTGTTTTATCTGATTTTCACCCTTAAACAAACATAGTTCAAATTAACAATTCAAACCCACTTATCTACATTCATTGTTTCCTTAATGAATCTCAAATACGTTCAAGCTATATAAATAATGCACAATACACACCAACTACTGAATTTTCTTCATACAAAGCCTCAAACTCACTTCATGTATTATTATACACCTGTTATAACGAATTCAATATAGAAACGGATGTTCTATTTGTCGTTTCCCGTAATGGATATTATTTATTTGATTAAATGTAGCTGGCACTCCTACGCATGATATTGCACGACATAATTCGCCTTTAATTGATATCATCAATGTACAATACATAGGACAAATAAAAATAATAAGTCAATTCATATATTATGAAATTAGTTATTAAATAAAATTCATGTAAAAATATATGAGAAATACTATTTTAATGATTTTTATTTCATAATACGACGTGTATTAATGACTCATTATTGCCGGATAAAAATAAAACGAAACAATACGTTTCTCATTTGACAACATAATAAAAGTCGATCTAATTTCATACGTGGCCTGTGTGATAAATGAAGCTTTTCCGATACTGCGTATCAATAAATCAAACGAATCTAACGCTTTTCTTTTGATTAATAGCCCATATATTCCCTGTCGAGCTTCCGCCGAAGCATATTCTAACCGCATCGGAAGCGAACTCATTTCAGCAATTAACACTCCCCATAAGCTGATGATACACGTATACCGTTCTGATTAAATTCTTCAACTCTAACAACCCACGTTCAACAAAAGGCGAGGAAAAAGAGAGTATTAATCACACCACTCTAGCGAACTAACGAGCTAGCCAACTACTAGTACTTAGTTGAGCAAACTTAATCTCTGAGTTTTGACCGTAAAAATTTTATGCGGCCGACGTTGTTTCCTCAACGAGGTCCCTAATTAGCAGGCTGGCCCTAAAGTCAAAAATCTCGTCTCGGAGCACTCGTACGAGCTCGATCTTTCTGAAAGTGTATAAAGACGAGGGCGAAGATCTCCGCTATCAACACTTGACAGTCTTCCGAGTCCCCTTTGGTCCATAATGAGAGTTCCAATTTATCATCCGTGTCGTTGACGAGATGGTCATTGAAAATTTTCACGTCTAAGCTGTCATTACACCTTTCTATAGACTCGAGTGTAGTGTATGATCAAATGTTGAAAAAATTAGGTTTTTGAGCTTGTGACAAGTAGCAACAACGACTAGGTGAGATATTTTGGTCATAATGTGAACAATGGAGTCTTTTGTTGGTAAAAAATGTTCACATGCGACCAAAATACTACAAACCTGTCATTGCTGCTACTTGTAGCGTGCTCGAAAACTTGGCTTAAGAAATCTCGTAGTTTGTAAAATTTTAAATGTAGAAACCTTCCCATATGTGAATGCAGATCAAATGAATCAATCAAATAACCTATAAAGTACAAACATGCATACATACATTTTCAATTATACAGACAAACGATTCAATTAGCGAGTACTTAAAAAGCAACAACAAGAAGCAAACTTTCACTTAAACTACCCAGAAACTCCTTCCAAACAAAATTCTCCCATCACGCGGATCCTTCGCACGGACCTTTCCTCAACAATACAATACAACAATACAGCGCATACATCAGCCGGAAAACTTAAGTCCGAAATTTGTACACAGTACATCAACGGGGTTGAACCGTGCGTCGTCGCCGGAGGCCGCAGCGCAAATTCTGCAATAAAATTTAATAAGGTACGTACAACGGGCGTTTCGGCCGAACAATGGACCGGGGCACATACACACCATAAGCCGAGCACATATTGCGAACAACCGAGCCGGTAACAAATGTGGGTGGTGTTCGACACCCACCGGAGTCAGTTTGCGGCCGAAATGAATTATGCACGGGTCCCCAAGGCGCGAAACCCGTATTGAAGGGACTCACACCCTTGTGTGCGGTAATTGAATAAGAATCCTGACGTTTCGCTTATGAGGTCATTTCCTATGGTTCAGTTTTTCAACTGTCCATTTGTATGTACTTACAATTGGCGGCAAGTTTATATTGTTCAATGTACACCCAACTCTCGTTTTGCACGGTGGATAGGGACCAGCAAAAACCGTGTAAAAAAATGACATTTTTTATTTCGCGATATTCATTATATAGTTCAAACAAACCGTGTCAGACCAAATAAATCGTGTAAAAAAATATTTTTTTCATTTTTTCAAACCGTGTTATTTTGAAACCGGGTAAAAAAATCCGTGTAAAACGAGAGTTGGGTGTGTTGTATGATGTTGAATTTTTTATGTTATTCTTATAGATATTGCTTATTCGTATTAATGGTAAACTAATGACAGTTCGTTAATAACATTTTCTACAATTCAATTGTTCGAATACAGTTTGATTCAATGACATTTTATGCCATTTTCGTGCCAATCGCGCCACTAATAAAATTAATTCCGGTAATTTTGTCGCACGTATCGCTCATTTGGATAATATGGATCGAATAAGCAATGGTGTATACAATGTTTGAGCTTTAAATGTTCGCAATATGTGTCATATAATCTGAAATTCTTTATATCAAAATCTAAAAGCCCTTAACTAAACTTTTATTAAACAATTATTTTTTTCTATAGAGTTAGTGAAAATATCGGTCCTAAATGCCACAAAATGTTGTTCCGAATGAGAAGTGTTTTTTTTTTTAATATCTCTAATGTATGTGATCAGAGCAACATATGTATGTATTCTATTCGGATTTATGAAAAGATGTTTTGTACAAAGCGATCTAATCCGTATGGATTTTCGATATTTCAAAGGTGGATATCATCGATACACGGAGGAAATCGAAATAGAAAGTCGGAGCGTTTTCAATGTCCGGTCGCTTTGAATGGTGCTGTGTTACGCAGAAACGCTATTCGCTTTTGTGCTTAAATTGAATTTTCATTATAAATGTGTGTAAAGGTTTTAAGGATTGTCTGAATTGTTCCGTTGAATTGATTTTTATTATAAACTGTATCATATTTTGCTGTTGAAACAAAACCAGTCAAAACAATTTAGCCACTGAAAATTTATACTCGTATTACCCGAAAAACATCATGTGTAATTTTTGGTCGTGATAAATTTCTTGACTTGCCTCGACACATTCTGTATTTATGTTAAAATATAAATACAAAATATGTGCAAATACTGAAAGAGCGGCTCCCGCAACAGCACGAGCTCTCTTAATTAAGGAATATTTTTACTCTTGCTACAATTTTAATTAAGCATTTCGCCATGTATATACATACTACGACACCGTACACAGATCTAAAATTTCATTTTCATCTAGAAACCTGCATTCATCGAAACCGATGAATCTAATATTTTGGAAAAAAAACAACCATATATGACGACAAATGAGGTCAAGAGGATCAAGTGACATTTTTCTTGAAATTGAGTCAAGTACAGAAATTGTTTCTATGTTCATCTGTTTAGTGGTAAAAGGATATCAACGAATTCGAAATCTAAATCACTTTTTTCTCTGCCGATACATTTAGTAACACATGTTTCTCGATACCTCAGCCATGTCACTTGTTCTCCTCAGCATACGAATTTTATATACAAAATAATAAATCTTCCAGTGAAAATTCGGGGCAATATCCTCGCGGAAAATCAATTTGACCCGAAAGGGACCCGAGTCCGACGTAATGAAGTGAGAGACTTGTCAATTCTCAATCACATCATCCTCTATTTAGTCGTTATTGGGTTTTCGCCACCTTCGGACCTCGATAATTGAGCGTTGTTCTCGATCGTTGTGAAATCGCTCTCGTGATCCTCGACCCCACTTTCAACGCCGACTGAGCTGCGGTGAACTGCTTTTCCGAGGATTTTCCCAATGAATTTGTAGAAAGTGGTCGAAGTTTACCATTGTTCCATTCGAAACTGTGTGCCGATTGAATTTTTAAACTGTTTTTTCCAGCCGCTTTTGTAGAAAGTGGTCACCATTTTTCCATTCGGAGTCGTGTGTCGATTGAGATCTTCGATGGCGTATCTTAGAAACGCTAGTTTTTTAATAATTACACGGTATTAACGTGTCAGCGGTATCGATCGGTTTTCATTTTATTTTTTACGTATTTGCATGTTCTACGTGACCCAGTTAGGTTTTGGCGATTATAAGCCGATCGGGTGAATTAGTGCTAATTGTTATAGTTGAAATTCAAAACGGTTAATTACTCGAATGCTATGTTCAATTAAAATTAATGTCGAAAATTTAATTTCTATTTTTTGAAAAATGTCCACCGCATTGCCTTATTTACTGAAATTTATTTAATATTTTCCCAATAACTCATATATTTTCTTGATAAATTAGATTAATTCAGCATTATATGATCAATTATTTACAGACCCAAGATACAATCGACCACAAAAAAAATGTAACACAATACAAATCCACATTCGATCTTCATCGAATTAGATGGGAATCCGTACACGCAAACTTTTCTTCTATGTCATACTCGACAAAATTAAGAAAGCCTTATTTAAGTCGGCCAAAGAAAAACATTTCGAAGAAGCCATTAATTATTTAACGTCAGATCACCCGTAGAGCTACGGACCGACACAACAGTTCAATTTAGCCACCATGTACGTCAACTCTTAATGTATTATACAATACATAATTTCTGTTCCTAAGCCGCCGAGAATACGGAAAGCTTCATTTTTATTTCACGTATTTTTTAAAAACAAAGTCCGAACTCGAATTGGAAACAAGAACTTATTCGATTCGAGTTAATTAAAATACGCTTTCGAGCCGAGCGCGCCTTCAAAACGATTTTGGCTAAATAAGGGCTGTGAATTTGACTCAATTTATTTGCAATATTTTTATTCATATAAATCGCTTAATATTCTTATTTTCAACTCGATACTAATTTATTTATTGATTTTATTTTTGTTTTGAAAAATAAATACAATGTCTAACAGATACTATACATATTTAATATCATTTGGATTGATTATTTTATATGATATTTAAATCAAAATTTGAGTTAGTATTGAATTTTCTAGGGATGATTCAACAACCCTGATAAAATCCAAAAATTCGACTCCGCTTTTCATTTTGTGCCTCCGAATATAATACGACAATAATATAATCGTGCATTCGAGTTTACGGCTTTACAAGTCTGGCCGATAGTATCGTTTCACATTTTTTCATATTATTTTTTATTTTTAGCATTCTACGCTCTTATCGCGCATTTTCGTCCCCTAGAACGAAAACGGTTTCCCTTTCGCGGAGAAGCAACATGGGAAAGTATTCCAGAGGCGTAGACTTACACCTAAAAGAAATATTTATACGGCGACAACGTACAAATACCTTCTCAACACTTAAACGTGAAAGCCTTTCAGCAACAGCACCCCGCTTTCAACTAGTTTTACATGAACGGCGCTGAATTTTCCGCATTTTGAATGTTATAATGTGACGTTTATATTACAGGATGCCGCCAGATGGAAAAAAAATACGCTCAACTAAAATGTTTCGTGACGTTGCTCAATTAAAAAAAAATGAAATTATGAACAATATCTTATTGTGACGAATTCATTAAAAGTTTTTCCATCACATTTGGCCTTTTCGAAAATGTTTCCAATTACATCGACGTTAAAATTTATTTAACTCACATAAATAAATGTTTGATTTCCATAAGAAATTGCCAAATATATTCGAACGCGTGCTGGAATGATTAATACACCACTTAGTCAGATACTATCTGGAGTAAATATCGCATTCAACGTGTAATATACGCGCGTAATAAATTGTTTGATCGCCGAAATTTATAAATTATTTAAACGTAAATTTTACTATCGATCTTAGATAATGCTGAGTATTTGAAAATTCAACAGTGACTCGAGGAAAATTTCTGTCCACTTTTTTCCAAAAAAAAATCACTTTTCGCTGAAGAAAATTCCATTTCACTCTATCGAATGATCGAGATCTCCTACGAGGTTCATAAAACCGACATTCGATTCCGGTTTTTTCATGTCTTTGTTTTATTTCGATCGGTGCACCCGCAATTCTTTGCCATTCGATTCAGACAACTTTGAATCATTGAAGCGGTGAATTATTCGCGATTGATCGCCGTTATGAGGAACCGCTGCAATAAAGACTCGTCGTGGCGAATAAAATATTCAATATCGACTTATGTGAACCACTTTTGTTTTAAGAAAGTTTTCGCACACACGCAGACTTAGCCTTGAACGTGCTTTTCAAGGCATGTATCGAGGTCGTTTAATATAGGAATACTATTTTCGGTTGATTCGAATCGGGTTGTGAGGTAGATTGATAGCTCTCGAATTCGACGAAATTGGCTCAATCGTTTTGAGAAACTGCTTTATGGTAAACTTTGAACATTTTTCATTGACTTAATATCAACTGAGAGTTCATATCCATTGTTGTTGTGTTAGTAAAATTATTAATTTCGATAAAATTGTGCAGTAGGACTTTCTCCATATATTTTCGACCAATAAGTATCATTCATAAAATTAAAATAAGTAGAAAATCTAAGGATTGATTATTTCACATTTCCATTTCCGTCTTATCTAAATGAAATTAAGTAGGTCGACGTTATCGTTTATACATTCTAAACTGAAAATTGGCCCTCGTATTTTTTTCTAATGCGTATTCGCTTTTGATTGACCCATAAAAATATTTTTGTTTCGTGACTCTCGTTAGAAAATGTTTTCATATTTTGTTGTTCTTTTATTAAAATTCATCGTACGCTATGTATGAACTCGCGAGCGTTTCTGAACGATAAACTGAAAACGTGAACTTAATACAAAAAGACAAAACTGTCACTCCCAGTTGCTGCACCGCGAAATAAACAATTTATCGACGTTCGCAATGCTTCGCAAGAAACGTACGATAGAATTTAGAGACCAAACGTTTCGGAATTTATTACCAGAAATCTCAGAAATGGTTTTGGCGTCAGTTTAGATGTATTTTCGTTGTGGAGCAAGAAATTTACAAGATTTTCCCTATAGTTATCGGTCGGGAGACGGAAGGGAAATAGGAGGAGGAATCGAGTTCTTCGCTCCGAAGGTTTTTCAATTAAAACGAAATCCGTCAAAGGTCGACTGGGTCCCCGAGGCGCTTAATTGAAAATGCAGGCCTACCACGGGTCTGAAAAAACACGTTTGTCTCTAAAACACCGAAAAATTTCCATTCAGTTTTAGAATGGACCGCAAACGAGAACGACAATTGAAAACGCGCGTGATTCTCCTGTGCCAAAAAGAACAATTAAAAGGATTCGTGATTTATATTGTGTATTCGATTTAATCTACATTTTCTGAATATTTTAAATATCATCGTATTTAAATATTTTTTACATCGTCTTTGCAAATAACCGTTTTGTGTCAGGTGACAATTAAAGAGTATACTTTCGCTCTAGAAACTTTCATGTACTATTTCCAACTATGGAAGGTTTCATATCGGACACTTTACATATATGAACATTCTCATATGCAGCAATTTCAGGAGTACATATTCGTTTGAACTTTTCCCACAGCGGTTGCCGTTTCATCGAACTATTTTTCTTCGAATGAAAATTCAGATTGTTGTCCCTAAACTTTTATTAGAATTATATTGTATTTTGTATTGAAATGAATCAATACGTACCCATAAAATTATAAATATTCAAACATACTTCATTTATTTCCATCGTTGTGTATAAATTTTATTCCCCATAAAATTAAACAGATTCGGTTACGTATAAATTTTGCGAACGTAAACTAATTTGAGACCGATCGAATCCTTCAATTGGTGAAATTTCAATATTACGGCGAAGTGGAGTAATTCGAGAACCACTGTACAGACCATATTAACCCTAGCAGAAATCGACGTTCTGTATTTCCAAAGAGCGGTTGGTGGGTATTAGTTTTAATACCGAAATTTCCATGATTTCATATGGCGCACACTGCGACCTGCCTAACCAACCGTATATATTTAATAAGCCGTTAAAGTCTCGAGAACCAGAGATACCCAACCCCTATAATATTTGTTGAATTGAAACAAATTTTATGCGTATTATGTATGTAACTCGACAGCTGTCTTAGTCGTTTTAGAGCTTGTCCTTTAAACTTTGAATAGTTTGATCCTTGCACAAGATTCGAATCTCAAACTTTATGAATTGAAATGGATAAATTGAATTCTAAACATTTTTATTGAATAAAACTCTGACCAAAAAGTAGTATTTTCTAGGTATATCTTGTATGCATGAAAAAATCGTTTTAATTAACCTTCTGAAAATTTTATGCTTTGATGAATTATTTTGTGTTTATTCATATCAACATATTTGATCGATGATTTGAAATCCTATATTGTTATTAAATTAAATTTAAATAGCTTTGTGTATTTCTGGTGTAAATATTAACTCAGTAGATGCATACATACCTAATTGGCTGACAATTTTCAAATAATTATTTTATGTCAAATACACTGAATAGAAATTGATCTCTTTTGTGAAATAAATCCAAATCTAAAAATGTTTTCTCATACCTTCTCAAAATATGAATAAACTAACATGAAACCGATTCGTTTAAACTCGCAGAAAATTTCATGAAAATAACACACAATAAATACAGCCAATACAAATATAAAAACTTGAATTCATCGAAAGAAGTCATAAAATTTCTAAAATATAAGCGAGCAACAATACTTGATTTTCTCATCAATTTGAAAAACTTTTCAGATAATACCTTTTCACGTGTATTTTATATTAGGCAAGTTTTATCGCAGTATTTCAATTTTGCAAAAATCAAGCCAATTTTCTTAATGCTTACCTTTTACGTGCTATTAGTGTTTGATTTATATCGCTCAAAGAAAACATCTAATTACAGTAATACAGCCACTTTCTAAGTGCTAAATAATTACATAGCTGTAATCAAATTAATCGATATGACTACATTAAATAAAAAAATCTTATAATACAATACTATATTAAATATCACAATCGAATAAAATCAAAAGTGATTTAAAACATAAATTAAAATTTATATATTTATAAATAAAAATTATAAATAAATCAACCATTTTATGCGAGATTCTGTGTAATATTTCGAAACAGGAAGGAAGCCATACGCTATAATAGTATACATCAAGAATAAGTTGTTTTAATCAACCTCGCCCCTGGAGTTCATAATTAAGTTGAACATCCCTGTCTGCTGGCTGCCAATGTGCAATTCATGAACTTATTATATTATATGTGTGTACACACACCACATATTATATTCGCCAACTATCGACGAAACACATAAAATATTCTCAAACATGAGCTTCACTGGAACGATGAAAGTGCACCAAACGCCGTTTCGTGTTTACTTCAAAATATATTGTATAATATAATATGACGAGTACATAAAAAAACATTTTAAATTAAATAATTGAAATTTATACCTTAATTTTCATTGTTTTAATAACTTTTTGTAACCTACTTATTACGAAAATCATTAATTGTGAAAATTTTTTATTACTCACATGTATTCTAAATTTTATATTTTGTATTTTAAATTTATCTCAATCGCTTCGAATTACGTTCGCACAGCGATTATAAATCGATCAACGCTAAAATCAAATTGACTTACGTATTCGAGCGATAATTGAGTCGCTCAGCAATAAATTCAAAAAGCTTACCCAAAACTTCAAAAACGATTAAATTTCGATTTTCGACATGGGCATCCCTCATTAAAACCGCAAGAGCTTTCAGCTGAACAATTCTATGAACAGTCGATTATTATATTTGGACGTTAAAACCATAATTGATAAATAATACCCTTTTAACGCATCATTCGACCTGACCATTTGCAACCTGGTCAGTTCACCTGAGTACCATCTCATCCATAATAATCTCAGATTACCTCTAATTGGAATAAGCGCATCAATTCGACCGCATAATAGATTAAACAACTATGGAATATCTACGAACGCAATGTAGATATCGCAAAACAGAGAGACGAGCGCCGAATTAAATATTAAAGGTACAATTTAGTGAGATCGTATAGAATTTCTTGGAAAGGGAAAGCGATTCTTTTTTCCCCGTAGAGGATTCTCAAACTTTTCCACGCCGCAGGTACCACAGACGCTTATGTCATCAACAGACACTTTTAATTGCGTTTGAATATTCATCTGCGCGTACACGGAAATTATCCCCGAAGTGACGCAATCTGTGCGATATGACGAGTAAAGTGGGCTATCGATGTATATTATAACCAGAATATAGCCACTTAACAATAAAGCGTTCATGAATTCAACATATAGCCTGTTGAATATTATTTTCAAATTGTGCACGTAAATAAATTTCAAAATCATTTTTTTATATTATTGGTGATATTGTGATGTGAATCAAATGCAATGTTAACAGATTAAAGCTGGTTTGAATAATAAAATTTTTCGCTAACGTGTTTTCGTGAAAATCGCTGAACATTTTCCACTTTGTGGGTCCACACCTAAATACACAAATTAGTTCGGATAGTGTTAGAAAAACTTTCGATACTTATTAGGTCACCGTTTTTGATTTGAAAAGCCTTTTCGAAGTATTTGTTATCTTCGTGAATTCAATTTTACTGTTTAGATAACGCAATTCTGAAAATTATACGATCATTTTTCATATACTGAAAAAACATGAAATCTATTATAGACTAGAAAATATTATGCATTGTTGGTATATTCACATGTGGATAACTATTATACTTCATGACAGCCGTATGAATATTTGAATATAAGCAACGTTTAAATGTCCACCATATTTCACAGCTCATACGTTATGAAACTAAAAATAAAATATGATAAATTTGTACTTAAAGCGACGAAACAAAACGTTGAAAAACATACTATATTTATAACAACGTTTTTATGGAAACTGACACGAAAATTATATCAAAACTATGGTATAATTCAAATATCATTCACCATTTCCGAATCCTTTACATTTCGACCTCACCGTACAAACGCTCACGAATAAAACTAATTACTAGCAGTCCCTTTACAGTAGTCCCATTACACTCGCATATTATACATGTGTAAGCACACTACGCACTCGATATGCGATATTGTGTTTATAACATAATTATTATATTATTCTACGCTTACTTAGACGTACGTTTGACACCCCTAATTGAGCTTTTCCACGAATGCGACAAATCCTCGAGAACTTAGTATCAATTAATAAACGTATCAGTCACTCGTACTAATCCAGTTCGAAACTAGCAAACGACAATTAATACGAACTAACTCATTATCGACGCATTAGCAATATCCGATCGCGATTATCTCAAAGTGTTCTAATATTTTCTTTTCGTTTTTTCGAATTCGATTTCTTTTCGCAGTGGGTTATTTGCAATTGAAATCGATGCACGAGCTTTTAGGTAGGATTTGAGTTTCGGTAGGAGCTAGCTTTCGCTTTTTTCTTTTTAATCCCACCGGATCTGTTTAAATGGCGGATGTTTTAACGAGATGTGTTTTTAGGGCGTTTTTTAGTTTTAATCCTGTGTAAAAGCTCGTGTGCTTAGCGAGAGGCAGCCTATGGTCGAGTATCGGTGGGGTTTTCGTTAATACCGTGATATTTCATTTTTTTCTCGAAAATTATTTTATCACAAGCAATTAATTTGAACTCTATATATTCAATAAAAATAAATCGTATAATATTTTGATCTGATATTTCAAAAATGTCAAATTTAAATATATACGTACACAAATACACATTTAAACTTTTGCGAATTTACTTTTATAATTCTCATTCACAAGTTACCTTGTTATATAACTTTCTTCAATGATGAAATTTCGTTTAATAGCACTTAAAAGTTTATAATCTCTTATCGAATGAAATAAAAATGTGACAAGTAAAATTCTACAATACTTCTATAACAAAAATAAAATCCACATGCATATAACAATTAACTTTCGATACAATCGTTTAAAAAAAAAGCAATCTATTATTTTGAAACAATTGAAATACAAATTACAATAAATTCATATAATCAACCACGACATTATTTGAAATTAACGCTTCTGTTATAGAAGCGTGAGTCTCGTTTTTTTTTCTATTTTTTAATTTAAACAATGAAATTAGACCATAATTGCATAATTTATTCGGAACACGCGACGTGCAAAAATTTCCACATCAATTTTTCGAAACAAGCAAACTAACAATGTTTACCAAATCGCACATACGCACGCGGTTTAACACAATATAATAAAATTGATTAATTTAATCTATTTTTTTTACATTTTCCGACAAGAAAAAAAACACATAAAACTATTATTAGGTACGTGACCAGCCAAACACAAAACAGATCTAATGTCTAATGCAACTACGTAGCTTGCAGCGGTGTTGGATTATTTAATTGTTTGCTCTGGTATACGAGAAAGGTTTACAGTTTGCAATTCTAGTGTTTGGAATTGGATATTTCACTCGTTCTAGACTTACATTGTAATCAAGTATGTGTACGTTTTAGATTAGAGTCGCTTTAGAATATATTTCTGAGAGATCAAATAAATGTTTGTTATAACAACAAATGAATCAACAAATATTCATAATTGAATTTGAAATAATCAACATTGAAAATTCAAAACAAGCCGATAGAAGAAGGATGTAAGTTGATTGTGCATGCCACACTGTAAAAAGTAAATCTTAAATCCCGATACGATCTTAAATTCGAACGGTCTTAAAAGTCGATTTACGTCGAAATTAAATTGCTTAAAAATTTCATTAACACGTTTAAACCATATTTAATATATTAAATATATGGAATAAAATATAATTTTAATTTCAAATACAATTTACATAATTTCTAAGCAATTTAATTTCGACGCAAATCGTTTTTTAAAACCGTTCAAATTTAAGATCGCATCGGGATTTAAGATTTACTTTTTACAGTGCACTTTGGACTTCAGTGCTCTCGTGATGCTGGGTATCAATACTGTCTAGTACTAGCAAGAGTCACATTCATTTTTGTTAATATGATGGCTCGATTGTTTCTTTCTCATATTTAATATGATGCCATACGAAACAATTTCCAAAATTAAAACCCTCTTTATATCTACATGTATCAATTAATCGATTAATTTTAGTTCCATTTTTCGTACACTTGTGTTACTTTTCAGAATTTTAACCTAGCGGTTGCTCCTATTGCTATCCAAACTAAATGATTTGATAGCAATTTCTAACAATAAATGAATATTTAAGTAGATTCAAATTTGCATGAAAATCAAATGAACCATTTATTCATATGAAATATTTCAGCTTGAAATAAGAATACAGTAACTGTTCAATATTCGAGCAGAGAATCCTTGCGAAAATTGGCAATTTCGCGCGACCTGCCACCATTGTGTGCTTCCACCTCGACTATCACGCCGCGGCCATTAATAATTGTTAACCGAGCAAATATGGCGACGTGTCGAGATTTCCTTTGAGACTCGAACGAGGTTGACGTAATGCAGCCGCAGTTTGTATGCGACCGCACACCGACAATTATGCACTCGATGCGTCGACGTTTAATAATTCGCACATGGTTCGTATAATGTGGATATGCATATGCGTTTATAGAATGCAAATTCATATGCGTTCGTTATGTGGAAAATCGACGGGGTGCTTGCTTCGTTTGCTCAATGCGCTTTGTGCGATTTGCAAGTCGTTCGGTGTATCGATCGTTTTCGAACGAGTGTGTTGACGATATCGTATCGGTTTTGATTCGCGTGTGTGTGAAATTTAGTTTCGATGTGCGATACGAGTGTTTTGAATTCGGGTTTGGGGAAAAGCTTGAGTTTTTCGGCAGAAGTGTAATCCGAATCCGGGGATAATCTTCGATGTGAAAAAAATTCGCGCTCTCGAGATAAATTCGTCGTAGACTCGCTTCGATACAGTATATGGAAATATACGTCTGAAATAATATGGGGAAATTCTCGTTGTATCATTATTTTTATGTAATTTCCGCTTGAAATGTGATATTTTTCTTTCTAAAAAAAGTTGTTTCGTATGCAAACACCATTATCATAAAGTGGACTATCCAATAGATATAAAAGCCGATCCGTTTCTTCTATTCATAGAGAGAAAAGTTCGGTTTTTGAAAAGGTCCCTTGAGCCTAAACGCACTAGAAATCCCTTTCTGAGTTTTTAGACACTAACACCGTTTTCGCATTTTGTCTGACAATATAGAATTTAAAAGTTTCAGTATGTAAATTAAATTCGCCTCGGTCCATTAAGTTCGGGCGACCCGACACAGTACAGTTTTGTCTAATCGCATCGACCCCAGTTTAAAATCCGATATTTCCATATTGTATGCTTTTTCTAATCACATTCACTAATAAACTAACGTGTCGGCTTAATAAAACGGCTTTTGCCGAAAATTATTTTTACACTCGCGACTAAAATTAGAAATAAACTTCGCGTGTCCTAGTCACATAAGAAAAACGTAGACTGCATTGTGGCCTATTAGCATTTTCTTCGTCGAATATATTCGTGAAATATTAAAGGATTCCGAACGAAAATTTCCAGCACTGCCATTTCGAATGTCGACGTTTATACGAATGCTTCGAGATAAACGCGAAATAAATATTCGCTTAGTTATTTCTTGGAGTTTTCGATGATTGATCGACTCATGTGACGGTTTAATACCACAGCAACTGTGTGACGCTTTAAAAGGGCTCAACCCTTAAATATTGTAACGAAGTTTTGGATAATTAAATAACAATCGTACGACCTCTGCGTGTGAATGACATTCGTATGAACTTAACAGCCAGAGTATCATACGATATGATTAATTGAGACACACGTGTGTGGCTTCTTCGCAGCTCGACTTCGTTACGTAAATCGGTTCAATTAACTTTGTTTAAAGCGAGATCTATTCATATTCTCATTTGTGTATTTTTATATAAATATGTTTATATTTCGTTAAAATGATAAATAAATGATTTCGTCTAATGTGTTTGTTTAGTATTGATATTTTTACGAGTTAAATCTATAAATTTCATAACTATTCGCTTCGTCGATACGAAGTTTATCCATTCCATCTCACGTGGAAATCTCTCTTTATATTTTCATACTGACGGCTCAAGTTTCTAAGAAATCCGAGACAATATTTATACACGAGAAATAACTTTTCTCTACGCTCGGATAAATATTAAATTTTCTAAGTTTAGTATTGCTTATTTTTTAAATTATATTAATTAAACCAAATCCTATTTTAGTATTGAAAAATAAATAAAAGAACAAGAGCAAAAATGAATTTTGAGATGAAAGATAAATAAAATTGCTAGATAAATTTTCCAGCGGTGAAACAGCCCGCTAATCGGATGAAGGGCACACCATAATTAATACGCGCGTTCCATCCGTTTGTGTATATTTAATCGTATTTTTTCCACACACAAATTCAAACAGATTTCAAAATAACAAATTTCGCTTATTTTAACTGGACGCGTATTTTCACCGAAGAGACAATAGAAAATGTGCGAAGTTTCTAATTATTTCTTTCGCCGACAGAAGCACAATCGTCTTCGCGAAGACGACGTACATTTTTCAGAAGAAAGCCGCTTTCGCAAAAATTGCCGTTTCGCGATGCGAAAAGCTCCATTCTTTTGTGTCTGATGCTGAAAGGCTTCGAGAGACAATATGAGCACCTGGTGTCACGTGTCCTGAAAATAGTAGGGTCTTCGTGATTTTCTATTTTCCGGAAAATTTCTTCGCTTTTGAATACATTTTCATCAACGGTTTTCCGAAATGTCAATGTTATTTTTTTCGTATTTATCTGAATGAAATTTGCGCCTATACATTGTATGTACTTCTTTATAAATCATTTCGTCTGTTGAGATCTTTTATATTTTTGGAAGCAAAATGTCACAGTATTACAAAAGATTGTAAAGACTTAGTTCTAAATCAAAAGCTAGAATGATCAAAGTCGAAATTTAAATAATGAAAGAAAGATGAAACGATTTGATAAAAGACTGAAAAATTTTGCGAGAAAAAATGAAAATCGTTACAATACATTTTCATATGAACAGTCGAATTTTCAATACGGTGTGTACTCATTGTGTTCATTATAATTTTAATTTAACATGCGTTTCTCACTTTAATATTATCCTAAAATAGATTCAGTACCAGAGATACGTTGCGGCACAGAGCCGGGATTAAACTAGAAAACACGATGTTCCTTTTGCCTAGTCTAAAAATAAAAGGTAAGATACGTTTATTAAGGTATCCTCTCATCTCCGAGACATGTTCGCTCGTTATCCGCGTTATTGCTTCACAAAATGCACCCAGATAGTGCAAGTTGATGCGTTTCGTGTTGCCCATTAAACAGTGCGGCCATGCGATATAAAGATTACGTTCCATTGAACTCCGACTAAGTTTGTCTGCACACTGCGATCGAACTTGCTGATTCGCAATTATCTGGAAGCACATCTGTACACTTGACTTAAAATTTTAATTATGTTCGAAAGTTAAAAACATTAACTTAAGCGTTTCTAAACCTGCCAATAACTGAAACTTTCGGTTCAAATAAATTGCTCCTTTTTCTAATGAGATTTTTCTCGTTTTTTTCAGATTCTCTGATGGGTCGTTGATGTCGGCTATTTCGCGAAAGTAGAATCATCCATCATGTCTGCTCCGCCAGAGAACCCTGAAATTGTGGCCAATTCTGGCTATGGCAGCAGTGACGAGACAGCAAGCCTCCTCGTCCACACTCCTGCTGTCACCGTCATAGCTCCAGGTCCTAGTGAAAAGGAAACCAATGGACCTGCGAGTGCTATCAAACAGGCTTCTAAGCCTGTGCTCATGAGGCAAGACTGCACCGCCAAATATTTATCAACCTCGCAGCATCCCCAGTTATCCGGCAGCGGAGGCTTAGGAGGAAGCGAGGAGAGCCAAACGTCTATACGAATAGAAGAAGCCAGCACTAGATCTGTGCCAGATATAGAACTGCACTGTAGACAAGACACTTCAACGTCTAGTATGGTCATAGGAGACAGGCAGCACATTTTTACATCACCCGTCATTTCTATACCAGGGAGCTGTCGACATAGAGGCTCCGCTAGTGGTTATCAATTAATACCGCACGCTTCATATTCGAGATGTAGAGGATGCGAAAGAAGAGCCTCTACCACTCCAATGTCATCGTTACACTTGGCAAGATCTATATCTAGAGAAAGCGTCAGATCAGCTCTTCATTTGCCGTGCTCTTGCAGCATTTTGCACACGGCAGGGACATGTCCTGCTCTTCAACCGCCCACAGTGTTGTTGACTACATCTCCGAGCAACAGAATTATCAGACAAAGTTCCCAGCCAGAGGCCAGTGCCATTACCTGTTGCGGAGGACATTGCGCCCATCAGCATCACGCCCCTAGCGCTTCTCTCCGACAACTCAGGGAGCCTGGTGATGGAATTGCTGGAATCGCAGCAGACTCGCTCAGGATCAACGGAGCCATGCGACAATTTAGACAGGTGAAAAAGGGTCTCTTTATATATTTTTTTTTAATTGATAATTATTAATTTTAACTAATTTAATCCTTTTTATGACTATCGAGAATTTTCCTAACTAAAAGGTTTGTTTCTAAGCTGAAATAGTATAGGAAAACTTTCCTAGATGTCATGAAATTTTCTCGCATAAATGAAAAATTGTTTTCATCTCATATTGGTTTGTGTCTTTGCTAAAATTTTCTTTTTTATCTAAATAGATGTCTCTTTCAAAATTTTCATCTTTCACACAAAATAGAAATCTTCTTTCTAACGCAATTACAATTTGTATATAGCGGAAATGTGTAATATTTTTTCTCGCATCATTCACTCTTATAATTACGTAATTAATCATAACTATATAAATTATGCATATCTATTAAAAAAATTTATTCATTTACATTCATGCACGTATGATAATTTTCTCAAAATATGTTCGGTTAAGCTATTTTTGAAAAATAATTGAAATACATAAATCAATCCACGTCGTTTCACTCAATTAAATCGAAATTTATGTGTATATTGATGTTTTCAAGGGAATGAAAAGCGTACCTTATTATTTTTCGATTCTTGAATAATTTATCATCGATAACAACCGAGAATCATTTGTTGATCGTTTCATACACACAAGACGGGTCAGGGATACGCTGAACCAATAAAACGCCAATTTCAAATTCTAACGTATTCGATACTAATCGTATTCCGAAACTTGCAACCTTCACTCGATAAAATTCATTAAAAAAAACCCCTTCGTAATAAAAATAAATCGAAACGAACTGCGACCCGCTCGTAGAACTTCAGCATCGCATTTCCTTTTCCATCGCCGCGGAAACAACGAATGCAATTTCCACGCCGGAGTCGCGTTTAATTAAACGGGAATTAAAACAAATGCGCAGGAAGTGAATTTCCCAGAATCCCACTTCCGGGACGCGATGGACGCGTTTACGATTTACGAGCTTCAAGAAGTTTTCTTCTATATCGCGAAGGCTAAATACTCGCGCTCTTGTTGAGAGGCCCGATTCGCACATTTCACTCCGATGCTTGTTTACTTTGAACTTTCCGCGAAAGCTCGACCTCCCTTTGTTGGGGAAAAGTTTTAACGCCGCCACTAGCCGAGGCACTAAACGCTTCGGCTGGTTACGATCACTGAATCTTCTACAAGTTTACTCTTTGATATTCGCTAACGAAACATAATGTTTAGTATATAATTCTGAGATTTGATCATTCATTAAAATCGTACATCTGAGGACCCGAGAAGCCAAGAGTTGTGAGTTACATTATGAGAAATTGTCTCTGAATATTTGTTTGATTTTAAATACGTGTATACGTGTTTTTCACTAAAAGTGATTGATATTTGATATTAAATTAAACATGTTTTATAAGTGATATAGTCAATATTGTTTTATTTATATAATTTGATTTACTTACAAAATTTTAATGTAGTTAGTGGGGTTTAATATGATTTTGATACTGGTCAACTTTAGATTCACTATTATGGCCGTAATTAACTGTCAAGGTTTGAACTCGTCTATCGAAATGTCCTACACATACACGAGAGTTTTCTAGTTTTATTAAATAAATTAATATGATCTTTTTTATCTTTGGAATCTTTGCAATGTAAATACGACTTCAGATCATTTTAAATATTCAAGTGTGAATAAAGATTTTTCAAAATTCTTTCATGTGCACTTATACTGCTTGGCTTCTAGAGCCCTCTTTTAATATATCCTTTTCAAATCTCTACACCTACTAGTAGATATTACTAATAACATAATAAAATTGAAGTAAATCTGATTATAACGTAACAAGGTGAACAATTACATATCCAAACAATTCTTAATTCGAATAAATTAAAATTTTATTTTAGATTTCACAAAATCAATTGCTTCAAAATAAAATTCATTCAAATCAAAAATTCTCTTAGAACAATGAAAATGAATAATCTTTTAGTAAAACGGTTCAAAATCGATCAATTTTCATATCACAACTGTCAGATAAACACAAACAATGAAACAATCATCATCAAACAAACAAATAGATTTCTTGTACGATATACGCGAAAGCTTCATCAAAAACTCAAATATGAGAATCTCACTTGCCCCTGCAGACGAAGGCCATCTAAATTAATGCTATAAGCGATTTCTCGCACATTATATAGAAAGCAGTACAGATATAACGTATTAATATGGCTTTATGGAGGCTCGTTTCAAGCAGAGCGAATCTGTTTTCATGTTTCATATAAGGAATCCGGTAGGAAGGCTTTCCCAAATATTCTACAGTGAATATAAAACTTTTTAAAGATTTTCATATTATTCATGGAGAAATATGAAATTGTACAATTTATTGTAATAGTATTCAGTTTTTAACTTTGTGCGACAATAAAAGGTTAGATGCGTCCGTACAGAGGTTACTGACATTTTATTATACGTAGTAGCTTCTCTACAATTTTAAAAATATATCTGAGAAATTTTGTCTCTCGATTCGTATTTAAACTATGCTTGTTTTTTTATTTCATTCAGTGGAATAAAAGTCGAATCGAAATTTTCCTCCGTAAAAATGACGACGGTTTTTCTTCAGAAGAAAATGTAGCCAAAAATAGATAGAATTCCCTAATGTGCTGTATGATTATCCGTAACGGGATCCAGTGCTTCCTTTATTAATATTATATTAAATTAGGTATACTCAGAAAATACTATCAATAAAGGATATCTTTCCTTAATTAATTTTTGTTGTATATTAATTGGTTAAATTATTCATTCGCGTAATTTTTTTTTTTTCATTTCAAAAATATAATCAAAACATTTTATTTCGATTGCATAAACTTTTCGTTTTCATTTCTCATTGAATACTTATGAATTCAAACCGGCAAGTCAAATGTATATTTGATTTTATTTCATCGACCACATACGTCAAGTGCATAATCTTATTTACACACGCTGTTTTCATACGACGAACCGACACACGTCTAAAATATTAACGAATGACCGTGAAACGAAAATATTGATTTCGAAACTAAAGTAATACAGGCCGAGTACAAACTTCGTTTATCCCTTTGCATTGAAACACAACACAATCATATTCATAATAACACGATATAATCATTTCAAATTCATAAAATGAAAATCCTGTTATATGGGGATCATATTTTTTTATCAAATTCCATTTAGGAAAAAAGTATAGGTGTAAAAATATTAGTTGTTGAAAATCAACTTCTCTATGTCCTTTTCTTGGAAAGTTGCCGCCATTGAAAGAATCCTGTTAAATATTGATTTTTACGTTAACTTCTGTTCAAATCAATTTTCGAAATGAATTGAAACATCACACAGAACATTTTCATTGAGAACTATCTAATTTCACTAATTTCAATTCATTTTTAAGCAAATAATTTAAAAAATGCTCATTGGTATGAAAATGAAATTTTTTTCAAAAAAAATATTTTTGCACACTTTTTTCTTGAACAAAACGCGATAAAAAAATCGAACCTCGTATAACGAATCTACAGAACCCTAATAAAATTTTAATGAATGAAAAATCACAGAGATAATTCGATATAAACCACGGTTTGAAAAGACTCCCCATGCATACACGATTGCATAATGAATTCCGTTATGCTGAAGGAGTGCAGTTAAATCGTTATCGCAAAACCGAGTCGTACCCGCGAGACAGGATAATATAGATTTGCATATAACGGTTTAACGGCGACGTTAAAACCGATGTAAATAAAAACGGCCGATATAAAACGCGAGAGACAGCGGATATAACGACGCCGACGTTCGGGGGTCGAAAAACGTACCCCCCGAATGCAATAAAATGAATATTTTTATCGTTCGGTTGTGTTTGCGTTTATTCCTTGTCGTTTTGTGTCGTAAAAATAGCTCTTTTTTTAGAACATGTAAGAAATTGGGATGTCGGTCGTTTAAAAAGTGATGTCGATGTAATGATCGGTGCTATCGATCGGACCGGATTTATTTTTCGAATTTTAGTTTCATTTGAGACCGAAATTATAATCGTATGTTATGTGTTAAAGTTTTTCCTCTACAGAATTTGGCATCTCTCATAAGTAAAATACAATTGAAAATTGTATGTTAATTCACATATTATTCAAATGTTATCTTAGAAATGAAAATATTTCTTATTAAAATATACGATTTGATTTTATCATAATAATATGTACATTTACCTCATGAATAACTCGAATCAACTTTTCCGAGAAAAAACTTCCATGAATTTATATACTCAGAGTGCTACAATGGTTCGCAAGTACACTCGAATAACTTCATAACGCGCCTTAAACTGCTTTGAATAAATTCAAAAAATGACCAGCATTCGTTTAACGTAGGGTTAACATTTAAAAATATCCACCTTCAATGATTTGTTTCAAAAACCAAAAATAGTACCGTAAACATTCTTTTCTCGTTTTTTTTTTCTTAAAATTTCATTTTTAAAGGGATTTTTTTATTAAAAAATTACAACTATGAATACTAAATGTAGTGATTTGAATAAAAAACTTGAATTGAACATATTCCTAAACCGTTAAAAAGCACACGAATCGTCAAAATGGGATACATCTATCAATTTTACGAAAACGCTGGGACAAACGCAAGACACGATTGAAACGAAAATATCCCAGCAAAAACATAACGAATGATCACCCTAGTTTAAAATCTTTCATCAACGAAACGAATCCCGTTTTCTCCGCAATTTCATAACATCGAAACAACAACGAAACCTTTTTTTATATTTTTTAACAGATCCAATACACTCTTTTGATTCCGATCTCGGTGCATTGTTGTTCTGGAACAATCGAATCGCTTTCAGAGCTAGAAAAGGGGAGTTGCTCGATTATGACGAGTCGTAAACAAACGGTTTTACTGTTTCAAATTAAAATCGCCGACAATCGCGAAATCTCGTCTGTCCGATTGCGTTTAAAGCTGTGTGTTTCGACGGCGAAATATCGCTCACTTTTATCTCGCCCACTTTGATGGTGTATAAAATTGACGATTATTAGCGTACAATGTTAACGTTTCGATCAGATAAAACGCGAATTCGTAATTCGGTCGTAAATCAGACGATAATTTTATCGGACTGCCGAATGAAATCCGAGGAATTCGAGTTTTTCATTTGCGTAATTGCACCATTTTTCATTTCTATGATTGAAATCTTCACTAATTTGAAATTGAATCAATAAACAAAATAATTTTATATTGAAAATTTTTATTTAATAATTTAGAAGTAGATCGACGATTTTCTCGGTGTATTCTTTTCATGCGAACTTGAAACTTTATTCAACTCAAAGGTGTGACTGCAAACGCAAACAGAACCGACACAAAATTCAAAACTTCCGCAAACAACTTGTAGCTCGTGTATTTTACAAACTCCATGCAAGTTTGTCATTGCAAACACTGTCCATATCTGTTCGTATCGCACAGGAAAACTATGTACATACATACGTTGTTTCAGCATCTAAAAATTTTAATGCATGACGTTTCAGCCACGTTCGATTTTCCGTAATCGATTTATATATACGTGCTGTGTATAATTTTTCAGTACAATTGTCCGCATTAGACGGTGAAATATTCATGGACGGAAAAAGCGTACAAAGCGCACATAATTGGCCGGCCAAGTCCTCGGTTTATTTGTTTGTTTTCGTTCCCTTAAGCGTTTTCCGACAAATCAATCATGGTTCGATCTCTTTTGTACGTTTTTACGTTCTCTGTGACCTATTATTACAATATTTGTGTCGCCGCGGCCTCGAAGTGGGTCAATTTCGTCGAATTATCTTCCGAAGAGCAATTACTTTCGCGAAAACAATTTCATATAAATATATTTAGATCGGGGCAGAAATTTTAATATCGTTCCATTTTCGCTTAAAATGTATTGGAAATATAAATATTAAATAATTCGATTAATATTGATAATATGAATATAATATAATCACGAAACGTTTCAATTTAATATAAATTTGATTTTCAATAAAATCATCATATAAATAAACATTGTATATAATGTAACCATTATTCTGAAACACAATCCATTTCAAATTCCATTGTTTAAAACAAGCATTTTCACAAAATTCTACATATAATCACAATTAAACTAAATTCATGTATAAAAGCATTCCGAAATAGAAACACCATCATACAAAGCCAATATTATCGAAATCAATACCGAATCGATTCTACATTTGTAGCGATTCGAATGAATCTAAATTTGATTGTTTTGAGCGACTGACAAATAACATTGTGCATTTATTCATCCAAATTCATTCAACAAAATAAACACATCTCGTCCAAAACAAATATATACGATGCAGCTTATGCGCTTCGCCGAAAGCTGTAATAAAACCGAAACGTTCCAAATGCATTCGAATAATGAATCGACTACAAGCAAAATGCATTATGTCTCGTTCGAAACTAGCGAAGTCTACATTTTATCCGAAAAATGATACGTTCAAAGCTAAACGTGACTAACTTCATTTAGTAAAAAGTCGAGATAAATGATCAAATATATTTGATACTTTTTTCAAAATTTCCTATATCATTTCGCTTTCCAGAAATTATATACATGCAAGAGTTATCATAATAAGCAACGGATTTGATTTTTCATATATTTCACATATAGAAAGTTATGATTATGCCGAGTGCTTTGACATTTAATTTTTTTTTTTTTTCAAAAAGTGGAGTTAATCATGTTTAGCTCTTTTCGGCTCAAATAGAACTCTATTATTTTATCTGACGGACTCTAATATTCGTCTGACGTTTTTGTCGGTTGTACTCTCGTATGATTTATGCGATGTACGTTTCAGGTGTTCGTATCAGCGTGTGTTACTTATGTTTTCAGAGAATATAGGCGTAGGTACATGTTTTTCATCCCGTAGTTCGTTTATCCTCGTTCCGTTTCCAGTGAAATTAATATACGCTAACGTAATTTTGTGATTCGTTAGAGCTTAATATTCGATATACATTTTATTGACGAAATGTACGACTTGTCGCTAAATATGATTTTATATGTGTGTGTGCTTGATCGGGCATGCTATTGTTGAACGTAGTACCAATTGTCTCCAAATTCCTTTTAATTATATCGGATTCGTTTACAATAAGATTATTTAAATTGATAATGTTAAATTTTTGTATGTATTTTTATTTATATCATGCAATATTATTTTTTCATCTAATATAATATTTTTATGTTTGAACAAAATTTCGAATGATTCATCCAATCAAAAAAAAATCATATCCATATCATCAATAAATTCATAATATATAAAATTATAATACTGTTATGAAATTAAATCATAAAACGATTTGAATTGACATATTAATTCATTTGATCACTAAATGTCACAAAAGATGATCAAATGTGCTCTTTATTATGATAAAGGTTTTAATTCAAATGTAAAAAGAAAAATTGATATTTTTCCGGTTTAAATTGATGTAAATTATCATAATATATTTTAAAAGAATGTTTTGCAAAATTGAAGATATTATTATACTTCAGTGTGTTGTTAGATGTTCTCTATTGAGTGACTTATCAAGTCTAACACGAAACGTTAAATATTTCCAAACGTATAAAAATCTACTTACACCATTACATAACAAATCAAACTCGAACCATTATCACAATAAAGAGCACAAATTTAAAAATTAAACAAAAAATCATACAAAAAACGAACCATCATCCATCGAAAAAAAAACCCAAAAACTAAACCATCCCCGACCCGTACTACCATAAGCCATAATGCTAATATTAATAATGTATATGTATGTATAATATGTCGAAGTTTTTAGCAAATTTGACGGTGTGTGATGTGTGTGTTTGTATCGCAGGGGGTGCTTCTGTGCCCGCAAACCCTGTCTCAGGCGCGCCGCACCAGGCTGAGGAGGGCCTTTACGGAGGCCACCGGCGACACGGTCTCCTACGTCAAAACGGTAGACAAATCCTCTTCAAAGCAATCAAATTATCAAAGTCTCGATTGAGAATTGAATTTACAATAAAAAAAAAAAAATTCACCACTCCCACCAAGCAACCACCCGCAAGCAATCCAAGCAATACAGTGTTGTTGTGTTTATACTTTAGCATATCCAGAAAGTGCGGCACGTGTCATCCACAATACCCTATCTCTCTCTCTCAAATCCACACACGTATTGTTTTATTATTGTTGATGAGAGAAGTTTGTGTTTGTTGTGTGTGGTCTTAGATTCGCATCCGTGCACTTTTATTTGGGAGCGTTCTAGAAACTCGCATGCTTATATTCAAATTTATATGAAAATACACTGGCAATTTGAAAGTGTAAATAGTAACGATCGTTCGTTCGAGTTTCTCGAGTGCTATTAGCATTTTTCCATACACACTCGCATGCAAAAATGTTATGAGTACTCGAAAAACTCATCAATTGCAATTTACACTTTTGAAATAGTCGAGCACTTAGGAGCGTTTTACCATATAAATTTGACTTGCATCGAATTTTAGAACGTGTATCTGACCTTTATGTCTATGAGCACCTGTGTAGTTTATTTATTTTTTATTGATGTTTGTATGCGCGCGTTTTTAGCGTCGGAAAAGTCTCGCTTTTCACGTAGTGGATAAATGGTTTTTATTAGATTTTTCAATTTTCAGCGGACTATGCTGCATCGCATATGTCGTTTGTATTATATTACATGTTACGATGCGGCCATTGAACGGATTTCGCGCTTTATACTTGACATATTTATTATTGAATTTTTCACTGTTCGCGATATGAAATTCCGAAGCTGAATGGCTCCTTCGCTACCCAAACTTCGATATTTCATATAATCGTATTAAAAACCATCTTTCATTTTTACGTAATCCGATTACGCAATAATTTTCAATTGTTAACGTAGTTATTTCAGATTGGCTTTTTCATTTTCATTTTAATCCGATTATGTAAACTTTTCCCTGGCTGCAGCTGACAATTCAATCGGAGTTTATGTTTAACATATTTGAATCGCAATGAATCAACGGTTCATGCCTACTGACTTAAATGAAATACCTGAAGTAGCTACGAAATAGTTTGAAACAATGGTGTGCTCGTTTACGAAATTGTATAACGTTGTGCTATTTCGTTGTCTGGATTCGTGAACGGCACAAAATCTATCTCATTGTTGTATTCCATCAGAGTGCACCTATTGAAAAATTAATCCGAGGCTATATTCAGTCTGGTGAAATCCGCATTCGATAACTGTCACTGCGATCTGAGATTAAAAATGCACTTCTATTTACATTCTGTTGATATTTGAAATCTTTTTTATTGACTTTTTTCAAATCTAGTTTTATACTCCATTTCGAATATGAACCTTTTACGCGTCATAAAATATTGATGACGTTTTAATCTACGACGAAATTAAAAACATATCGCCTAAAACCACTGAATTTTCAGTGGTTTCGGATAGTCATTAGTCCATACGTCATAAATGTGAAAATAAATATCAGTTCTGAAGCCGTCGTAGCAACCAATTTTTCACGATTTTCATGAAAACTAAATAGCAATCCATCCATCATATTATACTATACGATTTGTGCAATAAGTCAAGATTATAAATGAACATATGCTACGTGCTCGAGACTTTTTCGACGTCGACTAGCGATACAAACGAGTTGGAACATTTACTTCTCTATTTGTTTCCGTACTTTCATCATAATTACGCGAATACTGAATAATTAATCTACGACCACACACGGCACGCTTTTTAGAGGACTCACGTATTCCCTTAACACGCAGACATCCGCCATCCATGACAGGACAAAAAAGAAAACTGCTATAAACTTCACTTTTTCATATGAATGTACATACACAAACACACAAGCTTTATGACCACAAGCGTAGTGAATTTTACATTTCGTCGATTTTTTTCATTCGGCGAAAGCGTCTTTCTCTTGTTGTTTTTTTCATAGAGATCGTAGGTGAAGCGCTTTTTGTATGATGCACCGATCACACTCGCTGCAGATGCTGTTTGAAATCCCAGACACCCCCTATTTGAGATATAAATGACAAAACTGTCATGTTCTAAATTTTAAAATAATGTATCCTCGCTGTATGTCGCTTATGTAGATGACTGATTTTTCTTACCCCCCCTGTACATTGTCCGATTTAAGCACCAAGTAGATGACGCTTCCAAAAAAAGTTGTACGCTTTGAAATAGGTAAGTCTTTTCTCTTGTTATTTTTACATATTGTACATGAATTTTAAACCCTTTTTAATAATTTACAATGTAGATGAACGCTTCTCTTATCTTGCACCCATGTATTTTTTTGTCGAGTCGTTTTCACGATTCAAATATGCGCATGTGTTTAACATATTTAATATGTACTGAAATAATGTATACCATGTATTTATACTTATACGAAACTTAGTAAGATTTTGTATATAGTATGCTTTTGTTAACATAATTTTATCCATGTAAAATTTTCTGATCTTTAATAGAGTAGAACTTTTTCATTATTGAATCCAACAGGTACTTTGTGCTTTGTTCGCCTATGAAATGTACTACTGCTATAAAGAGCAACATCATATGGAGCACGTATTTTCTCATCGTTTATTTTTTGACGCGCGAGTTCATTTTTTTTCGGCTCTAATGAAGCCTTCGAAGCTTCCCTTTTCCACGAACGTAAACATATTAGCGTATCGCTAAAAGCCAAACAACGCTGTATAAACAAATCCTCCATTAAAGGACGATACACACGTGCGAATGAAAAAAAATACACCCGCCAATCCTCGCCGAACAAACAGGCGCGGATTCGCTTTAATTCAATACCGATGTTTATCAAAGTTCGACAAAATCCACAGTCGAAAATTATGAGCACTTTTTCATATGAACCGCTCAGAGCTAAACATAACTAACTTCACTTAGTAGTTGAGAAATAATCGAACGCGGCGAACGTGAGTGTGAATAGTTTTCATGCATGATTCACGCATGAATTTGAAACGTGCTTTAGAGTAAAGATTTCATTAAAATTTCCTTTGTAAGAAATGAATTATTTTTCGGAAACCAAAGAAATTTTGTTATTTATTATTCAGAAAATCTATTTCAAACATTGAATGTTGTGACTACCGAATACTTTGACATTTAAACTAGGTCTCACGTATGGTGACTAGCAGCAAGCTACAAGTGGCACGCAGCGTGATCATCAATGGGAACAATGGAGATTCCATGAAACAAACTCCATTATTCCCATCGTTTACTATGCCTCGTGCTGCTTGCTGCTTATCTCGATGTGCAAAAGCCAGCTTTAAATCTGATTTTCGTCAAAAATTGGAGTTAATCACGATGAGCTCTGAACAGCTCATATTTGAGCGGACATCGCATATACGACGAAAAAATGCGACCGTCGCATTACTAAAGCGAACAAACAAGCACGAGGGAACGGAAATAACAACGCACGAGCGTTCGCAACATGCAATAAACGACTTTTCACGAGGGATTTTCCGAGCCCCATTTGCTTTTTCGACGGCCATGGAAAAGCCAACGGGTCTTTAATAAAAAATGAGCGGCGATCGTTTCGACGCTTTCGCCAATATTTGGAGAGATGCTCTCGTGACCGATTTTCGATGGATACTTGTTTTCATGGAAAACAATTAAAACTCTTTCCTTATTTAATGAAGCATTTGCCGAAGTTAGGTTGAACACTTTTCTTTTTGTATAATGTTATATATGTACTAGTTTTATCTCAGATAGTTCGAAATGAACAATTTACTCAACTTAAGATATGAATAATATTTTATTCAGACAAAAAAATAACATTTTTGAATTTCAACGCATTTGAAACCGAAATAACTCACTGATAAAGTACTGAACTCAACGCCACTTTTATCGCCATTGTCCGTTTTCAGGCAGTTTTTAGCTTCGGTTGTGAGCTTTTGAGATATAAATTTTATGTGATAAAGCAAAGTTCGTAAATTACAAAGGACTTATTACACTCGCAGACCCTTGACGTTACTAAAAGGGTACCAATCCCATAAGAGACACAGCCGAATGTACCTTTGAATACCTTCTGTCGGTCCCTTTTTCTTCCTTTACAATATGATAAATTTCGCAGATAACGAACTCAAGCTCAATTCAATTAAATTATAAATACATTATATTTTGAATAATTTATTCAATTTTGAATATTTAGCCAAGTCCTTCTATTTAGTGTGTTCATTAAAATTTCCACTAATGCTTCGATTAAAGACGATTCTCGATAAACAAACTCATTTAAATATGACATTCAATTCTGCTTCATGTCACTTGTGAAATTTCAATTTTATCTGATTGAAAGTCTCGTGTTGAAATATGAAAGTCAATCATATTGAAATATTCGAAATTGTTTCGACGAATCTTAAATTATGATATCCATTTGCGTAAGAAAATATTTTCCTTGTTATTTAATAAATATTTATGAAATTCCATTTAACGCTCGAGTACATTTTTCAACATTGTATACATCTTTGGATTCGTACAATACTCGATTGCGCTTCAAAACCTATAAGACAATCTTATACGACAGAAAATCTTGCCAAAGCAGTCTTTTGTTCCGAACTCGGCAGCAAAATATCCGTTGAAAAGAAAAGAACAAGCCAAGAAATAACTGAATTTTCCCAACTGATTGAGTTTCAAAAAAGAACGAAATATATTACAAAAATAAATTTTATACTATGCAGCACAAATTTTGCATAAACTCGTAAACTATTCTTCGAATGAAAATAAAAATCTTTTTCATAGTTGTGATGCCATTTTTATCGTTATACGACTTAACAATTCACATTTGAAACTAATTCTTACTACCAATTCTAGCCGAAAATTCCACCTTACATAATAATAATACCGTCCGCGAAATTAACTCATATCGGAAACGGCGCTAATCGCAATAATCCGATTCCGGTATCCGCGCTTATAAATAATACAGGCGACCGACCGGGCTTATAAATGAATATGTTCCCGTTTTCCGGGGTCGGGTGAAATTTTCCGGAAAAATTACCGGAGGTGAAGCCGACTCTATCGATGGAGTCCAATTTAGCCCGGAGTGCAAATATTCCGTTTGCCGGTCCCCGGGTGCGAACGATCTACGTGACCCATTTGCGGGGATTACGGCCAATAAAACTGAAGGTTATTCCTGAAGCCAGAGGGTTTCAGGATTCATAACGTCCTTATCGCGGTTCGCGTTTTTCGGAACCGCTGCGCCCCAAGAAATGTCAATCAATGTATACGGAAAGTACGTATCGTGTCCCAATTTGAGCGCGGGTCGAGTCGTTCGGCGTACGACGTGATTAACTTCGTAAAATGAAAAGTTTATAAAAAAGATGAAAACTATTAGATGCGTTTTTCATAAATCACTTAAAATTCATCGTTTTTATTTTTATCTGAAATCAGAAACGGTTAAATTTCATTTACAATCAACTGATCAGTTCGCAAAAACCCAGCTCCAGCTCATGCGCGATTCACGCATGAATGCCGCGAACTGCGAATGAAGATAGTTTTCGTGCGTTTTTATCTTATGTGTTTGTGTTTCACATTTACACGAATCACGCACGAGTCTGAAATAGACTTCAGAGTGGAGGCTTAATCAAAATGATCTTTGAAATAAATTTATCAATATTCGATAAACAAACAAATCTTGTCATTTAATTTCGATTATCTTTACTATTATTCAAGAAAAAGATTTCACACGAAAATATTATGACTACACCAAGTGTCATGACATTTAAACCTATTTTTTAAGTAGAATTAATCTTATTGTGCACCGAACAGCCAAATTATTGAGGCGCAGAATCAACTTTTCAAAATCATAAATTCTGAATACACTGAAATAATAACCATTTGAAAATTCAAATTCGCTCTCAGTTATGCTACTTTGATTCGAACCGCTCTCTTGTTCTTTTCTATTATTTTTGACGTCTCAAATAAAGTTTTTCTACGTCATGGCGAGGAGTGAGTGCAAATTAAAGAAGACCATCAGGAAAAACAAATAAATTTTCCGGCTGACATTAATGTTATCTTTAAGGGAGAACGGCTCGCGGAATGAACGGTGCGTAAATCAAACGTGCACGACTCATAAAATTGGATCACGAAGATTTTTTTTTCTGGCTCGCAAATAAAGGAATCATTGCCCGTGAAGGCAAATGAAAAAAGCCAAACAGGTCGAATAATAAACTTCAGTGTTTGATAATTACGCGTGATATATTGTCGATATTGTTCTCGTTTACTTTTAGAGATTGCGATGTGTTTTATGTATGTATGTATGCGAAAAAAGATTCAGCGGTATATTTTTCCATGATCGGCTTTTTATAAATCATGCTTTTATACACGTATATAAAACCCTCTGGTGTAGGATTTTGTATTTTTTTCGCACGTGCGACATATCGGAATGCGACTCCAAATATTGAACCGCTTACGTGACCTGTAAATGTATACTTTATTCAAATTGACACAAAAACCGTACAACCCACCACAGAAAGATCACCAATGAATCATGCTGAAATGTATTACGTAAATATACATAAACAAAAATTTATATTCTTTTTCATGAAATATAAAAGCTCATCAATCTCACTTTTCGTTTCAAATTTATCTGCTGTTAAAGTTTTCAGTAATTAGCACCGAAAAAATCATAAATGTGAATAAACGATATTCACTGCAGTTGAAAAACTTCCTGCTATATAAACTGTTCAGAACTAATTGTGACTAGCTTCACTAAGCAAGATGTATTATTAAGGTGACTTCATAAATCAATGAGTTATTAACCGGTGAACAAACAAATTTTGCCATTTAATGATATTTATCATTATTATTCAGAAAAGATATTTCATATTTAGAAAGATATCATTATACAAAGTGCTTTGATATTGAAATCTCATCTTTGTCGAAAAGTGGAGTTAATCACGATCAGATTTGAACGACTCATATAATGACACTCAAGAACTTAATTTTCCTTCAAATAATTTAAAGCTCGCTTAGTTCAAATAAAAGAACTCACTAATGAAACAAAAAGATGAGACTGCAGTTGCACGCCATTTTATTGACTCTGAAGCGCTGAAAGTTCGGCCGGCTGGACGTTGAGTCAGTGCTGCGAAACTTTTTAAAAAAGTCAATAATTCCACGGTGAAATTTTCACAGAAAAGTGGTGGTGAGGTGAACATGCCGCGAACGAGAGTGTGTTGAGCCTTTTGTTGGCATCGGGTCTGGAAGCTTTGTTAAACTCGTGCTCGTGTCGAAACTTCGAACAATGCAATTTCGTTTCTACGAGATAATTTCCTTCGCACCGTTTCCAGTACAATTCCTATCGACATAATTGCGATTGCATTTGAATTCTCTAATTATAGATCGAAGTTGTTGTTGTTTCAAATATGTTTTTTTTTATATAAAAATAGATTTTAGTCTTAAATACACTTGCTACGACATTTTATTGCATTTCTACTTCTGTTTTATACGAATGTATGGCCGTGAAATTTACAGCTTCCGAACAAAACAGAACGTTAGAAAAGCAATATTTTCCAAAGTTTTCATAATGGTCTTCGGTCCACATAACTTTCGAACTCGTTCGGTTAATATATTTTAACAGTTTTTCCGCACAATTTTCGAACACAAAATCCAATCTTCGTAAAAATCTTTTTCACGACATCAACTCTCCTATATTCAAATCAGTCTTCCGTTCGATTGTTTCGATTTCTTCAGAAGCCGTCTCATCAGCGCTCGAACGTATCCCTTAACATTTCAATACATTCGAATTTCAGTCGACTTATCTCGAGTCGAATCGCAGATTTTCCGGCACCCATATCTACGTGGAAATTCGTATAAGTGAAACTCGCTGTCATTAAGACGACGTCAACGTCGCTTGACACGTATCGACCCAAAGTCCATTAAAGACGTCGATCAAACTCGAAGTAGGGTCTTCTCGCATAATCGACCCGGTGACGACTCGCTACAATAATTTACGAAATTCCTTCAACCCCCAAGCGAGTAAACTCTCTGAAATTTTAGTCTGAAATATGATTTTCATAATACGGATGAAGTCTGCTATACGTAAACGATCCGTTCCCTGGGTACGGTAATACTTAGAGCAGAAGAGAAGTAGAGTTTTTACGAATGAGGAATCATTCTTTCACATAAGATTGAATGTAAATTGGATTAATCCATTTCATACTAACCTATAATTGAATATTGAAACTTTAAAAAATGATAATTTCACAGTATTTTACATGAAAATTTCACCATTCCATACCAAATTACTAAGAGAGACAATAGTTTCATTTTAAAACATCACAACGAGTTCTTTTATTAAAATTAAATTGTTGTTATAGGTGCTTTTCTTTTACGCTCAGATGAATGTTAATCTTTCTGAACTATTTTTAATAAAATATAACAAATTGTCTCAGAGTTCCGCTGTATTCGTGTTCGAATTTTTATGAACGAAAGAATCGCTTCAAATCAATGAACACGTTTAGAAAATAAAAAACATTAGAATCGTGTAGTTTTGGTGCAAAACCATCGATAGCTGTGGTTTAATTGCAAAGCTAGCTTAATTGGTCTCTAATCTCTCGCCGATTTGCTATTTGCGAAATGGTCGAATGCTTCCACCGGTTCAATTTAATATTGAATCATTTAAAACCCTAACACCGAAATGCACTCGGTCATAGGGATAAGTTCAAAATCAATTATTCAATGCGGCACAACGGTATTGCAAATAGACAACCTAGACTTCTCCCCTATTATTATTATATCTATTTATAAACAATCAAACATTCAAACAATCAACTGACGCTTATCGGATCACTTATTAATTGAAAATAAAAATCTATGTCGTAACTAAGCCAACAAATAACTTTTTCAATAACGGAAAACACATTCAAACAAACCGTAACAACCAGATTAAATTTTCCGATCTAAAAATATTCGTACCGAAGCGATGACGTGTTAAATGTCGAAAGTTTAACTGTGACACGTTAACTTGAAGCGATCTCCGTTCGTTACGCGCTCGTTAACGACGAGTTTCATAAGGGGGCTGTTTTTTCGACATTTCGCATTTTTCACAGTCGTTCACTATTTTTATTATTAACGAGACAAATTTAAAGCGGACACAACTAACAGGCGACTCGTAACGACCCATAGGAGACCTGAAAATTGATTTACGGTCGCGCCGCAATTTTCCGAGTCTAAGGGTGATTTAAGGTTGAAAATCGGTATTTTTTTTATGCTCCGACTACATGGAAGTTATAATAATTTATTTTCGGAAACGTACAGCCCATAATAAACCCATTTCTGAAAAAAGATCGGGAGTTATTGTTTTGAATGGACGTATAAAAAAAATTACGCGGTAGTATTATTGAAAACAAAACAGGAATTGTATCTAGCACGTTTCTATGATATATCTGCTTTTTACACGAATGATTCAAATAACAAGCCAACCGTGAAATTGATTCAAGACGATATTGTGTCTGATGCCGTCCACATAAATTTCCTATGGCATTCTCGTTCCATCTATGAATTTTTATTAACCAGTGCAAAAAATACCGACAATTTTTTCACTATATTTCAAACGTACAATATAATTCATTTCATTTTATTCGAATAAAAAACATTTCGAGTTTCATTTTATCATTTGATTCCCTGGGAACAATACGTATAATGTTGTCCGCTTTACAACAGCTTTCGGAGAAAAATTGCTTGTTTGCACTTTCGTATGCGGAAACGCGTGTTTTTGCATCCACAGGCTTTCACGCTGGCGTTTTCAGAAAATTCCCCGGTTTTTCCATGAAAAATGACCGCAAAGCGAGTTTGCGAGATTACAAGAATCGCAGAACGAAAATTGAAATATTTCCGCTGCCATTGTGAAAATTACACAAAACACGCTTCCTCAACGTATCTTAACGCATATTAAATCCTACAATTTATCGATTCGAAATTTCAAAAGCGCTCTATGAAATCTCTTTAATATTTCATACCGATCTCATAAATCCGGTTCTTTTATAAATAAACGATTTATCTCAGTGGATATTTTATTATGTGCTCAGTTCAGCTAGGTCAGTGATACGACGGATAGAGTGTCGGAAGCGCGGCTTAACGTAGCTCCGGAGAGTTGCATTTGAAAGCACAATGAGATATCACCCCCTGGGGTGCAATCAAATCGTCTTTCGCTTTCCACCCCTCAAAGTGGCGAAAGCCCTCAAAGCCTTTTTCTGTAAATTTGGATCTCCTTGAATAAAACCCCCGAAGCTGGCTCGTGTGCTGATACGCCAACCGCGACCGTTTTCCTCTTTCTCGCATACTAGTAGTACCGAAGCTTTGAAATTTATTATATTTTATATACCTATGTGTGTGATATACGTATGGTTCACATGTGTATTTCATTTCGCGTAACATGTGGATGTTTATTTTGAACGTCGGAGAACTTTCTCATGCACAAAATTTGATAATATTCATATTTCGAGTCTGCAGCGTGCGTTAATAAGATCCGCGTTTCGTTATGTTCTCGACTTTCTCACTGTTTAAAGTTCTCTCTGTGTAGTTTTCATTTCGGACGTATTAGAAAATTAAAAATATATGTATATAATCGAATCAAATGTAGATCGACGAGCCTTTGAAAATTTGTCATAATGAACGTCTCTCGTAATTTATCCACAAATTAAAATTCACGTTTTTCATTACGTAAAAAAATGACGACAAAATGAAAATTCGTTTGTGAATTTTATCTAAAGAAAGTTAATAAGGAAACTTTTCTTCAGAGTTTCTCTTTGAGTTTTTAATATTGTAGCTTGTGTCTGAAACGAGCAAGTTTTTTTCCATATTATTCAAATACCATTCAAATTGCGTCAGGGAAATTTTAAAACAAATACAACGCAAAATCACATATAAAAGAGCTTCGAAAACGGACCCCCTCATTCAACCCTTCCGACACAAAGAGTGCTGAAATTCAACTACGCGAAAGGCTACTCAACACATAATTGGTTTCGAAATGACCCAAAATCTATTTTGTAGGCTCTCTATTCAATGATTTAAACCCAAACTAAATTGGTCTATTAATCAGTTCGACAGTTTATTTACCCGGAAAGCGATTATCGAAGTAGATGGCCGATCGATTTACTTTTTACTCGGGATATTCACGCCATGCAACTTTATCTTGACTTGTTTTTAAAAATGGTTTCTATCAACATAGTTTGTATTTTGTCATAATATTATTTAGGAATCGAAACAAATATTTGCATTTTAGTTTGGTATTTTTAGACAATGACTGCGGTTTATTATTTTGGTTTTGAGCTGTAACGGATTCGTTGATCGCTCTTGATAGCTTTTTTATGTTACCGAACGTTTTTCAATCCGAAATAAATTCAGTTAAAGGATTTCATTTCCTTTCCAAAAAGTTTAATTAAATAACAGTATCGTGAATAGAAAAAAAACATCTACAGTTCATATTTCAATGAAGGATAAGAAAAAATATTCAAATAATAATAAATCATTTTTGTGAAATTTCATTTGAAATATTTCAAAATCCAAGAGATGAAAATTTTATTCGATTTCAATGTCCACTCGACGATGAACTTCCAATCATTTCGAAATTCTACCCAATTTGACTTTACAAAACCGACTTTCCATAAAAATAAAAATGGCGCATACATAAATCATACGTGCAATCAGTCCAAAAAGATTTTCAGAATCAAAGCGACGACGTTCACAGAGACTTTCAAATAAGATGAAAATATTGATGCAAAATCGTTGTTGAATATATTTATGTACATATATCTGCATTATCAAAACGAATCTCACAACTTCCAAATAGATTTCTTGGAGAATATCAGTTGGAATATTGTTTTATACAAGAAATACATCTATAGACTATTTTATAAAACTGCTGAACTGAAAATCTGAACATGATAAAAAGTTTTGTGAAAAAATTGTTTCATATTTTTTACCCGAATTTTTAAATGAAAATTTTGACCCAATTTAAATGAAATTATTTTATATCGTCGTCTAATGTTTTAATTGAAATTCTTTCACATATGAGTTCGTAGATTTTTTATGCACAATCTCATATAATTTCAAATAATTTCTATAGTCTGATAAAAAATTTAAGTAAAACTGGCATTCCATTCATCATACATCTAAGTATTTAAATAGATACTCCAAGATTTATACGATATCAATATTTCACGCCACTTGCTGTTGATTTTCGTATCATAACGAAATAGATTTTTTAATTAAGATATTTTCTTAGTCCGATTTCGAACGAAGTGAAACTAGATTGAATCTACATATAATAAGATTAAGAATACACAATTGCTGACTCCGCAACAGCTTTATTACTGAAAAATTTTCGCAAGTTAATTGAATTCCTCGATTTACGTATAAAAATGTATTAAAACGAAATATTATTAATATGGAATATCTTTTCATTTCTAAAAACATATGATATAAATAAGATGAAAGAGAAATCTATGTTTTTATCACGATTTATTTCCAATATTAATACTTTGATAATTCTTAAAAGGATATTTTCTCGTTTTGAAATTTCCTATTTCTCAAAAAAAGGAAACAGAAGAAACGAATTCTTTGGCTGTCGGATTTTCAGACCATGCACTGCTATTCTTTCTTTCCTTTGACACTTTTCACATTCACCGCTCGAGTTTCGCGAGATGAATTCGTAAATACTACGTTTTCGATATTTTATTTTTAGAACCATGCGAATGCTGTAATATATTATAAGTACATTATATATCATTTGTAAGTGTCAAGCTAGAATAAAGTGTTGAAAAGAAGCCGTATTTAGGCCTAAAATCTTACTTACGAGACATGAACACGACAATTCGTGTAAAAATTATATCTGTCTCGATTCTCAACCGCATTCTTCTACGGCTTCATAACGCATGAGATGTTCCGAGTAGCGAAATGCGATGAAACATTCATCGACCCTTCCATATATGAAAACATTATAAGAAACATAGAAATGCGAATGCAACTCCTAAAACTTTTTCAATCCTCGAATCTTGTTAGTTCATCTTCGAAACTGAGTCTGCACAACCGGCTCGCGAGAAATGACACATGCAATTTATTACGAACGAAAAGTCAATTAAACTCCAATAAAATTTTAATTCGGTCCGGAACTTCGCAACGAGTTCTTACCACTCCCATAGTTTTCCGCAAACTCGCATAGTTTCAAATGCACCGCTTAGAGCAGTATATTACTTGCAACATTTCCAATATGCATTTTGCCGGAAGCACCACTTTTTAACGATCTTTCGAACGGCTCTTAAACTCTTTCGATAATAATGCTTCCAATAGCGAAACGAATCTAGCGTTCGACACACGTGAATACATTGTTTTCAATCTAACTTTGTAATTTATCTTTTGAAACGGGTGAGTTTTTAAGCGAGAATATTTATTGTTGAATATTATTCACTATTCATAAATTAGCTTCTGTGACTGGAGTAGCTCGATGTGCTATGAGAGAATTTAAGCAGATTATGAACTGTTATATAGTATTCATAATGAACGCAAAATAAGCGAAATGCAAAATATTTGTTGAAAAAAGTTAAATTACATAGTGTATGTAGACCATGCATAATATTTGCTACAGATTATCCAGTGAAAAGCTCTTCAGTGAAATTTCAAACGATAAAAATACTATAGGTTGCAAAATTTTAGATACAAGTTGTGAAATTTAATTTTGCAGAAACATTCAGAATGAATAAACTGTTAAGGAATAGATATATGTATGTGTAAATAACATAGATACACAAATTGATACACATACATTAGTTTTTATTAAGGAAAAGATGAGAGGACTTAATACTTTTGAGAGATTTGATCCATTCCATTTTCACCTTTAACTCTTTTTTGAGAAATTACATTTGAAAAAACGTAATTTCAAAGAATTTCGACTGCTTTGACACTATTTTTTTTAATATTAAATTTCAATAGAGAGTTAGAGGCAAAAAGTAAAAAGAGAGATCAAGTCCCCTAGAAGAATCAAGTCCCTATCTTCCCCTATTTCGATTTGAAAATATAAAAAAATAACAATATATACAAAAGTGCACTCGATTGAATAAACTTTTACCTCTATTAAATTACTATACCGAAACACTCTCGCGGGAGGAACGGCATGAATAAAACGCGATAGCCTTGCACTCCGAAGATCCTTTTATGCATCGCAGAAGACTCGAGGCGATATTTCGTCAATTTTACGAGACCAATGCACCCAGCATCAGGACAGTAGCCAACCGAGGGGTCGAAAAAGCGGTCTTTCACCGAGATAAGGGCTTTTCTCCCACGGGAAGAAGAAGCGTCCGACAGATTATTGCGTCTAGATAAAAACGGTTAGCGTCGTAAAACTGCGCCGACTTTATCGCCGACGAAACCCTGCGAAAATATTTCGCGGAGTAATTCCGCTATCTGTTAGGATTTTCCTGAGGCCCCCTTTCTTTTTTTATTGCAGATTAGCGAGATGAGCGGATCGCGGATTAATTAATTCGGCTCGTTTTCACGTCGTGTTTTGAATAAAGTTGTTTTATATTGTGGTGTGTCCTAATACAAAAAATAATCAGTGTTCAGTCAGTCAGAGACGAGTGTGTGTAATGTAGTATGTCTGCATTTGTACCGTGGTTGTTTTGAAAATTCATAGTTGGAGAATTGACTGTATATGATGACTGAAAAGGCCGAGGGGCACTAGTAACTTTGTGGTGATTTCGAGAAAAGTGCGTTCAATGTTGACCATGTACCTACGTGTATAAGGAGGAGGTTGAGTGATTTGATGATATATCTCGGCACACATTTCGAATTCGTTTATATCCTTTTGCCACCAAATAAATTAGCGTGCATAGAAGTGATTCCTGTGCATAACTCAATTTCGGCAAAATCTCACTCACTCGTAGCCCTTGGCCTTTTCAATCGTCATATGTTACACTTCTTTTTAATAATACATACTTGTTCTTTGTAACACAATTTGTACTTCAATCCAATAATGTAATAAAGTCCTCTAATAGTATAATAGGAAATACAAGAAATATGTGATCAAATTTCAAAAATGTGCATAAAATCTGAGATAGTCATTTAATGTACACTTAAAACTAGATAAAATTTACAATAACGTATCTAAACGTTTTGGCTGTATCATATACAATATAATACAATGTACATATATGTGTGTGTATGATAGAAACTTTTTCGGTTCGACGATAAATTTTATTGACCACAGTTGCACTCTATCGCTTTTTGAACAATCCTTGTTTAATCTAAGTTGCGCCAAACTTTGGAATTCGAATCGCTGTAGTTTGTTTAGTTTTAAACTTATCGTTCCATTATCGGATCGAGTTACCGCAATATTGTTTAACACCGGACGCACGTTTCGACCGATTTCCCGAAACGAGTTTTTAATTCGATATCTTTGCCACTTTGCAGTTAGTCGATTGGAAAGTCGTTCTGCTAAATTCGGTTTTCAATTTCGCTGCGATAAGAGCGAAACCCTCTCAAAGGAACTTTCTTTATTGAATGAAACAAAGAAAATATCATATAAAATCGTTGAACTTCGCAGGTGTCCGAGCATAGGGTCGACAGACATATCCAGAGGTCAAAAACGATATCGTGATATTTTTCCATTTAAAAAAGCTTCGTTCATTTTCGAACGTTTTCGCTTTGGAGAGTCCACTCTAAATCTCATTTGTTCCTTTTTTTTAACCGTTGAAATATTGTAATACGTGACGTTTACGATGGAAGACATTTTATCATATACTGCTCGGCTGTAAAATATTTTATTAACAATTCTCGTTGGGGGCGCAACACGCGACATTTATTGAATCATAACGTTTACTATGCCACAATTTGTATCGCGGAAAACGGCAGTGAGACATTCGATTGCGAATTTTCTTTCGTTTTCATTTAACTTTTTTACGCTTGACCGTAATTCAGAATGAACGACACGCGTGTAATAAGGAAAATATTGTCATTTATAACATTCAGCTATATAGAGCCCTAAAAACCCGAGTCAAGCTTGCGGAACGTCGCTAAGAGTGCCTCGAGCTTTTCTTCGGGTTAATGAACGAATCGTTCCGAATAAAGCACAGAATGTAACGAAACTCTTGCTTTTATAATATTTTCTTACGTACAAGAATAATAATCCAGTACACGTGTCGTCGAGAGCCTGAAAAATGTCTGCAAGGAGCAAATTTTCGTATGATATACGTACATATACTATATCTAGCGGTAAAACGTTCTGAACGATGTCGATTACCGAAAATTTGCTTCCCGTATCAAATTTTCACAGTGAGAATTTTTCAACGGCTTCCTCTAGTGCACTTACTTATTTAGTTTTTCAATCTGGACGACTTCGTCGAGGAAGCTTCGTCGCTAAGTGGCATCGTTAAAATTTGCTGCTGCTCGAGTCGTATTGTCGTTAATAGTTAAAAATACATTAACGTTTCCGAGATTTCCTCGTTAAAAATTTTCATTAGTGCAAATTGAAAATGTAATTGTTTTACGAACTGTTTTCTCCATCACATTTATAAGATTTTTCACACGAAAAAAATATTTATATATAATTTTTATCAATTGACAAATGTTAAGGGAATGTTCAATCACATTGATAAATATAATATCGATTTACATGAACATTTATTTCATTTCAAAATTAATAATTAACATCTGAAAAAGTTTCGTACAAAATTTTCACGATCATTTTTCATAATCTCCTTCAGGCGAGTTGACCGAAGAACGTACCGCTCAAACACAACAATAAGCCGAACCGAAAAACCGAGAACCAAAGTTGAATTTCGGAAAAGGCCAAATTCGAAATTACTCACAAAGGTTCGAAAGCTGCAAACACAGCTTCCAACGTTCATAATTTCGAGTGATTTAACGCCCTTTCATATCTCATTTTCGCGAGTGCCGCGGTCAAAACGTTCCGTTCACTTTTCAGGTTTTCAGCCTCGGTTTTCAGTCCCGATTTTCAGCCTCGGTTTTCCCGAATCCTTTATATGTCTTTCGTCGATAAATTCAGAGTCCAGTGGTAAAGTGGCGCATATTAAAAACGACGCGAGTCCATTCGACCGAAATGCTTCGTTTGCGTATGGTCTAGTTAAATTTAATTATAGTTTTCAACCACTCCCTTGGATATTGCACGAGGGTGTGCCTTTGTGTTTATTTTCGCCGTACGTTTCGGATAATAATTTGATAGACTTTTTTTCGTTTCATTCTGCTCTTTTTCAAATATTTATTCAGATTTTTAATTTATCATTTTGATTAATGGAATCAAACACATTCGCTTTCTTCATAACTTTTATTTTATATTTTTTTAACAAAATTTTTGGTTTTGATACGATAATAGTTTTTTAATAAACGAACTATCTGTCAAAAGAGTCACGCATCGTTAGAATTAATTGATTTCGTTGACGAGACGTCATGATATTTCAAATTTTAACTATTAATTATGTCCAATATTTTAGATATTTCAGAACGTATAAATGAAATGCTGAACGAGGAAACATTTTATCGTTTTACCGTTCATATTTTGAAAAGATGATCCCGGCATGTATTTTCGGACAATTGATATCGTATTGCATTTATAACTTTTCCAATAAAGCCATACATTTTATATTCGGTCGTATGAAAAACGAGGATACACGATGCGTGCGCGTAATATTAGTAAAGTTAACGCTGGGGTGAGAGGGTTATTGAAATTTTGCCTTTTTTGGAGGGTTTCGACCTCTCGGTATGAATATACGCAAAATCCCGAAACTGATAAAGGACAACAGTGGCTTTCAAAGAGAAATTTTCCGATTTTCATTAAACTAGTCTCTATGAGATCGTGATCTCAAAAAGAATAATCAAAAATTAAGAATACCAATGTTTCAATTTCACCTGATTTATTTGAAAATAACTATTCATATACCAATTTTATTAGATATATTTGAATAATATATCAATCTATTTCAATTAATGTCGATTAATTTATCAAAGACAGATTCTACATACATGTCGATCTCAAGTAAGTAAATAGTTCGTATCTTATTTGCGAATTCTCGTTGCATTCGATTGCAAACACACTTAACTTCCTATCAAACGATAACGATCTAAATATGTACTTACATTCTAAATTAATTAATACCAAGAAGTATTGATATCGCAAATAATCTTACAATTATCAAAATTTATTGAAAAATAAGTACTTTTGCTATAATAATATTTCGTTCAACTTTAACACTGATATAAGTTCAATTAACTAGAATTGATCGGAAATAGCTGATGTGACTCAATAATAAAACACGAAAAATGCATATTTTCACTAACTTTAACTCATCTAGAGTTTTTTTTTTTACTGAGTTTATTACTGTGAGTTTGCTAAAATGCTTTCACAGCTATCAAACTATAAAAGAAAAAAACACCAACTAAGTTAAAATTTTGTTTAAGTGGCCTTAAGTCAATAAAGATTAACAAAACGACAATCTTTAAATTCAAGATTTAAAAAATAAAAAAAGATTAAATGACAGTTCAACGAGCCAGTATCTCCTATTACGACATCCGAATAAGGCAGGACCGCGAGCCCTCGGTTCACCACACCTGACCTTCCATACAAAAACGGCTTCCCGATGCTCGCATTCGCTCACGATCTTACAAGGCGTTTCTACCCACCGGGTGACCAAACTTAGGGTGGGTTTTCGTGAGAAATACGCGAAAACACAAATGCCACTCTCTCTCTCTCTTTCCGAGGACACAGGGTGTGCTGAAGGCAATAAAGGCAATAAAGGCGCCGTGCTGCTCTATAGGATGCTTCGTTAGGCTGAGTTTTCACTTTGGTTTTTGAGACGATGTGAGGTTTTAGTGTGAATCTGTTATGATTTGGAGAGTTACCTTTTTTTTGGGTAGCAGTAATGATAAGGTGTGACGATGTTAACAATGGGGATTTCTTAAAATAAGGCTCATTGTTCACTTTGTGCCATTAGGAGAGTGGAGGCGAAACCCAACAGTTTACACTGAGACAAAACCAAAACCATGATGATAATAAAATTTATAGAGAAATCTTATTAATCACTGTGCCATCTATGTTTATTGTTTTTTCCATCCATTTTTGTGGTTTTATGATTTTGTCAATCTAGTGTAAACTAGAACTAAATTCGTCAGCTAATTCAAAATAGAAGTGAATCAATAATTTAATAACTTATTCCTATATTATTTTTGCTATCAACTTTAAATAGACTACTAAATTCAAATGACTCCAAATTTAAAATTTTGTTATCTTATTAGAAATTTAATTTCTTTCATTGCACTCATTATATAAATTCTGTTAAAGTTCATTTAAATGAGAACGCGCAAATTTCCAATTTGCGCAATGAAATGAGTTTGTAATTTAGTTTTTCTGTAAATGAAATACGACTGAGTAAATGAAAAAATAATTAAATATTTGAAAATTTCATACAACTTCAGAAAAAATATAATTTATGAGATTAAATAAACAAAACATTATATTCAAACGATTGTGAATAAATAATCATTTTTTCCGTTTATAAAAACTGGCAAAATAATTTTAAATACAAAAACATATAATTAAATCGATTCAATTAAGCAAGAATAATTATATGGTGTGAACACAGCCTAAATGAAAGTATGTAGAACGACGTCGGCTAAGGGTCTATACGTGGGCGAAGCTCGTACGAATCGTTCAAAGGACGGTTATAGTCGGTGCACTCGATTTTTACTACGGTTCTGAAGGCTACTTGCCAAATGTGACTGTAATGACAGAAAGCGAATTGCCCATTATGGAACTCTTTTGACTTGTTTCCAGCTCGCATTATATCTTGAGAATATATTCTTACCTTTTCAAATTTTCATTTAAATTTATTCGAAGCGCTAATTTTTTAAGTATAGTTCAGGAAATCGAATGAAAATCCGAATATAATTAATATCTAACAGTAATGAAAAGCTTTCGAAAATATGATAGATATTATTTTATCTCGCAACAATATTGAAACTAATGAACTAACTAACAACTTAAGTACATTATGTAAACTATTAAGTATATTTAATTCACCCAACAATTAATCCGATTTCCCGGAATACATAAACGTATAACTGAAAACAAGAGAGATTTTCCTCTACGTGCACTTTTCACAGAATAAACGTGAAATGAATCTGCTCAAACATTTTTAATAATAAGCAAATTTTACATTTTCCGAGTTAAAATTATATTTTAATTGTTCGATCTCAATTTTTTAATATTTTGAGAAAAACAATATTTTTTAAATGTTTCTTATTTAAAGAATCAATAAAATATTTTTCCATCAATAATCAAAGAAAATTCGACATATGACGAAAAAATGAATTTGCATGATTTTACTCATAAATAAATATAAATTTTACTTACTTAAAGTATAGTGAGATTTAAATAATAATCTGGTTACGGAATCTCATAAATAGGAAAAATTTTCTTCAATTATAATATACAATGACATGTGCACTGGTTCCGAAAAGGTTTAATAAAATTATACATTGTTTAAAATCTTTCAAATATTTTAAGCGATAATTTTCCATCGTCACAATATAAAATACTCGAACTCGTTAATAACAAGCCATCATAATTTTCCGCACGTGGCTAAATCTCACACATACCGTTAAAGCTCCGTGGGGTTTTCCCGTCGGCGCTCTCTCCTCAGCACAGATTGATTGGGAACGCCCTGTGACTGGATATCGGGAAGAGGGAAAAGGACACCTACGGCGCGGGGGGGGCCCCGGGGAGGGGGAGGGGGGGCGGCGTAGGATGGAGGGGAGGGCGGGGGGCGCGGGCACTTCCTCGAAGGGGGGCGTAGGGCAGGGGGCGTACCGCTTCCGAACGGAGCGGAGCTTTTCCGGCGGAGTTCGGTTCGATTTGCACCGATATTGCTTTGTTTCGGTCGCTTTTGGGGTTTTCCGTTGAATTTTGAAAAAATATGTTCGAATTTTATGCGTTGTTGGTGGTTTTGAATTTTGGCTGTGTGAAAGGGAGTGGGTTTGAAGTGAGTGTTATGTGTAGGATCGTGAGTTTGCGCTTCGTGAAGTTTCTTCTCTTACGTGAAATTGGGTAAACTTATGTAAAAGGTCGAATATGTCACGTTATCTAAAGGAGACCCTATTGAAGGACTTTCGTACAAACTATTTCGGTATCGTATTTCTATCTATCATATTTTATACGTTGATTATTTTAATAATGTCTAAAACAGTCAAATTTTGTTATTTTTTTGAGAATTATACTTTATTTTTTAATCTGATTATTGTACCAACTTCAATATATCGAGTTGAATAATATTTTACAATCTTATTATATTAGTGAAATTTTCTTAATTTAACACCCCAATAACCGTATATTAACAAATAAAGGCCAAAAATTAGGGTTTCTTCATTTAAAATCTATTTTTTATACCAAACTAGAACTCGCAATGAATTAAAATGATTTTTTGTATCAAGTCCCAATTTTCAATCGAATTCATTCGTTCATCTCATGAAAATTTCTTTCCGAACGTAACGTGAAAATTCTGCTATATGAAGCACCTTATATTCACTGAAAAAATTACTGAACATTGTCTGAAAATCTTTTTTTTTTCATATAAAATTTGACAGTTATCACTAGGTTGGCAACAATGAAAAATCGACTCAATCGAACTCAATAAATTCGAAAAAAAACTCTTTAATCAGCAGTGTAGAGCTCACGCACAAAAAAACATCCCCATCGAGTAGAGCACCGCCCTAAGAATCGAGTAGAAAAGGCCACCCGGCCGGCGTCCGGTTGACGTTGGCTCAGTCGACTGTGGGCCGCCGCGGAGGGCGGACGCTCGCGGGGCGCACGCGTCACGAGATGCGCGCCCCACTGCGCGCCTGACCGGAGCCGCGAGCGCGCGCCCCACGCACCCACGCGCCACGCGCACGCCGCCCGCCCCCCGCACGTGAGCCTCGCGAGCCGCCCGAGGGGGCGCGCGTCGAGGGCGCAGCGCCCGCCCGAAGGAGCGCGCCTGGCGAGCGCCAACATGTCGGGCGACCTGTGGAGCCTCTCGTCGAGCGCGCGATATTTATTTTTTATTCATTTGTTTTGCCGTATCGTTTTGTGGTCGCGTTTCGTTCGAATTCAAATTGTCGGATTGAATTGTTTTGATCGATGTATTTTTTTTTGCGTTTCGGAATATTTTTCGATGTTTCGTTTCGGTGGTTTGAAAATGTTCGTTGAGTCGGTTGATTTTTACATATGGGACGTTCGAATGAAAAATAATTGAAATAATTGAATCGAAATTTTCCAAATTATGATTTAAATTTTTCAATGCAAGTATTTTCTGTTTACGAATTCATGCTGAACGTTTTCGACTTATTTTCTGTTTATTCGTTTATGATTATGATTTTTTCTTTCGTATAGTTATACTATGATACACATATTTTCATGAAAATGTTCGATTTTTCCATATAGAGAGTTCGAATGAAAAAAAAATGAAACAATTGAATTGCTCCATGTACTAAAATTTTCCAAATTTCAATTTAAATAATATTTTTATTCATTAAGCTGATCGATCTATTATTTTCTGTTCATGAATTCATATGCGCTGAAGATTTTTGACGTATTTTTGGTTTATGGATTTCTTAATTTGTTCGGCTACTTAATGATACATTTCTATTTATTGAAACGTTATCTATTCGAAATATTAATATTAAACAATTGAAATTTTTAAATCGTAATATAATTCAAATTACGTCATTTTTCACTACGTAGATCGACCTATTATATTCTGTTTACGAATTTATATTATGGAATTGTAAATAATTTTCGAAGTGTTTTTTTATTAGAAAGTTTTTTGTTCATTCGGTTGTTTATTATTTCGTTTGAACTGTTATTGCATGGTTTCTGAATTTCACAGAATTTTTGTTATCGTAATGTTTGGTTAAGAATACGTATAATTAAAAATATCTGACTTTTTCATATTATACAACAGAAATTTGTGAAAAAAATCACCTTAAATTGTGCTTGTAAAATTAAAAACGTATTTTCTTTGTTGTTTTCAGTAAAAATTATATTCAAATTATACATTAATACAATTTTCATTGCTTTAAAGACAATCTTCGGAAAATTTTCTCCTCCATTATTCAATTTTCTTTCTATTTTCAAACTTTTTTTCTTTCAAAATATTTTATATGTTTGTATCGTTAAAATAATGATATTTTTTTTGCATTTCATCGTCTTATACTTAATATTCTATTTCGTATTGAATACAATTTTCGATTATTTTTTGTAAGAATTTCCGCATAGTTTCAAACACAATTTCCGTTTAGTTTCAGTCGAATTTCCTGCATCATTTCCATTTTGCTGTTCGCTAAATTTATTAACTCTTTTTCACAAATCGGTCGGAAAATTTTTGACACTATTAAATATTTTTCACAAATTGGTCGGAAAATCTTTGAATTTTATTAAATAAAAATCATATTATTTTATCAAAAAATATATTGTTTTTAATTTACATGATAATTTTATTCGTTTAACAGCACAATTTCCCAACAATTCCCATTTCTTATTCAATTTGAAACCAGTCTAACTTTTTCCATCAGACTGTCAATGATCTGTACGCATTATGAATTCAATAACCCGATATCTCAACGCAGAAAGTTTCCGCGATGATAGATTGTTCACATAGCGCACAGACACACACACACACACACCAAAACAAGACCCAAAAGGGGAGAGTGGGGCAAACCGCCCCAATGAGTCCGTTATATCGGATATATCGGAATAACAAAAGAAATTTCAACAGTCATCAATCATGCGGACGGCGTCGTGTTTTCAAACCGTCCATCGATCTAATATCGTCCCGAGCCAAGTGCACTCGAGAAGAGCGTGTGTTGGCTGCCGAGGAGAGACGTTTTTTAAGATACGAGCTCATGATGGAGGGATGAGGGTGGTGAGAGGAATCCTTAAAGGAACGAAAACACTGCGGAAACTTTCCAGTTGAATCGCTCTTCAATGTTTCGCGCGTCGTTTGTTATTTAAGAAATTCGCTATCTCTCTGGAGGGTCTCGGTGTTTGTGTGTGCATTTCGAAGAAAAATATTGGCCTGTGTGTATACATTTTTATATTATTAATTTTGAATCTATGTATTATAGACGCGAATTTTTTTATGGAAAGTCTTGTTTGTTAGTAGAAGCGGTTGATGAGGAAATGCAGTAATGAAATATTATCGTAGTTTTTCTAAAATAAGACGCCTTCTATGATATTCTACATTTCACCCATTTTTAGTAATTGAATGGCATTTTTTCACTCATGAATATTTTGCATTGCTAATAATTCATATGACAAAAGTTCGTTTTTAAAAAACGTCGCTAAACTACCTAATATGGATAAAAATTAGCATCACTGAAGGTGCTTCATTTTAGGAAAAACGTGAAATTCCATACCAAAAATTTTCATCACATCGAGTATTTTGATAAATTGCATATATTTTCAAGAATCTTCAGTACTACAACACTTCATAAGCGAACATATTCAAACTTTTCTATTTAAATTCAAAACAGAGAACAATATCGATCACTTCGTTCATCCGAACTTCATTCGTCCACATCACCCGAACGAAGCATCACCCCGTCGATAATTTCATTGCCTTTTGAGTCAATTCTATTTCTAACCGGCGGTATTTTGAATATTTGAAAGAGGCAGTCGATTCCGACCGATCACTGGTGGTCGCTTATGAATAAGGAATGACGACCGCCTCGTTTCCATTTTTAATATCAGTCGACCGCCGACGGTCGCACTTTAATTTTTCAAAAGGGACCCTCCTCCCCTTGCCGATCGCGTATGCATTATATTAACGTATAAAAGGGAGCCGATCGAACCCTTGGCTTCCTGGGCGCCCGTGTCCGTTCGTCGGTTGGGCGGCTCGACCCCCGATTCGTATGCAAAAGCTTTCAATTTTTTATGCTCCGGGGTCTCATATCGTCTGCGCTTCGCAACTTATACGTTTGGGACCTTGATCGTAGACCCTGATCGAGAATATACACCCTACAGTAAAATAACTCACAATAAGACCCCCTCGCATGCCGCGACGTCTTCCAATCTCATTTATTGCGCCATGTTTTCGGCTTCTTCGAACAAAAATTCACACTTTTATTGAAGTCTGTAAGATTTTTTTTTTTCGGTTACGACCAATGGAGAAGAATGCTTGTTACGTCTTTTTTTTCGAGGAAAATTGTCTATGTGGAAATATATAGATTCAATACGACGAGAGGCTTCCACGTTTCGAATTGTCCAATCGCAAAACGATAATGTGTCGAATTGCTTTTTCAGCGAGTGAACAATTGCGACCCGTTCGTCGTACATAGCTACACGCATATACATTAATATGACTTAAAGTGAATTAAACATGAAACATGTATTTATTAAAAATATAAACGCTAGTTGTTAAGAACAATCGATCGGTGTGTGCCTAACTAAATAAAACGACAGTATATTCCATTTGATAATATTTAAAACGAATTATGTTACCGTTCCGCGCGCTAAGTAAGAACATTTCGCTATCGATACGAAGATCTCGCGAATCTATCGTGCATTTATCGCGATAGATCAATTAAATCGGGTGATGATCGAAGATTTGGGACTGGTCGTGCCCTCGTCAATGACCACTGCTTGCCTTCATCAGCTTACAATCAGCACCTTTGGCAGTCGATGATAGTGTACTTCTTGGCTGAGGCTACACCATTTCAGGTAAACGTCAAAATACTCCTTCGATTTTTTTTTCAGATATTTTTCGTTTGTCAAAGCGTCGACTTGATTCACGTTGAATCATCTCATCTACTGATATTATACTTTAATATTTTATCTAAATTAAATATGGAAACGTAATATAATATGATTCGAATACGCTTCGATAATCTGGCTTCACTTAAATATAAGTATTTCCGACTGTAATACGAGCGCACTGTGCTTTTCCTCGAAATTGAATTTTTGCGTGAAACGTTATTTTTCCGCGTTCAACTCAGTAAAAATATTAGAATTCAGAGCCCAACCTTGTTTTGACATTTCTGTCGACGTTAACGAATGACATCAATGTATTGTCTCATGCGAAACTCATATTATTTAAAGATGTCTGCAAAATATATAGTTACGTCTATTCAATTTTTATTAATTATGTTTGTTTTTATCGAGGTCGTAAATATAGGATTTTTCATTTCTGTGCATTTTTATGTGCACAAATAGCTTATTATTAATTATTTCAAAGTGGTTTCAGAGGATTCATACGTTAATATTATTTTTAATTAAACTCTATGATATTCAACGAATATTTTAAGGGATGTATGTAACAAAGTTGTAGGAATTTCACTCTGGTGCATAGTTTAAAACAAAATCCAATTCAATGCGAAAGCAAAACGTACGGTTTTACTTTGTTTCAGTATTTTGTCTTAATTCAACGAACATAATATAATGAAAATTCGTGTAATATACGTAAATAACAAATTTCACATTTAAATAAAGACTTCGTTTGTTAGAAAACTTCACCGACATTTCTTTTGATGCCAATCATAGCTATCCCCTCACATCAGTATCGAGACGAACTGCAACATCAATTATCGTTATTCTAACGATCTCAAATCATTTGAAACCATTTTATTTTTCAAAACTACTTCGAAAACATCAATTAAAAAACCTCGCACAACATCATACTGAAGACCACCACAAAAGAGCCAACACATCCAGCTTTACCTCCCATTAACGCGAACCATTCGCGTCCTCAACCTCACCACTAACGGCACATCCGAGAAAGAGGCCGTCGTTAATCATCGCGGTCGATGGGACAAAACTGTTCCTCGGAGAGAGCACCAGAATTTCACATTTCGTAGGTGGGAAAATGCAAGTGCAAGGAGAAGGTGTATGTATGTAGTACGTATCCCGGAAAATTTATCGCGACCGTAATTTTCACGGGGTGCAGCACATTCGTATCCCTCCGGAGTGTTTCCTTTTGCGAAACTCGCACAACTCTCGTCTGATGTGTTGCCATTTGTCTCTCGGCTCGCATAGCTGATGTAGAGAACGGGAGTACGTGTGTTGTGTTAGTTTTTCAATCTAATCTAAGCTCGCCTCGAATGTGCGGATCGGAATTGAAGTCATTGTTTTCAGCGCTAGAGTCAAAGTGGAATTTAATCGAACTATTTAATTTTAAAAAAAGATCAAAGGTTGAATTTGAAACGTGTCGTTCGCTCGTTTAATCGTGATAGATGAATCTCGGAGACAAATTTTACACATTTTTAATTAATATTAATGTCGTCGCGCAATATCAACGCTTTGCTCGGAGCCTTTTCAACCCCATCACTCTCTCACACTCGCGTCCTTTTTAATTAAATATCCGACTTTGTGTATTTTCACCGTTCGACGGCACCCAAATCCCATGCCGGATCCGATATTCGAGAATTAATTCAGATATTAATCGCGGAGTTTTCAGATTACGCATACTTATATTTTTCGACTTAGCTCCCCAAACGAGCTTAATCGACCTGGAATTAACGCGATACATTCACGTTAATCTCGCGATTAATATAATTAACCTTTCGACTAATGTACTTATTGTATTTGTTTTATTGCTTACTATATTTAACACAAGTCAAGCTAAGTAATTACGTAATATAATCAATCTTTTGCGTGCGAAAGCTATTAGAGTAAAACATACTTGATGGACAACGTATCTCGAGTGTAGTAACTATCATGAGTAAAAATACCGAGTCTTAAAATATTAATTTCCCTACAAACGAATGAAAAATTCGCTCTTTTTAAACGTATGCATTTTTGATTCGCGCTCAATAAAAATTTCACAAAAGAAAATCAAACAAAACGCCCCCCGTTAACCGAACGAACGAACGAACGAACGAACGTCCTCATACATAAATCGATCGTGTGCTTTACGAACTTTTCCGTGTGAATTTATTAATAATGGAATCGATATTACGACCCAATCATATTCGAGTTATATGCGCGCACGTCCGTCACCGGGGTAAGGCCCACCCTACACAGAACCTACCCCACATTTAAATATCGTCACCTTATTCGATTCCGTTTAATAAACGCGTCTCCGGAGTGTGATGAAAATACATTTTCCGAGGGAAGGACTTTTTTACACGGCGGCATTATTACGGTTCATACATCAAACGTGTCACTTCACTTCATATTTTTCGCGTTCGGAGATTTTTTTTTTCGTCTATTTTCGATCGCGCACTCTTATGTCGCTGACGAAAACATGCGGCGGAGTCGAATCTCTTGTGTTATTTTTGAATATGATTTGAAAATTGAACAGCAAATTGGTACGAGAATAACTTTTCTGTTCTCATCAATCGTCGAAATTATATCTGTTCATTTTGACAGAAAGGAAATATTATTCTTAATCGCTCAATTTAATTTCTTTGTCATTCGCTTCAGAAATGAATCGAAATGTAAATATATTATATCAAGGACATCTCCCAAATTATTTTCACGCTCAATATCGAATTTGTCACTTTTTTCACAACCTTGGTTTATTCAGACTTCATGTAAAATAAACTGACAATTCACTCGTGCAGGTATATAGAATTCCTGTCTTCTTCACGCAATCTTCTCTCAAATTCGACATCCAAGTTCTTCTCTCATATCCGCACAAATAGCATTACATGTTCGCTAGTACAAGCTGTATCTCAACCTTTTGGCGCATTTGAATAACACGTATGGGGAGGTCGAAGTTTTTTACAAAAAAAAACGGGTTGAGGGGGGGGAATAAAATAGAGAAAAATTTTCCATGTCGAAAAAACAAGTTCTTTTATATACGTACATTCGAAGCTTTGCAGGCGCACGCGTGAAACTGTTAGATTTACAATTCAAATATGGAAAAGCTCATTTGAACAACACTCGCATCCATCATTACGAGATATCTATTGTGTAACTTGAAGGTGCGTGAGAGGTAAAAATTGCTTTCTTTCTCTGTGAGCGCTCGCAAAAAAAAAGTCGATGTAAATAAATTGTATACTTGACTTTGAAATTTATTATTTTTTTTGAAAGCTGACATTAATGTTTTCATATAAATGCGCCGAAGCGGATTTTCAATTCACGAAAATCTTTTACGTAAGCTTCGCACGTTTATCCGTTGATTAAATTCTTCATCCGATATCTATATCTCCGTAATTAAAACGCCGAATGAAATTCATATTCAAATTATATTAAACGAACACAATATCTCTTAATACCGGCTGTTATTTTTTTATTCTCACTTTTTACCTTATTCTTCATCCCCTTAGAAATTACACCCACGTCAGACCCATCTCGCGAGACGTACATTTCACACCGGGGGATCTCGCATGGAATTTTCCTTTTTAACGAGACTCCGCCGAATACGTTCGATATATACGATTCTGACACATTCAACCAATTTTATAACCGTGCTCTAAACAGAAAGACGCTTTGGTGCGAAAATTCAAAAAAACATATCCCTACACATGGATTGGCGCGCGTAAAATCGAAGCATTTCCCGAAGCGAAATCCTCCGTTCGGCATTTGACACGAGCGAACGCGTCGTAAAATCTGTCATCGTATATTTTATAGTAAAACGTGACGATTCGATAATGGTAGCTGGCATAGCTTTAATCCTTGACAAATTAAACGTAAATCCGGCTAGCTTAATCGAGATCAAAGCACTCTGATGCGATTTAGCAAAGCAGATCCTTGAGATTCGGAATGAGATGATCGTATTAAATGCCTGAATAATAATTTTAATTTCGAACTGCAATCAAGCCGTCTTCATATCTTACTGTGTCATCAGGTTTATTCGATTTGAAGAAAGTTCTTCAAAACAAATTCAATTTTAAATTAATCTTTTTCAAATTATATTAATTGCGATATCAATGTTATTTTAATATCGATTGATATATTTTGCGTCAATCGGTTTTATTGAAATGTGTATTTGAAAACTACAAACGTTCACGACAAAGTTTGTTTCGTCCATCTGGTGACATTTGATTTTACAAAAATATAACAGCCCGTAACATTTGTATGCGTACGTGCGCTTGGTTGTTATCGATTCGACTGAAAATATTTTGTTTTATCACTTGAAACCTTGTCAGTTTGGAATCAAAACATTTTCATCGATGAACGTAGCATTCTGAATAATATATTTATGTTAGAGTTGATGGTGTTATGGAACATTTCAATTCTAATTGAGTGTATCATAATTTATTCAAATATTTAACAGTCATACCATGTTCACGAAATATCAAATCGTTCCATTTATGATTCCATATTGATTCCTAAATATCCGATGTACATACATATTATATAATCATAAAGAGATTTCGGTTATTTGATATCTGACGACATATTAATACGTACTTAAAAGCATTTTAATATCCCGTTTTTGCATATTACTTACTCTTAAATTCCATGCTTTTTCATGAGAAAAAAGCTACATGTTTATTCGGAATGAAATTAGTTTCGTTCAGAGTCAATTACTGCAACATTTAAATTCCATTTCTATGATTGTTATGACTTTAAAAGTTTTTCTCAAAAAATCTCTTGACCCAGGTGAGAGTCTCTTTAAATTATCTTCCATCACCAAAATGTTAAATCTTTAATAAAATAAATACACTTACTAATACAAACCATCATCGATTCACACAACCCTCCACAGTCGGCATTGTCAAAACTCAACCGTTCTCCCATCTTACAAATAGCATTATCCTTAATCCGGATGACCCATCCGAATCGGCAACGTCTCTCACCATAAATCCAAAGATCCATAAAGGGTCAAAACGGCAGAGCAGACCTGACCATCATTCCACTCCTCCGCCATTGGTCATTCCCTAGAATCCCGATTTAGCGTATTCCGCCCCGGTCTCGACCGCAAGAGAACTTCGACGCTATAAGGGGATTAAACAGCCGTCAACCCCTTCGCAACCCCATTCCATTCGTTGCTTGCGAGAGTTCGAAGAGGATTAATCGGTCTTGGAAGAAAGTTTCGGTCCGGTTGATTTGATTCGCGCGGTTGCGAAACCGAAGGGTTAATTGTATGCCGACCGTGACAATGGAGAGCGCGCGCACACAGAACGGTTTATTGCTTCTGGTCTATTCTGTCGAGAATGGTCGAATTAGCATCGATTATTAAGTAATTCGTTTGACTTTATGAGAAGTTTGATGTCACGGCTTTATTGGAGTTTAGTGTTAGTTTTGGTGGCGTTTTGAATCTGGCCGTGTTTGTGTTGTGCTCGAGGATACTTTCCAAACTGTTCTTATCTTCTAACTATTATACTATATCAAATGAATTAAAAAATGAGATATTTTTTTAATAAATTTTCTAATTAAAAAAATGCGAATGTACAAAAATATATAATACTTTGCAACTAGGTTATACGTAATTACTATCCGAAAGAAAATAAATAAAAAGTTTGTGTACGAGAAAAGCTCGTGAACATTGCTATGCAACTAGCAGTAGCCGAAATGAAATGTTTTCGAGTCGTAGAGGAGCTTGAAGTCGAAGAGAAGCTACGAAGGATTCTTTCAACCTATAAAGGGTTGTACCGATAGAGAGAAATGCTCGGGTTTTCTTAGTCGTTTTCCGATACCCGTTTCTTTCTTGTATTTTTTCTCGAATCTGCGATTCTGATCTTCTTTTGGCTTGCAGTTGTCCCATACTAGCGTTTGTCCGGAAACGAATCGAGTAGAAATAGAGTTGATTTATTTATTCGTTCAGAAAATCGTCGACGTTATCGGATTCCACAATCCGTATGACAATTCATCAAAAAATCCTATTCGGTCTCTAAGATCAGATTCTTTTCTGCTTTGAAAGCTTCTTTTGCTTGTTTTTTCTTGATGTCTTTCCTCATCTATTTCAAAATTTATGTGACGGTTTTTTCGTTTTCGAGAAATATCATAGAATATCATATCAATTGTGCCATATTTCTGTGGTTACCACCTCTTTCGAATGAAAACCTCAAAGACAACCGATATTGCATTATTTCGAAATTTAATCGGAATTCTACAATTTTTCTCTCTTTTGTGTCTTTATGTAAATGTCGATTCTGAGAACCGATCCCGTCGACGTCTTTGACGTGCGAGCGAAGCGAGAGCTTCAAAAAGTTTTTCTCGATGCCGAAGTTCAAATTTCGACCTCAGATAGAATTCGTACAAAGCGATGATTAATTCAATTAAGTCCGTCCGCAACTGCCGCTGTCCAAAGATGGAATTTTAATCAGCATCCGACCCGAAAGGAGATCCGCAAGAGAATACGTCCCTCTATGATTTTATTTTACGCTGTCATTATTTTTCACGGTGGCGAATCACGTCTAATACTCTTATTCAAAACAAATATTTTCTTTTTGTAATATTTTTTTTCAATGAAATCGTATGCAACTTCAAGCATATTTATTTCAATAAAAAAAGTGAACCAATACGCATTTATGTTGCTTGATAAACGTCTTCGGTCACAGTATAATATCAAAGGGGAACGCGTCCCCGGAAAAACTTTACTCTCAATAAAGGCGCCCGTAGTCAATTTAAACTTCCGAGATCGAATTGTCAAATAAAGAAGAATTATTGCGGCAACTTTTCGCCCGTATTATGTTGTGTGTTTCATATGTATTTGATATATTGCATATATTGTTCAGATACGAACGCATTTTGTACATTTATTTGTGAGCAAAGAGTATATCGCGAACGTATTTATTTTCATTTTATTGCGTTTTGTTTCGTGTACGCACGTGACTTATGGACCGCCTTATTGCGATTATGTATCGAAGGGGCGCAAAGTGCTTCTCTGATCCACTTTTTCTTTTCAATGCTCACTTTTCTATGTTCTCACATTCTTTTCTATTTATTTTTTTCTCTAAACTGTTCACGTATCCATAAACGCGGAGTATTAGAAGCTCAAAGCCAACATTGTTTCTCTTCCGTCCCACATATAATTTTATGAGATAATCCGCGACGATACGATCTATATGGGTCGCCAGTATACGCTTCTTGAAGTATGTGACCGAGATAAGATAGGAAAATCGATGGTGGCTTGTTTTTCTGGACGTGTTTCCTTTTTTCGTCCTTCGTGGCACATCCGTTCGCTATAAGGAAATATGTGAACCAGACATGGCGAAAGCATTTTCTACAGCTTTTGTATTGTCTACCCGGTTATAAAACTTTACCATGGTATACGCGAAATACGTGTATTCGTAATGAAAGGTTTTCATTTTATTATACCGTATAACAAAGCCTCTAACATAAAGTCGACAATAAACAAGATTTCGCCTTATAAACCTCTCCAACGAAATTTTATTTTTTTTCTCGTGGAGTGTATATTATTAAATTGATTTCATTCGAAAATAATCATTTCTTTGTTAACACTGACAGTAAAATCTAACGCAAAGGATTTTTTCCTTGTTAATTTCTTATCGTGTTTTATGATTTCAGTAATAAAAATGACATCGTTTTATAGAAATTTATGCGCGAAATATAATCTCGATACTTTCAGCCGAAATGATCGCGATATAAAACTCGTTTATTATCCATATTATAATATATTATATGATCGACACGAAAATTATACACAAGCAAAAACCTCATATTTCCCCGTAATTAATTGAACGCGTCAATTGCGAAAATTTTAATGACAAAGCTTTTCCGAAGTAAACCACTTACGACAATTTTCACTTGAGCGCTTTTCGTCTGATTATAACGTCTAGTTAGATTGTTTCCGTATAACATTAGTCGAGAAATTAATCACAATAACCTTCTCTATTTTCACTCAACTATATTTACCGTCCTTCGCACAAATCGAGTTTTCTCTTTGGTTTTTGCAAATCGAGCGTGAAAACTTCGCATGTTACAGTTGAGTATGATTAAAGTCAAAACGTAAAAATAACGTAATCACAGCAGGCAAATCGTAAATATTAATCGGCTGCAATGTATTGTTTAGTTGAGCTTATATTAATATTATGTTTCAAAGCACATTGATATGTTTTATTTTCGCTTCAATTGTAGGTACTTATATGAAAATTACGGTTACCGAAAATATTTCTCCATCTCATATACATAATTCATTTTGATCTTGTTAAAACAACTTTAATATACCTATAGATAGGTTTAATTCTAATGGAACTTCTCTTAGTAATTTACGAATTGATACTATTCAGTCTACTGTAGTACTTTAGTTCCCTGTAACCAGTGCAAGTTTAAACCGCATATGCAGTTCAGTATTCAACTCTGACACCTCGCGAACTTAGTGACTCGTGGTTGCTATCCTATACAGTATTGTGCTACTTTCACATCTTCTCAAATCGAAAATAAACGATCGTCAAATACAATTTTTTATACAATCAATAAATTACACTAGCGATAATTATATCTGCAGCAAATATACAATGCACTATCAGAATGAAAAAACGCGTACTGTGCATGTGGATTTCCGTGTGCGATCCTTATCGTGGTGACGCGTGCAAATTTTAATTAACACCTGGCTAATTAGTTTTTCATTAATTCGATTTAATTGAAAGTGCTCACGTAAGGATACGTGCCGTTTCCTTTTTATTTAGGCTTCACTAATTCACTACGTTGATACTTTTGATTTATGAACTTTCCCAAAAAGTCGTTTGCGTAATTAATGAGTGTCCCGCTGTATGTCGGTAAATATTTAACGAATTTAATTCAAGCAATCTTTAGTAATTTTTCAAATGCGGCATGAAAATTTCGATGAAATTTTAAGCTTCCTTGCCAGTATTTGAAAGAAAACAATGGCTTTTTGGCAACTGAATTTATATCAATATCACATTTTATAACATGTCACATAAAATGACACGATTATCGTTAACATTTTCTTTATTTATATAATATTTTGTTACTTTTTGTTAGATATATTCTATAAATTGATTACCTTTCCAATACGTATGTGTCAAAATGTCGAATGCAGGTGAAAATTTTACCATCTAGCATTAGCACATAGAACATTTCCATATTTTTACATGCTGCACGTATGCATATGTACCTACAAACTCAATTAACACACAATATATCTCTGTGTAGAGCTTATTTTATCAAACGTCAGTTTTTCTCATTTAGTGTCACCCGCAGAAGAAAATGGTCGGAAAAACCAAGTTTTTTTCTTTCTTTTGGTCGAACGCATTATTCGGCTTTTTAATATGAAACGTGCGTATATGCATACGCATGTAAAGGTAAAAGTACACAATAGTGGCTTTTTGTGAAACCTTTTCGGTAAAGCAGACCGTTTTCCGCAATTTCCCATTCAACAGTGCCGAGTTTTCCGCTTCGCGTGATGTACACATTTACACTATTCGCATTTTAAACTCTATACACATTGTTGTGTGTAAGTCAACGTGTTTTACATAGTTTTTCAACTTCTGTTGTTTTCCATAATGAAAATAATTATAAAATTCATTAGCATTTCATTAATGCAAGAATTTTCTGACAACTTAATTTTGTTGTTTTCATGCTTCGTCAATGAAACTTATATGGAAATTTTCTTATATTTCTTGTGAATCTACCTTCAATTCATTCTCAAAAATCGACGCAAAACTATATTTTCAAATCGTTTTTAAAATAATGATTTTAAAATTTTCTCCTCAATGTAATTATAACATACACACATGCAAATACAATATTGATCACGCACCTCATATCGAAACTACAAAGTACGTACATCGTCATTAAAATTCTACTTAACTATCTAGGTCGTATTTTTTTTTCACCATTAAATTAATAAAGAACTCCCCCTTTCCGAAGGCATATTCGATTCATTTTCAATGGCATTACAGAATCGATCGCGTGCATATTTCATGAAACATACCCGATTCGCCTTCGCCCTATATTAAAAGTACATTCGATGACGAACGTCGACGTGTCGACGTCCAATCAATACGAAAACAATTCGGTCCTTCGCAATAAACAGTCCGAGTGAAACTGGGGGAGGGTTGAAAACGAAAAACGTGCAAAAATCGAGGACGACTGCATAATTTCTGGACCCCGACGGGCCAGTGGAAATATGCCGGAGTATGAATTATGTATGGCGTCATAATCGAGTCGAATTCGTACGAGTCCAACTGAATTCTCCGATAATGTCGGTCGATAATTATTATTCCGGTCTCGCGCCTTGCCGCATACCATTATCGGAGATATTTCGCGTATATGTTTTATTCGGTCGTTTTATAATGTACGATGACGGGACGATGGAAAATTTCCGTTTCCTGCTCGGAGAGCCGCGAACGCGCGTTGCTATCGAATTGAAATTGTGATTTATGCGATGGATTTCATCATTGGGAAATATGTGGATGGGTGTGTGTTTTCGTTTGTCGATCGTTTTCGAGAATTTCGAGATGATCTATCAATTTGTTATTGAATCAATATGCGTCGGATTTCTCATTGATTTCATTTTAATGCTTTTTGAAATTAATCAAACGCGATATTGACGCTCAACTGGCTTTTGAAAAGTGTCGAGATTGATCACTCGATGTAATATGCATACGTGTTTCATAAACGTCGATTTTCTTTTAGTTTCCTTACCTGCTTCAAAAAACTAACACTAATGCCGTTTGAATATATCATTTTGACCGTCAAACGTTCCTTCGATACCACTTCATTAATTTAACGCGTGTTATATTTGCGGACTCACTAATATTCCAAAATCATATCGAATGCTTTTAAATCATACTAAGCTTTATTTTTCTCGTTTCTTTTACCAACAAAATTAAGTCGCACAAATAAATACATTATACAAACGATCAATTTGTAAAAGTGATTTTTCAAATCTACACTCACAAAAGGAAAACCGTTTTTCCAAGAGGGCCAAAAGCGGTCAGAACGGGAAACGCGAATGCGCGAAGGAAATGGACCGTTTTAATAATAAACCGTGCGTGACGAAAACATTTCCATGTGTCGATACACGCCATTAAATACCTCAACTCGAAGTTTTTCCTACGCTACAACCTTCCCTGTCACCCGACTGTTAATATTTCATAAGCGTTTCGCAATACGTTTCGGATACTTTTCTTTTCGTTTTCCACTTGAACGGAGCAAACTGAGCAAACGGCTCCGACCATTATGCGTCACAGATTATTAAGAAAAATGTCGGCTGATTATATTTGTATTGTCGTATACGAATTTAGTCGACCTTCGACCCGTTGACCAATTGGTTGATGCCAGATAACGAAAAATGTGTGCGACCCCCGAAGGCTTCGGAAAAGGGCCACTGGAAATAAACCCTTGAAATAGGGCAACGTTCAAGGCAATGAATACGTAAGAGTATATTGTTTGAGCACGTACAGCCAGAACAGAACGACACATGTGCACACAAATAATATTTCGATTATTACATTTTATTTATTCTGTATCGTATCGTTGTGTGTGATCGCTCGCTCCCATACACTTCGCGTTTCAAAAAGATCTCTATCTTCGTTACGGTCGACGGCTGTTTGTTTGCTATGTGAATTATTATTTATGGCTGTTATGATAATACAAAAAAATATGTCAAATTATTATATAAATATATTCGAAACGTATTAATTTTTCGTCGGATAAAATTTGTCACCGCTCGAATTTCGTTATTTGCCATGATCTGAATTATAATTTAATGAACTGACCGTTTATTCAACATAATACATTTACTTCTGTAACGAGTCAATGTTACTTAATTACTTTTATGTGGGTGTATTTTTAGGTAACAAGCTCGGAGTCGGGCGAAAAACAGAATTTTTGCATATTATCGAAATCCAGTTAAAATCTAAGGATATATATCTGAGTTTGTGGTTAGATCGCGTGAGTTAAAGCAATTATCATGACTAACTAACCAAGACACCCTTGAACTTTTGCCTACGCCCTTTTCTCCAAAAATTCGCCCTTTATCATCATATAATTCGGTAAATATTGTATTACTTTCGATTATTAATGAAATCGAGTTCTGAATATGAAAAGATTTCAAACATAGCGAGAATACAGTGTAACTTCATAATTTTTTTGTTTTTATTCTGAAAATTAATATCATTTTGTGTACTCACTGTGCAAACAATCATATATGATTTACTCAAATGTTTCCATGAAAAATGATTCCATCTACTTGATCTTCAGACCATATCATCTCAAATAGACTCCTTTATGAAGTAAATTATTTATAGTGCTATGAACTACTTAGTACAGTGAAAGTTTGATTAATATCAAAATTTATCAAGTAGCATGATACACTCTATTTCAAGATAACGCACTGAAGCATCTTGTTTCTTCTCCCGACAACGAGAATATACGGCTCCTGCTTTTTCATTAATATACGAAAAAATAATATTAACTATCCACATGAAATTCTATTGGAGTTAGTCGAATTTTATCTTTTTCCGCCGCTTTACGTGCTGAACCATAAATACGGCCGCATCTTTCACTATAAATAATTGTTTTTGCGTCGTCCATGTGTCATTTATATTAAAGCTTTAGAACGATGTCGACTTTCCCGCACACGACAACTACAGTAGAGGAAATTGTTTGTTTTTCTTCCCCGAATACTTTTTCTTTCGCCTCGGGAATATTTACGAGCTACTGCCTCTATATTACTCCTTCGCATCCACGCATTTCCGAATTTTTAGTGCGAATAAAAGTTTTATTGTAATGCGTATCGAGTACTCATTATTTTACGAGTATATTCCGTAAGATTCGAATAGTTCTCGGCAATGATTTCACTATTGAATACGTATATAGATACACAAAAAATATATTTTGTTTTTTTTCGCATTTTATGAAAATGGCCTGCTCCGCAAGAATCAAACGAAGAGTCTTAAAGTCTATGTGAACCGTTATATATTTTTTCGAATTGAAGAAACAATTTTCACACTCAAATATATTTATATTTGTTACTTATACCCCTTAATTTCTGAAATTCTCATATACCATTATGAAAATCATATTTCAGCTGAAAATAAAATTCGCACACAAACTAAAACAAAAAACATAAAAGCGATACGTACAAACGGGCGCAAAATCTCACCGCTTTCGCAGGCGTAAAAACTGAAAAGAAAATTTTGATCCGACCCTAATTCCAAGAGGAAAGCTACAAAACGCGTGTAGGATACTTTAAAACTCACACGAGAGCTAACCACTTAATTGCGACAAAAAGCCGCGCCGCGGAGACCGGGTCAATTACTCGCGGCCCGAAGGCGCGCGCTACGACAAAAACTACAAAACGCCCCTGCGCTTTTTTTTTTTCAACCCACTTATGTAATTTTTTCTTTTTTGTTCCGCGGCCTCAGTTTTTCGCCGCTCGTTCGTTTCCCGCCGTAAACATTTTAAGCGGCCAAATTTCCGGCCTTGAATTTTCAAAACGAGCGGCGGTAAAAAATAGACCTTTCGCTCGTACGCGTCCCGCAGGACCGCGGGTCCGCTCGTAAAGCAGCTCGCGTGGCCTGCACCGTTATCTAGATCGTTTCGCTTGTTTGTATATATATAATATGTACCTATGTGTAGTATGTATTTTTTGATATAAAATACAATTATTTATATTGCGTATTGTTAAGTGCGTGTGTGGCGGGACTGTCGTTCGGCGTGTTGGATAAATAACGCGCGCGCGTTTGAATTTTCCGCGATGGATGTACAAATATTGCCTCTCGACATATTTGTATGGCTTTTTCGGAGTGGAAATGAATTTTGTGATGGAATTATGAAATTCCTCTTGTCGATGCGTTGAATTTTTCAGTATAGTTATCCTTCCTAATACATGATTATTTTATATGAATTTTATGAAAAAAATGCATGTAATATGATCGCGTATTAAGGTGAAAATGTGTATGCTTCATTATTTTTCATTTTCAACCTTATGAAAATTTTTCAAAACCACTACACAATTTTTAAATTTAAATTCAAAAAGTGAATATGAATCATAAATATAGATTTTTAACATAGAAAGTCGCAAAAACATTTAACGAGTTTTCAAAAGTACAAACTATAACTCGCTCATATTTTTCTACAAACTACAGTGCACTTTGTCGCTACTATTATTCCTTCCACCTGAAAATCCTCAAGCACAAAGTGGGACATACGTACATAACAAAAACTATCCTCATTACGCCACAACTATTTATTACACGATAAGCCGTGTGTACTCGCGGCGTTTCTTCGTATCGTGATAAGCCGACATTACACCGTCTTCATAAAACCGATCTGATTTATTAACATCCTGACGTACCCTCACGTGAATTCGGCCTGCACGTCATCCGGAGGGCATTGTTTCCTTATGGGACCGAGCACGTCATACACATTACACTTGTCACATTCGTAAATTGGCCAAGTTTCGTCCAACTCGAACCCAAACCACAGCCTGAAGAGCTCTTCCGCAGAAAGAAAGACGAACGACGGTTAATCAGTCTAACTTCTTTTCGGGAATTCGCGTTGCGTGCTCTCTCTCTCGAAAGGGGGATCGTTTTTGTCATGTTTTTAGATTACGTGTTCCGCTTTTGAAATGGCGGTGGAATTTTTCGCTAGCAAAACTTTTCTAGAAAGTTTTCGTAGTACGAACCGTAGTAAAAGTGTACGCGTTTCGAATAAAAATATTCGTGCATACATTCGGAGTGCTCTGTGTGAAAAACTATCAAATTTTTCCCAGTCAACATTGAATACGAGCGACATAAAAATTCCTGCTCGCGTTCGCGTATCGTGTATGTGTTGAATGTTTTCGTATTTATATTATTCTACAATTCGAATAACATTTCGATGCACCATTTTTTTCCAATAATTGATTATGCAAAAATAAATAATCGAATCAAATTGTTTCGCACAGACCACAATGCAAATTAAATTCCGAAACACACCAATCAAAACAACCATACGAAAACACAACAATCACTCAAATCCCGCTAAATGAAACAACGCGAAAACACACCGCCGACACCCAATAAAAGCACGATCGTCCACATTTCCGTCGGCAAAGGGCACAAGCGCAGATATCGTTTAACGACAAAGAGGTCCGCTTATCCATTAGGGCGGAGGGAAAAGGGATCGTCTTCGGCGGCGCGTTAAATCGAACGGTCGCTATCTTCAGTCAGCTCGCGCGGAAAATGAACTTCCGGGCTGTTTTCCCGCGGTGCGAAAACGGACCGCAGATTAGGAAAAGCGCAAGGAAAAATCGAACGGATGTGAGCTTATGTGTGTATGTTATGTGTGTACGTGTATGGGTTTAATATATGAGTCGTTTAGTGTTGATCGTGATAAACTCTGCTTTTTGAAATATAGAGATTTGAATGGTGAAATTCTTGGTATGTTTGTAACTTTTTAGGTGTGAAATATATTTTCAGATTATTAAGGATTAATGGCTGTAACTGCTTCTTATTAAATAATATTATATTAAATTTCTTTCTGAAATTAAATAAATTAATCAATGCATGTGTAATGGGAAACGGCTGATATTCACTAAATGAGTATATCGTTCAATCACAGTACAGTGTACTTACGTACTCACGTTTTTCGTCACTTATGCAATTTTTCAACAGTTCGTAAATGGAATAATGACTTATTAAAATCGAATAAATAACATTAATCTCGTATTTATAAGATAGCAAATGATATGATAACATTGATATCATGTCCATTTTTTATGTTTAGTGACATCTATTGACGATTTTCTTTAACAAAACATAAACCGGTCATAAATAGAAATTCGCACTGTGTGAACACTAATGAGTATTAATAAATGCCACTTTTTCGATATTATTTTTCATTTTGGATTAGATAAATGGGTCGAATGCTTTAGTTTGTTAACATTTTTCATTAAATAAATTAAAAAAATAAGTTGACTCGTGAAGGACTCGAACCTCCAGCCTTCAGTTTAGACTGGTAGCATAAAGCATACCAAAATCTGACGCTCTAACCTATTGAGCTAACGAGCCTTGTACACACATAATGAATAAGGAAAATATTATCGTGAATCACTTATTAACAATTACATTTATTTTTAGTTTTCCTGTTTTAATATGAACATAGTGTCTCTATTTAATATAACAAATCAATTATCATTATAATCAAATATTTTTAATTATTTCGATTATATCAATAGTGAATATGTTTAGATATCGATTAAATTACTACGGTGCAATAACTTAACGTTACAATACCAAACAACCGTAATACATCAGATTGATTTATGTACAAATTAATAGGAAACCACGTCGGTATAATTATTCCCCGGGGAGTAATCCAATCGCATTAGTCGACTTGAACCACATTTCAACGTATAAGAAAAACAAAATTATTGATCGATACTGAAAACGTACCGTAGAGTTTTGTACCGATGCCATTAAGCGCTAATAAAACGTTTTCACTCGCACGTTCCCACCGCTACACGCTATATTCAATATGCTATATAAAAAAAGAAAACACTCAGAAAAATATCTGAGAGTCTCCACCATCCGACGTCATCTGCATATTTTCGCGTGGAGGCAAAAGCCAGAATCTGCTCGGCTTTGGAAACGTCCTTTCCCGACCTTTGCGTCGAAAAGGGATTTTCCCAATCCCTGGCTTTGGCCGTTGACGGATTCTCGCACTGAGAACAAAATCGAAAATAAATATTAAAAGAACGAAACCCTTATCGCGTTTTTTTTATAAAAAAAACTGCTCGTTGTGTCGCACTTTAATGCACCAATGATTCTTCATTTTAGAGAATACAGTGGAACCCCAATATATGTACGTACAATTTCGGCCAGCGAAAAATGCTTCGACATACGAGGGGAGGTCCAAAAGTTCGTGGAATGAAAGGGTTCTAAATATAATTTAACAACAAATCTATTTTTTTTTTTCAATATAATCTTCCTAAAGCTAAATACACTTATTAGATCTATGAATTTATTTTTCTATACCATCATAAAAATATTTTTATCTTTTGAGCCAAAATTGCCTACTTTACCTCATTGTCATCGGAAAAATTTCTTCTCTTTAAGTCTTTTTTCAAATTTGGTAAAAAATAAAAATCACTTGGGGTCAGATCTAAACTGCAGGTGGGTATTTTAGTGATTCAAAGCCATGTGTGTGCAGAGGAGCAATTGCAACTCTGCTCTTGTGAACTGGCGCGTTGTCTTGCAAGAGCAACACACTTTTGGCCAATTTTACTCGACATTTTCCCTTGGTGGTTTTCTTTAATTTTTTTAATATCGTTGCATAGTATTCTCCGGTTATGGTCCTTCCCTTTTATTTGTAGTTAATGAATAATATCGTATCACAATCCCAAAAAACAGTAGCCATCAACTTTACAGCTGACTCTGACACCCTGAATTTCTTTGGCGGTGGTGTCCCCTTTTTATGTCGCTACATGGACTCTTATTTAGACTCAGGTTCAAAGTGATGAATTTACGTTTCATCTCCGCTAAAAATCCGCATCAAAATCCGTGCAGGTTTGTCTCCACACAACTTCAAAAATTGTTTGACGCATAGACGCGCTGGTGTTTCTGAAGAGGCGTGAGCATTCTCGATACCCATCTTGCACTGACTTTTATTATACTCAGATGATCATGTAGGATTCGCAAAATAGTGGTATCTGATACTCCAACTAATGCAGATAAATGTTTTTTTTTCGATCAGGTGTCCTCCATTACAATTTTTTCCACTTTTTCAGCGATAACTGATGTGATGGCCTCAACTGGCCTTCCTGAGTGGGGGTCATCTTCAATCGACTCCTGACCACGTTTAAAAAGACCAAGTAACTTGAAAATCATTGATTTACCTGGGTACTGATATCCATAAACTGTTTCCATTCATTCATAATGGCCTGAACATTCTGTTCTTGCTTGGCAAGGAATTTTATCACAGCACGGTGTTCAATTTTCTCCACAGTGTCAGTTTTCTCTCGGATTGTCTTGTTTAGCAGGCGATTTTTCGTTAACTAATAATACGAAAGAGCTGAAACTTAATTTATATACTACTGATTAGTCACTAATTAATATAACATATAGTGACCGATCCTATCCCCACTCCATTCCCTCCATTCCACGAACTTTTGGACCTCCCCTCGTACCTAAAATCGCCCGATATATGAAAAATTTTGTGAAATTTTGGGCCCTTTTGATGTCAAAAACTCTACGCTTTTAAGTTCAAAAAAATGAAAGATTCAAACAAATCTAAAAGTAAAAGTAATGAAAACGTTTGATTTTTTTACTTATTTAAAAAAATAACTCTATGCGATGCTTAAAAATAGAACTCGTTTGATAAACCTTGCAAATCAAAATCGGAATAGCATATTAAAATAAGCCATGTCATAATTGTTATCAATAATCTTTCGTTGTGGAATGGATTTATTCGATTTACATTATAATGTATTGAAAAAAATGCTTCAATACATGTATTATTTTCACGGAACGGATTGTCTACTTATATCGAAGTTCCACCGTACGTGCAAAAAAAATATTAGAAATCCATAAATTATAGTCAAAAGGATTCCTTTTCTGAAGAATATCATCTTTGTTCTGGCTGAAAAGCTTTCGAAGAGAGACAGTGCTGAAAAAAAAATGGCCAGATAAAGATGAATCGTTCGGAAAATGATGATGCGGCGTGTCGACATCTGCGCGAAGGCCTTAACACGAGGCTTTCGGTGTCGATGAAACAAGAAGACGTTGACGAGCCCTAAAATTTTACAGCTTCTCGGTGCGATGCATGTGTGTATATGAAGATAACGAGACCCTTTTTCACGACTTGTCACCTCCCCTTACCCTCCAGCGCTCATATCATTTATTATTCACGGCCGATATCCGTGACTATCCGAACGCTCCTCCGGCTTCGGTTCTCTTTTCTCGTTTTATTTTTTTTTTCAGCTATCGTAATCCCGGGTACTTCTTGTTATATTGCCATTGTTTTACTATTCAATCGTTTCTGTTCACGAATTTATTGATGTTGAATCGGAAGGTTTTTTTATTCTAACTTTCAGATTTTTTTGCAGTATGATGATGTCGTTTGAAGAGTGTGCTTAGATTTTTCAAATGTGAGCCTTTTAGAGCTGAACGTGAATAAATCTTAAAAGAAATTTAAACGTGTTTGATGGGTGTTTCGTAATTGTCTTCATAGTTCAATATTTTTTTCAAAAATTATAAACACACAAAATTTTCTTCTTTTTGCATCTATGATAAATAATTTATTTTAATGTATTTTGTCATTAAATGGGTCTTTATTATTCAGAAAAGATATTTCACATATGAAAATTGATGACTATTCCATGTACTTTGACATTTAAATTTAATTTTTTTTTCAAAAAGTTCAATTAATAACGATTGGATCTGAGCGACTCATATACGATCGAGTATATTTTTAGATTTAGACACACAGAAACACTAAACTTTCTATGTTCCAAATTAAAATAAACTGCTTTTTAACGAATCCACTCTATATCTACTGTAGATTTTCGGAATCGCAATTTAATTTATTTAAATGAGATCCGGTCACAGCACTAATAATGATTAACGGGCGACGCCGTCTGCACTAACCGCCCATTAAATCGAAACGAATTGGCGAGAATTTTATTCGAACGTTTTGTTTGTGTACGCGCACTATATTTTCTATACGATTTCGCATTGCTCGGAATTGAATTAGCACTCGAACGAGCCGGAGGAATTGCCGTTATCGCGAAACGACGAGATCGTTGCGCCGTTAAACACTCGATTCGCGAATGGGGTGCTTAAAATAATATTTTATTTTGATTTTATTTCAAAATTATTTACTGATTGAGAACTCCTCTAATATTCACAAAATAATTTGAGTTAATTGCAAATCTTCTCATTGTTTTCCTAAATAGTTCGATGTAACGGTAATTAAAGGTTAACTGCTCGCCCGTTAAGATTTCAACCGGCTTCTAATTAACGTCCCACTATTCGGAAGGCTTTTAAAATTTATTCGCGCCCCGTTAATTCGCCTACAGGGCAATTACGTTTATTGTCATTATGAATTGATACACTTCACGTGCTCAACGACGCCTTTCTGGCGCTTGGAAGGAGCGCTCGAAAACATCCATTAACGGAATTCCATTAACGGATAGGCGAGAGAAGAACGAAATATCCTAAATTCGACGCGAGACCGATTCTATCTCAACTCCGTACAAATAACTTCACAAACGTATACAGTATGCTTTTGCTAACTTTATGTTTCTATTTATAACGAACCGATTTTTTTTCAATTCCGTACAGCAGTGAATCGCGCGATTATACAACCATGCAGTTTTTTCCCGTCGATATATCTGACAGTTTTGCCAATTCTACTATAACACTGAGGCTCGAACGATTAATTTTTGAATTATACAGCTCGGAAATGTCCGGTATAAATATTCGGACGACTCGCGTAAATCTACCAAACGAGTGTTGCGGAAACAAAATCCGCGCCCCATAGATAGATAGATCCTTTTGTATAGGAGCGAGACGCGTGTACAAAAACGCGCAAAAATCGACAACGTTACCACCATCCCCTCATCTAGAAATGGTCGACTGTTGCCAAATTTTACCAACGAAAAAGAATCATAAATCAAACTTTTTATACGGCCCAAATACTGTGTGCTTTGCGAGCTTTTACGTTAGTGATTACTTCAACTTCATGAATAATTAGCATGAAGGGAAAAGCTTCGATAACATCGTTGAATTTCTTTACTATGTAAAAAATGTTTTCCATCCTTTTTATAATAGGAAGTCAAAATATTCAAATTGATTAGTTACACTTTTTCATTATTTATAATTATTATCACACGGATTTGTCAGTGAATCGTCCTAATTGTTTATGTGTTTTTGCCGAATGCTTTTAGCGACATTTAATATCGACCAAGGCTTTTAAGAAGTGATTGATTTCTATCACTTTTGTCATTATAAATCGTGACATTTATAGCCATTTTAGGTTTGATCTAAAGATTAACCATGTCTGACCTTAAAATAAACTGAAAATCGAAGGCCTAGGACTGATTCGACCTGTAAAAAATTCATTAAATTAATTAATATATTCACATAACTAGAAAAAACTAGTCTTTCGTTAACCGTCGTAGCTAGAGTTTCATAAAAGTATACGAATAAAGAATGAGTTGTCTTTGGCGAAATCTTGGCCGTGTTGACTTTCGCTTCTAGCAATGGCGTAGGACCGCAAAAGGCGGGCATAATAAAGGTAATCTCATCATTTATGTATGCATGAGTACGATTATATGCATGTAAATTGCGCTCGCCCTCCGAATCTCGGGCAAAGATGAGGGCAAAGTGTTAACTTCGCGACGGTTATGAACTCCCGCTAGCGAAGGGTACGGATTAAATAAATTATTAGAAGCGTTTTATCAACGGAACATAGCGGAAGAGTCGAATTTTCCGCGGAAAATTCGCCCCGAACGACGAAAAAGGCAAATCAAATTAAGATTTTATTATTATACGGGTGCGAGTTGGATCTTTTTGAAATTTCCCCCATGGCCGCGTTGCGCACAATCGCCTTTCCCTATCTTAGATGTGTTTCGCCATTTGTATATCTGAAAAAAAATTCAGTGCGATTTTATTGAATTTTTTTATTATTTAGATATCTGTTCGAATGCAATCTTCTTTTATATCTTCCCAGACGCACTATTGAAATTCGTTTTCTTTTTTCAATTTTTCACAAAGAGATCGTACTTTTTCGCCACTTATGTAAATTTTATTCTAATGCATGTATAAACTTTTGATGAACAATAAAATTCTGTATAATATAATAATATTGTCGTCAACCTAAACAAACTTGCAGAATAGTGAAATCTCACAAAAATATAAAATTGTGAATTGCTCTTTAACAACTTTTTAACAATCAAATAAAATTGTTGCTTCTTCGACCACTAATTTTCTATGTCAGCAAAGATTCGACCCTCAACATTACGATCTTCATCCTGCGAAACAATAGCCTACATGGAGCGTTAGAATTTCGTAAATTCATACTCAATTTCAATTCAACAAAGGACGATGAATCTGAGGATTACGTATATCGTTCGTTAATATTAGCCGATCGGAGCTAGGCTTTATGTGTTTGGTCTGCGTCCGATGATGCCTCATTGTTTACCCTTTTGCGATCCCCCGACGAAACTCCATTTATTATACATAAAATATATATAATATATAGGCCATGTTGACGCCGATATACGAAGACCAGATTAATTGGGTGTCGGTCTTCTTGGGCAACGTCTTAAGCGACCCCGAAGTCTGATTGTGTAACCAGAAAACACTATATTTTATCATAAATCGCATATTATGTTTCGCCCTTACGTACTTTTGTATTATATATTAGATGTACTCGAAGTTATATTTCGTAGATTTTATGATATCGAATATTTTCAGATATGTCGTTATATGGCATTTTTACGAGCTTTATGAAAGTCATCATTTTATCGCTATGAACTATGCTCGATGGTGTCGAAATTTATACATTGTCTTGTGTGGATTCAAGTTTTATTTTTTTGTTGATTTAATATTAAGATTTATTTTCAATTTAAATCTTAAAAGTGATTTGAAAATGTAATATTTATTTTATTGATGATTTTCTGTATACCTATGTCAAAATTGACTTTTGTTATACTCTCGCAAAGGCGGCAAAATTAAATTCAGCGAAAATCATAGGCTTTCACGCTGGTTTCCTTTCCATCCATATACATTTTTTCATTTTTCTTTTCTCACAGCCGAAAAAGCACATTCCCTTACGCACTCGGTAATTCCATTACCTCCCAGTATGATGATAAACTGCCCAGGCCGAACATACAGACTGCGGCAGACATTTCGTACCACAGATAAACATTTAAATACAATATATTATAATACACTACAACGTATATTCGAATACATAAACTATACTAGATAGGACAGAGTCAAATTTGAATTTGGAAATGTATACGACGTGAGTAAATTCATCAGATGTCTCTGTAACTAATGACGAATTCTGTATTTACAACTATTCTCCATTAGAACTTTGATAACTCAATCGTAAAATTGTTCATTTATTAATCAACTTGTGAGTTAAAAGATCTTATGTTTCATTTTCATATTTGAATGTTGATCTTTTTTATAAATGAATCGGTGGATTACGAGAAGGATTTTTATTCAAACAAATTTCATTCTGACCTACTTATTCTGATATACGAGTTCAAAAACTCAATTCTAGTGTGAACATTCATTTTATGTATTGTTTGTCCAAATGTACGATTCGTTCTCGAATCGTGAAGCTTCCCTAGCCCCTATCTCGTTAATTTTCTCGCGCTAGAAAACAGCACCGGCGTAAATCGAATTGCAAACGAACGAGACGTAAAATTGGCCAACGAAATTTGCGTTAAACAATATAATTATATAAAACGCCCTCAATTCGTTAGTCGTTTGAAAATTATTTTCTAGGATTTGTACCTATTTTATTTCATAAAATGTATTTTTAATGAAATTTAAATTGAATTCATCGTACTTTGATGATAAATAATTTCATATTTGACATAGGTACCACTTATGACCGATATTAAATGTTCAATGCATTCAAAATAGACTAGTTCGACAGTGAAATATGTACCAGTTACATCAAATATTTTCAATTTCCTACGTCACTCAGTCACATCTCGCTCTATTCATTCGGCAGTCGTTTCGAAATGTTAATATACAAAGTTTTAATTATGATATCGAGACTTCGAGACGTATCATTTCAAATCTCATAACTCAAGGCGCGTCACCACATAATAGAAACTGTAAGCTTCTGTGATGGGGTTGACATCGTTTTTATGATATCCCTTCGTCCGCAACCAACATTTCTACGTCACTTCGCAGAGAAACACAATATCGTTTGTATAACAAACGCTTTTGTTTGACAGTAGGTCGCTACGGTTAATTAATAAACGCGCATACAAAGTGGATGATGATGACTTGACACTAAGACGTTTTTGCTCTCACCCGTTAGCCGTATATGATAAAAACTTTACTTAAACTTTATACAATTGATATATATTTAGTTACAGATATTTTTATTAAAAAAAAATTATATTGCACATTGAAAATATCTGATTTAGTTGAGATAGCGAATTGTTTATTTGTCGTTTCGTTGTTTGCTCCAATTAAAATTTCAATTTGTTCCCTTGAACAAATCTCATGAAATCGTGAAAATGGGGTTTTTCGCTGTTCGTAATGAACCATACATATATAGTTGCTCGTTTGTTCGTTTACTATATTTACATAGCTGTGCAAATATTACGTTGCAAATTTGACATAAAATAGAAAATCCGTAGGACACATTCAACTTGTGCTGTATGAACTCTTAAATTCTTTTACGAGCAAAATATGTTACATTATGTACCATCTTTGAATTCAATATCGAAATGGCAAAGAATCTTTCTTCGGATTCTTGCATTCACATTATAATATGAGAAAAGAGAAAATGCATTATTATTGGCAAAATTCTTGTATTATATTATAACGATATTATAGTCAAACTTTCATTCAATATCAAAAAACTTTTCAACATTTCTTTAATAGTTTTAGAAACAACTTAAATTTAGCCCGAACAGTCGAAAAACTTTCCGCATTATCCATAAAAAACTGATATTCTATGCAGAATCGCACTCTTCGGATATTAACTTTATCCCGACCATACAAGTTTTCGGAATGTCCTCGGTACGGAATTACCATACGAATTTCTTTTACAAATAGATTCGAACCCATGTGGGTGTACAGAAATAAAACCGAGGGATAACCGTAATACATATTTGATCCGAAATATCGGCTAACAATTTGTAGGGTGGCTGACAACAAACAACAAAAGAGAAAAAATAAATCTTAGGTTTGGTGATCAATCACACTTGTAGCCGTCCTGACGCTGATATATTTTATGCAATTGTTTGAAAAGTATCCGGCATATCTTGGACAACGATTGGGCATCGCGATGATTTATCGATATGGTGGAGCTCGTATGTAAATCGAATTTCAGTCCTTTTTTTTCAGCATGTGCAGAAACAGCGAGCGGAAAATTTTCCGCTTCCTTGTAACACAGTATGATATTATAGATAGAAGTAGTTGTTGATAAATACGCTTCTAGTGCTGTTTTATTATCTTTCTATTCATTAAAATTTACTATGTGCACATTTCAAGTATGATTTTAATTAAATGTATTTATTTTGTTGCAGGTAAACATCAATTACTCTAAAATTAGCGAATGGTTTGGTTGTGTAAGGGTGAGTCGATCAAAATCCATTTTAATTAACCTACATCCATTTATTTTTCAAAATCAAACGTTTATTTTCGTTCTTTAATTTTTTTTTCTATATTCACACAATATATATTTTATATGATTTAATAAAATAACTAGAAACATTCGTCAGAAAAAAATTCAATTTCAAACAAACCCAAAATATAAATTCAAACAATTTGCGTTGAAGAGCAAACTTCGTATAATCACACGCATACGTATATTTTTAATTTAACACTCAAAAGTAGAAACGAACGATAGCATAACGCGTGCGTTTTCCGCATGAATTTTCCATACCAAACATTAATTTCCATTTTAATACGCGGCAGTATGTGCGTCCACTGTTTAATTTTTCCACCTCGTCGTTTCGCGAAACACGTGTTTTTTTTTTTCAGGACGTCCACGTACGACTTTACGACACGTGTAAACGTTTCATGTAAAAGCCCACGCAACACCTAATCACCTAAAGAGCGAACCGCTTACAACAATCGATAATTTTTTTAATTATACAAACACTGTATTCGCATAAAAAGCCTCGTCTGCTTCGAGTTCGCCCATAACGCGGCTCCCACATAAAAGTTTGCAATTTCGAGATGTTCCGCGAAATAACCATCGTGTGTTGTAACGTACATACATACATAATAATACGTATGTGCGTTTTATTCTGCACAATCGTCGGGTGCGAGTCGTAAAACGGATAGTGTAATATTTCAGCTGAAACATCGAAGGAGATCCGCACATAGATGATCGATGTTATTGTCATGTTTTACGGGTGCGAATCGTGCAGACGTGAACGACTCGTGGATGTTATAAAGGAGAATGTGTAAAAACGGATCATTCCACTCAACAGATTTTAAATATATCTCAATCGATAGATATTAATAATATCGTGATTTTTTTATTATAGGAAAATTCACCGTAGATTCAGTGTTTTCATGGAAAATCGATTATAAATCATTCGATTTTCAAACTAATTTTAGTTCACGAGCGAACGAAGCCTGTGGGTGTGAACAATATTTTTCACGAAATACATTGGTTTCGGGGTTAAATGTGATCATTTAGATATTTAAGAATCATAATGAGTTAATTATTATGAAATTTAAATGTGTTGAAGGAATGGTCCACTCGCTATCGAAAGCTGCGCATTGTCCTTTGTTGTATGTATGTGTGAATTTTTTGTTGGTGTGTGTGACGCTTTATGCTGAATTGATGGTTGTTGTTGTAGTTTTAGAATTTCGAAAAGTTTTAATGCATTGCCGTATAGTGCAGCTTTTATTGGTTTGAATGCTTGAATAAAGAGGTCATGAATTTTTTCATTTGTGTGATTATTATAATTTATTTATCATTTTTATTTAAAAATTTTCTTCATCTTCATTTTTCACAAACATTATTCATATATGATAAAATATTTTTCATTCTTCTCACATAATTTGAAAAATTCAATAACGTTTTCTTCGCCAATTTCTCTACAATATCAACAATATATGAGACGCCGAGTGTGCTTTATGACTTGGCAAATGTTGCTTTCTGTTATATAACGATTACTACCTTTCCGAAGAAAACATTTTTTTATAACTTTGACCTCAGAGGGGTGAGCTTACAGTATCTACACACCTATGGATGTACTTTAGTAATTCTCTCGGTAACAACCCATCTCGAGAACGTTTTAAAGTCGGATTCCGCCCTTGATTCTTTATTTTCCTGATTGTGAAGAGCGTGTGTGTTCTTAATCTTTGTCTGAAACACTGAAACCCTTTTTCTCGTACGAGAACCTCCGGCAACGTTTCCGACAAATCGCAGCCTTATCTAAGACATCTTTCGGTTTGACTTTAAAGAACTAGATCTTCTTTATCCTCATCGTCTTTTGTATCCCGCTAGATTTAACCTTTCTCGGCTTTTTTCGACCTTCGCAAAAAATAAATTCGAATATGTATAAAATCCGTTACACACATAAATCGCATCCTTTATCCGTGCGATTTTAAACTCGGATAAAAAACCGATCCCCTTATTTATAATTATCCTATAGATTCGCTTAAAGAAATGCTTTCCGATATTTTCTTAAATATTTGTCAAAAATAATCGGATATATTATCATTTATTATTCAAAATACACAACGCAGCGGCAGCAAATAAGCATTTATTTTTTCCACCACAGAACTTCGCACAATACACGTACACAATGAAATCCTTTGAACGTCCACAAACGAACGTTAAATAAATAAAATAAAGCGTTCGAGTGAAACGAGCGTCCTACTTGTGAAGAAAGACGTTTTTATTTCTTGCGCGGGAAAGTTGTCCACCCTTCCGTTCTGAAACGAGAACCTTCTTTATTTACATTCGCCCTTTTTCAGCCAGAGGAAGCTCCTTCCCTGTCCGACCATAATGTTTCATACAGCCTCCGAAAACCGAAATAGGACCGCAGATTGTTTCCGCTCCCGCTATAATAATTCAAGCAGAGGAGCATGTAAATCAAACGGCCGCCGAGGGGACTGCTTATCATCGCTAAAAACTGAATCGACTTTTACGATATCTCGGATCATGCGATTATGAAGATTAACGTGTTCAATTTGTACGATATAGTTTGAAAATATATTGTCATATAAAGTTTTTCACTTACACTGTTGTGAAGAGTTCTGGACACTACCGATAAAGGAGGATGTGAAATAACGGACTCTTCGTGGTTTTTATGGGAAATCGATTTTGAATCATTCCATTTACTCACAAATTTCGTTCACGGGCGAACGAAACCTATGGATTGATACTTCATTGGTTTCGGGATTGAATGTGATCATAAGAATTTTCAGAATTATAATTAATTTATTATTAAATTTAAATGTGTTCAAGGATGAATCGACTCGCCACTGAAAGTTGCTCATTGTCCTATGTCAAGAAAAGTTTCCAGAATTAAAATCAATAGTGTATATCGAACCTTTCCCATACTCGAAAGCATCGAAAATTCTAAAACCATCCACGATACACGACCCCATAATATATACAACCTAGTGAGAAATTTTATTCGCTCGGCCTTACCGTAAAACCGCCAGACGTGGAAATCCTGAGGACCGCGGTCGAATTTGAGGTCCGAGTCCCCGAACGGCTCTTACGATTTCGCCGACAAAATATATTGATCCGTTTAAAACAGGAACCCGGCCCTCGTCGACCGACGTACCCTAGAATATTTTATTTATTCGCTTTATTTTATTTCGCGGCCGTTCTCGTCAGGAGGCCGGGCCTTTCGGTGTTGCGAATTTGAAAAATTCGGCGAAAATACGCGGAATTCTCGTAGACGGATTTTAACCGCGTGTTTCGCCCATAAATAACCGTCGTGTTGGATCTGTAATGTATTCTTGCGTCGATCTGTTCGTTAAAATATATCTAGTACGTTCAATTCGACTAAAAGCTGATACGTTTCCGTGTGGTTTATTTCGTTCGGTGTAATATTTTAGAAATTCGGTATGAGATGAAATTTTTACAACTTCACTTTTTTTCCGGATTCAGAATTTTACAATATAACTTCACTATGAAAACAACTCTATCATCACGCTCCATCTCAATTACTCAGCGCATGTAGATAACCAAAACCCGAATAAACCACTCCCGAGGGACCTCATCTACAATCTCTCCGCGCAGTCCACATTTCTCAATTACATCTAATCCATTTCTGGCAACACTTCCACGTTAATTTCCGCTCTTTCACTTTTTCGCCACCTACTGAATTTCCTCTATCCGCACTCAATAGCACATTAGCGCTCATACATATCTATCGCGCAAATTAATAAGAGCAATTTTTCATAACGTAACGAGAAACCGTAGAGAGGCTCGTTAATCTTCGCAGACAAACCATCGAAGCACTCGCCTAAATGAAATTTCAGCACATACACGTGTATATATTTTTTTCACCTAGTTCATTTTTCACGAGTCGAATATCACATTTTCGGACTTTTGTGTGTCCAATCAATGTTTGTGATAAAATCCCGATTGTAACAAATTCGCGCGATTTCGCGTACGACCGAACAAACAACCACGCATTTTCAATTTCGCTCGTGCTAGATTTTTTTTTCGGCGGAATCGTTTCATATCTCGAATTATGTAGATAAAAAATGTGAAAAAACGCAAACGTTTCGAACAAGCGTGCAAATATGCGCCATAGATTATTCAGAATTCGGCTTCCGGAGGCTTTCGCGCGGATTAGAAGGAGTGCTTTTGTGTGTGAACGATAGTATGTGAATTTTTCTGCATGTGCAAACGAGTGCTTTTAACGCTCTAGTGCCTTCGGAATAGTCTGGTTGAGATATCACGATCGATTTTTTTTCACTTTTCAATTTTTCGCCGTGTGTCTGTTTCGAAATAGAAAAATCTGTACGCTTTTATGAAATAGTTTTCGATTTATAAAATATTATATTCACATGTTTAAAAATAATTATGTGATTGAGAACTATCACTAATATTGTGTACAACACTAATATCTAGTAAAACTTTGTCGCACATAATCTCTAAGAACTTTGAGTGAAAACCGAGACAAAGCTGAGTTCATTACACCAAGTTTCCACAGCTCGACGTTAAAGCAACCGAAGTGGGTCCATTAACGATTATTAATTGTAACGACAAACTATCGTTCGAATACCGTCGCTTTCGCGAAGCGAACTCGTATTTTGAACATTTTCCATGAAAACAATCACACAACGATCATCCGATACATAATGGAATATTACCGCGTTTCGATTATACTACGTGACAGACAATGGCTCGGCAAACAGGATCGTTTGCATTTCACAACGCTGTGTCCACAAATTCGGCGGTTCAATCGAAATTCATGTCATAGACGTGTCTGCGAATTTGAAATATGCATCCCGTATGTGTTTGTGGTGGCTGAATCTCGTTCTAATCGTTGTACGTGATATTTAAGCCGATGTCGTGCATGAACTGATGACTGTGTTCACTGCGAAATTTGAATAACACATTGAATGGTTTCTGTGAACATGCTACAAATTACTAAATTCGCTTCATTAGTTATAATTCCATGCATGTACTCAATTTCAAACATTAAAAAAAATACCTGCATTGATATATTTTTATATAATCGACGCATTTACATCTGAATTCACATATTGAAGATATTTCACGCGAGCTCACAAAGAGTCCTATCTCCCACAAATTCTCGCACGCACAATACACAACGCTCCGTTCCGTTTATCTGAAATACTTTAATGCAACAATAAACAATCGCAACCACGAACGTTCGAGACCTCTTCGGCAGATTTATCGTCGTTTGAAGGGCGGTTTCGGATATATCGCAACAAGGCATGAAAGCGGCATAGCCGCATGCGAAAAGGTTGACGTACCATTAGTCGCTTATATCGCGACTACGCTGTAATATATTTACAGACACACGTATACTCGTCCCTCGATTTATGAGGGCGATAAGTTGCGCGAATATTTGCATGAATTTAAATCGCGCCAAAAACGTGCGGGGTCCGAATAGAGTAGATTTACAATATTGGGAAAGTGGGCGATGCGAATGTGCGAAAGATATTTATGTATTTTCCTTATGCATGTTATATTTAACGAGTAATCTACTAGAAGAAAATATCAATGCATACCTAGTTTAAAAATAATAGATTTGTATGCTTTGTTGTGTGAACTTATTTTATGCAATCCTCATAGCAACATTGTAGAGCAAATTGCAACCTGAACCGACACACTTTTGTTATTTCAGATTTTATGTTATTTATATCTACTTAAAAGTTGAATATAATATTTTTTTCAACGACTCTATTACATCACGTTTATTCCACGGTAGATTTTGCACAAAAACAAATAGGACTCGAAAGTCTCGACATTACATCGTATTTAACGCTCGTGCACGTCGCGTGATAAACGCTTCGCGGATATGCTACGGCCACAACGGAAGTTTACGTGTCCCCGGGTCGCGTTTTATCTCGGCGATTGTTTCGCAACGTTCGGTTATCTATTGGCCCTAACTCACCGATTACGATCCAGAAATACAAAACGGCTCGCATACACTGCATCGTCGTTAAACACACATAGTAGCTGCTACACACTATGTTTGCACATACCGCACTACATGGGCATGATGTTCTAATTAATGCAAATCCCGAACTATGTAGGGCAGCGGTGGCTTGTTCGTTCTATGGTGTCGTATGGTACCTACAGCGTTATATGGAAAACGGGGCAACCGATCGTGAAAAATCGTCATGTTTGTGTTTTTCAATCGTACTTTTGTTCCGTTCGAGTTCTTTGTTTGCTTTTCACTTACGGTCCATCGCTTCAGATATCTATGTGCTTGAAATTAATTTCCGATTGGTTTAATACTTATCGTGTTTTCGAGTGTCTTATTTGCTCGGCGCTTCAATCGGTTTGAATATCTGATCGTATCATATTTCTCGTAAAAGTGATTGAAATGTAATTCGATATATTTTGTAAAATTAATATTTTTTCCCATATTTCTCTTTTCGGAGAATTTTCGATATTTGAGTGATTTTGTTGCGGGAAAACCGATCAAGGAAAAATCATTCTTATGTTGTGATTGTTTTTTGCATAATTGTATTATAATGCGATCAACGCGAAAAAATTGCCTTCGGCACCGATGAAAGTGAATTTTGTCGCTACAAGCGATCAAATCAATTCCCGACTCGAATTTCCGATCGATCAGATTTACATATAAAGCAAGATAGAAAATTTAATATTCAGCCAGGTAAACCCGTAACATACCCACGGGGACGCGATGTCATTGTCAGGTCTCGAATGCTAGTCTTGACTTTGCATTTAAATGCACTTCTAGAATTTGCATTCCGACTTTGACCAAATCTACGAATGTATATCGCTCCCCCCGGTGTGTGCTTTGCAAATTAATGTTATTGAATATGCATTATATTCACTTATTTCGGTGTAGCTATTATATTGTACTAGTGAGATTATCACATACAATTCCATGGGGATGTTACCGTTTTCAGTGTTTTCAAATAACAATGCTACAGTGTGCTTTTAATGTTTCGTGTGTTTTAATGCGATTTTAAATGTGCTTAAAGTGAGAACGTCTTGTATTTTTCTTTTGTGTTCGTCTTAAACACTTTCTTTTTATTAATGACTGCAGTTTATTTTCGCTTCTGTTTTTAAATTTTTCCTTATTTTTGGAACTCTGAGGCGATTTATTTGTCTGAGCGCATTGAAACAAAACTGCAAAATTAGCAAGAAAAATTATACTCAAATCCGCAGCTATTATAATAAATTGCACTTCAAAAATTTGAGAACCATTAATCAAATAAAGCAGTTTTTCGCAAATCTCAAAAGTAATATCTTCTATAAATCAAAATGCCGATGAGAAAAATGTTTAGTCTCAAAATAAAACTTGGTTCAAAAACAAACATTTCATCTACTCTTTTTGGCTGTTGATAACTTTAGCTACCAGTGCATGAATGACCTTTACACCTCATCGTTATCGACACGATGAAATCTTGAATCATGCTTTGAAATTTTCGGGAGGCAAAGAAAAGAGGTTGTACCTAATGCGGCTTTCACGCGAATCTTGCCGCGTTGATGCTTTCCCATCTGACGTTTCATTGCTTCGTTACAAATTGAAAAAAAATCACGACCGAACGATCTTAACGCATCTGACTTGATACGACCGAAAGTCCCGCTTTTATTCCGAGAGTCATTTTCGATAAATGGACTTCTATTTTTCGGTTACATCCAAATGTATACGATTCGATGCGAATCGAGCCGTAAAACAACGTTTATAAGCGACGTTCGAGCTTATTTGTAAAGCCTTTTTCGTCCCATCTTGTATTTTCCGCCCTTATTTTTTTTTAATCTGATGCCCGCAGTAATGGGGTCGAAGAAGAGGAGCCTGATTATAAAAGTAGGATAGGTTTTGAGGACGAAGCGAGTAAAAAAACCTAGCACGAAAGTAATAACGGGAATAAAACAAGAGGCAATTTGGTTAACTTAGCAACCGTAGAGCCACCAACACCTTTTTTCGAAGTTTTCCACCACCACTAAATACTAATGAACGTCTTCTGATGAGCGAAACAAACGTTCAGCATCCGAAGTATAATAATTAAGTCGTTAGTGCTTACCTTAACATAGATTTTATTGCGGTGATTACAAAGTAGCGTTGCCTTACAAAATTATTATGTTGTAAATTGAGATAGACTTTCTTTTCGTAATTTCAATTTCTGAATATCTCGAATTTTCTTTTCGTTGTTTTTGTGAAAATATTTTCTTTTGAAAAGAAATAATTACATATCGTCCAACATATGCACGGATTTAACAAACGAAACCATTCTTATTTAAACATGCACTTTCATGTAACTTAAATGAGAAAGTTTTCATTATAATTTCAAATTTTATTTGCACCACAATTTAATTTCTTTTTGAAAATTGCCTTCGTTGAAACCTTTGATATGAGTTTTCATAATTTCAGCACTGATAACATTTCTCAATAATATTATACAATGACCAAAATTATATGACATTACATCCCATTCCTATCGACAGCATTGTTATAATATGTTAAAACGATAGAAACCAGCCAAATTCTTCGACAGGCTTATGAACACGCCAGAAAAGGCGTCGGATTAACCGCACTAAATATTTAATGGGACCTCGGTCGTGGCTTTCGTTCTTTGTGAGTGAATTTCTCTACAAGGGACCGAGGCTTCAAAGGGAAAGGGGAACGGACAAAAACAATCATCGCGGCTTGCATGCAAATTCAAACCCCTCGTCTCGGGCGAATTGTCATTATTTGAAATTTTCCACCAGTCACTAGAGTCTTTGTGGCTCGAACAATAACCGGTGGGAAATCGAAAAGCTGGGTATCGAAGGGTGCGTAGGTTTTCTGGCTTTATTGACTCTCGACATCTATATGATTTTACGTGTACAAAATTCATGCATATTTATCGAATATTATGCATATATTTTAAATTAAAAATATTTAATTTAATTCGAATTTAATTCTTTAAATCATATGTTCGTGATGCATTTGATATGTCATACACATGATATATCTATCTTGAGTAATATAATCCTCCTAATACCTCAAAGTACGACGTCCAACTACGATCCATTTCACTTCCGCTGCATCACTAATTGCATTTGATCCAAAATCACCTACACCGGACACGAACCCAATTAAGATCAAGGATCTCTCTACAGCCTATTCTGGTCGTAATTTGTCCACAAAGGCATTTTATTTTTCGATCGTGTGTCGAGACAACTATGAAAATACGTTAAAAATATCAAACTCGGTCCGAAATCGGAGTAATCCCTGTTGAAATAATATTTGTGTTTCTAAATCAATTAACCTATGTTAATTCGATCCATTTGAATATATGCATATTTGTGTTTCTAGTTGAATTATGTGTACGGAAATCCTGCTTTGTGTTATACGGTTGATATGCTAAATTCGATTCATCTATTGTAGAAAACTCTGTTATAAAAAAACTGTTTCATATTTGATGAAAATTTGAATTAAATGCATTTCCGATTGCCAATAAAATTTGATGTTCATGCGTAAACCATTTTATCAACTTCAACAATAGTTTTACATATTTATATTCATACAATACATTAACATATTTATATAGAATCTCTGTTTATATTTTCACAAAATAACTTACGCTTCAATAGTTGCAAAGATCATTGTTTATTATTTCATACACATACTTGAAAAATAATAACAATCTGTATAGAAATTATACTTTTTCTATGATAATAATTCATAACTTCTTTGTTTTTTTGTTCAAAATTAATATATATCGTAACAAAATTCAAAATTATTGATAAAAGGTAAAGGAAATAAATCTTTCTGACCTTTTTTCAAGTCGCGCTTGAAATATGTAGGTACGTGAGAGGGTTACTTCGAAACACAAAATACATACGTGACGCTTTGTTATTTTGTACTCTTCACGAATTTCTCTTTTCCACTTTAGAACTTTCACGAGAAAAACACAAATTTCTCTGTAAAATATTTCTCTGACTCGAAAATGTCATTTTTACCCACACAAAAGTGCTAAGCACCAAACTTATTCTTCGTCTCAAAAACCCACCCCCCTCCGAACGGAAACAATCCCTAAAGTGAAATTTTCAATATTAATAGTTTCAACAGCGAAAAGTTCACACGGTTAATTCGTATAAAATGTTCAACGATATTCACCATTAGTGCGAATGTAAAAAGTTTTAACGCGCGTTAAAAACAGCCGAGCACGTTTCCCAAAACGGGACTCGGAATGTTCGAATTCCGTTCGTATGTATAATATACGCACCTTCAATTATTACGCGCACTTGAAAAACAGACGCAGTTTATTTTATCAATTTAATTACTTATTTTTAGAACGCGTTTCTGAAAATTTCCAGAGTGTTTCGTCGGCTTTTTTTTTTATGCGAGTGCGTAACGACAAACGGATAGCGTTACGCATTCGTTCCGTTAACCGTTAACTGACTGTGTTCGCAATGTAACGTAACATAACGTTACACTTCAACATTAATCGGATCAACTTTAGCCGGGCTTATCCCGCGCGGTTAAATTAAAACATAAACGTGACTTATATGCAACTCGCGTACACCAAACCTGCGATAACAAATTCTGTGTTTCAACTGCCTTTGTTTCCGCGTTTCGAAAACGTTTTGTTGCCTTCTATAGAATTGAGTTGGTTTGTGTTGATTGTATGGAAGGCTAGTCTTTTTTTTATAATTTGTAAAATGAAAGTTTGATATGTTATGAATCTGATATTACAAATTAACTTTGAACTTTTCGTTGATTCGTTAAAGCTAAATTAAATTTGAAAATATGAAATTGTTTGTATAGATACGTATATTTTACTTTACGTGATGTGAATATTTAAAAATGCTAGCATATTTTTTTTTTTATTTGAATTAAAATACAAATCATACAAACCTTTCTGCTCTGGATTCAATTAAATGAATTCCGCATTAATATGCAAGCTGTTTTTCCGCTCTAGGAATGAATATACACGCAAGCACAGCAAAGCTCAGGATTAGAGAAGACCGTTCATTATTCTTGCCACGCTTGGCTCACGTCAGGACTTATCCTGCAGCCTTCGTCAATCATATTTTTTACCCTCGAGTCAGAATTTCTCCGTCACAGTCGAAGCCGAACCGAAATTATCCCTCGAGCAAATCGACCGATACGCCGAACTCTGTCGCAAATTCGCCATCGCAAAATCGCCGAACCGAATCAGTTCTGCAAGGAGCCGGTGGTGGAAAAAAAGGAGCACGACTGCAATACAATATCCGGGCATTTCAATTAACCGTCCCGTTTGTCGGCCCCGAAGCGGCAATTAATCTTCCAATTTTATTTCTGGAGAAATTCAATTCTCGCACAATAAGCGTGCAATCGGACCCCTTTCCGGTCGAAAAGACCTCCAGCCTCTAATTGCCTGCGGGAAAAATGCGATCTGGAAGAAATAAAGAAGGCTTATTTTGAACGAGGAAAAAAAAAGCGGCTCGGGAGGAATAAAAATGCGCCGCATGCTAAGTAACCGTGAGTGGCAGGCGAACTCGTACATTTTGTCGTGTAATGTATAAAAGACGCGCGATGTATATTTTTCTACACATCTCTCAAAATGAGAAACGACGGCAGAATTCGACAGGACGAATTTCGCAATTTTCAAAACGTGCCTGTGCTGAAACATTGCGAAAGTCGGATTCGGTTCTGCGGATAACTTCTGACCCTTGAGCGTCACGCTCTCGCCTACATGGCGACATTTTCTTGAATGTCGAAAAGTTTTCATTTATTTATAGATTCTATAATTATATATTTTGTCGCAGAAAGTAACATATTATGTAGGAACGTCATGCGATATTCGATCGTGAACTGAAAGATAACGTGCTCTGTTGAAATACAAACTTTTCCCATACTCAACTTAGAATTCGTTAGGTAAAAACTAGGGTTTTTCTTAACTTGTTTCACAGAGTCTAAATAGTAGTTTCGCGACGATTTGGAGAAAAAATATATGTATTTATAAATTCGAAAACCTGTTTTATCAAAATCCAATGGTATTAAGGATCAGATACTGTATCAACATCGAGTATCAGTGTTCTACTAAACTAGAATAAATTTTTCGTGTTGCAGAAAAAATCCAAAACTCTTAATAAACGAAAATTTTCCATTCAAAATTAAATAACACATCTAGAATAATTATTTATATTTAAACGCGTAAGGGTAAGTCGACGTAACGATTTCCTTTCACTGCGGAGCTGGAACAAAAACACGATCGCTCAATAAGGTCAGTAAAAGGGTTCAGCCTTAAGGACCTCACTGTGACCCTCGCACATAAATAAGACCTCGCACTGTTTTCTTTTCGTGCTTCACGTCCATTACACACTCGCACCGTGGCCAGGGCTTATCCACGCGGTCCCCGAAGAAACTAGCCACCGAGGACGGTCATGGTCCTTTGCGTTTTTATTTTAGCGACTGCAAATTCCGGTCACTGTTGCCGGACAGAATTTCAAACTGAGGCATCTCGAGAATTTTGCTTGCTTCGGCTTTTGTGGCGCTTCTTTTGTGCGTAACATTCCTGCTGAATTATTTTTTGGAGCTTCGGTGAAATTTTTATTAGTTCCGATCGATAAATTCTGAACATTTTACAAATTAATATTATATAATGAAATTTCAATGGTTGTCTTTTCTTTGAGTTTTCATCGTGCTATTGTTTCTCTAATGTTTCTTCAATCAATTTTTATCGAGTTTTATTAGTACAATATATTTTACATTACTATTCAAGGAGCTTATCAATTAATTTTGTTTATTTTTTCAGAAATGATTATTTTCTTTCAGCATTTTCACTCATAGGTCTTTTGAACATCACTTTGTTCATTTTTATCATCAGTACCACCTTCAATGGATTATTTAATATTATAAGTTAGGTTTTAGATTAGGTAAAACTACTCTTGGAATAATATTGTCCCACACTGTCTCTATCTCCTGAAAAACTACACCCTACAATATTGACCCACCGGAAAGCCATCATTCGTGATAGCTTTGTTAATTAACTTAAACGTAGAGTTCCCTATAAAAATGAATATTGCATTCATCGTATTTTCTAGTAGATATAGCACAAATCCAACTAGTCCAACCTTATAGGCTGACATAGAGCTTGTAATAGACAGAATGCCCACCGTCCACTACAAAGCTGAGTGAAGCGGACGAAGAACACACACATAGGGAAATGCCTATATGTTAAACTCATTGTCCACTTGCTAGCAGTACGGAGCGGACAAGGGACACACTTATAAATAGAGGAAGACGCCTATATGACTATCCTTCTATTTCGTATAACTATGTCCCTCGTCCGTTCCGACAACGGGCTTTACAGCGTGTCCTTGTCCGCTTCGCTCAACATAATCGGTTAATTCGTAATAGAGGCAATATTGAACAGTACGATTTAATGATTTCAGCTACGGAAGCCGGTGTCGACAGTGTCGATTCCGGGGGCGATGAAGGGGTGCCCCGGGGGTCGCGAGGGTGGCGGCGGGGCCGGCAACGAGGAGGCTGCCATCGCTCTGGTGGGCGTCCACGCCGAGTACCCGAGGCTGCCGGACGAGAGGGCCAAGCAGGCGCCGCAGGCCAGGCACAAGCCCAACATCGGATACCGGCTCGGCAGGAGGAAGGCGCTCTTCGAGAAGAGGAAGAGGATCAGCGACTACGCGCTCGTCATGGGCATGTTCGGCATCGTCGTCATGGTCATCGAAAACGAACTGTCCAGCGCCAACGTTTACACCAAGGTAATGCTTCTTTCTTTGTGTCTACATTTTATTATCGGTGATACAATTCTACATATGTCCTATTGAGATCCTGGAACCTGAACGATCCTCTGCCACTTTGCTCAATCTCAAACTTTGTCCATCCAATCCTTGATTAATAATTTCCTTAGGTCACACAGGAAAAAAATATTGCTGTATGATAAAAAAAAAACTTTCTCGTACTTTTGTGAAAAATTAATTGAATTTTCTTTCAATACACACTGGTAAAAAGTATAAAATCTTTAACTTTTACAATCCAATACCAATTCTTAGTCTTAAACAAATTTGACTAGCACACTGATAATATTACATGTGTGCTTCTGTGAATTTATGTCCGTTTTAAAGTTATACAAATTGAACGCGTAAAGGATTTTGCGCTTTTCAAATACGAGTCTCGCGCCGTTCTTCGGCGGAACAAACGCCGCCATATTATCCTTTATTCGTGCCGGATTCGAATGTATATGGGGTGCTTTGCTTCTGTGTAATTTTACCCACTTCCACCCTTAATTAGATGAAAGGCCGCAATTCCGACCGTGTTTGCTCCTCTGTTTTGTTTCTTGCGAGGCACGGTCCACTTTTCCAATTTGCGAAATGGACACAATAAATTTCAGTTTGAAAGCGTACGTTCACTTGCAGATTCGCCACCGAGTATAATGTATTCGATTATTATACACATTGTATTTTGATAGCAGCCTGCGATAAATGTTTCAAATATAAGCTTTTGAAAATACGTTGGAATTATGTAATGCTCGTGTATTGATATTGTAGATTGTCGAAGAAAAATCGTATAAATAATGGGCTTTGCAACTGGATCCATTTATTGTAGCATGTGCGACGCGCGTTTTAAACAAATTGCTAGGATCGTTTCATGACTTATGTCCGTTATTAATGCAATGGCCTTAATTAATTATTAGCACAGGTAATAAAGACACGCGCTCATCAACCTTGTTGAATAATCATTCGTGGTTCTACTTGTATTTCTATTACCTTTATTACGATTTTTACCTCCTGATATTTCTAGAATAAAAGCGTCCTTCGTGCGCCACACGTGTAAAAAAACTATAGGTACATAATTTAATATTCGTTTCGGTTAAAATACGCACATTAAATACATACACGTTTTAGAGCCGTTTCTTTTATATATGGGGTGTTTATGGGCAATCAACTCTTTCTTTGTTAGTCATGCTCATGTGAACGTTTTTTATTTAACACTTTTTTCAGACATCCTTTCCTAGTTTCAACATTTTCTGCCCGTGACGTCGACCTCTTTGGAATTCGGCCAAAGAGCCTACTCGCATATTTTTTCGGGAAGGCACAATACGTCAACATGAAATCAGTACGTGTTTGAAAAAAGTGACTGACACACTGAGGCCAACAGGAAAACACACTCGCGAAACTAGGCCCATATAAATCATTATGTCGACGTTTTGATTCCCTTATTTTCTCGAAAGTGCTTCGCTCTCGTCCAAAATTCCAATTATAGAAAGTTTATCGCTTTTCTAAGGTAATATACATTTGTCTTCGAAACAAATTCAATATAACTTCAAGTCCTATGAATGCCTCTAATAAATTTCGCAATTACATATTTCCTAATTGACACTTTAGAACTTATGATAAATTACGCAGCAATACATCTCTAAAATCTCGCAATTACGCCAGTCAATAATAGTTGTAAATTTCTTACTTAATTTATATCACCCATATAATTCACACATATGAATTTAATTTCAAAAAATTTGGTTATTTTTTTGTTAAATATTAGAAAATATTTTTTCATTGTAATAATTTATTACCTTTTAGTAAAATTGTGAGTTTATTTTAATTCATTTATACTTGTATGCTTACATTATTTTCCTGTGCATAACACCAATTTGTGAAGGGCGTGCACGAACGGCTATTTCTAAACCCAATCTATCTACATACATGTGCGTATATTTGTGAACCATAATATGATGGAACATAAGATCTTATCGAAATTTCAATAACACGTCAGCCTTCGACTAATAATCGATACCGAAGATCGAAACAGCGATAACTTCCTACCGAAAACGATGAAAATTTCCAGTCTAACCTTTAACACAATGTTCGAAAAGGGATTCCTTTCACTCGCAAACTTTCAATCTGTTCTTTGATGACTTTTATAATTTCAACATGTATAAATTTAATCCAATAATCGAAACGGCGTTTGTGTAAACTTTCAAAGCAAATTAATATAGATAGATACATCAACTTTCCTCGTTTCAAGTTTTGAATCGATTAATCGTCCGTTCGTAAAAACGAAACGCTTGCGAACTTTCTACAATTCGAGATAAAAACTTTAACGCAAAAAAATCAAGAGATCTTACTGAAAAGAAAAAAGAATAATGGATTTTGAAGATTGATTGTGTCGTCTAACTGTATCATTGGCTTCAAAAGTTCAACACAGTTTGTATTTTATGCCACCAATTTAAAACGAAGCCGCTTAGAAAAGAAAAGTCCTTGGCACAAATTTGAAAAACTCTTTTTGTCTTTGGATTTTTCACGCATTCACTGGGGATTTTTCAGCTTTAACTCCAGCTAAAACGCAATTCGTGGCATTTGAACTTCAATCACGATAATGAAAATCGTTAAAGTTTCATTTCGAGCGACAAGAGGGTCGTTCCTACAATTAAACAGTTGAATCGTGGCAAATCTTAATCCGCTCAATTGTGATACAAACTTGGCACTCCGGATACTAACTATCTTTTACGTATAAAATCAGAGCCGCTTCATCTAGCTCGATTTAACTCGACGAGGTCAGCAGAAAATCGATGGGAAAATTGGAAGTTTTTATTTCAATTATTGATTCATTTGTACTCCGACAGTTATTATACATCGTCAAGGTCGTTTTCGTGTTCGATTTTTTTTTAATTTGTATATTTTTCACGTCTCTTTAGGAGAAAGTATTATAAACCACACAAGCAATTTGTTTCTCTTGTCCGTGAATACACAGCCACTCCCTACTAATAATGCAGTAATCTAAAGGGTCCTAAACATTATATTCAACGTACGACAAATAATGATTAATGATGCAAACTTGGGCCCTTTCATATCCACTTCTTTTCATCGTTTGATTCCTTTTCAACCAGCATGTCCTCTCTTATATTCTACTAATAAAACTCAGATTATATTAACTTCATTTAACAAATTATTCAAATATATGTATATTTTAGGTTTTTCTTTTTTTTTCAAGTCATACTAAATATATGCGAACTTAAAATTTCATCATTCTTTTTATTATTTTATATTTCCTTCGAAAAACTTTAATTTTTCTTATCTCAACCGTAACCACAAGGGAAAAATTTATTCGGCACGCACACACTAGCGTTCACGCAATTTTTCACGAGTCGAGTCACGTTTTAAGTTACGACGCACTTTAAAATAGTTCATTCTTTCGAAAATCATCTCTCAAATATAACACGAAATATTTTATATGAAAATCAATTTATAACTAAAACCCAACCGATAGTATTTCCATCAAAATAAATTCATAATCCTCAGAGTACATATAACTATAAATGTGTCGCAAATTGCGATCGCTCACCAGTCGGCGAAGCTAATCCCGAATTTAAACGGATAGGCCTAGCTGCGGTTTCGACAATAAGGCTCACAAAGGACTGCCCTACGGTCTACGGCTACGCACCGGTCATAGAACGAACCGGATACACACACTCGACACAGCAGCATTCTGAAGCGCGATATTATATTATGGATTTAAGCGTGCGTTTGTGTGTACCGGGTGTGGATTACGACCCGTCGCGAACAAGATAATAATATATTCATGGGGGTCCCCGGAGTTGTTAGTCCACCCCCCGGATGAGTTCTCTTTCTCGGTCTTGCAACAGTGAAAATATTTCCCCGGAAAGGCCATCATCGTCGGAATTCGTCTTGAATTGTGCGGTGAATAAATTTTCCGGCAACTACTGAGACGAGACGTCCCACTGCGACAATTGTGTGACAAGGTCTTACCTACGAAAAACGTGACCGCCGTTTATATATATATTTTTTTAAATAAATCAATTATTTTTTTCGGGGTTGGTAATTTCACTTAAACAGAGTTTGTGGAATTTTTTATTTTTCTATCGAATTTTTCTGTTGAAAAGTCGTGCTCGAGAACTCTATAGAAAAAAAATTATATTAATGAGTGTAAAAACTGATTCTCGAAAATCACGTCCACGAACTTAAATGATTGGAGAAAAATTTCAAAACTAAATAAAATGTTAATTGTTCTGAAATTCAATGTTATATTTTAATGTGCGCTCATGAATAGAAATCTAAAATTTTCATAGTCGCTCGTAACAATCTCGCTAATGTTCCTTTAATATAGTTCATTATGGAGGTGTGCTTTGTTGGAAATTTTCATATTTAGTTTCTGTTACAATTAAATTGCAGTGCATGCAAGTCGTAAGTATCCTGTTCAGTTTCACATTGCGGAACTTAAACGAAAAACAGAAATAATAGGTTCAACTCTTGCAAACTCGTTGTGTATCCCTAAAATCAACGAAACTTTTAATTTTGCAAGCATAGAGAATATTTAATAGCTTTTCTACAAAGATTGACCTACATACTTCATTTTATTTTATTGTTAAAGTCGAAATCATTTTATTTTCATGTTTTCAACCTGAACAATTGAAATTATTTATTTTGGAGTTTTTCACCTGTAAATATTTGATGACTTGCAACTACCTCAGCCACCTGTAGCTCTTTTATGTATACATTTTTTGTACACACTTTCAACAACTAAAAAATGTTCAACCATGTGATTTCAAACGATCGTTCATATCAAATAGTCCTTATTATTTTGCCTTTCTACTGTAGCATATCATCATCTGACTCACGTACATTTGTCAGGATTTAGTAGAAGCCGACCTTTATAAAGCCTCACAATAGGAATGCGATTGGTGTCGACAATATTAAATTCACTCGCTGGAGAAATTGCAGTCACTATGCAAATTGTGCAAAACCGATCTCAAATAGATCAAAATATAATATCTTACTTTATTTCTCGCAGTCATATTTTAACAAAAAATACTATGACTAGATTGTACTAATCCGCTTAAATATCATCTTTCGTATTTCAACATTTAATTTTTACTCAAAGGAAATTCTTTAATGGTGTAGTTTCAAAGTAGATTATGCAAGCTTTTGAAATATTTCCAGCTTAATAATTGTTCCTTATGATTATATTATATTGCTCGCTAGTGCTGAAACCTTCTGCACAAAATTGCACAACCATGAAAAGAGAAACGTCCGTGAAGACGAAGCTCGTTATAAAAGATCTGTTGTCTCACATAGTTGAACGTGACATGTTTGTAATGCTACCATAAGGGAAATTAAAATATAAAGCTTTTAATGGATTAAGCTATCGTGTTTATAAAATATCAATGCCATATAAGCCTTTCTTCATTTTCTCGTTAATTCTTTGTAATATTTTTTCAACACTCTTTTTAACAAATGTTTTTCAATGTGATTAATCCAACTTTTCAATGTACATAACACGGGTCAAAAGGGGAACGAAATATCGTTTCCCGTTCGTGAACTGACCGGATTCACGCAACGCGACCCAAAAGGGTTAATTGGGGGACCCTTCAAATCTTTTCAGCAATTCGAAGGATGTGAAAGATAAACGTGGTGCGGAAATTAACGTGGATCCCTAAAAGGGACCTTACAAAGCCTTTCAGCCAGAACGGATACGTGAGATTTGTTAAATAAATCATTCGAAATATATTTCGGTGCATTTCGTCGCCCCTGACTAAAATTAATCATCGCGATTAAAAGATTCAGCACGACCGATGTAATCCTCGACTCGATCGATCAAGCGTTGATTAACGAAGAGCCAAATTGTGTTACTGAAAGAAATGAAAAAATAAAGAAGAAGAAACAAGAGCGAGAGCATTAACAGTTATCGTTACTGGCGGGAAAAATAGAAACCTTTTCTCTCGGAGACTGTGAGATGACAGCGTCGAACAATAGTTGTAGTCATTAGGCGGCCTTCCAAGTCTCAGGCGAGCTGTTTAATATTTATAAATTCGGCCGAGGGGCTTGCATTTGTTATTCCAATATTCGGCAGTTTACATGTCAAGGTCCATAAGGCCGTTTCCTTTATGTCGTAAGATCGGCCCGTTCTTATCTGAAAACCCGCCCTTTAGCAATAAACGACGCCACCCGAAGCGAATAAGTTTTTCCAATCTACCAAAATATATTTTACTGTGCGCGCTTAACATTTCCCACTACACACACCACTTCAGTATCTCGAAGATAGGTGAATTTATTCGCGCAACACTCAGCAGCTTTTGTTCAGCGCCATTAAAATTTTCATTTAACTTTTATTGTGAGCGCTCGGCGAAGATCTCCCATAATAAAAACGGACTGCTCTAGCGGCTCGAATTGTAAATAAAATTTTTGAGTTCCGTCGTAATCCGTGTCGGATCGTTAAGCGACCGATCCGATTAGCGCAAGAGAGGCTTAGCGCGCTTATGTGCGAGCGTCGAACTGTCGAACGAATAAATTACTCCATCTCCCTCATCTGGGGGGAAATTCTTGTCGAAAGTCACCGACGGAAGGGGAGCGTGACTAAGCTCTCTGACCCAATTCTTGCGGTTGAATTCAATGCGATTTTCCCGCAGCACATATGCCCGCATTCTGTTCCGCCGCTTAGGTGTGCACGCGTACTATATTATACATGTATGAGACGTTCAAAGCTGATCGTGACTAAGTCCATTCTTCGACAACAATCAGATGTTCACTTGGTACAGTCGTGACTTCCTATGTGTGATATATCTTTCCTGAATATCAAAGGTAAATTCTTTAGGACCTCGTAATAAAAAGTTGTTTTTTTTTCATATGGATGTTATTTTGAACGAGACACACTCAGTGCATCTCAACGCAATTGCACTGAATTCGTTTCGCTCTAAATACGTAGCTTCTGTAAAAACCCCGAATTTGTATCAAGAAGTTCTACCTTAGGTACCATTAAATGACAAAATTCGTTTGGGCACCGGATGTTAAATCATTTATTTCAGAAACCATTTTAATAACTTATGTACTCTAATGTAGATTTACCACATCCGTTGCTCATTATAAACAAATTTTATCTGTTTACGATTTTGGAAAATATAATAATGAGAAACGCATAAAACACTTTCGATAGTTTTTCTCGATATCTTGCTTATTGGAGTTAGTCACGATTATCTCTGAACGGCTCATACGTACAACGAGATCGGCCAATGACGACTTCCATATTCGGCATTATACGATCGACGCTAAAATTTAATGAAACCGCACCGAACCTCGCCAATGATCGTCTAATAAACTGGCATTAAACGTGTATATGTGCGCTATCTGCGAACGCGTTAACTGCTCTACGTTACCCTAACCTACCTATAATGGTGTGGGATGCTTTTTATCCGACGAGATTTATTATTCGTATCTAGTTTCGGATTGTGTATTTTTCCAATTTTCCGCGTGTCTCGTATCCGTTTAGCGGTGACGTTGTGATGAATTTGCGACACGTATATGATTTACGGCTGAACCGATATACGAACGCCATTTTGAGTGGCTTGCGTTTCTGCGTGGAAAATCGAGTAAACGAACCCTTCGTTTCGTACGGTGATTTATTTGCTTGATTGAATCATTCCGTAATTGATTATGTTACGAATCGATTGACTAAATTAAATTTACAATATACGGACTCGCACTATATTGTCTCATCAATCGCACTTTGAAAATTGATCGAATGTTTACCGAAATTTATGTGTGAAATTGCTATGTATAAATCGACTTTGTGAAATATTTCAGAAATGTATTTGATTGTTACGTCTTTAAATATTTTATTTATTTCACTTTTAACTTAATATAATAGTTTAAATATACGTAAATTTTACCTCTTTTAAGAAACTGATTTACATCGCTAAAATTAATATTTTAAGTTTACGTCTACTCGCTCAGTTAATTAAAATGCGCAATCTTTATTATCTATTATGTTTTAATATAATCTCTTATATTTAACTATGGAGTTTAATTAATCTACAAAATTTTCTAAAATAAAAGACTGGCTTAATGTGCTGGTCGATTAATTTCACATCGTGCGGCACATCGCACTAATTGCACACTAATTTCCAAAACACATGCTCGACATCGTCAACCTTCAAACCTTGAACCCCTTTATTCCTTTAACTGCCTTTCATTGAAATTAGCATGTTAAACATATATTAAATTCTATAGCCCTATTATGCAAATGATAAATGAATTTTCTCCGAATTATTCAATAAATTTTAATATTTACCGTTCAAAGTTAGAATTCACATCAATGTTAATACGTTATTAAGGTTATTTGAGTATTAAACCATTCATCAAATTTATATTAAAACATTTCTCGTGCTAAATAATTTTGATAACTCTATTACGAACTTAAGTACATAATTCAGGTAGAATCTAAACATTTCCTTTACAAATCAGACATTGAATTGAAAGCAGATATTACCCAAAACAACCATTCATCACGCAACCCTTTGAAACCTTACGAATCACGATTTCTGTACACTTCAAACACACATTTATTAATGTCACTAATTAAAATCTATTCATTGAACGAACAAATCAAATAAAACAACCAATCAATCATACAAAAAAAGCTCGAATCCTACAACAAACATTCATCAAATCGATAGCCTTATATTTTTTTTTTCTAATTTTCCTCAAAAACTCAACCTTGAATTTTCGAATTAGCCTTCGGATGTTAACGAGCCATCGGCTCCGATGAGCCAAGTCCAATTTACTTGACAAATTCGGCGACAGTCGTCCCGCCCATCCATCTTGATCGCGTTGCCCCGAACGCCGACAACACCACGAAAGCCTCCCCCACACGTCCAAGTGTCGGAGACGACGACGGTGGTGGTGGATGATGGCGACGACTCTGCACCGAAGACCAGCACCAGCCCGTCCTCGAAACGCAACCCGTATCCTGACAAATGGCGCTCATGACCCGTCTGCGAGGGCACTTATCCGACGACGAGGAAAAATTACGTCCCGGCTCCGATGTAAATTAGACTGAGAGAAAATGCGTATGTGTTTTCGTATATGAGTGTAGTTGTTGTGTGTGTGTGTGTTAGGGTGGTGGTGAAGGCTTTCGAGGTCTGTTGCCGTTCGCGGTCGTTGAGTGTTTTGATAGGGGGATTTATTTTTCAAGTATTATTTTATTAGATGCGGGGGCGTTTCGTTGTAAAATTTTTGATGTTCGGACGAATGCTGTTGATATTTTTATAGTTTTTATATTAAGTTTGTGTTTTGTTTTTATGATAAAATTACTCTCAGGTACGATTTTTCAATTGATATAAATTAATAAGTAGTAACAGCTCTCGAATTATACAATTGAAAAACGTTCAATTTAAGTCATTAAGCTTAATCAATAATTAAAAAATCAGCTTTTAGAGATGTTCCTTCAATTTCCAGCTGACAATTCGACTGTTTTTTAATCTGCTCAAATTTAAATAAAAGTACAATATAAATGATGGTTAAACTGGTTACTAAAGATAAAAATTTCGACTGAATATAAATGTTTGATTTCTTACTTTTATATTTTTTCATAATTTTTCAAACATACGTTAAGTTGAAAAGTATTTGGTGAGCAATATAACTCGACCACTCGCAACAAAATAATAATTCGAAACACTCCGAAGCGTCTTCATTTTGTCGCGCAGACAACTTTAATACAAACGACCGTGTAATTAACTCTCGCTTTCGCCCCCGAAAAAAATTAATGACCACCCTCGACAGTGACAATATGTAACATAATTGATATAATAAATACGACCGGCTTCGCATAACTTTTTACGCGTTCCCCATACATTCCCCATACGTCGCATCTCCTTATCTGCGTACACTAGATTAATTCATCCCGTCGAATCATCCGAAATCCCTATGGTGAGCGATATCGATAGTCGTCGTTCATACATCATCGGACACGACTGTTAATGTCGTTACGAATAGATAGTGCTGTGATCCGTTATTAGCAATATTGTTCGTGTGCAACCGCCGCTATGAGCAAATATTCGATTGTAGCTTGTATTTGCGCATGTACATGATATATTTCACGAATAATGCAATTAATCTATGAAAAAATATTATTGAGAAATTATTTTGAAGCCTTCTTCCTGCGTTGATTCACAATGGGAGACAGGATGTTTCATTGCACCAGAAAAAAACAAGTTGCATTACTTACGAAATGAACCCTGTATATCGTTCGATGTGGGAAGAAGCTGAGAAACCGACCCCCTAATTCGAAATTTCCACGTCGTTAATTTTAACGACCCTCCGTTCGCTGAAAATTTTACCATCAGCGTTAAAAATGGGCCGAGATGGAGAAAACGCGATCTTTTCATTGCCGCGGGTGCATCCAGCCAAATGTGCTCTCTTCCGTAAAATGCGCATGCGGTGGACAAAGGTTACTTTTTTCCGCAATAAAATTCATGGGAGACTTCGGTGTGTGTTTCAGGCTGTAATATTAGCGCTGAAATTAGTGCTGACTAACATAGCAGTTGATGCTTTATGCAAATTTGTTAAAATTTCAGAGTCCATTTATGATTCGTTCATATGCTTTTAAGTTAATTACTCTCGCAAGTATATCATTTCATATTATTTTGAATTTTAAAATACATATTTTCAAAATATAGTTGTAAATATTATTTAAATATACTAGTTTCTATGACCCAACGTTGCTCAAGGCTCTTTGGACTTTAGGTCCATTACAAACTGTTGCATTATATTTCCCGTTCCTGTAGTAAATCCCGTTGTGCTTGTAAAAAAACTCTAGAAAGTTTCACTGTCAAAGGATCGTTAATTATGGAGTATATCAATAACTTGCATTTATTTTCATTTACATAAATTGAATTCAACATTCACGAGTCAATTAAAAATTGAAATGAACGTTCAAATCTATAGAAATCTTTCACTATTCACTAACGAAAAGTACCTTTAAATCGCCAAAGCGAAATAAGTCAAACGTAGAAAAAACCCACGTCTACGAATCGGACAGATGAGTTTGCAAAGATGCCCTTTCACACACATACACGAATTCGAACGTACATACAATTCATATACTTTTACGGCTTTTTCGCATCGAATTACCCACATACAGGAGTCCACACCTTCCATACAATCAATCATGCTCGTGTGATGTAACTCGACTATGGCAAAACGCGATGCCTCCGACCATTAATCAGCTCGGCCGTGATGAAGGATGTTAAATGCGCACTTTTTTTCTCTCCCTTCATACTTACGCCATTTTTCACCGAGGTGAAAAGCGAACGATGAGGGCTGACGTTCACATAATGAGACCGCGTCGATGAACGTCTGAAATCTCTCTATAGACGTCTAACATCGCTTAATTAACTTTTCCACTTCGATTCGGGCTTTTGTGGAGCCGTTAATTGGTTGTGTCGATGAACAGGTTAGATAACTTCGAGCGTATGCTACATTGTCGTTGAGCAAACCGAAATGTTCTAAGTTGGTCAACAGATGCAAGCAGAAGTTCTCGCATTGCGGTTTCAGATTAATGCAATTGTTTCGTCTGTTGTTGTTATCGTTGTCCGTATAGACTTTGTTGTGCAAATATATTTATTCTATCTGATGAACACTAGTCGAGGGATAAATATTTTTCGGGAGAAATATCAATTTTTCATGCGTCACGTTCCTTTCTCGTGATTTCTATGTGGAAATTCGCCGTTTTTCATCGTATCTAGCGCACGAAATTTCCATTGTAAATATTTTTCAGACACTTTTCGTTCAATCAATCTCTGCGAATATTCGATTTGAGACGGAGCCATATTTCTTTATGCATATTGACACACAGAGCGCGTTTTTTCTCATTGTGGAAACCCTTCCGATAGGATTGTTATGTTTCGGTGTTCTGGCATATATTCAAAAATCATAAGATATTTTGTTGAAAAAATAAATACATCGATCATATTAAAAAACCTGACACTCAATAATATTTCTTCCAATTTCAAAAATTTTATATTGCAATAAAATTTTAACATTTAATTCGAAATTTCAAGAGATGAAATAAAACGAAGTGACGCGAACAAAAGCTTCCCTTACAACCACTTCACTTTATTATTACCATTTTAATTGAATTCTTCAATTCAAGCTCGCTTAAAATTTCGAAAGAATATCTATCTTTGTCAAAGAGAACTTTTCGAATAATAAGAATACCTTTTTTTACATCCATATAATTTATTAAGAATGCGATAAATCCATTCTTTTCGATACTAAAGAATGTAAAATCCCATTTTCAATACTGTATTCACATTTATACATCTCCATCAATATTTGAATCAATCGAACCCGGTCAACTGCTTTATAGACACACACCCATTTGTATGCACCTGCATATCTCTACACAAATTACCTTCCAGTTTAGTAGCACAGCAAACTGTGCACTGTCCTTAACGACTTAACGACACAAATTCGGTGGACTGCACACATGTGCTTCTACTATAAAATACCTTTGCTCTAATACGCGATCTACCTTAAACTTGTTCTAATAATCCCGCACATCCCCCGAGAGACCATTGTAAAGCGAGACAGTTCAAGAAATTCTAGTCCTGAAACTAGCGGTCGCTACGTACATAAAACATACCGTATTTGTACAAGAACTCGCATCTCAGATACCTCATTTGTACTAAAACAAATTCTCTCATACTGTGTTTGCAATTTGGGTTTTCAACGAAGTAAATTTTCCCTAGTGCTGCACTGAAAATGCTTCCCCGGAAAACTCACTAGAACTTTTATACGCTTCAATATTTTTCGACACACAGTTTCCATTCGATCAATAAATTATTTTATGCGTTTTAATAATTTTCTTCTCAGACAATAATGAACAGTCAATACTCAAAATAATGCATCATACGTTAAACATGAACACGTTGAAACCACACAGCATAGTGCTTCGCTAATGGATTTTCGCTTTGACAGCAAACGAAACAACATCTTAGTACAACAACACAACAAAATTCAATAATATAACTAACTGATAAAGGATTAAAACCTCATCTTTTATAGATATTTCTACTAATATATCACATGTGTGCATAAAAAATATAAAAAATCGAATTTGCGTCCTAATTTCACAGATTTCAAACACAAAACGGTCACCAGGATTTAGCTGCTATCGCCCGTAATTAATCAAGTCCATTAGGTTTTTAATCTGTTTTTGTCCACCCGCGTCACGTCCGACCTCCATAATTCAAGTTGAATTTTATGGGACGATGCTCTCCTAGAAAACCACACGCTCCTTCGTATTCCTGCCTTGATTTATATTATACCGACTAAGGGTTCAGAATGATTTTATAAACTAATTCTTTTAATGTACATATGTCTCTTCATTTCTCAAATAATGAAATTTCGAATTATTATTAGTTGTAAGTTGGCATGCATTTAATTTATTTCTTATTTTTCATTTCAGGCGTCATTCTATTCAACTGCACTGAAAACGCTCATTTCCGTATCGACAGTCATACTGCTGGGCCTAATCGTTGCTTATCATGCCTTGGAAGTACAGGTATTTTTATTATTATTTTATTATAATTACCTTAATTTATATTTTGTTGATTTCTTATTTTACATACAATTTTAAACATGTGTATGTGTGTTTTCTTGGTATTAATTTACCGTAAGTATCCTTAAGGGAATGGTTCGAAAATTTCATATAAATAATATAGATATGTTTGTATAATATAATTTACACCAAAATATATTGTGCGAAAATTAAACTTGCGTTCGCCTTTGTTGTCTTTGATCTGGATTTAACCATAAACTGCGCAATTTTGAAATAAGTGGTAAAGCTTTCGACCCACAAAACTTTACGACTCTCAACTTTGATGTTGAAGAAAATGCGGTCGAGACATATTTTTATGGTATCCTAAAGCAAAAAAGAAGCCCCCTAAAATTTTCAATATTAAATTTCATTTGAATATCACTCATTGCGTATACGCGTATGTACTAGTATAACGATTCAATACATTTCAGTTTTTTTTTCTAGTTCCCTTAACTTACCTTCTTTGTTATATCACTTTTCATCGGTTAGATTCACCTCGTAAAACTTCAGAGCATCCGACGTAAATTACAGTTTTCCAAGAATGGCTTATGAAATATTTCGACTTTGAACAGGTTCAAATTTTTCTAACTTAATAAACGATATTTGAAAAGAAAGACGATACCCCGTTTACGTTTTCTCGTTACATTTTCATGTTACGTTACATATAAGTATATAATATATGCTTGTGCAATATGTATAATCAGATGAAAATTAACATTTTTTTTTTCCTGTTTCGAATCGAATTTGATACTTTCGAATTAAATTAAAAACATAACGCTTTCTTTTTTTAACTCTACAACTCTTTCGGTACTCGCGATTTTAAAATTATTTTTAAAACCAAATAGCTCGTAAATGTCCAAAATAATTTATCGATCGGCTACGGGTATCGGTCGTTCTACAAAAATTATTACCGTCCTAATTGCGGAAAAGTGGTCGACGTATTCGCACATAAACGGTAATTAATTGATTCGCACGACGATTTACCACTAATCGCGGTTAAATAACGACCACCGCCGAACAAACAATGCACGATTCCTATTATAATGATATCGTTAAACATTGACGTTAGTGCATTCGCGTTCGTATTGAACTAATGCATTTCGGTACAAAGTACGATATTCATGGAAATCTTAATCTCCCTGAATTTCCTCTCCATTCATCCGATTTCAGCGCTAAGCGAATATTTGTCCAGATCCTCAATTGAAAAAAACTTAATTTGACACAGATTTCGCAAAATTTTGGAATATCCAAAAATCCGGGTTTTTCCAAGAATCTGGGTTTTTCCAAGAATCTAGGATTTCCCCAGAATCCGGGCTGGGTTTTTCCCAAATTCTGGGTTTTCCCCAGAATCTGAACTGGGTTTTTCCCAAAATCTGGAAAAACCCAGATTCTGGGAAAAACTAGCTGAAACCTTCACGCCCATTTTTCGAGTCTAACGAACTGAACTACTTACTATTGTAATTTTTACTGTCACAGTTCCTCATAAATCAGTTTCCAATATATGAATATTTCATTAAAGCGCAAATAACGATTTGGCTCTTTTCGAATTATTTTTGAATATAAAATTACACTATGATATTCATTCTAAGTAGATGTTTCATATCACATTATAAAAGTCACTTCAATATCCCTTTAATATTACACGGAGATATTGCATTTGCGCGAATCACCCTCCGTCTCCGCGTCGCGTAACATCATATTTTCTAAAAATAAAATCGCCAGTCACCTTTTTCGATTTGCACACAACGCTCAACCTACAACAACGAGTCGAAAAAACAAATATTCCTCCACCATATCACGCAACACGCGCGAACGACTCCGGATGAGACTCCGACTACCAACCAACCATCGTCTATAACCCAACCAACCACCTCGTGTAACCCAACAGAGTTAGATCTCCACGAACAAGCTCGATTTACATCTCGAACGAAAACCAACAAGCGCACACGTCGATCGACATGCGACAGTCCGTCGACCGCATTTCGACACTCGACATCTCGTACACCGAGCACTGTTACATGTGCAGTCAGTCCTCCGACTACAAACTGTCAAAAATCCATGGAACCTAGGCGAATGTATGTACTGTAGTATACGGGTGTTTAAACAGTTCGCAGTTTGAGGACTTACTGCACCATATGTAGTGGGTTGTAGCCGAGGAGTGGCGTTCTGTAATCGGGCCGAAAGAGCACAATGGACCGCATTTGGCCACGGGGAATCGTGCCCCTTTGTGCTTCTCCAGACCCGGTGTGTCTCTTAATTAATCTCTAGCCCCACACCGGGGGCTGTGGGTCACCTCCGTAAGGAGAAATTTAGGGTGGACCGAGCTTTTGTTGTCTAAATTCGAATAGTTTCTCATAATGTTCGGTCCTTCAGTTGTGAGTGTGGAGGCTTAAGAAATTTGAGTATGTAGCAATGATAATTCATGTCGAACTATTTTCATTTGAACTATGTACATAATCGATTCATTGACTTATAATGTTACTAACTTCAGTGACCTGGCGTCACTTGACACATTTTGGCATTTGAGTCGATTTTGAACTTTTGTTATTATTTTGCGTGTGTAGATCGTCAATAATATTTGCTACTATTTTTTTTCAATCTTTTGCTCTTAAAATTGTTTTAAATGTTATTTATAATCAACATTATTGTATTTTGATTAGTCTACCCAAACGTAACATATCCGTTCAGTCCTTCGAGAGAGTCGAGTATTCTCTAAGGAACCATACGAACTGAAATCGAGAAACGTCGATCTCCAGACCTAACAACTCAATTCAACCATTACGATCATTCCAACAATAGAGTCTCGAAACATTCTCACCCCGATCAATCGGACGTGTACCTCTCGTATTGAAGCGCGATTGTTCCGGAACCCTTTCGATCGAACCTTCGCTTCGAGAATCTTCAATCGCTGATCCTCGTTCTCCGCTCTTGCTTTCAGTTATTCATGATTGACAACTGTGCCGACGACTGGAGGATAGCCATGACTTGGCAGAGGATATGTCAGATCAGCATCGAGCTGCTCATCTGCGCCGTGCATCCGATCCCCGGCCAGTATTATTTCTCGTGGACCACCAAATTAGTTAATAAAGGAGGGGCCATCGGCAGCGAATTGGTGCGTATTGTGTCTTGTATCCGCCGCTTATAACTCTTCGATTTATAATTTTGCAATTTTCTTTCGTTTAATTTCGTTTTTCCGAACATATAATATGATGTAATTACGAATAAGCTTATCTTGGTACTTCCGTTAGGCTATGTGATTAAATCATCCATGCACATCTTAACGTATAGTTGCTTCCAATATCAATCTCGAAATAATTCAGCAAGCGTATGTTTGGGGTATTTTATGCTTTTATTAGTTTAGTTCTCTATCACACTATACTTATTATAAGTGTATAGTGATGTTAAAACGTTGCTGCCAAAATAAATTACATGACTTTATTTTATCAGAGTAAAATTTAGGAATTTGACGCTTTTAAACATTTTTTTTTTCTTAGCAAAATTTCATTCGTTTTAATCGAATGAAAATTAATGGCAAACGCTAATGCTTTTACTTGTACATAATGTAAAAACGTTATATTTGCCATTAATTGACGAAAAAAAAAATCACCTGCTTTTCTTATTTGTGAAGCCATTTTCACTCACACAAACGCATAGACATTCTTTTGTTTTTCATTTCGCGGAAAATCTAGGACCTGCACAGCTCACGTGTAAAACATCTATACAATATATCTATGTCGGCGATTCGAAAGCCCAAAACCTCTTCGGCATTAAAGGATCGAGCAGTACACAATATTGGCCGGGGCACAAAAGAATCGCCGACAACGATAAAACGGATATACGAGTGCGAAAATGGCCTCCTCTATGAGTAATTGAAAATCGAAAACCGTTCACGCCTTCCGTAGTGTTTCGAATTTATAAAGCAGGCGATTTTTTGCGATGTGTGTAGATCGTTTTCAGTTTTTTTTTTATGTTTTTCACTTTTTTCGTTTTCGTATTCACATTTCACGACCCCCTACATACGACCACATCATAGTCGACGTGACATCGATACTAGCACTTTCTATTTTGACTCGAAAAAAAATTACTTATGTGGAGTGAAATAATGGATGGCTTAAAAAATAGCTCCGAAAATACTGATATCTTATATTAATCTATTTATACTTAATAATTTATTTTTGTAATAGACTTTTATATCAAAATTCATTTACATATACTAAAATACTATAATTCTTCAATTATTACATATTCAACAATTTTCCTGAAAAAGTTTAAAGATTATTAATGAAATTCATGTAGCTTTTTTGCAATTTATCAATATTGAATTGCTTATTGTTTCTTTTTATATGTAAAATTATATTAATACATTTGAATTAATTTGTTTTTTTTTTCTCGTATTTCGAGCCGTTTTTTTATTTAGCTTTCCCTATTTATGCAGCACTCATTTTGTATACCTACGATTTTGAGTGTGCCATTTCACGCTTCATTCGTTTCAAACGTACATTTATCGAATGTGTTGTGCGTTTATTTTTTTTATTCATACTGATTTTCCGTTCGTATCTTTTGATTTTCCGTTTTTCATTTATTATTTCGATACGAAATTTTCATGATATTTTTCACTCTTTCTGTAGGGAACCGTATATAAGCAAATTCAGGTCTGTATCAATAACATTTTCAAATCAATCAAGTAGTAGAATTTCTGTGTATGCATGTGTTTGCCCGTCTTGGTGTGCGTGTGCGTGTATGTATAATTCGTTTGATTGTGTATTTAAATAGTGGTTCCTCTATGCTCTTTTAGGAAACTTCTGGTACTCTTCGATATTTTTGATTCTTCTTCTTCTTCTCCGCATACATACAATATATTTTATGTGATCATATTATAACTATAGTTGTGTTATTCCAACATTTGGAATATTTCAGATACACCCAATTCACTGTCAAATAAAAAAAAAACTTTATTGATGTAATATTTTCTACAAAGCACACTTCTCAGATATCAAATAAACTAATGAACATGAAAAAAAACTCATTAAAAATTTCAATTAGTAACTTTTCTCAATCTAATTATCAAATATTTTGTTTCTAAAACAAAAGTGATTAAAAAATAAGTATGAAATAATTAAACTTTTATTACTTCAAATCGTTGAAATATATTAGATATGCATACTAATTGTTGCACTCTGGTTTCATTCGCACATCGTGCATGTAATCGGTTGGATCTTTTGCATATTTTTGGATAAAATTGAGCACATTCATTGTATAATACTTATTCATATTTCTATATTTTTATTGTTTGTTATTTTTCGGGTTTTTCCAATATTATTTCATAGTGCTACATAGATTTACATCTTCGTAGTTAAATTTTGTTTGTGTATCAAAAACACCTTCGGTATCATTTACACACGATCATTCTGATTTTATTCTATCCAAAAGAAGTAATGATTTGACTTGTTTCGACAGAAATGCTAACAGGGTGTTTTTCATTAAAGCTTCTTCACATCTTTACTCTGTCACACATTTCTGAGTGATATACATTTCTTAATATATTCTTATCTTTTACGACCTCTCGTACTCTCTAAATATATTAGTTTCGGTGTAGGTTTTCATACATTTTCAATATATATATTATTCTGTTTTTATGTTTTGAATTTATTTTTCAATATAGATTTATTTAACTGATTAGTTTAATATATGTGCATGTTGAGACGTATAAATTTAACAAATCTGTGATTTGTATTGTAATATATTTTTGTCGTAATATTTTCAGTGATATTGATTACGTCTGTGCATGCATGTATATTATATTAAATATCTGAATATTTACAATATATGGAATAGATTTAAGTGGTTGTGGAATTAACAGTATGAAATTAAAAGAAAAATTGATTTTATTTTGTTCATGAAAATTTTATTCTCCATTTATTGCTTTGGAAAGTCGTAAGTACCTATATTTCAAAATGGAGAATAAAGGTTTCTTTTAATAAAATGATTAAAGAAATAATTTGTTTTCCGTGTATATTTTCATTATGTTTATGTGTAACTTTATTCTAATAATTGTGATTATAAATGACAGTGATCCAACGATCATTAATATTTCCCGAATAATTTTTCAAACTGAACCATTGTTGAAAGAGAATGCTTTCGATGTTTCGAATCATCGACTGCATCATTTTTCATCATTACCGGCAACACGAAAGATTATCGCGGCGAAAAACATTCAATCGATAACCAATTTCCGCCACGTATTACAACAATCATCCTAATTACTCCGGCGAAAATGCACCGTATTTTCATTCGATAAACCAAAAAAAACGACAAAAATCCATTCAATTTCCTTCAAAAAAACTGCAGAATATCAAAAACACACACATGCACGTCGAAAACCCGCTCCCATCCTACCGTAATACGAATAGAGCGCGACAACGGCAAACAATCTCTTCAGCGGAGGAAAATCAATACGACCAAAAGGAGAAGCAAGGGTGGATTGAGACGTCCTAGGTCATAAACGTCGATGGTCGAAACCCCCTCAGACACAGAGACAGACGTATAGACAGACAGACGGACAGACGGACGTGGCTTCTTCGCTTTTTCCCGCCTTTTCATCGGCGCCCCTTCGGCTGAAAGATTGATAGCGGCTCAACTGTGTAACAGATGTTTCGGCCGTATTATGATAACTCGTTTCGAAAGTGGGTGAACGATTTCAAATCGATATTTCATTTCTATTGCATTTTTTTTTATAATCGAACAATTTATTGTATTGCTTTGGTTTTTTATGGCAATCTCGCGTTGATATAGAGCGGTTGCTGGAAAATTGAAGGGAATGTAAATGTTTGCGATAATTTTTTATTAAGGATTTCTTATAAATGTAAATGTGGCGTTTGTAGTATTGGCTACTGTTGATCATACCCAACTATACTGACATAATAAGCTGAAATAGAGTGGGGAATGTAATATAAGAAATGGTGGGTTTCCCTTCGTAACATCTTTTAAATACCATAACTAGTACAATGAAAATTGTGTGCATTTTCACCTAAGTAAAAAAGTATTTGTATACTATCCGATCAACTCGATACTCTACCTCACCTATCCAACCTAACAACAAAAACGAATGGAATCTAACTTAACTTAAGTTAACTTAATCCAACCTAACAACAAAAACGAATGAAATCTAACCTATCCTAAGCTTACTCAAAATCCAATCTAACCCTACCAGATGATCGGAGTGTATACAAATATCAAAAAATAGATAAAAAGGACAGATCGACAAAACGGCATGCATGTACGTTTGATAACTAATATAATTTGGAAAGCAGGTACCGTACGACGTGACGCTTTCGCTGCCGATGTTCCTGAGGCTGTATCTGATATGTCGCGTGATGCTGCTGCACAGCAAACTGTTCACGGACGCCTCATCGAGGAGCATCGGAGCGTTGAACAGGATCAACTTCAACACTCGCTTCGTGCTCAAGACGCTGATGACCATCTGTCCAGGAACGGTGCTGCTCGTGTTCATGGTCTCGTTGTGGATCATCGCCAGCTGGACGCTGAGGCAGTGCGAAAGGTGAGCCCAGCTCGGACACGTGCTTTATACCACATTTTATCATCGTTTAGAGACCGGTGCTATGAAGTGTTTATTCTTTGTGTTTGATCGGTGTACGAGTAACTGTGTCGTTGAAGAGTATTCGTTTTCATTTTGTCAGCTGGCTTACATGGAACGCACTAGTTGTACAAATGAGAATGATCCTCTTTTGACTTTAACACTTACTGCAATAACTTTTGTAATTTTAAAAAATTGAAAGATTTACTTAAATTAATAATTTCATTGTCTTGGAGTACAATTTTACTTAACTCAATTCTATTGAATTTAAATTAATGAGTGTTTAATACAAAAGCTTGTGGAAAAGCTTCTGCCGAATGTAAACTAAGATTCAATTCCTTTTCTGTATGCAGGACGTAATGCCGCTGAAATCCATCTCAAATTGAACGAAGTGTACGATTTGCTGTGTAAAAGTTCACTGATGGTAAACACTGTAATAGATTTCAGCAGTTCTACGTCTTTTTACATAGAGAAAATGAATTGCACATGGTAGCGAACATTTAGCGTCGATCGGCAGAAACATTCGTATTCGAAGACACATTGCTCTAAATTCAATTGAATTGTAGTCATGACAAAGTGAAATGAAATCCTTCTGTGCTTTTAATGGTGAAATTATTTTGTTACGTAAATTTGACTACTTTTTGCATATAATAAGAAGAATAAATGCTCTTAGCACGTGTCTCCAATCATTTTATACGTTCGAGTCTTATAAGATTTTTCGTAGAATGTAGAGTGGTATTGCGAGATGCAGTTGCTCTAATGGTTGCTTCTTTATGATATGTTTACACAAATCGATAAATCGAGTGAAAAATTACTCAAATAATTATGTTTATTACTAAATATAACTGTTTGAATATTTTTTTTCTCAATATAATGACCCACATCTACACGGTGTTACGATTTCGTTTCAAATTCAATATAAAACTCTTAAGAATATCTACATTTATTTTTTCAACAATATTATTTTTTTTTCATCAATAAATATTGTTCGGAAAAAAATACAATGGAAAATTTTTACACTTAAATACCATCTAAATTCTCTAAAAATCTTAATTTTCGACAACTGCTAAATGTAATACCACTTGCTTTATTGGTTTCCAAATTGATTAGTTTTTTCCATGTGTAGGTACAAGTACAAATCTTACTGTTTTACATTTTCATCACTATACAATAAATACCACAATTATCACACAAACACTGCAACACTTTATTTTGTATTAAATATGTACTTATTCAACAGCACAGTTTACAACTATAAAATTGCATTTTATAAATAACTTTTCTGATTCACTCCTTACAAAATTTACATTTGATTGAAATTAAAAATAATTTGAAAACCAATAATTTGAAATGTTTTTCAAATATTCATTTTTCTCATTCATAATTTTATCTCACATGAGATAGAAAATCAATTCATTTGGAATTGTAAAATGATTTTCAGTTTACATCCATGTACTGTGATTTGAAAAACATCGAATATATTCATATGTGATTTCTAAATTCATATTTTTTCCGCATAGTCATCAAAATACAATTTCTCGCTAAAAGTGTTTTTCGGTTCGTTCCAAGATCGGAAAAGAAACTAAGTTTTGTTACTTTTTCACATTTTCCATCCGAAATTTGTATTTTGTGACTATCCGATATGTATGTATTTTATGTATAAAATTTTCGAACATAAATCTTTTTCTTACATGATATTTTCATATTCAAAAATACATATAAAAAGATTTGTGTTCTATATATTGAATTAAATTGATTTTCATCGATCTAAGTATACAAAACTCATTTTAATTTAAGTATGTACGATTTGAAAACAATTATTTGAATCTTATATGCTTAAATCAATATTTCGGTGTTTCGATGTTAAATGTGATAAATATTAAAAATTAATGTTTGATACCCTTAAATAAGTGTAGTAAAAAGATATTTTTGAATACTACTCTTCCGTTCAAATTTTTTGAAATAATCTTTGTTCGAAATGCATGTAACATTGTTTATGATGTAATGATCTTTTCTATCTCTATTTATGTTGGTTTTAGTTAATTTATGTTAAGCATTTGTCCCCCTCATTATATAAATCCTTCTGATTATTCTATTTTCGTTTGTTTTGATTTATTATCTATTATTTTTAATTCTATTTGAAAATTTAAATTTATTTAATTTTAACCGCTTCTCTGACTGTGATGTTTCTTTCTTTTTTTTTTTATTCACAATTCAAGTAGACTAGTATTAAAACTAAATTATTTTTGCTTATCGGTGAATAAAATTTGTTAATTTTTTTTCGTCACAATCATCACCTTATTTATTTGTATGCACGAACTATTAATTTTTCTACAGGTGGACAATATCAATGAACATTTAAATTTCATAAAAGTACATAAAATTTTATCGAAATATTTTTCATACAATTTATAAAATGGACTGCCACAATGTGTTTAATAAGTGAAAGCTGACAAGCCACATGGAGTTATGAAAATATATCAAAATAAAGCACTTGCACTTATACATTCCTTAATTTCCATAACATTCCTTAACGCACGAGACTAAAAACAACCATCCAATAAATTTTCTTATAATAATACTTATTATACATCAAAAATTCCCTTACATATTATATATGCGTATTACGTTATGTGCTCATGTGACGTTTTGTTTTGTTTCAATTATATGTTGCTTTTTGTTCAGGTGATGTTTTACACGAAAATGAAAATGAACACACGCATTCACGAGCTCTTTAAAAGCACGTTCGCACACTAAAATTTAATCTACGCAAAAATACTGCATATTATATTATATACATCATTATACACAGTACATTCTAAACTCTTGAATACATAAACACCGTAATCATTAGAATAAATTTCAGAGAAAGTTGCTTACAGCCACGACACTGCGCTATCTATTATTCACCCTTAAAACTAGTCTAAAAACAATAATATAAATGTTCACAGAGCAGCATAATGCGTGTAAAAAAACAATATCCTCGGTATTGTTTCGTCACGCGATCAATATTTAACATAATGATATTTCAATGACAGGCCTTTTGCAAAATAAATTACACTGCGCGATGTTATCTGAATGATTGATATCGATAATGTCTCTGTAAATGCTGCATACGATAACGCTTAATTTGTTTCATCCAAAGTGTATTTTTTCAATGAAAGGTCGAACATACATAGATTGTTTTTTCAATAAAACATCCCTAAACTAACAAACGATGCTCTCAGACATTATTACAAAACAAAAATTCATTGATGAATTCACGATTTGACAACCGCACGATCCGATGCATTGAATCGATGGAGATTTATCGAATTAATAACACGTTCCAAATTAATACGAAGCGAAGGCCGATAGCCCATACTACAAAATATGGCATCACAGTGGGGTGTTCATTATCTGAGAAATTTCCGGTAGGAATTTAATCAGCAGAATGCGATTGAATAATGTATTAGCGTCTCTCGTGGAAGGCGATGAGACGTAATTGAAAATCCGATGACAAATTGCCGAAACCGATGATAAACGATTCGTCATGTGCGTTCAGACAAAACGGAAGCGCACTAAAGCTCCGATTAAAGCTCGTAAATTGTAGCCCCTCGCGATAAATCAGCTTCAGTTTTATCTGAGCGTCTTAAATTTTTCTACGCGAGCGCGAAAGCAAAGACCTTGTCCCATTTGCGCCAAGGAAAACTCGTATGATATATTCGCAAAGGGATAGGTTTGGGTTAGGTGGTGAAAAAAAAAATACGATCTCTACATATTTCGACTCATTCGTGCGACAACGAGGTGATATATTGTTATTCGAAGCGAAAACAGTCGCGTTTGTGTGCAGGAAAAACCGTTGAAACTAACGCGTATTCGTATTGTAGATAAGGTGATCATATTTCCCAAGACTCAAAACGGGACGCTCGGAAAATTACTCGGTACCCTTCCTAGTGTTTAATTTCAAAAATATAAAATAGCGCCGCAAATAATATTTTTTTATTGATGCTACAAAAATATAAATTAGATAGTTAATTTAAAAATAAATTTTTGAAAATCTGTGCTGTAGGCGAAAGTTTTTTCCATTCTTTCAGAAAAAAAATTAAATTTCTAAAAACGTTAAAAAGTATGTGAGATACCATAACGGTACAAATGGATCAATTTTATGAAAACGGGACTCTCCCGGTGAAAACGGGACTGTTTCGATGAAAACGGGTCGTATGGCCACCCTTTATTATACGCGTTTTCTCTGTGGTGTTACTTTTTTTATTTTATCGTTTCTTTGAATTTTCCTCTCGGTGAATATATTAGTGTTGTCCGCGGTGATTTACGTGCTCCACTAATAAAAATATTTTGACGATGTTCGCAACGCCTCCCTTTTTTTAATATTCCAATTAAAAGCTTTTGTTTCCTTTCATCGCAATACTGCGAGATTAACTTGTCAGTGTCGTTTGATACCGCTGAATATTCATAAACCGTCATTTCATTTTTTTACGTATCAGCAGAAAACTGTAGTTTCTTCGCTATCACGATAAACATCCTCACGTGAAATGCACATAAAAAATTCATTTTTTATATCAGTATCGTCCTTATATTATACGTTTAAAAATGATGTCTATTCCAAACGATCACTTTATAGTTTTAATTCAATCAACATTATATTATACATCCCCATTTGCAGTAAAAATTTAATATCTTTATTTTCCTTTTTTCATATCAAGCTTTTATTATGCATGTTGGATAATAGTTGGTTCGAATAATTTCAATAGTTTTATAGTATATAATTTATTTTCTTCTATGACAACATATTGACAACTTATGTTATAAACTGACTGTGTTATTAACTTTTGGCGACACAATTTAAACTTAAACAATATCGTAATATCTATTATACAACAATCAACACATACTATAATACTTACATTATTTATTCTTTACATACAGCCAACAGAAGCTTTGTTTTAGAGAACAATTTTGTATTTCAGAAGTGTTACACGTTTCCGCTTTCAACAGTGACTTTCAGCACGCATTTTCCTTGGTTCGTTATCACTGGTAGGCACGTCCGCGAAAATTTCCAAAAGCTTAAGCAAAGTACCATATTGTTAAACTGACTTTATCCCACTCGCACACAGTAAAAACGAAACAGGATCAATATTGTAGACGAAATCTAATTTATTCGGTCAATATACACAAATTAGAATAAATATCGAAATAGAAATTTTCGTTCACCTTCCAAAGCGTAAATATATTGTAATTTAATAGATTTTCGTTATTGAGTGTATATGAGTTATATTTTTAGAATCAACGTAGCGCTTTTGCTAATTTCGCTGTTCGATTATTCGTTATCGATTGCTAAATAATTTGATATTCGAATAATCTTTTCGATTCGGAGATCGAACTTCGTGTTTCATTTCATCGTACTAACATCCTTTTCCCTCGTCAATCTTCAGGACATCGGAAAATATTTTCGCTTGGTCTTTTTTTACTTTTTCGATTCAACAAAGAAAGCTCATCTATCATAAGGGAACTCTACGCGGAGAGAAAATCCCATCGAGAAAATGCGTGAAACTATAACCATCCAGTGAAAAAAAAACGTAGATTGAATCGTTATTTTTGTTTTATTTTGTCTGTTTTGCAGCTTTGTTACATGTCACTAAATGTTTTCTTATTATTTTACATTATCAAAAAATCTTTTATTTTTCACATGCGCGTTTGTAGCTTCGTGTCCTATGATTTGCCCTCCCTCTATACATATTATATGATATATTTTTTATTACTATCATTTGCACGTATTGTTCATTATCTTTTTTATTTTTAATTTTCATTTACGTTCATTAAATTTATCGATTGGTTTATACTGATATATTTTTTCCAATATTTATTTCTGTATATCCCGATATATTGTATTTTGACCAGCCCCCAGCTCCAAGTCCGCCCGAGTACGAGTCATTTTGTTCATTATTGTCTGTTTCTAGTGTTTGTCTCTAAATTGGAGTGTGGTCAGTGAATGCTTTTCGTATTAATTTATTGGTAAACATAGCTTTCGATGGCCGTACTTTTCTGTAGGCGTCTCGTACGTGTACAAATTAGTTTTGTCTATATTGTCTTTTATATACTTTATATATATATATATATGAAATCCTTTTTGAAGCTCGTATATTATATATATTATATCATTATTATATTATATATACTTATGTGTTTTATTAATTTGAGCATTCGCTTAGAATGAATTGAATCAGCGTTGAAACGTCGTCAGTTTGAGAAGCGGTTATTTACTCGGCCAGTGTACGATACACACGTGTGTTCATCAATAATTCCTGCTGCTATTTCGTATAACTATTACTTTATACCGAACACGTATCAAAATTATTCAACTTGTAACGTGAAAACTACACTCACAGATCTTACGCTTTCAGCATTATTCATATTCAGTCGAAGGATATTCAGATTTTTCTGAAAATAATACATGCATAATGCGAGTGCAGATTTATCTTCAGACGGTATTTTTTTAAGTTTTCGTTTCTTTCTTATCATCGCTATATGTTCTTTGTGAATTATTTTCATTTAATTGAAGAAAAGAAGATGAATGACTAGAGCGAGACTTTTATAAACCGTTCTATTGTGAGCTTTGTGAACTCTTGAGTGATTCTACTAGAAGTTTGAACATCTTCAAGTAAACCAACAAGATTTAAAATTCCATTGAGAAATGAATAGAAATTTATATTGTGAAATTGGAAAACTATCTTTTTACAATTTCTTTCCTTCAATATTTAATTTTAATTATTGCTGTGCTAATGTTCAATAGTAAAATAGTTTTTCGAATCTATTTATATCCGTAAATAATTAATTACATTTTATTAATATATTGAAATGTAAGATAATAGATTTTCTTATTATTTAAGAGCCTTTTATTTTCTATCGATTGTGTTTTCTTTTTGAAAATAAAATTCAATTTTTATCAGAACGACCACAAAAAAGTAAAAGAGAAGCTCTTTCATACCAATTCAAGCTTAATTACTCTTTGTTCAATCTTCTTCAGCACTTCTCTATTGATTTTCGATCGTATAAAATGTGACATTTTCTATAGAATTATGAAAAATAATTAACTAATATCTCATTCATTTTTCCATGTTTAATACTAAAAAATATTTTCGCTATCTTGCATCAGCGTCCCACTGAAAAAAAATATAAAAGCTCAATTTTTTCTGGTATTTTTCCTCTTTTTTCCATGGAAATTTTACGGTTTGGAATATTGTATAGTGTTTTGGCCAAGATCCAATCACCGCTTTCGGCCAAAATACGTGAAAATCGTCACAACAAAAAGTAGTTCAATTTATTACTTTTTCAATGAATTTTTTTTCAGGCACAAAAAATACATAATTTTTATTAAAAAATAAAATTCATTATCAATTCTCGTCACTTCATTATGTCATTTGATCAAATTATACGAAAAAATTATTATACATACAATCTTCTGCATAACGTTGCGTTATTTTCATTAGAAGCCGAAATAGCAGCATTGTCGTTCCATTACACGTTATTATTTTTGATTATCATCGTCACCAAAATCTTCATAATACTCTCTCTGTTCATGATTCACTACTTTTCTCAACGAACCGAATACACCCTTCACATTTTTTATAAGCAGACATGCTATTATTCATAAAGTTCATATACACGTATAAAATATGTACAAATAACGATTTGCATCTACTCCGTAGCTTTAATAGCACTAACGAGTAACTTCATTTCTGCGAATTTAGTTCACTTTTTACGGGACGTCATAAATATTAGTCACGAAAGGGTTAACTCTGTTGCGAGTCATTTCGTTTTTCCGACAAATTTTCATCCAGCTAATGCACTCAAACATGTTAAAAATTTGTTCTTACTATTTAGTCGTATTTTTGCTTTTAATTTTAAGTAATTATTATTTGCATTTGCAAATATTATACTTGACGTATATGAATAATAAATATACACAAATATTATGCTTTATTAATTTATTCACAAAATTTGTGAAAATTTTCTTTGAAGTATTTTTTTTAACTTTCTTAATTGTCCGCATTACTTTTTCTTTAAAAAGTATTCATATAACTTTTCTTTTGATACTTGAAAAAATTGATGGAAAAAAGAAGCGTTTATAATTTCACCGTATTTTAGTATCTAGGCATAGTTAAACTTGATACAACAAGCCTTTTTGTGTTTCGATCAATTACACCATTATTTTTTTATTCGATGAAGCAATACTCAATATTCAAACATTATATTTCACTTCAGATATTCTAAAAATAACATCACATTACAATTTTTATATAAAAAGCACAAAGTGTATAAATAAGCTAAATATTATATTCATTGCGACTAGATATTTCAATCATTGATCGACAAATGAAATACATAGTAATGACCATTATCTATGCTATCAAATTTAATATAAATTAATATATTTACGTATGGTTAAAATGCTTAACCCACGATTGAAATATCAGCTCCAATCATCTGATATTATGAACGAAACAGTTTTGCATTCCTGTACTGAACGCAAAAAATAATTTTCTTATTATATTAAAATATAAATTCATTCATACAAAATTGTTTCGTTCAAAATTTTTAACAAAACAAACCTAATCACCGTATCGTACATAAAGTCTATAATATAAATAGCCGCATTCTCCAAAACTCACGCGTCTTCAAACGCGATCGAACACACCGCATCATACCGATCGAGAACTCGCATCAGAGCGGTTCTTCGACAAAGAGACACACATACCCTTATATTATTATGAAAAATAAATGAAAAAATCATAAAAAAATCCATCACTGACTCCGTGAAACACGGATGGTGTTCATGTCTGGGCAGGTTCCACGACGCGGAGCACGCCAACCTCCTTAACTCCATGTGGCTGACGGCGATCACGTTCCTCTGCGTCGGCTACGGAGACATTGTGCCCAAAACGTACTGCGGAAGAGGCATCACCCTCACTTGCGGCATGGTGGTACGTAAAACCCTCGACGATGCTCCGATATCGTCCATCGTCATGTAGCCACTCCTGCTCTCGGCCATGGGAAACTGTTCAGGATCGTAAGTCTGTCTCGAGTTGAGAGAATTCGGTCGAAGGTGGAAGTCTGCGATTGTGTCGAATCGATTGGTTGATCGGTTGGTGACTATTTAAGACGTTTTTGACTTCATGTGGTGTTTACATATGGCTGTTGATAATCGTGTCGATATCACCATTCTCGCTCTGACGTTCGTGTATGGCTCTTTAGAATCTCTCTCGGATATGCAATAGAGTTACTAAATGTAAACTAGAGCGGGAATGAAATAAAATGAAAATTTTACTGAAAAGTGAATCTCGAATACTAACACATTTACAATAATACTTCTTAAGATGTGAGAATTTAATCACGAAAACAATTCGCTTTACAAAGATCTCGGATTTATGTGCATTGCTGAAATAAAATAAAGCATTCTGTGAATCTTGAGATTCATAGAGATACGAGAAGTTCAAAACCTCTTAAATAGTCTCTGACTACGTAGACGTTCGTATACCATTTAATGAAAAAAAAAGCATATAACTTCGTTAAGAAGAAAGTTCGTAGCCTCGTAAGATGTCTGTGACCTTCGTTTTACAATTAGTGAACTGCGGGAAAAAAAACTCGCATCGCTGAAAGTTTTCAAACTCGTAGATGGTTTATAATTTTTCATAAAAAGTGAGAACTCGTACATTTTTTTTTCCATACTCAGCGCGTTTAAAATTTTATCGAATAGTTGATTGCTTCCCTTCAACAGTTTTCGAACATAAATAACCAATCACGAAATCCGCACTGTGACTATAGTCGTATTCCCTAGTGTCAATGAAAATATTTTCAACTCGGTTTTTGTTTCATTTACGCTCAATTTCGTCTCTCGTTCGGAAAATATTCCCAGCCAAAAAAAGTTCTCGCCTCTGGCTTTAGCGAGATTCGCATTGAATTTCACGCTTTCCACATCCGTATTATCGGTCTACGTTTTTTCAAAAAATAAAAATTAACACGCTCTCCGATCTACGGCGAAAACAACTCGGTTCTATATATGTACCTGTGAAAATATATATTCATAAAATATAACTATACACTTACATATATGCGAATGCGAAAGTTGAAAAAACTTCGTTAGAGCGGTAGTGGAAATCGAGCTGCGCGATAACAAAATTCAAATTTTATGCGCGCCTTCGGAAAATATGACGTCCTTAAGCTTAATCCTGCGAAATATTTCACGTCGTCTGTTCGTTTTCATTTTTTTTTATATAAATATATATGGGTCGGTTGCCTTTTTCTCTTTCTCACTTTTCTCCCTTCTATACGACCAGGGTTGTCGGATTCAAAATATGCTTCGAAAAGAAAATCGTTTGCGCAAACTACTCTTAAAATCTTTTTAATGCTATATAATTTTTTTCATAAAAATTTAGTACCTAAATTCAAACATTTATGAAATCAAAAATAATATTTTCATTCGATTTAACATTGTTCGACTACGCGTAAGCTAAACAACATAATTACTCAAAAATATTTCATCTAACATAATAAAATGTTATGTACAAATTGAAATATGTCCACCTTATTTACGCACCATAAATTTTATTTCATCACATTTTACCTCACACACCCAAATTGTACTGTTTCGCTTGAGCACATTTACATTATTTTTCATCACTAATATACGTATGTATTTAATACTTTTTCCTCATAGTTTTATACTAACACTTTTTATTATTTTTGACTAAACAATTCACAGTTAAAATTATTTTATTCACCGAAAATATTCGTAATGTTTGTATGTGAAAAAATGATAATTTTACATAAATAATCTTATTGAAAATGATAAATAATCAACTTTCTTATAACATGATTTATTTTTTTGCATTTTTGAAAGTAAAATCATCATTGTATACATATATTTTTTTAATATAAAACAAATTGAATAGACAACTATGATTTTAAATTTTATTTAAAAGACTCTAGAATCTAAAAGGAATGAGTAAAAAATTTCAAATAATTTGATATGAATCAATCCATTTGAATTAATGATTTGTGTAAAATTATATGTTTCCTTTTATATTTCTTGAATTTAGAGCATATTTCAATCATTATTCTAAAAAACGAAAATTTCATATTATAAGAAAGTTGCTGTAATTGAAAAAATAATAACAATAATCACATACTCACACTGCGAACGAGCAAACTCACAGTCATAAAGAGAAAAACTGCATTTTCCCCGGCAATTTTCGATTTTAATTTCAACGGAAGAGCGTTTTTCAAACCGAACGATTATCCGCTCGCGAAAATCGGTCCGTTTCGCGATGTCAGAACAAAAATCCAATTACGAACTGATGATTACCTGTGGTCGTCGACCGTAATGGTAGGTTTCACGACGACGAGCACGCCAACCTCCTGAACGCCATGTGGCTTATCGCCATCACCTTCCTGTCGGTGGGCTTCGGCGACATTGTGCCTAATACGTACTGCGGACGAGGGATAGCCGTAAGCACCGGAATCATGGTGAGTACATTGATCCAATTTATAATTTGTCTATATGCTTCTATTTGCTCGTTTGTTTGATCGAATTGTCGGATTTGATGAGAATCGAATACATTGATCGGTCGAAATTGGAAAATTTTCGGATTGTAGGGAAGGGTGGGGCAAGTTGTTCCGATGTTGTTTCAATATTCAATTGTCGTTGTTATAGTAATTGAAATGGTTTTCAAAGTTGTGTTAATTATGCCTTTTATGTGATGTTATTATCTTTTTTCTTATAAAATTATTCCTTTCGGAACAACTTGCCCCTATACCGTTCACTTCCACCCTCTCTTACAATCGTTTTATATCACTAATTTGGGGGAAAAAAAATGTTTAAAGAATAAAAATGTGGCTCAATCAAGTCGAAAAGAGTGATCACTCATCATTTTTCTAACTATAAATTATTGCCTCACTCTTAACATCCTCAACTTTGAACCACGATAACTGGAAAATTATTTAAAACTATATTTTCATTCTTCGACATTATTTTACAATATGTATCTTAAAAATTGGTGACTCAAATCATGCGCATAGTCCTAGCAAAATTAATTGATTTGTAAGTTACATAATCAAGGTGTTAATGGCTCGTGGAAAAAAAGCATCGACTGTTAAAAGCTTTCGCTTTGAAAGCTCGCAAGTTTCTAGGGCACATCGCAATTGTCGCGACTTCGTGCGAACAACTAACTGCACGTAGTGGCAAAAGTCCATTTGCATGCGGAGATTCTCAAACCCATAAACTCGAATGGGGTTCGCGCTAATCGTCCGATTGCATAGTGTGTTGTTCGTTTCGTTCGACATTGTCGTTCAGCTGTAATCGGATACGCTCTGTGTACGTACGTATAACCTCGAAATGTGCATATCTCCGTGTGTGCACTCGCTTCGATATTTTCAACGTTTCGGGTCAAGAAAGCTGTAGCGTTTTCGGGTCACGTAGTGCAAACGTCAGTGTTTTGTATTTGGCGCCAATTCCATTTACTACGGATTGAATACTCTTTCTCTATCTTTGTCTCTCGACGTTCGTCTGCTGATAAACAAGCTTTTATCTTCTTTATTTTTCATAAAGTTTGCGTTATATGTTTTCAAAACATATTTTTGTGAAAGTCTACCATATCGAATATTTCATATTTTATATCGAATGTGAGTAAATGGTACATTTGTATTAGATTAGATCTCTTTCATAAGTACATTTTTCTAAAACTATTTTTCCGATCTGATAAACAATAGACATAACTCTGATACAAATAATAATAATCAAACGTATCTATACAAACTTCAGTACTTACAATGAATATGAATAACTCGGAAAAACAACAATCGACTGGTAATCTGAGCGGAAAATTCCGGAAAAGCGGCGTCGAAATTGAAATTTTTCCACGGAGCTGCGATCGAGTGAGGTCATCGTCAACGGCGAGCTTTCGCAAATTAAAGCTGCACACAGACAGAGATAATAATGAAAAGAGAAAAGAGTGGAAAAGCACATCTTCCGCCGACGTAAACTGCGATATTAAAAGGGAGAGGTCCTCGTCGCCTGTTTCACGGTTCGCGAATCGCGCGGTGCGGTGCGTTCGCTCCCTTCGGTGCGCCCTTTTGTCGGGCACATATATTTTTTTTGCTCTATATTTATTTTAAGATATTTAAAAAGTTCTTTAATGGGTTTTATAAATCTATGTTTGAAAATATTCGTTTTTTTGTTTTTAAATTGATTAATTCGTATTTGATTAAAAAATTTCTATATTATTTGAACAACAGTAGTTTTCCGAATTAATTTCAATTACAATCTTGTGTTTGCGAACATATTGTTTAGTCGATTTAATGAAAAATTGAAATTATTTTCATATTTACAATCAAATAATAATAAAAAATTGTAATTTTCAATATTTAAGTTGTTTTATTAATGTTTACGAGCTTATAATAAATAAATATGTGAACCATTTAACAAAATTAATATTAAAAATTCTTAAAACCATATTCATATAAAAACAATAATTTTCATATCTCATAATATTATCCTTCATGAAAAAAAAAACGATCCAAAAATCTTCCTTTTTTTCATACATTCGCATCTCTAAATATAAAAAGTTCCCACCACTTTCGGATCGTATACGCGTGCGTCTGTGTAATTTTTTCGCCTCGGCTCCTCCATTCCGCTTTCGTATTTTCTTACATAACTATACAGACACACACAGACATTTTTTTTTTATCTCCGTCGTCTCTTTATTCGTTTCCCTTTTTTTTCGTCGTCAGTTCGAAAGTGGCGAATCCTCGGCTCGGCGGAAGGAGACGAGAGCCCGGCTCCGTCGTCGTCCGACGCGAATTCCATTTTCGCATCTCGAGATAAACGCGTCCCCGAGTGACGATGGCGATGGCGATGGTGGTGATGGTGATGGTGATGGTGGTGGTCTGACGAAGAGCAGACGTACCATCGCATCTGCGGTGTCCTCGTTGTGCGGTGGAGGCTTTCGTTTTGCTCCGATGGACGTAAATGCTGGTGTGGATTTCGAAATCGAGGAATGTCCGAGTGAGCGAGTATGAATTGTGTCCTTGATTATGAAACTGGTATAAGTCCACTTTTCCTTTCTAAAATATACAATATACCAAATTCCGAACTTAGATGATCGACGTTTGCGATTCAGCTTTGCTTGAAAACTGTTAGAAAAACATTAACTCAGTTCATCGCTGAGGTCTAACAATAAAACTCAGTTTGTCTAGCTCTAACAGCTCTTTACTACACCGATATCGTAATTCTAAAACTGAATGTTTTTTATGTGGTATTTACATACAGCTGTTGCTATTCATGGTCCAGTTTTATTTCTCACTATGATGTTCATTCTAACTTTCTTTTTCATGTGAGAAAAATAGCTAGATGCAAATTTTAGAGCGAGAAATGAAATAGCAACACGAATAACTAGAGCTTTATACGAATTTATATTAATGTTTCGCATTAAAATTCGTTATACACACAGTTGAAAACTGTATTTTTTTTTCAATTTGTGTACTTACATCATTGTTATAATAACGAGTATAATTATATCGACGATGATGGACACTGCGTAAATTCACTGTAACTTACATATACTCTTAAACGAATATATTCGAGTGATAAGTTCATTACACTCAAAAAAATCTAGAAATTATCAAAAATGCAATAAAAACTACTTCAACTTTTCTAATAATTTTTATAACTCATCTTTATCACTTAAAACTACAAAGATTATGAGTCGCACGAAAACTCTGTATAATTATATTTCGTACGTTATATAGTGAATTTTCATTCTTATCTCACATCATGCATAAATTCATCGTTAATCAGCTCGCATCTCTTACGGCGTATCATGCCGAAACTTACATGTAAATCGGGCTCAATTTAAATTCAGGACGAGCACTCTCATAACTTATTCAATAATAGCAATTTGAAGACGCCGTTGAACGGGCGATTTCGCGTTTATAATTCGATTTACAAGAAGAATGAAAAAACGCACCGGGGCCTCCGTATGACCGCCGTGGGACAAACGGACAAGGGTCTCGGGCTATATTCGAAATGAAAAAAGAAAATAAGAACAGGGGAGGAAAAAATGAAGAAGAAACGCAGAAGGGATTCGTTCGCAATTTGTACTTCTTATGCAACGAGGCCGAGCGCGGGAACTTAAAGAGTCTTTTATAATTTAAAAAAATGCCTCTCTCGGTGAACATGAAAATCCGTAGCTGTATCGCGGAATAATAAATGACACACAATTCACCGGCGAGATAAGGGCTTTAAAGGAAGGCCCTATATAATTATGTCTGAGGCGAAAAAACCGGAACCGCCCAATACGCCTTTTTGACCGTCTCTTACCTTTAAATTCAAGAAAAATTCCTGTTTAATTATGAAATCCTTTTTTTTCGCATCCGGTTAATAATAATTTCGGTTTTATTAATTAAATAATGTTTTTCTTTAATTAAACTTGAACCCTTTTTTCATTTCGAATGGTAAAAAAAAAACGTTCGAAATAACAGTTTATGTTTGTTTCATAATCTGAAATGTAGTCCCTTTCGCATAACGCGGCTCGAAAATTGCTATTTACGTAAAATTTTCTGTTTCAATTGTGTTCGTTAAAAATCTCTCTACATAAAACGAAACGTTCACATGAACATATATGACATAATTAAATTTATCTAAACAACTCGAAAGCTCGCATCGAGCTCGGAGTTTTCACATTCAAAATATGTCGTTCCGAATTTTCCAACCGACTGCGAAAAAGCGAATTTCCACTGTAATGGATTTTATGCTTCTTTGACACTGTTTCATATTTCAATTCTTCTTATTGTGACGTCGTCGTTGTTTTTTTAACGCCTTTGTGAATAATTTTCTCAATATTTTTCACTATATCTGAAACTCCAGCATTGACTTGTTTTCTCGATTTTTCATCCGACTCAATTATTCAAATAAAATTCATTCAACTCTATCGCACTATCAACTCTAAAAATACAAATATTATTTCGCACGTTAAGTGATTTTCTCAATTAAATGCATTTAAACAAAGTTTTATAGAGCTACAGTGACGAATAACGAACGAAATTTCGCGATTACACTTCCGTAATTTTCTCTACAGTGCAAAATATCATATAATTATCTCGAAGAGGAAAATGTGACTTATTTTCGGCTCGGCTCATCGAAATTGTGTGACAAACTTCAACACTAGACTATAGTGAACTTCGTAACAACGGCAATTTCATGTATAATCCGCTAAGTGAAGAGTTATAATAGTGCAGTTACATGTCTGAGATTGTAACTGTAACGACGGCTTATAATAATACGAAGTTTGCTGATGTGATGCAATAGAATAGATATTCATCCTAGACTTACCACTTTCGATTAGATTCAGTTTATATATCTATTCACTAATGGAATTAATTTTAGACAGTTTTTAAATGATTTTTTTATAGATTTTTCATTAAATAGGAATGTGGCTTATTTTTTTATTTTAAATAATGAATAAGTAACGTTAACACGTTGATGAAAGCAGATAATTTCAAGAGACATCCACTTTTTTTTTAAGAAAAACTTTCGAAGTCATAAATTCTTAGAAATGGATTTCAAATGTTGCAGGAATTGACTTTAACTTTGAAGTAGGTAGATAGATAAGTGACTTTTTTCCCATGAAATAGCGTTGAATTCGACAGTAAACAATATGCAAAAATACCGGTAATGGTCACGAGTTGTTAATATTGCACATCACACCAACATTCGATATGATTTTACAAAAAGACCAAAATAAAATTTATTAAAAGTGTCCACAACTAATTCCAACAATTGTATATACACGGAAAAAAATCTTGTATACAATTGCCTTTTGACTTCCGAGGAACGATAGCGTTATTTAACATCGATTTTTTTCCCCTCTTTCGAAAGCCTTCGCCTACAGCCGCGAAAGCCTACACGATATCCTTTTATTTCGTTCGTCTGAATAATGATTGCAATTTGAATCGGCCGCTCGGCTATCTCCGGAAAAATAAAAATAACGGAAAATCTCGGGAAAACTTTCGGCCGAATTTCCCTCTCTACGACACCGAAACGAGAAAAACTTCGATTCGGTGAAACAAAGGAGGATTCGCCTCTGGCCCGAGGCTGAACCTCCTCCGGCATCCTTCCGCTGACGAATCCCTGACCTATTTGTTTCGGAAGGGAATTTTTCACGATTCGCGATTTCTATGTATACGGGTCGTTGCGGATTTTATCGTTCGTTCATACGCGTTAATATCGCCCGCTTCGTTTTATTAACGTCGGACACTGTTCGGATTTTATAACTGGGGGAGTAATAAAAAAATTGGTTCACATTTTGCGCTTTCGAAAGTGGCGCGTGTTCCACTTCTGATGTGGAACAGAGTCGAGCCTTTCAGAACTAAATGTGATTAATTCCAATTTTGAAAAAAAAAATTGATATCAATGCACTTGGTTTAATCATATTTTTTCTGTATAATCAAGATGAATACTATTGCATGAAAATTTTTTTTTGGCCACTGGATGAAATAAATCATTAAATTCAGAAGCAATTTTAATTACTTTTGTGCTCTGACGTAAATTAATCACATCTATAACTTATTATAAACAAAATTTGTATGTTTATCGTTTCTGAAACATGGAACGATGAAGGGAATTTCGAAAAACACACGAAATAAGTTTGATCGTTTTTATCGACTTCTTATTTTATGGAGTTAGTCTCGTTTAGCTCTTTGGCTCAATATAAGGTCGATAAAATATTGAGTGAAAATTTTATATTCAAATACATAGATAGATTTTATTGATGTGTATGTTTTTTATTAATCACTCCTTTGTAATATTCGAATTAGTTATTTCATAGAAATTCAAACGTGATTGCTTTATTTTTTGTTATAGCATTTCAAAATTATTATTGCTTCAACTTGTGTATATTTAATGTGTAAATATTTTTTTTGTTATCAAATTCGAGCCTTGTGCGATTTCGGCGCTTTTCTACGGTGAAAAACTCTCCGACGCTTTTAATTAGAATTGTCTTCGCGCTGCTGGCAGAGAGGCAACAAAGCTGGTTTAATTTAGCGTTTAACGTGTCATTAATTGTGTTTAATTACGTTCAGCGACGAATTTCTACACACAGTCTTTAATTTCGCTTTTCCTGCTCGGGTCGCGATCCACCTCTGAGCGCTTTCCTCGCATAATTGCAGCTCCCGGTTATTTCATACTGTCATTTATTTATTTATGACAGTATAATAAACAAATTTCGATTCCGCAATATTAACGGTATTGTATTTTTTATCATTTTCATTTATTTTTATTGTTTTTCCGTACGAATCGAATATAAATTTAGATAAATGTTTATTAGTGACTTATCATACTTTGTGAAAAAACAATAAGAACTTAATATATTTTATTAAAAATTATTTTTTTAATTATCTTTTATTCGTTGAGAAAACGCAATACACTCACATTAAAAAGCTCGATGAAAACCTTTATAAAATATTTTAATCCATCCCGCTTTCGATTCGATGAAAAAAATGATCATAATTCCACCCCCGTCATACGAAACGCTGTACAGACGCAAGAAACGTTTCGAAATTAAATTTCCCGCTTTGAATGTAAATCCCGAAGACATCAACACTTTCTGGCTACGACCATGACCCGAATACGAAAAGCCTTCAAACCCACATTTGTTTACACAAAATCGATCGACAGATCGATACTCTTCAATATTGAAGTTTAAAGCTAAAAACACACTACAGCTACCGGTCGATCGTGTAGATTACGCATTGAGGTTAATTCAAAAATCAATAACCAAAACCAAGATCTAGAGACAAACATACGCAAAAGTATTAAATAATAAATAGCTATATTTCAAGCCATCTCTCTTGCGTATATAGGTTTGCCTTTGTCTCTGAGTCTTCATTTCAATTTGATCACTGTAGTGTGAACTACATCTTTGAGAACGTTCACAAGACATGCAACCAAACTGAAACCAAAACCAACTGCAGAGACATAATTATATAAGCAGAAGACATGTCTATATACTCAACAAATATGGCTATACATCCATCTCTTTTGCGCTATAAAATTATGTATTTCTCTGTCTCTTGAGCTTGGTATTGGTTTTGGTCGCTTTAGTGTAAACTAGCTAGGCCTATGTGCGTTCTTCGGGGAATTAACGAATTTCCAACGTTCGAAAATCAGATTATACCGACAACAATCTCGATGCTTATTCGCACAGAATCCGGATCGTTTTCGCTGAAAGTTCCGAAACTTATTTCGGCTCTCATTGTGTTACGACTCATGTATAATTCATGCCGTGAGAATTTCGTTCGACTTGTAAATAAATGCGACGCTTTCGAAATGACGTAGAGGCAATCGCGACGCTCGATGAAGTTTTCGATTCGATTCGGAAAATGTTAAAGTTTCATATTTTATACCGACATGTTCGTGTGTAATGTGTTTTGTTCTGTTTTTCAGGGAGCTGGTTGTACGGCGCTCCTCGTCGCAGTCGTCTCCAGGAAATTAGAACTAACTAGAGCTGAAAAGCATGTACATAATTTCATGATGGACACACAGTTGACCAAAAGGGTGAGTTCGATGCTGTCTTTGATCTCATGTTGAAAGAAACGCATTTCATAATTGCTTCAGATTCGCAATATTAATTTAGTGGAAGTACTCATTATATTAAAAAAATCGACAGAAAGAATTTAAAATGTTTGTATAATCTATATCAAATGACTATATGCTGTTTTTTATTAAAATTTATGAATGGATGAACGTTTTTCGGGACATTGTTTTCTATTATTGTACGGTGTTTTGTATATTTTGAATCGAGCTTTCATAAATCTTGCGTAGTTTATGGGATCGGATGTACGAGAGCTCGTCTTAAAGAATCCACTAAGGGATATTAAAATGTCAGATGAAAAAAAATACATATACAAAAAGATCTATTCAAATTCGGCAGAAAGCGGACGAAATTCAATGCGCTAAGATTTTTAATGAAACATTTCCATTGTGAAAAACTCATCTTTGAAAATGACGTGTAAAATGAAAATAAATCATGAGAAAAAATATAATAAATGTACGTCTTACGCAAAATATTACATAATATTACGCATGAATAATTCGATTTCGATAATTCGACGCACATATTCGCAATCTTGGCCCATTCATAAGCTTGTTACGTTATTTTCAGCTGAAGAACGCCGCAGCCAACGTCCTCAGGGAAACGTGGCTTATATATAAACACACCAGGCTGGTGAAGAGGGTGAACCCTGGAAGGGTACGCACCCACCAGCGAAAGTTCCTCCTAGCAATATACGCGTAAGCAATTCTACTTACATACGTACATATCTAACATATTATACAATATTTATACTCACTAAATTTCTACTTAATGTATAATAATACGTATCACTTAAACCCGAACTTTCAATAGTTAGTTATTCGACTTGAATGTTTTATTTTTCCTGTAAACTTCGGACGTGTTAGCAATAAAAATTCTCTAAGAAAAACAACGTCAACTAACGCTTGAGTTGAGTAACAAACGATTGAAAGTTCGAGGTTTAATTAATTTCTGCAGATTTATCGTTATATCAAATGTATTTAGTATCAGCGTGAATTAAGTAGCATATTATCTGATGTTGCTTTTAAAATTTTTAAATAAAAATTAATGGAATCTTTTAAATCTCAATTCAAATGAATTATACACATACATGCATATTTTGATTTATAAATTTAAATAAAAGTATACAAATTTTTAAAACAGATAATTATAATTGTCATTTTTTCATATCAGATTCGAATTTAGAATCTTCCTCCCGTTGAGTAAAAGAATAAATAAGTAGAATAATGATTATAATGATAAGGATATTATGTAAGAACATAGTATGTATATATGCATAATATTATATTGCATTAAAATAAATCTACCTATATTTTCGGACGTGCTCGAGGAGCCGAAAATGTCGCGAGCCCCCAATTTGCAAATTGGATTCGTTCGATTTCGGAGAGAGAAAAAAGAATATTTCTCGAAATGTTTCAGGTTGAGAAAGGTGAAAATGGACCAGAGAAAACTCATGGACAACGCCAACACCATCACCGACATGGCGAAGGTAAGAACTCCTCATCGTTCGTAGCGTAGCATCCAATTTTAATACTCAAATTGCATAGCTTGCTTATAATAGAAAGCTTTGCATTTCATTATATACATATATTGCCCACACATATAATATCATCTCACGTAAAAATTTAATCGAATATTTATTCGCCACCTTCAAAGCTGTAAAAATATTTAGTAAGCATTCAATTATTTACGTAGTTACGTTTATACATGCATAGATTCGATAACGTTAGTAATAATCGTAAGGTATATTTCTGAATTCATATTGATCATTTTATTTTTGCTTACGAAAAAATGAGAAAAATAAATATTTATTTATTTTTGAGAGCCCTATATAGATAATATGTACATAAATATATTCATGTGTCACACATACAAAATCGAAAATTATTTTATTGTACTCGCTCTCATACTCTCATTTTTCCTTTGGGTTTAATATTTATATTGGCTTTCAATTAAATTGATTTAGATTGTATCAAAATTAGATTTTGAACTTCAATTGATCTTGAAAATTTTCAACAAATTTTATTGACTGATTTGTTGTTTTTTCTATATTGGATAAATTTTAGTTAATCAATTTTATTAATTCCAACCCATTTTTAGAAGTATTTTTTTTTTATTATTGCACATTTATACATTTAATATCACCATATCAGTTGAATTACATAATACATACATTTAAAGTAATGAGCATGAAAAGAGTACATTTTATCAGTATTATAGTAGAGAACACTTATTAATTCTTACTAGAAATATTTCAATTACTTCTTTTCCGCATCGATAAGACAACAGTTCGAATCAAAACAGAACCCCTTTCTTTTACAGACGCAGAATACTGTCTATGAAATAGTATCAGATATGAGTTCAAGACAGGATGCCGTAGATGAAAGACTTACTAGCCTAGAAGAAAAAATGGTTACTTTACAGGTAGGTAACTCAAATACAAATATTATAATATATTTGGAATATTAATTTGTAATAACATAATTATTTCACAGGAAAGACTAGAAGCTTTACCTGATTTAGTTGCAAGATCTCTACAACAACAACAAGAACGAGCTGAACAAAAGCGTCACTTTTTACATCCAGATACTGCTGCGCTAGCACCACCTGCCATATATCCCCCTACTGCCTCTCCCTTACCTTTACCACACTCTAGGTAAACTATTCTTTCATTCCTTATTCGATTTTCTGCATATATCTCATTCTGTATTGATAAATTAACACAGTATACTAGAGTATATTAGAATTTCAACAAAATAATTATTGTCCACAGCAGGAGTGTACCAGCTCCATCAACGTCCGTATATCAGTGGCCGTCCAGCTTAGTGCTGCCTCCTGTGGCATCCAGAACTCCACATCTGGTACCTGAAAGTGTGCCGCTGGGCAACATCAGACCAATGGCACCCATCTCTCTTCCCGAACATCGACCAAATCCACCTAGCTGAGTAGAGCCTTTACAGGTCAAGAGCGAGTTGCTATGTTAGAACACAAATCGCTCTATGACTTGCACTCTTATTAAATTTCACCGACACAAAAAACAGTGCTCATCGTTATAAGTGAAAGTGACATTCGGAAAAGTGCTAAAATGTAATTTGTGAAATATTTACAGTTTTGAAAATTATCGTTACAAATGAACATTCGAGACATACCTATATAGATTATTTATTCTGGGTTCCCCAATGATTGAATGAACTCGCAAAGTTTGTGTTATTATTTAAATAATTAAATACTTTTTATAAAATAATCTGTGATTGCATAGTAAATTATATAACCGCTTCGAAGAAGAGCCTTCAAATTGAAGATGCATTCTCTTTATAAAATATTTTATATTCTTCAATAAATTCATGTTGAACTTTTATTAATTATCGTAAATCATAAATACGAAAACATCAGGTAGAACTTTGATTAACGTGTATATGAATTAAATTTTCATTGAAAATCAACAAAATAATAGAAATACAATACTATTGGAACAGTGTTTGATGGTTAAAAATTTAATCAGTATTTAGAATAAAACCTGTTAATATAAAATTTATAAATAGTATTCCTTCGCCTAAATTTTCAAGCTTCAAATTGTATCAAACAATAAGATATTTTTTCAGTTTTAGAAAAAAAAATTGTTTTACCTGTAATATTTTCATTGTTTTTCAATTTTGGACATTTTATCGCAATCTATATATGTATTTGTGTAAATTCTTAATACATACATATACAGATTTTCATTGAAATAATTAACCTTTAAGAGATTTTTTTCATTTTCCACAAACAATTTCTAAAAACAAAGACTTTGTAAAATTCTATTATTATACATAACTTGCACAAAGTACGCTTATTTGCAAGAAACCAAAATTGACAAGACTAAAATTTATTTTTTACATTGTTTATTGATAAGAATATATAAAATTAGCAGTTCCGTAATTTTTCGTGACTCATACATTGATTGTCCTAATTTAAACCAGCATATCTTTGATATTACAATTCTTGTTTTGCTTTTATTATATTTTGAAAGTCACTTAAATCAGCCTATATAGAGAAATAATCATAAAAAATGCAGACATCAAAATCATTTCTTAATTGTAAAAGTTTTATACTGACCATTATTAATACAAAAATTGCTAATTAACTGATTATTTTAGTTATATTATGAAATATAATCAGAATATTTACATTTACTGGATATAACATAATATTACCTACCTACCTAAAATCTTAAATATTTGGTGATACTGGTTTATTAATATAATTTTTTATACATGTATAATCTACATTCATAAATGAAAATTTATCAGAACCGGATGTAAAATTGGCGAGAAATATAAACATAAAATACTCTCTTGAAATGTCAGTTTTAGAGAGATAATACAAGTACCATTTATAAAATTAATAACATGTTTTATAATATAAACCAATTTTTTGGTACTTTATATAAATAGCCTTTATCTAATGTTTCAAAATTTGAAGTATTGAATTGAGTGATTGATAGTGAGAAATGTAGAGTTGAAAAAAAATATTTACCTTCATATTGCAATTGTTGTTGAATTTTTTATTATAATAGAATTGAAAAGTTTATTGAAAATTCAGTAGAAAGCATTTAATGCATCGTTGATAAAGTTGAAACATTTTCTATGTTCAAATAGAAATTTATTTTCTCATTGCAACTAAATATTTTCCTAATTTGTAATTCAATTAATTAGGAAGCTATGTATTTAAATAGAAAAGTTATTACTTAAATATTTTATCTATCATAGTTATTCCTATTGAAAAATATTACTACATTATGATTTTCTTTAAATTGATCTTCTCCATAATTTCATTTCATTCACAATTTAAATCATATAAGTATATGCATATACATATTTATGTATATATGTAATTCATAAAGAAAACAATTATGGACATTATTTCAATTGATATTTTTACAGACAATTTTGTTGAAATATTTTTTTTTTTAAATAGCTCAACAATTTTCTTGTAATGATGTGTGCTTCTAAAATGTAAGTGCCTCGCCAAAGAATATTGAGAAGAGATAATTATTATTATTTGCTATAAAACATTATTTTATTCTTGTGAAAAAATTTCACAGTGATACATTTAATAATTCAACCATTATTAAAAATCCCAACACACATACTCTGGTATGTTTTTTTCATTTGTGTCATTATTTTTTAAAGCACTTCTGGAATAAATAAATTTTCAATTTCCTTTAAAGTAATATATTTTATTATTATAAAACTTAATACAAAATGAAATTGCAAAGCTTTAACTAATCGTAGTATTTATTATTATTTCAATTAAACTGAAACAAATCCAATTAGGAATACACAGAAATAGTTCTTATTTTATATTCATCAAAATGTTCATTCACCTCATTTTTATGTTTTTGAAAGAAGTTGGAAAAACAAATGACTTTTTTTTAATTTAAATAATGCATTTTTTCCTATTTATAATGAAATTATTAAAGTCAAATATTTTTCTTTTTTTTTCATATTAAATATTATCCATTTTGTAGTATAAATTTTAGATTGTTTACTAGAATGATTTTTAAATTCGAAACTTAGAAACAGTTATATAATATGTATTTCTTTATTATAGATATTTTTAGTTCTATTTAAAAGAAACTTTACTAAATCTTATTAAATACGAATGTATGGGTGTGTTTTGGTACATTTCTGTATGCATTTTTAATACAGGGTGATTATATTAAAATTTAAAGGCCTTCAAAATGTATGTAACTCATTAAAATCAAGGACCATTAAATGAATATCTGTACATAAACTGTATAAACCTTTATTTAGGTGTTAATTATTCACGTTATTTGAACATTAGTATTAAATTTAAAAGGTAACGCATTTTATTTAATATATTTATACATTTTTAATTTATTCTTATTTGCTTAAAAGCATTGTGTCAGTCATCAAATTTTCAATTATACTTTGTTTCTTATTAGAAAATGATATTATATTTTATCAAAAATAACATGTGACACCAATTTTAGACATAAGATTTCTTGTTAAAATAAAATATATAATATATTGCTTGTGAATTCAAATTTTCGCAAACTCAAACTTGTTATTTTTATTTATGAAAAATCAATCCGTTGAAAATATCAGCGCACATCTGGTTAGAATAAAACTATAAGATTTGTATACTATATATATCGACAATTTGATGAAATAATTTCAAAATTAAATTAAAAAAAAAAAAACAAAATCTAAAGAAACAACAACTTGATAAAATGTGAAAGTATTATAAATTGTAACATGATATCCGATCTTTTCGAATAGTATTCAGCTCATTAAGTAGCAATGCCAAATATCTCAGTAACAATGAGATAAAAAATACAATTTATATGATTTATTTTAAATATGCTTATATTTTACATCTGTAATTGTACATTATAATTAATTTCTTGACACTTTCATTACCAAAGACGCAAATGCGTCCTCACAATCAGATACCATCGAATTGGACTTAAATAAACAAACGATAATGACAATTAAGTTCATTTTGAAATTGCAAAAAAACATTCGTACATATGACCGGAAATCTATATGAATATGAATATGTATGTTGAATGTAAAACACAAACATCTACACATGTATATGATATGATATGTATAAGCTGGTGAGTGCGTTAAATATGTATAATGTTTATCAGAAATCACTCGATTTTAATTGATGAGCTCCTTATACAGCTCTAAAAATAATTGCTTTCTCAACCAATTTGATAGTTAGGGTAGAGGGGGAAAGCAGAAAGATAAGCTGAAGGAAGCAAAGCTCAATTTGTCGATTCAATTGATCTCCCGATATTTACCAAAAAATACCAGTGTTATGATCAACAAATACACTCTCACATAGTCAAATTACTACTATTATTTTGTTAGAAGATAACAGAAAAATTATGTGTAAAGAAACTGTCAACCTCTTATAAATACAATACTATATGTAAATGAAGCATTTATGTTTTTGTTTATTTTTTACAAATTTTGTTGAATATGTATGAAATTTTTACTGTTAATAATCTGTTGAATATTCAAAGATTCTATTATGTTTTAGTAGAACTAGAATATATTCATTGCATTGATAAGAATATCAATAATTAAATTGAATACGAATAATCTTATTTCAAAAATCTTACATGCAACAGAATTTAGATTTCGTTTTTTCAATACACATGATAATAAATATGATATTTGAAAAGCATTTTGTTCTGTTTTCTTTCATCACATAAAAATATTTACAAGCCACCACTACATTGATGGGAAACCAATAATACTTTCCAGATATTATAATTCATGTCTTACAAATAATAGTTGTAAGTAATGACCAAATATGTAGTTATTATATGTAAAAAATGGAGATGGGGAACCTGTACTACATGAGTTTCTTGACAAAAAGTCTATCATTACGGATGACAAACTAGTAATGTTTAAATTTTACAAAATATTAGTTACTACTATCAAATAAAGCTTTTCACTAAAAATAAAAATTTTATTTGTATACATATGTGTACATTTGAGTTATTTTTCTTATCCATAACTATTAGATTTTCCGATTGATTGTGATTTTTTTTATTTGATTTAACACTTGTGGGAAAAAGGTTCACCATTCCAAGAAAAGAACATCATAGGATAAATGCAAAAATTTGTTGAAGTCATAGGTTTTAAATATATCCATTAAATATTATGTAAATATTACATGAATATGAGAAGACCACTAATTTTCAATATAGATATATATTGTATGATACATATGTATTTGATATCTACATTTACCAGTGTGAAAAGCAGATTCTATTTCTTATCTTGTAATCGGATCATACTATATATTACTTGTAAAACATCTCAAAGTATTAATCAGTAGAACATGTTTTGTATCCAAAATCCATTTTGTTATGGTATTGAAATAGGCCAATACATATGTATGTATGTATTTATTAGTCACATTTGAAAATTAGTTCTTAATTTTTGAAAATGTTAAAATAGCATAATTTTTAATTTATACAAATCAATATTCAAAACAAAACAGCGCATTAAATATGTAATACAATGGTACCTACTTGTCGGCTTACTGTAATCTTTTCAAATGCCTACTGCAATACATACCCGCATCCGACAGATTTGAATATTATATTTATCAAATGCATTAATCTCTCTAATTCCTGCTAATTACTTCTTTATTCTTAGTTTAAAATTTTAAACTGAATATCTTTTTTTAACTATTTGAATTCTCAATTATACTACAGATCAATATGATTATTGTGAGGAAATAAATGAGAAACTTTTTTTTATTAAAATACTTTATTTTTTCATTCTTTATTCTCTAAAAATAAAAGAATTTGTTTCAATAATTTCCTTATTAAAAATTATTTCATATACTAATAAAATTACAATAAAATTTTGTCATGAGTCATGTTACATAAAATTCGAATTATGTACAATGTTGGAAATCATAAAAAATATACATGAACATGAAATACTTTTAACATTCGAAAAGCGTAAAAATCAAGACATCAATTGAAAAATCTTTCAATTACAGCAATTGCTGCCATGAACATTTATTCATTCATTATTATTAATATGAAGAAGAAAACATTGATTCATAATTGATATTAAATAAATTTTCAATTGAAAAATATATATAATATTGTCAAAAAACGTGGAGACATCAAAACAAAATAAAACATTTAAAATCAAAGATATTACAAAGAAAAAAGCTATCTTCAAAATAACTTGAAAATTGATTTCAGACATACAAAATTCAATCAATAATTAGATGAATAAATACATTGGGTACATTTTATAAATATTGTATAAGCTAATGTCATTTTCTTACTTTAAAAAAATAAACATGAATTTTTAGAGATCCAAAATAAAATATAATGTGTAAAAAGGCACAAAAACAACCTTAAAATAAAAATTAAATATTTACAATATTTACAGTTTAATACATAAATAGGAAGCACAAATATCTAATAAAATAATTATCAATATATAATTAAAGTATATGAAATATCGCCTTGTGGAAATTTTATTACATCTATATTTTTATCGGACATATGATATAGGCATGCTTTCATTAAGTTTTTTTGAGATTGTTGATTGTATACATCATTAAAAAATACTTGAGACAGTTATTATCTGTCGTTCCAGGAAATATCTTCTTCTTAATTATCTAATATTCAAATAATATAAGGAATATTTGAATTGAAAGTTTTCAACAAAAATGTTCTAAAATCCATTTAAAAATTTTCTATGGAAAATCTAATTGAAGATATCTCTAAAAATTCATTTTATATTTTGATACATATAAATAATAAATAACAATTGCTATTGGAAAATCACTGCTAAATAATCTATTCAATCAAAAAAAGTCATCTTCAGAAAGTGAATATTCTCCTGGATCGATATTCTGAAATTCTGCACTTACAAATTAATAAATATATACAATTTTTCCAAAACAGATAAATACAAAATAAGATTATGATTGGTCTATAAAATAAAATGCATTTTGTAAACTGCTTATTTACAATTAAATTCATTCAAATATATACAAAAGTATATACACATTAACTGAGACCATATTTTATAACATATGTTAATTACTTTTCAAATTAACAAAGTGATTTACAGTACATTTGTAATTTAAAGAATGTAATATATATTTCAAGAGAAATTCAATGTTATTAGGAAACTTTATAAGTTTTTTGCAGTCTTGTTTAATTAAATTAAGTTACGCTGACTTGTCAAACTAAATATAGACAGTTTGCATCACAGTAAAGTTAAAAAAAATCACTAGGCATGTTTACACTTTTCTTGAAAGTTCGAAAATTGGATACCAAAAACGAATATCATATTTAAATATATGCATTTTAAGTTCTGAAATAATTTGATAAAAGTGTAAATTATGAATATCTGCAACTAGCATTTGTAACTTTTAATGAAACATTTTAGCGACTTTTCGTACAATTCAAAAATATTATATTTAAATGCATCATAATTTTACACTATGTCATGTGGTATAATCACATTATAAACAAAACAAACACCTCAAATGATTCTTGGTCCTTACTATACATACTATAAATATAACATTTTTATCACAAGAGCTCATTAATCGAAATAGGAGTATTTTATTGCAAAATCATTACAAAGGCACTTTTAAAATTAAAGCTTACTGTCAAATGTATATAGCTTCTGTGGCACCTTTATTTGTCTGATGTAAGTCCGTTGGTGAAGTGTGCTCCGACCAGTCTGAATGAGGACTTGTCAAAGATGTTTGAGGACTTGGAGAATTCCAATGTTCTGAAGATTCTGGTGATGGTGTTGGGAATGCATCTGTCATAGACCAAGCACAATGTCCTGAAAAAATAGATAAAACATTCAGAAATTCTCCCAAAATATCATATTATTTACACTGATGAAAAAAATACTAACCAGGCATATTTGTCATAGGTAGATTACCTGACAAATGCTGTCCGGTAAGAGATTGAGATCCATTTTGCCCCAAACTTGCAATACCCATTTGTTGCATATTAAATTGCATATTTTGACCAACACCTGAAAATATGATATGATTACATATTGAATAAATTCAATCCACATTGAAATAACCAAAAATTGAAATCTCACCTAGCATCCCTGTTAATTGAGAATGATAGGGATGTGCACCAGGTATCGTTGGAGGTAAAGGTGGGGCTGCTGGCATGCGTTGTTGAGCAGCCAACATAGCGTGTTGAGCAGCTGCCATACGTGCAGGGCTCGCAGGCAAAGATGGACGTGATTTACCTGGAGATGGTGATCCTGTAACAAAAAAATTCTCTTTAGTATGAAATTTGAAGCATTGAAATATTTTAAAAAATGATCTATTTCTTAAATTTTCAAAATACAAAATATTTTCTTTGAGTACAAAATTTTTACCTATATATGTTTGAGGTGAATTTGTATGATTTGAGTGAGTTGGTGAATGATTAGAATATGGTGGTGAAAGAGTAGTTGGAGGAATATTTCGTGTACTACCACCATACACTTCTAAGCTCAAACTATGCATCGATTGACCAGTCTGAAAAAATAATCAATATTTTTACAAGGCAAAATTTTAATTTATGGGTAAAATATAATGGTGAAACTGAAAATGTTCTAATTTACCTTTAAACACTCGTCATAACTCACTGGCTGTTGCTTATTACTCATCAGACTGATTTGATCTAAATGAGCCATTTGATGTAATCGAGATATACCATTAGAATATAATGAAGTTGTATCATATGGACTAGGCATATCCTGAAAAAAAAAAATATTTGAGAAAATCTCCAAATAATTGTCAAACACGCTTCAGAATGTGTTATACTTACAGGCATTGTATTCAATGGTGATTCAACTGGACTAAGATTGGAACTCAGTGGCTCCATATTTTGTGACACTTCTTGGTTATTGTTTTTCTTATTTTTCTTTACACTTGGTTTCCTGCGATGAAAAAGAATGTCTTAAAATTTTGCTCTAATAATAAGTATTTTTAGATTAAAAACTCTTATTACCTTCTGACTGATTGGTGTTGTAATGAAGATTCTATAATCAACCCGTCTACAGGACTATTAGGTGAAGCTTTATTATTTCGTTGTTTTTTAGATTTACTTTGTTTACTTCCACTTATAGAATTAGCACCTATCACAGTAGGAGGGGATATTAGTTGATGATGATTTGGAGATGCTGAAAAATCATCTGTTAATACGGTTTCACAATATCAAAAGATGAGATCGTAACAAAAATTCACACTTACTCAGTAATATGTGATGATGATTGTGTGGATGTGGTGGAGCTCTAGGAGCATGTTCATCCAACAAACGAACAATATCATCATGAACTCTTTCTGCAGCTACATCTCTAGGTAACCGTTCCATATGATCTGTAATTTCTCTATTAGCATGTGCATCAAGAAGTGCACGACAAGCACCGTAACTGCCTTCACGAGCCGCCAAAAACAATGGTGTCTCATCCTGAACAATAAATATGTCATTTTTAAGCAATGACTTGTAATTTTAAAAATAAAACAAACTACTAAAATAAAACAATTCTAATCCGAAAGTACCTTGTCATCCTGAGCATCACGATTTGCTCCATGAACAAGAAGAATATTTACAGCATCTACATTATTGACAGCTGCTGCCCAATGCAAAGCTGTTTTTCCACTATTATCTGCCAAATTAATGTCAGCATCTGCATTAATTAAATCTTCTACCATTCCTTCAATAGCCAATCTGTAAATAACAAAAGATAACAAAATAAAAAAGATTTGAAATACAAAAAATAATTAGCAAATAAATAAGAATGATAATTTCAATACCTTGCTGCTAATATAAGAGGTGTAGTACCATCATGCATTCTCGCATTGAGATTTGTAGCACGATTTCGTAATAAAATTTGAAAAACTCCAACAGCATCTGCAGCAACAGCGGCATGTAAAGGAGTCCTACCAGTGTTATCTTGAGAGTTAGCTTCTGCTCCAGCATCTAACAATCTTTTAGCAGCATCGGATCTCGCATATCTAATAGTGAATTGATTGATACATATTACTCGAAAATTCATTTAAAAATTAATGATGAATTTGAAAATAGGTATATAAAATTACACTACCTTGCTGCTAAATGCAAACTTGTTTCTCCGGTTTTATCCATGGCTGCATTTAATTGAGCACCTTGAGCTACCAAATCCTGAATCACATGTGCAGTCTGTTCATCTTCAGCATCAGAAGATCCAGCATCTAATCCTACAGCAGTACCACCACCCCTCACAGCAGCCACCATCAATGGAGTCATACCACAAGGACCACGTGCATCAATATCTACACAACCATCATGCTGAAAAATAATAGAAATAATAATTTTCAAAGGGGTCCTATACATCAAAATTAAATTAGGTTCAATTTTTAATTCATAATAATCTTACAATTGTAGGTGGTGTCATCATACTAGGTGGAACCCTAAGATCAGCTGCATCCAAGTGTTGTTGTGTCCACATTCGTGGAGCAGTACCAACAGGTTCTTCATATTCAGTAACTGCAGTATGATCAGAGGCATAACCTCCACTAGATTCTCCAGCTGCCCCTCGTGCTCTTTTAGCACGAGGTCCTGCATTACCATCTTCTTCATCATCGGACCACTGTCTATGATCTAAAATATATTGAATCTTGAAAATACTGAATCTGAAGATATTTGATAAGTATTGAGAAATAAAAAAAATGCTTACTAATATCACGTCCACCATTCACATCGACATCCATACAGTTAATCGAAGAATTTTTATTCAAATTTCTCATTTCTTGTCCATCTGGACCTCTTCTACGAGAATGCCTTCGTGTACCAGAATTTGTTCGCAAAAATCCTTCTGGAAACCATGTAATACCTGCAGCCCTTTTTCTATTTACCATAACAACTCCAACCAACATTGTTAATATCACGACACTTATTACTCCAAAAGCGAAATAAAATTTCACCGGGTCGTCTGGTAAAACAAAAGGGGGTGACACAACTCCTTCTACTTGATATATAGGAAAATCTTGAGAAAGCGAATGACTAGCTGCTGTTGCTCCCAAAAACTTTGCAGCTTCACTTGCCGTAGGGAAACATTCTGCTCCTTCATCAATTATACATTTTCTATTATCAATTTCAAAATATGCAATAACTCCAGATTGTCCATATTGCTCAGTCATTACTATATTATATTTTTTACCGAAAAATGTGTCTGGAATTCCCATAGAAGTGGTGCCTTTCCATGGATATATCATATTGTTACCCATATCATCTTGTTTAACCCGTAATGTAGTTCGTAAATGATGACCAATATCTCGCAAAAAAGCAACAAGTCTATCTTGGAAAATTTTCATATCCATCAATACTACAATTGAAATTACACCATCAGCTAAACTTGGTGGTTGTGTTTCACAATCTAAGCCATCCCAATTACATTCTGCATTATTGCATCCATAGTCGCAGTGTCCATTAGCATAATGTTTTTGACAATAAGCATCATATATAGGATTACATCGCTGCAATGATTTTTCACAATCTCTACCATCAAAAAGACATTGAGGGTTATTGCATTCTTCATTACACTTTTTATCCATGAAAACATCCCAACATCTAATGGACGCTGTGCAATTTCTCCAAGGATTAATTCCTAAAGAGCAATCATTACCATCGAAATTGCATGCGTATGTATTACATTCTTCATCACAATGATTATTTCCTTGTTTTTCTCTGCATCTTCGTTCAATACATAAAGCTCTTTGATTTTCTAAATCGGTTTCATAAATGTCATCCATTAAAGTGATTTGTGACCCACCACCACTAACAGGTCTACCATAACCACCTTTGAATTGAGGATCATATACATCACAACTTTTACCACTCCAAGAAGGAGGACAATAACATAAGTAATCTCCGAACTTGTCTGTACACTTAGCTTCACGTCGATTGCAAGGATTTGATAAGCATTCATTGAACGAATCTATATCACAAAAAGAGCCAGATATACCTCTTGGACAATCACAAATATAGCCACCAGCATCAGATATTCTACAGGTTCCACCATTCAAACAAGGATTTGAGTCACAATCGTGTCCAGAAAATTCACATTTTTTCCCATAGTAGCCATCCATACACAAACAATGATGTCCTGCTTGCATTGTGGAACAAACTCCTCCATTTAGACAAGGTGATTTTGCACAAAAATCGACTTTTACTTCACAATGTCGACCCATATGTCCTGCTTTACAACTACAGTGAAAATCATTAATAAGTTGAACACAATCCAATGTTCCAGGGTTTGAGCAGGGATTTGATAAGCACTCATTTATGTCTCCTTCACATCTCGGTCCCACAAATCCTGGAAGACATCTACAAGCAAATCCTCCAACTTTATCAATACAAGTTCCATTGTTGTGACATGAGTCTGATAGACAATCATTTGCATTAACTTCACATATTATGCCTAAAGTTCCGGGAGGACACGAACAAGTAAAAGAATCAATGGCATCATGACAAGTTCCTCCATTTTGACAAGGATTTGGTTGACAGTCATCAACGTTTAATTCACAATTTTGCCCTTGAAAACCTTTTGCACATTGACATTGATACGATCCTATCAAATCTTTACACTCAGCATCGTTTTGACAGGGTGAAGAGTCACATTCGTTAATTTCTTTTTGACAATAAGAGCCCATATATCCATCCAAACAATGGCATCTGTGTGAATTACCAATATTTTCACAAGTGCCATTATTACACAATTCTTTCAATTTAACTCCTAGAAAATCATTAAACTCTTTTAGATACACGAGACTATAAATAAACATAAAAAAATATATATGTATTACCTTTGCGTATCGCAGCATCGTTGCAAGAAACCATTTCAACATCACATAATTTTCCTGACCAGCCAGGTGCACAAGTACAATGAAACAGATGACCCGATTGAACACAAGTTGCACCATTTTCACAAGGATTACCTTCACACCTTGAATATAAGAAGAAAAATATTAATATTAAAAGATGCATAATCTACAAATAATGTGAGCCAAGTAAAATTTAAATCTTAAACAATTACTCACCAATTCACAAATGATTCACAGTTTTTACCAGTGTAACCATGTTGACAATGACAAGAATAGTGTTCAATATGATCGTGACAAGTACCACCATTCCAACATGGACTACTGTCGCACTTACTGATTCTTACTTGGCAATTCGAACCAGTGAAACTAAAAATTTATAAACAAATTGAAATAACAGTGAAATCATGATGGGTACAATTCAATAAAATTGATATGCTCACCCAGAAAGACAAGAGCAATTGTATGAATTAATTCCATCGATACAGGTTCCACCATTCATGCAGCTTGATTCGGTACAATCTTCATCATTAGTTTGACAATTTATTCCAGAAAATCCCAACGGACATGTGCATGTATATGAATTGACATACTGAAACATAATTTATGAAATTAATATCAGATCAAAATTGAAAATAAAAACCGAATCATCATAAGAAATTATTACCTGATTGCAAGTAGCATGATTATGACAAGGCATGGATGAACATTCATCAATGTCAATTTCACAATGTTTGCCATCAAATCCATCAACACACAAACAAGTGTAATCACCAATTCCATCCAAGCATGTACCACCATTTTGACAAGGAACTGAAAATATTTTTCCAATTTAATGTATGGGTATGCTATTTCAACGATATTAACAATAAACAACAAAGAACAAAAAAATATATATAAATTGTATTTAAAATGGATATAAAAACTTACAACTTGCACAATCATCTGTGTTTATGGCACAATCTTTTCCTTCGTAGCCCTTGGCACAAACACAATGATATCCTCCAGGAGTGTTCATACATCTAGCACCATTACGACAAGGTGCTCCTGCAGCACATTCATCAACATCTCGATCACATAATCTACCAGTGTACCCACTTGGACAAGCACAAGAAAACTCAGCATATGACTGGCTTGGTGAACAATGCGCCCCATTGCGACAACTATAAAAAGTGAAAAATGTTAGAAATTTTTGATGTAAAAATAGAAAAAGTATTAAATTGATATTAAGAATATTACTTGTTTGGCATGCAAGGATCTAATTTCACTTCACAATTTCTGCCAGTGAAAGGTAAATTACAAACACAGCTATAATTATTGACCAGATCTATACAAGAACCACCATATAAACATGGATTTTTAACACAATCATCTACGTTTGTTTCACAGTTAATCCCTGTTGATAAAAATAATATTATTGAAGTAAATATAAATAATAATAATTCATCATAGGTTATAAAAAAATACCAGAATATCCTGATATGCATTCACATTTATATGCATTTAATTTGTCAATACATGTTCCTCCGTGCTGACACGGATTCGAGCCACATTCATCAATATTTACCTCACAGCGTTTTCCTATAAAACAAAATTGATTATTAAAAATATTCCACAGCAATATTCTTTGTTTTTCCAAAATTTCTACCTCCATATCCAGGTAAACAATGACAAATAAATTGATTGACTCCATCTTCACAAGTTCCGCCATTCAAGCAAGGATTTGATGCACACTCATTAACATCAGATAAACATCTATAAAATTAACAGAAAGATGTAAACACCCAATTGTAATAATGTATCATGAAATGGATAATTACTTCAAATTTTAACAAACCTAGCATCATAATATCCACGTGGACAATCACATTGAAAACCATTAACACGATCAACACAAATACCACCATTAGCACAAGGATTTGATAAACATTCATTGATATTGATCTCACAATGTGTTCCAGTGAATCCAGCAATACAAGAACAAGTGTATCTATGAAAGAAATGTATACCATAAATAATCTCATACACACATGAAAGAATATCTTAAATTGATCAAAAATCACAAAAAGGAATGTAAAAAAAGATCTACAGAATTATGTTCAACTTACACTGTGTAATCGCTGCATGAAAAGAAAAGAAAAGAAGAATTGAAAAAAAGAAGTGATTTACGAGAAAAAACATTTTCAAAAGTGATAATTAAAAACGTAGGTAAATAATATCAAAAATACTAACTTATTTATTCCATCTATGCAACGGGCACCATTTCGACAAGGATTTGAGTAGCATTCATTGACATTATTTTCACAATTGATACCAGAAGTACCAGGTCTACATCTGCATTGATAACCATCTATTAGATCTTCACAATGTCCTGAAAATTAACAAGTAAACAAATCAAATCTCTCATTTCAGAAAACATATTATCTGATTTATATTAAAATAAAGAAGATAAAAACCTCCATATTGACATGGATTAGATTCACATTCATTTATTTGAGATTGACAAAGACGGCCAGTATAACCAGCATGACAATTACAAGTGAAGCTATTTTGACCATCAATACAGTCTCCTCTGTGACATGGAGAGGACTGGCAATCGTTGATATTCGTTTCACAGGACATTCCTAAAATAATATTAAAAACATTAAAACCATGATAGCAAAATATATAAAAACCATTTTAATAAAATGGAACCTGTATATCCCAATGGACATTCACAAGTGTATCCAGCAATTGAATCATGGCACATTCCGCCATTTTTACAAGGATTCGATACACAGTCATCAATATTTACTTGACATCTAGTACCAGTAAATCTATAAATATAATTGAAATTAATCATCATACTGAAGAATTATTACAATAAATGGATCCAAATAAACTTACCCTATTGAACAAACACAACTAAATGCATTTATAAGATCTTTACATACTCCACCATTTAGACATGGATTATTTTCACATTCATCAATATCTTTTTCACACTGAATACCAGCATATCCTGAAAATAAGTTTTATTGATTATAAAAAACTGATTTTTAAAATAAAAACTTCAAAGAAATCTTTCAAACCTGGCATGCAGACACATCTAAAAGTACCAGGATCATCTAGGCAGCTACCTTCATTTTGGCAAGGATGACTTTCACACTCATTTACATTTGTTTCACAACGTGGACCGGTGAATCCTTGAGTACAATTACATGCAAATGATCCGGGTGTGTTGACACATATGCCATCATGCTCACAAGGAGAACCTGAGAAAAAAAAATTGTAACTTATGGAATAACAACATAACACTAAATTACAATGTGACATACCTTGTTCACATTCATTGATGTCTTCTGAACAATCTACCCCTTTATAACCACTAGCACAAGAACAAGTGTATGATCCATTAATTGGACTTGTATCACAAAGTGCATCTTTATGGCAAGGGTTTGAAGTGCAAGCATCGTCTAAATGGCACAATAAGCCTAGTGAAATAGAAAAAAACAATATTAGAGTACTCCGAAAATATGAAATGAGAAATATTTTTTTATTAAATGACTCACCTGTCTTTCCAGGAGTGCAATGACAGTAAAAAGATCCAACCCTATCAATACAGGTGGCACCATTAAAACAAGCAGTGTCAGCACAATCATCGATATTGATAGAACAATCTGGTCCAGTCCATCCATTCACACAAATGCAAGAAAATCCACCCAGAGTATTAGTACATGTTGCACCATTTTGGCATACAGATGGTCTGAAACGATGTATTAAAAATATGAAAAAAACTGCATTCAACAAAAGATTGAATATAAAGGATAAAATGCAAATAAAACCTGAGAGAACATTCATCAACATCGTTTTGACACAAATCTCCGGTGAATGCAGGTGGACAGTTGCAAGTATAATTGTTGATCAAATCGACACAAGTGGCACCGTTTTGACACAAATTGACTGGACAATCGTCGATGTTTTCTTCACAATTTTGACCTCTAAATCCTGAATTCGAAAAGAAAAAAACAAGACGTGTCAAGTTCGCTGAGAGAAAAAAACGAATTCAAAACATATCTATACAAAAATCGGTCGATTGATTTCATTCGGTACATTTCGCATATCTCCATAGTCGGAAAAGTGGTCGAAGACAAGTAATAAGTGAGTGCGGTCGGTCGAGCAAACGTGAGAAAGCATTGTTAGTAGACGGTCACACCGCTCCACCCAATGGCCCAGGAGTTCTCAACTCAAAATTTTCATCACATGAACATGAGTATGTGGCGCGGATCTTTTCGATAAGCGAACAATTATTAAAATTATTATTTGAAGCCGGCTACGCGATCGAACCGAAGCGACTTTTCCCACAGACGCGCGCCTTACACACAATTCTCATAGAACTTTTTTTTTCTATTTTTCCGACAACACAATTGTCGAAAACGTAATTTATGCATAAAATATGGTAACAGAAGACGATGATTCGTGTGCTCCGCCTACGAAACGCGCAAAAACAGTCCAAATAATGAATCGTTTTTTGAAAAGAACCGCTAACCGAAACGTCCAGATTGCACATCAAAACATCACTTCATCCCAAAAAATATTGATTGCGCAAATATATAGTGTAAACGTTTTTCTTTTCAAACTAGATTCCAACTAGACATTATTACCTTTCTGGCTCTTCAATGCGAGCACTAACAGCAAGAAAGGCAATACATTTCCAGTTACACATATGATGAGCGTTCCCCTTGCACAATATATTAGACTGTAAATAAGAATTGCACATTTAAACGTGAGACCAAACATGAAAAGTGATTAATTGAACGAATATAGAGTACAGTCGTATCAATGCTTTGTCGTTTTGAATATTGAATCAATAAAAGAAATGGTACTTTCACTTGGTAACCCCTGAAAGTTGTCTGGCGGTCCAGCGCGTGTCTCCGCGCCCTGAGAACCTCTCATGACGGAAGGGCGCGCCTCCGGCTAAACACGACAACACCAACCAACCAACCAACAAACCGATCGGCCGACCAACGAAGGAAACCATCTTATCGAACTTTACCTTCTACCATATTCACCCTGAACGAGAGAAACAGGATCGCATCCGACGCGTTCCCGCTAAATAAATATGAAAACAAAACCTTCGAAGAGGCCACGCACTTTACTCGACCGAATATGAGAAGTACAAACACGAATGTCAAAAGACTCCCACAAAATAACACATTATCTAATCAATTAAGACTCACCTTCGGGACACGTGCACTCGTAATTGAAAGAGTTCACGAGATGACAAGTACCGCCATTGCGACAAGGAGATGGATCGCAGGGTACGTAGTTGTTTTCGCAATGGCGTCCGGTGAATCCTTCGTTGCACACGCACCTGAAACATTCGAGGACACGTTAAATAAGTTCATCTTGGAATGTCGTATGGGTGGTACTTTTGTGAAACTCACGAATAGCTTCCGTGGGTGTTGTAGCATTTCCCTTGTTTACACGGTTCCATATTGCATTCGACGACATCTTCGACGCACTGTCGTCCAGTGAAACCGGCAGCGCACTCGCACGTGTAACTGTCTTCGGTTGAAGAACACTTCGCTCCATTGCGACAAGGTTGAGACGCGCAATGGTCTTGAGATTCGCATTGTTTACCTGAATTATTAAATTCGAATGTGAATTGACAGCCGAAACATACGATTTCGTAACGAATCGATACATACCGGTGAAACCAGTGGCACATGTGCAATAGTACTCTTGTAAACTTTTGAGCACACAAGTGCCTCCGTTGTGACACGGTTCTGAATCACAGTCGTTCTCTTCTTTGATTTCGCACAACGAAGCACTGTATCCTATCGGACATACGCATTCGAAAGCCGGCGGCAAAGCCGATTCCAAAACGCGGCAAGAGCCTCCATTTTGGCATCGAGGTCCAGGTCCAGTGTAGCACGGGTTCATGTGCTGACAGTACTCCCCGACGAACTTGGCGGTACAACTTGAAACAAAATAAAATCATTTAATTTCAATAGACACTTTCGTGAATGCACAACGAAACGTATTTCTTTAGAAAAATATGTATTGGGTATTGTGAAAATAAAAGCACAGACGATGTTTACGAAACGCATTTTTCCGTTTGAACGTTAAATATAAACTAAATATTTACAAGATAAATTGGAGGGAAAAAAAAGTTTCTGGGGTTTGGGTAAATAAGTCCTCACGGGACAAAACAAAATGAAAAGAGTAAAAACATTTTGTGAGAAATTCGGCCTGCAGAAGCACCGTGAAATAAGGTGTTATAAAATAAGGTCGGATTGAGTGATCGTGACTGGAGAAGAGCTGCTTCAGAAGCTATTTCACTGGTCAACATCAGGTCACGCTTAAAAATTCTATTATCCAGCATTACCACGCTCCGCAGCCGCTGCCTATGTAAATATATGTAATTGAACAAGTATCATCACGCTTTTAAGTGAAGAAAGGATAATTTATCTTAATACCTTGACGAAATCTGTACAGTTAAAATGACATAACGAAAACAACCATTTCCCACATCCGTTCAATATCTAGTTTTCTCGAATGTTCGCCTATGAAGAATTACATAGTCGTTTTTAATATCGTGCAACAGTTGGTCTATACAAAATACTTGCATCTCGAAAGGGCACTGACCACGCGAAATTCGATTTTAATGAATATCAGATCAAACAATTTTATTTCCGAATACTATTTCTTTAGAGTTCTCAAATTCAGGCAAATTGATTTTAACAATATAAAAAACTGACGGTTGAAAATGGCATTGCCAATCGGGAGAAATCGTCTCTATTTTGTATGACGTGTAATCAACCTATTTATTTCTATAATAAAAGAATACAGTTTCAGCAAAAAACAGTATACTGCAATCAGACAAAAAATATATCTATACATCAATCCAAGATATACTTATCTGGAGAAAATAAATTATGAAGAAAAAACCGCTTTAAATACAAAACACATAGTGTATACATTCCCGACATTCCGTTCACATGCTGACAATGGTTCGCATATTGAATATCTAATATGACTTTTTTTATAAGATTAGTAACCTAAATGCTTCGAAATAAACATCACGACATCATGATTATGAATCAACGATGCAGTACTAATAATAATGCAGAAAAATTCAACATGAAAATCAGTATTGTTCGCATTTGCATATATCGTTCTACCCTTAATACACAATAGTACAAAAAATCTTTCCATTGATAATAATCATCATGAAATGAAAACCGTTACATGAAAAATATATTTTCTGTAATACAGCAATAAAATATAATAAACAAAACATACATTCACACCGCTTTTTAGATGAATAAAAATCGAGAATATGCACACTCTCATGAACAATACCTTCATTCATCGCTCTGACACATCGTTGAAACCTCTGTTAATCATCAAAGAAATACGCATAAATTTGTTTCCAAAGTGTACGTATCACAGCAAACCGAAGGTTCAACGTTGCACAACTTTTTTCGAACACGCTCAACTAAATCGAAGCGATGTCGTTGAATATTCGTAAAAAGCCAGTGCTATACACCTTCCACATTACATTTTAGTCCGCATAGCGCGAAACTCGACCAGATACATATCTGCAATAAAACATCGACCATCGACGACGATAATGAACGCGATCTCCCGGCCTACCACGAAACTCGAGAGCACCGCCTCGAGACATACACGAAATATAATGCTCTCGGTAAAAAGCGAAACGCATTACGTACCGCGTTCGAAAGAGTAAAACGAGCGAGCGAAGAGCGAATAAAAAACTAAACTATCGGCCGGTGGAAAATATAGACAGAAAAGGCATCAGTCAGTAGCGGCCGATGAAATTGAAATGGAAAATGGTTATGCATTGAAAATATATTAAAAAATGAAAATGTTTCGTAATATAAGCATTAAAAATTGCTCGAGAAACATCATAACTATTTTTGCGATGCATGGAGGACTATAGAGGTTGCAACTTTGAAGCCCTTTTAAATGGACTGAAACTGGATCAGTATTTGTTTATTGCCCAATCAAAAAGACATTCGATATAATCTAATACGTAGTACAACCTAATCGGATCAAACATAAAATATAACGCAACCTTATAGAATTAACGTAAAACGTATCCCAACCTTATTGAATCGAACCTAAAACATATCTCAACCTATCTGAAACTAACCTAACATTAAAGAATAAGCGAAAACATACCCTAAACCCTTTTAATTTCTAACCAAAACGCATCATCTCATCGCAGTCACACACGTGAGTTATACAAAATTGCACACGCGAATAAAATGGAAAAAAATCGAACCGACCGCTGAGGTCGTATCGAATGAATCATAGAGAGAGAGAAGCGCGGCTCGCTTCGTTTATTCACTTATACGCCTATGTATGTAGAGTTTTCGATACGTGCACAGGTAGTCGTCGAGTGTGTAAATATCGTACGCGATCGGAGTGTATGTAGTCGTACCCGCGGTTTTATATCTGCTCACCCTGAGATCCGGATAAGCGGCGCGAGCCCGCGGGCCATCGCGCTTATTCCCCTCTCGCTCCAATCGACGCCATTAGAAAAAGATAGTCGTCGAGGAGCGACATTCTTCAACACGCACACAGACGAGGGCCGAAGCCCGACCAATGCTGTGTTTGGTGGTATTATGTGCGCCGTGTACGGACTAGAGTCCATCCGCGAGTCGAGCGGATTTCTCGGATTGCTTCTCGGACGAATCGAACGTCATAATAAATGCGGTCGGATGGTTCGTTCTTTTTATCATTTGAGGAAATATAATTTTAATCTCAAAGTTTAATTTTATATTGCAGATTTATAAGGTCGATTCGTTCCTTTTGATTCGCGAGTGGATTGTCTTCTCCGTGTGCAGCTTCGCGCGAGTGTTGGTGGCTCGGTCGTTTCATTTATGCGTGTTTAATACCGAAAATAATAAATTATTCGATATACAAAGATGGAGTGGATTTGTAGAGTTGCTGCAGTATAATGTTAGAATTTATATATGGATTTCACTCGGTCATCTAAAGATTGCGGATCTGCACTATGTATTTATGAATCTGCGATCATTTTATATAAAGAAAAAAGTTATTGTTGAAATTTAGCAATCTCGATCGTTCAATATACCAATTAAAAAATATATAGAGCATTATTAGAAATATTAAAAAAACCACAAACGAGTAATAATCGAAAAATGCAACGCTCGCTTTAAATCGTGCGAAAGATTTTCAACAATAGCGATACTGGAAAAAAACAATACATAACGTGCAATTCGAATTGAATTTAAGAATTTTCAATAGACGCGCTCGATGTCAAATGTCACGTTTCCATCGGAAATAGGAGCAACTTTATGGGCGTATCGATGATTGTTGTCGGTGATCTATTGCACAGAGAGCGATCATTTAGCCTCATGATTGTTCCTCATTGCCGTTACGGTTTACCGAGAGGTACTCGCCGCGATCTATACACACACCGGTGCAGCACTAACCCACAAATACTTGTGCACTTACTTATGTATTACACAACCGAAACGAAAACGAGAAGTTTCAATCAAACTCCGTACGTCTGAAACACGATAATGTATATTTTTTTATACGGTTAATTGCGCAGGTCGGTAGCCAAGTGGTGGGCGTGAGCGATCCCGCGGGTTCTCGTGAGATACGCCAACACAACGTACACAAGAGACGATGAAGAAGCACAACAAAGCTTCGCCTCTAGAACCTTTCGAACGTATTTACCGAAGAATTCGTCTATATACTTATATTATCACGAAAACCGACAAAGAGCGCCTACGAATGAATATGGATATATAGTGGAAGAGCGAGAGCGACTCGGGCGGCTCGTTTCGCCAGTCGATAATTGTTATTGGCGTCGAACTTGACGCCGATGCTTTATAATGGTCGAAATGAGCTCGACACAAAATAAAAATGAAGCACTCGGAATAATAATGGGTGGGAAGGGAAACGAGTGTGTGCGAGACGGACTCGAGAGGTTCGTGGTGGAAGGCACACGAACTGCCGCGGGGCGCGCGCTCAAATCGTGATCTCGTAACACGTGCTGTTAATTTAGGACCATTTCGGGAAACAACGAGAATATTTCGTTGGATTCCACGAGATAATATCTTCGAGATGAAAGAGAAGAAGAAAAAAACAATGAAATTCAAGCGTACGTAGTCGATATAAAGTGTAATAGACGTTGGACGTTAACGAACTTTGAATGTAGATTCTAAGGAAAAAATCGATTTTTTTTTTTCGTACACCTTTCGTATTTTGATAAAAACGGAAAGTTGCGCACGTTTCGGGTGGATAGAAGCAAAAAATAAACGTTAAATATTTTTATTTGACCCGCATCTCGAAGAAAAGGGCGGCTCGATTCAACGTTTAGATGCTCTCCAAAATAAACTAAAAAAAAGAACACTATCCACTCTGGAGAATCCTCTCTACTTACATCCTTTTGTGAGCTCGCAGACATAAAATAAAACAACTTTCGGATCACAGCGGGTCCATTGTTTTGAGAGGACACGTTCTTTCATTATCGTCGCTCTTTCTTCTTATTAAGTACACCAACATATTTTCACATAAATAAAAGCATAGCTAGTATGCCTTATATATTTATTCCACTCGATTGCAAATCGATAAAGGTAAAATGATTAAAAAAAAAAACATCAATTTCGAGAAATTCAAATTCGACAAATTAAAAAGCTCGAGTAAAAGCTTACGTGGACTTGAGAGAAATTGGAGACTTCAATGAGTGGTTAGAAACAAAACCACAAGCAACACGATGATCAGTTATTTTCAATTTCAATACAATGATTACGGATGAAACTAATTATATTAAGGAAAAATAAATTGAAAAGATTCCAAATTATTGAAAATAGTCAATCAAACAAATTAAATACATGAATCTGAAAATAAAATGAAAATAACACTTTCATTCAAAAAAAATAAGCAAATAGTTAAGCATGGATACCGTTGGTTCATAATACTTTTTACATATTAAAAAAAATCCACAAATCGAATCGACTCTGTCGGACATAAATGTGAGGTAAAATACCTGTTGCTTGCAGGTAAATCACACATGGGAGAAAATATAAAAGCAATATTTATAAAGTTTAACAAAACTTCGAGAAAATGAATCACTCAAATAATATTTAAAACGGAATTGTAGTGAATTCTATGTAGAAAGGTGCGCCCACATCCGGTATTCTTCACTTTTCCGCAGGACAACGTAAAATAACATATCGCAAAAGAAAATAAATATTATACTAAATCTATTGAAATATCTATTGAATCAGCGCTGTTTATCAAAAAAAAAGTCAATTACTACATAATTGAAACGAATAAAATCAACATAGTATAAACGAAAAGGAAGCAAATCAATAGAATCGTTAAAACAAAAACAAGCCAATTTCATAAAACACGTGACTGAAAAAATAATGATGTTACTGTTTAAGTATCGTTCGTTCGCTTTTATCGAAAAAGCTCGAGTCGCGTTGCACCCGAAGCACTACTTTTTATACGGCCGTAGTGCAATTCCTCAGTAAATGCCGTATCAAAGCGGCCTCTGCTGCCGTTGCCATCGCTGATGATGATGATGATGATGATGGAAAAGAACATCGACATGATTGCGGGCGTTTAGGGCGAAATTTATCAGAGAGAAAACGGCCCGTCGTGAATGAGAAAAATAATATTATCGAACGTCGATAATAATAAAAAAAAGAACGTTTAAATTTTCGATCCCATACAACATTGGATATAATTTGAGCGTCATCGTTATTTGCATATCACAATATACATACAAATGAGAATTGAAATGATCGCTATATTGAATTTAGACGCTTATCCAGAGGTCGTTTATGAACGTTTTGAATATAATATAAAGCGGCTGGAATAATCTCGGTCGCGATAGGGTTAAACGCACTTGTGTTCGTGTGTACTTGGGCAGGAAGAGCAGAGTATCGGTTGCCAGTGGAGGACGAGGTTCCCACACTTGACGACGCAACGACAGATGCAACCACCCTCCAACACTAAATAAATCACTATTCAGTGGTATTCAAAATATGAAACAACACATGACAAACGAAAACGGTACGAATATATCGCTAGAATGAAAAAAAAAAACCAGATCTCGTGATTTTGTCTGTGCTCTTATTTTGTTTTATTTGAGAAGTTTTATTACTTCCAAAGAAGTTGTCGGAAAAAATTGCAAATGAGTCATGCGACATTAAAACAAATTTAATTTGAAAATTTTATGATTTTTACTCAGAAATGAATTGATCATAATACATACACTTTTTTTGAAAACTCTATACAAAATAGGTATTTTATGTGGGGAAAGGGGAACGATGCACATAGCATCGAAAAGCTCATCGATAAACGCGAGAGTAATTGTTACCGAGCTCTCGCTGGGGAATATTACAAAACGCATTAATTAAGAGCACTTGTACGCCCCAACAATTGTATAAAAAAACGTCCCAAGAATTCTATAGGGCAATCGGATTATTCGCTCATACGTACGAAGGGGGTGTGTATCTAGTAAAACATCATATGGGGGTTAATAAAACGCGCATCTGTTACAGAATTATACTTATATACAACAATCGACAAAATAAAATTCTCCATACACTGCACGTGTACGTCGCTCGCTCGACGTAAAAATTTCAGAAGCAAAGTGTTTAGTTAACATCTTGCCTTCCTGACAGCACATGTGCCTTCCAAGATACATACATGTGTGCGCTTACATGTACATATTGCACTGATGTAAACATATAAAAGGCGCCTTTTTAATTCGAGCAATTGCTAATCGGAGCCAGATAGTCGAACATACGTCGCGTACTTGAACGAGAGAAAAAAATGAAGGGAAGTTTGATTGCCAGTGTTTTCGAATATCGGTACAGTTCTCATGAAACACATGTGTTTGACCCGAGGCCAAATGTTGTGGTGAGCATCTCAAATGAGTTCAATGCGCTTTCATTGTGACTATATGGCATACAAATTTGATATTTTTCGAAAATCATATTCTATTTATACGTTTCATAAGCTGTGACAGGAAATATTTATGTAAACTATCGAGATTTATATTTTAAAACAACTTGCATAACTTGAAACTTCTTGAAGAATTTAAATTGGTGTTTAAAAACAATTCCCAATATTTACTTGTCTATAATATTTCGTATTTATGATTGAAAAAATATATAAAATACTTACTTGCAACGTGAATCTGATCGTGGTGATGAAACACATGTACCACCATTTTTACATGGCGACGGAGAACAGGAAATGAAACCTAGAAAGAAAATAACATTAGAATCACTATTTCCATGAATATATTTTCAATAAAAAAATGACAAAAGTAATTAATACACTTATTTTTAACTATGAATAAGAGCATTAAAATTCGCTCAGACATGAAAAAAATCATATTTCAAACAGACTGTTGAAATTATTTTCATATGTAAACGAATCACACAATTAACCGAGTAAATCCAACGCAAACAGAAGTGTGTGGACGGAATTGGCGAGTCATTTAGTCTCAATTGGTTCAATTTACCATTTGTGTCGGTCTGGCTCAACGGGACAACTCATAGTCAAATTTGCTAAGCAGTGGAAAAAACACTTCGTATTTCACATACTCGTAGAGAACATGTGTTAAACAGCATTTTTTTGTAATTAAATTACAATATATATCCAACATAATGAAACCAGTAAGCAATGTTTACACGTATACGATCATCAAACCGAAAATATTTATTATCCACGAGGTTATGCATAACGGAGATGTTGAACAGAAGCCGAATAAGATGGAAAAAAATGCGAAACAAATCGTTGTGGCAACGATACGAAAATTTCGAATCACGAGAAAGAAGCATACAAATCGGAAGAATGAACCAAATCGCACGAAAAATTATCAGATCGAAATAAAACACACACGAAATTCGATTTTGTGATCTTCATTGCACAAATAATTTAATTTGTATCTTATTTCAAATGTATCAATACACATTAAAAACTTAAGGACTAAACAATTAAACTTAAATAAATGATCGAACACATAGAACAATTTCCTAAAAAAATCGAAGAGCACAAGACGAGGTCACACCACGAGAAAAGTGATATAATAAATTGAACAGCGACGATCGAAATTATCACGCGATCGTTAAAAAGTTCAAATTGAAACTCGCAATTGAGACACACACTAACAAAACGATAAAACCGAAAAGTGCGATACGACAAAGAGCTTCGACACGAAAAAGCGGTAATGCACCGGGGAGGCGAGGCTAATTCGACGCCACAAGTAACAAAATATTTATTTAACTGATTTTATAAGCTCATCAAGCGTAAAAGAGATCGTGATGATATTCGTGGATCGATCGATCGATGGCCGAGAGCCAACGGTTCGACGGAAAAGAGCGACGACGAGTTTGCGGGTCATTTACAAGCGACATGCATCGGTTTGTACAGAATTCCGACACGAAACTGCCGCCGAAGAGAACAAACATTCTACGAGACGAAATTGATTAGTTTCGAAAGCCCACTGCCGTATTTAAGAAATTGTATAGATGTGTTGGTGCGATACTATCGAATGAATAGTGTGTGTAATGCTATAGAAAAATATCGAAGGACGTTAAGTAGATAATTCATTGCGTTTTTGCAGAGCGCGGATTCATTTTGCGCGAGTATTGAGTAATTCGAGAATCTCAAACCGCAATTGCGGTTATGAATAATACTTAAAAAATTTACTGATTTGGTAATAATTAATTTCAGTTTTAATAGTTTTGTTTCGATGTCGATTGAAGAAATTAAAATGTAATTCAAATAACTTATTTTTTCGAATTTAAAGACTAGTTATTTTCACTGTACATAAAATCCAATCGAAAAAACCGACCTTCTAATTTCGGTCTTCTATTTTGTAGATCACGTGATTGGATTAATGGTGAACGAAGCAGCACAATAAATCAAACATCAAACAATGACAGAACATACACAGCAGCAGTCGAAGTGCTATATAAAAAACTAGAACTACGTATAGAAAACGTATGGATCAAATTTCGCACAATGTAGCTCTGGACTACAATAGTCATCAAACAATACTCTAAATATACCACGATATTATATTTATTTTATATCGCCACGAATAGGCAAGTGTGTCATACTAGAAAAAACTTAATTGGTTTTGAAATTTTCAAATTTAAACATTTAATACACATGTGTGCGAGTTGAATTTGTTCCACAATATAATTGTGTTCGATACGACCATAAAATGTATCGTATTCTGAAACGCGTAATGGATCATATTACGTTATTTCGCGAAAAGACTGGCGAATTATAAAGTTATTAAATGCGCAAAAAATGCAAATGCGCTAAGAAAACTACACATTTAGCGCGTAATGGGACAACATTGTTGAATTTAAATTCTTTTAATTTTCGTCTAACGACCGAACATTAGTAATGCGCCGTTGTAAATTTTCGTTAAGTATCATCGTCGTTTAATACCATTTTCATAAAATAATCGACGATGTGTTTTACTATACGCGCGTTTATTAAATGTGTTGAATATATTCGGAGAAAATTTCGTGAGTTTCAAAACAAACGATGCGAGTCGTTATTGGTTGATATGACTGGGTGCAAATTCAAATGTGAGTATCATGAGGGGAGACGGAAACTTGGGGTGGTCATGTAACGGTTTTTACCCAACTGGTACGCTTACCGACTATTGATGTACAAGAAAAAAACATTAATTAATTGTTTATTGAAAAATATTACGTTGGAAAATCGCGCATAATAAAACGCTCAATAATAGTGATTTGAAAATATTGAATTAAAAAAAAAAACAATTGATAATTTAAACTGCTAATCTTATCAATTTTTTTTTTATGAAGCAACAAACAAATCATCTTTGAGAGTCACAATTTATACAAAATCGAAGACTTCGCAATTGTATTTCTAAATATCAAAGCTAAGCACGTTAATAAATTGTTTTTTTTTTGTTGTAAAGTTCAAGCCAGTTTTCTGTATATGGAAAAGTGACCAACCCCTATTGGACGAACCGACCACTATAATTGTTGCATATATTTTGCAGTTAACGAAGCGAAACACACTCCACATAAAAGTATCCAGGTATGTAATCGTAGGTCATGCGATCAACGCACTCTACGACTCCACAAATAAACGATGAATGCCCTCACATCACACATAAATTTATAATTAAACAGAATCATTAACAAACTTCAAATTCTACACGATAATTGATTAATCTTGAACATAAATTGACTATTAAATGCAATTGAATCATGTTGACACAACACAGTCTATAAATATCTATCAATTATTATTATGAATAAATCTAATTATAGTAGTAATTTAATTTGAAATTTAAATCGACATTGTATTGCAGATAATACATCACGATAACGAAACATAATGGCTCAAATTTCAAACATTCTCAAATTCATTTGACATTCAACTCCATATAGGACTTTTCGATAGATACACTCAACAGATAATTACGGTCATATTAGTGAATCTACAAATAAACCACGTCTAAATCATATAAAAACCACAAAACTCATTCTTTTCACCCGTATTAATTAACTTCACTTTTATCTAGATTTTAACGCAATGAACGCCGTGCCAGAGAAAAAAACAAAAAACTCTGCTTAAGTGAAAAGACCTGCCCTTAATAAATATCAATTTCTTATACAAATTACATATTTTATTTCATATGACGACCGAAAATGGAAATGGGCACAAGTGACATTTTCACCGAAATTGAGTAATGCACAGGAATCGCTTCTATGCACGCTCATTTATTTGGCGGCAATAGGATATAAACTAATTCGGAACGTGTGCCAGGATATTTCATCAAATCAGTCGACGTCCTCCTAATACATGGTCAACTTAGAACGTGCTTTTCTCGAAATCACCGCAAAGTCACTCGTACCTCTCGGACTTTTCAGTCGCCACATCGAAAATCAATCACGCTCAACGAAAAACCCAACACACACAGATCCAACTCACAAAAACACCTCATCATACCAATCAGCCGACTTGAGACACATTCCCGCCTCGCGAAGTTTACAACACAGCGTAACGCGCATTACGTCGAAGACGAAAAACGGTCATACTTACATACATAACACACACACGCGCTTATGGTGGTAGCTTTTTTCTTATTGCTGGAACACGACAACACCGCGAGCACAGCCCTGGATGGCAGCTGCTCGTGACGTCACCCCGGTGCTGTGTGTGTACCTGCGACGAGCGCACCTGGATCCACAGACAATATACCGAAGGCACAGATTCGACACTTTGCTTTACTTCGCAACCGTCGTTTTGGATGTCGATCGTCTTGTATGTGGAGAATTTTTTATTATAAGCGAATCTAGTGCTAGGTTTTTTGGTGGTGTGGTAGTTGAGTTTTTTGGTAGAATGGTGTTTGTTAATGTTAGGTTCGTTTTAGTTGTTTGTGTTAATCAAGTCGAAAAAATATTGTGCGTTTTTTATTTGTTGAGATATAATTGATCAGAAGTTGCAGTAAGGAAAAATATACTTTCATAGAAAGAATGTTATGCGTGTTTATAGAAGATTGTTTTATAAAAAGAGATGCTAAATGAAGAATAGATGCACATTTTTTTCGTCAATAATGGGGTTTATATTTATATCTTATCGAGACATTGCTAAGAGATGATCTGTCAATTACTGAAACTTTTCAACCTTAGTTCGACATTTTCGAAGAATACAATAACTACAGCAAACAATTATGTACTGTAAATCGGCTGCTAACTGATAATTGAAATATCAACTTAAGAATCTAAAAGACAATCGCTGAATAAAGTATTGTGAATCAAAGTCCGAAACAAAACTTGCATTTGTTAAACTCAAAATGACTATTAATGAGTGATTGGATTTGAAACGCATCCGAAATGGACACAAATTATACTCGATCATTAATGAGATTCGAAATTAAAAATCAAGGATTCCCAATATCTAAAATATATTTATCTAAACTACTCAATTAGCGACTGGCTCGATAAGCATAAATAAACCACGATGTCAAATTCAGTTTTTCCGGCTATTTTTTTTTTTATAAAAACAACCTTATCACAGTCATCTCGTATCAAAATGGGGCGCGTAGAGAAACTGACCGTACACGTTTCCGATGCCGACTTTGTAGATTTTCGTAAACGAATTTTTGTCAAAATTGAAACGAATTCACGATAGATAAAGTATCCGTACGAATATCAGTAGTAGGCGGCTTGCGTTCGTTTGTGCTATGGTTAATTTTAACACGCTTCCGGGAACATAATTGGATATTTTCTCGTGAGAATATTAACGATTGTTATGTGCGAGCGTACATATTTATTGTTATGAAAATTCATAATTGCGAAAAGCGTATAATCGATCGAGGTTCCGATAAAAAAAAAAAAAAACAGATCAAAAAGCGAAAATGTGAACGCGACATGCGCAACTTTGAAACAATGTCCTGCCTATGTACGTACATCGTGTTCTATGTTTGGTAAATGCTGGCAAAGCATTCGACGCTCTTCGACAACAGTGTGTTTACAAATCAAACTCATTCACGGTTCACGGATGACAATGGATCGGAACAATGGATACGAACACATTCGACAGTAACGAAATTATGTAGTAGTTATTTGTGAATTAATCTCGTATCAATTCGGCTGGTGACAAATGATACAAAGATGAATTCAAATCTAACCTATTTTTAAAAAGACATTAAACTTTTTGGTATGATTCAAATTGAAATGTGTATCACAATGCAATTGAATTTCAACGACGAATTGTCAAATTATTTTGTATTTTCTAAATATCTATGGGGATATCGTGATTTCTACAAAACATCATTAATAATTTTTATTTTAGGAGTTAAAATTCTGTATTTTCATCAAAACTGGAATGCACTTTTTTTCAATCAACGTAAGCAAATCGGAACACATGAACATGAGCATGCGGAAATGAGGACGCTATAAAAAAGGCTTATTGACAACTTTCAACTACAGATATTTTTCACTAACGAATTCAGATTAATATGTTAAATATGTATGGAAAAATAGTACATTTGCAAGAATTTCGAAATTCGTACATACATACATGCATACTTTAAATTGAAACATTTTTATAAAAGAAGAAAAGAAATAACATGAACATACAAGTATGCTTGCGCAAATATGAAATGAAAAACCCCATTATAGACCAGTATCAAAAACAGGATATTCAAGAAGGGTCAAATTATTATATATGTTTATTCTTATTTCGTTTGTAGTGAACTAGTTGTTATTTTTTTCGTATTTTACGTTGAAAGTTGCATAAAGAAAACTTCAGAAGCAACTAATAAAAATTCCACTTATCACATTCTATGTTAATCAAAAATACCTATGCCATCATGAATCGGGATCAAGACGCGATCTTTCAAATATCATTAGCGGTTAGTTAGTAATTGTATAAAAAAAAAATTAACTGCGGTTTATATAATTAAACCAACGATCGAATAAACCATTCAATCCTCATATCCACTTCCTCAAGTCATTTATCTCAATATGACGAATAAAATTAACATGAATCGGAACCATAACGATAATAAATAATTACTTTCGATGCATTGACCTAACATTTGCATATTCCATATAACGCGTAATGCGTAAATCCCCTAAAAACCACACATTCCCCGATCAAAATACACAAACCGAAACTGCCGACGACAAAACATAAAAACGCGACATCATTCAAACAATCGAAACGAACGAGCAAGAGTGCAGCAGCACAACACACAGTGCAGCATCAGCGGTGGCTACCGGAGAGCGAGCGAGCGGTATACGCCCACGTCGTACGTCTGTTCACATCCCTCTCTTTCTCCTATCAGAAGCATGCGAGGGAGAGAGAGAGACGGGAAGCGAGGAGAGGCGAGCCGTGGGAACGGGCGCACGCACGCTCGCTAATTGTCGCCGCGATTGTCCCTTCTCGTTGATGCTGCTCGCTGCTGCTCGCTGCTGCTTTTGCTCGCTCTCTCGACGTCCGCGTGTGTCTTTTCGTTGCCGATTGTGTGATGCGGAATTCGTTTTTGGATTGGTTTTGTTGTTGGAATTGATATGCGAATCGTTGGTGGTTTGAAGTTTGTGTCGATGAGGTGTAGCGCTTTGAGTTTTTGAATTGGATCAATTTGTTCTTTTAAGTTTTCCTGTCTGTTTAGTTCGGTGAGGTTAGATTCGGTTAGGTTGTGCTACGTTTTATTCTGACTTGACTTATACATTTACATCACCCTCCTAGACAAATCGTTTTCAGACTCGAACCGTAAAAAAGTTAAATTTTACAAAATTTCATATTCGATTTAATCAATCGATATCCGACCCCCAGACTAGTCCTGCCAGCACCTCCTCATGAGGCCCACGGTATCAGCTCAGATGGAGTGTCTCGCCGACTGGATAAACAGACGAATAGCCATATTTTTTCAAGTTATAATAGTGTTTAATGCGTGTCAACTCGTTTCGTCTGGATCTGGTTTGCGAGACGGAGTGGTGTGTAGTGGTGTAGGATTCGCGCGCGCTTCTTTCTGGCTACCGTTGCGCAAGCGAGTGCGCGCCGCCGACCCGCCTTATATTTTTTCAACAATTTCGTCAATGTAATAATGTAATTAACGATTACGACACGTCGGGTTCACAACTCTCATCTAACAATAATAAAATTCATTGAGGAAACGCGTTCTCACGCTTTCTACTCGAGCGAACTTTTTTGCGAAAGACGAGTGCAGAACGATTTTTATATGCACACCGCCGACCGACCGACCGTTGCACATACACACACATGATCATATTTATCTGCATCCGATATATGTAATGACGACAAACTCGCATGCGACCGACTCGTATCGGAGAAAAATCTCAACAGATTCGAAACGATTATTATCGAAGCGAAAATCCAAAACCGAAGCGACGGACGTTCGGCGCAATATCTACGCGTACAAATATCGGATTGATAAGTCGCGAAAATAGAATCCTTGTAAGGAAAAAACGCAACCAGAGATAAGCGAATACGAAAAAAAAGCGTCACGTCTGGAAAAAAATGCGACAGATGATCGCATCGATTGTAAATCCTCGGAGTTCCGATAAGGAAACAAAAGCATCGTTCATCTAATCGCGAGCTTTTAATGGAAATATCGATATCGTCGAACAATACGTTCACAACTAAAAAAAATACATGGTTTTTTTTTTTCAATTGTACTTGAGTATGGACCTGGATTCTTTCGGTTAGGGGTAGTTAGTCCCTAGGTTAAAATCCTACCTATACATTTTGCTCAACGACATCGATAAAAGATCCGATTCGAAGAAAGAACGGACGAATATAAAATTGTGGAATAGTCGAACTGAGGAGACGTTCATGAAAACAGAAGAGGTTTTAATATATAATATGGTGATGAATGTGTGTAATAGAATATAGGAGTCGGTGAATGTTTGTGTGTGCGTTTGTGGGAAACGGGTTTCGTTCGGATGGCGTCCGCTCGTCGAAATCACCGAAAGAACGCCTCGCGGCTCAACAGAACACAAACACGTGCTCCTCAGGGTTACCACACCCATCTCTTGTCTAGTCTTTTTTATTATTTTATCTTTAATTATTTAATTCCAGACGGTTTTAATAAGACTGTTTTAGTGAGTGTGGTGTGGAAGTGGGATTATGAATCTGAGTGAATGTTGTGCAATTATTGTTCAATGTGGGTCTTGTTAATAGTTTATCGATTGTTTTGAAAGATTCGCATAGACTAAGAAATTGTACGTAAAGAAATTAATACGATATAACCGGATAAGGTGATTTACCAGTACAACTTACTAATGAACAATTCGATTTCAATAACTTCCTTCTAAATATCAATCAATTGACTCGATAACACCAGTAAATAATAAAAAGCATCCAACAACAAATTCCATTATTAAATATTTCAAAATCGAAAACAATAACTCGACAAACGCGAATTTATGAAGCCGACACAAACGATGCACACATTCCTATTGAAATCTGATCTTCATTCAAAGAATTCTATACGACACAGCACAAAATGCACAATCAAAAATACAACGAACAATATTATAAACGCACAATTATCACAAATCATACTGTTGAAAATAGACAATTTGATCGAATGCACAACATAAATTCTATACAAGCGCGCCAAACGACGAATTACAACTGCATACGAACATTGTAAAACAAAATTTGTTAAATCTGATACAAATCTCAAGCTTATCACATAGACCAAAAGTTAGTTTAGGTTAAATTTCGATACTTTCCCATTTAAAGTGCGTCACAATCGTAAATTCGATCGATTCCCATCTGAACTGAACAAAAGTTCTAACTTCTAGAAAAATATGTTTGTTTAAATAAAAAATCTGTATACTGTTGAAATATTTGCCTTTGTATATCGTCAGAGATTTATCATTATGCGATTATGGAAATGATCAAATAGAAAAGCTCCTAAATTCCACATTAAGTTAAAAATGTGTACCCATGTATAATAGAGAGAAAATTTAGACATATGTATTCTAAATAATATGTAGAAGGTACATATTTCCATATTTACACGCATCATTGACCTAATCTAACCCAACTCTGATCCTAACTACTTAAATATGATCCTAACCTGTTGAAAACAATGTGGCTTCAAATAAAACATTACATTTTGGCAGGTGGTGGTTATGGTAATTATGGCAGTGATCAAATGGCAAAGATTCTTAATTCATCAAATTAGAACTTGAATACAATTGACGATGAGATGGAATTCGAACATAGGATAATGCACTTCCTAATTTACGCGCGCCATTGACCAAACTTTGCCTAACCCTCATCTCAACTCAACATAAATCCTGATCAGTTGAAAGAAGGTGGATTCATACAAAATATCTCCAAACTAATCCTATTTAAAGCAGGTAGCGGTTGAGATGAATCCTAAATTCTTCACGAAATCGGAACTTTTATACGGTTCGGAAAGAAGTTGAGTTATATTTCAATCGTATGTAAAGATACTTGGCAACGTGTTAACGTCATTGTCTGCTATTGTATTCGACAGCTTTCATTAACTGATTGAATGTTGACATATAATTTAAAAGTCGGGCCTAAGTTAAAATAATATAATACATACAACGCCGATCACTAAACACCATGAATTCCGACGAATTTGAGTAGATAATAATGAATATTCGGAGACGAGTCGCAACCCTGTTTACCTGAGGCGATCGTCGCTAAAGAGCAAAGGAGCAACAGCAGCAGGAGCAAAGCCGGCTGAAGAGTCGGCGACTTCATCTCGCCCGCATCTGAATGTCCTCGTGTTCCTGTCCCAAACGTTCGCGCACTTTAGGCGCCGTCTCCTTCGTCACACCACAAAGTTCAGCGAAAAGTTATTCGACCGCCGCGTGCACAAATCGTCGCGCGCACCACACGTCCTTCGCGGCTCGCGCGCCGACACTCACTGCCGTATAAACAAAATGGCCGACAACGTATTCCTCCGCCCGAGCTTAATAAACTTTTCGATCGTGGCTCCGCGGACGCTTTGGATGCTAGAATCTTCGACGGATCCGTCGGTGAAAAATAATTAAACACTTTTGGTAAAAAAAATCGGTCAATTAGCGCTTATTTGGCGAGTTTTCAACGTGAGAAAAAGTTTTAGTACTATTTGGCGTGTTGAATTGTCGCAAAGTGGACGAAACTGTTGGTGTGCGTGCGCAGGTGGGCCTCCAATTTCGAATTCATAGTTGAAATTTCAAATTGAGCTTCGTATTTGAATATTCTAACTAATCAACGCTAATATTGTATTAAATTATCAGGGTTAAATAGACTTTTATATCGTATTCGTTTAAAAAATATTTTGGAGCACTCAATGACGTTCGAACAGATAATTTTAAGATCTCGTTCTTATTTTGAATCTTATCCTGTGCTTATAACGTTTGCTATTTAATGATATTTTTTCGAAATTGTTCGTTTATTCATTTTCTTGAGAAAAGGTTTCGAGCAACCGATCGTTAGGAATGCCGACTTGCAATGTTTCACCGATAGGTGGCGGGAGTTCCTTTCGCGCTTGTTTTGTTTTTGTCTTCTCTTTTCGAAGCTTTTTGGCTCTAGCGCTACATATTTGCTACCCAGTATGATCGAATATCTTTAAGTTTTCTTTTTCATTTTTCTCGATTTTTATTCATTTCATAATCCAATTATGATTTTATTTATCAAAATTACATTCATAAATTAAAAGTAATTCTACTCGAAATGAATACAAATATCTAAAATATTGGTATTTATGTTGGTCAGAATGAATTGCTTTCATTTCAATTCAAATAAAGTTTGATCAATAAATTGCAAATCCTAATTATTTTTCCATTTCTCGTCAAAATCTTGATCTGATATCTGTATTTTTTTGACGATGATTACTAAATCAAAAGGATGTTTTCAAAAGCAAACACTTGAAGCCGAAGCAGAGAGTTCACTGGCTACGATAAATAAAAAAATTTTGGAAATTAAGAAAAAAATTCAACTATCTGGTCAATATTTTATTTAATTTATTCTTAAATAATTTTTCTGTAATATATTTGTAACAAATTATCGATTACTTTTTAGAGGGTCAAAGAAAAGCTTACTACGAAGAGAACGACAACTTATCAAAACAAAATGTTGAAAAAATTAATAAACTAAAGAAAGAAATAAAAACCATCTCAGAAATATTAGAAAAAACCAAAACAGAATTAGGTGGAGAAAAACAATTTAGACTAATAAAGTATCTTCATGAATTGGGTCCAATTGGAAATAAAAACCACGACGATGTAAGTAAATTATAATTGTAAGAAACTCAAATTTAAATAAAATTAACCAAGAATCAACATTTTTAAGTTGAAACAAGTATTAGATTTGAAAGTAATTGATTTGCACAAACAATTAGATTTGATAAGATATAAAAGAAAAAGAAAAAAAAATGAGCTGGATAAATTAGAACGTGAATATCAAGCACTACTCTCTGAAAAACCACTAGAGGGAAAAAAGAAGAAAGGTTTCATAAAGTCGTCAAAAAAGGTATCATTTCGATCCAGATAAAAATGAAAATATTTTAGAATAAAAATCTTATAATCGTAAATTGTAGAAAATATCTCAATTGGAAAATGATATTCATAGAATAGCTATACAATGGATGGAATCTATACATGTACGAAAAAAATATTCTGGTATAAGGTACTTACAAACTGAAAATATATTATATCTTTCCCTTCTACTCTGCTTTGAATCTTATTAATTTTCAGATATTCTCTACTGTGTGATTCTATCAAATTTGAGAGCGCTCTAACCAAAGTTGAACAACTAATAAAACAGCAGAACGAAGAAATTAACAAACTTAAAGTATTTTTTATGTCGGAATACATTGATTAGTTTATCCTTTTCGGTTATTATTTCTCAATTTAATTTTTCAGGAAGTGAACAGATCAGCGATGGAAATGAGAGATAATACGATGAGTGCATTGGTACAATTGGAAGCACGTATTGCTGAAGCAACATCAACACGTGAAAAACAGCTTTTGACTTTCAGAAATAAAGTAGAAGACAGAAAAGCAGAATTAGAAAGGCTCGAAAGAAGAATATTTCCTAGTTGTGAGATATATGTATTTTTTTTTTATATTTGTTAAGAAAACAAATTATTCTTTTGTACCTATATACTTTTCAGCACGTCCTATGTTGGTGCAACAGGATTCCATAGGATCTGCAGAACTAGCTGTAGTCGAAGAAGAAAATGGTTCATCAATCGGCGGTATAAATATGGATGAAATTTTTCAAAGATTGATGAAAATTACAGGTTTCATTATTAGTGTAAATTTTTTATAATCGTCTTCATTAGAAATATTATACGTTTTTTTTTCATGAAGGTGTAAGTGATCCTGAAGAAGTGTTTGAAAAATTTAAATCACAAAAGACTACTACTGAAAAACTGCATTATTTGAAAAACAATACCGAAGAAGAAAAGAAAAGATTAGAAAGTGATCAAAATTTAATGTTGGCTGAATTAGAAGCTCATAGATTTGCTCAAGTCAAAGACAAAGAAGAGTGTGTTTCTTTTCACATTACATTTAAGATTGTTTCCTCAATTTTAGACTTATGAACAGAAAACATGTTTTTTTTTACAAAGATACGTAAAAAACTTACACCGTATTCAATTGATACTATTTAATCGCCTATTGGTTATATTTTCTTTTTTTTTATTCTATATAAAATGGAATTGTATAATTGTAGAAATATAGAAGCAATGGAAAATCTTAAGAAAGAAACGAAAGAAATAGAAGAACTTGAACAGAAACATAAATTAGAGGAAAAGAAAATATCTGATGTCCTGCTAAGTATCAAAAAAACCTATTATGATTGTTACTTCAAATTAGAAGTAATCGATACCCTAAATATATTATTTTCTATCAAAACAAACACATGTTAACTTATAAACATAATTCTTTTCATGTAGGATACTGATAACTTTATACCAGTCGAATGGTCAGATGACGTTTTGAATATCAAAGAAATATCAATATTATTCTTGACAAAATTTTCAGAAATATCAGAAAAACTCAAAGAATTCGATGTCACAAAGGTGTCTGAAGAATTTTTATCACCAAAACCAGATGAGAATAGAGTGAGTTTGTTAAAACAGTAATCTGATAAATATTTTTATAAATAACAATTTTTTTAACCGAAATCCTTGGATTTTTTTTATTTGTGAAAAATCATTGAATCTGTAGAGACGTAGTCGTGAAGTATCACCGTTGGAAAAAACTCCTTCCGAAGAGCGTGTCACACTTCCTACAGCTTACCAGGAATTATTAGCTCCCCGAACTAAAAGTAGAGGAGCTGGTACTCCATCAGGAAACCCTTCGAAACCGGGAGGTATTAGATCATAAAATTCAATTTTCTCGGGATATTTGAAAAATAACCTTTTTGTAAATGATATATTGTAAAATTATGCTCTTTAGAGTTTTAATATGAATATTATTTTGTCATTAGTGTCTGATGAAGAGGAAGAAATACCATCAAGAGGATTTTTGAAGAGACAGGCTCAACTTATAGTCGATACTAAATCACGAAGAAAAGGTTATAGAATTCCACAAATGGGTAAAAAATAATTCTTGACAAACACTAATATGCGTATGCTCGTAAGTACACAATGATATGAACTAACAATCTTTATTAAATATTGATAGCAGAATTAATTGAAAAGCTAATATATTTTGAAACATATGTATATTTGACATGAATTTTTAATTATAAAAATTCGTTGAAAAATTATAATAACATCATTTAATAAACATTTTACATATAAATGATAAAAAAATTATTCAAGAGATTATTCATTCAATAACCTGTCCACAACTCAACAAAGTATTGTCCACATACAAAACACACAAATACTCATGTTAGAAGTAGTGAACTTTGATTTACCTAATTTTCAGTCTATTAAAAAGCTATTTTTACAAAATGTCCCTAAAAATTATAATATGTGTATCAACTAATATAATTATAATATGGATGAAATATCTACAAATACAGGAACATTTTCCAAACATAATTTTCAACCCTCAATGCGCTATAAATTGGTTTTCGAACCTAGCAATAGAGGAAAATGAACATGAAACAAGAAAACTGGCCTTTGTATCAATTTCAATTCATATATTTTTTTATGATAATCTTTTCAAAATTGAATGGATGGTGATGTTAAGTTTCAAAAAGTTATAGTTTCAATAGTTGAAATATATGTGTAAATCATACAAGTATGTAATTGCGAAAAACGTTGAACCATTATAATTCGAACCTATTTTATAAAAAAAATGTAAATATTTTTCATAATTGTCCTAATTTGCTTCTGACTCATAAAAATACTGTGTACATTGTAAAATATTAACATTGATAGACAGCTTAAGAAATTAAATAAGAGCACATCATTTTGGAACATAATTTCAATAATTTAATAAATACACTGAAACTTTCTGACTGATATGAATTATGAAATTTTCAGTTATAATAAAATACATTGCAGTCGGATATGAATAATCTGAATTAGTTTTCATTGGAACATGTAGAAAACGTTTTTCATCTACAGTGATATTAGAAGAATCATACAATGATAGAAATGTTTTACCGAGACAGATTGATATTTTAAAGACATACATACATATACACAACAATATGATGTTTACTTTATCAACCATTTCCCAGGTGATTATGAACACATGCAGTATATAATATATGTAGACCTTTACTGACTGGTAAAAATGTGGATTGGAAAATTATTTTTCATATCATATGAATTCATATTTGTGCCTTTCATATATGTACAATTATTTGATAAAAAAAAACTTTTTATGCAGCTTGAAATTAAATCATGAAGGAAATGGTTAACAAATAAATATTTCTACCGAAATATACATGTGAAATATGAAGGCACTTCACAAAAAAAATTCATTATAAAATACCACACATATAATTTAGTCATATAATGAACAAAATATTCGTATACAATAGAAAACAATTATAAATATAAAATAATATAGATTTATATTAATAACATTTTCAATTAAAGAAATTTCTTTGTTATGAATTCTCATGCAAATCACACAAAATTGAAATGTCAGCGATTATTAAGTGATTTGAAATAACTCTAATTGTGTATTATAGAACTTACATAAATTGTACACAAGCAGAAAAAAAAGAAAATAAAACATCTAGGCCAGTGGTTTTCAACCCTTTTAGTGGCAAGACTCTTTGGAATGATAAAATCTACGATATTTCCAAATAAAAATGCGCACTCACCAACACCATACATGCAGACAACATACATACATAAAAAAAATATTTTACAAAATTTCACAATCAAACACTTGCACAAATTTAAAATTTGTTCCAAATACTAATAAAAATGAATTGTTCAATTTTCATGATAAATAATTAGCTACAGTTGAAAAGCACTGAACCAACAAATTTTAAGGAATAAAATCATCAAAAGAGAAAAATTATCCTATTAAACATAGGTCATGAAGACATTGTTGTGTCATGATTATTTTACCGAACAAATGTGACTTTTTAATTCAATCGAATTGAAGTTCATTTAAAATAAAAATTCCACATGTAATAAAATGTTTTCATTTAATTATATATTATAACATATTTTTCTTAATATACATATACATCACATATAACCTTCAAAAACACCAATTTTGCATAACATCAAATAATAAATGAAAATTTCTCTCAATAAAACAGTACTATCATATTGCATGTACAATATTGTAGTTAGAAAAGTTTGAAAAAGAGAAAACATCAGTATCTAAACACTACTGCTATACAATGGTTGTGAAAGAAAAATATACATGAGCTTCCAATATATAAATATCAGTCAGTAAAATTACATTCTCATTTCACAAATGGTATTTACATAAGAAATTTCAACATTGGAAATGTCTCTAAACTCACTAACGCTAGGAACCATGGCCTTCCCATTCTATTAAATATTGAAGTTTACCAGCATCGGTTATCCTTCTTCCAGTAAATGAGAATTTCTCACCTGTCTCTATTCTATTTGCAGTTCCGAAATAGCTATGCACCGAAGATTTTAGATCCTGAATATCATCTAAAGTATTCCACTGGTCATTCACACAACTATTATTACTCTGAGAATTACTCACATTTCGTAATCTTTGTGAATTCATGTGTCCATCCATCTTGTTTTGGATATTTGTAAATGAATTTTGACCTATGACTTGTGAACTGTTTGTATTATTACTAGAATTAGAACCGCGCCTTCCATCAAAATAGTTCTTCTCTTGCCGCTGTCGTAGACAACGACTAACACCAGCACCAGGTAATTGCGAATTCAAATCATTTCCAGTGAAATCATTAATTCTTGCATCTTCCTGACAAAGTGAAGAACGTAGTGATTTTTGACGTTCATTTAATCCATGTTTGCTGTTATTAAATTTGTTCTGAAAAATACAAAATCATGAATTCGAATACAGAGCTGAAGAGAAGGGGAGGCTCAAAATCCAATTATCAAATATTTTATCTTAAAAAATATCAAATCATTAAAAAATATTTGAAATGTTTTACCTGAGATATATTGGAAATTTTTGTTCTTCGGTGCCTTCGTCTTTTCACTTCACCATTAGGGCCAATTATCAAATCTTTTTCACTTAATTGTCTTTTCAATAATTTCACTCCAGGTCGAATAACGGGATTTAAGTTAACAGGTAAAGATATTCTGGGATATTTATTTGACACACAGTTTTTATTTGAATTGTAATTAATAGATAGTTTTGTAATGTTGTTTCGGTTAAAAAGTTTGTTTGTGATATAGTTGCTAGTTGAATTGAACTTGTTCTTTTCTGAAGTAACATTACTCACATTGTGGAAAGGATTATTCACACCTTGAAAATTGACTGGAGGTGGTATAATAGAATCTAAGGTACCACGACTAGAAGTGTCATCACCCGAAGAATCATTTTCTGGTTTACTAGATATGGTTTTTCTATACGGCACATCTGTATTCATATGGTGCAAAGACATAATTTTGGAATGCTCAATAATATTTTTTGTTGATAGTTTTGATATTTCTAAATTCATAGCTGCAGTTTTCAAATTGTATGAAGAATTTAAGTTATTTGTTTCTTCAATACAAATATGATTTTCTATAACTTTATCGGGAGATTTAAATTTTCTAACTTCTTCACATTTTCTTTTGAAATCAGTCTGTTCAACATCTGAATCAAAATTAACTGAATCTTTGCTAAATAAAGAATGTGATAATTGATATTCCGTTGAAACATCGCTGGAGTTAGAATTGGAATTAGGAATAACAGTAGTAGGAGGAGTAGGAGGAGCAGACATGGATGTCGGAGGAGTTAGTGGTAGAATATCATTACCTCTGGAATCAAACACTACAGACGAGTCTTTAGAAACACCATCATGATCTGTTGAAGTAAAAGAACTCTCTTCGTCTAACAAACTTCCTTTTGATGATGATTTAAAGCTTTTATGTTTGGGCTTCATCAATGTTTTTCTCAATTTTCTTTTCATTCTGTTTTCATCACTATCATAATTCATCAAAGATTTTCTTCTTTTACTTCTTTGTTTAGAGGATTCATTTTTTTGGCGTTTTAATAACGACGTTTTAGGAAAAGGAAGACTTTTTTTAACAAAACCACTTTCGTGATAATCTAGAGAGTAAAATTTATAATTTTTCTGATTAAACTGATTAGAAATATTCCTATCATCACCCAATGTTACTGAATTCAAAACATAATCAGATTCAAATGTCTCATCGTTTGATTTTTGGTTAGAATAACCAGGTCTGCTACTAAATTCATTATTTATTTGATAACCGGATGAGATTTCTTGATGCATCGGAGAAGGAGTCGACCTTGGACTTTCAACATCAGAACTAGAGGAATTAAGAAATTTAGTTCCCTTCATGACAGATTTCCAGTGGCTGTCAGGCGAAACTATCATACGACGATTCGTAGATTCTTGCATAAAAGATGCATCTTGCCTGAAAATTAATATCAGTGATCAATTTAAGTGTTCAATATATTAGTAATTGATACAGCAAAATGATATCATCCCCATATAAAACAAATATCTTTATCAAAGCATTTATTTTAAAATATAAACATTTTATTATGGATTTGTTGAATTTACTTCACAATGGTGAAAAATTTCAACACGATACTATAAAAAAATTCCACAATTATAACAGAAAATTAAGATAACAATTTCACTTACGGATATGCAACAAATGAAAGACGTCCCCAATGACCTGACAAAGCTTGATCAGTAAGGGGGCCTCGTGGAAGAGGAGCGGTCGGCGGTGACGGTGGAAGTGGTGGTGTTCTGTTCCGTAGACCCCAGATAGTAGTACGTTTTTTGATCTCACGTCCACATTTAAATCTAATTCCATTATTACACAAAGCTGATAGTATGACTTCACGTCTATCTTCAGATGAAATTCTACTCATCTACAAAAAAATAATAATATAATAGAAGTTTAAAGTTTTTTTTCAAACCAAAAAAAATGACTGTCCTAACCTCTTGAGGTAATTGCAAAGCGTACCAATTATCCTTAATATAAGGAATAATAATTGTATCTAAATCAAAATATTTTTTGTTGTGATATACAGTTAAATTAAAAAGGACTAAATGAACTAAATCCACCCATTTCATTTCGAGCCGTCGTAAAAATTCAGTACCAAAATTACATAATGAACAAACAAATACATAAAACCTAAAACAAAAGAATTTATTCGAAAGATATTAAATAACGAAAATCAACATCACTATAAAAATAGTGATAACGATGATAAATACCTGTCCCCAGTATAAACAGGAAATTTCAAACAGAGAATACAATCAGAATGAAACCACTGCTTACAACGTGCACACTGTATCATATGAATGTACCAATCTCCATTTGTTCCACAGTAACAATATGTTTTTTCTAAATTAGTTCTGTGTTCTGCATCCCAGTTCAAATAATTTAACTGAAAAAAAAATCAATTAATAACAGAAATTGAAAAAAAAATTGTAACATATCAATTAACCGAATACTGATAAATTGTTTGATATTATACATTATTATAATTTAATAACTAAAATGACATTCACTTACATCATATGGTAAACTGGTTGAAGATTTTTGTTTATTTTTTACTGTGTCCGTTCTTCGAAGAGACCGACTTTTAGAAATTGTCGCTTTGTTGAGCTTTTGATCGTCACAGCGTTTACAATTCCATACTTTACCTGTGAAACAATGAAAAGTAGTCAAATTATTTAAGAAACAATATAGCTGAAAATGCATAAAATAAATACCTCTAACTAAATTAGAAATAGGCGGATCGTGACAACTCGAATGATATCCACGATTACAACAATTGCAAGCGAAGATTTCATTGTTGTTTCCTTTAGAAAATTTACAAACAACACACATAGCTGGGGTATCGTTGCCGCTCGGCGACGCCAGAGGCCTCAGTTCTCTGGCACTCGACCATTTTTCCGTGTTATCGCCGAACCTAACTAGCCAACGATCTCCGGATACGTCTACGGCGATCACCGTACCTACAATGATATAAAAGCAAATAATCGTAACGAACTAATGAAAATCAACGTAAACAATGAATAAATTCAATACCTAAGTAATATCTTCCGTCTTTGTGGTGAACGAAAACGTCGTCTCCACAGTCGAAAGAATGTTTTACGTCTAGTTGGCTAGTGGTCGAGTCTGGCGTGAGCGCCGCGCGATCCTCATTATTTTGACTCAATTTATCGACGTCCTCGCCGGAAGCGAGCGCGGCGACGTTCGCTTCGGAGTCGCGCGCAAAGTCGACGTTACGATTGGGATCGGCTCTCTTCAGACACACTTCAGTCTTATAGTCGTGCTGTAAATCAGTCTTGTACGCGTTTCTATTCGAGAGGTCTAGTTTGACGCATTGCACGGTGGGCGAATACTCCGACGTCGGCGCCGAGGTCCCGACGAGCGCGCCGGAGCAGTTTGACATCTTCGAACTTCGACCGCGTTGCGTAGAATCCTCGGACGAAATGAGTTTGCCGCCGCTGATCGACATGACGAAAGATCACATTGTTTCGGATAGAAGTCTAAGTCGGAACTCAAAAATGGACCCCTAAAATCATATAATAACGTTGTAAGTCATGGCCTAGTACAATATGAATATAAAATAATAAAACGCGATATTCGATCGACGTCTAAAAGCGTATTCGATAAAGTTTTCGACTGATATTATTTGTCGAAATCGATTCGATTAATTTTGATTTTAAAATTCTGAACGATGGCAAAATTGGTTCCAAACGGATAAAATAAAATAGGGAAGAAATATGAAAACAAACACAGTTTTATTGAATGACCGTGTTTTCAAGTTATTTAACGGTTTATTATGGTATATTTTAACAGGCATTTGAACGAAGCATCGAACGAATCGCGAGTTCCCCTTTTGATGATGAGATCTCGTACGAGCCCTGGCGCAATTTAAAAGAGAGACTCGATTCGTCGCGTCTTCGCACACCTACCCCTAAAAGTGACGGGGCTTCATAATACGAAGCCGGGTATGTCTACGGAGGAACGCGTTCGCCGGCCGGTAGCTCGACCAGCTGTTCCGCCGAGTGCGAAGGGCGAAGGGCAAAGGGAACGTCATGCGTCGAGGTTGCCGATGAGCGCCCGCACGAAGAAAATCGTACGCGTGAACGAGGGGCTCGCGCTCCGGTCGACGGTCGACGACCGTGCGTCCCGCGGACCGACGTCACTCACGTGCGGCAGGAGACGGCGGCTTCGCGTGCGGCCCGACGTCGACGCAGGCCGCGGCTCGCCGAAGGGGCGAGGGGGGCGGAGGCGCGAGGGAGGCGCGCGGGGGGCGCCGGAGAGCGGGCGCGGGCCGCGGGGCGCGGCGCGGCGCTTCGCCCTCGCCGTGCGCTCGCGAGCTCCGCTGCGCGCGCTTCCCGCCGCCGGACCGGATTCGCGAACGTCCCGAACGCGACGCATCCGAATAGAGTCGGTACCGCACTCGCGTTTCGATTCGTCCTTTCGTCAAAACTCGAGCGTTCGGGACGAATCGAGTCGAATGATACGAAACGACCGCGTTAAATCGACGAAAAACTATATGCGTTCCCTTTCGATCTTTGCGACGCTCGAAGACGCGAGACATGTTAAGTTTATTATCTTTTTTTTCTCGTTAAAAGAAATTCTGCAGTTAATCTGATACGATTACTAATTTGACTACCGAATTCTCGAATTTATCCATTTTGAAATTTCGTTCGACGAATAGAATAAAAGACATAATACAAAATATTTGAGACCCAAATTTATTTAAACGAAATTCCAAACGACCGCCTAATGTTTATTTCGGAAATCTAATCGAATAATAAATATGCGGTTTTGTAATATTTACAATTTTGTTTTATTGCGCGCGAACCCTTCTGTCGCGACGAATAAAACCGATGCAATTTAGATATTTTTTTTACCGCGCGTCGCCGCTCCGTGTCTAAACGTTCGATGCCTCCTCTCGGCTTTTCTCTGCGATGACGTTTTTATCCCGCCGATAAATAAATTGAACGTTTCGATAACGCGAAAAAATTTCGATATAGCGATCGAAGCCGAAACGCATTCTCTCTCGCGACACGAAAAACTAAAAAAAAACGGTCGAAAGCGAACCGAGAAACGTGTACGTTCGTACTAAATTTTGAAAAATCTTCAAAACGACCGTTTATTATGAACGCGTCGTTCGTATGCACAATCCGATAATGCAATTTCTTCACTGTCGATTAGGAATTTTAATCAAATTTCAATTAAACATACCTATACACGATTTAGTATTCATTTTTTTCTACAATACGTCTACGAGCTTTCCATTTCAAATTAAATAATTTCATTTTCACACCGAATGTTTTCTAATTCAAACTTAATTGGATGTATTTCGAAAAATATTGGAAAGGAACGATTAAACTTAAAATGAAAAATATTCAATTCGAAAAGAAAATTATTTAACTTGTTACGAAAAATCTGCATCATAAACACAACTTGGAACTATTTCTTACTACGGTTAAAGTGACGGCATTAAAGAAAAAAAATGTATTTTTAAGTAAAAATAAAAACTCTTACCCGATTCAAATTTTTGCATTATTATTGATATAGATTTGTTTGTATTTCGACATGGTGGTGATGAAATAAAAAATATGTAAAAATTTCACACTTTGTAATACATAGTGCCTACAATTAGATATACTGAAAATTATAGAATTATGAACTAGACTTTTAGGTCGATTTATTGGGTCATGACTTCAGATAAGTTATTATTTGCGAGATTTATAATTGCAGTTCATTAAAGTAAACAATTATAGAAGAGAACGATAGTAACTCTTTATATGTATTACGTGTCAAATAATTTTCAGTTACGAAGAATTAACGGACATAATGCACACCTGCAACTCCTGTTTTCGATATTACCTGTACAAATTCTTTAAACTGTAAAATATGGGTATGTATGTATATTATATGATGCATGAGACTTTTTTCCAGTCGATTTCTTATATAATTTGTGTTGGATTATCAGTATGTAGATATTTCAAAACAAAGATATCAGTTGTGTAATCAAAATTGTAATATCTAATATGTGCATGTGAAGAAGACATCGGTCATTTAGATAGTGCATAATGTGTCTCAATATTTTAATACCTACGTGTGAAATGGCTGCAGATAAGACGCCAAAGATGCACTATGCGCATATTGCTCGATAATGAAATGTGTAATTAGACATGTGTAACTTATCTGCAAGAAATTCATATTAATCGTAAATGAAACAACCATTTGAATAAATAATCATTTATTTAATAATATAGATCAATTGAAATAAACACCTCCGAAAAACAGATCACAGGATACACAGATGCTCAATCCAATAAAATTCGAAAATAACATTGGTAAATATATATTTTTTTTTTCGTTAACAAATTATATAATACAAAAAAAAAAGAGAAAATGAGTCGACTCAATGGCCGTTCATGGCTCGCAACTCGTCCGGAGTCACTTGAACGTGGTCAGGTTTCCTCCCGCTTAAATGCCTATTCCATATTTTCGTGTAAACTAATTCTAAGCCTCTCGTGTATTTAACGCAGTCGAAGAGAGGGCTTTCATTACGAGCTATCCAAACTTTGGCCCTTATCGCTTTTAAGTATTCTTTGTCGGTCCCTAGACGAATTGCGATATTCTGATAGTCTTGAGCAGTCTTTGCTATGAGCTCTGAGCAGCCCAGGGTGTGGAGCTGGGAGGCGGCCACCCTGGAAGCCAAGGTCTCACCTGGAAGAGTGATCACTGGAGTTCCGGTCCATAGAACGTCCATGCTCGTCGTATGTCCATTGCAGAGGGGTGTGTCCAAGCAGACGTCCGCTAATTGACCTCTTCTTACATGTTCTTCTTTCGCGGCTACGTTGGAAAATATTATTCTTCCCTCGGGAAGACCTAGTCTTTCGGCAGCCAGTTTGATGTTGGTTTCTCCGGCAGCGGGAAATTTGAGTAACCACAGCACTGAATTGGGTACGTTTTTCAAAATGTTCACCCACATGCACAATGTGGCCGGATCGATTTTGTACAGTTGATTAAAATTGCAATAAACGATGGCGTTGTTTGGCAAGAAATACTGCTGTCTGGTAGTTATGACTATGTTCTGGGGGACCTCTTCTCCGCTGGCGACTTTGCTGTTCGTCTGAATCGTGGCCAGTCCATTTTGCAATATGAGACCATTCACTGAAGTTTCTATATGGCCTTTGGTTATCATCGAAACGATCGGCGTAGTCGTCGGAAGCTCGGCGACTTTCAAAGAAATCTCAACGGGATCCGAACCATTTACCATCTCCTTGACTTCTTTGATCGAAGTGTTTTCGGCCAGAGGAGATAAATCAGCAGCGTTAATCAAAGCGATGTTGTCGGAAAGAGTTTCGAACGGTTGATTACAATCACTGACTATCAACCGCTCCTTCAGGTGAGGGAACATTCGTTTGTGATCGCCCACGAAAAACGTGTGAGGCATATAGGCTAACTTTTCAGAATATTGCTCAGCTAAATCTAGCGGACTCGTAATAGCGTCTGTAACCAAATAGTCCATAAAACTAGCACCACTTGTTCCCGGGTAGCCAAGCCACATCAGCTGGATTGGCGCGGGACGTAAGGCAAATATTTCGTTTCTCGCTCCTTTGGTGTATCCGTTCATATTGATCAGGATGTCGATGCCATCGTTGAATATTTTGTCAGCTGCTTGGCCGTTGCATGGAATTTTAGAAATGTCCACAAAGTGTTCCGCTCCTTTGGCGATTTCGGATCTGAACGATGTGCCGTCGTCGGGACTCAGAGCATAACAAAATATTTCAAATTTCGATTTATTATGTAAGCCTGGAATCGATTGCATCAAGTGCGACGTAGGATGATTTCCGAAATCACTGCTGACATATCCTATTCGAAGTCTATCGTTGCTGTTCTTCTTCAGAAACTTATATGGAGCCTTATTCAAAAACGAATTTTTCTCTATACATAAATTAGCATGTCGACTTGCGATTTGTTTTCGAAAAGAGCTCGACAAAGGATACAGCATAGTGTGATGAGGATGAACAGAGGGCAAGCGATTCTTTTCTAATTGATCGGCGACAACGCTGACTAACTTCTTCATGCGAGTCGCATAATCAGTCCAGTCGCAGACGATCTGCAAACAATGAGCCAAATTGCAATAGGCATCCGGGAAATCGGGCTTCAAGTTAAGAGCCGTGCGATAAAACTGTATAGCTTCAGGAATGTTGCCAGAATCTTTATGAATGCTCGCTAAATTGCTGTGAGCGTCGGCGAAAGAAGGATTGATTTGAATGGCACTCGTATAACACTGCAGGGCACCGTTTATATTTTGCATCTCCTTCAAAGTATTTCCCATATTGCTATACGCGTCTGCGAACGTAGGTTGAATGCGAATCGCTTCTTTGTAATGCGTGAGAGCCTCTTCCAATTTTCCTTGCTGTTGAAGTATCGAAGCGAAATTACTATGTGCGGCCGCGAAATCCGGAAAGACTTCCAAAGCCTTCAGATACAGCCTGGTCGCTTCCTCGATAAAACCTTGTTCGCGCTTTATATTAGCCAGATTGTTCAAAGAGTCGGCGTGATTGGCGCACAAACTCAATGCGGTGTTATAACATTTTTCAGCTTCGTTCACGTGTCCTTTCTCCTTGAGCGCATTGGCCAGGTTACAGTAGGCGTCGGGAAACGCGGGCTGCAGTTCTATCGCTTTCTTGTACGTGTCTATAGCCAAATCGATGAGACCCTGTTCGTAATATACGCACGCGAGGTTCCCATGCACCACGGCGTTTTTTGGCGCCAAACTCAACGCGCGCAAATACATCGGAACGGCGCGCTCGAATATTCTCGCTTCCTTGAAAACGTTACCTAGATTTATGTGAGCGTCAAGAAATCCCGAATCCAGAGAAACTGCCTTTTCGAAATGATGAATAGCCAACCACATTTCGTTCAAAGAGTTGAAAACGCATCCCAGATTATTCCAGGCAACCGCGAAATCGGGCCTTATCTCGATCGCTTTCAAATAACAAGCCTTCGCTTCGTCGAGCCTTCCCAACGCTTTGAGCAAATTCCCTAAATCACTGCGCACGTAGTACAGATCGCCGTTGTATTGAAGGGCAGTCACGTAAGCCTGAACGGCCTGCTCCGCGTCTCCGGCGGTCACCAGAGCGGCGGCCAGATTGATATATCCGTTGATGAAGTCGGGCTTCAGTCTGACCGCATGACGATAGTTCTCCAACGCTTCCTGAAGCTGTCCACGTTCTTTGTAGACGTTCCCGAGATTGCTGTACGCTTCGGCGAGAAGTGGGTTTTGTTTGATGGCGAGAGTGGAAAAGTGAGCGGACTTGTCTAGCTTATTGCATTGAAAATGTATGGAAGATAGCAAGAGGAGAGCCCCCGTGTCGTTGGGTTGTTGCTGCCAGAGCTGCATGCAGAGACGTTCGGCTCGTTCGTACTCCCCGGCTTGGTACTCCCGGTGGGCCATCTCCAGCGCGCTGACGCACGACAGCGCTCCGGACTCCCCGATCTCGCCCATCCGGAGTCGAAGTCCGAGTCGGAGTTCAAACCCGAGGAAGGACTCAGTTTGACAGTTGGTCCGGTGACCAACTGTCAAACTGTCAAGTTGCGCTCAGATCTCGAGCTGTCACTTTGCGTCTGCTGCGATCGTCGCGGCTGTCACCTCGCCGGGCAGAGTTGCTCGCGATCGTTTCGTCGACGCTCATTTGTACTGTATATTCTACACGCGCGAATTTTTGATAAGCGCGCTCTATACTCGTAAGGCGCGTTTGCATAAAATTCCGTTCATGTCCACAAATGCGGTGCAACGTTTGTGGGCTTTGCTCTTCGGTAGCTTTGGTCGATCAGTAATGATGCTATTTTTGATTATATTTTTCATATTCTACGTAGTCATAGGCCATTGAAATTGATTTTTGACGAACAGCTGCAGGGATGGTCAATTGAAAAAAAAGTTTATCTTTTGTCATAGGAATGAAGGATATGATAAATGTATTTTTTTTTAATAAAAAATAGCGGGAAAAGATTTTTTTTAGTAACATTCAGATTTGAATTCTTCTTTCGGTATTCTATTTTTCTATATTTTTTTACCGCCAATCGGTTTATCACTTATTTAAATATAAACGACTAAAATGGAGATTTTTTTCATTACTAAAACATTTTTGTTTATTTTAAATTATTTTATCATTATGATTCGAGAATTCGGAGAAAATTATTTGAGGTCTTAAAATATCAATTTACAAAATATATTATTTTTCATTATTTATTTCGGAAATTCGTCGGCGGTGATATTTTATGCGATCCCTCAAATCGATCGATATTCTCAGGAATGCGTATTTATCGGCATTTCGAACATATCGACGGCTATACAGTGTCGATAAATAAACTAACAATACAAATTGGCGTCGACAGATCGAATATTCAAATTTACCAGCGTTTCTTTCGTAATCTTAGCGAAAAGCGGACGAGTGTCGGCGACGAATCGCGAAAGAAACGGAAACGCATTCGATCGTCGACGTTCGACGCGACCGCTCGAGACCGCGAAGAATTTTCGAAATATCCGCGAACGTTTGAAGAGCGCGTCGTTCGGGAACGAGTCGAGGCGCGACCGACGCCTCGCCGCGGAGCGCGTCGCGAACGGAACGGGCGCGAGGGCGACGCGAGCGCGAACCGAGAACGCGCGCGCCTCCCGCTAGGGGGCAGCCAGTACGGCCGCCATTTGCGCTGCCGGCGGCGGCGCTTGGCCCGCGAATCCGCCCCCTCGCCGCGCCCCGCCGCCCATCCGCGCCCCGCGCCCCGCTCCCCTCGGCCTGCGCCCCCGCGGCGGTCGTCCCCCGGCGCGCTACCGAGGCCGCCGCCGCGCGCGAGCTCACACCAGGTAAATATCGGTCGCCGAGAGCCGAACGCCGAACGCCGAAAACCGAAAGCCGATCTGACGCGGGACGCGAGCCCCCTCCCTCGCCGAGGGCGGAGCGCCGGCCGGCGGAGCTGCGCCCCGGCCCGACGCGCCCCCGTCTCCCCGTTCGCCTCGAAAGCGGCGCCTCCGCCCCCCGTCTCCGTTCCGCTCCCCGCCCCTCCCGCCGAGGCGCCCCCTCTTCGAGACGGGAGCGCCTCTAGTGGCGAATCGAACGGACGGGGGCTCCGCCCTTTTCCCGCTTTCGCGCGCCTCCTCGGCGCGGCGTTCCCCTTTCTCCCGCGCTTCCTTCGTCCTCGGTCCGCCATAACGGTGGGCGTCGAGTCACGTCCCCTAGAATCGAGGATATTAGCGGGGGCTAACAATGAGAACGCTAATGTTTCGAAACGTCGAAACGTCGGATCGGCGAATCGGCGAATCGCGCGCCAAACGATAACGTTCGATCGATAAACGTTCGTTTCGTTTTGTTTTGACGTAGCCCGTTCGCTCTCGTAACTTCCGATTCGCCGTCGGACGAAAATGTCATCGCCATAGACGCTTTCGATTCGAATCGCAAACGTATACGAATATGTGACGAGCGTTAGATGAGTTAGGATGTGCGAGCGCGAACGAGTGCGCGTTTCCGAAGTTCGCCCCGTAGAAAGTCGAACCTTCACGGCCGCGTCCTTTATGACAGATCAAATCTATTGTTCCAGGTGGACCGACTTTATATTATGTTCGTTAAACGAATACCGCAGTCGGTCGAGGATAGCTGATGCCTCTAACTGAGGAGTACGACGAACCGTTAGTTCCATGTGAGGTATGCATCGTTGAATTCTGTTTCGTTTTTGTCGCCGTCGGGGGCCCGGAACGGCCGTCTCTTCGCTCGGCTCCGAACGGTTTCGACGCGAATCCCGCGCGTCTGTCGGCGGAGTCGAGACGAAAAGGGTCGACCGCTCCGGATTCTCGGTCGTCGTCGACGGACGGGAACACTCGTGTGAAATTGGCAATTTTCCCACCGCGCAGACGACGCTCTTTGGTGAAGGATTCGTTTGCGTGGTCGCAGTCGAATCGTAAAGTCTGCCGTCCGAGTTGTGTCAAATGTCATTTTTCGCACGGCTTCCCAGCTCGGTGCGTTTCGAACGTTAGATCGCCGCACCTCTAAAATTTATTACGATATTTCGTCGGAGTAGTTTTCTATCCGTTCGAGCAGTGTTAAATTGCAATAAGACGACAATTTATTTTTGGCAGGTAGATAACGGACTCTAACATGATGCAACAGGCGGTGGATCCTCTCGCTACCACGAGCACGGTGAGTCCCTTTTTATTTTGTGTCTATGCGACAGTTTGTGTTGTATATTTATTTCATTTTATTCGTAGCCTGGAGTCGAAGCCGTCAATGGCACTCCAAATCCTACTCCACATAGACAAGGGAGACTCACCAACCAACTCGCCGTAAGATTTATTTCATAATTTAAACTATCGATTTACTTAGCTGCTTCTTATGAATATGTGATTTCACCATCTTACATCATTCTTCAAGAGTATCTTAGAAATTATGAACTTTGTATGCTTATTTTAGACGACTTAGCATTTCCTTTTCATCATAATATAGATCAATGCGTGCAGTCATTATTAGCATTATGTGGAAAATTGTTTAATATTTCAGTTTCTACAAAAAACTGTCCTGAAAGCAGTATGGAAACATCAATTTGCTTGGCCTTTTCAACAACCCGTCGATGCAAAAAAACTTAATTTACCGGTAATTACTTCATCTTCTCTAATTAAGTTAACCCCGATCTTGAGTTCTACAAATTTTATTTGTTACTAATGCTTTTAGGATTATCACAAAATTATTAAACAACCCATGGACTTAGGCACGATAAAAAAACGACTAGAACAAAATTATTACTATTCTGCTAAAGAATGTATTCAAGATTTCAATACAATGTTCACTAATTGTTATGTTTACAACAAAGCCGGTGAAGATGTTGTGGTCATGGCGCAAACCCTAGAAAAATTATTTTTGGCCAAGGTTATAATCGTTATTTTATTTGTAAAATTTATTTAATTTCTATGAATTTGGAATCATAATTCTGATATATAATTTTAGGTCGGACAAATGGATAAAGAAGAAAAAGAAATTGAAATACCAGGTGGAAAAGGCGGCAAAGGTGGAACAGCCAAAAAGCGTTCAATTGGACCGGGCGGAACCGTAACTGGAACTGGAGGAGTGGTGGGTACTCCCGGGCCTCGTGGAGCTCGTCCTTCATCTGCGACGCCCACACCCACCGTTATACCGGCTCCGTCGCCCGTCGGTTCTACTAATACGACTACTACGGCTGCTTCACAATTTTCCCAGCCTAGCTCAACGAGTGGTGCTAGTGTTACTCACACAGGATTACCGCAACAGGTATTGCCTTACTTTAATTTCTCTCATTGTGTATCTTTGCAACTAGCCATAAATGGTGTATTATTAACAAGGTGGCGACTCAACCTCAAGGATTCCATGTTACTCCACAAGCTTCTCAACAAAATTCAGCTATGATGGCGTCTGTACCTCTTTCTCAAACACAACCAGTTAAGGTATAACTATCATTTGTAATATATTTTTATGTTTCGCATGAAAATTATTATTCATTAACATTTGTTTTTATTACGTTTGTTTAGGTAAAAAAAGGAGTGAAGAGAAAGGCTGATACTACTACTCCGATGGGAAGTTCGTTTGACGGCGCTGGCGGCGGCAGTAATGATTATCACACAACTAATCTTACCTCTCCTGCTCCAAAATCTGCTAAAATATCAACTCGCAGAGAAAGTGGCCGTCAAATTAAGAAGGTCTTTCATTTTTGTCATCTTTCACGCCTTTTCTTTAATTAAGTTTTAATTATTTTTAGAATAGAACATTGCCAATATTTTGGTTTATATTATGTGATGCTATAATGTTTATTTACAGCCCACCCGAGAAGAAGGTTTTATTGGTACCGGTGGTGGAACCTTATCACCTTTGTTAGGTGCTGGGGGCACTGCTGGTACATCTACTGGCAATACACCGTCTGCACAACATCCTCATCAGAAAATGGGAAAAGAAAATTTATCCGAATCCCTTAAAGCTTGTAATGAAATATTGAAGGAATTGTTCTCTAAGAAGCATTCTGTAAGAATTCATTTTTTAACATTACTAAAATATTTGCATATTACATAAAGTTGTTTTGTTTATATTTATGAAAAAATAAATTATACTGTGATATATTAATTTTCATGCATATTTTTCATTACTGTTTAATAATTGTGAAAATAGTCAAGCAATAAAGTCCCATTAAATATTTTACAAATCGTGTAGAGTTTATTTTATATCATGATAATGGTATTGAAACCCTTAAAAAAACCGATGGATTTTTTTGATGAAATAACTTCAGCAATAATTTAATACTTACCATCAAGAAATACTTACGTATTATGAACCATTCTATGGTTACTGTTGAAATGAATTTAACTTTAAAATTTTGATATTTGAAAATTTAGACTGTTATTTCCAAAAAGTCAAAATAACTTAATGTCAACTTTCAATCGTCTTATGTATGCTTGACTGAATAAAATTGTGTTTTTATTATGATTATTATGTTTTGTTTTATTTGTTACTTTTCTCTGGCTTCATTTGAAATTGGCACTCATTAATATCCAATACTGAAGTATATTTGTCTTCCAATTATCTAATCTGACAATCTTTAATGCAACTTTGCACTATAGTGAACTATTTTACATATTTTGTATTTTCAGTTAGTGATTCTATCTTTTTTTTTTCTATTCACATTTTTAATAAATAGCATTCAATCTATTTCCATAAGTATAGATCAGGAATGAAGTTAATGATTAAACATATATAAATTTAATTCTTAAAATTTATGTTAATACTTATTTTTAACTTTCAGGGATATGCTTGGCCTTTTTATAAACCGGTGGATGCAGAATTACTTGGTTTGCATGACTATTTTGAAATAATTAAAAAGCCTATGGACTTAGGAACGGTTAAAGAAAAGATGGACCATCGCGCGTATGAGAGTGCTGCTGAATTTGCAGTAGACATTCGACGTATTTTCTCCAATTGCTATAAATACAATCCACCGGAACACGATGTAGTTGCTATGGCCAGAAAACTTCAAGATGTTTTTGAAATGAGGTATGTATTGAACAAGCAAACTTGCCTAAATAATTAAAAAATACTCATAAATTTTGCTTTTAAGGTATTGATTATTTTTTTACTACATTTTTGTCTTGTGTTAAAGTGTTTTTTGATATTTTCAGATTTGCAAAAATCCCCGATGAACCTACTCATTTCAGTATGTCTGGAATTGATAAGGCTAGTTCTGCATCTAGTTCAGGATCGGGTTCCGATTCCGAATCTGAATCTGATGATTCTGAAGAAGAAAGAAGTAACAAATTAAAAGTTTTGGAAAAAGAGGTTTTTACATACGCTTACATCATTTGTTCATATTTAATTCATTGAAACATAATTTTTAAGGATTTATATCATTTATTTTAGTTGCTTGCCATGCAAGAGAAAATGAGAAAATTGATGGCGGAATCAGGACAGAAGAAAAAATCGAAGAAGAAGATTAAAGAAAAGAAAAAGAGTGTGCCTAGTGCTACAACCGTGAATAAAACCAATTCTGTTACTAATTATCAAGGAAAAAATAATTCGATTAGTGATAATTTAGGTAAGATTTTTTGAGGATTATGTATAAAATTTTATTACTGTGAGACTTTTTTTTATTACTACCAGTATTTATTTTACACCTTTTTTCATAAAGATGGAAACATATATTTAATTATGATCAATTTTCAGGAAGTGGTGGTGCAACTGCTCGTGCATCCAAAGGAGTTGTGGCTGTCGGAAATACTACTGGCAGTAAACGTGGGGGAACTAAAAGTTCAAACACTGCCATCGGGACTGGACGTGGAACAGCCTCTGTGCCTCAGCCTAAAAAGAAACAACCTACTCAAGTTCATCAACCAGATTCTGAAGAAGAGGATACTGCCAAACCTATGTCTTATGACGAAAAGAGACAATTATCTTTAGACATCAATAAATTGCCTGGTAAAATTGAAAAAATTTTGAATGTTCAAATTTTTTTCAGAATATTTACTTAAGCTTCATGTTTTTTTTGTAGGTGACAAACTGGGAAAAGTTGTTCATATTATTCAATCAAGAGAACCCTCTTTAAGAGATTCAAATCCAGATGAAATAGAGATTGATTTTGAAACTCTCAAAGCTTCTACTTTGCGCGAATTAGAAAATTATGTGGCATCTTGTTTACGGAAAAAAACACGTATGATTAAATTTCTAAACTCATTACATAAGCAAAACTGAAATAATATATGAAATTGATATTTTATAGATAAACGAGTTTCTGGAAAATCTAAAGATGAACAGATAGCTGAGAAGAAACAAGAGTTAGAAAAGCGGTTACAGGATGTCGCTGTACAACTTGGAAACAATAAAAAGCAACAACCTAAAAAAGGTTATTATCATTAAAAATATCAATTTTCAATATGAGAATTTGTTTTCTTAGAATTGTTAATACAATTATACATATATAATATATATTTGTAGATGGTACAAAAGAGCCGGTCGCTGCATCTGGTCGGTTGTCATCTAGTTCCAGCTCGTCAGATTCATCAAATTCTTCATCTAGTAGTGATACATCATCGTCCGATTCAAGTGATAGTGAAGCAGGTTAGACCATGACATCGAAAAATGTTAAATGTAACTTGCCATCAATGGTAATCACATCACGTATGAATATTCATTCAAAGAATTCTTTCAAAGACACTCAACTTTATTTGTTATATTTGAAAAGTTCTTTTTAAAGTGATTGTGTTGAGAATACCGATTTCCAATCCACAGTATTACGTCGTATATTAAAAGCATTCACTTTTAGTTACGGATTTAGTTGTTTTTTAACAGACCAGTGATATGTTTTGCATTATATAAACATTGCTAAATTTTCATGCAAAACACCGGTTGTACATAAATTTCGTGTCCATTGTGCTTGTTAATTTAGTTGTCATTTTTTAAGCAATTTCATCATATATATTTAATTATAAGTGAATTTCACAAGTGTAGTTGTAAAGACATATAGATAATTTTTAATTATGAAAATTTGGTAATAAATATATTGTACGTGTGCTCGATGAAATTATGGCCTTTTATAACGTTGATATAAAGATTTTCTTGATAGGAAACTGTTGTGTCAATATATCGTAGTCCTGTAATTATAATTATCATTATATATATATATATATTATATACATATATAATTTTGAGCGTCTTCGAAAAAAAAATGATAAGAATGAATATAGTTCAATAATACTCATTACAGACGCGTACGTCCACATATTGAAAGTTACATCCCTATATCACTATCAACATGTTATTTCAGAGTATACTTAAAGTTTCTATTAAAGTTGTAATGTTTGGTTCTTGAACATCAAAATCTTGATAAATCTTCGACACTTACTGTATAGATTTTCTATTATTCCAGTTTTTACATTTACGATTTTACCAATAAGGAAAAAGATAGATCTAATTCATACAGTGCATTTAAAGTGATAGGTATATTTTCTTGTTTTCATATAACATATTTTAAGAAATTCTTGTATTACTATCCATTTATTTTTTATTCTAATGACTTAATTTAGGATCCTATTGCTTTATTCTTCAATATTATTTTTTTATTTTCTTTGAAAAGAATTCTGATTTTCTAGTCAATTTTTTTATTCTATATAGGTAAATGATTATTGTTTAAGTTTCGAAATGTATAGGTTTTCTTTAATTTAAGTGATTATCTACTGTATTGCCATATTTTGTTCTTAGATTTTTTTATGCGTTTTCATCAATATGAAATTAAGTTGTTATTTATTCGATAGTTTTAAATTATTTCTCATTAATACTCAAAAGAATGTTCATTTTGATGGCATTTACTGCTACTTAAAATTTTCCTTTGCTGCACTAATTTTTTTCTGATTTTGTTTATAAAGTGCAATAAAAAAAAACATTATTTTTACATCAGTGCATTTAGTTTCATTTTCATCAAATTTACTATGTATGTGTGCGTGTTGATATATATTTTATTGAACTATATTCATGAAACAAACATTTTTCTTTAAAAAAGTACTGGGTTTGAATATACGATCAAATTAAAAATAGTTCGTGGCAGCTATTTAATTAATAATGAAAATTGAATTTCAAACCACTGGGTTTATGGAATAAATACTGTCAAATGTATTTATTGCATGAAAACATTTCTGCCGTTTTGTTTAGTCAGAGTATTAGATTATCCTTATCCTGCAAAAATGAAAAATAGTGTTAAATTTATGTTTAAGCATTATTCAAAAATAAATGTATAATATATAGGAAACATAATTTGATTTTCGGCATAGAATATAGGTCTTTAGAGCGAATAGTTGATTTCTCTGAATCGATATGTTTCTATCATCGTTTCTGACATTCATTTCATATTATTTTGATTTTGCGATTACATTTCACATATGTATAATATTCTTTTTAACTGATAACATACTTTTTTTGAGCATACGGTAGTGAGGATTTTGATTTAATTGTGAATGCGGTTTCAATGTTAGTATGTATTAATATATATATTTTTCTATATCTATATATATACCAGCAGCATAAAATATATGCCCTTTTCATATTTCATTTTTATTGAAGTTACACACGTCAATGTGTATGTATATTACGTTTGACATATGAAAAATATAAATTAATTTACCTATTATTTTATATTTGTATGTATGCAATACTGATCTTTAAAAGACTTATTTTTAATCCGGAGTGTCTTTAATTTAAAGGAAGGTTTCACTCGACTTATCACTTTTTTATTCATTACAAGATATTTATTCAGTAACTTATTTTACTAATTTGAGATTTTATATGCGATATGTTTCTTTTTATTTTAGTATTGAATGGAAGATAAAATTCCATATATGCAGCCAGAAAACCTTTTCACCTTGCATTCATTGTTAACTATATCATGTTCTCTCTTGTCGATTCGCTCATTCATGTTCCGATGTTAAAATGTATTCGTATGAGAAAGATGTACAATCAAACTCAATAGTGCTAGTTGCGCTTCGAAGATACCAGATCTCTACTTGGATACTATTGTTTTTTTAAACACATTTTTTTGTATTGTTACTACGGAGATAGCTCCTGAATTTTTTCACTCTTAATGTCATCTTTATATATGAGGTATGTAAAACAGACTGACAAACTAACATTGTTCTACAAATTAGTACAAAAATTCAGCTCGTGGTAGAGAACAATTTGTTGTTACCAAAATAGGATGATATCTAGTCCCACGGGTTTTAAGCAAGCGATACATTGAATCTCGTTTCAATTTTTTATTATTTATCTAGTGTTGTATTCATTGCAAACAAATGTGTAAGGACGGTCACAGTTATTATTTAAAATTTTTAGCAAAAAAAACTAAGGAAAGCTAAAATTTTAATCTGACCGCGAGCTTTTAGATAATTTATCATTCGACAAATCAACATGTGTGTGAGCTAAGTGGTTTAGTTACTGAAGTGAGACATGTATAGTTTTCATGAAAACTTTCAGTAAATGGCAAGGCAGGAAAGGTTTGCTGCTGCTGCTCTCTGCCATATAATTTTCGTTTTATCTCGAAACAATGTATTTTTTGTTGCTGGTTTTTGATTATTGATAATGAAATATCTTTGTTATTAAATGCTGGCCTCCTTCCTTCACACATTGTTTGCACTTTAGTATATTTGAGATACATTTTTTTGTAATTTAGATTTAAATAATTTAAAATGTTTTTTTTCTTTTTGACTAAACGAATCTGTGTTATTTGTATATGTGTGATGCAAGTGAAATTTGTCAAATTATTTATTTACGCTTATTTCAGTGATATAAACTTTATTTATATTTGGTGTTTTGTTGTGAAAAAAAATCTGCATTTTAAGTTTACCATCTTTATTAATCAAGAAATATTATATTTCAAAAGAGATCAAAATATATTATGAACCTATATATTGTATACAACTCATAAATAATAAATTTTTTGTAAAAATAAATTAGTTTCAAAATATTATATATATTACTACTATCTTTTATAAGATTTGAAAATGTTGCATTTAGTTCGAAAAAATCAAACCTAGAATCTCTGAAATTTTTTCTTAGCCAACTTTTCATTTTCATAGCTAAAATACCTTTCATTCATGAAGCTATTGTTTGATTTTTTATAATTTATTTAAAATTTATGGTGATAAATCTACACAATATGAAATTAGATGCGATAATCTTACAATTTACGACTACTAAGTACACTTGAATAAAAATTATTGTTTATTATGGATAGTTCTTCGTATTCTTTTTTTGATGTTAGGCAAACTCAATTATTTTAATAATTCATTATTGAAAGTTATACTTCCATGAGAATAATGTGTACAAGTGTTCTTAATTTCATTCTTTAGACTCCTGTAATTATCTAAATTTAAATTATTCATATGAAAGAAAAAATAGTTATTTCTGATATGCTTTTCTCAATTTTTATTTCAAACACATGATAATACCTTAATGGTTAATTGTAAATCTTATAAATTCTAAATCTTATGTGAAATTAAACGTTTGAATTTCAATTAGAATAAACATTGACTGATATTTTTAAATTGAAAAATTTCAATGATTTATTTGAAGTAAAAGTATAATTTGTATTATTTCTATCAGTTCTTAAATTGTTTGCAATTATTACATTAATTTTACGTGAAATATCTCTTTCTATTAAAGTTAGAGATATAAATCAAGTGAAATTGAGATATTTGGAAGAATTTGGTGCATATTGAAAAATATATAAACTTTTATTTTCTAAAATCGATAAGATTTTTTTCACAACGTTCATTAAATAATCACTTATGCTCACACAATGAAGTTTATCGTAAGGATTGAAGAATGTTTAGAGGATAACAATGACCTATCGCACAACATGAAAAAAGTGATTGATCAAATTTAAATTTTATGTGTACTTTATATATCACTTTATACTATGAAATTGTTTTTCTTTAAGACCTGTTGAGAATATTATATTTTGTAGTGTAAATTTCGATACCTACATTGCATTTAGACTTATTTGTTTTTCGGTGGGTTTTCAATTCACATCACCCTAATATATGATAGTTTTCGTATTTGTATCTCGAATATCAACTCAAATCAAGATATTTTCAAATTTACAAATTATTTCTTTAGTTTTGAGAGTACATTTTAAGTAAAAAGTAATTTCTCATCTTATTATTTTCATCATATCTTCGATTATAAATTGTACATTATTGTTATATGTACAAAATGAAAGTTAACTGCAAATGTTTTCAAAATAAAGTAAAAATATTATTTATGTATTTGATACGTGCGTTTGTATTAGTGTGAATAACTACCTATTTCATTTTCGTTGTTTGGTTTTAGCTCATATTTCAAGTATCTTTAATCTAATATCTGAAACATACATTACCCATCCTATTATGTTACAAGTGTAAGATTTTTTTTATAATCAGACAATTTCATAGTTGTTCAACTTTAAATGGAATTACATACTTTTGATACGAATTTTATTTCATTTGTTAATGTATGAGCCCGAAAGATATGTCAGATTACCATTTAAATCGTGCTATCCTTTCAATACTTTTTTTTCATTAAAACTAACTGTTTGAAATAGGTAGTGTACTATTATTTAATATTCTGAATGGATATTTAACATAATTGTCATCTAAATATTATTTGGTTTTATTTGTATATTGAGAATTTTTAGGAACAATAACTTTCTAAAATATTTAACGAAGTGAATAGTCTCAATATTTCAATATTTGCTTCATTAAAACAAAATGTTTCCTCTGTAAATATTTATTGATTAAAAAAATGCAAACATAGTCAAAATTTTAATTTCAATTGTGTTTTATTTAATTGTTATTAAATTCCTCTTTGTTTTGAAAACAAATGGTTATAATACAAAACATGAAATCGAAGACATTCCATGTGCTTCACATGTTATATTTTCTATATTATTATTGATAAAATCGCTCAATTTATTCTTATTACGTTATAATGCTATATACATGAAATATAAAATTGATATTTTTCTTATTATTTTTTGTCAACTAAACAAATTAGTTAATAATGTTATTAAACTGCTGCTTGTTTTGAAAGATAATGTTTTCCCAATTTTATAGAAATCATAAAATATTTGTATTATTTATCGATAATGGTGCATTATTGATAAAACTTTCTTTGATATAATCAGATAATTGTCTTCATTTGATTTCTATGCTAATGCACAGACAAAATGATCTGTATGTATAAAAATAATAGTTTTTAACAGTTAAATTTATAAGAAGATTATCATCGGCTTATCACTTATGTTCCAAGTTTGAGATCTGGTATACTTATGATAATTTCAATTTTCATTAAAAACATGAATTTTGATAAGAGTTTATCTTGTATTATTCGTTGTTTAAAGTTTCTATGATTTTTCTCCAATTTTAGTCATTTGTTTGCAAAGTTATTCGCAGAATCGACAAGAGGATTTTTTTTAATTAGAGAAGCTGTTGTAAAATTTTAGTTTGGTTGCATATTTGGTGAGTTCATTAATCTTTATAATTATCGTTAAGTTACAATTTTGTTTTTCACTACTTATTCGTTTTATATAGCTTGTATGGAAGTACATTTTTTTCTGAAAATTGATAGATCACAAAGGAGCCTCACTTAACACTCCATAGAATGAAGAGGTTTTTATAGAAATTAATTCTATAAAGACACTTCTTATTCCATGTCCTATTAAACGTTTCAATTATCTTCATTTATCTTTTGTTTTTGTTCAGTATATGATTTAAATAGTGGCTGCATGATATAATCCATCAGAGGACAGTATTATTATGTTTATTACAGTATTTAGAATTTTAATTTGAAAAATGGCATAAAAACATACTTTTGCTCAAATAATGTTTGGATGATATTTTGTAAAAGTTACCTGACTTGTCTTGCAAAATCATTATATCCCATTTTAGTGAATTATTTATTGATTTGGATAATTTTAGAACAATTTGGTTTGTTTTAGTGAGGTTCCGTTTCAATCTAAAATGAGCATGGTGAATTGGTTTTTATTCCCTGTATTGAGTCATAAAAATCTAATTATTCATACTATGAATTGTTTGATGAATAACTGATAAACGAAAAATTATTTCTAAGTCCCGTTCTTTCACTAAATTGAACCAAACTATGCTTAGGTAAACTGAACATTTTTTTTTCTATTGAGTTTGTAAGCTGTCAAAGTGTGTTAACTAACTCGCCGCATCAAACTTTATTGAAAAAAAGCTATCAAAATTATAGTCAAGGTTAGTGAAAGGGTCGGCCCAAAAATCAATATGCTGTTCATCAAATTTCGTCATAATTTTGCTTTAGTGAATTACTTTTATTTTTTTTTCATATATGATTAATTTCCTTAATTCTTATAGGTTCTACAAAGCCCACAAGAAAAAAGAAAAAAAGCACTACTCCACAAACAAACAATGTAAGTTATGTTGATATTTTTCAAAGTATACATGAATTGCGTTTTTTCAATTTGTGATTAGCTGTTGTGTTAAATATTCACAATTTTTTTTTCTTAACAGAAACCACAACCAACTATTCCACCTGAAAAACCTGCCGCACCAGTAAATCAAAACTCAGTCGATGCCGCAGCTCCTACTCGTAACATCACACCTCCTGCCCCAACAACTCAACCTCTAATAAGCGTTGTGCCGACTGCATCTTTAATGCCCTTACCACCTTCTACTCAATCATTAATTGTTCAACAACCTCATCCAGTTATGAACAATCAAACATTACCCCATAACACAATACAATCTGCCCTTCAAATCCATCAAAGCTTCCCAGAGGATATCAAAACTAACATTTCTCAATCGTTAGTTACATCAATTTCCCAAGCACAATCAATTATTTCTTCTGCTCCAGAAGTTTCTTCGCTCTCTATGAATCAATCGTCCATATCTAATTACAATATGATGCAACAAAATATCAATCAAAGGAACAATCATTCATTAATTAATCAAATTCCAAATAAAAACGATATTGAGAAAACCTTAGAAACATCTCATACGAATGCTCAACAATCATATATTGATCCTATTGAACATTCTCTCGCTAGCATGGAACAGCCCCGTATCGATTCTGAAATTTCTGCTGTTTCCTCAATCAATACTTCTAATCAAGGACATATTAATCACAATTCACTATCAGATCTAAATATGAACACTAATCGTCATATAAGAAAAGTTGATCAGTCTCATTTCTCGCATGGTTTACGGCAAAACAAAGAAAAGGAAACTGATAATTCTATGTATTTGAACGGTTATCTCAAACCAGACATGCTGCATGAGCAAATCCAAATGAATAATTCAATGAATCCTATGAACGTTGGTTCTGGTAATATGTCAATAGCACCTGCTACTTCCATGTTCGAACCCATGCCTATTGTGCCTCCACACATATTGGCACCAGTCAATCAACAGCCTTCATTTGGATCGATGATGCATCCTCCTAATGTTATGAACGAAGAAAAGAATTTATCCATACCTAAGTTGGAAGAATCGATAGATGCTACGAATTCAATGAACAATTCTATAATGGATAGAAATAAACTAGAACTAGAAAGAAGTATGGCTTATTATAAAACTAACGATCCGTCTATGATGGATGTCAAAAATATGGAAAACAATTCCTATCCAGCATTCAAGAGAAAACCGGAACAAGTCGTCAAAAATGCTAGTTCTTGGTCTTCGCTTGCTTGCGGTAGTCCTCAAGGTGGAATCATAGCTACAGCTTCTCAACCTAAACCAAAACCAGTAATGGATACTTTCCAGGTATCTATTAGTTGTTAAATCATTTTGTTTCAATTAGTTCTTAATGGTAAAACTTAATTTTATTAATTCTCAACTAAAGGCATTCAAAAAGCAAGCCCGTGAAAAGATGGACAGACAAAAAGCTTTGGAAGAAAAGGAAAGACAAAGACAAGAAAATGAAAGAAAGAGAGATGAAGATGATCCTGATAAATCTAGGTGTGTTTCAGTTGTTAAAATATATTGTAGAGATTGCAAATTATTACTAAAGATCTTATTCTTTCAGAAAATTGCCTTCAACCCCAATGACCACAGGAAACGACCTGATGGGCGGTAACATGACTGACAGATCAGAAATGATTGGAAATTCAGGAACCCGTGTTTCGCTACCCACACCATCACCTCCTGCTCTGGCCCATCAGCGTTCACAGTCTGCAGCTATAATCACTCCTACGGTTGCATCACCAGCTCCTCCATCTACGTTGCCCATACCTTTACTTACAACGTCACCTGCACAGGATAAGGCTGCTGCAGAACGTGAAAGACAACGGCAGAGAGAACAAGAACGACGAAGACGTGAAGCTGTTAGTTATATTTTATTATTATTATATATTTGTTTTTGGTACTTTCATATTTCACATGTGCCACTGTCCCGATACGATACGTTCCAACCTGGTTTGAAACTATCTCATTATTTTTTTTTTTATATATCAACACATTTGTGGTTGTATAATTGCGCCAGTAGTCAAATAATAAAAATCCTATTTATTCATGTTGACAAATTGAATCATGATACAATTTAAACATTTTCTTTGCAGATGGCTGGGCAGATCGATATGAACATGCAGAGTGATTTGATGGCTGCATTTGAAGAATCGTTATAAACTAATAATGTAAAGTAGTGTTTTAATATAAATGAATTAATATATTTGTGGATAAAGTGTATTATATGCCAAATGTATAAAAAAATACTGTACGGTGATTAAATTAATATTCTTTTTTAAACTTAGTGTTAATATTTCTAATAATTTAAAAACAATGTGAAGTTTCTTGTTTTTGTGTTTGATTGATCGTGTCCGTGAAACTAAAGTACGTTAGTTTACTTTTCCGCCGCAATTTTATTAAGCACATACTTACATTATTTTGACTATCTTCACTCCCTATATGACGTTTTGTAGTGAATAAAGAAAAAAAACTTAATGGTTTTTAAGTTATAAGTGTCTTATTTAATTTAAGAATTTCCACTTTAAGAGTGGTATTGTTATACAGACTGAATTTATATAAATCAATAAAATTTTGGTTCTAATCTCAACTGCATGCCTGTGAATATATAGTTGAATATTTGTCAATTTTTGTGTAAATGAAATCACACTAATTTTAAGTGTATATACATATGTGGAAATCATTTATTGGTTTAAATGTCCGTATTTGGCTGACTCGTCTAAATTTGTGTAAATATCGTAGCGTTTTATGATTTCAGTAATCAAAAGTAAATTGTCTAGTAGTCAATCAACTTCGTAGATTTTACCATATTATTGTTTTTGTTTTTATTTATGTGACACAGGGTTTTTGCAGTTGTTGAAACCATCATTTTAAGACCAAAATCCAATCATACCTCGTTGGATACATGTGATAATATTGATTTTATTTGTAATTTATTGCAATATAAATGCTATATAAAAAGGTCTTAAAGCACATGATTTTTGTTTTCCTTTATTTATTTGTTTCAAATTATATGTACATAAAACATTTCACATCCCAAAATTATATGAGGGATTTGATTTATTTAAAGATGCATTAGATAAGACTATATAAAAGTAAAAGTAATATAAAGTATTTTAATTTAAATTACAGATAGTTTGAATTAAAATTACATCTTAAAATATGATATTTATCTAATATAACAAAATTAACACTATATTTTTATCAAATGAATGCAAATGAACTTACATGGAATCAATTCTGTGCTAGTTTGTTAAATAGTTAATACATACATATTTGTGTCATGCTAGTTACAACATATTTGATTTTAAACAGAGTCGATCAAATTAGATTATGTAAAGAAACCATTCATTTGAATGTCCCTTTACATCACATGAAAAAATCAATTTGAACAGCTCTGTTTTTAACAATTAAAAAAAGTTAAGAGAATATATACATTTTTTAAGAATTAGTGTTTCTTTTGATACTTGTTTTCAATTATTATAGGCTTCTGAAAGGGTCGTGTTCTACATCCAAATCTCAACTGACCCGATTCCTTTTTTCCGCCAAACCCTCCTCCCAGGCGCCGAGGTTTCCAACCGTCCAATTTTCGTTCGAGTTCATAATCCACTATGATTCTGCGGTTTTCTATACACTCCTTATTCATGTATTTGTATGCAGAACAAGCTGCTCGAGAGCTTTTAAATTCTAAAAATGCATAACCCTTCGACATTCCAGTCACAATGTCTTTTATTAGATGACATGAAATTATAGATCCGAACTTTCCGAATTTTCCTACAATAGTTTCCTGAAAATGAAATTCGGTTGATATGAAAATTATTTAAAAAAAATATATATTAAATTGTGTACCTCTTTAGTTTGAGGGTGTAATTTAGCAATAAAAATAGTGTTTTGGGGGTTTCCTTGTACTGCAGAATGCAATTTATATTTTGACCTCATAGCCCTGACAATTGCTTTATCATGAGGAATCACATCAGTTCCTAGTCAAATAAATCAATTAAAATATCAATAAATAATAAAATCTATCAAATATATAATATAATTATGTACCCACCTAAAAATGAATTTATATTATGTTAGACATATTTTTTAAAATACCACGTTTCGCTGTTATGGAAATATAGATTTATATCTTGTGAGTCAGTAAACCAAATTTCATTGCTGAAAAGGCTTTCGTTTGGTTTTGGATGAACTTTTTAGTGAATGCTATTTTGTGTACTTGTCATTTTTTCAGTGGTCGTATTGGTGGTAGCATTGAATTTGCACTTCGAAATCTCGTGAAAAGATGTACCTATCTGTTAAAACAAGAGTTTCGAAATGATAAAAAATATTTTTTTGGGATCGTTCACAAGAGATGAATCAGGGTATTATAGTTTTTACAAAAAAAAAAAATGAAAAATCATGATTTTGGCATTTCTGAAGTTTTAAAAAAAACTGAACATTTTAAACTTCTTTCACAAAAGAATCTATAGAAGACAAATTAAACCTACTTTAATGCCTAAATTTAACATAATGAATGACACAAAAAATCAGTGTATATTGATGAAGCAGAACAAGATATTTGAAAAAATACACCTGCCCTGATATAAATACGGTTTTTGGTGGGTATCCTCAGGTATGTACTTAAATTATTCTTATCTATCACTGTGATATATGTAAAAAAAAAAACTCACCATCGATTGAACCAATTTGTATTGGCTCATAAGAAGTAGCCAAACCATTCCAAGAATCTGACGAATTTTGAGTTTTCTGGAAAATAAATCATAAACTGGGGTTTTAAAAATTGCATGAAACATTAAAAAGTCTTGATAAGAAGTAAGCAATAATCTTTGGTCATATGTTTGCAAATTCTACAAACAGGTTCTTAAACTCAATGTGTCTTGAAACAATACATGGATCAAAATCTATAATAACAAAGTTTCAGCTCGTCCATATGCATTTAGCTGATTACAATAATATTTTATTTCAAATATTTCTAATTATAAAAAAAAAATGAATACTTGGCAATGTTTATGTGGTTCCATTTTAATTAAGATTCCTTGATGTAAAATAGTAACTGAAACAACTACACTTGATATAAAACAATTCAATGATCTGCCTGAAATCAATTAGTTAATCATATTTCACTTAATTTGCTAAATAATTTCATAACAGTTACTGAAAGTGAGTTAACAGTTTGAAGCGATTAATTTTGGCATTTGACAGCTGTCTCAACTTCAATATAAACGACCATGTAAAAATATATTGTTTTCGTTGAAAAAAAAAAAAAACAATTATAAGGTTCTGTCAATATGACATTTTATGGCTAACGCATATAGGCTGAGATGAACTATCATTCAATTCTTTGAGTGTGAATGCGACAGATTGATGCATGATTACGTGCCCACATTTTTCACAGGATATCAAAATACCCCCAAAACGATTGTCATGTAGACGGAGGGTAATATTTCAATTTTCAAAATTATTGAAAAGCTATTAATCAACAATTGGAAAACATAAAAACTCCAAATTTAAAAACTAAATTGTAGCGTATGGTCATTAAAATTAATTTTACGATTATTGATACAAAAGTAAAACGTCAAAAGTTTGAGGTTATGTCTTTTTGTTTAGTTCAAAGCGTGGTAGTTGATCATTCTTATCAAAAATAGTTTGTAATCGTATTTTACTCATTATCAAACTATTATCATAAGCGATTAAATAAATAAAAATGTCGAAAACAAGTCGCGTGGATCGTGCGACGATTGTTCGTCTCTTTAAAGCTGAGAAAGGATTTATAGCTGGTGTTATAAGAATGGCTACGTGTGCCGCCCCTGCCACTTCTACTCTGCACTCTCCAGGTACTTTTTTTTCTCTACAAATTTATTATGTAACTTTCATTTTATTGCATTAGGTATCACTTAATCTAAGGTGACGGTTTTGTTTGTTTTAAAATGTAATATATTATTGAAAAAAGTATACTGTTCACAACTTACCAGGAATGACAATATAAAATCCTTTGATAAATCCGGAAGGAACGGTCACCTTAGTTTAATCTTTTTTTTCCCTTTATTTATAATAAGTAATGTAATGTAGTAATTATAATATACATATTACATTTTCACTATGCTTCAATACTTTTTTAGGTGAAGATGATTTTGTTTATGCAGATGAAAAGAAACTTCATAAAGATGAAATTAGAAAGGTAGCACGAGCAAAAAATTTTCAGGAATTGAATGAAAAGCTCAAAAAATTGCGCGGTACTAAAGATTTCAGTCTTAAAAATAAACTTATGAAAAAGAGTTTAGCTAGACGTATCAAGAAGAATAATAGAAAAACGGAAAGGCGAAATAAAAATAAGACAATTGAAATTGAACGAAAAAAAGTTAAAGATGATTCTACTATTCCAACAGAAAATGTCAATCTTCCAAAAGTCGCTGCTAAACCTGTTTTTAACAGTCAAGGAAAAATGGTTTTCTCTAAATTCGATTTCTCAGAACATGGAATCCCCGAAGGTATTTTTTTACTAAGTTATATTGTTAGCATTTTCTTAAAATCAAATTAGTCCATGTGAAGTATAATAGTATTTAAAACTGAGCATATATTTGTTATAATAAGTGAGAAATTGAGTTTTTTATTTATGTATAAAAATTTCAGATAAACGAAAAGGTGAAAAGAATCCTAAAAAGATTTTGGATGCACTGAAAAAACAAAAAGAAACGTTGAAAGAGTTAAATATAGCTGGTGATAAGGATAAAGCTTCTCATATAATAGAAAAAACTGCTTGGAAAAATGCATTAGCAAAGGCCGAAGGACAAAAGATCAAAGATGATCCTACTCTATTGAAGAAAAGTGCTAAAAAAATAGTAAGTGCACAAATTTTCAACATTTTTCCGATTGATAAACTTTTACTGGTTCGTGTGTTTATAAATGTTTATTTAATAGGATCAGAAGAAAAAACAGAGTGCTAAAAAGTGGGAACAAAGAATACAAGGAGTTGAAAAGACCAAAATAGATAAGCAAAAACGTAGGGAAACCAATATTTCAAAACGTAAACAAGAAAAAAAGAAAAAAATATTGAAAAAAGCTGTAAAAAAAGGAAGAATTTTGCAATAAATAAATTTCATAACTACCTATATAAACTTTTTTTTCTATCTAATCTTTCCTCATCTACCACTTGCCACATGTTCGTTTTATGTTGAAAAATGTTATACATTTGAGCTTCATCTGCATATTTTTTATAATTTTTAATTTGAATAATTTCATTGAAATCAGAATATATGTATGTATGTACCTAAATGTTATATAAATTTTATGACTTTTAAATTGTTGTGTATTGATATTTTCAATGGAATAATTACTCATTCAATCATAAAAAAGTCATTCCACACCTTTGATATGTACAATCCTTTGAACACTTATGGAACATGGATGAATAAAGTTTACTGAATATATAGTTTAGTTCGAGATTACTTATTTATTATTTATATATTTGAGCACCATATACATATTTACATTTATTTCAAAAGTACATTACAAATATTCATCTTTTAGCTAAAAAAATCTCACTTTCTGAATCAATTTCGTTTTCAGAAAGAGATAGAGAACCACCCACTCTTCTCCTTCTTAGACTATCCTGAAAATAATAAAAAAAAGTACATTTTTATAAAAGTCACAATATTTGGGGGCTATTTGTAAGTCAGAGAGGGGGTTTAGGGAAACATGGAACTATTCTTTGTTTTAGCCTCTAACTCCGTTTTGGAAAATCGGATTTTGATAAAAATAGAATTGAAACGCTCGGAATTTAATTGGGAATTGGCTTTTTAAGGGAATTACGTATTTTTAACATACTAATTGAAAGCATATTTACAATAATGATAATATGACAATAATCGTGGAAAACTTTATATGTAGAAGGCAAAAGAATTCGTAGAATTGAAAATTGTTCAGGAATTATGTTTTGTAAAGTCATAAGAAATTTAAACAAATATGTATAAGACTGAGAATACTACCAAAAATAGGTTGATTTCACCAAAAAGTGATGTAATCCATCTGACCCACTAATACGATTCAAATAAATCTTTGCAAATCTCTCGTTTCTTGCAAACTCGTTTCAAAATCTGCAAACTATTTCAAATATTCCTTATACCATGTAAACCCAATTAAATTCTGAGTGTTTTGATACTATTTCCATTAAAACGGGAGTTAGAGGTTGAAAACAAAATATGTAGCTAACTGTCCTTACTTTCCACTATATAAAAATACTTTAAAATATAGATTTATAAAAAGCAGTTCTATATTTTAATGTCTAAATTAAGATAAACCATCACCACAAATTAATTATTATTTTTAAACAAAATTACCAAATAAGTAAAACCAGAATTCAGATTCATCCTAATAAAGATTTGATGAAATGTGATTAATATGTACATGCTAACTCTACATCACTAAACCAAGAATTTTCCATACTGGATCCCATCTATCATGATTAAACAAAAAATTTAATATGAAATTATTGGCACAAATTGTTGTGAGAAGATGTTCTGATTTTTACTGAATTTAATTGAACATGTGCAACATAGAGAGTTTTAAATATTCATATGTGCATATTCTGCTTACTATTCCAAAATTTCTGAACATCTTTTAACAATAATTCAAGCTGTTTTATCTGATGTTATTATTTGATTAAATTTAAAAATTAGTCATAACAATGTAGTTTTCATTTTGCTTACATCTAATATTCCGGCACTTGGTTCTGAGGCATATCCTTCATATCCTTCTCGAGTATCATCTTCTGATTCATCAGAACTATCATCAATTCTAGAACCAGGTGACACCTGACATACCATTTGTGCTAAGTCAGTGAATGTGTATCTGAAAAATTTAAGTCAAATATAATTATATAACTACATATAAAATATACGATTTATTACAATATAATTGAAATTGTTCATTACTCATTAACATTATGATGATGTTGAGGAGATCGATGGGTTCCGAAATCTTGTTTCAAAATCGGCAAGGCTCCTTGACGACGTTGTCCTTCAAAATATCCACGTCCATGTTGATAACCAACATCTTTGATTTCATCAAACGAACCAAATTGCAAAGTTTTGTATTTGTCAATTGGTGGTCTTATATATTCACAATAATCTGATGATTTTACTTCCTATATAAATAATTTAGGCAGTATTAACAAAAATGTAAAATTATCAAAATTAATTCATTAGTCTACATTATGGATAAAATTTTCAACATGACATATTTATTTCCAAATTGATTAATATGAATCAAAAATCATAAAATTTAATCAAATTTTAAGGAATTTACAAATTTTCTTGATGGGTATTTACCTCTAACTGACGTACACAAGACACATATGCTAAACGACTTTGAATATCTGGCAAATTAGGCACTTTTACAGGAGTCACAAATGGATTCCATCTTTTCCACAGTAACCACCACCCAGAAAGATCATCTCCGTAGTTGGTTAAATCCATATCATCTTGAGAACCTACGTCAATGGCTAATATATGACGCGCTCCAAATGCACGCATAATGTCAGCTGGAAAAAAATACCGATTTAATAAACCCATGAACGCTATAAATGCATATAAAATATTAAGAAAAAAAATAACATGGAAAGTTTTAAGCATACAAATATATATACATATGTATAATTTTAGTTAAGTCTGAAATACATATAAAGTGTTATATTCAAATATTCACATTGAAAATATTGTATTTGACGAAATTGAATGAATTACCTGGAACATTGTTAACATAACAACCGTCTAAAAGAAGATGTCCATCAGAAGGATCACATAAAGGAGGAAATATTCCGGCAATGCTCATTGATGCACGACAATAACGCCACAGATCACCTAATGAAAATACTTTATACTTGCCTCACATGTTATCTATTTATAGCCCAGAACTCTATGTGTACTTAACCACTTCAAAATAATCAGGGTAGGGGTTCGTAGGACAGGAGTAAAAAAGCGAAAGTTTAGGTCGTAGATACATATGCTTCTAAATATCATAAAAGTTAGCAATTGTTACCTAGTGGCACATGTCTAGAACATTGATATAATGTAATATGCTTGAAATTAGTTTTTTATAAGCATGTATATCTGTACCATAATGAGAGAAAATTAAATTAGACGAATAGAAGGGAAAAGGGATAATTATTTTGAAGTGAAGTTACAATAACACGGTGATCCCAAATCATGACTTTACAATATCAGCACTTACCTTATGTAATTCGAGGAATGACTATGATGTGAATGTATACTTCGAATCAAACCATCGATTGAAACTATATTAGAGATTATTTACAAAGCGATTAGAGAACTTTCGAAGCTACAATCACACCATATGAGATTTTTATAGATGTATACGATACAGTACGGACATTTACAACATTTGCACCACATAACCGTCATTGCTTGTGATCAGTTTACCTGGTAGATTGTTGACGTACCCGCCATCCAAAAGCAGGTGGCCGTCAGTAGGATCACACAAAGGGGGCATGTAGCCACTGAGCGACATGGAGGCGCGGATGTAGCGCCACAGAGATCCTGTTAAACGCGAGCTACTGTTTTATTTCTTTGAATTGCATTACTTTTTAACTCAATAGATTAAAATAAACAATATATATATACACACACACACACACACACAGGTTTACGACATACACACACACATAAATATGAGCTGTTTTGAATCTGGTCTATATTTCAAATGTTTCATAATTTTCATAATAGAATCATTTGACAAAGAACTGTATCAATACATCAAAGTAACAATGAGCTTCCTTCAAAAAGGCTATGTGATATAATATATAATGCCAGAATGGTCAGATTATAATATAATAGCACTATTCTGAATTGTATCCAGTCTATAATTACATAGATATACAGTGCTATTATACTAAAGGTTTTTTTATTTTGAGTTCAATATTTTCCAATTTAAATTGAATTGTTTTCTTGCAATACCTTAAGAAAAATATTTAACTTGAAATAGGAAGTATTAAACCTAAAAAGTAAATCTGTATAACAATATATTCTTTCCATTTTAATATTTGAAATTTCATCACTGATCTTTGAACAAAGCCATTGTTAATTTTGAAATATTGGACAAGCAGATTTTTTTGTGTCAAAAAGCATCTTATTTTAATAGTATTATTTAATAAGTCTATCAACGTGATTTTTTTTTAATTTTAATGATTTTGACCAAAAAACTTCTGAACGGCTCATACATCATACACATGCATTTGTGTATGTAAGCTTGTATATGTGCATACATATAAAATATGTATGCGTGTATAATAGTAGTGATGAGTAGAAACTGTAAACAAGCATAGAAACCATTAAAATATCTAAGGAGATCAAAATGAATATCAATTTTTGTCAAATTAAAATTAAAAAGTATATAAAGATAAATAAATTAGCTGAAAATGCCTGTGTACTGTTTCATCGGAGGTGTCACACACATTGTGACGATATAAATATAACATTGTATATTTCATGAATTTCATGAAAACAAAAAGGTTTTTGTTTGGTCAAAATAAACAAAACTTGTCTAAAAAAATGCATACAAACTATGTTCTTACTAATATGACAACAAATAAACATTTTATATTTTTGATTTGATGATTTAGTATTTTTTATATAATAATTTCATGTTATTTGGAAAAATAGAAACTCTTATTTATACGCATGTTTGTAAATATAAGTAGAAAATATATTAACTAATTAGGAAGTAAATTACACGCTCTAAAATATAAAATACTTTGAAAATATGAATTAATCAAAAGATTTGTGAGCATGTGAAAACAAATATTCTAAAAAGACAAACATCATGTGTAAAAATAGTGAAATGTCTGAAATGAAAAATATAAAACTTATTTCAAAAAAATAGAAAAGCAAAAAAAAAAAAGATAAAAATTGTAATAAATACCTCTCATTTTGTTGAGTTTTTACAATTAAAAAAGATGTGCACCACATATGATAGGATTACAAGAAAATTAACATTATATGTGCATGAACGCATATAACAGAAAAATTATACACACATTATTTTGCATAGGCATATATATGATACCTATTTCATGTATCGAAAATGAAAACCAATCACAAGCAACGCTTATATTTTACTCAAATAATTGAAAAAATGATAGCTAACTGAATGATTTACAAAAGGTATATAATAATATTATAATGTCATGATGCTGGAATTTCAGAATTATTTGTAGTTCAACTAAGAAAAAATACAAAAATTTAAACTACGCATTCGTCCTCGCTTTCTTCTTTCTAAAATTTTACTTCATAAATAAAAATGTGTGTATAAATCACAATAAACAATAGAAATCAAAATAAGAAAAAAAGAAAGTCAGCGTAAACATCAACACTCAAATAATGACAAGATAATGGAAATCACTTAAATTTTGAAAAGTAAAAAAGACGTATATTTAATAATGAATTTTCAAAATACCTTACATGAAATGAGTGTTTTATATTTATGCTGTCGTTTATAATTCATGTGACTAAAGTGGTGCGCAAGTTTTATAATTATAACATAAATCGAAAGAAACGTGAAAACAAATTTATTAAAAACTCGTAAAGAATACTCCAAAACTTATTAAATCAAATTATCTATCCATAGTAAGTGAAATGATAAAATAATATATTTAATACACTTTTTACAATACATCAATAATTTAATGTTTACATTCCACATGATCGGGATGGTTTAAAACTTAAATGCAATTAAAAAGCTTTTATGATTTGAAAACATTAAAATTTATGTGTCATTTACAAATAACGTTTTTAACCATCCCAATAATAATCTATTAATCGAATCTAAAATCCTTTAATTTAATTTGATGGTGTTCGACAACAAGAAGAAAATCATTGATATTATTTTCTATTAATAGAAAATATTTATCTTAAATTATACTTTTTCATTATCATAATAACATGTGTATTCTACATATTATATTAAAAATTAAACAAAAAACTAACCGTGGCGATGAATTCGCATGCAACTTGCAGTAATATCAGTGGTTACTGTAAAGTAAGGTAACCACAAGTCTTCAATGTGAATATCACTGAATGTTCCTTTAATAGTATGGTTAAAATGACGTCCAGAAAACATTGAAGTTGCTGGATACGTAAGATCCAGCAATTGTCTACCCCACTGAGTCATTTTCTATAAAAAATATGCACAAATCCTCATAAAAATTTTGTAATTTATTTTGTACTTTTGAATATTATTCAATAATTTGATTATACACTCAGATTCTTTGAATCTTGTCAATGTTGAATTAACTAAAAAACATACATGTTTTAATTACCTTTGACCATTCACGAGCTTTTTGTGTAACAGTTGTGATATTTTTCTCACTGCACCACAAAGCTCCCATGAATGCACCAATACTAACGCCACCTACCATATCAATTGGTATACCAGCCTCCTAAAATTTGTATAAGTAAATGATACTCATAAATACAATAAACTAAAGCCATATTATTTTAATATAATATCCTACTTAATTTAACAACAAATCTTACCTGAATCGCTCGTATCATTCCAACATGAGCAGCTCCCCGCGCTCCACCCCCACCCAAAACGAGTCCAACAGATGTTCCTGTTAACCATCGGGCTAATCGAGAAAAATCTGAATGAACAGATGCTTCTGACATCAGTACTTTATTGTATAATTCACACTAAAATATAAATTATTTATTTTATTTATCTTTGTAATAAAATATATATGGATCAATAGAACAATCACATACGATTCTATATTGACTTTTACGTGTAAACATTCTATTTTGGCATAAAATATGGTGATGTGAAGATACCCATGCGCGCATATTCAACCATTCTACTGTGCCACGAGGTTTAGGACCACCTTCACGATGGAGTAACACCAGCTCTTTTTGTGTGCGTATTGCTAGTCTTTCAATTTCTTTTTCAATCTGAAAATTAATTTAGTTAAAAATAATCAAAATACAAAAATATAAAAAATAAACACAATACAACCTTTCCGATGCTTGGTGGTTTGTCACCCAAGCCTACGATCAATATACAATCAGCTTGTCTAACACATCTTTGCGTCCATTGAGTAAAACCAGGATCGCATTGATATAGTGATACCTAAGAATAAACATACAGTTGTTGATATAAAATAAATAAGAAAGAATAATATCTAGGTAGGTATACATATGTATTTACTTTGTGTTTATCTTCTTGTTGTGCTAACCAAGAACTTAAACGATACTCATTATTTGGATCCATTATAGTATTACCTAGTAATTTTCTAATTACATCTGAAGTTAGTCGTAATGTTGAACCTGGGAAATTTCAAAGTAATGCAAACTCAAATACATTTTTTTTTCAATATGAGAAAAGTACCTATAGTTAATAGGGAATGATATAATTCATATGTAAAAGCAGTAAGTGGAACATCATCGCTAACAGGTACAATTGCAACAGTGGAAAAATTGACTTGTGATGGTCGAGAATCGACTGCAGCATTTGGATGACCAATGGTATGACTAGGTTTTTGCCAAGACCCTAAAAAAATTAATTTGAATTCAAAATCAAAATTCGGTTAATTCAATTTAAAATTAGAATAAATGAAAATATAAATATGTACCTAATATTCTATGTCCCAATAAGTTAATAAGTCTGGTTACAACTACAGGAAACCTATGTTTAATTGCATTAAAAAGTCCTTCAGGAAGTTTTGCTAGTTCAGAATCTCTTACAGCCATAACAGTTGTACTACGTTTAGTTTGAGTCACCATTTCAACCTAATAGCATCAAACGTACACGATAATGAGCAAAATTACTATATAATATATAATACATATGTATGTATATATCACCCAATGAAACTTACAATACCAACAAGATCTCCTTTGCCATATTCACCGACAAGTTCTTTCTTACCATTTGGATGAGTTATTACAGATCTCAACCGCCCACTTAAAACTATAAAAGTTGAATCTGAATCATCATCTTGTCGATACACTGCTCTGCCAGATTCCAAAAATACCTTCAATTATAAACATATTTTGAAATATTGAAACTAATTAATTGTAAGTCTCCCACCTAAATTTTTAGTCAACTTACCCAGTCTAAAGCAAAATCCACTTGTCTAACAAATGGAGATAATCGTTTTATTACTGTATCAGCTATATGGAGAACTACCTTTGGACGATCCCTCATTATACTAAAATTTAAATTAAATAATTTTACATCATCATATTTCAATTTATGCATATGTAAATAAGTACATACTTGTAAACAGAATTTTTTGATAACAATCCAATTCGTGAAAAGTGTTTAGCTCTAATTGTAAAGAAACTCGGCTCTCCTGTTAAAACAGCTAATCCACCAACAATTTCACCTAAAATTAAAAATACATTATATTTATCTTCCCTTTTTTTAAAAGAATCTTGAATGAAAAATTAGATACCTGCGTAAGCAGTAAACATATGTATTTCAGTATCACCTTCAGCCATTTTTTGAGATACTACTAATGTTCCAGATAAAATATATACGAGAGCAACATCCTAAAACAGTCACAGATTTATAAACATATGCAATTGCAAATCGTTTATATAAATTAATATACATGATACGAACCTTTTGACTTTCTTCCTTCATGATATATGTTCCACTTGTAATTTCTCTAATCTGAACATGACCACCACAAAGATGAGATTCATCTTCAAGACCGAGTTCTTTCACAAAAGCTTCAGTAGCAATATTGATAAGAATTTGTTCATCAACTGTTTCATTTCCTGCAGATCCTGCTTTTCTACCAGTGGACATCGGCTTGGAAGCATTTGATTGAGGTTGTATATCAGGAGGTAACTGTCATCAATGAGAAAATTTAAAATACAATACTTTATTTAGCGATATTTCAAAATAAGACCATATGCTCACCAAAGTTGTGCCAGATGTAGTATCAGCGACTAAATCTGATTGCTTTGAGCGTTGAGGATTTTGAGTATCCTAGTAAATTGATAAAAATATACATAGAGCATTTGAGTCTATAGCTATATTTTTTTGATTTGGTGTACAATAATAAAAAATAGTTCATATTAAATATATAACAAACATACATGTGATACATCTCGTGGACTGAAATCAGATGGAGAAAAAGCATCAACTCCAATACCCATATCTTTCGATCCATTTCCACTTCCACGCCTTTTTTGTGGAGAATTTGAAAACATTGATGTTCTTTTCTTATCTTTACCCTATAAGTAAAGTACTTAAATATGAGTGTAGGAGCTTTACAAAATAATACTATTGATTAGAAACATTATCTTACTGGATTAACTAATTCTGCACTTAATCCTAAATATTGATGAAGAGCTGTAAATGTAACACGTTGAAGTCGAACCATAATAATCTACGAAAATTAAATTATTAAAAATTTTTTGAATGTGAAAAAAAAATAAGCATTATATTCAATTCAATAATTCAAGTATAATATTCAAAAATCGTAACATACCTGCATTACTCTGACGAATATATCAGGATATTCATGGAACACCTCTTTGAATGCAGCCATAGGCAATTTAATAACTTGAGAATCTTCTAGAGCTTTGGCACTAACAGTTTTATAAGGATGTGGATGTCCCTGAAATATCATTAATGATTATTAATTATAAAAAAATAAATTAAAAAAATATATAAATTCTCTCTTCACTCACCGTTAACACATCTGTAAAACTCAACAAAGATGTTACACTTTCACCTGCACGAACAACTTTTAAAGACAGTGCTGAACCTTCAGGAGATGTTATAAAAACATTCACTTTTCCGCTTTGAACTACATACACATTTTCATCTGCATCACCTGAGAGTTGAAAAACGAAAATGAATAAAGAAAAATGCATTAAAAATTTGCGAGATTTGATCATTTAAATAACCGATTTTAAAAAGGAAATTTCCAGCATGAAGATTTAGAATTTCAGTATGTTTACAAAGTTTCAAAAACACAGGTTTTTCAAAATGTCCAAAAACTCTTATGGAATGGAGCATGTATAAAGCATCTGAAGGCATTCTATCATCATTAGTTATATCTTCTTCGAGGTATTCGGCCGGAGGTTCAAGAACCTAACAACGATTGAATATAATAAGTTCACAATAAATATTCATAGTATTCAATCATAGTGTTTCACAGATATTAATTACCTTCAATTGGGTAGGCGCTTGTTCTTTTTTCAGTTGTAATATGCGTCTTGCGAACCGCATCACAGCACGCCTTTTTCTTCCTTGCCCAGTGCTCGAAATAGATTTCACTTTACGTAGCATACGTCTACCATAAAAAAGCATTTTGTCACGTTTACGAAAACGCGGTCGAGGAACTTCACCGGTTTGAAAGGGAGATGCACATCCTCCAGATGCAATAACATCTGAAACATTAGCTATAATAATCTAAAAAAAAATCCTCCATCATTTCAATACATATTATATGAACACATACCTTTTTTTTTTACTTTTTTGATATATAATATTAAAACGGATATAAGACAGCATATTAGACCAATGATAATGTACCACAAAATCTGAAAACGACAATACGATAAAATATAAAAATATGTAGATGTTTTATCAAATTATGAAATAGAACATTTTTAGATTGCAGAAATTGGTTTGTATTTCAGCGAACAAATAAAGCCAAACGACCCATGAAAAAATCGATTAGTAATTTGATTTGGTTTGCTACAATAGTGTGTGCCATCTTTCTAGCTTCACTTTATTCATGAAGCAGATGCGGATATAGGTTTTTTTTCAATTTCATCTGCCAAATCGACGACACAACGTTCGGCCTTACTAATTCTATTATAGTCATTCCCGAGTCTCGACAATCGTGATCTATGCGTATTTTTAGCTAGCGTTGTTGACAAACAATCGAAGCTGAAATATCTTCTTCTAACGATGTTTCAACAAAATGAGAAAATATGAAAATTCAAAATTGAACCTTGACAAACATTGAAATTTGCGTCTCTATAATATAACACACATAATATGTACATAAACATGCGCGTATTTATCGAGAACAATTAAAAAAACAATCAGTTAATTTTTTTGGGTCTACTTGGGTCGTTTCATATGTATTTTCATACACATGAAATATCATCGATCAGCAGTTGAACAAAAGGCGCGTTCAGATTCGGTAAAAATGACGAAACATTTTACAAAAAATAAAGTTCCTATCAGAATATATGCATGTTGAATTTCAATTTCATTTCAAAATGCATTCGAAATAATTCAAAATTGATTCTATGACATCAGTCTGTCGTGTTTACATTCGACCGAAGCTCGGGATGATTGCATAACATTAGGCGCAAATTATGAAAATAATATGTTATTAGATATTCAATGCGCTATGCCCATACGTAATATTAAATATATTATTCAAATAGTGCTGATTTCCAAAGAATAATTTGAAAATGAATCATTGAATTTGTTTGCACAAATCGACGTTACATTAACAATTATGATGCGATAAAAACTCATTGTGAAAAAAAATCGCTACGAAAACAATGGCAGGAGCATGTGCTGATGCGAGGTCAACAAACGAACTTTTGAACGAGACACTACGCGCAAAATACCACATTACAAAAACATCAATGTAAACGTAAAAAAAAATAGCATTCTCACTTTCAAGGATAGTCAGTGAGATTAAAATCGCGAAAAAACAACTCGAACAGTAGGCACTGAACGCGATTACGTTTTATTATATTTATTATCTAACGACTCGAAAACGTTACTTGTGAGAGAGCGTGGACTAGTTTTTGTGTTATGTTATTTTCTTCGCAAGAATCAGCTGTTTACGATGACGTTTTTATTGCGAACGCATGCATTATGAAAATCGTTAAATAAATACATAAATGCACAAGTAGGTGCGTTTCGACGAGATTCTTTATCCATATTTGTTATACGAGCAGTTGTGCAAAGTTTATCGATTTACTTCACATATGGATACGAACGCCAAGTGAATGTTTGGCAAACGTTGCGTAAATAAATAATAAACTCGCATATTTCCTGAACGAAATATTCGGTAGTTCAATATTGAAAATTAGGTGAAGTTTGGCTGACTTACAGTAAAAACAAATTTTCGTCCAGTTGCGAAAATGTGAAATATTTTGAAATTACGAAAATCTATCGCAAAATTGATGAATTTCTATTGAAAAAATATTCTTTTCACTTAAAAACGAATAAAATTTGGCAAACTAACCTAACCTAATGCTCGCATAGTGAAATTGTACGAATGCTTTTAAGTTTTCCTAATTTAATAAACTAAATATGTATTTGTTAACTATGAGTAAAACATATTCACTTATCTAAGCTGCCATATATGGTATTTATAATATTTCATTCTATAGAATGAAATAAATACGAATCTCATACTAAAACGAAAGAAAATAAAAATAAAAAATAATATTTGTCTATTTTTTTTTATCCGAACTTGAAATGTATGCAATAACTATGTATTATATTTAATTGGTTGATGGAAATGTTTCGAATTTTTCTTATTTGATTACTTTTGCAATTGTTTATGTACATACTAACAAATTCGGCAATTTGTAAGCTGAAAATGGGTCAGGTTAGAATTTTTTCATTATGAAAACGTATATAAAGTTGGGAGAAGTAAGGACAATCACACGAATAAATGACAAAGAACTGACAAACAACTTAGCAACTGTAGCCTCTAATGGGCATTAATTTAATTTGATTGAATAAATCACTTTAGAATCAATATTTTGTAACTTAACCCAACATAACATTCATTTTAAAACAAACAAAAAAAAAAACATATCCTAACAATAAGATCTTAATTTGCACTAAATGATAAACAAAGAAAAATAACGAATCACACCTAATTGAACATTGTCATGTTAGCTAATTAAAATCAACATACAGATCAAAAATTGGGTTAGGTTAGCTATTTCTATTTTTTTTTAAGTAAAGATTCATATCGAATAGGATGGGGCTTACGATTATTTTAGAAGAAATTTTATTGAGAACAAAGACTAATTTTGTTTTATTTGGTGATTTATTTATAACAAAGGCTTCCATAAAATAGAAAAAACAATGAAAATCATCGAAAGATCCTCGTTACGCAAAATAACGAACAAAGAAAAAATAAATTCACATCGACCGGTTTTCGTTTGACATGTGTCAAACTAAAACATCTGCGCGGCATTATCGAGCGAACGTACGAAACGATGAATGAATGAACGGTGTATAAATTGCGCAAAATAAGAATCTTATAAGAAAATTGCGACGATTGTAAAAAAAGGGAAAAAATGATAACCTCATCGTGAAGATGGACGAGCAGTTCGGAGACGGCTAGGGTTTGTAGTTGTTCGGGGCTCTGGGATGTTTGGGGTGCGGCGCCCCAGAAGAGGCGAGCGCCCACCGCCCACACGCTCTCCATACTTCCATGCGACGATCGCTCTTTTCTTTCACTACTCGATCGATTACTTTTACTTACACTTTTCACCGTTTTACTGGTACTTCAATCGATATAAGATTCCGACAACGTTCCCGCTCGCCGTTCTATCGAAATCTGTTCGAATCAGTTTCCCTTTCCACTCATTTGCGATTTGTAGCAATTTGTGCCAATTTCATTGTCTGTTAAACTTAAAATTATTGAGCAAACTTACACTATTTTAACCATTTTGTATCAAATCTAACGTTAGTACTACAATATATTTTCATATAAAATAACAATATTATCTCTTTTGTAATGATTTAATAATAATTTATCAATATAGCATAAATATATATTTTTTTTGTAATAATAAATATTAAAATTTTGCATATATTTATAACTTTTGTAATAAATGTGTTGTGCAATTTATTTAGTTGGCTTTCATAGACATCCTAAGAAATTTGACAGTTTCGATTTATGATCTGTCAAATGGCTGTCACAATTCAGTGATCAAATCAAATTCTTTAATATTTTGTAATCTTTTGAGTGAATTCGATTTTAAAAAATGGGAAATTCCGGGTTGAAGCAACATTACGATACTGCGAGCAAAACTGGACTGTTGAAAATATCTAATAATAAGCTGAAAGAGCTGCCGCAAGAAGTCAAGCAGCTGGAAGGTCTGATAAGAAATTTGGATTTGTCTAATAACAAATTTCAAACGCTTCCGGATAGTTTGGGAGAATTTAAAATACTGAAGCAGTTGAATGTGAGTCAAAACATTCTCGATTCGTTGCCTCAAAGTATAGGAAAATTAGCAAAATTGGAATATCTCAATGTAGGCAACAATAAAATTCGTCAACTCCCTCCATCCGTTGAAAATCTTTCCAATTTGAAACAGATCTATCTAGATAATAATTTTTTAACAGATTTTCCAACGCAGTTATGCAAGTTGAAGCATTTGGATTTGTTGGAACTGTCGCACAACAAGATAACAAACATTCCACCCGAGGTTGAGCATCTTCAAGCTTCAGAGCTCAACCTCAACCAGAATCAAGTGTCTAGTATATCGGAAGAAATTGGAAAATGTTCAAAATTGAAAGTGCTTCGTCTTGAAGAAAACTGTTTGCCTTTAACCGCAATACACATACCTTTGCTCCGCGATTCTAAAATTCATACGTTGTGTTTGGATGGAAACTTGTTTGATTCTAAGCAGCTTATGAGTTTGGATGGTTATAACGATTACATGGAAAAATTCACCGCAGTGAAGAAGAAAATGTTTTAACCTTAACTTTCTATGTGTATTCCAAAGATTTGACTGCAAAATATATTTTTTAAATCTATCGATGTACTGAATCTAGCACTGCATTGTTTGTATTTTATATTCACAGTATTTTGCTTATTTTTGTGGAAGGAAAAGATATTTAAAGGAATATAATATTTTTTTCATCTTCTATTGACACCATAAATTGTTTTTCTTAAACTCACTTTATTTAATTTTTGTACACTTTACATCTACACATTCATTAGGCCTTTATTTGTAAGTAATATTTTAACAAATTAAACATCAATATTTAGACAAATAGAAGATTTCTTCACAATTTGAGAGTAAGGCAATGAAATAACAATAGATTTTTCATTCACACAATTGTCAAAGTTTATGATATTTACTTTGAAAGCCATCCTTAAACAATTTTCCCACATGCATATGTATTTTTTAAATATATTACAAAATCAATTTTAAGTAATTTAATATAATTTATATTTTTCAAAATATTAAATAATATAAATAATATGTATTTCAAGATCTCACATAAGATATCATTATAAAATTTGATCTGTGAAAATTTTTATTAAAATATGGCAAATGCTGATATGTTGCTAAACTTCACACTTCGATAACAAAATACTTTATGTAATTAGTCATGTATGAAATTCCAATTTATATTTACATTGTTCTATATAATAAATTATTATAATCATAGATTTTATAAAAGGAGTAAATAAAATTTTAATTTACATATACATATATTCGTTGGTACTTTAAATATCATTACAATTACTCATTCAAAACGGTTCAGTCAATATATTTGGACATTCGATTGAATTTCAAGTTTGAAAATTTTAATAAATCCTTTGATAATACCCACTATATTTTATTTATCAATATAAATAACAGTTAATTGAAAATAATACATACATATATAACAAGTGAGTACAAGCGAGTGTCTTATTGATTATATGCCAATATGTTTTCTATTTACGGAAAAAATAACACATGCAACACACAATACCATCTTAATCTATCAAAATTATTTCTATCAAATTCCTATAAGCATTATATTACATATATTTCAAATATCAAAGATTTTTTTAATTGACATGGTATTGTCAATTAATGAATTTTAATGGCATTATATTTGTTATATATGTAACTGGTGATTTTCAAATTCGTTCAACTAGTTGAAAAAAGCATTTTTGAATACTAAGTGTCTAACATTGACTTTTTAAAAGATAAAACATTTATTTTACCTATACACAATCGATAGATTTGAAAATTTCATCCATTTGAGAAGTTTGGACAGTGCAGCTTAACAAAATTCTACTTGTTCTCAACTGTATTCATGATTAATCAGTCACAAGTTTTAATATATTTCTTTAACTAATAGATTAAACACAATTTGACTAACTAGAACATCTACTGTTTTTTTTTAGTCTCATTGCAAATCAATGTATATAATTCAATTTAATACAAAATATTTTCATTGTTTAAGGTTTACATTACTTAAGTTGAAGAATGATATAAAATTCTGAATTAGTTTGTTAAAAAAATCTAAAATTTTACTGTAACACAATTGAAAGTGAATTGTTTGATATGTAATTTTGGCCATTAGTTATGAGTTGAAAATTAAAATGATAGATTAATTATGAAAAATTGATATCCATGAAAAATAATACATACCTACATACCTACCTATGAAATTTAAAACAGTTTACAATGCACAAGCATATTTAATTTTCACACTGATTCCAAAACATCAATATAAACTTAATCAGACAATATTTTGATTCAAAATATCACAGTTTACAAATAAACAATATACATATACATACATATATACTTATTTTATGTGAAAATTCATAAATTACTACACCACAAAGAATATAAGTTTATACATATCGTTGTTTTTAATTTTCTTTTCGAGAATCTCATATATTTACATATATTTTTTAGAAAGAATATGGTCATTATTTATTTAATTCCATATCACCAGGATGCATTAGAATTATTCTTATCTGCCATTTTTAATACATACATGAAATTGGCTGTTTTAACAACTTTATATTTTATATTAATTCATGCATTTCACACATATTCATGTGTGTTTACAGAAACAAATTCATTTGTTAGAAGTCAGGAAAAAAAATGTTTTGGCATTTTTTTAAAAACATAATTGATTATATGTACAAATACTTATATTATGTATGCGAAATTGCAATAAAATTCTACTGCAATAAACTGTGAACTCTTTTTTTTATTAATTCCATAGTGTGATGAAATACAGGATTTTTATTTTAAATTACTTAATTTATATTTTGCCAAAATGAATTGTATTAATTATAGTTTTGGCAGAACATAAACGTTTGTGTGTAAATTAAAAAATGTAGTGAAGTGATGTGATATATAAGAAAAAGAAAAAAAAAACATAAAATAAATAAATTGAAATATTTATTCATAAAAAAAGTAAATAAATTGTTAATTCAAAATACAAATTCAATAAACAATCTCAAAATACAAATCATAATTTCAACATATGATAAAAATTATATCAAATAATTTTATAAATAGAACAGAAAAGTATGAATGTTGAAATAAAATCTGAATTTTCATAGAACATGTTAACAATAATATAAACAGGAAAATTGAAATTCATAGTTTCATAGTATGTGCAATTTTTCTACGCATTAAAAAATAAAATAATAAAACTCTGAACCAAAATAAGTTATGATGATATTTTTCAACACCAGATAATGGTCCATGTACATTTTTGAATCCCATTAAGTTCCAAAGAAGACAATATACATTGTAATCAATGCAGCATTTGACACTGAGGTAGTTAAATTTTAAATATGAATACCACAGCAGACTTCAAACATATCTCACTGGAAAATTCAAACAGGCAAAATAAAGTGATTCGAAATACATACAAATAAATTTCTATCAAACGCTGGTGTTGCCAGCTAAAATTATACAAAGGCCGAAATTTATTGCAATGTGTTAGCCGAGCACCAGTCTTAAATGTATATTTTTTTCATTTTAATGATTTATTTATTTTTATGAAAATCAGTAATTACACGCAGATAATTAGTAGATTTGGTATTTTCATAGAAAATATATGAACATAAAATATTTAAAATTTGATAATGATTCAAATGAAAATGACTTAATTATTTCATCAATACTTGTAAAAATATTGAATAAATAAACAAAACCAGTGATTAGTGATTAATACTGGCATAATACTTAAAAGCATAACTTGGCATTTTTGAGTAATTAGGCAAAATAATATCTGACCAATAAAATCCAAAAGAACCCCTTTTTTTAACATCATGATGAGTTTCATTTTTAAGGTTCGAAAAGACAATTTCAATAGAATGGTTAAATATGTAAAGCCAGAAAAATAAGAAGTAGATTTGGTATACTGATATGGCAAAAATAAATATATAATAGAAAGAAATCAAATATTTTTTTTACAAACCTATATTGAATATAAATACAAAACGTAAGAAAATATAAAAGTAAATACAATATTTCATAGTAATTAATTCAAAATAATCTAAAAAATATAAAAATTAATACACACATATATATATGTATATATGCTATATACAGTTACTTATAACATATGATGTGGTATACAAATGTATACTCACATATATTTATCGAAATTACCAAAATATATTACACATAAATATCCATTAAAATGACTATTTTCAATAAATTATTACCTATACATGTATAGAGACATCAACGATAAAAAATATACATTCCGCATAGGCATATAATGCATAAGTGAACTTATTTAGGAAAAAATACTTTCGTTTTATCCAGCACATTTGCAAGTTATCAATACATTTCCATGATACATTATTTTGGCATGATAAAATCTTATTGTATGACAATTGGCACTATATCGATTGATCTAAAATGTATCTATGGTTCAAATTTCATGCAACATTTAATTTGCAAATAAATATATAAGAATAGTTGATTAGATGAAATAGATTTGAAATTAAAGAGAAGCTGAATTTTTAATAGCTATCTTTGATTTCAATTTTTCAACAAAATTTCAAATTATTTTAATGTAAAGGTTGTGATTTTTGAAATATTTACAAATTGCATATCCCATGAGAATAAGCTACCTCTACACTAGTTGAGTATTTTATCTAGAAAGGATGCATTATCTAAGCATATATAAATAAATGCCTTATGTAGTCGTATTATTTCGCTTTCCTCCTCTTGGTTTTATAGATTCAGATATTTGCCACATTGCTTCTTCGTTTAAGACATCATCAAATCCATTGAACATAGCGATTATCCTTTCATTTTTCTTAAATGTGTATTGACTAAAATTTTGTGAAATTTTAACATCAAAATAATATTAGAAAGAATGAATGAGAAAGTGAAACAAAACTTACGCTTTACTAAATCGTTTCATATTTTCTAAGATGTGATATTGTTGCCATCTTTTAGAGAAATTAATATTGCCATCCGGTAATAGATCTGAATTGCCAATATGCACAAATGTTAAATCTTGTAAAACTAATCCTCTGCAATGAACAAATAAATATAAAATCACATTGATATAAGAGATTATACGAAAACTGGAAAAAAATCTTACATATATGGTATACAAGGAGGTTCAGTTTCAGCTAATGCTTGTCTATAAGCTCTAAAACTTGAGCTGCTATCGATAAGAGCACAATATTCTTTCAGTCCATCAGTTATATGTTTTTGCCAATCTAAACGACGAATAGGAGCAGAATCGAGAGCACTGAGTAAAGCTAAGTAAGAGTTGAAGTTGTTCATCTTCCGCAAGTGTTTCATTACTTTGATGAATTTACTAACATATTTTTCACGATCGCGAGCTTCTTCTTGTTCTAAAATTCGCGAGCGTGCCCTAAAAAAATGTATAAATATGTAAAAATTTTCAAAATATTTAATAATAAATAAAAGATCTACTAAAATACATACCAATAGCTCATTTTATTAAAATGTTCTGTGAATCGGGTAAGATTAGGGCTTCTCTCTTCACATTGATCACGCGCCCACAGTAATGCTTCAGGAGCAGGTATTCTTGTAAATAGTTCAGCATCAAGTAACGTCATCTGTTCCGCTACAGCTTCTGCTTTTTGCTCAAGCACTGAATCGCGACGTACAGTGATTGCAGCCGTCCATGGCAAACCGGCAGCTAATGATTGTTGTTGCTGGAGCTAAAATAGTAAAAAAAGAGTAATGAAAAAAATAAAATGAATATTTTTTTTAATCAATTGAAAACAAACCATTAATTGTTTATTCCTGTATTTTTCCAAAATTATAACTCTTAAAACCTTAGCCATTTGAAGATCACCAGAACAAACTAAATTATAAACGAATTCTAGTATAATGTTCACCATAAGTTCATCATCCATGTCAGCCATGCTTTAATCATGAAAAAATATATAAATACAATATTAAAAAAAACTAATATGTATTGTCATTCACCGCTTAACGCAGGAGATACGTTCAGTATTTGGTAGTTTGGCAATAGGGGGGGGGTCACGTTTGAGTGAGACATGACAAACCAATTGAAGCTGGACAGCACTACGCTAATCAAACAACTATTCGTTAATCTAGTCGTAATTTGGGTTGCGTTAAACGGGGGATGACTATATATCCATATATATTTACGTTAGATCGCCAACAACTCTAGCCAAGAGAGCTTGCACTTCTCTAGCTTTTGTGTGTTTCCCATGTTTTGTTAAGAAAATATGTCTTTTGTTAAGTTTTTCAATCAATTGTACAGGAGAAACAAACGTTCTATATGTAGTTAGGAATGCTTCTTGATAAGAAAAGTCTGAAAATAAAAGAAAAAAATTAAAATTTCTACTAAATTTCAATTTCTTTAGTGATTGAAAAATCAGAATAGTATTATATATCACTCTAACAATATGAAATATATTATCTATTTAAAATAAATACACAGCAATGGCTGCCGCCCACTGATTGTGAGAAATGGAGCAGACCCCGATACATAAGAGGGAAATGGCTATATGGCAATATAATATAATGTCATATAGCCATCTCCCTCTGACCGCATAGGTGTGTCTCTATCAGGGTCCACTCTACTTTTCAGTGGACAGCAAGTACCAGGTTTCAATAGAAAACACCAAGAAAAAAAAAGGTAAATGAGAAGTTGACTGTTAAAAATTATACAGATTGTAATATTTAATTTAAGTACCAAACAATGAAAAATAAAACTTAAACGGTATGAAATCAGTTAAACGAAATGAATTAACACGGTGGTGGCCACGGAAATGCGAACGCTCCGAATATTTTACAATTTCTTATTAAACGATACTTTTTGACCGCTTATTATTATTTTTTTCTCCTCGAGTTTTCTGTATTGTGTTAAGGGATTTACTGTGTTCATTGAAAACCGGTTTTGTATCTGAACTGTTGCATTAGCTGCTTCGTAATACGGTCGCGAAAGAAACCCTGTCGTACTATGGCAAACACAAAAAAAAATGACCATTGCGACTAAATCAAAAATTATACTATTGTTCAAAGAAAAAAAATCTCTCCGCTATATTTCGAGTAAATTAGGGCATAGTGCTAGTTCTAATTATAAATTTATTGAAAAATATCAAAAAACAGGGTCGTTGGAGAGGAAACCAGAAGGTGTTACCATTTTTGTGACGACGAAACGTGATTTGAGGGTTATTAAAAAAATGGTAAATTCAAATAGATTTCTATCTGCTGTAAAAATTCACCAGACACTGCCGGCATCCAGTTCTGAAAAAATTTCGGTGAGAACGATGCGGAGGAGAATTTTGAATATGGGTTTTTAAGCCAGAGTTCCAACGAAAAAAAAAGTTGTTTTCAGAGGTAATGAAAAAAAATGTTTAGATTGGGCGATATTCTACAAAGATTGGACTCTGGAAGATTGGCGAAATGTGGTATTCTCGGATGAGTCCAAATTCAATATTATCGGGTTCGATAAAAAAAAACTGTCTGTTGACAAAAAGGTTAAACGTTACGTTCCTCATTGCATTAAACGATTGGTGAAACATTCACCTTACTTAATGATTTGGGGATGTGTAAAAGCTAACGGATTAGGACTCGTTATATTCATTGGGGGCATAATGACTCGCCAAAATATAAAAACTTCCTAGAAACCGAAGTCTTACCAACTTTAGAGAGTCTCACCGAGTATACGACTTATCCCATTTTTCAAGATGATTCTGTTCCATGTTACAGATCGAATTTAGTATGTTTTAAATTTATATTTTTGTGTCAAACTTTCACAATGGTAGTGGTGGTAGTATAAACTTTCATATTTATTCATTTAATAAAAGAATTCAAGTCGAGACAGAATGTAAAATCGTTAGAATGGCCCGGAAATAGTCCCGATCTAAACATCGTCGAGATATTATGGGCCATTATGAAGCGGAGAATTAATGAAAAGAAGCCGAAATCCATTGATGAACTTCGAAAAGATATAGAAGAAGTCTGGGATAACAATATTACTCAAAAAGACTTGAACAGCTTATACGAGTCGCTTCCGAAAAGAGTCGCGGCCGCAATTACTAGCGAAGGCGATATCACAAAGTATTGAAGTCTATGGCGAAAAGAAAAAAATCTGAATTCTTGTTAAAATGCATATTCATAATATTGTTTTTGTTTGGAGAAAGAAAGCATTTTAATATGTCATTTCAAAACCATCCTATTGTGTTTAGAATGCAGGTAGAAAGTCCCACCCGTCTACGCGCCCATAGACGAAATTCGTATTTTTTTTTTATAAATTTAGAACGCTTCGTGTTTATATTTTTTTTAACGTTTATAAATGTAGTCTGATAACCAATAAAACTTTGTACAAGTCAAAAATGGCTTTTTTATTATGTTTAGTTACTGTATTATCCGAAATTCGCAAAATCCGCGGGTGTTCGCTTTTCCGTGGCCACCACTGTAGGTACATAAGTATATTCATCTATTTAAACTTTAAATAAATGATAATCAATAAAATGATATACCTGAATCCGTATCTGCAAAGCAGCAATGAAATGATGAAAAAATAACATAATTTGAAATAAATGAAAGCAATGTGCAATTTTCACAATGTAATAATGCATAATATTTTTTTATTTATAAGCGGTATTGATATTTTAATAATGAAAATGATTAAAGCGTCATTAACTAGTTAAATTTTAATAAAAAATAAATACAAATATACCTTTGGTAGGTTTAATAGCATGAACTATCAATGCATCTGGAAGACCACCTCTTATCTCTGGTCCTTCTTCACCTGATCGTTTCAAAACTAATTTCGATAATACATCCATTTCTAATATTAAATCAGGTTCACCTTCAGTCTGAAAATAAATATAAATAAAATGAATGTAAGTAAAGACCGACTTCATTTAAATGTATAGGTGTATAAAAAAATATATTTGATAAATTTTAACCTCAGATTCCACATGAGGATCACAGCTATTGTCATCACTATTGTTAGGGAGTATAGTAGGTGTAGTAGGTTTCTTTTCCAAATCCAAGTCTTCAACAGGAAACTTGCCGGGTTTATTTTGTTGCCATTGTTCATCTTCGACATTCTAAAATACAAATAATAATTATTTCAATGTGAAAACAACAAAATTATTTTTCCATTGAATTCAGTAAATATTTCTAAATATATTCAAAAACGTAATCCTCAAATATCAAATATTTTTTAATAAAACATTACAGTATGATGTACTCAAAAGTAAGAATGGTATTGAAAGAATTTGCTGATATTGTGAACATTGTATGTGTGAAATTTCAAAACAACATTATTATATTTGTTCCATTATTACAATCAATTTGTATAAGGCATATTTTCAAAAAATCAACAAATTAAGTAATAACTGGTGCTATGTAAAATAGAATAAATATAATTACTAATAATAAATCATTGTCAAGCGTAACCGATGGAGGATCGAATTGGAACCGTGGGGCAGGACTAGTAGAAATTCGTCCATTCGGTGTTGTACAAACTAATGGGGCAGGTGTTGTAGGTGACGTCGTTCCACTTTGTACCAAAATTGGAGGTTTCGGACTAAGAGGTGGTTTAGCAGGTGAATGATTTGGAGTCTGAAGAGAAAATAAAAGATCAAAAACATTCAAATTAAAAAATATAAAATCAACTACTTGAGATATTTTGAACAAAGACGAAAATCAACCTGGCGAATTTTGGTTTTCTTTGGTGGCAATGCTGGTGGTATTATAGGACTGGTGCTCTGTTGGATAGGTAATATGGAACTATTTGTCGATACGCTATTAATGGATGAAACATCAGATTTCATAGAATCTTCTCTAATAAAATGAGGGGATCTTACAGGCGACGAAAATCCGCTGGAATAAATTTACAGTATCTATGTGTGAAAAGTGATTACCAAAATAAGGTTGTACATATTAAAGCTTTCATATTTTAAATAACAAAATATCTACAAAGCTAAGATCAAATAAATAAAACACTGATATATCTATCAAAAATAAAGTGTTCCAACCTAATATTTTGCTGATTAACACCACCGCTTCCTGTAGTGATGCTGAATTGATGCAAAGTGTGACTTTGAGTAAGTTGTTGATTGCAACCTAACAAATTTTGACCATTGGGATTGTTGTTTAATCCTAACGATGTGTTGGAAATATGTTGTAGTTGTGATGAAGATACAAAACGACTACTTGAATGTTGATGTTCGGCATCATATGCATGAACTGAATGTCGCATGAATTCCGAAGAACTTTGTGGAGAATGATTGCAGTTCCCAAACATTTCCATATAAGCCATAACTGAAATATTAAAAAGTATTCAGTATGCATTATTTTTTTTATTTATTTTTCATTAAGTTCATGCAGTGAAAATTGGTTAGTGGTTAATTAAAAAAAAAACTGTTTGAATTTCAGGCCACATCCCAAGAGTCACCCTTGATTATTGTTTTTTGAATGATTCAAAATTTGAATATATGGAGTGTTTCATGGGATACTATTGATTTTTTTTTTATATACAAGTGACAAATAGTAATACAAAAAATATGAAGATGTGACTGATTGAAAAAAATGTGAATAGGTACATGGTATACATATTTACAAATTATAATAGAAACATGTGATTTTTAGATGTTGATTTAAAAACATAAAAATTTCTAAATGAAAAAATGAAGAAAAAAATATTTATAATCATAAAAAAACATATTCAATTTACATTAATTAGGAAAAATATGAAAATCAAATATGCAATATGATTATTTTGAAAGCAGGACGGTATAGTCCGTACCATTCTGGCTGATACCTTACACGCATAGTATACGTGTTTTGTGGTTGTGTGCGGAGCTCTTCTGATTGGTTCGTCCTGTCGTCATTTTACGTACGGGTGTCGGCGCGTGCGCACCTATCCCTTCTTCACAGATCCGTACGGTGACAATGATAGATTATAAGTTAGGACTAGGCAAACCCCTTAGTGGACACTCTAAGGAAATTATTATATCCATTTATAAATATGTATATAAAATCACGAAGAGGAGATGATCTTTTTTTGGTGTTTCTTTATGTATCAATTTCATTATGCCTTTTTCACTAAGCCAATATCGCATATACCTACAGTTTGTTTTATTTTACTTAAAAAATAAGAAACATTTATACCCGATTTCTCGAATATTTTACCCGATAGTTCAGGTAGCGCATGACATCGCTCAAAATCTAGATATAGTAGAAAATAAATATCTAAGTGTAAATTATCGGGCAAATTTCGAAGTAAATTTATTTTTTACTCTTCGTTTTCACGATAGATGTAAAATAAGAACTTTGATGGTTTTTCTGAGAATTCACAAAATTGTGACGCATTCACGCCACGCGATTCTTTGAAAACGATTACCTGCGATTCGTGAAAGCAAAGTTACAATTGACGAAATGAAGTAGATAGAAAGATAGATAGATAACATAGATTTATTTTTATTCTTAAAATTATATTCTTAGAAGACCAAACAAATCACAGAAATCATGGTCACCCTAAAGCGTGTTATGAGCCTGTAGTAGTAAGGTATCAGCCAGAATGGTACGGACTATAACATATATTGAAAACAAAATGGAAGTAGTATACTATCAAGCAACCCAATTAGCGATATTATTTAAAAATCAACCATGCATATAAAATTCCAGCTCTTATTTAATACTTAACTCACCTGAATAAGCGACACTTTGGAACACTGAGGTAGGCACGTAATGCAGATGAGATGTTGAAGAGAGAAATAGTAAAGAGACAAACATGGTTAGCTCAACATTATTACATATATGTATAATTAAAATAATACAATTAAAGTAATTGAAATTGTTATGATTTTGACACACAAAAGAGATACAACATGATACGAAATCATAAAAAAATACATTCCATATTATTAAGTGATGATTTTTCCTGTATGATTTTTTTCTGGGTGTTTTAGCAAATTTCGTAAGAAAACCATTAATAATTATTAAAAATTATAATAACCAATAATTGTTTATAAATAGAGTTTAGTAAGATTTTGAATAAAATACAACCGGCACCAAAGAAATTTTATTAATGAAAAATTTGATAATCGTTTAGAAGACAGAAATAAAGCAAACACAATGTTACCGAACTTAATATGTATGGCATATCATAAACCAACACCAAATGTATATCAATTACAGATAATAGACGTCAAGCTCTTCATAAAACATATATATACACAAATAAATGGGTTTGTTTTTCATTAAATAAAATTGATTGATCGATTTTTTGTAAGCAATCTTCCGAGAAAAAAAATCCATCACCTCTAACACACAGTAATTATTGTCAACTTCCCTATTGAATAAGTATATAGGTATATGATGATATTTTAAGAGAGTAAAAGTGACACTAACTGTGTTTTTTCTTCATCGGAAGAGGAGGTGGTTGTCCACTCGATAATGACTGATCCATCAAAGTGTGAGGTCTTTGTATAAGTCTATCTGGTAAATTGTAAAATGCACATGATGAGGCATGGTCTCTGCAAAATTTAGATTTAAATTTACATATGATAATAAAAAAAAAATATTGACATTCATTCAAATTATACATAATTGCTATATTTCTAACCTGAATTCAACCACTTGATCGTCGATAGATGAAACAACAGCATTATGATCACTAGAATTTTCACTATGAATCCCTAATCGTCCTTGTTTTCGAGTTTTAACTGGGAGTGCTGGTGGTAATGAATCACATTTATCGATTGCAGATATGTCTTCTGGATTTTTGAAAATATCCGAATTCGTTAAGTAATTACTAGTTACACTACTTTTATTGATGTTGGTGTTTTGATCCATTAACAAAGTTTGACTAGTAAAACTTTGTACATTTGATTCTAACTTTATCGAAGAAGATTTTTGAACATCAATTGTACTACTACTGCAGATTGTTGAATGATTATATGACTTATTCTCATTAGAAGTGAAAGTTCTACTACTTTGTTCAAAACATCCACTGGATGAAGACATTTGTTTCATAGAATGTTGGATTGCACTTGCTATATTCGCAAGACACTTATCGTTGTTTAACATGTTCAATAATGAAGGGTTTAGATCACCAGGAGTGGGAGTAGAATCGATGAACGAAAGAGATGCCTTTTGCTGACTAATCGAACTATTAAAACTGGAATACGAGAGCTCTGAATTTGTGTTACCTATAGAAACAAACCCAGATTCACTTGAAAATCTAAAAATATAAATGGAGATATTGAGGAAAAATAAATATTCAATATAAAATGGATGATACAGTTAGACATTTTAATTACTGACCGACTAGATTGATTATTGTTCTGATTGTTTGAATATTGGCGTAGACATATGTCATTAGTTTGGGACAAATGAGAATTGGTTTCATTGCATGAAGGATTGTTTAAACATGGATTTGTTGGTATATCTAAAGTTAAATTAGATTCAAATGAAAGTCTGTTATTCATTGAAGTCATTGCATCTGAAAAGAAAAGAATATTATTTGAGTAAATATACACTTTTTCATGTAAAAAATATAGAAAAAAATCAAACAAAATAAAAATACCTATGTTATCAACACTAATCGGAAGAGAATCATCCATATTTGTGGAATTTCTATCCATAATAGCTCTTATTTCATCATCATTTGAAACATTTAACATTGAGTCTAAAGATCCGCTACTATGAGATTGAAGTGAAGATCTGAATTATAGTTTAAGAATTAAATATACTTGTAAATTACAAAGTGAAATAAATAATTAAGATAATATGTGTGATTTCATTACCTATCATTAGCAGATAAATGGCAAGAATCAAGCGGTTTTCTTTTCGGGGGTAATGGAGGAGCTATGTCTAAAGATCTATAGAAACATACAAATATACACAAAATGCAATTAGTGAAATAGTTATTATACTCTAAAATGTACCTTAAAGGTATTGGAGGCTTAGGAGGAGGATCTTGAGGCGAAACTGAATCTAATATAGACTCCGTGGAATGTGAATTTCTTACAACAAAACCATTTCCAGCATTTTCAAGAATTTGGCGATCATGAGGAGTAAGAGGAATATCTAAAACAAAATCAAATAAAATACGATATTGAAAAAAAAACTATTTTCAACAAAAATTTGGAAATACATATGTATGTCACCTGGTAATGAATTTCTTTGACTTTCATTTGCTGAAATTCTCGTAATATCAACAGTGGGTCTAGTCTGCAATTTGAGATTCTTATTTTCTTTAATAGCAGTACCATTAGGCTTTAAATGATTACTGTTACTTTCATATATTTCTTCGAATGCCATTTTAGCTAAATCCTATAAATATACATTAAATATGACGGAAAAATTAATTAAAAAAATATAAATATGTATTTAGACATACTTCAACAGCTTTTTGAACTTCTTCAGTTATTTGCTGAACATTTACTTGATCTAAGGCAGAGCATGTTTCTCCAGCAATCATACTTTTATCACAAAGTCGAATAAGATCTGCGAGAGCTAGACACAATCTCGTCAGAGCAGATTCGAGTTTAGCTGAAGGAAACGCTCCAAGTGGTGAAACATAAGGCCTAATAACTGAAATATACAAAATTTTTATCAATAAGAATTTCAGATTTAAATATGTACAAGTATGGAATAAAAATATTGTTTACCAGTGTGTATATTTGTGATTGTATCTAGAACTATTGTTCCATTTCCTGGTAACATTTCAAGCTTTTTCTTAGAAATGACATCACAAAAATGTTTTAAATCGAATTTTACCTATGAGACATAAAAATTTTGTATATTAATGAAAGTTTTCAAATATTCCTAAATCATATTTTTATATGGAGAGAAATACTCACTTGTCTAACTAATGATTCCATTTCTTTCGTTGGATTTGTTTCGGGGTCTTCCTTGGGTTGATTACGGCCTTTTGAATTGAACGGTGACTGTGATCTACATGAGCATATGAGATAATTTGAAAAAAACTTTAAGCATTTGAAGCAAAAGCTGAAATATAACTGTGTATCACCTAAGGGATGGTAGTGCTGTGTGTGTCGAAGGTACTCCTGGAGAACGCATGGCTGAAATGCGTTCCAGCAAATCCTCCTTGAAGGAGCGAGCACGGCGGGCCAGCTTGTTTGCTCCACGGAAAGAGGCTTTGTGTCCGCTGCCGCCCCCGCCACTCTCAGGATTTTCAACACCTGTAAAAAAATTATATACATTTATAATTAAAGATTCAGCCCTAGATATACATACATATATACTATTGAAGGACATAAGAGTATGCCACTAGTTAGCAATTTTCGACTAGAAGCATGTCAATAATTGTACTATTTATGTATTGTGTGTATTGAGTAATGCTCAGAATTGAATTTTTTATATAGATACAGAACATGTTGATTTTAAAAATGTTTATTGATACGTTTTTTTTTTTATATTTTGCGACTTTTTGTAGTTACTGTCTCTACAAATAATTGGCTATAAGTACTTATTGTTAGATACAGTATCTGAATATAAACGTATTTTTTTTAATAAGTATCTAAAAGCTAATCAATCTTTATAATCGGCGATTTGGAGCAATGGCTTTCATAAGCCACTTTATTTCAGCACCCCACCATACTCCAAGTAATTTTAATTAGAATCATATAAGATTCTCATTAGTGAAACAAAGCATCTCGAAAAGGCGATCATTCCAGATCATCGCTTAGAACAGATCTAATTTTAAGACCCACTACCAAAACAACGCATGAATGGAAGAACGCGCGAATCCAGCCGAATTGAATAATCGAGCAGACGAGTTCCTCAACAAAACACAACCCTGGACATGCACCGAAGGACCGAAATAGACCTGACATCGCCGGACGTCTGGGCCACTGCCCTTGCAACTATGTCAACCACCTCACCTCAAGAATCGAATCGGGCGAGATCACCATAATCGAACACCTCGGTTCCGATCTCGAGACTCGAGGAGTTCGCAGACCCTCGAAAAGGATGCGGAGAGAATGTGTAATGAAATCGATGAGAAGTGTGGCGCCAATTTCGTCTTCGGAAGTTCAACAAACTTATTTAGGATTGCGCACACGCGAAACTTCTGCCAGTGTGCGAACATCGAAGCGGATTCTCGTCGAGGATAAGTTTCGTTTTCTGCACGGGTGATGAATGAGGTGTGGATTTTGATATAATTGATTGATGTTTTAATTGTCGTGTTAATAGCAGTTTATAAAGGAAGGTGATATTTGCGTGGATGCGTGTATTGTAGGTTGCGGTGTTCGCGGTTTCCTTTCGCAGGTCGTAGAAATCGTATACGACACGTAAAAATAGATATGTGATTTGTTTAGTCATATTTCACGATAATCGTAAAATTATATTGTGACTGAAAATTTAAATATTTAAACGAAATGCGATAAAAGTTTTATCAAAGAACTATCGAAATTCAACTTTATGTACGATTTTAAATTTAAAAGAATATATTATGATCTCATTAAATATTTCTTATGTGAATGTTCGCGAAATGCAATAACAATTACGTGTGTATACGACAGAAATGAAATAATTATGCAGATAATACGGTCATGGTTTATTTTCAAAGACATGTACCATCTATAAATAAGATTTATCTCAACACGTATTGGAAAAAAAACAATAAAATGCATATATTTACCAACTTGCAAACAAGGACGTCTAAGCACGACCACGAACAGGACGATACTGAACATTCGACGACATCGAATGAGTAAGAACATTGCTCATTCACGGTTGACGCCAATGTGTTGAATTCTTTTCTTTTGATTGCAAAGACAAATGCTTATTTTTCCAACAAGCTTTGTTGTGTGTAGCAAAAATTAAAAAAACAATTATCGTATCGAAACCTTCTTTGAAAAATACATAATTGAACTTTTTTTATATAAGTTTTTGTTTGTTCATATTACAAAAAAATAAGTTATATGAGGAATTTACTTCTGATTATTTTTAGGTTTGTTTTGTATATAAGTGGGTATTTTTGCGAGAAAAATTCATTTTTTTCGTCTGTGATGAACTCATTCATATAAATTCGCAAGGTCAGTGGCGTGAGAATGCCAACTATTTCATATGAGTGCACTTGATTACGTTCCAAATCGTAATGAAATTAAATATGATCACATGAATAATACGGGAACACATCTCTGAGATGATAAAAACACAATACAAAAAATATATACGAATTGATTGATTGAAAGCCGCATGTGTGTCAAGTGAAATGAGAAATTTACAAAAAAAAAAAACGACGTCTACACATGTATGACATAAGTTATTAACTATCCACTTGATATTAATTCCCACAAAAACACAATACGGCTCAAACTTTCGTTCATGCGAATATTTCGTATTTTCACTTTTCAAACACGAAAAAAATCCAACAATAGACGATAAATTCACAAAGTGAGACGACTTCAAGATCAACGTCAAACACACCGTGTAAATTAATCGATACACACTTCAAAATATTCGATCTTAAGAATATAATTAAAAAATCCGCTGCTCATAAGAAGCATGCACAATAGTAAAAACATAATCAATTTCCGAAACGTCTGATTTGAATGCTCCTCACGAACATTCAAACACAATTTACATGCAGCCGGTAAACGGATGATTTACCATTTGTGGAAACTGAATTTAAATCTTAGGATCGTTGTTTCGATTGAAAATAATAAATATGAATACCATTCGGTTCTTCGGCGAATCCGCTATCTTCATTTTCGTCGCATGCAGTTTTCTTCCCCAACTGCCTGTAGACTCCAGACTCCAATATCCTGTTGGTCAATTTGATCACAGGTCTTTCCTTATATTTCGAATTCGCTTCGTATAAACGTCTTCCCTTCTTGTCGCAAATGCCATCGTTCACACGATAGACATTACCGTTCGTCACGGAAGTTTCTTTAATTTTAGTCTTCGGCAAGTATCCGTACGAGTTCCTCTTGTGCTTGTTGGAAACTTTCGCATCCTTCGGCACAGGATCGTTCAGGTTCTGAAGACTTTTTCCTCGAGTGTGACTGAATACGAATCCGTTCCCGTTTTTCAAAGGACTATACAAGCCGTGACTGGCCAAGTTTTCCAGGGATTTTCCGGCAGCGAACGAGTAATAATTGTTGTTTTTCACAGTGTAAATGTCCGGCGAATAAATGAACTTGTCCCCGTTTCGTCTGACGCATTGTTCATCCAATAGGGAAGGAAAACTTTTGTTTTCTGCCTTCGAATACAATATGCTACTATCTAGTCCATTGTGATCTTGGAGTGTGTAGTTCGATCCAAATTCTCGGGTTTTGAGGTTGTTGATGTTGTTTTTGAGAACGTACGTGCCATGTCCTGCGACAGCTGTCGAGGATTCGTGTCCTGAAGGATAATACCCTTTTCTGGATACACGATAACTTCTCTTGTTCCTTCGCTGGTTCGCACTGTCGTCGAATATGAAACTTTCGTCGTATTGAGGCATATTTGTTATTCCATATTCCTAAAGTCAAGTTTCACACGTTAGCGATTCGGTCCGTTTTGTCGAATTCACTATGCACATTTTACACTAGATAACAGCGAAATGGTATATTTATTTATAACCGTACCATATGATAAGTGATGGATGAAGCGAAAAAATATAAGATTAGAACGTCAACTCGAAGCATATAGAGCTAGTGAAAGGTAATACGAATGGTTTCTTGATATATTGGACAGACAGAAAGGTAAAATCGCCATATATGCACGTTTACGTTATGTGCGTACATAATTAAGTCGATAAATGCAATCAGAGCGTGTGGTAATTCTAATTGTTTCTAAGCTAAAGCCAAATACACGAGATTGAAAAAAATCAAATGAAATGCAATAAGAACAAGTTGCCGAGTAATTTAAGTCATTGGAACAGCAGAAAAATCGATAGAAAGTCACTTAGCTTCCTTTCGATCGAGTTATGTGAAAAACGATACATACGAGAAAACAATTAATTGACACTTGAATAAATTTTATTTAGATACAGTGTTTTATTATCTGGCACATTAATTACACAGGCAAGTACGAAATGAATAATGAAAATCCATTCATGTTTAATTCGAATCAAAATTAATAAGACATAATCATAGAGCCCAGTTTGAATTTGAATATCACGGAGGTCATTCAGATCCCTCATAAATCAATTTAGTTTCTAATTGTGTCATTCGAAATTAAAATCGACTTAAAAGATTCTAGGCGAACGCTCGAAAAAAAAAACATGATTCACATAAGAAACGATAACACGGTTCGTATAAAATAAAACACCGAACCATATGAGATTATTTCATACACCTTATAAGGAGAAGTGAAATCGAATCAACAGATGTGAATTAACGTTTGAATATGGGGGTCGAAACACGGCGCGAGTTTTAAAATGCAGCAGACGAAAAATTACATTTTCAACTACGATAAATTTACCAAACTAGAAAAAATTAATACGTTACAAATGAATATTTCATTCGAGCTCGTTATCCAAGAATGCGTACTTTATGGTCGCAGCAATAAAAATGCAACCTCGATCGAATCAAAGAAGCGAAAATTTAACGAATATCATTTCACGCACAAAATGCGTTCGAGGCTATCGGAAGACATTTCGTTTTTTCCAATTAACAAACGGCTTCAATCAAATATCAATTAATAGCAAAATATTGTGAAGCAATCGTAAACGACGACGTACTTGTCGATCGAAACAAAAATGTCGAATGTTCTTCGAAATATTGGAAAATTATGGTTGAAAGAAAAAAAAATTGTTTGATTTTGAGCCTATCTAATATTTTCGTAATGGACATCATTATCTTGGTTGCTTGGATGCGATCAAACGATTCGAGATGTGGTAAAAAATGGATATTCCCACAATTTGTATAGTTATACAATTGCAAAATCGATATACTCATTAGTAAATTGCGGTCATTAAAATTTGACAAATATAGACGAATTTGTATCTCAATGAAATTAAAAAGCGATTTCTTTATCGAAAGTGAAATGGAAAAATACCAAAACTTAAAATACCTCACGAACATTATGATTTTACGCAGATAAAAATACAAGCAGCAGAATAAAAACATGAAATACGTGTGAAAAACGAAAATCCGACGAGCACAATACGTCATAAACGATAATAAAATCGGACCTACAAAAACAAAAATGCTACAACTACGAAGCAGTAATGTTCGCAATTTTCATTTGTACAATTTCGATCGGATGCACTTTGTGAAGTCTCATATTTTTATTGTACTCTAATGATACAGCTACGAGATTGAACGATCTCAAAACGACTCTGGATGTAATTTCGCCGAAATTGGTTATATGCCTATATCGTATCCGCTATGGATTTACAATGGCCACAAATCGATTAGACGACGATAATAAAAAGACAATTCGTTTCGATTTTGTAACGAGAAAATGTTTTGATTGCGGAGAAAATGTAAGGTCGTATTAATGAAGACGGTATAGTGAAATAGCATTGAGAAACAGTCGTTATTTTCGAGAAATTTACTGTGCTGTCGTAAAAATATAATTGGGATAAATATCTGAATGAGCTCGTTTTATAGCTTCATATTGATTTTGAGAATTTTATGTGAATGTAGGTATTATTAATTTTTCCACCTGTTAACCTTATTAATCACTTAATTCTTTCAAACGCACATTCAACTAATTTCTCATAAATAGTAATAAAAATACATCATATCAAACAGTTCGATGAAATACAATCACTTATAGTTCAAACAAAAGTAATAAAATTTCCTCAAAAGATGACGAACATAACTGCGAGTTCCGACATAAGATACACATTGCGTTCACATTTTCTATGTACAAACTTAGAACACTATCCCCGATGGCGTCAATAAAAAACAGATACGTAAGAAAAGATAGACTTTTCCTTTTATAAGAGATATGAAATGAATTTTAGATAGAAGCAAAACGAGCTTATATGGCAATAAGAGAAAGTGCGACGATTATACGTACGCAAGTGTTTACAACGAAGATATCCGCATGCGGTACACTCGCATGAAAATAAGACCAAATCGGATATGTACTATAACATTTCTTGCGATATTTTAAAAATATTACACATTTTCTTCGCTATGAACATGCGAATAATCGAAGTCGAACGATTCGGAAACACCTGATGGCGTGATGAGGAGGCCGCTCAGAACACAATGGGGGATCTATGGCAAAATAATCAGTTCCTGGTGTTTGTAATGTACAATTATATATGCATAATCATTTTTTTTCCGTAGTATTCTGTGATTGAAAACGGTCCGAAAAGTAATTAAATCGGATAAGTGGTTAGATGTCGAATCGTTTCTTGAAAAAAAGCGTTTTAAACGCAAGGTCATATACGAGAGGAAAAATGTCAGGTTCGTATCGTTAAAATTTTATTCACGTTTAGTGTCTGTTTTGTTTCGTACTGTTGGATGCGAAATATTGAATTTCCTTTTGTTTAAGAAATTATCGTACTTGTCTTCGAGATCGTCTTTGAGGTCAACGAGGTCTGGCCGCACCTATGTAGATTCTCTATATATTGCAGATGATGAAATTTGATTAATTTTCTTTAACGATAATGAAAAAAAAATGCTGAAAAACGTCACAGATGATAGTTTTACAATATTTGAGAAAAATATTTGAGCCTCAGTCAAGATTTGTTTCTAATTACAGCCGATTCAAAAGCCTCATTGACAACTTCGAAAAAAATATATAAATTTCATAGATAGAAGATAAATGCAGCTCCCAAGTAACTTAAGCATTCCAAGTACATCGAGCGACGCTGGTTAGAAAGCCGAGACCGTTTCGCAAAAAAGACGTACGCAACGCTAGCCCATTTCGGTCGACGAGCTTCGATTTTAGCAGAATGCAAAAAGCCAAAAATCAAAAAGACAAACAACAAAATGGCCCAAAACGACTCGACTTCGGTAAACCGTGACGCCAGTGAAAGGAGCACCGGTCGAGCGTGAGCCGAACGAGAAATAATAGAAACAAATATCTTTTCATATCGATAATGCATCGCCGGATACTATTGTTGATGCTGAACAACAAGAAGAAGAAGTTTTCAGATCGACGATGGTTCGATACGCAAGACCGACTTTTGAAATTGAACCACAATGGAGGCGTTTATACGCGTTTTTAGTTTTGCGAATTTGATCGATCGATCGATCGACTTAAGGATGATAACTCCTATAGAAATGTATATAATATAATAAAATGATGTCATTCGAATGAATAGTATATTTGCTTTGGTGTTTCAAATGCATAGTTGAATAATCTAATCAAAATGATTGAATAATTTCCTCGTATGATACGTCTATTATGTTACATTGAAACCACTCGTATTATGTAAATGAAATGTGTTGAATTTAATCAAAACGGTTAACGGCCAATCAGTACGATATTACGTTTCTCCAAATAATGATATACGATATGTCGTTTCAAGAGCCGAATTAAAATCGTCCGACGTACGGAACAATCGTTCGAAAATTGCGAAAGCAACAATTATACAATCGTAAACGAATCGTTGAATCCACAGACGCTTCTACGATAATTTCTAACTTTTTCCTAACGAAAAAAAGCGCGATTTCACGCCGTTTCCACGATGACGATTAGTTAACGAATTCGTTACGCTCATTAAGCGCATTATCGGCGTGGATATGATTCGAAGAGTGCAACACGAATTCTAAAAAGGAACAAATCGAACTCGAAATAGGAACGACTCGAATGTCGAGTCTAGGACTTCGCTTCGATGTCAATTGCTTCGATTCGCCATATATTGTGATGTGGAATACGAGGCTGTCGCGATACTTTCGTGTGGGGAAACCATAAGTGGACTGTCGACCGGCATTCCTTGAACCGTGAAGAAGCGTGGGCTTTTTAGTGAGGACGTCAGGATAACCACCTCATTGTTGAGTTCGACGACGATGATGATGATCGGTGTACTCCTAGCTGCGTCGGTTGTGGGCAGTTTTGAATCATGTTTGATTGTTTCGAGACTCATTTATATGATGTCAGTGCAACTTGCATTAACTTTGCCTATCTCGTTCTAGTAGTACTTAAGGTTGGTTCAGGCTGATGATAGTCAAATGAATAATGAACATATGAAAATCCATTTAATGTCAAGTTATCGAAAACAATGTTGACTATCTACAGTCCACTTGACTGCCTACCTTTAAGGTCGCTATAAACTTGTCAACTAGACAAATGTGAACATTCAACTTGACCTAACTATGTACTGGACTGTCTAATTGGGACGTATCCGCTCTATACGTAAGAAAGGACATTAAAAACTGCAGTGGCAGCATTTAATGACATTTATGCGTGATGGTAGGAAAGCGCGGGTCACGAAAACGAACCGACACGAAAGTGAGAGATTTCCGAAGCCGTTAAGCTGCTTTTGCTCACGAAGGTGTGTTGTGTGTCAAGAGTGGACATCTGAGCAAATACTTCCACTCGAGGGGAAATCCGTTAGGCACACACAAGAGAGTCGATCTTGCGATGGAAATGAAAAAAAAAATCGGAATGTACGCGCATATGCAGGAGATGCAAATTTATGCGCGGATAGAAAACGAATCGTTTTGCCGATGATAACAATAGAAATCCGACTTTCGTACGATTTGTGCGTCGCACAATTAGCGTCGCGATTCGGTTTCACCAGAATATGATTATTTGCGGTGGCCAACTTTTCCGATTTTGTTAGAAGATCGAGCATCGATTCGTCCGGAGGCTGTGTGTCAGCGTGTCAAAGATACTCCAACAAATCGTATATTCATTTACCGAAGGTGATAAAACGAAACAACCTAAACGGTGAAACATGATAATCGCATTAAAGTCGACATATCTTGCATTTAACTTTCGCCCGTACTTCAGAAGAAAGTTCTATTAAGTGCGTCGAACATCAATTTTCTTCAAACGAGAATTATGGAATTTGAAGGAAACTCTAGATATTTTTTTATAATGAAATACTAGTTTATAGAAAACATTTAACATGCAACGACTGCAATAAAATTGTCGAAAAGACAATCGGAGCGAATCTAACAATCGCCCTTCGAAACAACGACCATCAACATCGGCAATGGTCAATGAGACGTTACATGTAACTTCAAAATCACAACGATTTTATTAAATCGCAACACAGGCCACCCAAAGACCTGAATAACAATCCGTAATCGTGATTAGTGTAATCCAACGCTACTGTTTATCAATTAATGTATTCGATCACGAAATTTAATTCAGGACTGACCAACGGCGGCCAATCCAATGGGGCTGCAGGGCTGCAGTTTTATTCCATTTTTTTTTACTTTCGACACTAGAAAAGTCATCGAATTCGATAGTCACACACACGTAACGATATAAAAAATCGTAACGTACAAACAAACAACCAACAAACGATGACCGGCAGCAATGGTGGAGGTCTCGCTCTACTTGTCGCACACTCGACGTCCGACAATCGTCGTTTACAACTATTATATTGTAACCGAGTGTACACGCGGTGGCATAGAATGAATAGGCCACTTTCTACTTTTCCGCCGATTGATAATGATGGGTCTTTGCATAATATGTATGCATACGCGAATTCGAACGGACGAATTGTGCGATTCGATCGTGTCGAGATTGAAAAGTCGAATGTTTTTTCATGATATTTAATAGTGGCGGTTATAACGAGTTTCGGTCATGATAATAAATTGAATTCGAAAGGGCAGTTGAGTGTAAAAAACTCGATTTTAAAAAAAGTTTAAAATTATTTCATTAGTGGACGTAAATATTGCTTCAATATAGTTTTTTATCTAATTCGTCTCAACATTAGTGAGGTACATTAGAAAGTAAATTAGTATTTTTTTTTTCGACAGGCTGAGCATAATGCTTACGTTCATTATTAATCATATGTGTTGCAGTTTCTTAACGTCTTCAATTACGAATCGAATGTAATATGACGACACGTGTGATGAGCTTTGATTTAGGCACGATCGATCGTGACCAATTTATGAATGACACACATTCGAAATCTATGAACTGATATCAAATGAGCAATAAAAACAACAATTTGGCACTGTTGGGCTTTTCAGTCAAATAATAATTTGTACAACACTCATATTTCTAACGTTAAATTACTCATAATTTGTCTACCCCTATGTCTGGAACAGTCTGACATTAGATACCACAAATATTAGATTTCTATGAAAATATTTTTTTCAAAAATTATTTACGATGCATATTCTAATTTGAATTTTAACCACTTAAAATACGTACAATTACGAATGCTACTCAACACGTAATCGAGATAACTTGTGCGATGAATACGTGAGAAATCAATTCAACTTGCACATAATTCAGAGATCTTTTGAATCCCTTGACTGAAAATAACGGCACTGAAAACAATGCAGTGCTAGAAATGTATCAATTTTTTTCTTCTTCCGAGTCGTATCGCCACCGAGAGAAACAGAAACAAAAACCTACAAGTACAGTAAATATAAATCTAAAGATATTTATCATAGCGTTATTATATATGCGGTAACTGGTCGACTGGATTCGTAGTACGGGACTTCCCACTTTGCCGTTTTGTAGGGACAGCATGTTCCTTATACAATATTTTGTGTGTGTGTGTGTTCATATAATGTGTAATACGTATCTGAAAGATATTAGAAACACGTCATCGGTGACAAATTGAATCAATAAACGTAAGTTGTGTGTGCGCTTGCACGGTAATCGAAGACGATAGGAAAACGTCGTATGTCAGATTTTATTTTATGATAAGAAAGCGTAGTAAATTATATGTTAATTTCGGAAAAGGTTAATGCGTATTCGAGAACGTCTAGTTTGCATAATTTGTTAATCACGACCTTTTACGAATGAATTTCGGTTAAAATTAACTAAACGACTCGTGATGATATTCGCTGCGATATACACATGTGAAATTGCACAAACGTGAACGACCACTTTTACTAATCAGCTCCTCATCCGAACGAGCCTAAAATACCACGGCAATACATCACGATCAGAAATCGTTCTAGCTATAATTCCATTAGCCGAGTTTCCCCTAACGAAGATACAACAATTTCGAGAGATCTGTTATTTACGTCCATCGTCGTTTTAATCGACCTCCGCAAAACATCTCGAAGATAATAAACGGAGACTGCTTTTTCAGAAGGCCTTCGACTTTTTGCCGCGGCCGATCTGACATACATTTTCGATCGGACCAAAACGAAAAAAAAACCGCATTTAACAGTCGTATAACTAGATCCGCTTATAAAAACCGCTCTCTAAGCGAAATGATTAATATTTGTTATGATACGCGGCTCGTTATTGGGTTGGCGCAAGTGGAACTTTTACTTTATGTGAAGATATTTTACGAATCGTTACGAAATCTTTTCAAGGATGCATAACTATATTGGATATGGTTAATGATGGCGGTGTGATATTCGGTGTTACGATCGAAAGACACGCGAACGATTGTTAATTTTTTCCAATCGAACGTCCATGCAATAATTCAAATTGTCGAGACATACGAACAATATAAGCTGTGAGAAATTTTCTTCTATATGCTCAAGCGCATAAGAAGTGCAACGATTCGATTTTATACGACTAATTAATTACAAGAGCATTTTCGCCGCTGATGCCATTTTAATTCACAGTATGAGCGCATAGTACGATAAGTGCGGGATCGCACGCGAGAGTTCAACATCATTCAAGAAAAGTTAAGCTCCATTTCTACGGATCGAATCCGTTGGATAGCGTCAAGTAACAGATTATAAGACTAAACAAGGAAGTGGAGGATTTCACGACTGTTATCCGAAACGAACGACCGAACAGGTTACTTAACGGGCCTCGAACGAATCAAAGCGATCCGATCTGAAATAATAAATGCGACGAGAACGAAACGAATTATCGATAGATCGGATCATAATGAATGAAAGTGCATTGCGAAAATGAAAAGTTGTATTCGACAAGAAAAAAAGTCACAAGATTATTACATAGCTTACGGAGAATGTGAAATTCTTAAGATTCGTTAGAATTTAATATAAATTAATGTGGAGTGGAATCTCGCTTAACGAGTGTTGAGAAAGGAGATATTGTGAGTTGTCGATACAAAATCTCGGTTTTTCGTCGTTCAAAAAATATTCTTTCGTATTAGGAGTTAGATTCGGGAACAAATCACGTACGCTCGTTATACGAGATTCCACTGAAATTAACCATGCATACCATTCGAAGATATAAAGCATATCAACCTGTCACATTGACTCTAGAACCTGAACGTTTCCAGAACGTATCCGGTCATTTCGTAAAGCCATTTTCACACACAATTCGACGCAACCGAAAAGAAACGCGATTACACGATCGTTATGATAATTCTCGAGGCGCGTCTGAGAAACACGAACCCGACTCCAAGTTTTCTATGAAAGGAGGGGAAAATCAGTATCCTTTTCCCTTTGTACTTATCACCGGGGCGTATCTCCTGCGTTTGTTTCTCGTCATTTATCAGCCGAAGCGAAAACGTCCCACACTCGAAAAATCACCAGACTTTTGTGTTCTATGGAGCGAATTCGAAATGCACTCCTAGCGAAATGCACTTAGAACAAAATCTGAGTCGAGAGGCCAATTACTGCGAAACAGGTGAGGCAATTCTAACCACTTTGCGTTCGGGCACGACTTTTAGAAACGCTAGAATTCAAAATCGTGACGTCGAGGCGTTTCAATTATCGCTTGGGTCGTACGTATCTCGTTTTTCACGCATTCTCGTTTCAGAAGACTACTTACAATTAGTGGCATTATGACGTTCGGCTTAAATGCGAAGAGGCTTCGTATGTTGCAAGATTGGTAATTGTGTGAATTGGATGTGTAAAAATATTATACAAAATCGGCTCGTTTTCGTTTCTGATTCACGAGTTTCGATACGGTTATGTACGTTTATGTGCGTGATTGCCGATTTTTATGTAACTATGCAATTATCTCGGTCGCACCATAACACACATTAGAGCCGCGAAGAGCTAACTACTATCCGAGCGGTAATTGCTTTATTTTGATGCTCGTTGAATTGCCGTTGTAATCTGAAGCGCGATGAGCAATAAATAAGTCATTGTCAATGTCGGCGGATGACAGAGTAATTGTACGAAAAAAAAAACCATATGCAACAGAATCCAATTCATTTCGGGTGACTTTTTTCGTGGTCGTCGAGTTAATTGTGAAATCTCAAGCGTGAAAGTGGAATTTTTGATAAACGCAAATATTAATCGAAAGAATTTTAATTTGTGCATTTATAACGAATTACTAGATTTAATTGTATTTAAAATAAATTAATGGAATATTACAAGTTTGGTTTCCTTGTAGTTTCAAAGTCTATGTATTTGTATATTTTTGCAATAGAACTGCAGAATCTGAATCTAACGGTTTCGCGACATTTCGTCCAATGCGAATTTGTACATGTGACTTTTTGTCCAAATAATTTTTCACACAACTAACAAAATATCGCATCGACGAATTTGATTATGTAATCATAAAAATGCGTAATAACATAGGAAAATACGAAACGCTTTAGGGATTAAACTTAACTATCCCAGCGAACGTTGAGCAAACATAAATTCATGCAAAAGCATTAACAACGATCAACAGAACATGCCAATACGACCGCAAAAAAGCCCATACGCAATAATTCAGCACAAATCGCCGCAACTAAACCGTCACGATTTCCGTCGCCAACTGCCATCGGATGAGCCCAGGATATAGAGAGAGGACACGAGCCTAGAATTCCGATCGTTACGATAATTACACCACTAGCCGAGTGCGGACCGAGCGACTACCAGATTGTAGCATCGGGCGAGGTTAATTCGCGTGAATAATTCGATCTCGAGCAGAGCCAGTTTGCTTCGTCCTTCCGGATCGGCGATGGGAGATCTTCGAGAGCCAGAACCACCGTTAGACGCCCTGCTAGAGTGAAGCGATGGTGAAGTGGTGAGATGCTCGATAGGACGACTTCCGCGTCTCGGAGATGGTCGGTTTCGCGTTCTCGATTCGACCTTTCGAAAATGCCGGGTAAGTGATGAAGATGAAATTACGGTTAGCACGATTTTCTCTAACACGACTCTGCATAATGCGTGCGACATTTCTTCGAAAGTGTACCCTTCCGCTGTCTCATTTTTGATTTGTGCAAATTATTTGGGTCCACTCCAGTGTGAGTTCCTAAACTAGGAATCTTTGTGATAGGTTACTAGTTCAGATTCAACCCATCCAATGCTTTAGAAAGCTATTAAATAGCATGCTAGGATATCAAAGTGTAGCTGTATAGCATGCTTGACTCCATCCTAGTACCAGCAGTATTTTTTTAAAGATTCAATAACTTTTTTTTTCTCGATAATCACCCAAGGATTAACGATTAGATCATGGAAACAATTTTAGCATATTGACATATGAAAAACGAAAAGTAGTCGATCCGTTGTTATGTGCGCATACGGATAACGTACAACACTTCAGGACTAGTGAAAGTGATGGAGCGTGTCCGTCCAAATAAATAAATCGCGGCGGCCGAAAAAGAAAGTCGTGTGTATGTATTTTTAATTTTTATCGATCCGGTCTATACACGGGCGTGCTGGGAATGGATTCGGAACTGTAAAACTGCGCTTATAAGGTATTCGAGTTTAAAAGCTGATTTGAATTTTTGTATATGGAAGCGTTCGTAATTAATCGTCAGCCCGAATACATAATTATTCGATTATACGTTCGAATCGGATCGCCTTGATCTTGAAACGGCAGAAATTGAATGACAATTATGTTTTGGCTGTTATCGCTAGGAAATTGGTGTCGACTATTTATGCGCAGGGGATTCCACATTATCTAAACTACGCTATTAAAATACTCGTTTAGATAATAATATAAATAACGACACGATCGAAATTCGGATTGTACTACGCTACAATCTGGAATAAAATCACACTGCACGCGATGCACCGACGAAATGCACGTATGAAAAAAAAAATGGTTGAATAACCGACACACTTCAGAAGTTATTTTAATCAACTCTTATGGACTGTGGATTCATGATGCGCGACCGTTAAATCGCTGAGCATCGACGATCGGAATAGGAAGCGACTTCTTTCTTTCAATAAACAACAGTTATCGGAGGAGTGTCGAAGTGGCCCGAGACCGTAGAAAGTTGCTAGGAGGTAAACGCTATGTACACAAACACATATCAATCCCATAGATTCGTATCATCGAATTCAAAAATTACATCAATAAACTATAAATAGAAAGTAGGAAACATTTCAACGATTCAAATATTCGAGTTTAAGATACATACGACTAAAAAGAAAAGTTCAAGAATTGAAGAATACACGAACGAAATTCGAACTTGCAGAATAATAGAAACCGGATCCGAGCTGAAGCCGAGTCGAGAGTTCATATAAAAGCGGCAAAGGAGAGATGAAAGCACACGATCTAACAATGCGAGAGCTGAAGGCTTCGACGAGGGCGAAAGTTCGCTCGTGATCCGAAGAACGAGCCGTGGGTGCTCTTTCCAAGATGAGATCGGACCGTTTCTTCAGAGCAATGACCCAATGGCTATCTCACCTCGCGGCCCGAGGTGGGCCATCGATGATGGTGCTTTGAAATGCGAAGAAGATGATTCGATTTTAGTCCGTTAGTCGCATGCCATTAGTCTAAATACATTCTGAATTGATGTGTTCGAAAAATTTTGGTGGATATCTGAAGGCTTCAGACTACCAGCTTGTGCTTTAGACTGAAGTGCAAGATGGAAGGGAGCAAGCATTTAAAACGGCAACATTGAAAAATAGTTAATCTGATGACTTTTGAGTTATATCGAAAAACGATGATCATTCTGAACTCATATTACTAGATTCAGCCGAATGAAATTAGCATCAGACAAATGGAGGAGTAAACTGAGGATCTTTGATCGGATCTTTGAACATTGTTCGCATTTGCTCGTGTTTGCGATTTATTTTCTATCGGAATTGTAAATATTTAGAGTGGTTTAGAGAAAAAGTTGCTAATCGCATTCGCGTATGTTGCACAATTGTGGATCGAAGTAATCGTACTGTTGCAATGCTTCGTACACTAATTGGCGGAAACGACGAATTCCTGATGCTTCAATCGGAAATTAATGTTTTTTTTTCACACAACTATGTAATTCTAGTGCAACTCGAGTATAATTCCCGCATATGATAAATGTTCGCGTTATATAATTGTAAATCATATTCAGCGATATTATCGTTAACATTCACAGCGCATACAATTTACACATTTGTATGCATTTTTTCGCATTACATTGACACTTCGAACATAGAATACCAATTATCTAACATTGACATACGACATAATCGCATACTATGAGATGAGCAGATCCACTTTTTGCCTGCGTTCGTAATGAAGCAACTTTGTCGCAACGAGTTGTCAGAGCGTTAATTCGGTCACAAAATCAATTTGGCGACAAAAAATAAGTGTTACACATTCTTAGAAAACCAGCGACGTATCTGACGATCGAATCAATTGTTACTTTACAGGTGGAATGAAAAAAAAAATGACAGTTACGATTGTGACACGTTGATCTAAAAACAAAAGCGACAGTCTGGGTCCATCTTCGACTCGTTTTCACGAACTAAAGAAATCGAGTACCGGTTGTTAATATATGTAAAACCTGCTGAAATTGCAAAAGAAACTAATATCGTATTCTACCGAGTCCTGTTACGAATACAGGTTGCGAGAACGTGATTTCTAGCGGGTAATACGAAGCAAAACGTTACCTAGTGTGTAATAAATTTTAATTATTTCGAGTGTCGTTAAATCTGCATATTTTCATGATTGAAATTCAATGGTTGACGCGCGCCAATGCACACGATGAACTAGCACTGATGGATGTTCCACGAAATTAATTTCAACATTTCATAATCAACCTAAATACGATGTAAATCCTAGATAAGTTTGATTTCTTACGAAATACGCACTGTCGCGCTCGCATACTAAACTTGTTATCTCAAAATAGCAAAGCACATAATATTTACACATCAATTACGAGCATAACTCGACGAATAATTTATATGAAAATAAGCGCATATATACAGCCAATTTATTTGCCATAATGAGAATTATCTTCAAGAATTCAATCCCGACTGCCATAAAAGATAGCGAATTCGATGATCATCGGAAAAATCGACATCGCAATACGATCGATTACACGTTCCGCCATCTTTGTAACATTTAATTAACGCGCAGAAGAATCTTTGCACAGTTACATAGTGTCAGAGCAAATAGAAAATTTCCGCTGACCGTGGCGTCACCCCACCGAATTTGGTGGTGATTATGATGATGATGATGACGATGGTGGTACATAAAACGTATTTATCGAATTTCGTGTGTGTGTTTCTGAATCCCGGTGCCAAGAAAGATTTTCGAATGAAAAGCAGACTCTGGGCGAATGCGGGAAGGTCACGATCGAAAGTCGTCGAAAACGGGTCGATCCGATTGCAAAAAAATTTAAACGTAAACTAAATTCCAGTCTCACTCGAAATATATTTCATGTACTGATTTTTGATTAAGATTGAAAAATTAGAATGTGATAAAATTTCGAATATTTTCTCTTTTTCGTATGCATCGATTTAATATTTAATTTATCGAATGAGAAAATTATTAGAAAATAAACAAATTTTAATCAAAACATTATTATGAAAGTATGTTTAATTAATTTTGGAAAAAATGTCGATCAGGTATGTGAGAAGTTGTGAGTGAGGGATTAACAAAGTTTGACCGCCAGGAAGGCAAAGTAATCCAAGAGAGGCTAAGAGTAATATTGACCTATAGCACCATAAAATAATTGCAAATGTATAATAGATAAGACCATCAGCATGATACTAAAATGTGACCCAACTTAATCAAATCTAACCTAAATTGAAAAAAAAATCTAATCCAACCGAATCATGCCGATAATTCGTTCCACAAGTATCGAAGAAAAATATCGATCGCCTGAAAAAAATCTAATTAAAAAATGGCAACCGAACGGAATCACATTTCGCGTCTATTTTTCGACCGGTCGCTACAATCTGTATTACATAGTGTAACGGGAGAAATGGACAATGTAAAAAAGACGAAAAAATCGGACCATGTTTAGAATACGCACGTAACGGTGTGGACGCAAATTGCGATGATGCAAAGTGATTTTTGAGCTCGTATACAAAATTCGAACACACGAACAACTCTCTTCGGACGGATCGTGAAGTTTTGTTCAAAAGGCGAAATCTAACTTTAATAATAATGGCACGGTGATATTTCACGAGGAGGCTAGTGGAAAAAAAATGACCGATGCTCCGACGCTGTTATTACATTTCGGTTGGCTATCTTTTATTTTTTGTAGAAATTTTTCGGAGATTTGGAAATTCGCGAACGCTAGAAGAATAATCGCGTTCGAATGAAAGCGCGCCTCTATTCGGTTTCGGATCATTATGAATTTTAAAATATGGGTAGCGCTTTGGACGGACATTAATATTAATGCGTATTTAAGTGTGCCTAACTATTCGCATTAAATCTAGTGCAATTAAGTTTCAAAAGATTTGTGCACAGTCTAATATTTCATAAGATCAATTCACATATAGTTTCAATCATTTCGATTCTAACTCTAACGTTCTTCTTCAGCTTTTTTTCGCATATGTAAGAAACAACACGAATAGCAAGATCTATACATAAATTGACCCATATCGATCTTGCAATTAATTAGCGATTTTAACTGACAAATTCTATAGAAACTAAACAAACAATCGAAATATCTCAATTTTATTTCCATCGATCGACATCGTTAAATATACCGACGAACATAAACAAGAGAGCGATAATTTCGTACACGCCGAAAATAATCGAGCAAGTTCATCGCCGACGCATACAAAACGCACGGAGGTGAGAAAAAATGATTATTTTTCCGAAAAATAATAACGAAACACACAAGAGAGATATCAATCTTGACGTTTCTTACGTCTTGAGACGTCTTCGGAACGTCTGAAAGCGTTAATTCCGCAGACGAACGAGGTGCTACCATTTGACGGACATGCAACAGTTAGGTATTACGCGAGCGCAATTAATCCGAAGCCATTGTTGTTTCTCCCACAGATTCTAATAGTCTTTTTGTTAACCGACATTCGTATGGAAAAAATAAGAAGAAGAACGCTCGATTTTCATAGTTCGCGGTGATTTCAGACGCTCAAAAGAGAAAAGTCATTTAAATACGTTTTTAATATTTTTTTTTGTTTTTGTCTTTCACTCGTCGCAACTTTCGATGCTTTTCTCGCGTTTTCAATAACGGCACACTTTTTTTTTCGTTCGTGTCGAAACGAAAATTCGTCTAGTAAACGAGACGAAGAACAGAAATAGCAGGAGATTTGTGGATGCGAAAAAAATATCGTAAATGAACAGAATTTCCAGAAAGTCATCGTAATTTTCCACTAGACTACCCGAAAGCTGGTTGGCATCGGGAAGAGCGTTCGACACATTTATCTTTTATAATTCGTTAGATTCCCTGAAGGTTGACTAAAATAGCCAAACCATGACCGAATGATTTCGGTTCACAGATTATCTCCCACGCACAATATTCATAATTGATTTTCGATAATTACGATCGAATCGAGCTATTTTCGACACTCGTAAATCGAATTTTCAACGTTCGTTTACAGACACTTCTGAATTCTTTCACAAGTAGCACCAAAGTATCACACTCTTCGATTTTTTTTTCTACCAAAACGAATAAGAAGAGACGCGTTGAATAGATTCCGTACGTGTCAGAAGTGGTTCGGTACGTTTCGGAATTTGCATCACAATTTTCCGACATTTACGCTCTCAAAATTTGCTCAAATAGCCGAAACACTGACCGAAGAACGCACTACACGGAATATAATACAAACGTGAAGATTGCACTCTGATCCGTACAATTGGGAACACGAATAAATAGTATGTAAACGTGGACGATTTCCAACTGTGTCGAAAAACTTAACATCCTCTTCGCACGTTTCGCAATATTGAACTATCGCATTTGAATTAGAATTGGATATTTTCACATAGAACACAGTACAGTAAATTTCCTATATTACAACCTTTTATAACATATATATAAAGTTACAATGATCTATTTAGCCAAAATTTGCCTATCTAAAATCTATCTTCATATTATAAGGACGCTAATACATTTTAATTGTGAAATCACATCGATATAAAATATCACAAATTGTTTGATCGATCACTAATATCTAATAGATTTAACTTCATAGACTCAATATCAAATTTAAAAACAATCAACTACGAAACGATTAACGTAATTAAATTTTACTTCATCCATCACATATCGAAGACTATGAACGAATATACCTTAAAATCTTCGACATAAAACTGAAATTTAATCACAAACTAAACACAACCACAGTCCAGACTCTTCTTCGATGATGAAGCAGCAGCACCGAGTCTTCAACACGTAAACTAGAAACTTTATAAAATCCGAATAAAAAATGATATTTTTGGAAATTCTACGATACGAAACCGAAGAGAGTCATCGCTCTCTGAACGTCCGAACCGGACTGAGCTGAAGAACTAAGCTCGACGTTCAGGTGCGAGAGACAACGGTGAAAGGAACCTCGTTTCTGTGTGTGTCTGTGTTTATGTTGTGGTCATGTTCGTGTGTAGAACTAGCCTAATGTGTGTATGCGGTGTGTTCTTGGTCGGATTTGATGAAAAAACGAAAAAATCGGTATGAAAATAGCTTCGGAAAAAATAAACATGTGTTGTGCGTGAGACTCGAGGAATGGAGGATTTTTTATTATTTCGATTTTCATCTGAAGGTGGTGTTTTAAATTAGGAAAAAATAGATTGTTATTAAAGCTTAATTTATACTGTGTTTTTTGTGCGTGTCTATTTTTGATTTAAACGATTTTTTTTTTTTTGAGAATTCGTTTATGGTGAGATTTTGTGGGAGTAGTAATTTTTGAATTGAATTTTTTTCGAAAAAAATTTTGGTAAAAGCACTATTTTTCAATATTCTACGAGCAAATGATAAAATGACGTTGACATATTTTATCAATCATACAACCAGTTATATCTACGTAATAATGAAAAGATAAAACAAGCAATATGATTAGATCAACAACTACACATGTGATCAATTTTAATACATACATAGTTCAAGTAACGAAAATGCATATATGAAATAGTAAAAAAATACATACATGAATATTTTTAAATTCGACTATATGTGCACAAGAAAAAAATATTTTCAATTTCTTCATTTACCTGAATCATTGCTCGTATTACATGATGAATCATTTAAGAACATATAAAAAAATATAACAATAAAAACTCATAGGCAACTAGTAATTTAAAACTAGCGATTTTTATGATTTTAATATCTAGTTCAAATATATATGAAAATAGCCGACGTGATGGAAAATATTAAGTTTTTTTCCTATTTTAAAAGCACTTTTGTTCTATTTAACTCGAGCCGACACAAGTCCAAAATTGATAGAAAAAAATGCTATTTTTGGTACTTCTGGAGAAGACTATTGGTATGACACTTGACCCAATTTAACTTAATGTGAAACATTTTCAATCTAACACGAAAAATAAATAAAAAACTAATAAGATCTAACTCGAAATGCAACCCAAACGAATTATTGACCTATATAATGAGATACGACTCGATATACATACGATTGTAGCGAAAGCCAAATAGGAAATATATCTAGAGCTAAAATTGAAAATTGGTGTTATGAATAATCCATTCGTCATTGAACAAAGGTTCGAAATTGAAATCGGACATTATGCGATTCAATAACCGAAATGGATCGCACACTCGGGACAAGTTGACATTTTAGGCGAGACGATTTTTTTCCAGGACGCCAAAACGACACACAAGTGGGAGTAAACTGTACAATTATCGATTAGCCTGGACGAACTGTACACGCCATAAATTCCAATCGACGACTTGAGGCGAATCGCATTCATACTTCACACTCTCGGAAAAAAAACACGGCCGACTGTCAAAACAAATGTTTACGACCGAACGTACGCATAAACATAACCGCGTAATCGTAATTCGATAGAAGAGAAGCGCAATCCTCGGATGCTGAGGCCGGAGACCAGCTCGGATCGGATCGCGAAACGGAATCGATGTGATGTATTATGTAGGATGTCTAATGTCGGAGGGTAGGTGTCTTTGCTCACCGGAGCTCTGGTCCGCCATCGCGGGCTCTTCGCCCCGTCGGGGGCTCCTCGGAGGGCGGAGGGCTGAGGGCGGAGGGAGCGGGACGGGGGCCCCCGGGACCGGAGCGCCCCTCAGCCGCGCCCCACACAATATCCTCCGACACACACAAACACCGACTACCGGCCGTACTGGTGGCGAGTCATACGCGAGTCGATAAGCCGTCGCGATGCTCAATTATTCAACACATTTATTTGATTTAGGTCTTTATTCATATCTGATTTAAGATTTATAATATCGTACAAAACTGGAACGAACCCTTCGCATTTTTTTGTACGAATGTGTGCTTTATATTATTATGTAATAAGAGCTATAATATCGCTAACAGAAAAATAAAAGATATGCACCTAAATGGCGTGTGGGTAAAAGTTGAGTTGTACGCCGTTCAAGAACGGTAGTTCTGCAGTAGCGGATTTTGCCCATGCGCACTCGGTACTATCAACAAATTTGACATTTCTCACCGCATAACCTACACTCTATAGTTTTCATGCGACCAGAAAGGATATCGGAATGCGAATTATGCGTAACGAGCGTACAACTCGACTTTAAACCGAAAAATCGTCGGTTAATCGCATCTATGTATATATTTCCATATTATTCCGAAGTTAACTTCACCTACAATTATCGATTTTATATTCAGATTTCGCACTATTTGGCATTTTTTTTTTGACATTTTCTTATTTGGCTTTTGGATTTGGCACCTATATTGGTTGAAAAGTCTGAAATAGGTACAACAGATGTACCTACCTAATATGAAAATAATGAAATATGAATGTTTTTTTTGATATACCTAGGTATTGATGAATTCATTTAAATTCTACCTCATTTCCACAATATGTATGTATATAGCAATCATTGATGAACTATTGAAGACTCAAAATTGGCATAAAAAGTAACTTGATGTTAGTTATGTTGTAAAATATGAAATAGGTACCTATTTCGATAAAACATTCATAAATTTTCTTCTTTTACTATAATTAGGTATAGGAGATTCACTTACAATTGGAATGAATTGAAAAACAAAGTCGATCTGTACAAAAAACTAATCCAAAATTACAAATTTCTAATGTTTATTAATTTTTTTTCAAATTTCAACGATCTTATATGATCAAAAAGCAGCCTCATGGCAATCTGAACAATTTTTGTTTGAACACTTTTGTGCTGTGTTGTATATTTTATTCAATATAACCAATTTTAACATAAAGTGCTGCTTTTGACTAGTTTTGTTTCTGGCAAAATTTCACCAATACATACAGGTAGGTAGTTAGGTGGGAACAGTACACACGCACTCACACTGACACACGCCATTCTTTCTGTGACATCTATGTGAATCAAATTTGATTTTTGATAGAAAACATTTTAATCTCACAGCACTTTTGTATATTCATAACTTATCATACCTATGCAAAATATGCATCTTTCCATAATAATAAAGATGAATTCCATTAAATGACAAAATTCGCTATACCTACTACCAAGTAATAAATCATTTGAAATATTTCTGTAGGCACTCCAATGTTAACATACAATCAATGAGTCTGTATGAATTTATTATTGAACAAACTAACATGAAACATGTTTGAATTACCTAAATTTATTTTAAACACATTATTTTGAATATTCACCTATATTTGGGTGTACCTATATTGGTAGATATGTCTGAAATAGGTATAACAGATGTACCTAATATGAAAATAATGAAATATGACTGTTTTGTTTTTATATGGGTATTTTCCATCATCAATTTTCTTCCCTTAGTATAATTAGGTATAGGAGATTCACTTACAATTGGAATGAATTGAAAAACAAAGTAGATCTGTACAAAAAACTAATGCAAAATTACAAATTTCTAATGTTTATTAATTTTTTTTCAAATTTCAACGATCTTATATGATCAAAAAGCAGCCTAGTGGCAATCTGAACAATTTTTGTTTGAACACTTTTGTGCTGTGTTGTATATTTTATTCAATATAACCAATTTTAACATAAAGTGCTGCTTTTGACTAGTTTTGTTTCTGGCAAAATTTCACCAATACATACAGGTAGGTAGTTAGGTGGGAACAGTACACACGCACTCACACTGACACACGCCATTCTTTCTGTGACATCTATGTGAATCAAATTTGATTTTTGATAGAAAACATTTTAATCTCACAGCACTTTTGTATATTCATAACTTATCATACCTATGCAAAATATGCATCTTTCCATAATAATAAAGATGAATTCCATTAAATGACAAAATTCGCTATACCTACTACCAAGTAATAAATCATTTGAAATATTTCTGTAGGCACTCCAATGTTAACATACAATCAATGAGTCTGTATGAATTTATTATTGAACAAACTAACATGAAACATGTTTGAATTACCTAAATTGATTTTAAACACATTATTTTGAATATTCACCTATATTTGGGTGTACCTATATTGGTAGATAAGTCTGAAATAGGTATAACAGATGTACCTAATATGAAAATAATGAAATATGACTGTTTTTTTTTTTATATGGGTATTTTCCATCATCAATTTTCTTCTTTTACTATAATTAGGTATAGGAGATTCACTTACAATTGGAATGAATTGAAAAACAAAGTCGATCTGTACAAAAAACTAATCCAAAATTACAAATTTCTAATGTTTATTAATTTTTTTTCAAATTTCAACGATCTTATATGATCAAAAAGCAGCCTCATGGCAATCTGAACAATTTTTGTTTGAACACTTTTGTGCTGTGTTGTATATTTTATTCAATATAACCAATTTTAACATAAAGTGCTGCTTTTGACTAGTTTTGTTTCTGGCAAAATTTCACCAATACATACAGGTAGGTAGTTAGGTGGGAACAGTACACACGCACTCACACTGACACACGCCATTCTTTCTGTGACATCTATGTGAATCAAATTTGATTTTTGATAGAAAACATTTTAATCTCACAGCACTTTTGTATATTCATAACTTATCATACCTATGCAAAATATGCATCTTTCCATAATAATAAAGATGAATTCCATTAAATGACAAAATTCGCTATACCTACTACCAAGTAATAAATCATTTGAAATATTTCTGTAGGCACTCCAATGTTAACATACAATCAATGAGTCTGTATGAATTTATTATTGAACAAACTAACATGAAACATGTTTGAATTACCTAAATTGATTTTAAACACATTATTTTGAATATTCACCTATATTTGGGTGTACCTATATTGGTAGATAAGTCTGAAATAGGTATAACAGATGTACCTAATATGAAAATAATGAAATATGACTGTTTTTTTTTTTATATGGGTATTTTCCATCATCAATTTTCTTCTTTTACTATAATTAGGTATAGGAGATTCACTTACAATTGGAATGAATTGAAAAACAAAGTCGATCTGTACAAAAAACTAATGCAAAATTACAAATTTCTAATGTTTATTAATTTTTTTTCAAATTTCAACGATCTTATATGATCAAAAAGCACCGTAGTAGCAATCTGAACATTTTTTGTTTGAACACTTTTGTTCTGTGTTGTATATTTTATTCAATATAACCAATTTTAACATAAAGTGCTGCTTTTGACTAGTTTTGTTTCTGGCAAAATTTCACCAATACATACAGGTAGGTAGTTAGGTGGGAACAGTACACACGCACTCACACTGACACACGCCATTCTTTCTGTGACATCTATGTGAATCAAATTTGATTTTTGATAGAAAACATTTTAATCTCACAGCACTTTTGTATATTCATAACTTATCATACCTATGCAAAATATGCATCTTTCCATAATAATAAAGATGAATTCCATTAAATGACAAAATTCGCTATACCTACTACCAAGTAATAAATCATTTGAAATATTTCTGTAGGCACTCCAATGTTAACATGATACTGTGGATGATAGATCCAAAGGGGAGAGAGGGCGTCGTGAAGTAATAGAACACGTGGTTGAGTGAAAGTTAATGTGCCGCACGTCTGGTCGCGATGACGGAGAGAGAGCAAGTGAGTGTCGGGGTGTATTTCCGGTAGCGTGCGGGGTGGTCAGTGTTGCCAACGAATGAAACGCTACAACACCAACCCCCACACACTCCCCTTCCAGTGAGAACGATAGGAATGATTGATGGTTAAGTACTGGAAGTTGGAGAATGGGATGGCGGCACATTTGCTTAATTTATTGAAATGTTAATAACAATAAATATAAGTAAATAACAATGAAATGCATAAAAAAAATTAAAATTTGAGTGGGTACATGACATAGAAATATAAAACATTATATAAAAAATTACAATTGAGAATATAAGCATGTACGCGTTGGAATCAAAATATGCAATGAAATTGGTGAGATTGATTACATGTACACATTGAAATTTTGAGAAATATTACATTAGTAAAACATTCATAATTAAAAATAAGAAAAATCAATAATGCGTAAATACAATGTTTATGTTTACATGAGTATCTCAATGAGGAGATCTATCAAAATCATATTTAAGAGAAAAATTGCAAGAAAGGTTATGCATAATTTACATAGACATTTCAGATACAAGTTAAATAATGGTACATGTTGAAAAATTTGGTGATGCAAATTGTTAAGTACTATTTTGAAATGCAATTAATATTATGTATGTTAAACTGTAGCATGGTTAAAACATATTCTTCATACAATTTCAATGGAAATAGTTATGAAAGAACATTCAATGAATAAATAAAGAATAAAATATAGAATTACATGTTAAAAGTGATGTTATATACATCATAAGATGTTATGAGCTTACTTAGGCTCGATACAAGATTTTATAGAACATAAATGCAATGAAATTAACATGTTACAAGGAATGCTATAAGTATACATTAGAAATAAGTCATGAGTAAATAAAGAGTAAAAATTGTACATAAAGTTCAGCGTGGAACAATGAAAAATTAAGATGCACATGTTGTGAGTATTTGACTCACTAAAAGAAAATTATAGTTTAGAATCAAAGTTGAAAAATTGCCGTTTATAATCATAGGTTTGATATTCAATCTCAATACATACGACTATAAAATTGATAATTAAAGTTTAAATTTATATGTGGCAACAAAGAAAGTAAAGCTTTTACACATTGATATAAAGAAGATAAAACAAAGTTGTAAATAATAGTGGGCAAAATTGGTACACATAGACATAAAGAAAATATAAGCACAGATGTAAATATTGGAGAACAAAATTAATACATTTGGACATAAAAAAATTAATTTGTTCATTTAGAATGGTGTCAACATTGAGAGCTTAATGATGAAATTATTATAAAAAAAAATATATCATAAAATGAATAAGCTGAGATTGACATACTGTGTAATAATACACATCGGAAAGTGTACATGAAAAACAATAGAAATAGAAATTGACAAATACAAAACAAATTGAAATATAATTGACATTAAGTATATTGAAGATGTTATGTTGTGGTAACGATAATTGTGTCACTACAAGAAATTTTAAAGTAAGTACATAGTAAATTAACAGTGTTGTAAGACAAAGACAAGATATTATACAAAAGATTAATTCTGAAACGCTCATATTCAAGTACAAGCGGTATATAAAGTTAATTGAAAGTTCTTTGTTCAACATAGGAAAAAGAAATTAAAATTTTAGAATACGTACATTTAACAAGTTTAAGAATGTCAAAGAGAATAATATTATAATAGTCACTTAAATATCAAAAATAGTCAAATATTACAAATTATGTCACAAATCTTAAGGGTCTGTTGATGTTCCTACCAAGTCTAGTGCTGGTTGTTGTTGATGAATTGTTAGAGGTAACATTTGTTACGTTGGTCATTTGCACTGGAGTTTCTTTGTGTACACTGGAGTTTTGCACTTTTGGTATTGTAGCTGCGAATAGCAGATCATCGTCGGAGTCTAGCTGAAACGCTGGTTTTAATCTATCAATAGAGACTCTCTGTTGTCCTCTCGGCATATCGATGTCAAAATGTTTCTCTTGTCTGCTGAGTACTTTATACGGACCATCATACACTGGCTGCAGAGGTTTCTTTACGGCGTCGTTTCTGATAAAGACATGGGAAGACGTGAACAAGTCTTTATGGACAAATACTTTTTTGGTCGTATTGTGCTTAACCGGAACTGGCTTAATTTCGGCCATTTGGTTTTTGAAGGAAATGATCCAGTCTGGTTCATTGACGTCTATTGCTCGCGATGCTGTGAACCAGTCAGCTGGCAGTCGTAGCGACTGTCCAGTGACTAGTTCAGCTGCAGATGCATTGCACTCTGGTATCATGTATGACCGCAGTCCAAGTAATACAGTAGGAAGTTTTTCAAGCCAGTTAGAGTTCGGATCTCTAATTAATTCTGCCTTCAACGATGCCTTCAGGGACCTGTGCCATCTCTCGATGCGGCCATTCGCAGCAGGATGGTATGCTGTTGTTCTATGATGTGACATTCCGAGAGTTTTACACAGGTATTTGAAAACCTGGGACTCGAATTGTCTACCCTGGTCCGTGGTGATTCTTCTTGGGATGCCAAATCTGGCAATCCAGCCCGTCAGTAGTGCTTGTGCGACTGACTGTGCAGTGATTTCAGTCAGTGGAACGGCTTCCGGCCAGCGAGTGTGTCTATCTATCATCGTGAGTAGGTATGAATACTCTTGGGCTGCAGGTAGTGGTCCAACGATATCAATATTTATGTGTTCGAATCGGTTTGCAGTTTCTTCATAGTGGAGTATTGGGCTACTTGTGTGTTTAGAAACTTTTGCTCGTTGGCACGGGATGCAGGCACGCGTCCATGCAGAAATGTCCTTTTTTAATGATGGCCACACATAATTCCGAGCAATTAATTTGATTGTGGCTTGTGTTCCAGGATGTGCGAGGTCATGATATTGTTTAAAAATTGTTGGTCTAAGTGAAACTGGGACTAATGGGCGAGTTAGATCATTGCTGGTGTCGCATATGATACTGATAGAGCCTAACTCTACTTTCCTCAAGATCAATGAAGTGTTATTGTTTAATAACATTTGTTGAAGTTCTTCATCTTCCGCTTGCGCCTTCTCAAGTTGCTCTAGGAGAACATGCCCTGCATCGATTGTTTCGATACGTGAAAAAGCATCTGCGGTCACGTTGTCCGAGCCTTTTATATATCTAATATCGGAGGTAAATTGGGAGATGAAGTCGAGATGACGCAGTTGCCTCGGTGATGCCTTTTCTGGTTTTTGATGGAAGGCAAAAGTTAACGGTTTGTGATCAGTCCAGATAATGAAGGATCGGCCTTCCAGCATGTATTTAAAGTTCTTTACAGCTTCATATGCCGCTAATAGTTCACGGTCATACGTGCTGTAATTCTTCTGCGTAGGGGAAAGTTTTTTAGAGAAGAATCCTAGCGGTTGTATCTGCTCGTCTTTCCGCTGGTTCAGTGCAGCTCCTATTGCAAAATCAGATGCGTCTACCATTAATTCCAGAGATAGTGAGCTGGATGGGTGCGCGAGTGTGACTGCTTCCGCGATTACCGATTTAGTTCTTGAAAACGCTTCTTCCATTTGCGGAGTCCAGTGTATCGAGCGTTTGTCATTTTTAGTAGTATTTCCGATTGCTTCGAAGAGTGGTGCTTGGATTTCAGCTGCTTTGGGAAGTGACCGTCTATAAAAATTCGCCATCCCAATGAATCTTCGGAGCTCAGCGGCAGTGTTTGGCTTCGGGAAATCCACTATCGTTTGCACTTTCTCTGGAAGCGGGGTGATGCCTGCACTGGACACATTGAAGCCCAGGAAAGGGATTTCTGGCACTCCAAAGAGGCATTTTTCCAGGTTGATATTGATACAGGATTTGTTCAGCCTGTCACACACCATTTTTATGTGTTTTTGATGCTCTTCTTCGTTTTTAGATGCCACTAGAATATCGTCAAGGTAAACGATGACGAATGGTAGGTCGCCCAGCAGCTCGTTCATATAACGCTGGAATGACTGTGCAGCGTTACGCAGACCGAATGGCATTTTGACATACTCGAAAAGGCCAAACGGTGTCGTGATGGCTGTTTTCGGTATGTCTTCCGGTGATATGTCGATGTGATGGAATGCTCTAACCATATCCAGTTTCGAAAATATGGTCTTACCCTGTAGAACCATATTAAAATCCTGAATGTGCGGAATAGGATAGCTGTCGGGAACTGTGACAGCGTTCAATGCTCGATAGTCACCGCAGGGGCGCCAAGATCCATCTTTTTTGGGGACCATATGAAGTGGACTGGCCCATTGGCTCTTGGAGGGTCGAATAATTCCTAATTCCAGGAGTTTATTGAATTCTTCTTTTGCTGCCATCAGTTTGTCCTGGGGTAGTCGACGTGGCTTGCATACGACTGGCTTGCCTGTAGTTTCAATGCTATGCTTGACAGCGTTAGAGTGTCTCCTGTAATTTAGGATTGGGCGAAGTAACGCAGGGAACTGGCTTAATAATTGTCCGTATTTCTGTTGAGAGCCAATAGTGGAGACGTTTGATGTTTTCTGTGTGGATATAAGGCCGATGCTAGAGCAGCTAGTGAGGCTGTCCACTAGACGTTTACGCTTAATATCAACCAACAAGCCGTAGTGCTCAAGAAAATCCGAACCAATGATGTGGTGGGAGACATCTGCGATGATGAACGTCCACGTGAACACTCTCCTGAGACCGAGGTCCATCCGGAGCGTTGTTTCACCGTACGTCTTGATTGCAGACCCGTTAGCCGCATGTAGGGCACGTTCCGCAGGTTGTTTCTTGAAATGGGGTGCTGCAGGGATGACACTAACGTCAGCGCCGGTGTCGATTAGGAACCGTATACCTTTAAGTTTTTCTGTAATGATGAGGCGACGCGAGGGTAGATGGCCCGGCTCCAGCGCCGCTAGGGAGTTTGAGCCATCTAGTTTTCCGCTGGTGGTTCCTTTTTTGTGTTTTTTAATAGACATGTGTCCAGGTTGCATTTTCGTGCGTCTGGACCAAATCTAATGTGATAGTAACAGACATACTCTTTCTCTGCGCGGTTTCTTGACTTGGACCTGGGTCGGGCTCCTCGCCCACGACCACGTCCTCGGTATTGTTGTTGGTTCCGCCGTGTGTCGGAAGAGTCTTGTGGTTCGTGGTTAGTTTTATAACCGCTGCTGCTGTTGCTGTTGTGGTGGTGGCTGATTGCTGCTATATCCGGCGAGGGCGCAGCTTCCAGGATACGGTCGGCAATCCTGGCCAGCTCATCAAGGTTGCCGGTGGAGGCGGCGAGGATTTGTTTCACCGTCGTCGGCATTTGCTGCATGAATACGGCGCGCAGCATCGCGTCTGTAGCGTCGCTTCCCGCGAGGTCCCTCACGTGCCGCAGGAATTCGGTTGGGCGTCTGTCAGCGAGGTGAATTCCGGCCAGCAACGTCGCGAGTTTGGTCTCCGTTGAGACGGCGAATCTCGTCACGAGTTCCTTCTTGAGGTCCGAGTACGGCGTCTTGGACTTCCGAAGGCCTGCTAGATCGAGCCCTTGAAGTACTGTATCGTCCAGCGCAGAGATTACCTTTACGAACTGTGTGGTCTCCGCTGTGAGGTTAGCTGCCGAAAATTGAATTTCGACGAGCTCGAACCAGTTTCCGGGGTTGGCCCTCCAAAACTTGGGCGGATTAACTGCAATTGCTGCAACATGGTCTGCTGCAGGGGCCTGAAGTGCCGGAGGCGTGAGTTGAGCAGTAGAAGGGGCACGTTGCTCCTCGCGTTCGTCAACCATGGTTGGAGAGGTTAATTACACACGCGTCTCTCAAGATGCGAGAATTCGTCTTCTCAGGCTGCGTTTAGAGTTCGGGGTCACCAGTGTGGATGATAGATCCAAAGGGGAGAGAGGGCGTCGTGAAGTAATAGAACACGTGGTTGAGTGAAAGTTAATGTGCCGCACGTCTGGTCGCGATGACGGAGAGAGAGCAAGTGAGTGTCGGGGTGTATTTCCGGTAGCGTGCGGGGTGGTCAGTGTTGCCAACGTATGAAACGCTACAACACCAACCCCCACAATATCAATGAGTCTGTATGAATTTATTATTGAACAAACTAACATGAAACATGTTTGAATTACCTAAATTGATTTTAAACACATTATTTTGAATATTCACCTATATTTGGGTGTACCTATATTGGTAGATAAGTCTGAAATAGGTATAACAGATGTACCTAATATGAAAATAATGAAATATGACTGTTTTTTTTTTTATATGGGTATTTTCCATCATCAATTTTCTTCTTTTACTATAATTAGGTATAGGAGATTCACTTACAATTGGAATGAATTGAAAAACAAAGTCGATCTGTACAAAAAACTAATGCAAAATTACAAATTTCTAATGTTTATTAATTTTTTTTCAAATTTCAACGATCTTATATGATCAAAAAGCACCGTAGTAGCAATCTGAACAATTTTTGTTTGAACACTTTTGTGCTGTGTTGTATATTTTATTCAATATAACCAATTTTAACATAAAGTGCTGCTTTTGACTAGTTTTGTTTCTGGCAAAATTTCACCAATACATACAGGTAGGTAGTTAGGTGGGAACAGTACACACGCACTCACACTGACACACGCCATTCTTTCTGTGACATCTATGTGAATCAAATTTGATTTTTGATAGAAAACATTTTAATCTCACAGCACTTTTGTATATTCATAACTTATCATACCTATGCAAAATATGCATCTTTCCATAATAATAAAGATGAATTCCATTAAATGACAAAATTCGCTATACCTACTACCAAGTAATAAATCATTTGAAATATTTCTGTAGGCACTCCAATGTTAACATACAATCAATGAGTCTGTATGAATTTATTATTGAACAAACTAACATGAAACATGTTTGAATTACCTAAATTGATTTTAAACACATTATTTTGAATATTCACCTATATTTGGGTGTACCTATATTGGTAGATAAGTCTGAAATAGGTATAACAGATGTACCTAATATGAAAATAATGAAATATGACTGTTTTTTTTTTTATATGGGTATTTTCCATCATCAATTTTCTTCTTTTACTATAATTAGGTATAGGAGATTCACTTACAATTGGAATGAATTGAAAAACAAAGTCGATCTGTACAAAAAACTAATCCAAAATTACAAATTTCTAATGTTTATTAATTTTTTTTCAAATTTCAACGATCTTATATGATCAAAAAGCAGCCTCGTGGCAATCTGAACAATTTTTGTTTGAACACTTTTGTGCTGTGTTGTATATTTTATTCAATATAAACAATTTTAACATATAGTGCTGCTTTTATGGTGTATTGGAGTTTCAATTACCTACTATTGATGAGTCTGATGATCTTGGTTGGTAGTTAGGTGGGGCGGAGTTTTTTTTATGATGCCTTTATTATTTATATAAAGAATTTATTTCTATAAATTAATTGGTTTACGTTTATTTAATCAAATTTTCGAGGGTTTCAAATCTCCGCAGCTACTCGAGCGTCTTCAGTTTCGTCAAAATAGTGAGAATAAATAAATATCGGAGGTCACAGTCGAACGGATTGTGGCCAAAATTTCAGTTACGATGGCGACGAAATATCGTTTGACAGCCGTCAAACTTTCAGGATGCAAAGTCGAAAACGCGTTTCTAATAAATCTAAATTATGCCGATGCTGTATGAGAAATATAGAAGATTCCGGGCAAAGCCTCATATTTCACTTGAGAGATATGTTCACAGCATGTACAGGTCTTCAGGTTCAGATTTTTGTTTCATTCTATAGAAATATTTAGTGTAATTCACATGAAATTTATTCATTTCAAATTTTCAATCTATGTTACGCGCAGAATTGTTGAGAAAAAAAAATTTTTTTTTTTGCTTAAATTCTGTATCATCTCGCATCAAATTTCATGAGCAAAATCTTTAGGGGTTCCGGTTTCTTCCACGTCCAGAAGGTGAAACCGGTAAATACCCGTAAAATTATGTATAATTTTTTTTTGCAGATTATAGACTTGGATGGATTACCTGAATGTGTGTGTTCTTTGTGTGCAAGTAGCATAGTCCATTGCTACGAATTTATTAAATGTTGCAAACAAACCGATATCTGTTTGAGAGGAATAGATGTGAACGCTTCAAATTGTTGGGAGAGTGATGTTGTGAAAGTTGAAAAAGAAGACTTGTGTGACAACAATATACAATCCAATGATCCATTTAATGATGATTCCCTTCTCGACGATGAAATGATTAAAATTGAAAATGTCAATTATTCAAATACTGAAGAAACGAATAGCGAAAATCTCATTCAAAATAAAACAAGAAAAAAAGTAAAAACAAAACAGGACAGTGAAAATTGTTTGAATACCAAAGAAAAATTTACTTGCGACCATTGCTCAAAAGGTTTAGTATGTTTTGAAGAAAACAACTATATTATATGATGACTGAAAAGGCCAAAGAGTACAAGTGACTTCGTGGTGGTTTCCAGAAAAGTGCGCTTAAAGTTGAACATGTACCTACATTTATTAGGAGGTCGAGTAATTTGATGATATATCTAGGTACACGTTCCAAGTTCGTTTATATCTTTTTGCCACCAAATATATGAGTGCATAGAAGCAATTCTTGTACATAACTAAATTTTGGCAAAAATGTCACTTGTACCCCTTGGCCTTTTCAGTCATCATATGTACATTTATATTGCTTATGTTCTACTAAAATTAATCATTGAAAGTTCAATTTGCTTGATGGATTGTTAGTTTTAGCAGAACATATAATTATATTATATATATTAAGAATTATAAATTAATTAATGCATCAAATTTTAGAATAATAAATGAATACAGGAAGACCTCAACTTTTGCACACATTTTCATAACCAATTGTGTGCAAAAGTCAAATTGCTCGAAAGTCAAGGTATATAAAAAAAAAGTATCCAGAATTGTTGATTTAAAAAGCTCCCGTAAAGATATTCTTAAAATTCTTTTTTTTATTAAATTGGTAAATATTTCCTATATTCGAATACTAAGTTTCAGCACAATCCGCTCAATCCACAAAATTACTTAAGATAAACTGACTTTATCAAAAAAAATAAGAATATGAGTGGTTTTTGGTGATCGAAATCTATTTACAAAAAAAAAAAAAACTATTTTTCAAAAATGTGCAAAATAGCAAATTGTGCGAAAGACGAGGTCCGCCTGTATTGATCTATAATATAGAAATACTCAAATGTATGAATTTATTTCGCAGAATTTCTAAAGAAATGCTATTTGAAACAGCATATATTTATCCATAACCCTATAAAACCTTTCACCTGTGATATTTGTAATAAAAAGTTTAAAAAAAATTGTCTCCTACAAGATCATAGAGATTCACATTTCAGTGAAAGAAGATTCAAATGTGAATACTGTCCCAAAAGGTATTCATTTGTACATTCATAAATTAATTTTTATTATTTTCCAATTACATCAATTCGAATTATGATTACTTTTCAGCTTTGCAACAAGAAATATTTTATCGATTCATATTAGACAACATAATGATCCAAAGATTATTTGTGATTTATGTGGAAAACGTTTTACACAAAGTACGTTGATGAAAATAACAGAAAGAAAATATTCAAAAGTGTACCTATGTTATTTTCTTTTCAGTGTGTAATTTAAAAGTTCACATGCGCATTCACACTGGAGAAAAACCTTTTGCTTGTTCTACATGTACATATCGTAGTGTTTCGCAATCTGAACTAGCTAAACATTTACGTGTACATACTAAAATTCGCCCTTATAGTTGTGAAGTTTGTTCAAAAAAATTCACCAATAAAAGCAGTCAAGTGAGTTTTATAAAACTTTTTACATTTTGGTATTTATTTGCAAATATTTAATGTATTCTTTTCAGGTAAGACATAATAGAATTCACACTGGTGAATTGCCTTACAAATGCACATACTGCCCTAAAGCATTTATTGATAGTGACAAAAAAAGAATACACATGATAAAAGCTCACAATATAGCGAAAACAGATATCCCCATTATACGTGATGACAAAAAATATACAAGTTAAAAAGAGAAATTTGCTAGGAGACAAAATCTTCATAGTTATGAATTTATATATTTCGTTTATGATTAAAATAGATTAATGTTTGTATTAAATATTGTTGAATACCTTTGATAATGTTTTATTTTCATATCACTTTTTACAAGTAAACTCGCCCAAATGTTTTTGTCTATTTGCTATATTTTGCCCATAGTTTGTCATTTTAATTATATTTGTTAATATGTAAAAAGATTTTTGAATTTTATTTTTTCAATAAGAAACGTTTCATATCTAATTAAATTTACGATCGATGAAATTAATTTTCGCGTCGATTGGTGAAAAAAATTGATTCGAAAAATGAAAAAAACAGACCGAAGTCGAATGACTTACGACCCAAAATTATGTTACGAATGGCGGCGATAACATTGCTTGACAGCTGTCAAACATTTAAGATGGAGAGTCGAAAACTCATTTCGGAAAAATCGAAAATGTGTCGAGGCTGTATGAAAGATGTGAGGGACTCGGGAAGGAGCCTCTCGTATCACTTGCGAGACATGTTCACAGCTTGTACTGGTCTTGAGGTGCAGCTTTTTTCATTCTTCCGAAACATTTCGAAAATTTCTTGCTCACATGCTCTCAATCGAATTTTTTTTTCAAATTGAAATATAATCTGACCTTGTATATGAAATTGTTTATGTCCACTTTATGAAATGTATTAATGTAACTTTCAGATTCTGGAATTGGATGGATTGCCTCAATGTGTTTGTTCTGTGTGTGAAAACAGTATCGTCCATTGTTATGAATTTATCAATTGTTGCAAGCAAACTGATATTTGTTTAAGAGAAATGAGAGTCAATGCTCCCAATAGCTGGGATCGTGAGATTGTTAAAATTAAAAAAGAAGACTTTGAAGAAAAAGAAGTCATTAATATTCAATCTAATGATCTGTTCAATTATGATTCCCTTAATAATGAAATGATGAAAACTGAAAATAGCTATGATACAAATTCTATAGAAAGAAACAGTATAAATTGCAGCCGAAAGAAACAAAGAAAGAAAATAAAAATAAAAAAAAATAGTGAAACTTACTGGAATAACAAAGAAAAATTACCTAGAAAGTTTATTTGCGATTGTTGCTCGAAAGGTTTAGTATTTCATATCACCAAATCAATTTGTTTGAGGATTAGTTAGTTTTTGCCAGAACACGTGATAAATAATGTTTGTGAATTTATTAAATTTCGCGATTTTTTTTGCAATTATCATCCAATAAAATGATATGAAGAAAATTCTATAACTTTATGCAAATTTTGATTACGCCTCATAAACAATGAGTTAAGCTAAAAGATTTTGAAAACATCTAAATGTGTGATTTTTCATTCACAGAATTTGTACATAAACGCTATTTACAACAACATATGATCACTCATAGCTCTGTAAAACCTTTTGCCTGTGATATTTGCAATAAAAAATTCAAGAAAGCTTGTTTTTTACAATATCATAAAGATACCCATTCAAATGTAAGAAGTTTCAAATGTGAATTTTGTCCTAAAAGGTATGTGTACTTAGGTACTTATGTTACTTTTGATTGTTGTTTAATTATATTGTTTCAATAAATGTATGTTTTCAGTTTTGCAACGAAAAGTACTTTATCTATTCACATCAAACAACACGATGATCCAAAACATATTTGTGATTTATGTGGAATGGATTTTATACAAAGTAGGTAGATTATCAAATACACCTACCTATTGAACGTGAAAGATAGATTCTATTTGAAAATGTACCTGTGTTGTTTTTTTTTTTTTCAGTGGGAAATTTAAAAAGTCACATGCGCGTTCACACTGGAGAAAAACCTTATGCATGTTCCAAATGTGCTTACCGTTCTACAACACCGTCGGGCCTGACTAGACATGAACGTTTACATACCAAGGCTCGTCCTTATAGTTGTGAAGTTTGTTTCAAAACATTCAACAGTAGAAGTAGTCAAGTGAGTTCTATCGTACATTTCACATTTTAGTATTGATTTTCAAATTCAAAATATATTTATATTATTGCAGTTGAGACATAATAGGATTCACACTGGCGAATTGCCGTACAAATGCTCGTACTGTCCTAAGGCATTCATAGACAATTGGAAAAGAAAAACGCACATGATAAAGGCTCACAATATAGCGAAAACTGATATTCCTATTCTACGCGGTGGTAAAAAAAGATACAATTTAAAAGACGAAATTTGTAAAGTTGAAATAAAAAAATCATAATTGTCGATTTACTGTGGAGATCGTGATTTACCTACATACCTATATCAAATATTGTTGTGAAATTAATTTTCTTACAATTTATACTTACATATATGTTGGTGAAAGTCAAATATATCGGAGGCTCGATTTTGCCTTCCTTTCTTTTTGTGTGTCGATCGCATAATCCGTAGACTAGGTATTTAAAATGTTGCCTAACGATAAACTCTAATGTAAACCTGATTGAATTCTGAGCGTATTGAAACCGTTTTCTTCACAGTATGAATTTCCAATAATAAAAAGAGGTAGGGGACACTAGATTCGTATGAGAGACATGAAACGTAAATAAAATAAAATGAAAAAACCCCAAAGTTATATCCGTGCATCTCCGTCTCCTCCGTTGACACTTTTCTTTTAAAAATAAAAATAAATGCAATTTAATTGAAAGTGTAGATATTAGAAATATGAATAACCGGCGAAAAGTGAGGTCACTCGTTATTGTAACGATTGGAACGATTGGCACGCCTGTCAACATCGTGTTCTTTCCTCTCTAACCTTTTCGCCGCGTGGTCGTTCTGGTGATCGCGATGGCGCTCGCCAAAGAATCGTTCGAGATGGACACGAGCGAGTGGGGCGCCGACGGCGGGGAGGTCGCCGCCGCGGGCGCTCAGCCCGCCGAGATGCCCGAGATCAAACTGTTCGGCAAGTGGAGCTGCGAGGGCGTCGGCGTCTCCGACATGTCGCTCCAGGACTACATCGCCGTCAAGGACAAGCACGCCAAGTATTTACCTCATTCCGCGGGAAGATACGCTTCCAAGCGTTTCAGGAAAGCGCAGTGCCCCATCGTAGAGCGACTCACCAATTCGCTGATGATGCACGGTCGCAACAACGGCAAGAAGCTGATGGCCGTCAGGATCGTGAAGCACGCCTTCGAGATCATCCACTTGCTCACGGGGCTGAACCCCCTCCAAGTCCTCGTCACGGCCATAATCAACTCCGGACCCCGCGAAGACTCGACCCGTATCGGCAGGGCCGGTACCGTCCGTCGTCAAGCCGTCGACGTATCTCCGTTGAGGCGCGTCAACCAGGCCATCTGGCTGCTGTGCACCGGCTCCAGGGAGGCCGCCTTCCGCAACATCAAGACGATCGCAGAGTGCTTGGCCGACGAGCTGATCAACGCCGAGAAGGGATCTTCCAACTCGTACGCCATCAAGAAGAAGGACGAGCTCGAGAGAGTCGCCAAGTCTAACCGATAAACTCGTTCTTATTTTATATTTAAACATATTTTATATTTTAAAGCCCAAAATAAAAGTGTTGACCGTCTGAACTGTCCGCGTTTGTTTACTTTCACCCGATTCATCCGTGCATCGGTGCACTTTCCGCTTTCAGGAATTTATATTGTTCAAGATTGAAGTGAATACTTTCTGTATCTGAATCTTCTGACTTATAAAACTGACAAGTAGTTAACATTTGATTTTAATGTTTTATTATACACATACCACACAAATATTCTATACTATAACACGAATAATTCAAGGAGATTTAAAGGACAATGTGATATGTTATTTATATTGTCCTTCATTAAACTTATACTTTTCACTTTTGAACGATAAAACTCTTCATCGGGTTCAATTCTTTTAATTCGTATTGATAAATATAAATGTTTGAATATTCATATCACTTTACTTATGCTGACAAAAACTTGAATTTTTTTTTTCTTGAGAACTTACCATTGTTTTATGTTTTCTTCATATTTCAGTATGAAAATATCTTATTCTGATGCGAAGCTTTAAAATTAAATAGCAGAAATTCAATGACTTGGACTTTCGCCTTTGAACTGAAGATGCGCCCATTATTCAATATTTTGATAAACCAATGAAATATGCATTATGAACAAAGATTTTTATTTGCTTTAAAATATATTAACATGTAGGATTATAACATTTTAAGCTAACAGGCATTTATCAGGTAACTATTTGGGTTTTGAAATCATACATTGTTACATTACATTGAACAATAAAACAACTGTATTGAGTAAATAATGAATTTCACATAATTTACTACTTCAAATCAAACATCAATATTTGAAACATGAAAATTTAAGATACATAAATAGGTATATGTATATGTATTTAATATAAAAATACATTATGAGTTAAGAAAATAACATATTTGATTCTAATTTTGCAATGCAAAATAAATATACTTTATACTTTTTGTTTGAATATTAGCAGTCCTTTATAATATACAATGTTAATATAATGAGCTGTTACTTTTTTCAGTCAATGAATTATGTTACGAAACTGCCCAGATAAAAGAAAGATATGAATTGACAATATATAAATTTAAAATTTCTAATAGCACTATCTCTTAATTTCATGTCAAGATTGTAAAATTAACATATTTTTCTAACAGTTTCATATGCATCGAGAATAGTAAGAGTAGTAAAGAGGATAAAAGATGAAATTACACTTATTGTGTTATATAAAATTCCACTTCAATTATTTATAACAATACATATTTCGAATTAACATTAAAAATTCATATATTACCTCAAGTTTGACAAACTATGCAGTTTAGTATTGATTCATTATATGTTATATGCGTTTACAAAACTTACACCAATATATTTTATATACTCAGGTTCGAACAATCAACGTACATATATATATATATATATATAATGAAAATATTTCTTAAAAATTCAATGTGAAAACAGACTTTTTCTAAAATTGTATAAATTAAATTTTGAATCTTATAAAAATTACCTAACATACAAATTCGAAAATTTTCTTAAACGAAAAAAATTATAAACAGGTATGTAATTCCAATAGTTGAAAACTTATTAAAAAATTGCATTTCAACAAGTAGCACTATAATTTACTATCTGGAAACAATAATTAATTTGTTATTAGCATCTTTAGTAGGTATATTTTTCATAATCGATATAAACATTTTAACTGGATTAACAAAATTCTAGAGGAAAAACTATATCGTATCTATGATCTGGCTGTACGCATTCAAACAATTAATTTTTCTATCTAAGATATATACTGCATCATTAAATTTTACATTGGTGTCGATAATTGATCGGAGTGATCTATGCTCACGTCTATCGTATGGCATTCAACATTATCGTTTGGCAATGTTTGAAATTTTTCAGGTTCCGTCTCAGGCATTATCACACACATAAAAAGTTTACCCGTAGAATTATCTCTGGGATAAATTGTAATTGGCGTAAATTTATCACATGCTCCTTCAACGTATGAACAGAGTTTAGCGTAAACTTCAGGATAGTGCTTCTTCAAGTTCACACCACGCTTTTGCAAATGAAACTGAATATTATTGAAAGATGTTTCTCGTATTTTTTGTACAGATGTATTACTCTTTTGATGAAAATTAGCCGAATTCGAAGTCAATATCAATGTTTCTGTACTAGCCGTCTTATTCAAAGTTTCCTTATCTTTTTGCAACCTATCTTTATTTCTGACTTTTGCTTTCGGACTGGAATATGTAGTCGTTTGGCTATGAGAGCTATTAGCTACTGTGCTACTTAGTCTTAGCTTTGCACATCGGGAGACTATCTGTCGTTCCCATTTAACAGCTGCCCCTTTAGTGGGCACTTCACTTACAATACAAACAGCAACATATAGGACTAGTCGAGTTTCTGGATTATAACTTTTGCATAATTTAATCAATTCTGCGTACAATTCTGGTCCCATTTCATTTGGCATCAAATCAGGCCACTTCACATACATTGGCTCTCCCAAACTTTGGAATCCATTTGAAGTAAATTTTTCAGCAGCATCAGGGCTTGTGAAGAATACTTTTACGACTCCTCTCCCTTGACTGAAATATCCTCTTTGTGCTATCATGCTTATGTGATGCAATGAATCATTATCCTCTTTAGCAGTGGATAATATTTGTCTACAAAGAGTACTAGCCCGTGAATGTAAACATACTTTACGATGCTTTTCCCAGTGGGCTCTTCTGCATTCCCGAGAGCAGTATAAATAATTACAATTATGACAATTCTTGTAATACCGACGTGCATCTGATTGGGTAGTAGCCGATGTGCATTTATTATATCTGCAATGAACAAGCGTATCTTCTCCGCTTCCATCTGTGTTGATGGAAGCAATAGATTTCAACGATGTTCTCGATTGTGGCGTATCGGATAATGAAGTTTTAGATAAAGTATTTTCACCCTTAGTTATTCGAGAATCGTAACTTATTCTTCTATCTAGTGAATGACTTTTTTGCGCAGTGGCCGGTTCACTTTGTCTTCTAGAAGAATGTTTTCCAGATAAAGCTGATTTAGCCCGTATTCGGATTTTAGGAAGTGAGGTACTATTACTATCTTTATCAGCTCCACCTACAATAAATATATAAACTAAATTTATGTCATTTATTATAAAATAATATTTTATTGTGCTAAGTTTAATTTACATAGATGTTACTTTTATCCAACATTTAATATTCAAAATAAAAATATAACATTCCAAACAAGAATTGAATTTTAGAATCGAGATAAATATTTTCTATTTTCATGAACCTGAATAGACAGTATTTCAGGAACCGGTCTTTCAATCATTTGATTGCAACTTATCAGTCTGTTATTCTATTTTTTCTGCAAAGTTGATAGCCATATCAAATTGATAAGCTGCTATCCAACTTTTGAAAGACTATTAATTCATGAAAACTTGTTAAAAACGATTACAGCATAACACAGTGATTTTAATAACAAACTTAAGAAAAACATGAACGAAGATAATAATTGAATTTTGATAAAATCATAGAAAAATCAACTGAAACCAGTCATTTGAGAATTTTAGATTTATAATATTTTAATCATAAATGTGAAAAAGAGAAATGAAAACAAAATTGGAACGAAATGTCTTACACGTCTGTCCTACCTGGTGCCAAAGTCGAGCAACTGCTTGACTCTGCACTCGATCTGCGCCTATTGAGTAAATCGCCATCTTGAGATATTTCTAACGAGTTGTACGTATCTTCGGAGTTATGCAAAGGTGTATGATACTCCGATGAAGACTTATCATCGATTCTATTAGATAAATTCAACTGAAGACTACTCGTTTGACTATTATTTTGCTCCTTATAACGAGTCTAAAATGTGATTTTTTTTCTACGTTATAATAATTATGTATAAACTAAAAAGAGTATCATTTCAATTTAGAGCCGAACTTTAAGTAGTCAGTTAGCTATTTAATAATTTTTGTAAAACTCATTTTTCGGATAGATTTGTTAGTTATAACAAATCTTTACTGTTAATTAACTGCTAACCGACGATCAAAAGATTAGGCCCCAAGCATATTGTTTTTCATATAAATAAATTTCTAATATAAAATGAAAACAATTAACGATAATATGTTTATAAAACAAACCATGATTGTAACAAACTTCACATTGCATACTGTTTAACAAACCTGTAAACCGAGCATATAATAAGGGCTAGGAGCTCGTCTAGGGCTATTTTGTGGAGATGCAATTCTAGGAACTGCTGGTGGAAGTCCTAATAAAGAATCTAAAACATCTTCGAGTGTGGTAGATCCAGGCGAAGGCTTTGTAATCGCCAAGTTCAATAAAGAGTGCTGTGAAGATTGCCAATCTACAAATTCAAACATCCAATCTGATAATTTTAAAATATTTGTTAAAAAATATAAATTATTCGATATGAAAATAATAAACAAAATTAATATCACACAAATACTTTTTCCTTGAATCAATTGCATATATTTCTGATGAAACTAGTGTGTTCTTTGATATTTGATGCAAGTTTGTGCACTTAATGAATATAAATGTTTTTTAATCGATTTTTAGAAAAGCAGTGTTTATGAAAATGTATCTTAATAGAAATAAGTCAATAGAATTAAAACAAGTGCAATTTGAATTATAAATGAGAACTCCTGATGAAACATAGATATGATCTATGAATATCACAAAGGATATTGATATGTTCATTTTTTATAAACCTTACAAATTTTTTGTGTATATTTTGTAATCTTCTGGCTAAAATAGATATCAAAATATATCATTACAATGCAAAAAAAAATCAAAAAAGCAGTGAAATAAAAAAGACAAAATAAAAAAACAAACAGTGTTTATTTTCAATTAAAAAAATATTACATCAATATCTAAGTAATATTACAAAATATGTGACAAAAAAATGAAAGAAAATAATAATGAATAGCTAAAATTAAATAAATACAACAAGATAATTTTAAATTATCAATGAATAACAAAAAGAGAGCAAGTATGTATGATTACTTTTATTGTTGAATTTATTTCATATAATGTGTGTATTTTAATAAAAAAAAAGTACAGTAATTGTTTTCTACTCTAAGATAAATGTAAAAATTACATTCATTGATAAATAAATGCAGTAAAATTGTGACACATTTGAGAAAAATTGAATCGAATATATTTCAGAGAGTAATTATTTTGATTATTAAATTGTGAAATGATCTAAAATTTCGATAATAAGAAATTTATAACAGTTGTTTTCGACTTGGTGGTATATATGAATCAATTTAACATACAATCATGCACATACAAAGAGAGACAATCACAACCTTTATAATTTATCAAAAAAACTCTCTACGAAAATTATAAGGTGATTTAATGATGTAATTTCTATAAAATGTACACAAAATATGTGTAGCACATGTATGTACACAAAAGATCGTATGAATTCATAAAACTTTTGTTATAAATTTGAGGTGCATACAATTTTTGGAAATATTGCTGTGAAGTACGAAAGCAACAAAATAATAAAATGCCAAATATTCAAAAAGTGTGTCAAAGCTTATACATAGGCGGAAAATCAAATGGAATACAATAACACTTTGATATCTACTGCAAATTATAAAAACTGATAACTATGCGTTGCAGTGTATTTTTTGTTTTTTACTGAAAATGAGCGTTTACACAAAGGGTTCAAGATTTGAAAAATAATATTCAATGCAAAATGAGTCCAATTAGTTATTTTGTTGACTTCTTTGAAATAGATTGACCATAGGTTTATTCCTCAGCTTATCACATAAAATAAAAATAAGTATTATTACAAAATGTATTACTCTTTCTAATATATGCATTTATATTGAAATAAAGATTTTTTTTCATAATTAGGTATTAGACATAAAATTGATTTTGATATTTAATTATCAAGAAGTCAGTCATTAAAAAAATAAAACGAAAACTAAAATTTACAATACTACATATTTCATCACAAAATAAAGAAAATGCGTTTGTGATTTATATATTCAAAATTTATAATACAATATACACTATTTAATATGAATAACAGTCATTTATAATTGGAATCTTCTTGCCCAACAAATTTAAATATTGAAGATGTGTAAAAAGCAACAATTTACATTTAAATATAACAACATTGTGGCATTTGTATAATGAAAATCACGTTAATGTGGTGATGTACTCACCATGCTGGTAAGTGGTTGTAGAAAGTGTCACAGTTCCGTTTGCTGCAGGACGTGAAGAAGGAAGATCTAACTGGAGCGGTCTTTGTTGTTGTTGTTGAGTCTGATGAGGTGGCGATAGAGCAACAACGACCGGTGTTTGTGGAGATTCTAAAGGTTTCGTACCTGAAAATGAAAATATAAGATGAATAAAAATCTAAAATTTAATTATTTGAAAAAAAATTGCAAAAATAATCACCGACGAAAGAACTTTCGAGCCAACATAACCTAGGGCTACCACGTGGACTAGTTGATCTGACATCAGAATCCACATTTAACCTATCCTGACTTGGTTCTAAACCACTTACGTAATGTACTATAGCCGAAGTGACTTCTTTTATACTAGATTGGATTTCGTCTGAGACGTTTGCAGGCACTGGGGGACTTTGAGGCAGAAGAGAAACTGCCAATCTGAAACACATTTAAATTTACCATCAAGTGATTCTGAAATTTAACATCAGCTACTTTCTAAATTCAATATACCTTTCATGTGGCGTTCGGGGTGAAGCGAGCCTTTCTTGACTTCGCCAGCCTAGATATGGAGCTCTAGTGGGGCGAGGGGCTCGAGGCGGTCGAGCTGGTGATGTTAAAGGTGATACAGCTCCACCTCTGATACTGCTTCTAGCTGATGAACAGGGCGATGTCTGAAATTGTAAAACATAAAATAAATTTCATAACAAATTTAAATATTTAGCATTGCAAAATGTAAATATGAACCTGAGTAGAGTTTAATCTACTAGTAGACCATCGACTGAAAGCAAGTTGTTGTGAGGGAGGTGTGAGTGCAAGAGGAGAACGAGCTAAAGGAACACCACCGCCGCCACCTAACGATCCTAATGATGTGGTTTTACTGCCGAGACCAGCTGATTCCCAGCCTCTATTATTTGTACCAGCATCAGAAGCTCTCTTTTTCAATAAAAATCCTTCTGGTCGAGCTGGAGAATTCTTATACCTGCAAATCAATGAAAATAGTATGTTATTGAAATTCGATTTGAAATTTTTAACCAAAGTAAATGAAAACGGTAAAGATATCTAACCATTCGGGCAAATTAAGCTTCTGCAAAGATCGTTGTACTCGAAGCTGATGTTCAGATAACACTCTGTCGGCAGAATTCTTCTGTAAGTCGTTTTCTGGGGGCTGTAACAAAAAAAAAATCTCTGAATTAAAATAATCAAATACAAAGCAATAGATAATTATGTATAAGTATATTTTAATATCAAGAAGGTTCACTTACAAATAAAATGATTTTATCATTTTGCCTATACAAGTATTGGATTTGAACATAGGGGGAAATAGAAGTATTATTTGCAAACGAGGATGCTGATGAAATAGAAGATAAAGTTGCGTTAAAATTGTGTACATTTTTTGAAGGAAAATCACTGCTGTTTTTGTGAATCGCTCCTAATACGAATGCATAATAATCACTTAACGTATCACTAGTGTTGAATTTAGAATCAGAGCTTGAATTAATAATTATTGCATTATTCAAATTGAGTTTATTGTTACAGATTTTACAAGAAGATACTGAATTTTCAGAAACGCTACTTTCAACTGTTTCAGCGGGTGGTGGATAGTTTTCAGATAGCGTCTGCCGAAATGTTTTCAAATCATCACTATGACGGCTGATATTTTTTTGTGTATTTTCATTGATATTATTTTCTAACGTACTTGCGGTTTGATTCATAGCATTATTTTTATTTTCAGGTGAAATTATAGTATCGTCAAAAGATAAATCAGACATGGTTACACTGTGCTCCACTACAACAGGATCAACAGTCAGTTTTTTCGGATCGAACATACACTGATACTCTTTGATTGACTCATAATCATTGTCAATTTGTGTTTCAGCAGAATTAGCAACGTTGTCATGTTCATTGGCGCTAATTTTCGAACGCTGAACATAATCAGTGGATTCTTTATTCTGACAACTGTGAATATTTTCGCATGAAGATGACAATGGGTATGACGAAATCTCATCGTAGAACTTTGCGTAACTCACAACATTTCTAAACATGTCGATACCGAAAGGAGATTCGCAAATATTCACAATAGAGTCTTTATAAAAATTCGAATGCTTTGAATAAGGGGTTTTCGGAGGTGCGATACTTTCGTCCAAATCGATCACCGTCGGGTCCCAATCGAGTCCTAAAAGAGTCCAATGAAAGTTGTTTTCTAAAATATCGTCACAATCCATTTTTGCTGGCTTTTTTTTATCGAAGTTCGAAAATCACGAAAATCGAAATTTACGAAGAACCAACACGTCTACACCACGCAATTACCACAAACACTACTAATTATTACTGTGCAACTTAAGCAGTTTCAAATTGTATAATCAAATTGTAAGAATGTTTCAATCAAAATATGTTTATTTGAAAAATCTGAATGTTTGAAAGACAAAGATTAATAGATGAAAAAAAAATTGATATCATTTGAAAAAAAAAAGAATCAACCATTTTTAAGATCAAAATATTTAATTAATCAATTGTTAAAAATGTATTCTGTTTCGAAGACGTTGAATGTTTATTTCTAGCGATTACTGAATGTGTAATGATGTTATCGAATATTAATAGTCATCAAACTATAACCGAACGAAGTTCTAAGAAAAATGATGATCCATAACATCAAGAAGCAAAGTTTATCTATCACAAACAACTTCAAACATATATAGTGCAGCTACATTTATCAAATACATACATATGAATTTAATTTAATCGAATTAAAAAAAAAGAAAAAATACATCAACATACGAAGGATTGAAAAAATATCTATTATAAACTCTATCAAAAAAAGTTGCAAAAAATAAATTCTACATTTTTGTACAATACATTATCAATATTGGTAGAAAAGTAAAATCCCCTTTATAAAGTATTAGACAAAATTCATCAACCACAATAATATGATATACACAATATTTGAATATCAAATGATATGTTACAATATTCGTATAAATAATAAGTCAACACGTTTGTGCATTCGAAGATCCAAAACAAAAGAGCTAGAAAACCCGTTTGCTCCAGATTTCTATTGATAATCTAAAAAAATAACTACTAGAAATGTGAAGAAATCACCTTTCTGGACTATTTTAATTCAGCTCAGCTACTCTGAATAATTCCAATAGGAATCAAGTACGATTCTTATCAAAACTATTCAGAGGACGGAGCAGACCTGAAGCAAAACAGCCTGAAAAGACATTTACTTCCCAATAAACAAGTTCCTAATAAAAAAGACATAAACTCCTGATAACAACTAACATTATTAGTATCGGCGGACGAGAGCAGCGAGCAGGGCCCCAGGATGCCGACTCCTTCCCAGCAAGTCATCCTCACGTCATGACGACACCGACTGATCGTCAGGATGTCGCAGCACACCGCCTCGACGGCCGATCGTCTCCGACCTGACGATGATCACCATCGACCGTCAGCAAAAAGCTTTTATCCGGCCCTAGATTGTCCACTTAACGAGACCGCTCTAAATATCGCGGAGCGTCACTCACTTCACCTGTGCGATTCAATGTGTGTTTCATATTTGAAATTTATTTTCGTTCATGAGTAGTTTTACGTGTTTACGATTTTGTTCCGAGGCAGCATTAGGGTCATCGTGTCAAGGCTGCTTCGTACGTGATCCAAAATTTCAAGCCTTTTATTGACCTTTCTATTTTTACGCGCCACCTTTTAAATATTTGACCTGTCGCATATATTTAGAATTTTAGAAAAAAAAATTTTTTTTTTGAATTTTATTGGATGTAGCTTGAGAATGCTGCGTTTCAGTTCAGACCTTCGTGACAATTGCGGACAATTAACGTACAATTAAACGAGCGAGCACAACTCTTTAGACTAATTCACGTAACGAGCGCGATAATAAACCGATCGGATATTTATCGCGGGCTTATTTTTCAGCCGTAAAATGCGATCACGTGAGTGAGAAAATGCTAGGTCGACATGCTTTCAGAGCGAACGTTAAAAGTTTACGAGGAAACCACTATGCGCGAGTACGTATAGCCACCGGGCGGTGCTTTTGTGCTTGCGTTTTTGCGAGAATCCTCGTAAAATTTTCCCTCCGGAGTAATGGGAACCCTGGCGAAATTGCCGACGTACCGTAGCTGCAAAAGTGTCTACCGCATATGCTGTACATATTCGCGCAAAAAGGATAACGGTATGGAACAATGAGGAATGTATAAGTTCAAAGGAATTTTCACTCGGAACTATTCGTGAGAAATTTGATTATGAAATATGCAGATAATTTTAAAACTTGTTTAGAAATGTTAGCATATGTAAATATTAGTTTATTATTAAATAAAATGCAATAGGTGTGTGCAATCTTTGAACTGTTCGTATGCGCATTGCAAAGCAAAAGATGAACGAACGAATGCGCCACTGCAGGCGCGACAAATACGATGACATAACGCTTAACGATTTTCTTCAACAGGATTAATTATTGTGAAAATTTCGTACAAAAAAATAACGCAACATCACAAACTACTTAAAAACCCAGCATTCTTTCAACCATATATTTTTACGAACTAACAAAATACACCTAACAAAAAAGATACAAATCTAAAAAAAAAATGCTTAATGAATCGATAGACCGCTCCTAAATGTCATAATCGCGTCATTGACGTATCGCTCCAAAAAAAAAACTCAAAAATCTCATCCAAAAACGTAATTAAAGATCCGGATATCCATACAGACCGACATACAGACAGCGCACGCACCGAACACGACACACGTTTTGCACAAATTAGTACAATTCGCGATAGATGACAGATAACCGAGATAGTGAGGAGCGCGACCCGAGAGGGTAGCGAACGGCGGGGCGCTCTGCGCAGAACTGGCGCCCTTTGCGGAGCCCGGGGGGAGGAATCCGCCCCCGTTCGATGGGGGGGGGCGGGGGCTCCTGCGCCCCCTCGCGTTCCCGCCGACCATCGATTCGAAAGCGCGGGGCAATAAAATTGTGTGAGGTCGCATTTTTACTATACAGACGTCACACGCTATCGAATGTCGACAATATTTATTGCTTTTCGATAAAGAATTAGATAGAGGGTCTTTTGATAGATTTTTTGGGGGGAAAATGCAATTCAATTAGAATTAAGATAGTTGACAATTTTTCAAAAATTGCTAATTAATTTCTGAGATTTGAGTCTAATTGTGAATCCGGATCACATTAGGAAGTCAGTCACCGACACCAAATAGTCATATATTCATCAATATCATTTGTGCATATAGATCTGTCTCATTGATCGGTAAGTGATCCTAGTGAGATATAGGCATAAAATAAAGATATTTCTATTTTCTAACCTAACCTAACCAAATGAATGTTAAACTGATCTTCTGATCTGTGAGTACCATAAAAACCCAAAATTTCTCACATATGTGAAAATCGTTGTCAACAATCAACCTTACCCACTCAATTGCTGCAAGTGAAACGTTGCACGAATGTGACAAAACAGAAAAAAAAATTGCAGAGTAATAAACTTACTGACATTTATGATGATAACGATTACAAATTACATTTCATTAACACACAAACGAGTCGGCTGAATTCAAACGTGGGCTGGAAAAACTCGTAGCGTGAAAACGCTACCCTCGAGTTGTATGTTCGTCGGTATGTGTACACATTTTCCACGATGTAGGGTGAAGGGGTTGTTTTCTCTCGTTAAGTTCGGTAGTTGAGTGGTGTGTTGTGTAACTGAATGTTCCAAGTTCGCATCCCGTGGGTGACGTTTCGGCGATTCTTTTTTTCCGTTGGTAATTTAATGGGGCTGTCTGCGAGTACGTGTTTTGCCACTTAGTCGATTTAATGAAAATAAATAATGATTTGTATGAATATATATTTATAATGGGGTTGGAATGTGATCTGATTTAGATGGAAATCGCTCGACGATACGTGAAGGGTTAATTTATTATGTCAGATCCCGTTCGGCGATGGCTTGCGATAAATCGGATTTACGATCGTTTGCATTTGACGTTTTCGAAATGATACGACGATTGACTTCCACGATAAAATGTACGTTTCAAAATCACAAAATTCACCTTGGTTGGTTTTAAATTTCGATAATCTGTCATATCAATGTTAATGAATTTGTACGACAGCAATGTTAAAAAAAAAATCAATAATTATAGCATCGAAATGGTTTCACTCATTACAATACACAGCCATAGAATTACATTAGTATTATCGATGATCGCGCAACAACAATAACTGACAAAACACGATAATTTCTAATAGATTCCTGCACGCAATCGTATTTTGAAAGAAAATCTACACAAACACTCAAATGATATATTATCCTTCAATAACATTCCGTCGCTAAACATACATATCAAGGAGAAAAATTGAAAAACCTACAAATGGAAGAGAAGCCAAAGGCAAAGGAAAAAGCAGCTGACGCGTACAAAACGATTCCCTTTTTCGATATCGAATCGCAAGACCAATTCACGAAGCCGATTCGTCACAAATCGGGCAGAAAAAGGTTGAATCGACAAATTCACCAGTTGCCAGAACACATTCGATATGAAGTTTAAATCTGCCATATCGGTACATCTCACATTTACGAAAATATTACAGATAGAGTACCGAGTTCGGATTTGTATGCGCAAAATTACCGTTCCATTAATATTAAGGTAAAGGTAGCGTAATTTCGGTAAAGATAAGATTGTAGTTAATTTTAATATTAACGAGACGCTTTATATTATAATAGATACGAAAGAGCAGAGTTCGCTCAGCATCGACGATAATGAACTTTCATTGAAGAGTTTCCCAGAGAGAGGAAATGGGTCGAAGCTTCGTCCACAGAAGAAAATATACCTAAGGCTATATTCCATAGTCATGACACGTATAATATCTGATGGAACTGCATCCGGAGAGGATGTCCTAGATTTTTCAGCCGATTTCCATCTACCCTTCAGCACTATAGGGGAGGACGAGGCAAATTTTCTAACTTATATAATTTTATTTTTATATATTTAGAATTGAACAAAATATTTGTATTTGTATCTATAAATTGACATAGGTATTTTCGACATTTTCGAAAACGATCGAGTATTAGGGGCAGATTTTCCATCTGTGCTTTAAATAGTGAAACAGGAATAGCAAATCCCGGTCTCCTCTATATTTTACATAGATGTAAAATATAGGAAAACTAAAGTAGAAGTTCGACGATGTTCTTTTTCAGCTTTCGAACGAGGAGGGGTTGCAACTTGTTGCGTCGGCCTACTTCGGATACTCACAGGTAGACGATATTTAATGGGGTGTTTCGAGGCGGTGTCGTTTTATTTCGGTATTTTTTATTAATTCGCTATTTACGGTCGTTTTGTGACGATTGAACATAATAAAACGGTTTAAATGATTTTTGATTTGTTTTAGTGTTCTTTGATGTTTTTTTATGCGGAATCGGATCGAGTTATTAATGATTTATGCTGCAAATTATACGGCAATAGTGTGGTGAGAAATAGATTTATCAATTATTTAAAATAGCGCATACATGATAAAGTTTTGATGAAGGCATATCAATGCATATGTAGAACATATTTTGTTGAATTAAAAAATAAATAAACTGAAATTTTTGAAGCGAAAAAATTTCAATATATCCCAAAATAAGGACAAGTTAGGGAAGGGAAATTGTGCAAACGATTCGTTGGTATGTTTCAGAAATAAATTCGAAAAAAAAAGCTTTTTACATTATTTTTGTTTAGCTTTTAATAAATGTCCATACTTTTCAGAATTTATTTACGTTCAGAAAAACAAACATAAAAATCCATTTTCATTTGACATTTGTGGCATAAACTTTTCACGGATCGACCCCCCAGCCCGAGAGGTCGTCGAGCCACCCTCGTCCCCCTGGATGAAAATCCATTATTACGATCGTATGGCACGCAAACGATAAAGTTAGTAGCACACCGTGGCGACCGGCTGCATAAAATCGACAATTTTCATATTAGCAGACGAGATTAGCCGCCCTTTAGGGCCAAGTGCATTGTGTAATGAGTTCAATGTCGACGTTGTGATGTTGAATCAGAAATTTTTGTTTTGTCAAATGGGATGTTATTTTTGATGTTTTTTTTAATAATTAAAAAAGTGGTCATTTGTCGTTCTAATTGTAAAATATATCATAAAGGAAAGTCTAACATCCCGACCTCACTCTATGTCCACTTTTCAGGCTTAAGTGGGTACCAGCAGCACTAGGCAAAACTACGGGCACCTCATTTACATTTACAGGAACATTACATTTAGATAATTTAACAATGGGAGAAAGTACTTCATATAGAATCCTAATCATTTTAGAGGAAAATGAAATCCAATTGGATTGTATTGATAATTAAAGGCCAGATGCACATTCTAGAAACTCGCATGCGAATAGCCAATTTATATAGGAAAACTCTATTTAGTGCCCGATTTGCTACAAATTGGGTGCTAAAGTAACGCTTTTCCATATAAATCGGCTACTCGCATGCGAGTTTCTAGAACGTGTCTCCGATAAATGTAAATCACTACTGATAAATCGATCGTTAAATAATGCGACACGTGTGGACCAGATTTCTTCCTCCAAACAATCACAACATAAACAGCCATTCTTCGCTTAAATAATCTAAATTCACGTGTAGTTCATCTACAACCTCTGGCAAGTTTTCGCCACCACTACTTAACAACAAATACATTACATAAAGCAAGGATAAAAACACGTCGGGGGTAGGTCGTATGTGGGGCAGGTTGCGGCCGCGCTGCGTCACGGCGCCACGTGACACCCGCATGCGCGCGCACCCCCGCTCGATACGCCACCCCCTCGCGCCACGGCCCCTCCCCCTGCGCATCGGAGCCCCCCACCGTCCCCCACCCCCGAAGGAGGACGTAAACGGATTACGTGTCCTCCCGCTTCCCGTCGGAATCCTGACGGTGCGGTGGGGTGGCATTCTTGTTGTTCACCTGCGCGGCGAGAGGGGTTGTGTCGGCGGTCGGTAGATGGCGCTGATTGACGACACATAAGAGTCGAAGTGTCAAAGATTAATGTGTTTTTTTTTTAAGAGAAAATATTTTTATATAGAAAAAATTATGCTATTTGATTGATGCGGCAGTTTATCTGATGATAAGCTAACTGAGTCTAAAAAATAATCCGACCTAACATAAAAAAAAAACTTAACCTAATCTATCTCAATCAATATAATATATCAATTAAAAAAAAACTTCGATTGTCAAAGAAAATTCGATGATCATTCATATTACAAGTGTATTTATATGTGGTTTTTGATAAAAGAATAAAATTATAACAATAAAGTGTGCAAATTTCAAAGCAATTTCTTTTAGAAATTGTAGCTTGATGGATTTTTTTATTGAAGGACGAAAGTACAAGTTTAAAAGCACTCTATGAAAGAAGTCAAGCCATTATCTCTCGAGGTGAAGAAGGTCTTGACGGCTGAGTGACATAAAGTTAGATTCTTTCGACAATCTATACGAGAATATATCTTTTATTCTTTTAAACGCATATAATATTTATCATTATTGATAACTTTAAAATGTATTATAAAAAGACAATACACATTTTTAAACGAGAACTATGAAATTTCAGTTAAATTATGAGAATATTTTAAATTATGGAAAATTGCTATTTCGTGACGTATTACGACACTAAAACGATTTAAGAGTGATGCAAAAAATAGCATTTAATAAAATAAATGATAATAATAAAGCTCAACAATGTAAGACCGATAAATCGCCTATTTAATATCACAATACTAATCTATCAGCTTATATGCATGATCACGCAACGTTATACGTAAATAAAGGGGTTGGAATCTAACAAAAGACATCTGTTCGAATTAATTCGAATCGAATTTAACTTGAAATTTTCGAATCATTAGCAGAAACTTCGCTAATGTAAATTTAATATGATTTCCGTTTTTTTCCACGCAATCGATCAAAGTTAACAAGACGCGAAAGTACAAAAAAGGGGTGTCGATCGACGTGCCGTGAAAAACTTCAAATGACACTCCGAAAAAAAATCCGTTGCATGGGATGAGAGGACAGTGAAAGAGGGTCGAAGAAAAACGTAATAAAATTGTCCAAAGTGATTTTTCGAGGGACGGAAAGAACCTGAAGAGTTCCGACGATGAAGCGAAAAAATTTCAATTTTGATTAGCGGGAACAAAAGAGCGGAACGGGCCAATAATAAAACCGGCACTGAAAAGCGACGTGAAATTGTTTCGTACAGGGCTTCTTAAACTTTTTCAATTTGTTGCCGGATTACGTGGAAGCTCGGCACGTTGACTATTCCGATACGTTTAATTAACTACGTCAAGAAAATTCCAATAACGAAATACTCAGAACACACACACACACACTGAGTAACGAATTTATATAAATAGATAGATAGACTGGGCTCATCCAGGAAATGTACAGAATGAATTAATAATTCAGCCGCTTCCGTCTGGTCTTTTTCGGGAAACGTTCATTATACGAAAAGGTCGAGGCTAGCTTTTCTTTCATATAATCGAATTTTATCTCGTTGTAGGGTATTTTGCTGTAATGCAATGGCAGCATCACCCACGGTCCATGGATGTTATTTCCGAGACGAAACTAGCTAGTCGTGGGTATGGCATCCCACACGAAATGCTATCCGGTTCTATGGGTGTTTTCTCGTTCTATGACTAATGTTAAATATGGATAGTGAATGTGCACTCGGCTGAAAACAGACTGTTTGTATGCGCAATGAATGAACCAAGAATTTTCCATTCACCGATAAGTTAAATAAAGACGTCAATGGATGATAAAATAAATATGTAGATTCACTGTATGCGATAAACTGTTATTTCGTATCTATTCGGTGCACTCAATAAAAAAAATCACTAGCTGATTTATAAATATTATTTTATTATCACTCTTATTATTTCAATCGGTTTTCAATACCTGAGATTCTCTCATTAGTGAAAATTCGTTATATTATCTCATTCGTACAAAAAGCCATAACGCATTGACAATACCTATTATATTAAACAACCGAATCATAACCCGATTAATTGCGGACCAACGGAACTTGCCGAATTTCGTTCCGCTTTACAATACGGGAATTAATTCGAATAACGGTCAATTTTATGATTTGATGATTTTGGATTAAGGGTTCAAATGGAATACAGTACGTAGTTTGATTGGGTACATGAAGTGCGTTCAACAGTCCGAAAAAAAATTTTTTCGACGATTACTAATTTTGTACGCAAGTGTTACAGAGATTGCGATCGTATGGAGAAATCGAATGTGTATGTATTGCGAATATTATTACGAAGTGCGTATCGGAAATGTGAAAATTTAACGAATTTCAAGCGATAGATAAATCTTAGAATGTCCATAAATGCGATGTGAAACTGATTATTGAGGTCGTAGGAGCCTACGTAACTTATTCAAAAGATGCAGTTATGTGGATCTATTCAAATAGAATTTTCTCTAAAATTCTATTATTTTTCAATGTAGCAGCAAAAATAAAACACGAAAATACTGAATTATCAAACTGTGAACAAATCGAGTCAGACTTTTCGTAAAATAATGAAGACTCATTACTCAATTTTCTATAACAAAAAAGAACTCGGTATATAATTTATTTCCAGAATCAACGATAATGATTTATATACGATAATGATATCATTCCCTCATTAGTCTGAGAACATCATCAATCTGAAAAAAAAGCGTATTCATAACCATCAAGAAGAAGAAACGATCCCCGGTATCGAATTTCATTAATCAACGTGAGCAAAACGACCACCGGGACCCACGACTCTTGACCCATGACCCTTCGAGGCACTAATTTATTCAACCTGACCTCTTTCCCTTTCGCAGATGGCGTGCTTATAGGTGAACTTTGAACGAGCAGAAAACGCGATCTCTCCTATAGCAAGGTGCCGAACTCACGCAATCCTCAAACTTAAAGGAAAGGCCACAGATTAACCATCACCCATCTTATAAAAATGAAGCGTTAGTATAAACATGAAATAGTTGTGAAGAACGAAAATACACCTCTCAATAGTTTTTTAGTTATCGCAGGTCGAGGATCGTTTACCATTTTCTCCCATACGTGAGAAATGCGACTGCGCCAGTTATGGTTGAGGAAGGACCGTTGTATTTCGGTCATTTGGGGGTTCTTAATTGATTGAAATCGTAGCGGTGGTATTTTGATGATGAGGTCGCAATTGGCCTCTGTGGTCATTCAATGTTTATGTAATGTGCGTGTGATTCCGTGTGTCCATGCAAAAAACGTGATCCTCGGAAGCGATGAATATTTTCCGAAGACTGGTTGTGTTGTGATGTTACGTGACACAACTGTTGCGGAATGCGCTGGTCAGGTGTGTTTAAATTATATTATACAATCTAAGTTTCGAGCAGAAATGCTCTTTGGTAATAAGCGAAAGATTTGTTCTCTGTAATGAGGATTTCATTTAAGACGAATTGAAAAGAAACCATTGTCGATTTAATAAAAGAAAAAAACTCGTACTGAAATATAAAATATATTATAGAGTAGATGCGGTTGATTAAATGGCTCGTTATTCTCGGACAAAAACAGTCATTTAAAGACACCGCGTTAAATGAGAATCTAATGTATTTTAATCAAAATTTCGGCAAAAAAATCAGTCAAGTCACGCCTGTTTATATACAAAACGCGAATTATAACTGCGTTTGGTGGAATAACGACAAAAAAATGAATAGATACGATGACGAACGGAAATCCACCGTGATGCAGATTTGATCGAATCCTCGGCTTTAACTGTAAATTCGTAAATAACAAATAATAAAAACGTGTTAAATGAAAAAAAAAGGTTAGAAGCACTTTTCGACATTCAACAGTAATATTGCAAATCGGCGCAAAATATCGAAACCGCATTTCGATGCAAATTCTCTAGAATTTCAAAGCGCATTCAAATCGATTCATAGAAGTGACATACTAATTTTATTTGTTGAACAGACTTGAATAAACGTCGAACGGTTCAATGCGGTTTCGTTACGAACTTATTCCGGTCATACAGAAAACGGTAATGGCGCTCGCGCAATTTTTAATCTCGTCTTAATTGATCGTCTATTCTATTATGTTTAATATTCTATTCAATGGCAGTGACAAAACGGTTTGAAGCCAAGTCAAAGATGACATGACGTCATATTTCTAGCTCGCCTTGTACTACGCAGGTATGGGATGGGCTTTGCTCGATTCTCGTCGAGGTAAATATTTACTCCGAAGTCTTTTTGATGCTTGAGATAAGACGGATTGTGTAAATACGTATGTAATTTCAAGATTGTACTAGATTTTTTCAAAAAAAAATTTTTTTTTGAACGATGCATCGTGCATGATGATTAAAGCCGCATAAACATAACAATGAATGAATAGCAAAATGCAATGTAATAATAGCTCGATATGTTTCTAGTACACACGAGCAATCATTTTTTGCGATTTGGATCAATAAATTTTCATCGATCACAAATGTTTTGTGATTCGTGAAACGTTCGTGTCTCTACCGATCATCGTAAAATTTTATCAGATTGGCTGAAGTTCGAAATTTAATCTAGCTATTCGTTACGAAATGAAAAAAATATCAAACAATGAATGAAATTAAGGCATTCGCCACGGTTCAGAGCGCGTTTGTCAGACACTAAAATGTCATGGTCGATCAAAACATTTCGGTTTGTCAAGTTCATATAACTAACCATACTCTCTTTGCAGATCGCATAGCGAATTTACTTAATTCCGTTGGGAATCTGGGAGTTTTTTTTTATTATTATTTTATATTTCATTTTATATAATGTACGGATTTAATGTTGTATAAGAAAAGGTTGCGTAAACGTGACGAAAATACCAAACCAAATTACGAGTGGCCAATTTTACAAATTACGTACATTCAGGCTTATCGCTCAAGATAAACTGCGTATGTATGATATACAATTAAACGGCGGTGTTTTTTCTAATACATATACTATTTAAATTCATTTTAATAATAGAATTTAAAATTTCCTTTTCATTCCATATTGACGTCATTTTTTTGTAATGACTCAAAGGTTTAAGATCATAAAATTATCTTCACATTACCCGATAGCTACATTGTATGAATTAAGTTCAATATTAGCATTGACCTCCGGTATAACAATGTGAACTAACGTAGATCACGTGTTCGGAAACGATTCTAAAATTCTCAACAAGGACGATTTCAAAACGTACCTGCATGATTAAATAATTTCAACTAATAGTGAGAACATCGCGATACTATGAAAACGAAATAGGTTGACAGATTTACATGGTTCGGAGACTCGATAAACTCGGCAACAATAAAAGTGTCGCCCATTAATCATACGAATGATTTATGAGAGAAAAATAATAAATTAACCACGAAGACAACTCATGTATTATACGCCGAAGCAAACATGTCAAACGCAAAACAACACGTCTCATCTGCACGAATAACGAAATCGCCGGGCTCGAATGTTATATTGCACTTTCTACGATTCCATAAATCGACACATTCTCCAGTCAAGTAATTAATGACAAAAGTATACGATGATCTCTCTAATAATGAGAGAGATGGTCGTATAGGTGTGTCTCGTTAATCAGATTCCGCACGGTAAGCTTTCGTGGCAATGCGAATGCCACTTCACTGTTAATGCTTCATTTATTTACTTATGATACTGATAAGAAATAATGCAAGATTAAAAAAATGCGTTTGTATCTGTTGCATCAAAATTTTTATTTCATTCAAACTATAATAATATCAAAAAATGTCTTGAACCTTAAAATTGTTATCGAATTAGGCCCTTAATGGCTCGTTTAACTGCATCGTGAGACTCCCAATCAAATCGATCTCGAACCTATAAAACTTTCAAAACACACACGAATCGCACAATCGACGGCTTTCGCCTCCGACCCACGATCACATGCATCTTCCGAATTTCACCATTGTTGAATATTCCAAATACCAAACGCACAACAATGGATCAGACCACGCACTCAGTTCGTCTGAAATTCCAGCTGGACCATCAAAGCTGCGACTGGACATCCAAAATAGCATTCGCTGCCGATGCGATGCGATGTTGTGCTGGCTTAGTTTTGGATATTTAAAACTTGAGCTGATGCCGAAGTCCATGAACCAAGAGTTAGTTATTAGGAAAGTTCAAAGACATGTCGCCCGTATCCGGTACTTTGAAGCAAAGCTGAACTGTGTTAATTGAAATAAAAAGGGGGTGAATTGTTCTATTTCTGTATAAAACGGTCAGTTTATAATATGTGTGTGTTTTTGAAATTTCAGCTGCAACTGGCGAATTCAAGGCTTGGCAACTCGAACGGTGCTGAAATTGATATTTATTCGAGCGCTTTTGATTTTAGTAAGTGGAATCAGATACGGTTGAACTTCAGAAACGATAAGCGGGTCGATTTTCTCGAAAGGCACACACGCCATTATGATAAACGACTTCGGGCGAAACTCGAAAATTCCTAGTCGCGTGAGAAAACCGCTTAAACAGCTTACAGCACGGATTCGAATTCGGCAAAAACGCAAACGAGGTTGATTAATTTCGAGCGAAGCACAATTAACGATGCGTTATTCTGATGTTTCAATCGGAACGCTTCCATCGTTTCAAGAAAGCGACAGTCCGCTGTTAAATAAGAAATTTTCAGAACGCGTGTAATATTAAATGTATGTATCTGATCGCTCTAATCTGACCCACATGTGAGTTTAGTCGTAATTATTTCGATCCGAATATATTACTTTCTCGTCCAATTTTCAGAGCAAACACACGTAGACTTTCACGCTCGACACTACCGCACTTAAAGATATCGATCGTTAATTTAACGAGCGAAAAAAATTAACGATAATAAATTGAACGAGTAAATATGCAAGTTATATTACGAGCGCCCATTTGAAGATACAACCATATGTTTGTTCCTCGGCATTCTTCTGGTATGGCTCACGAGACGAAAAATACCAGACCAGAGATAAAGATAAAGTGATTAATTGCGCCCGAGCAAAGAAAAAAGGATATGAGATACACACGGACGATTACGGAATCTAATTTTAAATTGATAAAATGAAAAAAACAAAGATAGAATGAGAAAATCGTGCCGTTCCTTCAGGGGAAGAACCACGCCCTTATAAACCGTATACTAGAGAATTTCGTGAGATTCAGAACATTCTCATTGTAGTACTTTGAGGATTGAATCGTCGAGTGTGTGATAATAATAACCGATGGACCGGTGCAAGTCTCTATATCTGGTATGGTACACGTTGTTGACGGGCTAATGCAAACAGCATAATCGTAAACGTCGACCTGGTCGATGTACATCGGTGGAAAACATTCGTTTTTCATCACCGAACAACGCCCATGTTTCCGATTACTGTCTATCAATCATTTCGGTTCGTACACAGGTTGCTTTCAAAAGAATATGAATGCTTTCAGTTTGTGGTAGTTTTGTTTACAGAGTGAACGTTGAAGGAATTCCACGTGTAGCTTCAATTAAGCCTTGAAATTTCTTTCATTTTTTAATTCGAAGTAAATAAATTATTAATTAAGTAAGTAAAAGATCAAACAAATAAAAAGATGTTTTGATGACTTGAAAGCATAATCATTTTTTTTTTATCTTTTTCGCTTAGATATTATCATCCAAAATACACAAGGAAATGTGTATTTTTAAATGCACGTACACACAACGTGAAGTTACAGCGGCATCCTGTATTATTTGATAAAGATAATACAAACGAATAGGAAATATTACTTTTACGTATGAATTTACCGAAAAAAAAAAACGTTTTCATATTACGAAACGAACGAAAAATAATAGACGATCGAAAAGGATAAAAAAACGAAACGAAGCTCGGAAAAAAATCTGAAATTAAAAAGATGCATGAACGCTTTCCGAACAATCAATCTTCGAGCATTGAATATTTGAAATGAACGAAATTTCAGATGTAACCGAAAAAATACAAAGTCACGAAGATGATTAACGAGCGAAAAATGCCCAACGGTTTCGAAATTGACCGAATTTCATCCGTCGAGAATTTCCGAAGACGATCTATTTTCGGCCGAAGGGGCGCCACGCCATCGGACGTAAAGAGTCAAAATGAGAAAAACCCGAAAGCACCCTCTAAATATAAACGAAAAACAGATCGTCCAGACATCCGAAAATTTCTCCAGAATCCGAAGAGACGAAGAACAGAAGACATCAGAAGACAGCGAATGGAAGGAAGGACTAGTGTCCACTTGGTATGCCGTCCGCGGACGAGGCTCGATATGGAATACTGCGAGTATGACGAGGAAGTGGCCACTTGACTCTTCGCATTCAGAACACGGACGATCAGACACAATGGATTCGATGGCTGAGTTGAAAGCGATCCTCAAGAGAGAGACAGAAACTAAGTGTCAATCGACGATTCCTATTTCCACTCGAGACGTGTGTGTGACGTTTTTGGTGATTCGAGAATACTCGGGATTCTTTGGCGATGTGACGAGGATATGAATATGATTCGCACACATTTCGCAAATGTATCTTTGCTGCTAAATCGAGAATGTGATTGCAGTCGATTCGACTGTGAATAATTGCAATTAGCTATTTGATGCAAGGAATACTAGTATTATTTTCGATCAAATTCTAATTAGGCACATATGCTACGCTTGTATTTTGCAAATATCCACATCCTAATCTGACGATGAGCACAAGCGAAACTCAAATATGGGCTCAAAATCGATCACATTCAATTCGGACAACTCCTAAACGCGTCTGTTGTTAAACAAACATCCAAGAACAGACGATCGATATAATCTCAGCCGAACTCTTCAAAGCGAACTCTAGCTTCAAAACTCGAGTTCATCTCCGAAAATCACACAGACAACTCTCGTTCAAACCGGAGCCCTTCAAACTAGAAGTAATAATTCAGAGCGATCGTGAACGACAATCAACTGTGGTCTCCATTGTGAACTCTTATACGTATAGAGGCGAGAGCACTCTCGAAGCGATGGCTCTCGATCTTGTTAAATTATTAACGGGGATGAAAGGGACTCTCGAGAGAAAGATTGACTGAAATATACACACTGGCGCTTTATTGTGAGTGTACGAAAGTGATATACGAGAGTTATATGAAGACGGACTTCATATGTGGATAGATAGGATCGAGGGTTACTCCCCTTTGTGTTCGCGGGACACGAATGCGCCGCGTTCATTGAACTTAATTGAATTAAGTGGTAAAACAGTCTCGCCAACGAGTTTCTATGAATGATGCCGTTTGCCGATTCGTTAACGAAAGTGTTTCGAGATGTTTCGCATCGACACTTGAGCACAGTAGATGCGACAGACCTATATACGCGATTATCTCTCGCGCTTATATTTTTCTACTATGTCTGCGCTGCACTGTGCAATATAAACGCTTAATGAAACGTCCGAAAAGTTAACTTCGATCAAATGAAACCAAAAATCGATTATTCATTGTATAACGCTTATAAATCATTAGATTATCATTATCAATTCATACGTCGAATATCTCGAATCTACTTCAAAAAAAAAATCACAGATAAATAAACGTCAGAAACAGAATTTGATTGGATTATTAATAAAAATATGGATATATCAGACGGAAAAATAACGGTACGATAAACGCATACGAGGCGAACTATAAAATTCCGATTCGAGTTTACACGAAAATCGCAAATATTTACGTTCGACCCCATCACATGGCCCACGCTTCCAAATTATAAATGCAGAAAAGTCAGATAAACACGCTGGAGCGATTGATTGTTTCGTCAAACGTCAAGGTCGATATACGTGTAAAAATTTACAGATATCGCATGTGATGTAAAAACAACATACGAATTAACATTTTTTCCTCGACGACAAGGTGAGATGTTCGAAAAGCATCAAAGAAACGAACCAACATCGGATTTCTATCTATTTTGAATCGGCTTTCTTCGCGTTGCATAAAATGTCACTTTTCCTTGTACGCTCGACACGCATGACACACATCTTAAACGACGAGTAATGACCAAAGCTAGAATCTAGACTCGTCAAGATGATCCTGAACTACTTATGCCAAATACGAAAAAGATCGAACAGTACGTGGTATTATATTTCGAACAAAAAAAACCTTCATTTCGCAACCCTTTCATACTGCGGGATGGCTCTATTCATCCGAACGTGAAAAGCCGCTTGGAGGAAAAGCTCGCTGAAAACAAACAGTTTCCTATTGTGAAAGAAAACACAAACGTTTCAGTATCCAGAATAGAGCGAACGAGTATAACGACTAGAGTCGTTTGCGAAACACGTGTTCGTTTATAATACGTTCGACGGAAATGCACCGAACACTTTCGTTCGTATTTCTGGAATAAGATAGTGCTGAAATGCTGAAAAAGCGCAGAAACCGCGTTTTAACACTGTTTGTGATCGGTGCGAACTGATGAGAGTAGTTTACTGCACAATCTGTCTAACTCCATAAAATTAAAAAATAGAAAATTACGATGGAAAATTTGATTCGTTTTCTTCAAAAAATGGAGTTGATCATTTTATGCTCTGTGTGTTACTAGCCTAAATCGCGTTTTGATAAACTATACATAATATAAAAAGCGTTCAGACTTTGATCCGGCTGAAAGATTGCGTTATCCGATAAGCGAGTTTCGATGCGGTGCGGAAAATAGATCGGCAATGAAAATTTTCGAACGATCGATCGATCGAATCGAAAACGATAAAATCGAACGAAGATAAACAACGCGAGCAAGTTACAAAAAATAAAAGTCAACACTTCAAATCGAGTTTTATTCCATTGAGCGAATCAAATTTTCGAACCGACCGAATTAGAAAGACGGAACTGAAAATTTCGTGCCAATTGAGAAAATCCAATTCACTCTTAACGCTGCACATACATAATTGCATCCTGCGATCCATCATCATAAAAGAACGACACTCGAATATTCCACGAAAGCGCATCAAATCATACATGTACCAAAACCCAATTCAAATTAAACCTCGACATTGACAGTCACGACCGATAAGCCTCCGGAGCATAATAGAGACAATTGTCACATAACAGTTTCCCACACGAATTGGCCGATCCGTTGCAACAATGCACGAAATTGCCCGACGACCCAATTGATCCACAATTTTTCCATTTCAAATTCGATACCGCATACGACGTGGCACATTCGAGATCGTCGAATAAGATTTACAAGAAACCGAAATAGATAGCGGTCCAGCTGCGTGCGCAACATGTCGATAAACACTCGAAGCGCACATACAAAAAAAATAACCGACTGTTTGTTAACAGTCCGTTGAAGAATCTGAACTCACGTGTCTCAACTGCACCTCTTCTTGGTCCATGTTTCGACTTAGGAGTGACGTTCGGACGACGCTGAATCTTTGTTGAAAGTGGACTTTTTCGTACGAATGTGGTTTATCTTATCTTTTTTTTTGCGTGATAACGATTCAAGTGGTGACCCCACAAGTTCTGCTCTGCGATAATTCACTAATTTAAGACGGGAAATTTGTGCGTTCTTTTTTTTTCTAGTCAGTGAAAGCATATTTTGCTTATTTTTCGATTCGGACTGAAAATTCGTTTCGTTTTTCTACGTCGACGGTTGCACTTTAATTTCGGGCCACTTTCGTTCTGTAGACGTAGTAGATACGAGACGAAATTTGGCCTCTTTTTTTATTACTGTGTACACGAAAATGGTATGATGTCATTTATCTGCGTTCATTCTGGCTGAATTGTGTTGCAACATCGGATTTTTTTTCAAAGTCGACGCTCTCTTAACTGCGAGTAGAAAATAAAACGCGAATTTATATGGCCATGGTTTTCAACATCGAAATGCATTGTGAGAAATATACGCCGATTCAAACCAATTAGATTAACGTACGTTTGAGACTTCATCTAACTATATAATAGCGCTATTCTATGTGTGTGTCCATGTAACGCTTCAAAACTGCGTTGATTGCTAGTATGAATATAAATATCGACGAAAAAAAAAATCAAAGACAACCACAGTCGAGAGATGGGAATCTGCAATCGCACAGTTGTTCAGCATGTGATGTAAAATGTATCAAAGGAAAGAGCAACCATCAAAGAGACTGCTCGATTCGATTCGTACATATGGCCACTTTGCGGTCAAAGATTCACATTCGAATCGAACCGAAACCGAATAATTTATGAATGCACATCCGCGCTGTAATCGGAAAATAACTGTACTCCAAGTGACAATAGGTGTCGTCGGTTGAATAATTGGGAAACGGTGACGAGCATTTTGTCGCGTCGCTTTTCATTTTTTTGTTTTTTGTTCCCTTTGGACTCTAGCGGCTGTTTTGTGTTCTGATATCGATTTTTTAATGGATGTGTTGAGAATTCGATCTTTTATTTGATGATACTGGAGGAGTTTATTGAAGAAAATAGATGAATATTTTCGATAAATGAGGAAATTGAGAAATAATGGGTTTGTTCGAATGGAGCGGCCGAGTTTATTGACAGATTGAGATAAAAGAAAAAAATACGAAAGTTAAATAATCGCTAAGAACATACAATCTTTGGATCTTATCTAGCTTTCGTTTCCGCACAGTTGATGGATTGTTCAAAAAAAAGACGATAAAACTGAAAATTTTAATATGTTTCGGCAGGAAACGTAAAAGTAAGCAATTAGAAGGTAAAAGAAAAAAGTTTATGAAAATAATTCGCAATAATGTTTATCAATCAATTCTATAGAATGAAAGGAAATGAAATTCGAATACTATTCATATCGTAGACGTTCATTATTATGATAGAACATCGATTCAGCGGAATTGTCGTCGCTTATCTAATGTGAAAAATATGAAACGTTGCGGAACGATTGCATTTACTGGTCGACAACAATGCAATTGCTATCATTGCATACACGTGATGCATATTTGCATCGCGATCGAACTAAATTTACATATTTTACTTCAATTTAACATGTACGCAGATTTCACAATCCGCACTCGATCGTTTATTGAACGGAATTGATCGGACAATAGAAACAATATCTGTATAATCGAAAAGATCAATAGTATCATGTGAAATTAATAATAATTTATTGGTGTATGTACCAAATCTATGCAGTTGCAGATTTATTATTAAATGTCATTTTAATCTCCCCTACATGCGTAAAGGAAGCCGAATTAACAAAGAGAAAAAGCGGACCCACCTCAACGCATCTCAGGTTATCCTTGTCGAGCAGGTACTCCATGGACTTGTGCGTCCTGGTGTCGTGGGGGGAGGGCTGCAGCGCGAGCAGACTCCTCGTCCTGGCCGCGGGGTGGAGGGTGCGCGTCGTCTGCGTGTCCAAGTCGGTCTCGAGCAGCCCCTCGGGCTCCGGCTCCGGCGAAGGCCTGGCCCTCGCGCCCGGCTGAGGGGGGCCCGCGCGCCCCGCCCTCCCCGGCGGCAGCGGCGGCCTACCCTCGACCGCCTTCCCCTTCAGCGGGATGTACACGTACTCGGGAGACGGCTCCTTCGCCGTCTCTACTCTCTCCCGTGACGCCTCCGCACTCTTTTCATCTTGGGGGCGCGCTATCGTCTGCGGCTCGTCGGGGGGCGGAGGCTTCTTCTTCGCCTGCGCCCCGTTCGACTTGCGCGCCGAGAACCGAAAGTTGGCGAATCGCGACAGGAAGCCGCCGATGCGCGACTTGGGCGGCTTCGGGGGCAGGGCGGGCTTCTCCATCGCCGGGGGTTGGGGCGGCGCATGCGTCGTCGCTCTGACCGGAGAGGGCGCAGGCGTCGGGGGCTCAGTGGTTGATGGCGGCGCGGCCCGAGGAGACGTGCGCTCCGGCTCGTTGTCGACGCGCACTGACACCACTGACAGCGCGCGCTCCGCCGCCTCGGCCACGTCCTCCGACCCGCTGTAAACAAATCGAAATAAACATTTGCATATAAACAACGATCATCTCGTGCGATTTTGTTCTCTATCTACCGAACGAATACGATTTAATTTCGTACGCGATCGATTGACATTTAAATGTCATTTTTCCCCTAAAAGCTCGCATTCAAATAAACATTTACACATTGAAAAAAACAATTCGTTCGATTTTGTGCTTTATCTATTGAAAGAATATGTATCGTATTCGTATGCAATAGCTAACGGTTCAAACGTCAACCCTAAAAAACTCTCGCACATAAACAATTACTCGATTATGCGATTTTGTGCTTTATCTCCTTGAAAATACATATTACATTCGCAAGCAAATGTTTTTTTTAAACGTCATTTGATACAAAACTTTCAACGAGATGAGTATGAAAATGTACCGTTGCTTCGACGTTTTATTTTATCCATTTTAGGAATGTGCTTTATATTCGTTTTCAACGGTCCGATTTAACCTTCGAAAAAAGTTTTTTATCGAAAGCGAATTTACCTGAGAGACGGGGTGAAGAAGTTTAGACTTCTTGCAACGGTAAAAGTTTGAAAAGTGAAAGTTTTTTTTAGGTTCGAAGCGTCATAATTTCGAGTGAGTCGACTCAAGAGTTCATAAGTATTTGCCGAATGACTCATCTTGTTATTATAAAATCTTCTACACAATTTACATATTACGATGATCATACGTTCTAAATTTAACAGGACAATCTTTTGTATCGATGCTTTAATAATATTTTAAAATTATCCATTTGTCTTTTATTTTATAAAGTAATTAGAATCATAAGATTTTATGCCTCAATTGAATGAATATCATATCCAAACTAATTGAATAATATTATTAATTGCAAGATCGACATAAAAACGCATGATTCACTATCTGCACTGTGGGAAAACGTAGAATTTGACACATTTTCCCGATTAAAAACCACAAGCAACAACAAAAGCTCATCTTCACCACGATCGTACACTATTTCTCAATATGAGTTCCACAAAAAATTACCGAAACGCATTCCGCGCGTAACCGCATTCTTATTCATCAAGAGCCACGACCCAACCCAAAATTAGCCTCGAAATCCACTCGGTTTGGTTTTACAACGCGACTCGCATATTTCGACAGTCATGCATCGAGGAACGTATTTGAATACGTTTTGCCGCCAAGCATGACTAGATAATATTCAAATTTAAATTATCCGTATACAAACATTATCGCCGTTGATAAACAAATAGGCTTCCACTCGCGGTTGCTTTAGTTATTTTTTTTTTGTGTCGATACCGGTGCGTTTAAGTACATTTTATTTAGTTTGAGAATTGACACGTGGCCAAAAAAATGAAAACATTACAAACCCGTACTATTTCGGAACGTGCCAAATTGAAGCGGTTTCGTCACTCGAAACTACAAATAGAATGTAGTCAATGAAAATTTTCGCGGTCAAGATTCACGTATGTAAGACGATATTTTATTAAAATCAAGCTCGATAAAAAATTCGCATCGAAAATTTGAATATGTACATATTTTACGGCAAAAATTTTAATCGATTGCAAAACTCAAAAAACCACGGTTAAAAAGTCGTTTGACATTTGAATCAGAAAAAAAAATACAAGCGCGTATTACATCTACTTATAAAATATACTCGATATTCAAAAATAACATAATCAAACATACCAGCTGAAGCCAGAGCTGGTGCTAGAAGCGACTCCGGTCGAATCTTCAGAATAACTTCTTTCTCTCCAACTGACTTCGGCTACCACTGGACAAAAGTGAACTCCTTTCGAACTACCAGATCCTGACAATCCTTGCGATTTAGATCCTAAAATACCAACGGGCTTAAATTCGTTCTTTAGAGGTACGTGTTGCATCGAAGATCTCAACTCTTCTTTGGGGGCCACTTTATCGTACAAATCGGCAGTCTCTTTATTGAACACATTTAAATTGGGCGTCGACTGCACTTTATCACCACCTTTCACTGGAGTGGAATGGAAAAACCTCTCTTCGACGCCGAAACTCTCCGACACGTCGGGGCTGGAGTTTTCCATGTTGGTGAACGAAGCGTCGTAATTTCTTCTGTAATAAGGCGGATCGGTTTCCTCGCCATAATAGTCGAACTCGTATTCCGTGGAGTTGCGCTTTTTCTTTTCGCTCTTGGCATTCGATCTGGCCTGCTTCTTCTCCAGCTCGGCTATGACGTCGTCGAAGGGGTTCTGAGGCTCGTTCAGACGTCTATTAGTCAAAATGGAAAGATTGCGATCGAACTCCGAATTGTCGAAAGTGGCAGCTAGCATTTTCCTCGATTGTTCGTTCAACTCGCGCATCGTCTTTTCCATCTCGAAGAGGAAAGCCTTTTCCGATTCCGTCGTAGAATCACTCTCGGCACTTCGTTCCCTAGTCGGCGGCAAATTTCTCGACATTTTCGCAATTTTTTCTCGCGCACTCAACTTTTTCAAAATGTTCTTGGCACTACCGTCTGCAGTTTCCGATCTGTAATCCAAAACGGTCAAGTCTGCGACACTGGTCGTGAAACTTTCGCACACGCGGAACGACTGCTTGAACGTGGCTTCGTGCACCTTTTGCGATTTCCTATTGAAGGCGAAGTCGCACAAGTCAAAGTTCTTCGTGGCCACCGAAACCGTCCTCTCCGAGCCGAAGCTCCAGTTGTCGTCTAAGGACGAGCAGCCCTCCTGGCTCTGGACGTCGCAGAGGTTGAGGTCCTTGGGCACGCTGGAGACCGTGTAGAGGTTGGTGTCTTCGAGGAAGGCCGCCTCGTCGAACTCGGCATCGATGAGATGCGCTAGCTTGCTAGCCACTGACTTGGGGAAGGTGTTCCTGGCCCTGGCCGGGTCCAGATAAAAGTCGACGTTGGCTCCGAGCTGTGGACGACGTATGTCAGGTGAACTGTGCGACGGCCTCATGTGCGGCGCTGCTGCAGCTGGCGCGACTCCGGCGGCTATTTCTGTACAAGCGGCTCCCCTTTTCCCTTCGCATCTCCTGTCTCCTCCATTCACCGGCTTTTTGTCGCCTCTCTGCTTAGACGACATCTCTCTGGCGGCGGGGGACGTTGACTTCGGATGGAACTTCCCCCTGGCGCCGAACTGACCTACAATCTCGCTCTTCCTCTTAGCGCCGAACAGCGAGAACAGATTGTCCTCGCTCTTGCGCTTCAGCGCTCCTATCTTCGTATTCTTGTCCTGGTGGCAGACGTTCGGTATCGACTTGGACTTGAGGCGTAGAAAATTGCAGAAGTGCTCCGAGTATCCGCTGTCCTCGCTGAGGTTTTCCACCGAATACTGTCCGTTGGTCTGCTTGTGCATGCTTCGCTTGACGGACGGGACGCTCGTGTAGATGTTATCCGACTTGGAGATTTCTAAACTTTCGAAGGACGGAAGCGCGTCTAGACTTCTGCACGATTTAAAATTATATTTGTGGGGGAGCTGTTCTTTTGCTCTCGAAGCGTTCTCGTGGACGGTGCGGTCGCTGTCGCTGCTTCTAGCGTCGGAAAACTCGCTGGAGCTGGACTCCTCGTTGTGGTTCGTTTCGTTGCCGTTCCAAAATTTAGCATCGTCGTCGCAATCGAAGTAATTAGAACGAGGGCCGTATCCGTTGCTGTGTTTGCTTTTGCGCGACACGACGTACGTTTCGTCCAACTTTTCCTCGGAGGGATTCTTATCGTTGAAATGGCTTTCGAGGACTGGTGGTTTGTACAATACGGTTCTGTTGCGATAAGTCGATTCTTGCGATGACGTACTGTTCGGCTCGGAATCTGAAGAATTTTCTAAACTGTCCGGAGATATTTCTGTTTCCTGTTGTATTTTAACCTTTTCTAGCGAATCTAAACTTAGCAACGAAAGGGGAGACGGAGGAGCCGAAGCTTCGAGCAACTGACACGTTTGCTCGAGACTTTCGAATTGTGCCAAACTGGAGCTTCGAGAGAGACTTAAAGATAAACTTGTGGTATCACTAGGACTAGGACACTCTCCCCTCGCTTGATTCGGTCGTCTTCTTTTGGCAGGGCAAAGAAAATCTCTTTCAGATCCACTATCGAAATCATCTGTAAAAGAAGCAAATTATTAATAAAATTCATCTAAAGCTAATATAAAGAAATTAAATACTAAATACCTTTTCCTATTAAATGAGGTACATGAATTACAGAGTCAGCATCACTATCATCTAACCAACATGGCGGTCTAGGAGATTCTCCTTCAGATCTAAGCTCTTCGCTCGTTTCTTCCAAAATAGTCTCTAAAAAGGTGCCCCCACTTCCTGTTCCACTTAATCCCCCACCGAGAAATAAGGCAGCATCTGCAACAGGTGAAATAAATCATCAATGAAAAATGCATTCAATGGAAATTGGAAATTCATTTGCGTACAAGTGGAGCGATCAATATGAAATAATTACGGCTTAATGATCAAATTGATTTATTGTTTAGAATGTTTTATGTGCAGCATACGAAAATTGAATAAATAGTATTACAAATTTCACGGTTTGCTACCGAAACATCAATCACTCTTTACGCATTTTATGTTTTACAAATTCGAAAAATGGAAACATGAAAGGAGCTGTAAAGTTTAAATGAATTTAACACATTTATTTTCATACAAATTCTATTTAAATTAGATTCGTAATAAAAGACTCAATTAATAATCGAGATAAAAATAAAATTCGCTAATATTTATTAAACAATGTTACTTTTTTACACTTTTTATTCAACATTTGAAAATTATTTTAGCGCCCTCTGTTGACTATTGAATAAAGTAATATTTTTGGTACAGATTTCTGCTTTACCGACAGCTACTGTGAAGTGGAAAGTTGAATTTTCATTTATACAAATTGAAAAATTGCTTCAATTAACCACATTTTCATCAGAACATAGTTTTGAAATAAGTTCGATGATTATTAAGAAAACTTTTTATAAAAAATTAAGAAAAAAAAATGCAACTTCTTGTAATGTAATTTATGTATTTTTAAATGAATAATAATACGTCATGTTAATCAATAATTTAAAATGAAAATGCAATAAAATGAAGCAATTTCGAAATAACGATTCAATCACGCCATACACTTAATGGTAAATTCGCGATGCATGTATCGCAAATGTCTTGTCAAACAATAGCATAACTTTTCGCTTTCTTCTCAAGCAAAAATAAATGCATATACATATATCGAGGCCACTTTCGATTTAAATGCTTCTTTAGCATTTTGCTATTCATATATGCGCTAAGTGTTCAACAAAATCAACACATACGAACGCAATCGAAATCATTCCCTTTCTTTACAAATCGATTTCGATTTACACGTTAATGATAAATCGAGAAAAAACAAAACACTGATTAAATCCGATGTAACGATGAGTTTTCGAATTACATAAAAAGATAATCATTCACAATTATGTACGCATTCACTAATTGGCGAAGAAGTCATTGTGACGCGTTGAACCACTAAATTGCACCATTGTTTTGCGGTGTGCTATTGCGATTTGTGCGCATAATTTCATTTCTACAAATGACAAACAAAAAGATGTGAACTCGCCTGACAAACGACATGGGAATGTGAAAATGGCGAAACTTTTCCGAAAGAAATAACAGATCGAAAGACAATCGATCATATGCAATGTTACCCCGCAGGACAATAGAAGGAGAAAAACGACACCGAATAATACGATATGATGTAATTTTTAAATTTAGACCGGCGGCAAAGATCATTTCAAACTTCTTTTATATTGACATTAGTATAAATTCAGTGCGTTTAACCCCTGAGGTCAATAAAGTCAACCTAGGGCTATTTTGAAACGAGCTAAAAATTCTAAAAAAAAACACTAGAGTCAATAATTTAAAAATGCGAGATATATCAACATGAGTCACATACCACACAATGTAAACAGACGATAATGAAAATGTTTTTTTGAGTATTCAGCAAGAACGATTCGAAGACGAAACGAAAAGGAACAATTAAGATGTACAAGTTATTAAACGAACACTGCAATTATTACTGAGGACAAATTAGTTCGTATCGAACTTTTATACGAACTCAAACGAAGGATAACTAATTAAAACAAACGCAATACGATCGTCATACTAATGTGTCTTGGCGACAAAATTGATGTGTTGACATTGAAAATCAAAAGAGTTACATGCGACTTGTAAGTAACCGAATTCGTTTTTATAGGATGTCCGAAATACGAGCTTTGCTTACGAAATTGATCTTATATGAAACACACAAGCACAAATCAATTACGAGACTCCTTCATAAAAATTAAAATTTCTTTGGAATTTTAACGACTCGGTTATTGAAGTAAGGGTTATTTAAAATCAGATCGTTGAAAATTGAAATAAAAAACGGTTGTAAAACAGATTTTCGTATGCGAAGTTGCGTGAACACAGGAAGAGCGTCCTTACTAGACCGTGAAGCAACAATAAACGCATCACGTCGAATATTACCTGCGGGATTTGAAATTTATTCGTTATTATCATCATCATCATCGTCGTCGTCGTCGTCGTCGTCGTCATAACATTCGTTATCGTCTTGTGATGCAAGGCCTCAAATGTGCAAAACAAAAGCAACGTTTTATAAACCGCGTGTTTGCGCTCGAACGTTTAACATTCCATACGGATGTGTCGAACGATTCGATGACTTGTATTTATATCTTTTAATCGCGATTCGTACACGAATCTAAATGGATTTGTATTTAATCGATTCGATTGCATTCCGATTCGGTCGATTATTAATATTTACCCGATGAGATTTTCTTGTACATCGCGATGTCCGTCTTCCACCGAGCAAGGACTGCGACTAAAGCTTATTATATTTCAAAGCACGGCTAAATAATGCATTAAAACGACACGTGTTTATTAAACATCTACGAATGTTACATCGACTATCTGAGAATATTTTCAAATAAGCATATATTCTTTATGCGGAATTCGCGCGATTGTAACCATTAACAAATCGGCAAAAAATAGAAAATAAAACGTTTGATCATCTAAAATTGTTAATTTTCACCTAGACATAACATCGACGATTCCGGAATCCGCTGTCTACGCAAAATTTCAAAAGAAACGTCGATTTATTTAGTTACATACATCGTCGATTCGTTGGAAAAACAAATTTCTACTTATTATAATGAATCGAAAATTTTAAAGAATTTCAATAAATGAATTAATGAAATAAAAAACCGTTCGTGGCGATAAGTTTTGAGAACTGTGTCACAAGATTTATGCGGAGACAAACTCGGTGAAATGTTTAATTGTTCTTTTCTGCAAACACATGGAAAGGGGCGCAAAAAGAAGAACAATAAGAACACTTCACACGAAGATGTTATCGATGCGATTAAGAATGAAATCAAGATAATAATGAAACATCCGGGTTTTCGTTGTTTGCCATAGATTAGCGAAAAGATATAGTTTACTGACTCGCATTTTTGTCGAAGCGTTTAGCGCTATTTGTCGTAAAAATAATAGCTGTAATATGATTGTGTGTAATGAACGCAATAGAATGGTATTTCGTTTCAATTTCAATATATTAAACAAAGATAGTCGTATCGCACATTCGGCATAATAGAGTCTGATTCGTATCGAATTACAAATTCTGCGCAGAAATCAAATTAATCAGACGAATATGAAACTCTGACATTTCGCAATTAACAAGTCACACAATGTCTATTATATTTCAACATACAACTGAACGCTTATTAATCATCGACGATTAAACAACCCCAAACGCACATAAAGGACCTCGAATTGAATCAAGACCAATTAAAATCCAAAACGAACATTTTTTTTAATTAACAGAACATAATGCGATTAAAAAATATACCGTTCTTCACCGACTATCTCTCGACGTATCATGCAAAGCTTTTACGAAAACGCCTCATATCAAAAGACCATCATCTAAACGCTTATTTTAAAACCAAAACCACATCCGAACGAGCATTTGAAATAAGCAGATAATATTATCTTTAAAAAAAAAAGTAACCGTCACCGTCGAATTCATCTGACCCACATTGAAATTTGAAATTTGAAAGGTGCGCCCTTTCCGTCTCCTCGTTCATACAAAGAACAAGACGATGTGCAATTGCAAAAGAGGAGAAAAGGAAGGGGATTTTGTTCTGATGATACGGCGGAAACGGAAACCAGTAGAAAAAGGCGGGTGTTTTATATTATAACGAACGAACAGCCGATTTCGACCGTTAGGGCCACCGGAGCGTGAAGAGACAGAGGTATATACCCACTCGAGTTCGACAATGGTTTCGAAGGCAGAGTGTGAAAAATAGAGTGTGTTTTCGTATTTCGAATGTATGTTGTAGTTTCTTTGTTTGAAAAAAATATGGTTTATGGTGATTGGAAACGATAAGGTTCGCGTTTCGATATGAAAATTTCGTTTTGATGCATCGTTATTGCGTAAAGTCGATACAATGTAATCTCGATGTGAATACGATTTCGTACAATATTACTTTTGAATAGGGTATTTTCTAAATGTATAATATTGCTTTAACATATACTGGTAACCCTTAAATAGGTTTCGTGCAATATCAAATCGTGTCATAAAAGGATATAGTAATAGATGAAAATTTTGGGATTCGGTTGTTTTGTACAAATTAGACGAAAAACAAGGATATGATTTCGATCGTCGAAGGAATGACGTGCTATAGAAAGTCGTGCTATAGTAGGGTGCCTTATACATGTTTGTATGTGTATTTGATTGACATTTCATTCAATATAGGATATATTAATTCTAGTGAATATCGTTCACATCCTGCGAAATATTATCTATAATCGCAGGATGTATGTGTGCACTTATTTTATAAGTTCAAAGCTCTTTGATTGCAGATTTATTTTCCTCATTATTATTGAATTATTGCATTATTGAATCATACGTTTCGCACACACCGTTATATCAATTTAATTGAAAACGAGCTTATCTATTTCAAACCTTGAGGCCAAATCTTTTAAGCATTAATTACTCAACATCTCGAGTGATTAGTAGCAATTTGTTGTTTTTTTCCCTAAAAGAATTTGAAACAATAAAAACTATAATTAGTAATGAAAATTCTATTGAGAAAAAACATCAACACGTAGCTAGATGCGTAAAATTGAAGTAACTCGGATCTCGGTTTTCTAGTATATTTTCAGAAATTTCGTTCTACGAATAGAACATAAGATATTATCACGATATAAAATATACTTGATATTTTGCAGAAAGGCTTCAGAATATGGTTGTTTGGATTCAAGCAGTATTATTTGTCGAGAAATAGTGTGTTGTGGTGCTGGTTCTCGAGTACGCCCACATTCGCGAAAACTTGTGGGCGAAAAGTATACTTGCATTGTCGTAATTCTGATCGGCTTTATCGACCGAAATAGACGTGATCAATCGAAAAAACATTCACATGTTAAAACGAGATCATATACGAACTATATCCATACAAAACTGATAATTGTTTGGGAAAAATTGGACGTGCTGTTGAGTCTCGATTGAGATTTTTGATGGGTTTCCGACGCGAAAAGCAACACTCAAATCATCGTATGCCATTTTGAAATAAATTGTGTATATTTTTTTGTTCGAGTTTCGAGAGCGACTTGACTGTTTTGGGAAATTTATTAATAAAATTTTGAAATTGGATGTATCCATATCGAAAGATTCGTGTAGCAAGAATTGAATATAAATGGATTATTTTCTTTATGCAAGAACAAAGGATTGAATTTTTTTAGAAAGAGTGCATCACCATAAAGATGCACAATTTGATAAAAAAATAAATAAAGCAGTAGTTTTCTCGAGTCAGCGCACTGGAAAATAAAATTATCTCCTCGAACAGAAAGTTTCCGTTTGAGACGAGTGTTTTACGTATTTCGAGTGAAATTGACCTCCTGCTTTTCGATAGTGTTTTGAGAAAATTCCATCGAATTTCAACAATATAAAAATGATGACCATTTAGATTTGAATATAATATAGTTCAAGAATTTATACCAGCTGTTACGAACAGGTACGACATGCTCATTTCCGAAATGCAAAATCGCACCTGACTTTAAAAAGGCAGGTGGCATGTAAACGAAAAACGACATTTGCAAATTGAGGATGTGCAACTATCATTTCATATGAAAAAATGTACTAAACTAAATATATATTTTTTTAAATAGCGATTATTTTTTTTCTTATAGATATAATCAAATGAACTGAATAGGTACGTATAAATTAGTTGCATATTTTTGAGATAAAAAATATATGTATGTAAATTTATAAAATAATGCAAAAAATGTTTAAATTTTGCTTAATGGAAATTCGCGTAATATAAAAAAAGTTCATTGTAACATAAATCTGACAACTCATTTGAATGATTAGTCTTGAATGAAGTTTACATTTAAGTCGAATTACTAAAATAATAAAATATAACTGTATTTTTTTCCATTTCAAGCAATTCAAATTATATAAAAGATTATTGTATGGAATTGCGTGAAAGGTATTGCACAATTGTTATGAAGAAAATTCCGCTGAATTTGAAAAAAAATAGCGATCGTAAAACATGTGCATTGATTGAATGAATTCACAACAAAATATTTTATAACAACGAAATTGAGTTAATCAAAAGAATTATTTACTTTCTTTACGATTAATTATTTGTAATGAACAATAATTAATTCAATGAAGAGCAAAATGAATTCGATCTAGCAAATCTTCGACCAGCTGCTATCGTCGAAAGTGAAAACGGAACTGAAAAGATTACGGATCGATTTTTTTCCTTCTCCACAATGAATCGATTCATTGAGCAACTGAACGACTGTTTTCAACTATAATACAATACTATGAAAGTTCATTTTTCGAAAGAGTTCGTCGTTTTCGAGAATAAAACCGTTATGAGTGCTCGATTTAAGCGTTTCACTTCGGTATGTTCAATTTCGTATATAATTCCACGATGCCGCTAACTTATCGCGTGCATATCTTATCACAATATTTGCATAAAGAGAAAACGTTTAATTTTTCGAAAATTACATTGCTTAAAATAACAGCGAATAAGCTTATTATTGTCATTTTATTTAAAGAAAAACTCTTTATTTTTTTAATTGTTCGATTTAATTCGTGCGATGTTCGTTTGCGATGAAAAATCGCTGTTTGTTCAATTTGTCAAACAATTTTTTTGGGAGAATAAACAGATATTTCAACATATAATTCATACAAAGAGCCAGATTTTTTTTCGTGTTCAAACATTTTTAATACGTACTGAAATTTGCGCAAATAAACGATAAAATGTATGTAATACGCACGGAACAAAGTTGGTAAATGAAAAATTATCGTGAAAGCGGTAATTGATACTTGAGCAAAGAATAATCTCATCACATTTGATAATACATCGTAATCGAAATATAATGGGTTCGTAATTCATGTAAATTATTTACTTTACTATTAGTAAATATGTATTAGATCTAAAAAAAGGAGTTCAACATGACAAATAATAATCAAAAGTCATTTGAATGGTAAACTTTTTCGATAAATTAAAAATGACCGTCTACATTTCATTATCGTATATTATTTTTTTACACTCAAGTTTTTAAAAATAACTTTTGTACCTAAATTTATCTAATTTGAAGAGAACACAATATTTGTCTGAAAATTAACATTATTTACAGCTATTTATTCAATTCTTCGACATTTAGAATATCAACATGGTCACAATGCCTATCAGGGTCGGATTTAGACGAAAATAGACCTCAAACTATTATATTTAACCTTAATTTTCACTACATCTAATTTAACTAGTTCAAAATTTTAAACTGATCTTTGAGAGTTGGTTAGAAAAAACATTCAAAAAACTAGATTTGAGAATGATCAACACTAGCATCACTCTGGACACACTCGTCACTAGCAACAAGTGAAGATTGCTAACTAGCATGCTATTTGTTATCGCGTATATTTAGGGCCATAAATCACGAAGTCTTAGGCTAATAAAACCTATTCATGAATACATGTAAAACACACGAATAAAATATGGCCCTGATGACGACTAGCATATAATGCAAAAGCGCACAATAATGAGGTGTGCGAATCGGAGCAATCGTTCATTGTCGTCATTATGTGACGAGATCGCGACATTACCCGCCATTGCGAACGCAGCCTTGCCAATCTGACGAGATGCGAGCACGGGCTGCCAACCGAGCGGCCTTGAACGCTAGGCACCGAACGTTGGCAGCACTTTTTTTTGCGGGTCGAAAAACCGAAAATTGCGTCTTAAAAATTGCATGCGTCTGCAGCAAAAAAATATCAGATGATTGACCATTTATTTGGCTCTGTGAGATGCTTCCTTATTTGATCACTATTACAATTTTACACTAAAAATATATGTCAATATAAAATTGTTTGTTTATATTATGATATTCATGTATTTCAAAGGAATGTTTATCTAATTTATTCATTAAAATATGCGACTGTTAACATTTTCGTAGAACAGGTAACGAAATTCCTCTAAAATGGTTCGAGTTAATTGTTTTCATCTAAATAAGGATACGCTCTATGAATAGTGGAATTTTTTAGGAATGTTTTAGATTACATACACAGGTATATTATCATACTTACATCTAATGTTCTGAATGCACGGAAAGTAAAAAGGTGTGCATGATAATAGTTCGCGTTGAAATGATATGATTGATTGATTATTCAATAAACGTATATAATATAAATAATAATAGAAGTGAAAGTAAATATTGGATCATTCTATGAATAATAGTTTTATCGTCAATTAACCTTAATTTAACACGGTGTACAGTTACACTTTAATTGTTCTGATTTTTGTTCGTTCAAGTGTAAAAATGAAAAACAAAAACGATCGTTAAAATAAGAACACTTTTACGAGACGAATAACGTAAAATTTAGCCATTTGCAAAAACGGGACTGAAATATAATATTTGAACAAATGTTTATATGAAACATAAATCAATATAATTTATAAGTATACGAACCAATTACCAATACTATATTCATTGAATTCGTTATTAACAATGTGTGTGTTTATTTATCTATCGGTTGAATCATCATCTTATTTTGTGATAAATTATTTTAATTTTAATTTTTCATTAATTTCACAAATATTTTTCCACAAACCAATGAAAATTAACTGAACAGTTTATTACCGAGTTCAATGAAAACAATGATGTCATGACCATGTACAATACAATAGCTCTTAACTTTAATATGTAATTGATAAGTGATTGGAACGTGCACTTTTTTAAACGATTCAATAACACGGAACACATTCATATGCAACTAAGAACCAACTAACTACACACGTTCATATACAAAACAATTTATTATAATAGAAATTTCAATTTATAAGTAGAAGACGAAAAGAAAGGGACGTGAAAGTTAAGGGAATTTTGAAAGTAAATCCACGTGCACGATATATTCAATGCCGTCTTAACGAAGAAGATTCTCTCTGATAATTTAATTGAGGACGTGTGAAAATTATCACTGAAATTATCTGAATAGAATCTTAAACAGATTGTCTCGGAAATTTAGCAATCTAGTTAAGTAATTATTTTAATTATAAAATCGACCTTGTTTCACGAATTTTGAGAAAAAATAGTTCATTGATCTATGTATTTCATTTTTATTTTTACTACTTTTTTTTTCAAATATCAAAAATAAATTCAAATCATTAATTAATGTATTTTAAATTAATTGGTCTTATAATTTCCACGTTTGATTAAAAATTAGACGCTGAACGAACATTAAAATCTGGAATCTAGGCAATCACCTTTCAAATTAATTTGCTTCAGAACTATTCTGCATTCTAACATGATTCGTTTATGATTCTAATAGGCAAAAATAAAATCCACCAAGGATTACAATAATGAAGAATTATGATAATAATGATATACAAATTTGATTCTAATCAATTTTTAATAAAATTATTAAGGGGATGCAACGAAATTGGAGCAAAGTAGTTAGAAAATGTAAGTTTTCCGAACAACGAATTTTTTTTCACAATAAAAAATCTTCAATAAAATCAACAAAAAGCTGACCTACAATTAAATCGAAACAAACAAAACGTGTAGAACAAAAATCTAAAGAAACACCATCGAAGACATTCTTCAGCGATTATCTCGTAGGCGAGTGAGATCGGACGAGACATTCCATGGCTCGAGAAGACGTTTCACCATCGGCAACCGAACCATCATCAGCAACAACAACAACCACACAACACAACAGCAGCGGCAATAACGACAGACAGACAGATATTGAATCGTAAGCGATCATAATGTCTCTCGAACAACCGGTCCGGTTCGCATTCTAGTCCAGTTTCTTGGATCTTGCATATTGCCCGTGGTACTCTCGTAATCCAGAAAGTATAAAGGGAACATCGTCTGATTGTGAGCAATTTTAAAATCATGACTATAATAGGGCATCGTTTAATTCTTTCTGAGAATCGCATAATGTAGCGTGTGAAAATAACAGTGCAAAAGCAAGTAATTGTGTAGAAATATTGTCAATTTTATTAGGAAAAATGTGATAGAATTGAAAGCAATTCTTGGAGCGATAGATATCGTCCTCACATCTAGATATACCTTGTATCTACCAGTGTAATTTGACGTGTTTCTTCGAGTGAGAAATTGGAGCTATTTTGTGGATGGGTTAGACGACCTTTAGAGAGAGGTACTATTACTTCGTGATTTTGTTCGAGGAAATTCGTATCTTTATCGAAAGTTGATATTTTATCTTGTTCTGCAAATTCGAAAATGGAAAATGAATCTCTAACATAATTAGGATTAAATTTTTATTCGGTTCGTACATTCAATCCTAAGTTCAAATCTTACATAAAAACTCGATTTGTTTGTTGAAAAATAAAACGATTCATAAATATTTATACAATTCGTAGATCAAGAAGAAAATATAAATTAAAAATTTCATTATCAATCTCACACTAAAACAACTATCGACCGGGAAACGAATGTGACAGATTATTGCGCATAAAAAGTAGTTTTTAATTCAAACAAAAACTTGACCGATCTTGGAATGTTGCGAGACGATGAAACAGCACAAACGGGTTTCATGAATGGAGAAGAATCGAATGAAGTTTCGAAGAATATACGAGATTTGCTTATAAATGCATCGAATCGAAAATTTACTGCAACACCATTGTCGACTGTACGGAGAGATGCCATTGTAAAATTTGCATTCTCGCCGTACAGATACCGATCGTTCACAATGGGGCAATATTCATTTTCTCGCAAATAAATGCAATTTTGTATGAAAATTCATAGATATAACTCCTATGAGAGATTTGTTTCGCAAAAAATGTAATTATGATATCGCTTATGCAAACAAATCTCATTGTTTCATAATGAATTGTTATCAAAACATATGCTGAAATCGATACTGATGATTTCAATATGATGTATTGGTTTAATACACCTACAGTTCCTACATTTCCCAATGAAACTCGATAGTATTACAGAAGATTGCAATGCCAGGACAATGTCCTTTAACCGCAAACCGATTCTCGTTTACAACACAAGCTATGAAAATCATACTAACGATGCAATCAGAAATATGAACACAATCATCTGACAGATTAACGACCGTCTTCTGAAACGAATCGACCGACGCTAAAGAGAAATAATTGCGAATCTTCTGAATGGGAAACGTGAAAATCGAATCGTTTATGCTTTCTTCAAGAAGATTTAGTCGAAACAACCGAGAAAATCTCAAATTGCCAAACGAATATGATTGATTGCGAACTTCTCTACACAGACGCGAGTGATCTATCGATCGGAAGATTTTGCGATTTCTATCACAGCCTAGATTCGAAGTGATTTTTCCATGCAAAACGTATTTTTTTCGGTTTTATCGAGGGTGATGACTATCGTCGACGAACCGAGTGCTCGTTCGGTCCAAAAAACCGTTACTCGCTGGTGCGTGGTCTTCGAGGCGATAACGGACTACGTGTAGGGTCATAAAGTTCAAATTTGACAGGTATTTGCTAGACTTCGAATAGGTCCAGTGCACGTGAGTTTAATTGCAGACATTGCTGTTGAAAAGATTCATATAGAAATCGTTGAGAGTGTCTTCGACATTCAACTTCGTTCGTCATCTTTGAGAAAAAACATGCAGTTTTAATTCATTATGTCATAAGAACGCATTACTTGGACATTTCAAACGAGCATAAATAAATGAAATATTACACAGTAAAACGTCACCGAATGGGCAATTACTTTCATTGTTAATTGAGAATCAATCATATCCAAGTAAATAAACATCACAGTGATATTCAAGAACTAAGAACGAAACGATGACCACAAGCTCGTGATTCATGACATGGGAGCGGCCGAACTGAGTGCTCTCGGTGAAATTTTCTTCCACACACTGGCACATTGCAAAAAATTAAACATTCCTATGTACAGAATGTAGTTTCGAATGTATAGAATTAGTTTCGATCGTTCTTCGACAGCCTTAACTGCGGATTAATATTCTCGGACGACTCGTGAATGCGCAATCGAGCGTTTTGTATGGAGCTTCGGAGACAGAGTCACGTCTCCTCTTTACAATTCCATTGAACACGGTCGAGTGTTTTTACAATCGAAAACGTAATCCGTATGACCTCATAGTTGAATGTGTTTGTATATTTGTGTATGTATGTCTGTATTATGCTATGTATTTACGAACGATCGACCTTTCCTTTCTCTTCTGGTTTATCCTTTTCACGTCTGGGTTTTTGATCGATAGTTATTTTTTGCTGTTATTATAGATTACATAGTATGCAATTTTTAAATTTAAGACTGAAAATATTTTGTTTGATGTCAGAATGTTTAATTTTGTTCTCGAGATTGAAAAATCTTGCCGAGAAAGTCGACGCAGTCATACGAAAAATATACGTTGTATTGTCATTTCCGATAAGATAAAAAAAAACACGAACACTTAATTAAACAATCCGGTTGACTAGCGCAAGATTGTGCAAATGAAATTTCAACACTCGAAAACATCTCAAACAAGTCGGGTGTATCGATACAATTTCGTGTTGTAGATTTCCTTGAGATTTCGTCGACGAATGCGATCAGGAAGTAGACACACTGCACTTGTTTTAGTTATAATTGTATGTAGATGAATAAAAAAGCGTTCTAGAATATTTCATAAAACATTCGAATAGTTTAAATGTGAACGTAGTCTGATATATGGGTCGCGAGCTAATTGAATTAGCACTGATTAACTGAGCGTAGAAAAGATCTCTTCGACGAAGATCGTAAGACAGTTGAGCAATACTGAATTTTACGAACGCAAAAGTTCAATTTTATTGCGAACATTATACTGCAATAATGAACAGTTGAAATTCTCAGCTGTTCGATAATGATCAATAAAATTCTCGAGATCGTGCGTAATTTTACCAGTCATGGCCGACGAGAAAAAATATCAATCACAAACCACTCATGAATATTGAACACCGTATTATGATTATGACAAAAAAAATGAAGAAAACTCACCAGCTGGATCTAGAAAATCCTCTTTTTCTAGAGAATGATCTTGAGGTGGTTGGAATCCATAAGCCGGAAGCCATGGATGACTACCGGGAGGATCAGGCCACTCGGAGAATGAAAGTTCCTCCAGCATCTCACCCATGATTTACTGAAAAAAACATATAAAAAGTCAAGAAAAATATAATTAAAATAGTTCTATTTTGCGTAACGCTATAGTACTGTGACGATTCATTAAGGTCATTAGTTCTTACAAATTTTTATCAGTCTATTTGACGTTTGAGTTGTGGAATTTTATGTCGACTCAGCGTTTGACAATTATGACTTTCATGCTCAGGTGATGTTGTAAAATAAACATAATTGTTAATAGCACTTTGATATTAATACTCATATTATGTAAAACTTATTTAATTCTAACCAGGCGTGGGAAAATATTTAACGAGTCGATTACCCGTATAATTATGTTGGAATTTTTTAAAGATCACAAAAGGTACGACTTTGGAAAGGTATGAGCATTTAAAAATTCCATTAAATATAATTTTCATTCGAAAATTTAGATATCATTTTATTTCTCAACCACAAAAATGAATTAATGCATATTGTAACATAAGAAAACTCCGTATTTTTCTTAACACTCATTCACAAAAATGCGAAATTTTCTCCTTCTTCGCATAAAAAAAAAATCAAACAAAGACCAAAATTCAAAGCATCAAGGAACCTCACTGAATCGAAAATTCCGAAGACGAGGAAGGCATCAGCGATTCCGTCTTTAATCGAATCGCTGGAATGCAACGATATGGGGTTCGCCAGGTCAGTGATCTTGTTGTGCAATCAGATATTCCGCCACACGAATATGTACGATCTGTGTGTATAATATGCGGTGTATAGAAATTGCGGACGTGTTGCGGAGACGTGACGATAATGATATCGTACATATTCGTGTTGCACTGTGCTTCGAAGGGAATTGAATGGGTTGATGCGTAAACGCTAGTCGAAGCCACACCCTTTGATGCCATTGTCAATATGGTGTGTTTGGATGATGATATGTCGTTGGATGTTTGAGTTCTGTTTGAATGTTTTGACATTTTCGTGTTTGGTTTTGAAATTTTTGAAAAAACTGATCGAGCTTCAATTCATTGATCGATTATCATCTTAAAAGAGATTGATCCATATTCGACAAATGCAAAAATTCAAAAAGAACGAAAATGCGATTTCTAGCAATTTTTAATTTAAATCATCAAAATATTTTGACCAAAAGTATGGATTGAGTCCTCGCTAGAATAATTCGTGGATAATCTAAGCATTGAGCGATTAAAGATTTCGATCGAGCCACTTATTTTTAAACAGTTATACGTGAAAAATGTTAAAAAATGCACAACGCGTCTTATTTTCGTACACTTTGGTGAATATTTAAATCTTTATACAGTTATCGACGACAGTTTCGTTCGTCCGATGCCGAGATTAACCTCATTCTCGACGAGTGTTCGCAACGAGACAAGTATACTTATGTATTAATAATAATAAAATAATTATTTGAAAAGCCGCTAACGGGCGTTTATGATTCTTACGGCGACTTTCAACAAAGAAAACGTCAATTTTCTAAAATAAAAGCTTCGAAGCTCATAGTTAGACGACATTCCCGTTCACGAAGAGGAAGGAGTCGGTTGGTGAACGGCGTTCTTTCTTCTTTCTTTCTTACGAAGAATCGAGATTCCGTTACCGTCCACTTGCATTATATCGGCAATAAATACGATTTAACATGCATCGAAAAATAACATAATACGTATGATAAAATAAAAGTGGCACGAACGCTAAATTCAACATGAAAAGTATAGAGAAAACTTAAGCGTTGACCATCGAACATTTCTATTTGAATATAACAATGATAGAACTACGTTTCTCCGTAAATAAGACACGGTTTTATATTTGAAAACTGCATTAGATCTTATTTTCAGTGCAGATTATGCGAGAGAAAAATAAATCATTTTTTATGTATTTATACGAAGTAAATGGAAATGTTTTCACTAATGCAATGTTTGATTCATTCGATTTTATTTTCAAGGAAACACAGCACTATTATAATTTACATAAGAAATAATATATTTCTCATTTTCACACCTACATTTCAAAGCAAATTTTACAGATCATTAAAATTTCGATCACAAACGAAAGTCCGATACGACAACAAAAAGAACATGACTCAAATTTTCAATTTCGTGACATTAAAGCCGTTATTGTTGCCACACCGCGTTTTTTTTATGAACATAAAATACAACAATCGTTTCATTATATGGTTGTTTTTAATAATCGATTCTTTGATCTTTCGACACAGCAGCGTTTGTGTCGTGTTTCAACGAACGAATGCATTTCTTTTCGATTCAGTAGGTGTAAAAATTCGCCATAGATTTTGCGTTTCATCGACATTTCGATCGAAAGTCGGTCAGAATTAGCGAAAATCGCGACTTCTTAATAATAATAGCGAACGCTAAAAAACGTGAGAATTTTGAAGAATGGCTTTTCGTTCGCTCTGATTTTCGAATCAATTGTCGGGCATAAATCACTGTGTTATAATGAATGGACGCATTGGAAAATTTTTCATTTTCATACTCATGATTATTCAGATTTCGATTTCGTGCGGTCTTTGTGTGTTGTGTTGTGCGTAGGTGACTCGACGATATAAATCTAGTAAAATTCACTGTTTAATAAAACGAAAAATGATCCGATGATAATAAACGTTCGTTGCGACGAATTAGAAATTGGTTGTTTCGAATTGAAGCAATTCGGTAATGACGACACGAAGTAACGGTGTCTACATTTCGATCGTGAAAAGTTGCATAAAACTAATTGACACATCCGCGTTTATCTTAAAGTTCAACTGACTAACAGTTCAAATAATTTTAATTTCGTCGAACGAATAAAATTTAATCGTAAAATGTACACTAACGATCATCGACTTATGAAGATACTCTATTGAACTTCAATCATAAATCCGAATCGTAAATAGAGGACTAATGGTATAAACAAAATTCAATTCCCAAAACATCACGTTTCAAATAAAATAAGCACAAATCGATCGAATTCGATGGAATCAGCGATGACTGCATCAGAGCGACGTCAACTTCGAAGATCGCAGACGGGAGAGACACGAAAGCGTATCAAAATCGAAAAATTAAACGAACCATCGAAAAAAGTGAAATTCGAACGGCAATTAGCGAATCCACTAGAAGAGAATCGCCATATCGAAAAATGCAAATCCGCTTCAAATGCACTCGTACTTTCCAACGGACCACCGTTCACCGTGCGTTTTTTTTTATTTCGTTCAAGAGAGGAGAAAAATAAAAACTCGAAAACGGAAAAATACTCGTACTCGTCGACGTAAATGTGTTTTGATATGTAAACTTGCGAAATTGAAATGGCAAGTTTCGAATTTGATAGAAATAATGGCACAACTCCGTTACATGAGCCGTTCCAGCTTCTTAAATCTAACGCAACGCTCGATATCGTCGACGTCCGTGTTTATGAAAGATTTTTTATTGATAATGATGACTTAATGCTTTTCCATTGTAAATTTATATTGTACTCTAATATAAAATTGCTTGGGGTAAGATTTTTATCGTCGAAGTCTCCAAATGCACATCTTTTCCTCTCTCCTTTAACAGAAAATTCAAACAATTTCAATATAAAATTTCAAAATATATTCGATTGCTGCATTTTTTTTTCGAATGCAATTAATTGAATGCATATTCTCGTCGTATTCAAGGTCTATGGAATCTTAAGAATTAATAAGTGAGTCATTACAGTAGAAGTGATTCTTCAACGAGTTTTCGTAGACATAATGTAGAAATAGTAATTATGATTGTATGTACCAAGAAATCTACAAGTATTAAACAAAAATAAAGAGAAAAATACTAATGTGACGTTATGCATGAATATAAAATGCAACTGACAGATTTTATCATTTAGAAAGCGTAATTTCTAACGGATTCGACATCATACGACTTATGTTTGTGCCATATAAAAAAATGTTTACGAGAGCATAAACAGTGATTTCAGAGTTTATTATACACAATATATAATATTGGCATATAACCGCATATAAACGAATATAAATTTTAGTACCGTTAAAAGCGAACGGCTAAAACTATTGACGCGTCCAGCGGATAGAAAATGAAACTCAATCGAATCGAAAAGAAACAAAAACAATCGCTGAAACATCAACGTATGCATTGCCTGAAAAACTTTACGTAATACGATAACGATCGAAAGAAAATAAGAATATTACACGAAACATCAATTCCGCAATGCGATCGAAGAGCAATCGAATCTTTCTATTTTCGGACTTTCATCAAATCAGCGTCCATTTAATCACATTTTCTCGCAGCGCTGAAAGACAAGAACTGATTTAATAGATAGATAAATACATAGGCTGCGAGATGAAAAACCTTATTTACGATTCATCGGTTCAACGAATGTGTTTTGATGCCGTTCGAAATAACGGTAGCCGCTGAATTAGAGACGTAATTTTCGTTAATGCGATGACTTTCATCGCCGACATGCACATTTCGAATTAGCACCGGACAGTCGCTCAAATGAAAAATTGGTTTATCTTTTCATTGAAGCAGCTCTTATTGTTAGGCACGAATAATGGTAAAGTTCAAAATATGAACCATGCGAAAAAAAATGGTACTGAACGGTCATATCGACAGAATGAACCTAACCTGAAATGCTGTCTAATCAAATCCAATTAAAAAAATAACATAAAATAAGAAATTAACCTTATTAAAGATTTGAATCGAAGGTGTTTTTGAGAAAAAAAAATCATTAAGATCTGAAAATAAATAGATTCAATAAGAAAAATGTATGAATCACATAATTTAATCTAAAAAATGAAAGAGAAATTAACCTAACTTAAGACATTTGAAGCTTATGCATTTTTAAAGTATTTTGTTTTACAATTAATACATTTACACAATACATGCATCATTTAATAAAAATCGAATGATATTTATTTTTTTAATCTATTTGGAGCAGATCTGAAACAATAAAGTTGCACAAAAAGATATTTACTTCAGATCTCTAAATCCAACTTAGATTAAGTCTTTCAAGTTATTTAACAAAAATCTAACTCAATCCGTAGATATGTATAACCATTCAATATCGATAATTCATTTCAAACACGATTCATGATATTTTTTTGAAACGAATTCGATTCTTTTATTATGAAAAGAACGTGATCGGTGTTGGAAATGTTCATATATGCTATGAAAATGTATGTAAATATCGCAATTTCTATCGGACGAGTGTGGAATACTGAAATAACTTTCATGTGGAACGGATGAAATTTCACAACGGGCTTCCTATGAAATTCGCGCGCAATTGAAGCACTTTCGATTAAATGCTCGTTTTGTTTGAGCTACAAATTACCTTGTGTAAAGGTTACCTATATTTACATGAGTACGAATTGCATGATTCATACGAGTGACGAATTGAAAACACAGGTGGACAGCAATTTATTAAATCATGATTCGTTAAGGACGATTCACTCGACGTTTTTCCATTCATAAAATAAATAAGTATCATGGTATTAAGTGTTTTTTTTTTTCGATATGTGTAAATACTTTATTAAAAATATTGAAGTAGGTGCTTTACAATGTGTTTCGGAAATCGGTGATTGATATTAAGCACCGATTCTTTTTGGTACGTGAAGCGAAACTGATTTTTATTGAAGACGATTTGCACACAGATTCGATTCAATTTAGTACTTGATTGATTCAAATTGAATGAAAGTTGTAATTAGAGAATGCATACCTGTTAAATATAGTATATCCATGTATTGAAAATTAGAACTTGTAGATTGTTTGAACAATTTTTTCACAGAGACACTTTTCACTGAACACTATCTAGAAGAGAAACAATACAAAATCACTCACAATAAGAAATTATTCAAGACATAAAATGTTATTTTTATCTTTATTAGATCGACACACTTAAACAATGATCAGAAAGATATCGACGGAATAAAAATTATCAGCAGTATTCAAATAACGAAAATTTTCATTATGAATGAGTTGAGGAAAAAACAACTGAAAATTCTGACGGTTGAACATCTTAATTTGAAAAAATATTTAAATTCAAATAAAAAAAATATTAATTTTACGAAGAAAAACCGATTAGCGTTCACAAGAGATTTACAATAATTGGATTCGACTTTACATCGAAGCGATCATAAAATACGTAGGTATTTTGAAAATAATCAATGGAATTCGTATTGTTTTTTTAACAACTTCAAACAAACTAATTGAGTACCATAACAACACACGACAACAATAAAATAAACCACCCCAAAATGAAAACACAACTTAAATTAGAAACACTACAGCTTGACAACATCCCAAATAACAAAGTACTAGTGAACTATCCAATCGATTCAATATTCGAGTTAGATTGGGTTAGGATTTTTTCACGACAGGTTAAAGTTGGTGAGGTTGGGTTACGTTTTAGGTTCAGTTAGGTTAGGTCGAATATCTTACCGACCGGATGATTTTGCAGTTCGAAAATAAGAACTAATGAAAAATCCTTTCGCACAACATAAACGCCGAATCGCATCTACTCGGCGATTATTATTATTTAACAAACGAACACACAACACAACAAACTCGAGATAAACGCCGACCGAGAGCCGACCAACTATCCGGAGACCGGTTTGTGAAACGCTCCACGTTCCGAGAGCGCGTCCGAAGAACACAAAACTATCCGATTTGTTTTTTTCGAGCCACGTACGCGAAAATGTACCATACGCAATACAAACGCGAGCGCAAAACGCACAGGACGAAAACTCGGCCGATGGCCGCGGTCGGCGTTGCTTCGACCGCTGCGTGGCGAGGAGTTTGGCAAAAGCGCGCGACTTTTGAACGGCGCGCGTTCCGTTCGGCGCGTGCTGCTCTCGCGGCCGCTGCGTTGCTAGTGCTGCGCTCGCCGCTCACCGGTTCTGTTTCTGTTCGAGTGTGACGGGTTTCCCACGCGGCCATCAGCTCAGGTGACGCCCCCCTTCGGGGCCAGGTATGCTGGATCACCAGTCGTCGGCAAGTTTTCGCCAAGTCTGCAAGTCTACGCCCGGTCTGCGCGCGCCGAAGGATGGGTTCGAGTATGGCGCTAGTTTCGCTTTCGCCGTTTGATAAGTGAGTTTCAATTTTATGGACAGTTTACATGTGGCTGTTGCCTTGCGTTTTACCGTTCCCTTTCTCGTTCTAATGAGTGTGCGCATCTAGCTGTCTCTCATATGTGTCTCTCAAACGATAGAGCGAGAAAGGAAATGGTAATACAAATGGCAACAGCTGTATGTAAATTGGCCAATGATACGATAAAATCTTGCGCATCGAGCAAAGCAGTGTTAAAAATTACTCGTTTGACAAGATTTTATCTTGATTTACTCTTTGTTGAGATAATTTTGAGTCAATGAAAAAAAATCATATGCAGCGCACGTTTTGGAATTTTATATTGACTATTTAAAAGAGTAAGTATCGAAATATAAAAAAAAAAACAATTTTTTAAAGAATTGCGAATAAAAAATCATATGTGGCATTAATTCAATGCTTCGAAACTTGAAAATAAGCTATCTATCTAGATATTTAGTGGTGACCGTTTGAAAAAGGTAATCATCGTAGGGAGTAAGGACATATAAACAACTTTGCTTATAAGAATCCAATAACATTCCATTATTCAAGAAAAATAAACTTTTCTAATGGGAAAATATCGTTTTTAGAACATTTGAGAAATTGATTTAAGTCAATTACACATAATTATATTATTATGGAATTATCATTCATATTATATCGCGTTGGAATACTCAACCTTTATCAAACATGCGTTTTTAGTGAAATTATTTCAGAAAATTATCTCGTATACACATAGGTGTAATAGACAACTTTTCACGTTTTATGATCAGAAACTAACGAAGATGAAAAACAGCTTGTCACAGAGCAAATGTCACTTATGTCATCATCAGCTGTTTCAAAAGTCGTTTACATGTTCATAGTTCAATCGGTTCAACATGAACAAAAAACGATAGTTCTCTTCACGACTAGTTTTCACTGACGTCGACAAAATGTATAAACGACTCCTTAAAATCGGAGTTATCAGCGCAGTGTCAGTCACCAGTGCATATAGCCTTCATAAAAACAACTATGACATTGACGCTATAGCCGTAGTTAGAATGGGAAGAGCTGCAGTAACCGCATGCAGTATAGCTTATGAATATCAAACCAAACTCTACAGCAAGGGCTTGGATAAAAGTTCTGATGAATATAAAACCTTGCGCAATCAAGTTCACAAAATCGGAGCTCAAAAACTCCTCGATTTATGCATAGCCAACAAAGGAGTTTATATCAAAGTCGGTCAACATATAGGTGCATTAGATTATTTGCTTCCATTAGAATATGTTGATACTATGAAAGTGTTGCACAAAGATGCTCCAGCCAATTCTGTAGAAAATCTTTATAAAATAATCGAAATAGATTTAAAACAGCATGTATGTAAATATGAATAATATTTAATATTATGATAATTTTTACACTTTTTATATTGTATTGAGGTAAGTGTTTGTATAATTCTAATAAAACTAACTTAATTTTCAGCCTTCAGAGATATTCAGCGAGTTCGATCCCATTCCTCTTGGAACTGCTTCACTTGCCCAAGTTCATAAAGCAAAATTAAAGGATGGAACTGTTGTCGCGGTCAAAGTTCAACATCAATTTGTCAGAGGAAATACTAAAGCCGATATAAGGTCAATGGAGCTTCTTGTGAAAATCATGTCCAAAGTGTTTCCTGATTTTAGTATTCAGTGGCTCGTTAATGAAACAAAAATTAACATTTTTAAAGAGTTGGATTTTAGACAAGAAGGCGAAAATGCAGAAAAACTTGCAGAAATGTATAAATCATACAAATGGTTAAAAATTCCCAAAGTATATTGGGAATATACTACTGATAAAGTTCTGGTGATGGAATATGTCGATGGAGGTCGAGTCAATGATTTAGATTATGTTAAAGTATGTATAATGTATGATGTACATAATTAATACTTTTTTATGTACCTACACTTTATATCATAAAATATTTTATGAACAAAATTTTCAATGTACACATATTGGTTTCAAATTGCAGAAACACAATATTGATCCTTATGATTTATGCAAAAAATTAGGAGAGCTTTATTCACATATGATTTTCATAAATGGATTTGTTCATGCTGATCCTCATTCTGGGAACATTTTAATCAAAAAAGAACCCTCTGATAAAGATGTGACTGTTTACTTTCTAGATCATGGACTTTACGCTGTAAGTACAGAAGTTGGATAACATGTTTTGAAAAAATAATTTCTAATGTATCAAAATTACTTTTTAGAATTTAACAGATGATTTTCGCTATCATTATTCACAATTTTGGCTATCAGTTGTTGATAAAAACCAAAACGCCATGAAGTATCATGCAGAGCATCTTGGTATCAAAGGAAATATGTATATTGCTCTAGCTTGTATTGTCACAGGACGACCATGGTCGGTCATTCTTAAAGGAATTGATAAAATTAGACCTGATGAACAAGAGGTATTAATATTGTATGAAAATTTATTACATAATATTTTATGCATTATTGATCAATTTTATATTTTCAGAGAGATGTTGTTCGCGATAATTTACCAAATGTAGTCGATCAAATAGCTTTGACATTACAAAACATAGATAGACAAGCGCTACTTATATTAAAAACTAATGATTTGTTGAGAAGTATCGAGTACGCTCTTAAAACTAATGAAATGATGAGTGGACTCATGGTTATGATAAAGTGCTGTCTACTAACTGGTTATAATCAACGATTTAAAACTGAAAAAACATTAATTCGAAAAGTGACTGTAGAAATTGAAAAATTCTGGGCAATTTTCAAATTTTACTTATTCTATACAATTATGGGTTTTCGCGCAAGATTTTTATGATTAATCAGTCAATCAGTAGTCTAGTCAGTTAAATAGTCAAAAATGAATCGGCCAAAACGATTGCCATAGTTTATTTTACCAATGGAGTACAAAATCGTTATTTTTATAATAGTTTATTTTCAGTTTTGATTTATATAAAGTTATTAGTGAAGTGCATTAATGCATTCTATGTTACTTACTAAGCTTATGAAAACAATAAAGTTTACAAATCTCAGGAGCATAATGAAAACTTAACATTCAAATATTTAGTACAAATATATTTACAAGATTGATTTAGTATTACGTACGTAGCTATGAATCTCTAAAATGTTAAAACCATATAAATACTTGAGTTTTGTTTCATAAAACAAGAAACAATCAATTGCCTATTTTATGTTAACAATAATCGGTTTACATACCTACCTACTTACTTATCCTCAATATTTAATATGAATTGTTATTTTCTAATGTATCTTTTAACTTATTTGCACCTTAGTCATTTTTATCTACAAGGTTTTGGTTTGCTTATATTATTTGAAATATTCACGTACTGATTTAAAACTTATTAAATGATAGTCAGGTTAATTGTGGAGAAATTTGGATTTTATGGGAAACAGTTTAATTGAGTTTAAAATTAGTTATTTTTTCATAAAAATAAAATCAAAATACAGAAAAAAAATCTTTCATTTTCAATTATTTATATATAAATACGTAAATGATGCCTTATTTATCGAACACAGTTTTACATCGAAAACATGTAATGAGTAAGTAAGCTGGAGATAGATGAAAAAAGTAAAGTTCCACGATGTCAGGTTTAAATAAAATTTACATCATATCAAAGTCATCTCGCTAAAAATAAAATAACAGTGAATATGCATTTATAAAAATTTCACTTTCAAATCATGAATGTAATACTTACAGTATTATTATATTCTAATACATGTTTTCTAATCGCTGAAGTATCAACCCACGTCACAAAATCTTCCAAGGATCTTGTGACTAGAAAAGCAGGATCTTTTACTAATTCTGGTCCTACTCTAACGTGACCTTGTTGAATTAATTTTGTAGCCTGTTTAATTGATTCTGCCATTTTATCTATGGAAACAATAAAAGAGTAATGTTGCGTTTTTTACACATATAAATGAAAAAAATATATATCTGCTTACTTTTGTACATTATAACTGGTAGTCGGCGCCGACAAAAGGAAGTAGCTGTGACTTCATCAGCTAAACTTAAATCCCATCTAGTCGATATTAAGCCCATAACGTAAAGTTTTTCTAGTAATTGAGCACTTGATTCGGTTCTGAATGGATGTTTAGAATCAATATCTTTTATTTTTCTAGCCAATTCACGTATTTCTCTTGATAATTTATTGTATCTACAAATATCAAACATACAATATAATAACTGAGAAATACAAATGTATAAAACTTGTAATTTCTTACTTTGTATAGTCTTCTCTACGTTGAATATGAAATCTTTTTATCACTTTCAACTCATGTATGTTATTATCTACAGACCATGATATAAAATCTACTTTTTTTAGAAGTTTTTGTTCATGATATTTGAGTTTGCGAACCATTTTTCTTTATGGGTTTAATTAAGGTTTGAAATAATCTATAATTATAAAAGAAACACATTTAAGTATTTAGTTACACTCCAATAGTTTGTTTAAGCCATACTGAATTGGATGGAAATTTCAAACAGTAACAGTCGATCTTTCTTATTTAGCTAACACTAATATCGAACACTAACTATCGACGTATTGGTGATTAATATCAGGATTTATATCGAGTTGGAATGGAAGTTGAACTAGGACAATATAGAAAAGTATTCTTAAACCATCAATGTGAAAGTGCAACTAAAAAATACATAATAAAGCAGAATAGAAAATTTTAGGTTAGTTTTGGAAAAACTTAATTTTAATCAAAGAGGTATTTTCTAAGAGAACTAATAGTGATAAAAAACGCTATTTAAATCATGGTAAACAGAAATTAGTATTGCTTACTAATTAAAAAACTGATCTAAACTTTAAAAAACTTCCCACGCTGATTGATCACACGAATAACAAATAATTGGTAAACCTGTCAATGTGACAGCAGCTACAAATGTATTGGAACTTACCGTGCGTCACCAAAAATTTTGTAAAGAAATTGGGGAGACTTCATTATAGATTTCGTTTTTTGCCTTCCTTGTGGAAATCGTGTTAAAAAAATATTGTGTCAAATTCTCGTAATTACAACGGGATGAAGGCTCCCCAAATTTTTAAAACGCACCTAGTGATTTTTTTTTCTTATGTTTATAGACCCGTCTGTAATGCGATTGATGGCGCATTTTTCAAATACCTGTGTAAGTAGATAATTTCCGAGATATTATAGTTAACTGCACTTACAATTAGATACCTAGGTACTAAATACTGTAAAATACCATAAATGGTATGACAAAGCACAACATTTTTGAAAAAAAATTAAGGTTTTCTAATATGTAGGTGTATGAATTTTCCAAAAAATGTAGAGTAGGTATAATATTTCCATGACCAAAATAATGCTCATTATAATTAATCTCACAATAGGTAAGTTGAATATTAGACGGCTTCAAACATTTTTTTAAGGTTTTGTGTTTCATAATACCGTTCACATTAACGACATTTCACAGATAGACATGAGTTTTATTAAGATACAGAAATTTAATTGAATAAATTCGATCATCGATAAGTTTCAGCATGATAATTGTTTTAAGAAAGAAAAAAAAACGTATATAATAGCTGATTTTATTTCATTACATTAACAGTTCATATAAAAGATAATACATAGGTATTTTATAAATGCAGCTCAACTATTTGCAAAAATGTTTGCAGTGTTGTTTCTAAATTTTTCAATCAGGTTGATGTTATTGTAATTATTAATTATTTCACAGAATGGTTTGTTTAAAATATGTTTTATTGAAAACATTCCTACAACTGATTTGTTAAAACTCTTTGTATTAATAATTATTTCAAATTTTGTTATAAGTGATTTGAAAAAATCTATCGTTTCATTTTTATTTTTGAAATTCATTAATTTTATACAATAGTTATCACAAAATTCAATAGTAACAAAAGCAGATTTTCCTATTAAATATAAAATGCCAATATTTAATTGCATATATGTATTGAAATTATTTAAAATCAATGTGTCATTAAAATTCATCATATTGAGAGTTTCACAGATACATTTCAAATCATTTATCTGTTTCGTTACCAAAGTTTGATGATCATTTATTTCACCGAAAGTGATTGAATAACCACACTCTATTTTATCTGAATGTGTATTTTGTACATTTTCAAATCTTAACAAGTCTAATTCTATGCTTACTTTGAGAATTTGAAAGTAAACAAATTTAGAGCTATTTAAACTTTCAATTGGTTTTCCATAAATAAATTCCAATGAAATTTTCGATAGGGAATCACATTCAACACTTACTGGCAGTTCATCAGAATTTTCATAAATCGTTGACAAAATTTGATTGTATTTTGATATTTTTTCAAGATTCAAAGAATTTCCAGAATTCAGTCTTTCAGTGAATGATTCAAAATGCGTAGAGTGATGATGTGAAAATTTGTTTTCCCATAATTCAACGAGATTACCACATATTTTGTTTTCATCACTAATGGGTTGTAAGCAAGTTTGAGATATGAAAGCATTCATTGCAATTTTTTGGAGTTTGAAAATTTTTTTAAATATTTTTGAATGTGTTTGTGAATTTTCAAATATATCAATATTTCTATTTATTGTATCATACTGATGTGAATAAAACTGAGTTGATGCTCTCAACAGATCATCTAAGAAAAAATTGGGAATATGATTTAGAAAAAACAGAGATTTTTCCAAAAAATGATTGGAACCATAAAACTTTTCAAGTTTTTCTACAAATGTTTTTATATGTTCATATCCACGATATTTTAATCCTATGATATAAATTTCTGAATTTCCAGGTTTAGACGTAATTGGTTTAAATAGCTCAACATTTGTGAAGCAATTTACTAGTAGATAAATCAAATTAATCGAAGTGTGTTCAAATATTGTAAACAATTTCAAAATAAATGTCCCACCTAAAATAAAACGAAAAAATATATTTTTAACAAATCAAACTAACATGAAATGTAAATAAAGAATATACATATATATTTATGACCTTCAGACAATGTTTGTAAAGCTGTGATTGCTTCACAAAAATGCAACGATGCTACAGTGGATTCTTGATCTTCAGGTTTTAGAGAACAGTCAATTGAGCCATCGGCAGTAACTAATTGAATCTGAACATAAATTAAATAATTAACTAATGAATATTCTTTTTTAACGTCTATCTAAAAAAAAATATATCTACCTCGCCTAATTTTTTACAATTTTCTATTATCGATTGAGAATTTTCCCAACTCATAATATTTCCTGTGTAATCTTTTCCAAAATCCCAAAAGTCAAGAGTGTGTTTGATAAATCTATCGTCACATACCATACTAGATAATGGATTTCCCTCATAATATGGATTTAGAGTTGAAGCTCTCCATTTCCACTGTGAATAAGTAATTAAAAAAAAAAAAATTATGAAAGGATCGAATTTTATGAAATCAAAACACTCACATTCAAATTAGGGTGATTCAATTTGAGAAAGTGATTTAAGGCCGTTATAAATGCTCCTGGAGCTTCACACAAATGAAGACTGTTCAAAATATTAGAATTGATAGCACGATCCGATACGATTCGAAAAGATGTAGCGCATTCATAAAACTTGCTCCAAGCTACGGTGTAAAGTTCAGGAGCGATGGCCGTTCTTATAGTTTTAGCGATTTCCTTTGCTGGATTCGTGGAATACGTGTGCTTCTGCCAAACGTCCAATTTGTAATCGTTGAGACGACTTTTTTGCTCGTTCAGTTTATCTTTCAAATAATGGAAACGCTTTTCTGTCCACGGTTCCGAAACGAACGGTTCCTCGGGTAATACATAATTTCGTTCAAAAGCACTAGATAAAGAATGTTTTTTTTCAAATAGTTTTTTTATCGATTCTTTATCAGATCGGAATCTACAAAGTGAAATTTGATATGAAACAACATGAAGCATTTAATGCACAATTTATTTACCTATTACAAAAAGTGATCCAACACTTACTCCATTTTTGGTAATCGCAGTAACCGTACGATGATCTACTTCTGTAAATATAATAAAAGTGGCCCAAATGTATTTATTTGAAGCATTTCAGTCGCGTTTATCGAAAGACCACTTTGACAGTTTACAAACGTCAAACACTGATAATATTTTAGTGATGCCAGTTGCAAAAAAATAAAATAAAATAAAATTGAGGATAGACGAATCTCGAATCGAACAATCGCTAACAATGAAGTTTTCGAATTTCGCTCCGTTGGTAAAATTGTAAAAACAGTTTTTTTTATTTATGATTTGTCTGCACAAAATATGAAGAAATCAAGGGATCAAATCTTCCATAAGGATTGCGTATCCCCAGTTTCTATTTCGTAACATTGACAATGTTTTTTTTAAATAGGTTAGTTTTCCAAAAGGTAGCTGCAAAAAAAATGAAAGGGTGGATCGAACGTCCCGTAAATATCGATTGTCCTCGTTCTATCTCAAATTTTTTTTCGATCGGCCTAACCTAAGCCGGATCCGACGAATATCTGTGCGAATAGATTAGGTTATGTTTTTATACCGTCTTTCGTATTGAGTCGGAATGCGATTTAGGTGCGGTTAGATTAGATACTCTAGGAAGGGATAACGGACGAGTGCCGAAAATAATAACAATAATAATAATAATAATGAGGAACGTAGGTGCGAGGGCCGCGTTCGCTCGGAACGGCGCGATGCGCGCGCACCTCTAGCGAATCGCCGGCGTGCGCTTGTCGAGTTTCGACGCGCGTTCGCCGGAGGGGGCCCGCGCTCCGCCGTTCGTTCGGCCGAACGGGAACGGGAGCGGAGACGGGGACGGGGACGGGGACGGGAGAGGGAGCGGGAGCGGGAACGGGGCGCGCGCTCGCCGACGATGGCGGCCGCCGCCGTCGAGCTGGACGCGGACGCCGACCCGGAGCCCTCGCCGGCGGACGCGCCCCCCGACGGCGAGTACGCGGAGCCCCCTTACGCGTACTCGGACGGCGACGGCGACTGCGACGGCGATTCGCCCCACGAACAGCTGAGGAATGTGCGCAGCATCGTCGCGCTCACCAGGGAGAACCTCAACGCGCTCAGGTGAGATTCGCTATTCGGTATCCGGTATCACGGAATCAGAACGCATTTCAAACGCGACTCCTTCGATACCCCTACTTTTCGTCTTCGCATATGCTCCGTGGACAATTTTCATTTGTCAAAATTGATTTTTACTCTCATTCACGTATGTCAAATTCAAATCCTCATTATCGTTTCCAATATGTCAATCGAAGAAAATATATTGACACAAAAGAAGAACACTCGTTCAATTCAATCCAACAATTTAGAGCCGGTCTCAATATTTCACCGAGCTTATTGCCACATTTTTATTTTTATATCTAATATTTTTTCCCTATAGAATTTGACTGTAGTCAACTCTGACTAATCGGTAATACGATCGAAAGATTATATGCCCATACGGTAAGGTCACCATAATTGTTTGGCTGCCGACCACTAAAATTATTTTTTCTTTTAAAATTTTCGAATCGAAATTAAATTTCGAATTTTCAAACCGAGCAAATATGCCTTAGAATGGGACAAGCGTCCATCTGACCGAGACGTGTCCCGGCTTACTGGAACGTATGGCAACTCTACTATAGAGTCTTAAAAATTACGATTATGCCCATTGTCCACTTGCAAGTGGAACAGTGTGAACAAAAAACACTTAACTGTAAGAGAATGCCCATTTAGCATGCATATGTATGACTTTTGTCCACTCTATTCCACTCAAGTGGATAACGGTCATCAGTTTAGAAACCAAATTGTATTGTTTATTTACGTTCTTTTTCATTATATTTTTAAATTAAAAAATAAATATATTTACTATATTTAAGGGCGAGATTCGCCGAGTTTGAGCAGCCTCCTCCAATGTATGTCTGCGAGCACCGCGAACTCAGCGCCAAACTCGCCGAGCTCGAAGAGGCCGAAAAGAAGCTCGTCAGACTTGCGAGGGCGGCCGAGAGGAGGGTCGAGAAGGCGGAACCTCCGAAACGCGTGTTCCTGCGCGCCCATTTACCCAACCAGCAACGCACCGGCGTCCAGGTCAAAGGCGGAGTCACACTGCGAGATGCATTGTGCAAAGCGCTCAAGCTGCGCAATCTCACTCCAGACATGTGCGAGGTGGTGCTCTCGCATTCGGGCACCGCCGTTTCCTGGGATGTCGATATCGCTTTAGTCGACGCCGAAGAGGTCTTAATTCTGAACCACCTATGATAAGAACTACTAAAAGTTAATCGCTTCTAAATATAAGTTTCTCTATTTAGATCACGGTCCGGACTTTGGACAAACTGCCTATAATGTCTCACATATCGCATCAATTTATGAGAAAGACCTTCTTCACTCTTGCGTTCTGCGAATGTTGCCGGAGACTGCTCTTTCAAGGTTTCTATTGCAGTCAGTGTAATTATAAGTTTCACCAGCGATGCGCAGACAAAGTTCCGAGTACATGTCATCAAGTGAGTAGATCCGTATTTCTTTTTAATATGATCAAACTGTTTCGCTGTAACTTGACCATTTTTTTTCTTGTTTAGGTACACATGACAGATGCTTACTATGCCGCTCTTTTGGCTCAAAACCCTGAGACTCAAGCTGGTATATTACATTTTCCAGCAAACTTTGGATACCCACAGTTGACTGCTCAAAATAATAACAAGTATAGAATCATTAATCTTTAATTTAAATTATTTTTCATTTTAAAATATAGCTTGTTTAAGATGGATTGAATTGTTTCGCTCCATAATGGGATTTCTTATTGTTTGTGTGTTCAGAGTATGCATTGATTTTATGGAGATCAACTCTTAGAATCGATTTTTTTCACTAGCCTTAACTAAAATTCAACATGGCTAGCAGTTTTTTTTCTATAGAGTTTGGCACTGTGAGTTCATGAACAGGCCTTGCTAGTTGTCATATTCAATAAAAAGAAAAAACACTTGCTAATTGTAAGTGAATGTTTAGTTAGAGAAAACTTTCACGATACATGTATTATATAAACAAGACCATTACTATCCATTATAGAGTCAAGCAATTATTATCATTATTCCTTTTTTTAATCAAATTTGTATTGTTTGTGCAACAAAAATTGTATTTATTTATATTTTAAGGCATCCGAGAACATTAAATCAACAAGACAGATCTAATTCTGCTCCCAATGTTTGTATGAATATGGTTAGACCTCAGACATTAGCTGAACAACAAAGAGCTGAAAAGAAAATGATTCTGAATGTAAGTCATATATGAATCTTAATATTTATAACTTTTTTAATATTCTCCATTTTAATATTTTCCAGTAAATTTAATTAAACTAATATTTTTTTTCATATTAATATATAATATTATTTATTGATTTTCAGCCATATGATACCAACCGTGGTAACTTCGTCAGTGGCCCTCGAACTGCAGTAGCGCCTCCTTGCAGTCCACCTGCAAATAATCGAACGGCCAACACTCCAGCACATTCACAGTCTACTCAAGCTAGTCCTACTGGATCATTAAGACCTCGACGACCACGAGCTCGCAGTGCAGATGAATCTAATAAAAATTTACTATCACCTAGAGAAAGTCTCGATGATTGGGTTATTCATGCTGATGAAATTTTGATTGGACCCCGAATAGGTTAGTAATCGAGTCTATAAATAATGGAAATGAAAACAAAATCATTATCTCCACATTTGGTTAGTAATAATTATTCATAATTGAATATTAGTTATTAAATTCGATTTTTTTTAATGATAATAATTTAGGTTCTGGAAGTTTTGGAACAGTTTATAAGGCTCACTGGCATGGCCCTGTTGCTGTTAAAACTTTAAATGTGAAAACTCCTTCAGCTGCACAGCTTCAAGCTTTTAAAAATGAAGTAATTCAAACATGAAACATTCAATTTCGTTATCACATATTTGCATTCATAAAAATACATTTTAACTTTGCAGGTTGCAGTTTTGAGAAAAACTCGTCATTGTAATATTTTGTTGTTTATGGGTTGTGTTTCAAAACCCTCATTGGCTATTGTGACGCAGTGGTGTGAGGGTTCAAGTCTTTATAAACATTTACATGTTTTAGAAACAAAATTTGAATTATTGACGCTTATAGAAATATCTAGGCAAACTGCACAAGGAATGGATTATTTACATGCTAAGAATATTATACATAGGTATTTTTCACTTATATTGTTTGATGTTATTTGATTAGTCGTAAAATATCATAATCTTATTAATTGATTCATTTTAGGGACCTGAAATCAAATAATATTTTCTTACACGATGATTTATCTGTGAAAATAGGAGATTTTGGCTTAGCCACTGCTAAAGTTCGTTGGTCAGGTATAAAACTTATATTTTTTAATACAATAATATGTGACCTGTTTAGTATTAAAAACTTTTCATAATGAAAGCAACTCTTTATTGTCGCAACTATAGTTTAGCATTACTCTAGACATGCAAACTAGTGTGATTAAAAATTTTCAATTCTTAATACATACATATCAAATTAATTTCAAGTTCGAACACAGATTCAATTAAATTAAGTCATATTTAAATCTTTCAGGGAGTCAACAATCACATCAACCCACTGGTTCAATTTTATGGATGGCTCCTGAAGTGATTAGAATGCAAGAAAGTACACCCTACACTTTTCAATCTGATGTGTACGCATTTGGAATAGTTCTTTATGAATTATTGGCTGGCCAACTGCCATATGTTAATATCAACAACAAGGACCAGGTTTGAAATCAGTTGATTTCCCTTTATTTATATTTGACGACTGAACTTAAAAGGGCACTGTACTTAACTTATTTTCGATTAAAATGGTCATTTGTGCTCTTTGTGAAATTCAGTCGTCATTTATCTTCTCCTTTTAAATAAACAATCATTGTATTTCAGATTTTGTTTATGGTTGGACGTGGGTATTTGAGGCCTGATTTAGATAAATTATGTTCTGACTGCCCTCGTGCATTGAAAAGACTTATAGAGGACTGTATTAAATTTAATCGAGAAGAAAGACCACTGTTTCGCCAAATTCTTTCTTCTTTAGAAGGCATGCTTAGGTCGTTACCCAAAATTACGAGGAGTGCTTCAGAGCCAAGTTTAAGTAGAGCTCATTTGCAAGGATCGGACGATTTCTTTATTTATCAATGTGCATCACCAAAAACGCCAAATAATTTTCAATTTGGTACATCAAGTTGTAGTGGTGGTAGTAATTTTCCCGCTTTTTATAGTTCGAGTGCTGGAAATATATGAAATTTTGTGAAGTCACTTATTTGATTATTTTGTTCATCAAAATTGACTTGTATTTCAAACATTGATTTAGATATTGAAATTGCCATAATTTTTTAAGAGATACTATAAATTTTTTCCTTAGTTCATTATGTATGTGTATGTATTTAGTTAATTTGCTATACCTTGAGTGTTGATTTGTTTTAGATTTATGGTTGTGCATGTAATGACTAACTTACATAAGATTTTAAACAATCCTAAATGTGGTATCAGTTGTAATACCGCAAAGTCTTCCTATTGATTTTTTTCATACTACTTACATACATATGTTTGTTAAATCACATTATATCTTATTTATTCTAAACAAATATTGATTTTTCAATTGCAATTGTTATTTCCAAAATTTAGTTAATTATAGTACTCGTAATGTTTTTATTTGTATGTACTGAAATAGCAAAATTACACAATCATATTAAACGAGAATGTTTAAGTGAAATGAGATCCAATATATTTATTTTCATATTTGTAAATATGAACTTATTTACATACATAAATACTAAACATGATACATTTGAAATGTACATTTTGACTGTTAGAAAACTTGTTATAATATTATTTAAGTTGTTGAAAGATCAACTTTCCAATATTTGTTAGTTCAATTATTTACGAATGATGTATAAATTGTTATTTTTATAAAACATGCTGCCTAATTCATAACTTTGATATACAATAAAGTTTCACCGCTTTAGGGGGTAAATTAAACAATAACTTAGATGTGATGAAAATGTTTATTTAATATATTAAGAAATATTTATTTTACAAGTGATATGGGATTCATAATTTATGCATTTTGGAACGTGTGACAAATAGAGTGATGCTTTTCAACTAGTATTTTGCAACTTGCAAATTTCAAGTATTAAAAACAATCGTAACGAAACTTTTTTGTGACTATTTTTAATTTAATTTTATTGTATTATTTTTAATTATAGAATTATTATGGCTGTGGCTTAAGTTAAAAGCTTTTAGAGTTAATTTCAAACTGATAAAAGGTTTTTTTCCTCGACGATAATTCACAGTATTTTTAGTGGTTATTATTTATGTTTTTACATCAAAAAATTGAAAAGCATTAATCTAATGACATTTTGATCGGCATTTTAATTTTCTTATCATGTTAATTTAAACAAAAAGTCAAAGTAGAATTTTGTAGCAAACTAGGGCTTTATTCATAATTTTTAAAAAAGTATTGACAAATTTAAACTAATTGTAATTGTGATGGTTTTCAAATTTGATTTTTTCGAATACATATTATATTAAAATAATTGCTTTCGTCCTTATGTGTGTAAATATGTATATTAGTTGATAATTCCATCTTTTTTGTTATTTTATTCTATTGAGCACTTAAAAGTATTATTCAAAATAAATTATTATTCAGGAAAATAACTGTTTTTTTTTTTACCTAAACATTCTTTAGTTATACAGATCTATTATACAAAAAAGTATACAGATTGAAGACTTCCTCGGTCCATATGTAGTTACTAACAATACTAGTTTTATAAAATTTATCGATGTGGAAAATTGAAGATATTGCTCCAATTACTGTAATAATATCACCGACTTTGACTTCATCACTTATATTTTTATTATACAGCAAATTGAGTATTCGCAGCCCTTCCGTATCTACCACATTGTTTAAAGTTTTAAAATTTGAGATATTTGATACAAAAACTGCATCTTGTAATGTTCCGGTGAGATCTGATAGTTCTAAATACAAGGTGTTGTTTAGCTGTTTAAGTTTTGTGACTGTTCCTTGAGTTTCAATTTTGTTAAATTTGATATTGTTGAAGACATTTTTTGAACTTTTTAATAATTTGTTTACATCGGCTATGAAAAGTCTAATAAGTTCATCAGACATCTTTGTTCACATATTTCATCTGAAAAGTAAATAATTATAAGATGTAATAGAACATTCAAACAATAAAATATACAAACTTACATCCCATTATTAATTCGGAATGTATTACAGCTCTTTACAACAATTCGAATTCATAAGCTTTTTTAAAAATATCGACTTACAATTAGACTTCTGTAATAATTATGGATACAAATGTGATTCAACATTGAACTTACGATCACGAGTTCAAACGTCAATATGATAACATTTCCCGCTCTTTACGTATGTTCATACCATAAGTAATTTAAAATCGACCATAAACCGATTTGGAATATGGAGAAGAGAATTCATAAAACGGTAATTTGTCAATCGCATAGGTATGTATTATTTTTTAAAACTTATTAATATTCACAGAGTTTTTCATTGTTCCCTGATTTTTTTTGTGAAAATGAAAAGTGCTCATTAGGAGACGAGAGATGACAACCAATTTGACCTTCCCGCTTTTAAAGGTTGTCAATGTCATTTGGTTTCGGCAACTCGTTTGCACAACTCGTCTCGTGTTCAACATGGCTTTGAACAAATTGAGCATCGACAGTCTCCAGCTCGAAGGGCAGAGGGTACTTATGCGGTAACTATCTTACATATTCCTATTTTATTCATCTTGAAACACATTAGTACATACAATTCATGAAACTTTATATGATCCTACATAATCAAAAATAAGGTGGTCGTTCATAATTTATTTATTAGGGTAGTACTATTTTTCAGGTCATCTGTCCTAGTAAGTTGTGAGATGCGATTTTTACTATACACACACATTTAAAGCTTTCTATTACATTTTAAAAAATAGTAAAGAAATATAAATTTATCATTTTAACACAACAAATTTACTTGTAGAACAAATCTTCTGAATAACTAGTATTCGTTGAAGTATTTAAATTCCATCAAAAAATTAAATCTCAATTTTTTTACTTATATTATACATATCAAGTATAATTTAAGTTAGTCTTGTTTTCTTGATGTTTTATTTTTGAGTTTCAATAGAATAGTTATTTTAAGTGAAATTTGTTTATTTATTTTATCAATACTGATTTCAGAGTGGATTTTAATGTTCCATTGAAAGAGGGTGTCATCACTAACAATCAACGTATTGTTGCTGCTTTGGAATCTATCAAGTATGCTGTGGATAAAGGAGCTCGATCTGTTGTGTTGATGTCACATCTCGGCCGACCGGACGGTCAGAAAAATCTTAAATACACATTAAAACCTGTTGCCGAAGAATTGAAGAAATTGTTGAACAGGTATTTTTCATTTTTTTATTAGTTTAATTCTATTTTTTATTTGTTCATAAATGTTTTGATTTGAAATATTATTTTTAGAGATGTCATATTTTTGCCTGATTGTGTCGGAAGCGAAGTAGAAGCTGCTTGTGCAGAACCTACTCCAGGTTCAATTATTTTACTAGAAAATGTTAGATTTTACATTGAAGAAGAAGGCAAAGGATTGGATGCATCTGGTGCTAAAGTAATATTTTTTCTTCATTTTATTTATTTATGCATTTAAATGTTGATATGAAATAACTTTCAATTTAGGCTAAAGCTGATCCTGAAAAAGTCAAAGCGTTCAGAGCTAGTTTGAGGAAACTAGGAGATTTATATGTTAATGATGCTTTCGGTCAGTAAAATGAATTTATAATTTAAAATTGTTTTATTATATCAGAAACATGTTTTATGTTGTAACAGGAACTGCTCATAGAGCACACAGTTCGATGATGGGAGAAGGTTTTGATAAAAGAGCTAGCGGTTTTCTTCTGAAAAAAGAATTGCAATATTTTGCCAAAGCTCTCCATGAACCTGAAAGGTATTTTTTATTTTAATTATCAACTATTATTTTTTTTTTTTGAAATCTTAATTTTTACAGGCCTTTCTTGGCTATACTTGGAGGTGCTAAAGTAGCCGATAAAATTCAACTCATTGAAAACTTGTTGGATAAAGTTAATGAAATGATTATCGGCGGTGGAATGGCATACACATTTTTGAAAGAATGTAGCGGAATGAATGTATGTTTACAGTTACTATAAAATAGATAAGTATGTGTATGAATTGACTATCAATTACATTTTAATTTATAGATCGGTGGTTCTTTATATGATCCTGAAGGAGCTAAAATTGTTCAGAAACTTTTAGACAAAGCTAAGGCAAATAATGTCCAAATTCATTTGCCTGTAGATTTTGTCACCGGTGACAAGTTCGATGAAAATGCTCAAGTATAATTTTGATTTTTATAACTGAACAATTTGGATTAATTCACTCAAAAATTATTATTTTTCTTTTGCAGGTTGGAGCAGCTGATGTACAATCTGGAATTCCAGAAGGATGGATGGGTCTTGATGTCGGACCTAAATCAAATGCATTATTTGCAGAACCTATTGCAAGAGCTAAAGTCATTGTTTGGAATGGGTATTTTTCAATCACTTCACATGGAATAAAATATCTGAAAATTGTATTAAGTATATTAAATGTATTCTAGACCTGCTGGTGTTTTCGAATTTGAAAAGTTTGCTGGTGGAACTAGGTCATTGATGGACGGTGTAGTTGCAGCCACTGAAAAAGGAGCTATCACCATTATTGGTATGTAAATATATTCACACATTCATTTAGTAAATAATATTATGGAAATATATTTCTACATAATATTAAATTATAGGTGGTGGAGATACGGCTACATGCTGTGCTAAATGGAACACTGAATCCAAAGTGTCTCACGTTTCCACCGGAGGAGGTGCTTCTTTAGAATTATTGGAAGGTAACTTTGATCAATTTTTTTTATTGAAACTTGTTTTACTTTCTAATTATTGCATTTGCGTTTTGTTTTTAGGAAAAGTGTTGCCTGGTGTTGCTGCTTTAACTGATGCGTAATATTGCTCTCAATATATGTATATTGTGATAACTAAGTTATAGAAATGTGATCAATGTGTTGTAATGTTAAAAACTCATAAAAAATAAATATCATTTATTATTTACTAAACAGTAATTATTTTTATCATAAAAGTAACGATAATAATAAAACAGAACATCGATGTACATTTATATTTATTTTCTATAATACATAAGTGTTTATTTTTACATTCAGTTTCAAAATACTTAAATATGGAATGATGATTGAATAAATATGAATTCAAACTTCATGTAATTTCAAACATTATACATATAACACTCAAAACAGTCCCTGAAAACTAAAGCCTTTATTCATATTAAAAAGAGCTACGAATTTCATAAAATAAATGGTTCAATAGGAAAATAAAGAGTTCTAGCAAAAGAAAAAAATACTGATTTTTCATGTGTTAGTAGTACATGTAGGTTTGTAATATATTAATATTACCCATTTGATCGTTGATTTTCAGTTATATTTGCAGTAATTTGATACCACAATGTTACATACATAATTCTCAAAATATACATTTAATAAATTGTATAATTTTTGAACATTGATATAAGTATGTACTCAATAAGACTCTAGATACACATGCAAATACTAAATATCACAAAAATATACCACTAATCAGAAATCGCTACTAAAGTGGTTTATATCTCTAGAAAATTACTAGTTTCGAGGTTACTCAAAACTAGCATTTTTTAATATGGATAAATATGTGCTTATTTTTAACATATCCATTGACGTGTTTCTTTATAAGCATGTGTATCTTTACCTTATTACAATCACATAATTATTTGAAATAATATAGTTCACTATGTAAATTTTCAAAAAGAGTCAATTTTTAATCGAACATGAATGATATGATGTTTATAACATGTGACACATGTAAAACAGCCACACAATATTGACTAGATAACAGACATAAACGACATGTGTCAAAGAAGCGTAACAGGGCAAGCAATTCAAATGAGATACGTAAACATTAAGCTAAAATCTCATCATTTCATGGTATACGAGTTGAAACAATAGAGGCAACAAAAGTGCATCTAATTTAAACAACAGCTTATTATATTAGAGCACAATTTGAGAAATTAATCACTTCGATTTCTTCTAACAGGATTAAAATTTTAATGCAATTAACATTTTTTTTATATTTTCATTTCATCTCTATTAACATCAATAATAAAGAATTTTTATAATAAATATATTGCATAAACTTCATCGTATAATCTCACTGAATATATTCAAATAACATATTTAGATTAACATTTGGAAGGTTTATATAAGTAAATTGAGATTCTACTTTCAAGTAGAAAAATAACTTGACTAAATGTTAAATGTATTCAGAATAAAAAAGGAACTAAACATACTTTTAAAAATAATATCACATGAAAGAATAATGACCATACAATTGAAATGTGATTGAAAAAAAAAAAAACAAATTTAACTAGGACGGGGTGGTAAAGGAGGTGGTTGTGATTGACGAGAAGGTACGGGCGGTGGAGGAGGAGGTCCAGTGGGAGGAGCGGCTGGAGGTGGAGCCGGTCTAGGAGGAGGAGCACGAGCAGGCGATGGAGGAGCTCTGACAGGTAAAGGAGGAGCTTTTCTCATTGGGGTAGCGAATCCAGAATCTTCACACAGAGGAATAGTGTTAGTTGTGCAAAGCTCAATTTCTTTTTGTGTAATCTCCCACCATTTTGGTGATTTCAAAGATATATCAAACTGTTCAGAACATACAATCAATTGCTTGTTTTTAGCAGCTTGCAAAGCACTGAGACCTTCTCTAAATGTGATCCATAAAGTATTATCATCGGCAAATCTAACTAAGGTGACTTCACCAAACGAAGATAATTCCTGTAACAATGCAGCCATCACAGCATCACCAAATGCTCCAGTTTCGTCATATTTTGATTCATCACTTGGTGTAATTATAACAGTGCCATCAGGTGGACCTAAATCTTTTGTTACTTCATCAAAAACTTTCTCTCGTAGAGATTTGTCAATTTGGCTAACTTCAACATCAATGATGCCAATTACGGGGCGGTGGTCACTTTGTTTAAGTTCGGCACGACCATAATGTATCAACTTTCCAATACCGATTTCTGATACAGTGTCGGCTTCCGAAACAGATTTCCGACTTTTCCACAATATTCGGTCAGTCCATGCAGGTGCTCTGCATTTTTCACTAGTGTCATAATCGTCACTGAACAGATCATATTTGTATGTTGGAGGGAAAGTGATTTCACCTTCAAAACAATTTTTAAAAACATTTCCTAAACTCTTCTGTTTGTTCAATTGATCATTTTCGAGAATTGGAGCCAAATTTCCTTCCCTGACATGTTCTTTTATTTCATCTTTATCCATGTCAATTCTGTAATTGAAATCACCACACCAAAACACATAATCATGAGAGTTTAAGGTTCTTCCCATGGGAAATGCAATTTTTCTTGTGATTTCTGAATAATCGGCGTTTCTTTCTGTTACTTGTGATTGACCGGCTGCAAAATGAGCACAAACAAAACACAAAGAGGTCCCATGCAAAACCATTCTTATTGCAGTTCCACCTTTGTTTCCCGTCGCTCCGCCTAAGCCTGTTTTAACACAGTCTACCGCAACATCTCTAATATATGGAGATATTTCTGGCCGTACAAAAACATACAAGCAAACTCCGACTAATTGTTGACTGCTCAATAATACGTAGGGTCTATCACGTGATAACACCTTTTCTAATTCTTCCGCCCAAGATTTTGCATTTTCTGAACTGGCAGCCATTATATTGCTCGCATTCAAATCGACAATTTCTTCAAATCCGATCGCAAAAATATCTGTGGGTATATCTTTGTTATCGGCCGTAGCTACTAGAGAAGATTCGGTGGAGTCGAGCAACCAATCAGATAAAGATACATCCTTATAGACGACACTCCTAAAATGTTTTCCTCCATTAACGTTATATGTACCCATGGTGATACGAACTCGCATAGGTGTCACATATTCATTATATCGTCTGCACATTTCTCGTAAAACTGGCGTCGATATGTGTAACATGTTGCTCGGAAGTAGAATTCTGGTTCGATCCGCTAATTCTGAATTTAACGCGGACCCCAGCAGCAGTATGTCGATGGCTTCTTGTTTAGAGTTATCTAACAAATTATTTTGAATCGTTCTGGCCGCCGATCTGGCACCGTCTATTATTTTAGATCCCCCCTGAATGGCACCGGTGCCGGCGTAAATTTTACTGATTTCGTTGCCATTATTCACCCACATTTGACGAAACACTTCTTCAAAGCGAGAGACACTCTGCTTTTTGTCGCCTATGTCTAGAAGAGACATTTGCTCGTTCAACACCTCGAGCCCGATGAACAGTTGCACACAGTTCGTTCTGTCTAGGCAATCGAGACAGTTGGTTCTGATCGTGCCTCTCTGTCGCAGTTTTACGTTTCCATTTTGATAACAAAACAAAGAGAAATTTTCAAAACAGGGTTCGACTATACTTTTCAACTTAGCCAGCGCGTTGGCGGTGCCGCCTCTGACTTCTTGATGATAATCGAAAATTATTTGACCGACGTCTCCGTGCGGAGATTCTTCCAGATGTTTTTGAAAAGCGTTGCTCAGAGCGGCTTCTCCTTCGCTTCCGCCTATCATGCCCGATCCCAAGAGGTTGACGATCGCGACGAGCCCATAATTCTTTTTCATCTGAGCGAAGTGACGATCGAACGCGCACTGCGAAGCTCCGAAGCTCCTGGACATCTTCACCTTGTGCGATCCGACTTGGATTCCGGGCTGCTCCCAGAAGAGCGGAACCGAACCTCTCGTCTGAACGTAGGAGGTGACGTCTCCGTCTAGAAAGATGGCCTGTTCGGTTTCGACGAAGTTGGCGACGTTTCCGTCGTCGTTGGCTCCGCGGACGTTGAACCTGGTGCCGGCGCGTTCGCAGCTTAGCCTCGAGACGAGCGCCGCTCGGGCTTGGCGCGCGCCCACGTACACGGTGCGGATTTCGACCGAGCCGCACATCACCTTCAGCAGCCAGCGTTCGCATTCGACGCCGAAGCGGAGCAGATGAACGAAGAGCGCGCGATTCCAGAAGAAGCGGTTGTCGGTGACGTCGGTGCGCTGTCTCCTCTGGGCGCACAGGGTCAGGTCGAAGAGGGCGTTGCCGGCTCCTCCCCACGAGAAATAGAAAGTGCCCGAGTTGAGGAGTTTGCGGACTTCGGCGACCCTGTCCTCGCCGGGCGCCTGATAGAACAGGGGGAACAGTTGCGTCTGGCTCACTCGGAACACTTCCGAGTCGGCCACTTTGCCGACGGAGCAGCACCCGGTGACGGCGACCAAATAGAGCAGCGTGGTGTCTCCGGCCGCCAGCGGCAACACTCCGAGGAGTCCGTAAGCGTCGGCCACCTTCGCGTATTGCTTGCGCACGGCTTCCGCTTCGGGGCCGGAGAGCGAGACGGCGGCCGCGGACTCGAGCAGCAGCGCGCCCCCGCATCCCGCCCTCGCCTCCACCAGCAGGCTGTGGGGCTGCGGCGGCGCGCTCTTCTCCATTATACGGAACGCCTTCGACATGGCCATCTCGCCGAAGGACCGCTTCCTACGCCCCGCGACCTATGCCACCCTCGCCGTTCGATATTCGATTCGCGATTGACAGTTTGACATTTGCCGACGGCGACAGGCCGGCCAACAAAACGATGCGCCAATATGACGTTTGTTAAAAAAATAACACTTTTTTAAATATAGATCGATTGACACTCAAAATTAAATCGAATTTAGAAACTAGAGATATAAAACAAAACGACGGATCGAGTCTCCTCGTAATGCTCTATTTATATTGAGCTATTGCGCTCGTCCGATATTATCAAAAATATATTCAAAAGTAAAAACTGAAATCTACCAAACTTGCTCAATTTTTCATTCAATATAGGTACAATTCACATATGTAAAATGAATTCTCTAACTGGCGAGGAATTATTGAGGAGTTTTGAAAAAATAATACAAACGTTCTAATTTTATACTTATGCATTCATTTCGTTACATCGAACAATTATGAGGCCATCTCGGAAAAGGAATAGCATCTTTAATATTTGTTATATTGCAAACGGTTTGTAAATATCTCTCAAAACCTAAACCGAAACCGCCCGTAGGTGCGTTTCCAAATTTTCTCAAATCGAGATACCAATTTAAAGCCGGCGTCGGCAATTTTTTCTCTAAGCGTTCATAATCGTTTTCACGAAGACTACCTCCGGCCACTTCACCAGTTATGGGAACTAATAAATCTAAAGCGGCAACCTGAAAAAATTTCATAATTTGAAACACCGACTGACATTTTATTCAATTTAATTTCAAATTCATACCTTTGTATTATCTCCTGAGAGATTTCTCATATAAAATGGTTTAAGAGATTGTGGCCAATCGGTGACAAACGTCGGAACTCCATCCATTAATTCAACTAAACGTAATTCATGTTCTTTACCGAAACCTTCATCGTATAAAAGAGGTTTTTGAAACAAACTCTTACTTTTGTGCAACAAATTTACAGCTTCATCGTAAGTAATTTTCATAAAAGGTTTATCTAACCAACTGATAGGGTTATTCTTCCCCCGTAAAAAAATTAAATCATCTTCGCAATTATTTATAATGCAATATGTTAAATGCTTCACTAAGTTTTCTATAAGAATAATTATTTCATCTAAATCGTCTACGAAAGCAGTTTCAGCTTCAAGCATGTAGAATTCCGATAAATGTAATCTTGATTTCGAATTTTCCGCTCTGAACGTCGGCCCAAATGAATAAACTTGACAAAGACCGCGAGCTGCAGCCTCAAGGTGAAGTTGACCCGAAACAGTTAAAAAGGTTTCACCGTTAAAATATAATATTTCTGGTGTATCTGTTTTTTTTTGTGATTCTTTAGAACTTTCACTAATGTGTTTCACTGTAAATGTTTCACCAGCTCCTTCACAATCATTCGATGTCAATATTGGAGTATGAACATTTATGTATTGTAACGAACTAAAATAGTCATATATTGCTCTGGTCGCAACATCCCTGACTCTCATAATAGAAGATATATACTGAGTTCTGGGTCTCAGATGTAAATATTGTCTGATATATTCTGGAGGGTGAATTTGTTTAGAATTGAAAGGATATCCATCTGTAGTGACACACTTTCCAACAACTTCAAAATTTCTAGCGATTAATTCTTTTTCTCCTTTAGGAGTAATGGACAATATCCCATCGGCTCTCACTGCCGATCCCCATGTGAGATCTTCAGGTTTTTTATCAGGAGATAAATATATTTGTAATTTTCCATGGCATGAACCATCGTTGATATCTATAAACACAGATTTCTTTTGTACTCTCAATGATCGCACCCAGCCCTGAAATAAAAACAATTCAAATTTACAATATATTTTTAAAATAAATATCTATAGTAAATGAAGAAATTTTATAATTAGAGTTGTCAAATTTGAGAAATGGGAATGTGTGGGTATTTTGATACAAGGTTCATTTGAGACACTGGGATATGAGACTTGAAACTGGAAACAACTTCATTTAATAGGAACTTTCGGCGACTCTAGCTATAATTCTTTAATTACATACCCTCACGGTTGTTTGATGGTCATTAGCAGGGAGAAAATCAGAGCGTAAAATATCGGCTACACTCGATACTTTTTTTGAAACATTTTGCGTATCAGAATCAGCTATTGCTGATGCTATTCCTCCCTGTTTATAGCGTACTCCCAAGGTTTGCTGAAGGGTTCTTTTAAAATTTTGAATGAATTTCATCTTGTCCATTCTAACCCATTCAGTTTTTGGTTACATCTGTCATCTTTGAATTTTTACTGATCAGCATTGCCAACTTTTGGGTGGAATCATATGATTTTTATTTAGGTAGTTAAAAGAAATGGCTGGGATGACTTGATTCATATGGAATACTTGATCCCTCCTATTGTTTTTTGCCTCTAACTACTTTTTAAAAAATCGAGTTTTCGAAATAATCATGTCTATACATTTGAAATTGAATTAAGTTTTTTTTGGAGAGTAATTTTTTGAAAATACGATTTCCCAAAAGGGAATATAGACAAAAACAAAAGGATGGATCTTATTTTCTACACAGATCAAGTCTTCCCATCCTCCCCTACCATTTTTGAAAAGTTTAAGTAGGGCGCAACGAAAATAGCGCAAAATAACTGCACAGCGGCGCACAAAGAATCGAATCGTCAGACGCGAAGAAAGACCGACGAGGGACGAGCTCGAGCCGCGGAGAACAACGTATCGAGGGGTCCAGACTTTTCCATATCCAGCTTCGGCAGCCTCGGTGAGGATATACCGCGAAAACATCTTAACTTTCGTTTCCTCGATCAATTAATTATTTCATTCATTCTAAATCCTGATGCTTGGAGCGTTGCGCAAGTGTGAGTGCGCGTTGCTAATGGCCAACGGCTAATGGCTTGCACCTCTACGTCCACACTATTTATAGTGGTGCGTCACCTGATGCTGATGCTGATGCCTGATGCATTCTACTATATGCTCAAGTTGCTCGTTCTTCGATTTTTCATTTTCTCTTCTTGAGTTTGACATTCGCGTCCTCTGGTTCGGCGCTTCTCAAAATGTGACGCCTTCTCAATAATAATAACGTCCCGTTGTATTGTGTTCTGGTCTTCCTCGTTGGAAATCTCGATTTCGGAATTAAGTTACGTTAAAAAATATCTGTGCAGTTAGTTCTCTATTCTGAGTGAGTGAACCGAAATCAGTGGCCTATTGTCAGTAAGTTTCCAGGTAATATTCGAAAATAAAATGACCTTTATTTTTTTTTCATTAAATTTGATTTAGCTGATAAAATATAGTGTCAAAATACTTGTAATTTAATTGGGTAACGTGGTATAAACACCATTTGAAATAATTTGCAGATTTCTCTATGAGCTTGCGAAAACAAGATGGACCCAAAAATGCATTCAAATCTTACTTTATGGGTCAGTTAGGTTACCACACTTTTTTGGGGAATTGACGAATTTTTGTAATTATTCTTGGTCCAATAATCTTTATTAAGCTCTTTCAATTTTACTAAACACAATTCCTCAACTACTTCTTACTACGTTTTTTTTTTTGCCTTCTACAATATTGTTCACAATTAATAGTTAGAGCCTCGGGTAGTTTTACTTGGAATGTTTCAAAGGAGTTTTTGAAATAAGCTTTATAGATTTAGATATGCTCTTTCTGAATTTTAATTTTTCCGCTCAAGCCACTATATTAGAGAAACGGTGTCTAAAAACAGTTTTTCGACAATATTTTCATCCTACTCATTTTAAGATAAAAATGTTTCTATACAAAATTAAACTAGAGAATTTTTTCACATTTGATGTAAAAAATATTTTTTCTTAAATCGATAATATTGCTGTAAGTTTTGTAAATAAGTTCTCAATATCTCCTATATATTTTTTCAATATAACATACCTACAGAGTAAAATTATATGTGGGCTTACATTGTGCATGAACAGTTTCAAGAACATTTGTTAATATAGCTAACATATTTATTTAATATTCAAATTCAATACATTAGTTCAATGCGCAAACATGTCACATATTGAGTTGGCTGCATTGAAAAATATTTGCCTTGCAAGAGCAATGTTCATGCATAATGTAAACCTTGCAATAAAAACATAAATCATTTTGCTTCTCTAGTTATCATCCTAGAGGTTTGGACCCTAAAGCGAATAAATCACCCCACTCCAAATAATACGTCTGTTCTGTTGAGTTGTGATATTATTGTTCAGTTGTGTCTGATCAGCGATTCGAGTCAGTCTTATTAGTTTGAGTAATTGTGTCCTATTAATCATTCGACACTTTCAAAATGTGGAATTTCGATTATGAGTTTTATTTCGATGATTTTGACGATTTCGATGATTTGAATGATTTGTAGTAAGTTAATTTACTTATGAGTGTTGATTGTATTTTTCTCATATCACTAAAAGCCAGTTTTTTCACTGCTTTAGTTAACTATCCACAGAGTTACAGTCAGTCTGTACGCTATGAATGGTAAAAAAATAGTTTTGTGGATTTTTGATTCTTCATAGTGGAAGGATTGATTAACTCTCAGGTTAGTTAATTTAAGCAGTGAAAAGATTGGTCTTGAATCATTGTCTTTTTTTACTTTGCAATATGGTTAAATTGACTTGTTTGATTACTATAATATGTTATCAATAAAAAAAGTTACATTTTGTAATCAAATTGCTTTCGCCAACTAAAATGTTTTTTTTTTCAATTTCATTCAATTGACTGAAACTTTGAACTTTATTCTATGTATGTATTTTGAATTATCATATGTGTAATATGCATATAAAATATCTTTCGCAATCTGTTGTTTTAAGTGATAAATAGTGAATTATTTGCTTGTCAATATATTTATATACATTTTTATTAAATATATTTGATATAAAATAAATGAGACAATTGTTTAATTTCATAAATATATAATTGTGCTTATGATTACAGCCAGATGGGGCAAGCTTTGGGTAACCCTGTTACGGATAAACATTCTTCTGCATGCCAAGATGAAAAATTTAAAGTTGGAGCATCTTGCATGCAAGGGTGGAGATGTACAATGGAAGACTCGCACACTCATATCTTGTCATTGTCCGAAGATCCAGGAACAGCATTTTTCGCCGTGTACGATGGACACGGAGGTTAATAAATCAGTCCTTTCACATTTAGTTTATTCTTAATGCTTATTTTTAAATAATTTTATTTGTAGGATCATCGGTAGCAGAATACGCTAGTAAACATTTACATAAATATATAGTACAAAGGCCTGAATATAAACAAGGAAATATAGAAGAGTCTTTGAAGCAGGTGTTAATTTACTCTATAAATTTTCTTTTTTATTTTCAATTATATCTCTTTATGCGAAGTTTTTCTTGCAGGGTTTCTTAGATTTAGATGCTGTCATGCAAAAAGAAGCTATTCTTCAAAAGGAAGCATCTGGCAGCACTGCCGTTGCTATTCTTATCAAAGATGATATGCTTTATTGCGCCAATGCTGGAGATTCACGTGCTGTAGTTAGTATAAATGGAAAAGTATGTATCTCTTGTTTCATAAATGGTTTTAATTTGTTTATAAATATATGTAGTCTGTAAATTGATTATGACAAATAGGCAGAAGATCTATCTGTTGATCACAAACCAAATAAAGAATCGGAACTGACACGTATTGTGGCTGGAGGTGGACGTGTCGAATTCAATCGAGTTAACGGTGTCTTAGCTTTATCTCGTGCATTTGGGGATTTTGTTTACAAAAAAGATTCTACTGTGCCTCCTGAAAAACAAATAGTAACCGGTAAGTATTTTTAATTAATATATCAGAGTATACTGATGTGTTTATAAAATTGTTTGCTTTTTATTATACTAATGTTCAATTGTTTTTTGTCAGCTTACCCAGATGTTGTGGTGCGAAAGATCACTAAAGACTGGGAGTTCTTAGTTTTAGCTTGTGACGGTATTTGGGATGTTGTTTCAAGTCAGGTATTAATTTAGTTAATATTGATTGATACTATATTTATGAATATACATAGTTTTAATTATTTCATAATATGTTCTTCTAAATCGTGCTTGTTTACGGAAAATATTCTTATGTTCAAAAAAAATGATTTGTAGGATGTGGTTGATTACTGTCAACAAGGAATTGCTAGAGAAACAGAGTTAAATCATGTTTGTGAAAGATTAATGGACGGTTGCTTAGCTCCAAATTCTACTTTGGGAGGACTTGGATGTGATAATATGACAATTATGGTCGTGTGTCTTACTCCTGGCATCACATACTCTCAATTACAAGTAAATACGCATGAAAATTGCTAAATGTGAATTATTGACTATGCAGTTCTATATATTTTCAAATTTTTATAGGAAAAACTTCGTCAAAATATCCAAAACTTAAATATAAAGGAAGCTGAAGGAGAAGATGGCTGGCCAACACTTAAAGTATCTTATAGAGCTGATATGTTCGCATCAAGTAGTTATGGTGAACCTTCTTCAACTTCTTCGGATGCCAATGATGAACAGGAAGTAGAAAATTCAGATTCAGAAAACTTAGCACAATGAATGTCTTACAAATCAACTAAGAACAAAACTTTTAATCGAGCCACTTTTTTTATTTGGGAAAATTGCTGAAATTTCTATTTCAATACGGTGAACAAACTTCTTAATTGTAGAACAATGATCTATCGGCCTGTTGAACTTGTGGACATTTTATATAAACTAAATATAAGATTTTAGTAATATTTGTGTTAATTCAAATTTAATTCTATTTTTCTTTTTCTATATTTTGTCATGCAAGTATTGGTTTCTCTTTTGATTTGTTATAAATTTATGTGTTTAAAATTAACGGCAAAGTAACAAATATGTATTTCAATTTAACAAGACATTTTTTTTACTTTATTTTAAGGACACATTCTGTCAATTAAGTATAAATTTTACCATAATATTTTAACATTTAATCTAGTACATTTGTATGTATTTGAATAATTATAATTTAGCAATTTTTGTGAAGGTGAAAAATTCCACAGCAATATCAAACACTGAACATTATTAATATGTTCAACATGCCTTCGAACAAAATTAATTAATACATGCAATGGGCATATTGTTAATATTCAAATGTATTTTTCTATTGATTCTTCTGACATGTTTTTGATTTTGAATGCTAAATAACATTAATACATATTTGTAAGAAAGAATTATTATTTTTATAGCGTAAAAGAATATATCCAATCCAACATTGTAGTGATAAAAATATTTTGTTTAAAATTTTGATTTGAGTCTCCCCAAACACGCATTAAAATTATTTTCGTTCAAATTTTAAGAAATAGAGTAGATTTGAAACTAGAGACTCAATCATTTTTTGTACATTACTATCATTTTAAGCTGTACAAAATAGATATATGTTTAGATTCTTAGATTTAACCTGTTTTTAATTTTTTTCTCAAATATTCTGTTTTTGTGAGTTCCATAATATTATTTATTTAATGTTTTACAGTAAAAATATGAATATTTGTATTTAATGCATTTAATTTACTGTAAGAAATTTCATACTCCATTTCAATTTTCTCTTCACTTGTATATAAAAGTACTCATGCTGTATTCTTTTACATTTTTCTTTCTATCTTCTCTTTTACAATGTATGACATTTGTTTTTCAATTTCTGTTTATTAAATACAATTTGTTAATGGACGATAATAATCTAACAATTTACACACATATATAGTACAAATTATATATCGAAGATCTAACAGTATGCTTGGACAGTATGCTAACATATACAATGATATTCCTGAAATTTCAATCACATGTATATTGGGATGTTTTCTTTCTTTTCATTTTTTTTTTTTTATCTTTTTAACTATGGGAACATGTTTTTTTTTTTTTGTAACAAACTATTGTTGGTCGAACAATTATCATTTATTTTTTCTAAAATCTTATTTTATGTCTTTGCAATAAATATATTATCTAAAACTTGTTCAAATATTGTTTTGTAAACATGAACTCTCCATAAGTTGAAAATTTATTAACCCTCTAAGTGCGGCGTTAAAATTTATAAATGTTGTATTTCAAATATGAGGCATTTTTTTTATACTTGAGATATTTAAAAATTGAAAAAAAAGGTATATTTATGATGTTTTGATATATCCGCATCCTGCACACAAGTAATGTTTTATTTATATGACATGAGATGAGATATCTGAATACAGCATGATGTCTTACTTTTTGGCAGTGCAATATTTCCGCATACAGTACTTAAAGGGTTTTATGAAAAAATTAATCTGTTTTCTTTCGATTTTATTTGCAGTGAATACGAATTGCCTAATCCAACTTTGAAAGTTCGTGTATTTTATTTTTTTGCCTAAAAGTGTAATTAGATAATGTGGTTTCATTATCTTCATTTTGAAGGAACTGATTTACCAAAGTATGCATATACAGTTAGTTACCTTGGATTACTTTTATTTTTTGTTAAATAATGACCTTTACTTGCTTATTTAGTTTCATTATATGGAATTTATTTATTTAGATTGTATCATAAATGTAATTGTGATGTAATATATTCCTAATTTATATACATTTACATTTTACTTTAAACACTTTCGTTCCTTTAATTATTATCACTGTCGAATTTTTATTATGATTTTCAAGTTTTCCTTTTGATTCAGTTTTAGTTCAATTGTCATTGCTCATTACCTTCACTACTCAAAATTGCTCTAAAAGAAGTGAAAAATGATAAAGTGGGACGCTTGGTGATAAAACAATTATAAATTCTGGGTTAAGCCTTATTATACTATTGTATAATATGAAAAACTATTTCTTCTGTGACCTAGGCTATGTAGGTTGATCATATGCATCATTGCAGCTTTGAGTAACCACATTTAGCAGAATTAAGTTCAGTATATAGTGGCTCATATAACATTGACATCTTTAACAGAATAATACTTTGTCATTCACACTTTTTATTTAGTAAAATTATAAGTTAAATTGAATATATTCAAAAATACAATACAAATACATAATAATGATATTCATATTCTAGTTCATCGTTAATAGCAGGTATAATTCGTTTAATATTTAATGAGTTTCAATGTATATTTTATTACAACCACCCTGTTTTTGGTTGTCGTTTTATGGTTTTGACATCATCAATTTTTTGAATAGGTCTAAGACATTGTGGTGATGATGGAATTAGTTGTTCAGTGCTAGACGTCGAACTCAATCGTAAACCAGGAGCGATAACCGAATTTTTATCTGGAGAAGCCGGTACAGATGTAGATTTGATTGGAGTTGAAGGTCTAGAAGCAATTGGTATAGTTCCAACTATATCTGCTGCTACAGATGATGATGGTTGTGATAATTCATCACCCAAACTTGTTCCAACCTAAGAAGCAATAAAATGATAAAGAAAATACTTTTTTTGTATTTTGTTTAATATACATATGTATACTTGTGTTGGAGACGATGATCTTGAAGAAACCGGAGGTGAAGCTGGTGAACTGGTAGGTTCTTTTACTTTTGAAGTCATTTGAACTGGAGTCACTTCCACTGATGGTACGGGTGGAGCGTGCTGAAATATTCAAAATTTGATATTAAAAATATATTCTTTTTTAATTCATGTGAAAAATATTGAATAACCTCAGTCTTCTTTGGATTTGGTGGTGGTGGTGGTAGACCACCTTCTAATGGCTTGATTTCTGCTCCTACTGGTCTACTAATTGCAATAGCATCATCTGAAACTGGCATAGGAGCCTTTCGTTTAATAACTTTTGGTGGAGATTCGCCAGGGATTCGCTTAGGTGGAACAAGTGGACTCGGATCATCTGAATAATATATGTATCAAAGTATACATAAAGATAATTTATATTTAAATTAATATTTCACCTGATGTACTTGGTTTGTTGATATCAATCAGCGTTGATTCTGATACAGTAACAATTGCATTGTCAGATGTTTTATCTTCTGTTGAAGATTGGCTCTTCGGGCTCATTGAAGGCTCTATTTTCGGACTAGTACATGGACTAGATTTCTGTTAAGTTTTATTTTTCAGATTATTTATTTTGAAAACAGTAAATCTTAACACAATTTTATAACCTTTACCTGTGGACTAGTAATAGGTGTCACACTTTTCGGAGTAGTAGCGGGTGTTATACTTTTTGGACTCGTTATAGGTGTTATTACTTTCGGACTAGGGATTGGAGTTGTTGCTTTTGATGCTTGAGGTTTTGGTCCCAATGATACAGCTGGAGATGTTGGTCTACTTTTTGTTGCCATTGATACAGAAAGATTACCTAAATATAATGTGTATCATTGGATACCGTGTAATTATTAATATTTACATTAAAATCCATATTCACATACTTGCACCTGGTGGTTTCCATGGTTGTTTGGGACTCAATGGTCCAGTTTCTTCTTCAATTTCATCTTTAATATGTTTGAACAATTCCATGAGACCAGAGCCAGTAGTATCTGGAAGTTCGATAGGACTTACAGAACGAGATCCTCCTGGTAATGGAGAACGCAATACTAATTTACGTGCCTCTTCCATTGCTTTTTGTAGATTTTGCTGATTCTTAAACGATTCACGACTCCTGCACCGACCGATCTGTGAACTAATGATATTCTATGACTATTTTGTGATATTTATATCTATTAGTAGTAACTTAATATATTTCCAAAACATACGAAACACAAACTCCTTGCATAACTTGTCCCCATTTGTGACTAGAAGTTGTGGTTGCTGCTAATTTTGCAACCCTGCGGAACCTTGATAAAGAATCTTCTCCTTCGGGAGGTGGTTCACTTATTGCCATAGGTGCTGCTTCACTTTCTTCTTCCATCGCTACTGGTGCTACATGGAAATCTTTCATCAACCTTCTTTCCCACACCTTCATTCGCTTTCCAAGCACAGCTAAAACGTTTTTTTTTTTTATTATTTGCTTTCAATTCATGTTTATCATATAAATATTCATATGTACAGCTTACTTTTTTCTTTTCTATCCGTGAAAGAAACATCCATACCATTTTTTTCAAATACTTCAAGCATTTCATATCTCATTGCTGATATATCTCCTTTAACTTCATTGATGTCATCTTCAGTGACAGGTTCTTCATCACATTTACGATGCATGGCCGATACATATCTCCACACCAAAGCTCGCATGACTGCTGTATAACGAAAATCTCTGTCTTTTTCTTCTTTGTCTTGACTCTGAACCAATTATTACATGATAAGTTATTAAAAACAAATTTCATTTTTAATAGAGAAAAATGAGTTTTGTACCTTAGAATTATTTCTTTTTAGTTTGTCATTTTTGCGCAAACCGAGCATTTTACATATTAATTTAGGTGTTGGTAGAATATTGAATGGAGGTGGCAAAGTTGCACCTTGTTCAAAATAACTCATCCAAAGTCTTGTTCTTGCAAATTTCCATTCAACATCAGAGTGTTCCTGAAATTATATGTTACTGTCTAGATATCTTGAAGCATATGAGAATATGATTAAGTAAATCAATAATGAACGAAGCCTTACATCTATCATTGCATAAGAATTTGACATCATGGCAATGAGTAGATTCAGTAGTACTATTACATTGATCACACTGTATGAACCGAACATAAGGAGGCCCCAAAAGCGAGTATATGATTTGATTCCAGCTAATTCAAAATTTTCTAAACCCACCATACCAAAACTAGCCCAAAACAGAGACTGTGAAGCTTCAAATACACTGAAATAATATGTACACAATGATATAAAATACATGTAGGTATTATTTTAATAATTAAATGACTGAAAAAAGATTAATTACTTTCCGAAGCTTCTCCATTTCATGCATGAATCGGCTGCATTGTCCCAATCTGGTAATCCTCCTGGTAAAACATAACATTTTTTCTTTTCTAATTCAGCAAAATACCATAAAAGTTGATTTAATCCTAAATGGAATCAATAGTAAGTATTTATAACTTTTCAAGTGATATATTTTTTGAAAAGTAGGCTATATTACCACAAGCGAATGCAAAGAGCACCAAACTATAAATGAAAAAGAATTTCACAATATCAATAACCATTCGTCCTAGTGAAATTTGAAGAGGTCCCAAATGAGGATTTATAGAGAATAAGTGAACCAACTTCAATGCACTAAAAATTAAATAAATCTTTGAAAATATTAAAAGTTAATAAAATCAAAAGTAAGAAATTACTAAATGTTACCTGAATATATTAGCAGCTGCAAAAAGACCTTCAGCAATCAATTGAGGATCGAATGCATCCCATTGCTCTCGAGGGATGAACACGGTAGATGGGTCTCTTGATATTTCTCCAGTTTGCTGAAGGAAAGCAGCAAATCTCAAAACAGCAACCGCCACATACAGAAAATTTCTGGTGAAATCTATGAAGTTCCACATATTTCTGAGATACGATTGTATACCCTCTAAATATATTTCTTGTGTCTCTTCCCAAATAAAACCTTGGAATTAAAAATGTGTGCATATTTGTGAATAGCAATGAATTCAGAAAATTTTCATTTTTAATTGATTATATTTTTACCTATTACATACACTACAACCACTAGTTCTAGATAAGTAGGGCCATTTCCTCGTTGTCTCATGAGATCATCCTCTAATTTTTTCTTCATAGACTCGGTGCCAAATAAATGTATGACTTGAACATCTGCTCTAAGCGATACCAAAATGAGGATAACTAAAAAAATACATTTTTTTTAGAATATTAATTGTCAAGAAATTCAATATTTCAAGTTACATACGTAAGAAAAACAAATATGATGATGCATGAATCAAAAATTTCATGAAAGGTTTTCTCATTAGCTTTCCAGTTGAACAATTTGGTGCAAGCATATATAGCGAACAATAAATTGGAAACAATAATGCTACTTTCACAATAATCGAAATCTTTTCTGCAGCTGTTTTTCGTCGGAAACCTGGTACACCCTCATACCAAATAGCGGCTAACAATTGTTGGATGTTAGGATGAGCAACAAACTTGAAATTAACAAAACGTGAAATCAATTTATAAATCAAAATTTGATACTTTTAAGAATGAATTTTGATATTGAAAAACCTTTTTTTGTTTGTAATTAATAGCGAGTTCCAACCGAGAAAGTTTCATGTGTTCTCCCTCTTCATATGGAGGATCATCAGGATCGTGATTAAGAATTATAGCCAATTCTTGGGAACTACGTGATTGATGTAGCAAGTCTACTGCAAATTGCTGACACTGTCTCCTCAATTCCAAATATTCACTTTTGCATTCCTTAATTTCAAAAATCATTTTAATATATTTTTTATAAAAATGCATAATTTCACTATTGAAACATACCTGTTCAGCAAAAGCTAATGTTCTTAACTCCCATGATAATTGAAAAGCAGTCAAAAGTGGATCTGGTGAAGATAAAGCAATAAGAGAAGGACTAGCTAATGCACGATATTCGTTTACTCTTGATAGAGAATGGCGTAAAGAATCTTCGCTGGATTGCCTGATACATTCTTCACATCCACATCTATATGGAAAATAATATATATATATATATAGTAATGAAACACGGTATTTTCATACTAGTGCAATCATGAAATAAAATAATTTACTTTATATCATGAGGCATAGGCAATGTAGCTCCTCGATCTAACAAAATTTTTATAATTTCATAATTATTTCTATGAGCTGCTAAAATCAAAGGTGTTATATCTGGAGTAAACATTCCAATATTTGTATCTACTTTTTGCCAACTCTGAAAATTAAAATAAAGAATCTCAATTTTACAATCATGAATCAATCATAATTAAAATGAAAAATAAAATATATGTAGGTACGTATGGTTCTCCTTCTTTGTGTATAAGCTCTTCATGTTCTAATAATAGTTCGACAGCTTCCACAAATTCGACATTAATGGATTGCAACAGTGCATCCCTCGTTTCGACTCCCATTATCACCAAGAGTTCCACCATTTCAAGATTTTCTCCGTCAATAGCCAAAGTTAATGCACCTCTTCCAAGTGAATCTAAACAATTGATGTCTATGTGTTTTTTGCGATGAGCTCTCTGAAGCATTCTGTTTTTTTTTTTATTTATTTACATTTTTTCATTAATGAACAAAACTCATAAGAAATAATATAAATTGCATACCGTCTAACGTTAGCCATATCTCCTCTTTCGACAGCCAAAAGGTATTTCTTTTCTTCCAAAGTGAGTGATTTTGGAAGACATGGTAATTCCATCGTTTTTTTCGCATTTTGTTTATTTGCACCCTTGATGATAAAATAAATTTGATATAATTATTCACAAAAAATAATATAGGTACAATTTATTTAAAATACCGCTTCAATATCAGTTTTGTCATCCGCCATAGTCAACAACTATTATGAATAGAGGGCACTAAGGGGTAACAACCTATTTTTCACCTGAAAAAAACAATACGACAATTTAAAATCATTTGTTCTACTTTGTAAATATAAACCAGATTACTGGAACACTTGTAAGCATGTTTCGTTTCGACAAATCCTTTCATTCATCCTGATTATATTAGTAAGGCTTCTAGACATAATGTTCAATGCCAATTATGCAATATCAACATACTTAACTAGAACATAATTATTTTTTCATTAATATGATACAAATATGCTTAATTTTGTATTCACAACATGAATTTGTAAAATTTTAGTAATATTTAGGTACCTAGATGTTCTTTTTACTTGTTTTATTTATGATCGTTAACTATTATTAAATATACCTGTTTAATCTGAATTATTCTTTACTATTATCAAATTTAGAATAGAATCTTTATCAATGGAAAACGATTTAAATTACATCCACATATATTTTCAAAATTAATATAGGTACCTACCTAGGTTCATTTTATAGAGTGTTAATCAAACGAAAAAAAAAAATGTTTTTTAATCAAATATTTGAACATTAATCTAATATGAAAAACACCTTTTATGAATTTAAATACACTGGGAAGTATAGGTACATGTATTTATTTTACTGAAAATACATACCTTTGTTGGTGAAACAAAGAATGAACCAGTTTTCACCGTGGTTACTCATCTTTATACATATTGTCTTTATCCAATTAAGAAACCTTATTTTAATGTTAGCTGTAAATGAAATTGGAAGCTCTGCAATGTCATTTTTATTTATTTAAATGTGTGATAGTAATAAAATTTGTGTAGCTACCTAATTGAAATTATGTGCATATTTTCGACTTGATTGATAATATATTGATACACACTTGTTATACACAGTACAGTTATTTTGAACATCGTCACTTACTTTTTCAATTAGTTGCTGCTCTCACGAAAAAGACAATTTAATTCTGGAATGAACAGATGAATAAATTATAACTTTTTATTATATTAGATCAGGAATATTACATACATATAAACAGCATGATAAACAACAGAAAATCTTAACTTTTATCGAAACAATATCTACCTACGTTCATATTATATTTTCATGCAATAATTTTACACCTGTTTTATATTTATCTGTGATTATAACTTTTCATTTGGGTGGTTGTAGGAGAAATTTCGTGTAATCCTTATATCGACAAAAACATGCAACAGCTGAAACCTACTTTTCGTATTGATTGAATTCACGTTTTATATATAATTTGACTACTATTATAAAACTTTTTGAAATTTATTTTGTACAAAATTTTATGTTATGTTATGTACCTACCTAGAATTGATTTGTTAGAAATAATAAGATAGTAAATTAACTTATAGGTTTGTAAAAAAATATAATTTCAAATGAACTAGCAAAATGTGCGATTTTTATGAAAAATATACCTACCTAATATGCATACAGAAATAAAACTCATTTATGAAACATACTTATTTTTATTTCAGTTGACAAATTTTGTCACTTTGTATTTTTCTCTACATTAGACAAATATTTATTTATAAATTATTAATTATAAATATACAGTAAAGTTTAACTAAAAACAATTCTTTCCAATTTCATTACGTAACTGTGGTTTCATTTTAAATTATTCATCAATACACATGTAATATTATACAAATACAATATAGTTTAAAACCCTTCAAATGGTAAACTCATGATGCTACATTATACAAATTACATATGTACATATTATTATTTTGATTTAATAAAAATTGTATTTTCATATGTATTTTTTGAACAAATTACATAAAATATAGGTAGATTATTTTTTGTGAAATAATGAAGAAGGAAAACAACAACAGGTCAAGATATTATTCATAAAGAATTTCATTGCTGGAATTACATGAAGAAATGAAAAAGACTTTTTTATAGATTGTTATTGATAATATTCACATATAATAATAGATTTTACTGACCTATTCTGAAATATGTTTTATTTATTTTTTATTTAAATTATAAACAATCTCACATTTCTAAAACGCATAAATCACAAACAAACATTCATGCCCACACTGTATATTTCAAATATATACAATAAATTTTAAGTACACACATAACACTTCACATAACTTCAATATCTATAAATTTTATTAATTGTAAAGTAAAAGAATCTAATAACAAAAAAGTAACACATTTAAAATAAAACATTTTTAATCAATTATGGTAACAGAATAAACTAGGATTTGGCTTGAAAACTGAAACTACATTATGTATGTATTATATTTAAGCATTTGTAAATAAGTAAAGATGTACTTACATATAAGTACTATATAAATAAAAAAAAACTACAGTGATTTGTATTTGTGAAAATTGAAAAATATAGTCTAACAAAATAACATATTTAAATGCTATAAACCTAGGTATATTTTTCTTCATTTACGAACATTAAATGAAAAAAATATGCACAAATAAAGGATCTTTCCTATTTTATCATCGCCATATACAACAACAATTTTCTGTTGAAAATTGTATTAGAGCAGCGTTTTTTCCAATAATGAAAAAAAAAACATTTTATTTATCAGGTCAAGACTCACATAGAATTGGAATGGGAGATACCTAAGTCAATTAAGGTCAACGGCACTCTTAAAATAGGAAAGTACCCAAAAAATTTAATGCTAAGGAATAATATGGACAAAAAATATTGAAATAATACATTTTCAAAACTATTTATGTACAAACTAATTACAAAATTTTGCTTGGATTTGTTAATTAGAATGGGTACATATTATATTAATACAATAATATTTCACAGCGATAATTTGATATTATACATATCATTATCAGTATTACATATTAATGATTCTAAATCATTAAATCACCTATCAAAGTTCGTCAGACTATAAATATATTCAGACACAATCCTTTGTCAGTCTTCCGAAAGTGTGTTTGACTAATAACATCAAATATGTTATGTGAGTAAAGTGAGAATAAAGTACACTAATTTTAAGTTAAATACATGTTTTAGAACTATTAAATACTTTTTGTTTGAAAGTTTTTCAATAACCTGTGTAACAACAATTTCCAATCAAAAAAGTAGTGAAGAAAACTCAGGAAATATGCGAAATGCCTTCAAGAAAGATGATAAAATTATCAAATGTTTTCCTATTTATCAGCGGTGTGACCTCTGTAAAATTTAAGTAGTTTAGATTTAAAAAACATATTATAAAAGGTTAAAAACCCATTACCTATATCACTTTTACAATTAATTTTCTAGAAAATTGTCTTTCATAAAATTATTTACATTTGAATAATTTGCTAGTTAATTTCATAAATAATGGCTATATTTTTCAAATCGACATAAATATGACATTATTTAATACAAATGCTTAATTTATATTATATGTACTTCAGAAAAAAATACATGCTCATATCTCACTTCGGTTGGTTATTATAATCTACATAAACACGTACCACTTCACCCTCATATTTTCGTTGCGAAGGCATAAAATAAAAGTCTGGATTAACTTGAGGAGGATGAGCACTGGAATGCCTCATAGGCCTTCCTTGAGCTGGCTGTCTCGGTAACGAGTGTGCGGCTCTATCGTTGCTCATTTGATAACTAAAAAAAAATTGAAGATGAAGCTCTAAATACACAGTTAATTATTGGTTTTCTAATACAGGTTCAATATTTTCAGTTTTATATTTGATATTTAAAAAAAACTGAATTGAATCATTTCAGGATATTTCAAACAGTGGCATTGGTGAAACAATTCATTCAATTTTTGGAATATTATATTTAAAGCAGTAAACCTGTATAACATTCATCTATGTATTAATACTTACTTATAAGTGTTTGGACCTCGCGGTCTTTGGAGCGATCTCGTATCATTGTAATATCCTGGAGCTGCTCCACTAGGTGGTGGAACTCTAGCAGCATTTCCATTTCCATTTGCATGTCTTGGGTGTCCATTATTTACAGGCATAGTGCTCGATCTATAAAATTGTTAAATTTGTCATAATGAGTTGAGTTAATTGATTAAATTAATATTTTATATAAATTTACCGGTCTCTATTGTTCGTTCCATTGTATTTTTCATCATTTTCATAAGATTCAAATGCGTAATTAGTATTTGCAACAGAATAATCTTTCCATGCCGAATTTGGAATGAGTTGATCCTGAAAGAAAATTTTATTATTAAATTTTTCTAATAATATCGTAAAATAAACATTGATGAGTAAAATTTTACTTTATTTACTGGACCAGAGGAACGAGCACTTTTATAAATAGTACAACCCGCTTGAAGCAATGCTACTAATACTAGAGCACATATACAACCCAATACAATATATAGTTTGGTTTCCGATAATCCGAAGAATGTTCGGGAATTACCATTTGATTCTTCGACTGGTAAAGATGATGTTACTATGATAAATCAAATTTAAAAATATTAAATTCAGTAAGAAAATTATAAAAATAATGTATAAAGTAAGAACATACAACTCTGGGGTTCGAGAACATAATATTTCGGATCGACGCTTAAAGCTCCAACTCTTCCTCGTGCTAAAGTCTCTCTAACAGATTCCTCTAATTTTTTGATAATTTTATGACTTTTGGGTTTCGATGATTTGTCACTATCGATTTCATTAGATTCATCAACATCTAGTTTAAGCGCAGCCAGCATTTGATTTCCTTCTTGGCTATAAGTAAATATTGGAAAAATAAATATTTGTTAGAAAAATAAATTTCAATATAAATTTTATGCATACTCTTCTAAGTTCATCACTGATATTTTATGATATCCGGGTTGATTATTAAGAATACCGGCAAAACTATTAGAAATTTGATTAGATAAATCTTCATATTCTCTTGTGCCTGGTTTTGGAGCGTTGAAATTTTCAGCCAAGTTGATTATTTTAACTTTCAGTGTGTAAGAAGAGAGTCCAGGTATAGTCATTTCAGTAGTTACAACTTCATCATATTCTAATAAATATTTTAAAAATGAATTATAAATCAGTCTACATTCAATTATTACATACAAAAATTCAAATTATTCAGATTTTACCGATTCCACATGATTTAATACAGACTCTTCTAGAACTAATCGCTGGGACAGTAACATGTTTTCTAGTTTTTTTACTAACTGCATCGTACCCGCCTCCCTTGACAGGGAACATAAGATACAAGCACTTATCATCGGTGAATGCCAAATCCTTCAAACAATTATAATGAAATCAGTTATGTGTACAGAGAAGATAAATGGAATTGCTTAATAAAATTAAATCTGATATAATACCTCTGCATCTCCAGTATTTCTTTTCCTCGTGAAAGATAGAGTTGTAATTCCATCTTGAACTTTACCCGATACATCATAAATATCTTGATTGGGGACATCTAACCTAGGTGGACTATAACCATTTATCCATGTGTCCATAAGGAAAGGTCTTCCTGAGTTTTTTTCTATCCACCCAATTATAGCATCTGTTTGTGACTGGAAAAAGCAATGTAAAATTAATTACCTGAGTTTTTTTATTCAAATAATAATTGAAACGTACCATTTTTTGATCATCGCTGAAGCCAATACCAGTCCATTTTTCTGTATCTGTTGTGTGAATGGTAAATCGAATACCATCTTTTCCTTTTTTCGAGCCTAAATATTCCCATCTCGCAGAATATTCACAGTTTCCTTTATTAACATCACAATCATGTGGAAGTTTCCATTCTCCTCCACATTTGCCTGCTTCTAACTGAGAAATTTCTCCACCACTAGCACCTTTCATAACTTCATCTAAAATAACAACTTATTATTTTAACTGAAACATCACTTATGTATAGTGTAGTACTTTTTATTACGAAAGTACAATTATTATAATCTACCTACGTTATAAAATATAAAAGAAAAGTATTTGTATATTTACCAAAGAAATTCATAGAAACAACGCCTCTTTGAGATCCGTGTCCATGATATTTCAACTCATCTGGTCTATAAAAATCATGGATACTAGATTTTTCCATTTCCAAACCAGATGGTGGACTGTGTACATATGATCCAGTTTCTTGACCACGTGCCCATATAACATGCATTAAATCATTTTCAATCGAATGATCTGTATTTTCAAGTGACTAAAAACAACAAAATATGGATTCAAAATATTTAATTCATTATTAGTTATAATTAGAGGTACGGAAATTTGGTATTTATGAAATACCTAAGTGTGAATTTATGCGAAAATTTCTCATAATTGCGAATGAATACTAGATAAATCAATTCAAGTTTTTTTTTCTGCGAAAAGTTTCATTTTTCTCTAAAATTATTTTTCACTCTCAAAATGATTAAGATATTTTATTAATCAATAAAGTAAAAGGTTCAAGTCAACTAACATATGTATATGCTCACCATTTGTAAAACAAATTAGAAATTAACTTTATACCTATGTACAATTTTTAGTGTATAAAAATTGAGCTTTATATAATTAAATTCTGTTCTTTATTTGCGATAATTCTGTAACAGTTTTTATCGAAATTCAAGACAGTTTTGTATCACTTATAAACATATAAAAAATTATTGTATACGAAAAATGACAAGTTTTGCGTGTTTAAAAGAGTAAATGCGAAATTTCAAAAATTTTATATTCATTTTTGCAAAATTCCAATGTTTTATTTGCGAAATATTCGTATATCTTATTATAATATGTATAAATCAATTAATATATCTGATTGTAAGACTCACTTTCAGTTTCTTTCTAAATGCAATCGTAGTAATACCATTTTCTTCGAAACCCATTGCACCAGTTATATCGTCATTACCGCCCCAAAAATTATCTACACGAGGAGTTGATCTAAGAAAGGCATCATGTTTTTATTATACCAGAAATATTTATAAAAATATTGAATATATTTAAGTAGCATTTTCTTTCATTTTATTTACCTATCTCTTGTGTAATAATCCATTATTCTAAAAGTATTGTTTCTAGCTGTTCCAATAATTATATCGGTGCAATCCATTCCATTAAAATCATGTTTAGGAGAATATTGATGCTCAGGGAAGTAACCTTGAATGTGTTATCTCAATTAGTGAAAAATAGATTAAAAGGTAAATATATAAACATCTTTAATAGGTATTAGTAAAAATATTTCAAAATCATAAATGTGATACCATCTTTGTTTGCAGCTGGTTCTGAGCTTGGCTCTGGTTCTGATGATGGTTCAGGCTTGGAAGTTGGCTCGGACTTGGAATTTGGCTTTGGTTTCGAATTTGGTTCAGGTTGGGAATTTGGCTCAGGTTTCGAATTTGGTTCAGGTTCCGATTTAGGTTCAGGTTTGGAAATAGGTTCTGGTTTGGAATTAGGCTCTGGTTTGGAATTAGGCTCTGGTTCGGAATTAGGCTCTGGTTCGGAATTAGGCTCCGGTTCGGAATTAGGCTCCGGTTCGGAATTAGGTTCTGGTTCGGAATTAGGCTCTGGTTTGGAGTCAGGCTCTGGTTTGGAATTAGGTTCTGGTTTGGAATTAGGTTCTGGTTTGGAATTAGGTTCTGGTTTGGAATTAGGCTCTGGTTTGGAGTCAGGCTCTGGTTTGGAATTAGGTTCTGGTTCGGAATTAGGCTCTGGTTTGGAATTAGGTTCAGCTGATGGCTCAGGTCTCACTGTTGGCTCATCTATATAACAGGCAAATAAATAACATGCAAAATTAGCCTACCACCACAAGTGCAAATAAATTTATACATATAATTTGTAATCAAATAAATAATGTATAATATGTATGTACGTGTGAAATAATATTATATAGGTATGTAGGTAATTGCAGAGCATATTTAATTATCGTATAAATATATTTATGAATAATTTACTTTTCCATAATAGTAATCTAGTAGAAAAGATGTACATATGTATAATATTCAATGTATTTTTTTGAAGATTTGCATCTATAAAGTAAAGACAAAAATGAATAAATTTTAATTTCATAGTATAATTCTCAAATTGTACAAGGTAAAATGTTTTCACTTGCAGAATAATTTTATCAATTGTCCCTGAATTGAAAATATAATATATATTAGAAATAAAGCACACATTTCTGAAAATGATTTAAAAATTTAAATGCCTTGAATTGAAAGACCCAATTTATTCACACCATTCGATTTTATATTTAAAATCATTTTCATGAACTGCATTCAAGTCATTCATATTTGAAAAAAAAAATCCTTTAGTGTTGCTGTTAGTTAACCCACCACATAATTATTTTTCAAAATATGTACGATTCCCTTTGTATGTAATAGAAAGTGTGTATAAAACAATGTAAGTAGTGCGAAAATGTAGTTCATTAAATATTTAATACATAGTAAGTATATTTACCGTCAATTGCAGCATAAGCAGCTCGCTTTTTTCGGCCTGGAAAATAATGAAAGAAAATTAAAATAAAAAAAAGACCAAAATTAATGTGAAAAAAATACACACCTTGTTTGCTAGAAACTTTGTACGATATACTAGTTTTGACAGTAACATCATCTCCGTAACGTCTATTGAAATTTAACCCTCTTTCAGTGTTTGCAGCGACTCGTTTATATTTTTTATTAGCATCATTTCTAATTGAAGGTCTAATAGTAGTAGGTTCAGGAGTAGGTTCAGAACTGGGTTCGGGTTCTGCACTAGGCTCTGGTTCAGAGCTCGGTTCCGGTTCTGGCGTTGAATTTGGCCCATTTGGTTCACTGGTAGGCTCTGATGTTGGTTCTCCTTTTGGTTCTGGTTTCGGCTCTGAACTTGGTTCAGGTTTACTTATTGGTGGTTTCTTAAATTTATTTTTGGAATTAGGTCCTGAAGATGGTTCAGGTTCAGCATTTGGTTCTGGTTTTGCATTAGGCTCCGGTTCACTGATGGGAATTGGTTTAGGACCATTTCCTGAAAATGAAAATTTTGATTGATAGGTAATCAATACAAAATATAAGCATTATAAAATACATACTATTGGTAGGTTTTCCGAGAACAGGAAAATTTCTACAAGCAGAAGTAAGCTGCCTAGGTCTCCAGCCCAAGCCTGAAAAAATTATATTAGTATACTTTTAACTGATTACTTAAAGTTATACCTACCTACATATACAATTATTATATGCATACCTGCATACGAAGATCCATTTACTACCATAACAACTTCAATTTCTTTTTCTTCTTTAAGTATTCTCCAATACAACTTAAATTTTTCTGATAAATCTTTCTTTGAATAAATGCTCATATCCAAATTTGTACTTCTAAAAGGAGAACCTGAAAATAACAAAATGTTCATAAATTTGAGCTCAAACTGAAACTAAAACGAGAAATATAAAACGAAATCAAGTATTTACGTTTTCGACATCCATATCCATAAAATCCAATTTTACAGTAGCACTGCTTGCTAGGAGCCGTCGTAGTATTGATATCAATACACGTTCCATGATCACCACAATCTGAATTCTCCATACACTCTTCACGATATTGACACCTTGATCCATAGTACAATCTATCACATTTGCATTTACCAATTAAGTATTTTCCATGACCTGAACAAGTTTCTTTATAATCTTTTCCTGAAAAATATATTTTTTTCATTTATTACGTGAATGGATTTCAAAAATTTCACAATACCTACATACTATGTGATATTCATACGTACTTGTTTGTATATCAATATCAGCACAGGACCAAAATCTATAAGCTTCTGACCACTCATCTGCTTGTCTTTGAAGTTGAAGGGTGCAATCATTACAAGTAAAATCTGAAGGTAATCTTACTTGATATGTTTGAGCACTGTGAAGATATTATACAATAAATAATTATAGATATATACATGAAAAAACAAATAAAAAAGATTTATGCTACTAACGTTGAATCGTCTTTGATGAATTTAGATCCAGCGACTGATGGAGTTAAGTCAAGTACTGATCTTTCGAGATGATCTAGTATTTGAAGACTAAATCCTCCCTAAAATAAAAAAAAAAACAAATCTTGAAATTAAATATCTATAAATCTGGAGCAAAGTGTGAAACAGTGAATTTTGCTCATTGTCAGAGCTTAAAATGAAAAGTAGATTTATCATTAGATCAATTTTTTGAAACACCTTCATACTACATACATATGTTTTAGTTTAGTTCTGTGTTCCAAATAGTTTTAACTTGAAAAAGTAATCGCTCCAGATTCTCTCTATTATAATAAAAAACTATTAATAGAAAAAAAAAATATTTCGCCCAACGTGGGGCTCGAACCCACGACCCTGAGATTAAGAGTCTCATGCTCTACCGACTGAGCTAGCCGGGCTTTGTTCACGCACAGGCAAAATACAGTAGAAGTGCTTACCCTATGAGCGTAAGCTAAATGCCAGGTCACATTGAAAGTTGATCCGGCCAATAATGAAGTTTTGATCGATCCTGAAAAATAAACAAACGAAATATGAAACACATAAATATGAAAATAAATTTTAAATTATTCATAGATGTCGCCTGCAATATTTCAAAAGAAATATTTGTACAAAACAAATATAAAAATATTATTAAATTATATGTATGATGAAACACAAAATTAACATATAAAATTATTTTAAATTTATGTTTTTAATGTATACATAGTAAAAGATTAAAAAAAAAATTGTGTCGTTGTTCGACCGTGACAGGACTCGAACCTGCAATCTTCGGATCCGAAGTCCGACGCCTTATCCATTAGGCCACACGGTCTAATGCCAGTTATTTTCAGAATACTGTACATATGCCAAAGAGCTTATTGCCGCGCATGCTTGGCAATTTTGTGCATGCGCAATGATTGCTATCATTGCACATTTACAATTATCCCTTTAATTACAAATGAACACTCAAATAAAATAAACTAACAACCAAATCAATGTTTAATTTATCAACTAATTAAACTATATCTAGGTATCTATCTACATTTTTATATTATAAATCTATCTATCTATATTATAAATACGCTAACGATGCTCGAAATTTTCGAGCGTGTCGAGTTCGGATTATCGAGCGTGCACTGTATAGCTCTAGCACTTTACACTCCAGGCTACGCTCCCACTGGGCCTTATAGTAACTTTTTACGTATATAAGACGTAAAATCCCGTGTTTGACTTTTGTCCGAGACCTAAATTTTTATCATCTAAATATACGTATTTATATCGTAGATTACATGGGCTTCAGTCAAATTTTTAATCACCTCCCATTATTACCAGTTTTTTTAATTTTATTTTCTTTTGTTATTTTTTATTTCACACATAAATGGTAATAAACACATCCGTGGCAATACGAAATTTGATTAATTCCGAACAATATTATTATACATGCGTGCAAGGGCGTACCCAGGATTTCAGCTAGGGGGGGGGCAGCTCCCCTCCCCAAAAAATCATTTTTTTTCTGGAAAACGATAAAATAATAATTAGCGCCGCAGGCAAAAATTTTTTGTTGCAATATCTTCAATTTCAAAACGTGTAATTTTAAACAATAGTTTTCCAATACCAAAAACTAGTCTGATAAATTAGATTTTGTCGACAAATATGATTCCGAACAAATACTTTTTAACGAAAACGAAGAATTACTATCAATAATTTCATTCTCGTTGTATTGATCACTAAAAATTGATTATCAATCATTTAACCATGGCAAAATAGTCAGTGCATACCTAGTGATGACTCTAACCACCTTTAAACAATATTTCCATGCAACCCCCTCCCAATATAATTTTTATATGTATGTATGTATATGAAGAAACAAAATTGCGCCGCAGGCGAAATTTTTTTTCATAATTTCTGAAAATCATTCATTAAAAAAACATTTATTTTATCTTCTAGGGGGGGGCAGCTGCCCCCCCCTGCCCCTACCTGGGTACGCCCATGCATGCGTGTACTGCTAGTTTTAAAGTAAAACATCTACCAGTATTGTATATATGTAGGTACCCTTGATTTAAGGGATTGTTTCCAGAAATGGGAAAAGTAAGCGATAATTTCAGTTATCTCGATTTTCTGGTACCTACCTAGCGCTAATGCATTTTTCATAGAGCAGCGGAATTTCCCTTGTCTTCAATTTTCCGTTTATAAATGAGAAAAAAAAAACGCAAGGAAATAATTGCACAACTTGAGCATGAGTTGTGCAAGTAAAAAAAGCGGTTGAAATATAATTAAGCGGCATCCAGTTGAAAAAGTAAACCGCGAAAATTCACAATAGGGATGCAATTAGCATATCCGTTGCGAATTCTTTTCTTCGAACGGAGCTTGCAACATAAGTGCGAACAATAAACGAATCGGATCTCAAGTTTACCCAGTCATTATTGTCGCTATTAATATTAAAGTGACTGCTAGAAACAGTCTGATTTTAAATGAAAAATAAAAAAAGAAGGCTTCACTTGGGTAAACTTTCGTACCCTCATACTCTGACTGATAATGAGCTTTTTGAAAAGACTTTATCAAAAGCGATCGAGCACCTGAGATCGAAGAATATCTTTATTCAATATTGATAAAGAATTGAAAACAAAAAAAAATCAAATCTAATCTAATTCTTGATCGTGGTTTCGATGTATGATTAAACATTAATCAATTTTATTATTTATTTTTGTGCTGTAAAAAGCTATCAACAGATGTCTGCTTAAAATTTCTAAACACAAAAAATACTTAATGCACTTTTATATGCATTGAAAAATTATTATAAATATGCTGAAATATGATAATATATATTTCAATAAAAAAAATGCAAGAAAAAATTACGCAGCCGGTAGGATTCGAACCTACGCTCCCAGAGGGAATCTGATTTCGAGTCAGACGCCTTAACCACTCGGCCACGACTGCTACGCCAAATCGACCGCTAATATTCGATAAGAACATATAGTGAGTTTCTAAATAATTTTCCTCGTTTAAATTTAAACTACTTCAATTACACATAATAATGAGATAACGTTTCTGAAAAGTATACGAACAACCAAAATTCATAATCAATTCACTTTCAAAACGGATGTGAATGGCGCCCTTCGACATTAGAATCTGCTATCGCTGCAAAAGTCATTTCAACGTTCCCGTGCAGAATGGATGAAAATGTTAGAAGGTGGTGCGGAAAGAATGAGAATGAGCTTCGACGCTTCTGTTCGAAAAAGCGTTGGCGAATCGCTGTCGGGATGAAGCGAAGAAGGCTTCTTCGGGCAGCCAAGGTCGACCGCATTCCTCGCGCGGGTCACCATCACCACAAACTCCACAACAGCCTGGATCGGCCGGATCATCATCGTCGTCGTCGTTGGACCGAACGGTCATCGTCGAAATTCTGAGATTGCCACGAAAAAAAAAAACTATGATTTTATCTGATTTCGTTGCAAGGATGTTATTGCGATTTGAGATTTTTTCACAATTTCAATCCTGACTGTCTTCTGAACAAAATAATTAATTTTTGAATTCAATAATTGTGTCGATAAAGAATTGTTTTTATTAAGATATCAACACTAAAAATACAGTTGAATGTATTTTGAGATGCATAAAAGTTCTTGGATTCATGAATGAATTAATTTGAATCGAGCGTTGCTAGGTTAGCAATAAATAGTTAACAGTCAAATTGACTAATTTTATAGTAGAATGATTAAAGAATCAATGCACTGTAGGCACTATGCTTGACTTATTCATGAAAGAGGCGGCAAAAACAATGGAGCTGATGTCATCGCTGATCACATCCCACCCGATGCATCCATCATCATCAGCAGGCGATAATTACATCACGACTCCGAAGACCCTCGCAACCAATCATCCCGGTATCGTTTTCGAAAAGAAAAACCTCAAATCGAAGACTGCATTCTTGTGCGGTGACGAAACGAAAACAAAACCTCCGAAATCGTCGACGCCGCGAAAAAAGTGCAGAAAAAGCGCACAATTAACCTTGGATCGATCAACAGCCGTTGCGAAACTCGGTTGTCGAGCGGTTTTGCGTATGTACGATAAAGATCTACAGCTGATTGATTTTTACAATGATTTGATGTGTTATGGGAATTTCGCGGATGAGGCAAGAGATTTGCTAACTGAATTTTATTTGTGTTTCTTATGCGGTGTAGGTACATGTTATTTTCATCATCTCTGATTTTGAAATTGAATATATCGATTTTTTCAGTACATAAATAATCATTGATGTAATCTGCATGACGATGAAAAAGCAAATTTATCAGTATACTATACGTAAATATGTAAAAATTAATATTTAACTATCTGTTTGTATGTATCTTATGCGTTTCTATGTCATTCGTGTAATAACGATCAAACTTTGGAAATATGTGCACAAGTATTAAAAGGTCGTTAAATCAGTATAACCTTTTTACAAAATGAAAATATGTGTATTTCATAGTTTAGTAATAGTCATGTGTGAACATAAGCACCTTAGTTAAGTTTGTATAGTTGCTTAGTTTTTTTTTTTAATTATACGAATTATATTTCAGCGTATCTATACAATGTGCTATCAGTTTAAAATATAGCTCAAGGTTGAGGATTTGATCAACTCAAAAAAAAAAAAACTCAACTATAATAAAAATTCAGCGATCTTTGAAAGTGAGAATTTCATTTCGCAGACTATACACTTTTCACCAATTATAAAACGATCAACTCGGGTGAAATTTCATCCGAAAAAATGCATCGCGACTGCGACAAGTGCTCCACTGACATCGAAAGTGACACACATGCCAAAAGCGAACACCGACAATAATAAAATAAAATAAGCCAAATTCACCTTTGGGCATTCCACACGGTGCCTTCGTCCTGGCATTGTCCAAGAAATCCAAATCGTACTTCCTGGCCGGTGGAAACGTGAGAGCCACGTGGGCCGTCACCGTCTGCAAGAAGTACGCGACGAAGAAGACCACGAAGCACAGGCGCATAGCCATCTTCATCCTTATTTTTTTTTTCGAGACACAAAAATTCCACACTGCACTGTTGAGGTTCTATTCAAAATCGTGTTTGAATTGTCATCACTGCAATGTTGTCGATCGACGCTCCGCTGACATAGCGCCTCGGGACTTTCGGCACCTGCGAAACAATGAAATATCGAAACGTTAATATAGTATAATATATAGGCAATACAATCGCAACGCGAACAATTACGCAAGAGGTTAAAATTATTATATCAAGGTCTTCTGCATGTTGGTTTAGGCATTAGATACTTTCACTCGGTTGGTGGTCGGCAAAATTTTTTGAATGGGTGTGAAATTGGATCATCGAAATTTGGAAATATTTGCTAGAAAATAAACATTACATATATCCTGTGTGCAAAATTGATGCATGACTAAGTCATATTATTGGAAAAAACTCGAAGCATTTTTTTTCCAAGTTACTCTATTTCGACTGTTTCGAATGGTTTCATTAAGAATCGTATCAAAACAGTTCGAAATACATAACGAACTGAAGGAAAGATACTTTGTTAATCCTGAAATAAGGCCACACAAATGACACTATATTTCATCAATTTTTGGGTAATTTATTGACTTTTAAGGCGAATTTTCATCCTGTGAATATTTTGCTCTGCAAACTAAAATTTATCAAAAACGTCACCAAATCGCGCAAATTGGATGAAATATGGTCATTGAAGAGACTTTATTTATGATAAAACACGGTAATAATCTCCAAATCCCCCATATTCGGAAAAACATGGAAGATCTAGAGCAAATGCTTTTCTAATCTACATTACTTCAATCTGCATCATGCTCCAAATAGATATAATAAGACATATACGAATCTCATTAAATCTGATCAAGAGCAACGCAGTGTTGAAGCAAAGTAGCTTGAAAGAACATTTACTCCAGATCCCTGAAAAACTCAATACCAAACGACCGACTTTCGAATCCCAAAACATCCAAAAACACCTGAAACCGATAAATATCTCAAGACAGAACGAGATAAACGCCCACACATCTCAAAATAAAAACCTCATACACACAGATACGAATCGAACGGGGTGAAAGTGAGACGCGCCGAAACGTATAGCAAGCACAGCACCTGATCCTTCATCAATTGGCCTTGCTAAAACGGATTCTTAGCGGCGGGTACCTGACCGGCACACCTGAGCCACGACGATGGTCCACTTTCACGTCGGAGTATGAAGAGCGAGGAGTGAGGAGGCTCCTCTGGTCCGCTGCTTTTTGCGCTCTGCGTTAAATCGGAGGAAACAGTTTCGATATCGCGTTACGAGTATCCGTTTCTGCAATAGGTGCAATTTAAAATTCGATCTTATGATCGATACGGTAGTGAAAGTGGAACGCCTGAGAAATTTCGCTATTATTATAATTTCGAGTGTAAGCGCGCGTTTGTAGTTAGCGTTCGTTATATGGATGGATTCGATGATTTGTTTTTTTAACAGTTCGTTTTATATTTTGAATTATTAAGACTTGATTTTTCAATTTTTTCTTACGTTACTCATTGTCAATAAAATATTTTTTTTTCTATGGAATTTGAGTTGTTAATGACGTTAACATGCAAGTGAAATATTAAACTTAAGTGGATTCAAATATAATGAAATGATTGTCTATTCTGTCACATTTGAATGTTCATATTTATTTTCAACTTGTGCATATTTATTTTGTCAGCAAAGTTTCGATTTCATCGTGAGACAGCGTAGTTCATAAATATTGTTGAAAAAAAAAATACATGACTACTGCGGTCATTTGAATTCTCGATGATCATATTTCATTCCGATAACAATAAAACTCATTCTAGTCCGATGAGCATTAATAGAATTTTTCAAATTTATGACAACACAACACGATGGATTTTTATTGTCAGTAATCGAATGAAGACATGTGTCATGTTGTGCAAGAAATCATTAATCTTCGCAGAGATTTCTATAGACGAAAAATCAAATCTCACCAAAGCGATATCTTAAAAGCTCAAACATACTTTGGAGCGCAATTATTTTTTTAACGCACAATTAAAAATCAATAAATCAACAATCAATGCATCATTAGTGCCAAAATTGACACACTTCTTTCGAGCGATTCATCACTCGCGAATCAAGTCCTATTATCGATGCACTATTAATTGCAAATACGTACAGCACTTAAAAATACACACGATGACTTTCATCTCGATTCATACACGATAATTTTTCATCGCCGAAGATTTACAATACGAACGCGAACAGAATTCGAAACTCGACCGAAGCATGATCGATGGCGACAACCGCGAAAATAAATCACAAACAGTCGAAACACGACTCTCCTATTTTATGCGTGTCTTTTAATGGTCAATAACAAGAAAACCAGTGGCGTATTAAAATAAAAACTTCCTTTATGATTTCAAAAAAGAAAAAAATGCTAAAAGATTATCGATTGTATCTATATTTTAGACAGAGAGAGTGAGAGTTAGGGCCCTTTAAAGTTACCTTTTTGTGTGCAGCGACAAGTAACAGGCTGCAACTGGTATGCATCTTACGATTAGTCACATAGGAACAATGGATTAATTTTTTTATGTTCTCCATACATGATATACTTCAAAATTTAGTACTGCACCACTGAAGACAACGGTTCGGCACAATTTCTCAAAAATTTCGCACTAGGAGACAATGGCAGCCGGCGGACACGATCAGACTGTCTAATGGACAATAAACATTGAGCGTTGACGAAAAAGTCGCGGTTTACCTTCGCATTGGATGCCGATGTGGCCGTCGCCTTGGAAAAGACCTCAGTGACGAAAACCGTTGTTCTGAACTGTGCAAGTGTGCATTGTCGTCGCGAGTACCGTTCAAATTGGAAAACTGTAATCGAGCCGCTTTTGCATGTCAATTATAAACGATTACTGCAAGGATTGGTCAGGTTTAGAATGCCGTTCGCTTAATGATTTAAATATATCGTAATGTTGCGTGAAATTGATTCGATTCGAGTCAAAATTACTGAATAGCTCTCGCTCCTCCCGAGAAAGTCATATCTCATTAGTTGTGTATGCTTAAAAAAAATCGATCATAGGCTTACAATTAGTATTTATTTTCGACGCAGGTCGATTCATATGAAGTTTCTGAATATAATCATGTAATATTCCACGAGGTGTGAACAAGTCGCGTTATTTACAGCGAACAATTCTTTCCGTGACAGATTTAATGAGTGAAATTAGCGCTAATGTCAGTATGAGAAAATCATTCATCTCGTAATGACGAATGTGTCGCAGGTAAATGCGAGCTTTGAGGAAGTAGATTTTCATGCGATTTCCACGATCAACTGTTTAATAACAATTCTATTATTCTCGCGGTAAACATGTGACTTTTGTGCAGAAAAAAAATACCTTAAAATGATGTAATTTTCAATGCTTCTGGAAGTTGAATGGTCAACGGCGAGATGAAATGATTAAAAGAAAAATATTTTTTTTACGAAAAAGCGGAAAACTATTGTCCGGCGATGCGTGCAAGCAAACCGATATAGACGTGACTGAGAAATACAGTGAGCACATTTCTGTGAGTTTTATGCATTTTTTTTTCAAATATTAATTGAAAATCTGTTACGTTCTGAAAATCTTAATGATAATTGCCTAGTTGATTAACGTTCGAATGAATGAAAATCTCATAACGCTTACGATTAAGGTAAACACAATTGTTGCAACATCTGCTTATCGCACGAATTAAAATCTTAATTAAAACGGCACGCTCCGCGTTGCTTTTTTTTCCGATTACGTTTACTAATCGTTCAGAAGCGAGCGATTTACAGTAATGAAATTACCATTTTTTTTCTTCACCGTATGCAAAATAAATTCTGTAAGATAACATCACGCGCGTGAAAGTCGACACAGAAACGCATCTCGTTAATTCGACAACCGATCATCTCAGACTCGATTCTCTCACACGGGGTCGAACAGTATATTGCGAGGGTCAAACAGTATCTCGAAGAGCGACCACAATCAATTTGACATACAGGTGTGTTCGAACAGGGCTGTGAAGATTCTAAAAAAACACAACTCTCACTCCGATTCAGATATTTACCAAAATTAATATGTACTCTGAAGCGGCATTTTTACTTCGTAAATGCGTGGAAATTGTCGAAAATTTGTTGCTACAGCAATACAGCGTCGTACTAGGAGAAATTTATGTACTAACTCGTCTGTTAACTGTACCCTACTCTATGTCTCCATATTCTTCTCGGATCTAGCAGACTCCTAGTGGTTTTATTAAGTGATCTTATTAAGCTAACTAGTTGGGTACCATAAAAACTAGGTGAAACCATGAACGTCACATGTAAAATTACAATAAACTCTACATTTAATCATCAGCTATCATGAAGAACAGCTTCCCGGAGGGTATACGAAATACCAAGGAATCAAGAATTCCCTTAACTACTTATAGGACATTTCCGTTCACATATAGTTATAAAAAGTGCTATTATTGTATTAGATTATTGAAGTCACTCATTTTCACGATTCAGACTGAATCCAGACTCCACAGCCCTGATCTGTACCAAAAGATTGGGGACTCTCACACGAGACACGCGACTCGAATCCGATGAATGGACCGCTTTTGCTTTTTTCGTTCGAGGAGGGTCTCCGAACTCTGAATTAATCGCACATCCATTCCCAAGAGTGTTTCGCCCGAGGTCCCATTGTTGAGAGCGACTCTCTCTTTTTTTCTGACCTCATCTCGCTTATTTATTGGCCGGTGAGAGTGTGTGGCCGTGTTGTGTCGAAGACTGCTACGACGACGACGACGACGATGATGATGAAGAGTGAGATTATGGTTGTCGAAGCGTAACGTTCGATTTCGTATCGAGAATTTCTGCGGTGTCAGCTTCGCTTTTGTTTTTTTTTCGAGTTCGATTCTTAAAAGGTTCTGAGCGGAGTGAAATTAATTCAGAGTAGGCACATATGCGTTCGATTCGTTTCGCGAATCGCACCGTTGAATGTGGTGAGCGCAAATCGGCTCCGATGTGTTAATTCGAATTATACTTGCGATAAAACCTGGAGATGTATGTAAATTTTTCATAATTGAATGAGGCATTAACTCAATTTGCAATGTTTTGTATAATATAATCCGTTTCGCAATTAAGTGCTATTTCTAAACGGAATGATTTTTGCATATTCATTAAAATGGAATTTTTCGGCTGCGTAATTAAAATTTGTTAATAGCTATCGAAATATCATTTAAAATTAATGAAAATATTGCTTCTCGTGAATCAGACCATCGGCATGATAATAGACCAAGCCAACCTGACTAAAACATAACCCAGTTCAATTTGATTTTGAAATAGAAAATAGATCTAATCTAATCGAATCAAATCTAAATTCTACCCCAATCTAACTAGCTCAGCTTATTGTTATTCTAAATCTTAAATTGTTATCTTGAACTAAACTAAATTCTAGCCCAACCTAACCCGTAAGCCGTCTGCTCCACAAACACCGAAGAATCATCAATCTACACCGAAGATACACCGAACCAGCAACAAAAAGAGAAAACTCAAGCAAGCGCACGTGTATCACCATCGCCCGTATGAAAAACAAATAATCATACACAAACACATTCGAATAGAATCGAATAGCAGAATAAACGTAACGAACACATCCACGAATCGATTTCGGCACTATGCCGAAGAACAACCGGCAACAACAGCCGCGATTAGCTAATCCAACTGAGCTGAAACGGTTTAACGAACTCGAACCGTAAGTACGAGAGGTAGTATGACGCCAGTTCATCATCATCGTGTCCACATTTTTAATAACAACAACGGGCCGCAAGACAATTATAAGTTACGAGTCATGCGCTGCTATAATCGGCGAGACGATACCGCTACTTCTATACGTGGATACTGTAACATTGGATACGTTCATCCCCGCCTAGGAAATTGTACGATTTGCCATTGCATACTAGGAAACTGGATTCGTCTCGAATATGCAGATTTGTATTTTTTTTTGTGAGTGGACTTTTTGAATCGTTCAATTTAGATTGCGGTACTTGTGGAACAAATCATAGGCAAGACATAAGTTGAGTTTTAAGTTGATGGTATCTCAATAATTTATTAAGCTACTTAATAGTATGTTAATACTTTTTTCGTATAGAAATTGAAAAATGTTATCGCTGACTAATTGCTGACATTCAATTAAAAGATTGAGTCGAAATATCAACATTGTTTTTTTTGTCGTGGTTTCAATTTTATTTTGTATTAAAACTCAAAACGATTCAAATTTTCAATTACAATGTTCAATCTAAAATATATTTTTTATAAATGGAAAAATTGAACGTCATTGGCGCGTAACGAAAATCACTTGCGTTTTCCGAAGAAATCCCATACGAGCGTCTCGCATCCGATACGAAACGTTGAAAAAATGCGCGCGCGTCTAACGCGAAAACAAAAGGAGAGAAAGTGATCATGCTTTTCCGCGAAATAATTATACGTTTTTGAAGAACGTTAACGACTCCATTACAGTAAAATAGAAATGAAGCCGTCGTCGTAATACCGCGGCGCAATCCGTTCTGCATTCCGCGGGAAAACGGGTAAACGAATGCATATTCGAAACGAGTATTATCCGTTTGCGATTCTAAAATTCTTGACCTTCGAAAAATGCGCAAATCGACGCGTTACATAGCTCGTTACGATGTCATTATTATGTGTGGTAATTCGAGCGCATGACAGGCTAATGATGATGGCGATGACACAAAGATCGCATTTGCTAAGTCGCTTCGGGGCTCCAATTAATATTGAAACGTTTCCATTGTTGTCGAATCGCAATCAGAGGTCGAAACTTCGCCGTTCACCTATTTTTCCATGGTCGTTCGATATCCTTGCTGCGCGTCCATCTTGTGCACAAAAAAGTCTAATTTGTTATTTCGGAGCTGCGATCATTTCTCAGCGGCCGAACGAAAGGCGCAGTGCTTTTTAATTACTTGCGTAATGCGGTGTAATTGCAAAAATGTATGTACGTACGCAAGTGTTACGTTGCTCGTGTGAATACGTTCGGTCTCGATATGAAGTAATAAATTAACACAGAAAAAAACATAATCGAGTAGGAAGTAAAGATTCATTCATGTGCGTTTTGTGCAATTTCCTTCGAATCGGTCGGTAAGACAATCCTACAAGCGATATTTCGTATGAAATTTTACAAAATGAGCCGTGTATGTATTTCTGAGCGATAAATTTGATAATTATTATCTCGAAATTATACAGATTAGACTGGATCTAAGTTCGTAATGACTGTATGGACGAAGTGAGCGCAGATTTTCTCAAGACGTTTGATCCACGAATCGTGGGAAATCATGCTTTCATACGTGCACACTTGAGTCAACATACAATTTGATATTAAATATTATTTGTATATCTAGCTACAATGAAATGAAATGTTACAGAAGAGGTCAAACACGTTCGATAACCCATTGTTCGCCGTGCTGATTGTTTAGCGGCCGTAAAATCGAATGATAAGTTCGTATCGCTTTCTCGCGCGATCTAAAAATACACATTGAATAAATCATACATATCGCACATTAATAAAACATCAATCGACTGAAGAGAATTCAAAATTAAACTGCAATAATAATCTCGAAGTCGGTTCTGATTTAAATACAAAACAAGACGGCGAATTTATTACATTGCTAGAATTCCGACGGCGAACCTGCTCAAGCAATATTTTACATTACAAATCGAACGCTAGAATGTACTACCGATAGTCAGTGATTTTTCTATGTCGTCTGGACATATCTCAATGGAATAATGCTAACATATTTTCATACATTTTCACAATCGGAATAATTACATCATGGCACACGAGTGGTACCATTATAAAGTAACATTTTTCCACGCGTCGAATATATTACACGTCGAAGATACGTTTGAATTTCACGTGTAGGCGATCACTCCCAAGCCGGTTGTGGACTCGAATAGAGAGAGATATAACCACCTATCATTGGGCTAGAGCCGTGTAATATAATGGTGGCCGGTCTTCGAGGAATGCACCTTCGAGATAGCCGATAGAAATTCGTATTATGCAACGGTGGACGTGTCGTACCGAGGCTGTCTCTCGTTCTTCGAATTCTTTATGGGTGTATAATGTAAAAATTCGACGATTACGATCCGCGTAATTAATCCGACGGTACATCAATCATCATTTTACGACGTCGACGATTACTGTTGCGCAACTGCGTATACGAATTTTCACTCTCGAGGAATTATATACACTTGTATGGAGCCCGAGGCGATAGTTCGATTCTACTGTGTGTTTATATGAAAAAAAGTGTGGTTAATACGCGACTTTCTCCGCACACGAGAAAAATCTTTGAACCGAGCTCAAAGGTAAACACATAAGAGAGTGTATGGTATGATGATTATTGGCTGTGTGGTGAATTTTTCAGATGAGTCTCTCGAAACGCGTGAAATTGGAGGATAAGTACACTGTGCATAATATCGTTTGTGAATAACGTATTGCATAAGTGTGGTTTTTAATGTGGCGAAAGCAATGCACGTAAATACCGCAGGCGCGTGTTTGCTGGTGTTTTGCCTATAATCTCGCATGAGTTAAGTGCACTTTGTTACATCGGAGATAAATTTTTGTTTTAACGTAAGAGAGCAATATTCATGTGTGAAAAGTGCGTGCAAATTATGCAACGATTCGTAAAAGATTGAGTGCACGTAATTATTGTTTGTAATGAAATATTGCTCATCTCGATTTATGTTTATAAGCATGTTGAGCAGATCGGCGCATACTCAAAATTCAAAAATGTAATAATTGGAAAATATGAATATTTATTGAAAAATAACCGTAAGATCTTTTTCTAATTTATATTTTCAAAATATTGTATGTATAAATTATAGATATAATTTATGTAATTTCATTAGTATCAAATGAAAAATATAATACTATACGAAAGAAAGTTTGCGCAATAAAATAACTTTTCTTGTTATACGCAGAACTTGAAAAACGTGATTTTTGATTCGTACACTTTTGATTGCTTTCATTTTATTTGAATTTATGGTGGCAACGTGGTCAATAATATTGATTTTTTTTTCAATAATCGATGATGATTTTTCAGGCAATTTTCGAAATCGATCTACAGTAAGTGAAAATCAATTATTCGACGATTGTGAGAAATTGATTTGTCGGATTTTCACAAGATGAGTACGGATTTTGTAGATTCTAAGTGTTTTCATGAAGCAGTAAGCATCGAACTCGTTTTCGTATGTATAGAGACAGTGAAGATAAAAAGAAAGAATTAGCACATTCCACTTGACGCTCGTTTTGAGTCTCTACTTGAGCACCGTAGAAAATCATTAGAAGAAAACAACTTTCATTGTAATGAAAATTTTCGAATGCTTGCGGCTTAAATCAACGTAACACGCACAAACGTATTTATTTTCTATCAAAATATAGCAAACGAATTTGTAGTTTTACTTTTTTTTATCAAAAAAAAAAAACTAATAAGCGTATCGTTCCGATTTTCAAACGTAGAAAAAATCGCAACACGTTAACGAAGTCGGTTAGAAAACGTCAATGTTTGATCAACTTTTACCCGCGACCAAATTTCTGTCAATGATTGCCTGTAAAAAAAAAAAAACGAAAACAAACAGAAGATTAGTTTTGCTTTCTTGCTAATGCCACTTGAAATTACTACTGTATCTAATATTTCGGAAAATTTGATCAATGTTAGTTACCGATGCCGACTTTAACACTTACAGTGGTCACGTATAAGAGTTTCATTTATAACGGTTCACTTCGTACATGATAGCATGTGACCGCTCTTAATAATATGTAATTTTGCACACTTTGAAAAGTTCTACGAAAATTCTACTTATGTTGTTAATAAATCGACTAAATTATCTTCTGGTTTATCTTGAAACATTTCTAAAATTGACATGTATCATGAATCATTGAAAAATTGAATCAAATAAATCATGATGGCTAATGAACGTCGATTTTGTCGGTATCAATATTCATAATAATACTAAATTTGGAGAAAGTTTCGAATAGTGATAACACTAAAAATATATACAATAAACGACAGCGGTGTTATTAAGTACAAACCACAAAAAATGGTATCAATTGTAACCACTAGAAAGTAGTAAATTGAATTGCGTTTGTTACGATGTCTAGTTAGAACGAATTGGTTTCATTTTCGATCCGTACGTTCAATTTGAAATAACAAATTAATAATTTACCGTTTTGATATATAGCAGAAAAAAAGATTGGATTTAAAAACAAGTATTCGACACATCCTATTTTGAACAAAACTCTCCATCGGGTTGCACGCTTACTCGCGCATCGGAATTTCCCGAATGTAACAGGAAAACTCATAAAATTTTCACGAATTCAAAATTAAAAATACACATTCGAATGGAATTTTTACAATTTTCAAATGATTTTTTTGAGGAAATGAAATCGAAAAATTTGCATAACAATAAAGTTTCAACAAAAAACAAGACAATCAATCCGACAGCTTTATTTACGATAGACGAATTCGGAGCGAACACTTCGCCGATTGTTTTCGAGCAAAAGAGCTCATTAAGCTTTTCGCATATTTAAAATCGGTATCGCTAATCGTAGAACAACTGGGCCAACGCCGATCAGTGACACATTCGCCAGCTCATATGAATACAATGCGGCTCAAGTATTTGTATCTGGGTGATAGATAAATATCAGCCCACAATTGTGAGAAATCTGCGGCGTGTGCATTCTTACAGCGGAGCTGTATGTACTGTTCTTGTGCACTTGCCAAAACAGCGAGAAATTCTTACTTCTAATAACGAATTGAAGATCGGTTTGTATTCGATTGGTACTTTCGATGTGCTACGAGTTATAGAAAAGAGGAAATTTTCCTTCCAAAATATTTATAGTTTTAAAATATGTAATATAAATTGAACATTAAGTTTAATATAATATTTGTGAAACTTATTTATGGCTCATTCTATTTATGTTTGATTTTATTGGAGCAACGATATTGACGTTACGCACTTCCTGCGTACTTGAAACAGGATGCGTACAAATAAGTTAGATTCCAATGGACTTATTAGTTTAATTTATGTAATGATTTATTTACAAGAAATGAAAATATGGACGTATATAGTGTATCATTATAAAATAGTATGAATTTTAAAAATTTCATAGAGCAATGAAAAATTCTGAAGTGAAGATCTTTTTGCAGAAATATACCTACAATTTTCGAATGAATCACAAAAATGGAATTTTATTATTCGCATTGTGTAAATGATACAGAATGTCGAAATCACTTTGAAAGCTTTATGAATAGACATTTCAGGACGCGCTAAATAATAAACAAACCGCAAAAGCTGAACAGAATAAAATATTTAATGCGCGTAAATGGTCAAATGACGAAATGAGTTTTTCACGTGACATAATCAGTCATTAGTGTGTCGTGGCGTTTTGTAAACGCGATTCGCAACAAGGCCGTCTTCGAATTGAGTAAGTGATCCTTTTTTTCGTTGAATAAAATATTTTACGCTATCGCATATGGAATGAGCGATAGAAAAGGCATCAACCTGCAACACGAGACCTCATTCAAAATGTATTGTGTTTTCTGAATGAGTCCGATCGACATCGCAAGAAGGCATTCGTAGCGATGAGAATCGAAAAATCGTTTATATAGATCCAAAAAGAGTTACGAAATATTTTGACAATTCACCTTTTGGAAGAGAAAGCGCCTCCGTCGAATTCCATCAATACTCAATGAAAGTTAACGGGGGCTTTTATAAAGAACACGCCCGGCCACATGTACCGCGCATTTTTGAAATTCAAATCGGTTATCCATTATTAAACACAATTGACGTCGTTTTGAATAACTACAAAAGAGTAGAACGCTCAAAAGAATAGAAAACTACAAATTTCTCTGTTCTGAAAACGGACTCGGCGTTCGCTACTTTTCGTCGCTAAGAAGCGTGATAATCGCATTGATGCTGAAAAAAAATCACATCACGAATACATAATACGTTCCAAGACTAGATTAGGCGACGATGAATCGCAAAAAAACGCTTGTAAAATTAAACGCGATACAATAGTGAGACGGTTCTTAATGAATGCACGCGGATCATAAACGACCTCTCCCACATATGTATGATCTCGCATAAGAAAAAAATGTCATGGTTAAAGCACTCGGTGGATTCTAAAAAGAAAATTAAATCGTCTTGGTTGATTCGTTTTTATAATACCGAGTCAGGTTGTAATTATAAACAAAAGTCTCACAGTAACAATAAATAGTTTATATTTGTTCATATTATTCTGGACTGATTGGTGCAATTAAGCACTTGTTGGCATTTCGAATCGTACCTAAATATGGATTTATCTCGTGATCCGTGTATGGTTTGTTTTAATTAGTACTACCATTCCAAGGAAAAATGGAACAATATTGGTTAAAAGCGTTTTTACTATTGTATTATTAGATGCTGATTTAACTGTTTTGACTTTGAAAATTGAAGGGAGGAAGTCAGACACAATATCAATTTGATTAATAGTAGTAATTGATGTATCCTCTATATAACAACAATTTTTTGGAATACGTTATTTTAGACAACCAGATATTGAAAGTAAAAATCTGCAATGGGTTGACCTTTTCTAGTAATAAGATAACCGAAGGTTAAACTCAACTAAAACTGTACGATTATATTGTTGAAATCATCTTATAAGCTCACATCTACCATAAGTACATCGAAGATGATTTTTTTCCATCACACATCATAATTATAAAAAAAATCAATTTTATAAAGATAATCGAAGGTTTTATAAAATCTTTAAATATAAATGAGTTTTTAATGATGCCTGATGCATCAATTTAACATTAAGCTTTAGTGGAATGTATTTTATTTCGAAAAAAAAACAAGTGTAAATCTTATAATTCTTAAATGAAAACATCTAACAATATAATAGCGCAATTCTGCGTGCTGTGTGTCCATGTAATACTCCGAAACTGCGTTGATATATTCAACGGATTGATCGCTAATAATAAAATAGTAGAGGCAATATTTTATTTTTATCATAGAATAAAATTATTTGCTAACTGACGAAAATTATCCACAAACAAACTAACAACCGTAGTATTATTGTTTACCAAACAAAGTAAACATTTACAACGCAAGCTTCCGTGTGAATGATACGTTTTGTTGCATTTAAAATTAGGCCGAATTTCCTAAAATTAAAGCATCATAACAATGGAAAATTATTTTAAGAATTTCGCAACGATTCGCTTTCTAAAATTGCGCAACCAAAACAAAGAATCATAATTTAATAAGAATTAAACGCAATAAACCAAACGTGATTCAGTTAATTTTAACGCAGTTTTCAGTGGATATGTGTGTCATTGTTGAAAAATAACATTTGAAGAATTTAATGTCGATCGCAGAATTTTATTGAAAATGAAATTTCACGCGACAGTGTGATTTATCAGTGCATACCGTATTTCACTTTCGATTCAAGAATAGACATGCATTTCGATCTCTTGAAAATGAATTATGAGAACGAAGTGGAAAAATTATCGCGTGCAAATCAATCATACAGGTGTCTAATCCAAATATCTACGGTAAAAATCAAGCGCTAATCAAATTAACCCTTCCTTTCTCTTTCTCGGATCTCACCGATCGAATTTTATTTTCTCGAAAGAACCGACGAACGCGTTTCAAATTTCGTTTGAATTTTTTATTAACACGATCGAACGATCACGACGAAACTAAGGCGAACGACCGGCCGTTCGAAAAGGGTCACACGTGGAAGAACAATCCAGAGTTAATTGTTAATGCACATACACGTCGTTTCCAACTCGAATATTGATGCATTTTCCACAGAATCAATTTTCAACTGAATATTTTCTCGAGCTGAGGTGAACGACTGAACTGACCGAATGAACTCGTTTCAGAATATCGTGTCGAAAGTTAACAATCTGATGTGTATACTTTGCAAAGTGAATATTCGAACGAGGGGCGTTATAATTTCGCAAATGTGACAGCGTGAAAATCTTATTAATTTAGCTAATTTGAATTGGAAACCTCTGTGGAAAATGTGGGACAAATGTTATGGTCGTGCAGACAATTTGGAAGGCTCGCGGTTATAATGAGATGAGCACGCAGTCTTACTTGCAAAACACACTGTTTGGTATCTTCTTGCGTAAAGTGAAGATCGTTCTGTGAGTATTTTCTATATACACTTTCAAGGTGACTCGATACGGCATAACAGATTTATTAATAGCCAACAAAAAACATACACATGACCATACGAAACAATGGGAGAATCACGACTGTCATAGAAACTTTCGATTGGTAAATTATTCATAGGTATAGAAAGCTTATCATTTTTTATCGACCACATTTAGCAAACAATGATTCAATGAAATTTCCATCATATCAAATCCATTTCGGCTACAATAGTACAATAACTGGTAGGTTGATTTCTTATTTTCACCGTAGTACGCAGAAAACGTTCGATATAAGCATCTCGACTTTTATAGAAACTTCTAATTGCAAATGTTCAATTAAATGTTTATAGTATCTGGGGCATGTATGCACTTGAAGTCTCGAAGATCATATCAAATCAAGAGTTATGTGTTAACAAGAACACCTGCATTGCTAAGTTTGTATGGAAGTGGGTCAAATGTGATTCCATATTGTTTATTATGAATTGGACGCTGACGACCAGTGATTTCAATCGTTATGAAAACCAAAGCGATTGACCTCCATCTAATATGAAAATATCGGAGGCTTTTAGTTTTATTTCTTAACTCATAAACAGATTTCGATCGAATCGATTTGAGATTATGTATCACATATGTAGAAGTGTACATATAAAAATGTAATCACTTTATCTGATAACCTTATAATGAAATTCAACATATGATCGATAAGTAAATATGTAGATATATTTTTGAACCTTTTTATCATGGACGGAATGTGTGCCAATTTGTCAGTCGATTTAATTAGAAATTATTTTAGAATTTTTCTTATTAATTAGAAATTAGACATAAATTTTCTAGTGGGTACATATAATAGTTTTTTTTTTTACAGAACATGTTATGTTATGGCTTCGTTTCTATGCATCTAATTAGAGATTGACTCAAAAGCGGAGACGAGTTTCTGACCAAGTCGAATCGTCGACATCTGCTGACATTTATGCAAATCGATTCGATCCTCTTCGGCTAGTGAAAATTTCGCAGTTGCGGATCATTTCACACGAAGGTCGACCGGTGTCCGAAGGAGAAATGACGGCCATGATGTAACATGGCGTCCGGAGTCACCAAAATGGCCGCCGTCTCGTGTACGTCAATCGAAATAAGTGCGACTAATTATTATAAGTGAATGCAAACGGATCTAATTATGGATAGATACATACGCTCACGCCATATTTCAAGATTATGTTCCGGATGTGCGAATTAGACGAAATTAAAATCAAGGGTCATAACGATCGATTTGTTTTTGTGAAAGGTTTCGTAATGTTTCCTCTACGATATAAAATATGTTTATTGTCATTAATCGTGAGTTATAAAGTTGGCCATGTGTGAGTTTAAGAATACATGACGTGTATAATGGTAATTTTTTTATTGTTGACGCACGACGCCTTGGAAATATAAAATATCCTTCAGAGATGATCGTGACAAACGTTGAAGGTATATTGAGGATGCATTATCTGTGTGGTTCTACTCTTATACAGGATGCACATTTAACCACGAAAGTGAAAAAAGAAGAAATGAAATACATCACGAATAAAAACAACAACGAAAAATACACACACAAAGTCACGAACTCGAGCTGAGAACACGTGAAAATAATAACTATGAAATAATTTTGAAAGATTTACATTATAATATTATTCATAGACAAGTTTCCCACGTTCATTTTCCCAAATAGATAAGCTAAACATCCGAATGATAAAAACACCTGATACGATTTCTATAATAAAAATTGCACAAAAACATTAAAAACCAGTCTCCGTAGTCCGTACCAAGCTGCGGGGGCGAAATACAGGCACACATATAGGAGAGAGTGTCGCAATACTTCTCAAGTGTCATTATTTATTTTGTCGAAACAAAAGCTCTTAAGATGCTCGCTATAGTCATGGAAAATACGAAAAAACGAAATACAACCGTATAATTTTCGTCTAGAAATGGAGTTACCATTTCCTCGTGTGTCACACGAAAACCACAAACAGACAACAAAATCGAGAATCGTTTGCACAAGTGTCTCTCGGACAAGAGACTTGTCATGAGTCCCTACGCATTTCCTCGTTACAGTTTATGTTTATCTAGTTGCGATACATGTCTGAAATGAATCACAAGTGATGCATTCATCGACATATCCCTTTTAAACTGCGACATTTGTTGAATAAATGGGAACGATCGATCGCATCGTCTGGTGACATTTTCCGAATGCAAATCTTAGAGGTGTGTATCGTATCTTTCGATTCGCAGCATTCTGATCTGTGGAATTTGTGTTGAAGATTGTCGGTCATCAAGTGTGTCAAATTATCGAGTGCTAGAGGTCGTCGAGGTGCGAAATTCGCAAACACCTACTTCGGTTCGAATTCTTCTATGTACATACGAAAGAGAAAATAACTAACATTCTGAACAGTCTAATGAAAAAATATATTTATTTTTTTGAGATAAATCTCATGGTTGCATCAAGCGATTTTATTTTAACTACGTGTGAATCGATTTAGATTGTAGAAATAGCAGATATTTGATAGTATCATTAACGTTTCGCACGGATTGTCGCTTAATTTTGAAAGATTCTTCGGCAAGTTAACTGACGAAATCGTCAATAAATCACGGTCAAAATACGTGTACCTTACACGAATCACGTCACGGTTGCCGATGCCGTATTATACAATAGCGATAAAAAATATAATTAACGATATCAGACCGTTTTGACCCGATTCGAGCTGAAGAATGAGACAATTATGGCATCACTCCGTTTGACATACGTAACTATTGTAATTAGCGCTTAATTATCCCACCTAGTGGATTCTAATTAGCGTTAAGTCTGAAAAACGAACGGTGTTTCGTGAAAGAGTTACGGCTAGTGAAAGCGGCTCGTGGAAATATTTTAGTAACACATATATACGAAATCGCGAATCAGTTAAGAAAACTAAGATCGTAAATATTTTAATGTATGGCCGCTAGGCACGTTTCTTCCTACGTTGTTGATATGCAATTTTCGACGAAAAATATTCGTATGCGATATTTCGCAATTTTTCGTAAGGCAATAAACAATTAAAAAAACATATTTGTTAAACGCGCATATCGCTGGTAGTATAACGACGTGAAATTGTTCGAATTTCGAAACGAATTCTCATGTGTCAAAAAAGAAACTATCGCGCAACCCAAATTAGATCCACGCAACGACTGATCTATATTACGTATACTGGAGTGACACTACGTAATTATGGCACGTCGATAAATGTGGTTAATTGAAATCTACACGAAAAAAATATATAGAAAAGATCAATCTTCGATATTACGCATAATAGATAATTACACGTTAAGAAAGATTTTGCATAAAGAAAAGCGTTTTAATGAAATTCGAATCGGTCTGTGAGTTTTCGAAACGTTTTCCTCGATATTTTCCATTTCATTAACGAGCGTGCGCGTGAGTCGTTTACACACGATCACTGTCGTTTTCAACATTTTTTCCCTAAATGACATCAACGGCTCGAAAACAAATCACCTTTTGAACATTGCGAAAAAATTTACAAAAGAAAAACCATTTTCTTCTCATTCAACGTACAATAATAGACAGTACACTCATCATCGTCTGAGATCACTATCGTTTTCACACACCTACAATCAAACATCTTCTCGAAAGACAAACGAAATCAATCAACATTGTGTACGAATTACGCGAAAAGCCTTGAGCCTGTTCGAGTCGTAGCCGAACAGATTTATCGTCGTTCGGATTCCTCTCGGACAAAAGTCTTAAGATTTTTATTTTATTCTTCGATTCGATTCCGTCCACCTTATTGAATGGATATAGAATGGCGTTTTTCTACAACAGGTGTGTATCTGACTATGTGTTCGGTTGGAAATTTTAGCGTGAAGCAATACTTGAACGAGGAGAGCGAACGGCCAGTGGATAATTTCACAACGTGTTTTCGCCTTTCAATGCGTGAGATAAGAATTTATATTATGGAATCGAAATGGCGCTGCACACGTGCGATCGTAGAGAATTTTAATTCTCTTAGATGGATAGTTTTAGCTTCTATATGTAGGTGTTTATATGTATTATAAAACGGTTTTGTCGTACAGGTTGCATGCGATCCGTTTGGCAATCTGTGCAGTCGTGGAAAATGGATTGTATGATGGGAGTTTTATGAAAATGTCGTTTGTCATTCATGTCATTTTCAAATACTGTTAAAAAATACATTTACGTATTTTCATTTCGAATAAATCGGTTAAGATCTCGATTTGTTTAGAGATTCAACGAATCCTTCTAATAGAGAAAATCTAAGCAAACACAAGATATTTGATTAACACCTAAGAATTTCAGAAGTGAATTTTCCAACTCAAACTCTTCAATACGTATCCATTATAGCACTCGTATTATTTATTTACATTTTCCGAGTCGTTAACAAGCTCGAGTATGCGCCTGACGATATTTTGTTAGCGCGAAAAAAAAATTAAGCGAGAAAACGTTATACAAACACCTACGACACGAAATACCCTCTTGGCGCGCGAAATTCAAAATTCAAAATCACCAGACGTCTTCGAACTTATCTGCGAAGAACTAGAAGCACATAGACATTATAGATATGTAGAAGAACCTTATTGTGCAGAATCGAACCGAAGACCGGTCTAGAGTACGTAACGGCCACGTAATTGAAGATAACGCGCACAAAGGTTGGTCGAGATGAGATGGGGAAATATTTACGTTTTCCACATTACTATTATATTGTTGTAGGTATTTTGCAAAATTCACGTGCTGCCAAAACGAAGCCTACGAAAATTGTGTGTTCTCACAAACTGCGTTTTTTTTTAAACAATGCGGGTGAAATTTTTGCGAATCGATTGCGACAAAATGACGCTTATTAATTACCGGAGTTAGTTTCGTCACGAAAATTAAAACGGTTCACGCGGGAAATGTATGGTGTTTTTTTTTTCGGTGAAAATTTCGTTTGAAAGAATGATCGCGAAATTGAATGCGTCGTCGCAATGTACGATACTCGAGTATGAAATGTGTAATTTATTGTTATCTTGGTTATTGTAAAATTTCGATTGCATATTTCACCAGGAAAAAATCTAAATATATGTTGAGGTAAGGAAAAAATGAATTAATTCAACTTGTATTGCATTTTTATCACAGCCATAACAGAAAATTGGCGTCTTCAGCGAAAATTATAATTTCATTCAAATCACATACATACATAAATACTGATAGTATTTGAAAAGAAATCAAATGGCGCCATTAGATTTTTTTTGATTATTTATTATCGCCCTTGATAAATAGTCACTGGTCAGTTGTCAATGCCTTTTTACGCCTCTGATTTTTACTCATTGTTAATAATTTACAAAGCACTCAGGTATATTACAATACTATCGAATATTTTCACACTTTTCAGAAGATATAAATAGAACAATTATCAATTACACGAACTAGTACTATTAAGTAATTTAAATATGTATTCGCAATAGCAATTCGGAACTCATTTGAACATTCCGAGAACGTCGATATATTGAAACACAATCGACATAATGTAATGGCAATTAAAGCCTGACGCGTAAATATACGACAGAATGCAACTTCGACATAGCTTGAAATTCCTATTACATACTGAGCATGCATTTCAATCGGATTTTGTCATGCATTTTACTTTCGCAACGACAAAACCAGAAAAAAACGCAAAAATCATGTACGGCGAACACCTTATGAATATATCCCTGAGCAAAATTCAGTGGGTGTTGCTTCTGTGCAATTGCAAATTGCAAAACGTTCACCATAAGCCATTATGCACATATCATTTTCCGATGAATAATCTCGACATATGCGAACTTTACCTGCTAATGAATGCTAATAACCCGAGTATAAATCATTGGATTTGTTTCGTTGAAACCATCGATCAAATCGTGATTCGATTGTTGTAGCGTTTTGCAAAACTACCGATCGAATATTTTGAACATAGATTCATGACTCACAACGATTTCCCAATTTCGAATTTTTGTACAAAAGTAACCCACGCACAGTACTATGAAAATAAAACTTTTTTTAGATGATACTAAAACTCAACGATTTTATTGAAGAAAAAAACAAGTTGTTTTTTCACAAAACGCTTCAAGAATTTTCAAAGCAGATTTCTAAATAAAAATAATCGATTATCAATTTAATAACTTGGGCAATTATGATATTTTTAGGACCGTTGCTCAACTCGAAAATAATCGTAAGAGAACCGTAACGATCTTTGAAATTCGACGATGATCGTCCGAGATTATACAGAAAAAGCTTAATGCCCTCTTGATTATCTCGAGATTGAATTAAAAGTGCCATTAAACATTCATAAACTCCGTGAAAATTGATTTTCGAACGATCGTCTTACCGTTGCAATTAGTGGCCGAAGGTAATGAAAAAAAATGTGCGTCCGGTTAATTGAAACATCAAAATCGGATTGCGGTCCAATGTACCGATTAATCGAACGATCGTTAGTATTATATTATTGTGGATCGAATAAACAGTGCGAAAATGTCATATTTAAAATGCTAATACTGAGAAAAATCTTGATATGTTAATGAGTGTTTGCTATTCTCGAGATTCTAGTCGTTTACAGTATTATGCCATTTGTTTACCTTTGCAAACCGGATAGTTTATAGAAGAAAGGTGACGAGGACTACCAAGGATGTAAGATTATATTATCTCGATTCAAATATAAAACATACACACTTATAAAGAGTAAAATAAATAAGTTTATTTCATACGTAATCATGACTAATTAGTAATTTAAATAGAAAACAATTCATTTTAAATGCAAATATCGTCTATATAATGTTATAACTTATACCATTTGTTTATAAACATGTACAATATGTTATATTTTCAATTTGGTATAAAGAGATTAAAAATTATGTGAACATATTGAAATCGAGCAAAAATAATTTGTTATGTAGGTAAGAAATCGACGCGTCATGGGTATTATCACGAAGCAAGTGAAAATTACAATTAAAAATTGATTAAAAGCGAATTTGTTGCATTGTTGCGTGTTAGATAAGCGAGTGAAAGAAAAATTATTCACACAAGAAATTCTTCAGCAATACATAAATCACATGTTCTCGTGAATAACGATAACTATGATAACAGATCAATTTTATATTATTTTTTCAAAATTCGAAAACAATTTTCGAAAAACAAAATATGAATTTCACGGAAAATTTTCCACTAAGAATTCAACTGACACCCGGAAAATTCTTTACAAAACCAACGTAATAAAAATCGAATTTTCTCACCTTGAATCAGTCAAAATATCAAATCCAAAGCCTTCGATTGAATCCTAAGACGACCAGCACATGAAAACCGAAGATATACAGCCTCGACTATGAACAAACACGTTTCTCTATTATGGACCCGATCGAAATTTCAAATCAAAAACCGCACATAACGGCGACTCTCGATTCGGAATTCTCGACTACTGAGCGAGAGAAAAAGTTCAACGGCAGCCTTCAAATAGGAAACGAGCCCTTGAATGTAAAATTACGAAGGTAGATAGTCACACAGCACAATCACAACTCGAAATGTCAGTGTTTTGCGTTTAACCAGATTTTGAAAATAAATTCGTTTTGGCCGTAACACGTTTCAACAGCGCGGCAGTCGAAAAGGCACTGGCTGTCAACTTTGCGCCCCCACTCCGAAGCGAGGTTGCCGCGCTCGGAGCTAAGGTGACGCATTTGTACAATTTTGTAAAAAATCGAAAAAAACACATTAATGTTGTGTAAATTACTATCAAATTGTTAATATTCGATATGAAATTAATGAAAAAAAACATTAAAATAAGAATTTTTAAGTATTTACATTGGTTTTTTATTTTTCGTATTTTTTTTTGTAATGCGACACCTTTGCGACTCAGCTTCCACTAGTTGAATTTGAATAAAAATATTTAACAAAAATTAAGGATTTTTTCCAATCAAACATCTTGTACGATTATATGCCATGAATATTTTGATCAAAAAATATTTTAGGTTTGATTATTTATTTAAAAAAAATATATATTCAAGACTCATGTTGATTTGGGCCTTTGGGGTGAGAGTTGTATTAAATTAGTTTGTATTAAAATGGGGCACTTTAAATAGGAAATTAGAAACCAAAATAATTAAGGACTGATCTTTTCTCACCTCTAGTCCCCAAATCTAAGAATCAGTATTTATTTTTTTCGAAATATTTTAAGTAAGGAACACATTGAAGCGGCTAGTCACGCGAAATATCTCATTGTTAGTGGAAGCAATTGAAGATTTCGCGATTCGGTTGTAACAATGTAAACAATGATGCAAGGTATGATGCATTTGATTTGGACATTTGCATTGCTAAAAAGACGTGTGAAAATGTTGAATTTCATGCTATTTATTAGCTTTATGTAGAGTGCTTCTAAAATATTTAAACGCGTTGAAATATTATATTGATGCGATTGGAAATTTATTTTACATGTCCGACGTTAAATACATATGTGCACAATTAACTTTCTTCATATTTGATCTTACAATACGTTCTCGAATGAAATCTCAGGAAGGAATTTTTTAGTAACAAAAAAGAAAAAAATATCGATCGATCCGAAGTTAAAATAAAATGGAAGGCACGTGTGACCATGGGCAGTACAAAAAAGATGTTCGCAAGTTCAAATGCGTGATCTGCAAATAAAATATATCAGTGGATGATTCGGATTCCATTGAACATGTGAATAACGCGCGTTAGAAGAATAGTAATCGCCCAAATAGCAATCAACAATCTTCTCAAATTTATTTGCTTATCGTAAATCTTTCGAGATGAAACGTGCATTACAATTTCACTCGAGATGAATAAAAAAGTCACAACATTGCAAAATTTCACATTTACGAATTTAAAACACGTTTATAAATAAAGATGTCTTGATTCATACATAATATTATGATATTTATTGAAAATATTATACGATTTCAATAATGGCTCTAACATAAGAGCTTTTTTATGCGAATTCATATCTTGTTTGAATACAAACCGTTCTTTGTCCCAAAATCGTCCAGCAGCCGAAAGACTAAAATGAAAAAACGGTACATTAGCGTTCTGATCACAACATTTTTATTGACAATTTGGAAACGAGCTGTTGCCAAATGTCAACATTCAAAACGCGACAGGTCAACGATTACTTGCGAAATGTCCTCGATGGAATTCGATCGGAGGTCGACACTGAGCCCCATGAAAATATTTCAGGACATCTTGGTATTTATATTCTGTTTTCACTAAATCATAAAAACAAATCTACGAAGTGTACTTGAAATGAGAAATTTTCCAATAAGAACGGCATTCTCGTTTTAGAGAAAATCTGACGAGTTAATCCAAGCAATAATAAACTAGAGGTCGTTCCTATTTGAAAATCAACAGCTTTTTTTTTAACACATGTGTTAAACAAAAGTTGGATCAATTATGGTCTTAAATAGATGTTGAGAAAAGTTGAGGCGAAGGTATAATAAAATAGGGAAGTACCCGAATTGAAAATATATATTTAATTGAATATCAAATATTTCAAAATAATCTAGGTGGAGCATATGTATTTTTTATATTTCTCATGTTAATGGTTGATTTTTTTTCATTATTCGTTAATATTCATGCATATGTTATTCATACGTATCGTTTTAATTCGAAAAATCAGCTTTTTTACAGCAACCTAACCGTGGGAAATCATGCATATAGAATAAAAAAAATTAAGCGAGCGAATCGTGCATGCAATCAATAAAACCAGAATTCGTAGAAATCCGGAAACGTATTTGATCCGATTTGCGTCTTATACTCGTCAATTTCATAATCGACTCGATATTTTATTCGGAAACGTGGAAAAGGTTACACGTGACTCTCGTGAAAGTAACGAAATACGTTTATATTTTTTTAACCGATACATAATACGGTTATTCCAGATCTCGTTTCGCCTCGGATACTACTATTTGCATGGCCTATTCGTCGACGACATTTTTCCTCGGTTCGCAGACAATGAACGTGAACGTGCAGCTTTTGCAGAGCGTTTATGGGAAACTTGTACGTGGAATGTCCAGATCGGGCGAAAATTACGAACGAAGAACGGAGAAAGTGCACAATTATGAAACCGAAGTATGTACCTGTGGACATCTTCGTAATGTCGCGATATCGCTACCTACATCTAATTACACTAACGCGATTGAAAGCCTAGTCAGATACTCATCTTTGCTTCGGTCGAGTTCATGGTTTCCTGTATCGTTATGCTGCGTTTACATATGGCTGTTGCTGTTTGTTTTGCTGTCGCTCTTTTCGTTGTGACGTTCACATTTAGCTCTCTTTCTCTCGCAAAATATTGCTAGATGCGAACGTTTGAACTAAAAAAGACAATGATGATACGAATGGCAACAGCTTTATGTAAACTTTGCATGAAGATGCTGAAGATTCAATAAAACCTATTGGTGATTTTTCATATTAGGTGTACTACGTGCCGTTGTCCTAACTTGTTCTAATCTTATTCCAATTCAACATAAATCCTGACCTGATGAAAATATGATTAAATGTTTATCTAAAAAGAAAAGTACAAAACGAATACTCAGAACATTTCAAAACTAATATGTAACAGATCACACTTTTTTCATCAAAAATATTTTACAATACATGATTTATTTCACAATCAGATTTCAATAGATATTTTCGTTCATAAGCTATTTGATTACAATGGCAATTTCAAAAGCAGCACAAGATGGATGTTTCTAATTAAAAAATGTCGAGTGATCGACGTTTGAATGGAAAATTGGAGATTGTTCACATTTCGATGGAAATTGACGGAAAACGACGAAGCAGTTTTGTGCAACTGGACAGTTTAGTATTAAAATAGTAATTGGATTTGCGGTTAAACGGTGATTCTAACGTTTGAGTAAGAGTGGATTCATTCTAAATTGCTTGGTGCATTTCGATATCATTTCGATTTCACTAATCGTTTTAGATGATTGTGGCGATGTCGCCGATGACTGTCCTCTCGATGTACAATATTAATTTAATTTTTATGCATGTAACATTTATGAAATCATATTTTCACCGATCCGGTTCCGAGAGAGATTTCCATTCGTGTAAAAAAAACGATGACCCGCTTCAAGTTTTCGAAAATAATTTTGAACAAGCTTTAAAGGCTGTTTTACGAATATGCATGAAAATCCTGTTGGGTCTATTGAAGTTGTTATTCTCATCAATATTTATGTTGATATGATAATGAAATATTAAAATAATTTACTTTTGAAATCGAATACATAATAGGATTCACGAAGAAAATATTTTTTTCATAACTGTAATAATCATTTAATGTTCCATTTACATATCTAGTTATTCCAAAATTATTGTTTATTCGATCAAAATAGCTTAACAAGAATTATATTTAATACGTATTATTTTTTTTGTTACATTTTCACATTAATTAGCTGTGTAGTTGATATGAGAAATTGATGTTGCTGACACCTTTTGGTTTACATCTGTAGCATTATTTTCTAGCTCAATATTGAAAAGTCATAATTGTTTTTATCTATTATATTTTTGATATCCATATCATTAAAGATTAACATTATGTAGTGACTCGTAGAAAATATGGCAAGATATCAATTGGAGCAGGAAAATCTCTAACCCATGATCCTCCTAAAAATAATGTTTGCATGTCTTCTCCATACATCCATACTCCTTTAGGGAAGTAAATATCTCGAGAAACTGCACCTTGTACTATAATTGGAGCAACCAAAATATCTTCTCCAAGCAAGTATTCTGAAAAAAAAAAGTAAAATTTCATAAACAGTTAACATAAATTAAAATCAACTTTTTATTTTTATTTTCTTAGATACCATCAGAAATTTTTAGAGCTTCTGTATCTGCAGGATCAATCCACCAAATTGGAAGATTTATTGGTGTTCCATCATGAACTGCTTTTATCATTAATTGTTCAATATCTCCAGCATAATCTGCATGCAATTTTGTGTATTTGAGGGATATTTGAATTGTCTGAAAACAGTGAAAAGAAAATTTGAATTTTACAATTATGATAAAAGTATAACAAACAAAATTATATAATACTTAAAATTTTATTACTTCATTGTCGTAATCCCATGGGACAAATGAATACTGCATGTTGGGCATGAATACATTTGCTTGCATCCAACGTATGAAAAGTTCTTTACTTGGTTTTTCATTGTATCCATTGCCACCAATCATATCTGGCAAAACAAATGGATATCCATTCATGTTCATTTGAAGTAGCGTTGTTATTAGAGTTGGTAATCCATTGTCAAAAGTCCATAAAGTGTCTTTATCAACCATACGAATGAAAACAGGTAAGTCTTGAGTCCGTTGTGCTGATCGTACTTCTATCATTGAACCAAATTCTGCTACTGCTCGTACGTAATCATTAGTTATGTGACCAGGATGCTCGTGAATATCACCTGTTTGTATAGGTATCTAAAATATGAAGGAATGAATTAAATATTATTCTGAACATTACTACCAATAAAATTCATTGAAATACTTGTGGGGTCCACCCTGACTCTCCAGCGTCAAATTTAAAACTATCAATGCCATACATAATCTTTAAATCTAAAACTTTTTTAATCCACCAAGATCTAGCTTCAGGATTTGTGAAATCGAAATGAGATGCTCTACTACCATTATTGTTCCACCACGATGTGAATATGCTTCCATTTTCAGTTTTGATTAAGTAACTGAAGTTCAAAATAAGAAAGTATAAAACAAAAATATAATAAACTGTTATTTTCACTGATAAATTAAAAAAATACTCTTTATTTTTTGCTTCTGTATGCCATGGTTCACAATTTTCATTGATGAATGGATGGATCCACATAGACACTCTGAATCCAAGAGATTTAAGATTTTCAACAGTTTTCTTCATATCAGGAAACTTTCGGGTATCTACTGTTAACGATCCATAACATATTTCCCACAAATCGTCAATTTCAAATTGACTATTATTGAAACCATTCGATAAAATTTCATTAGCGAAATTCATTACAATAGTTTCATTAATTGGTCTATAATATCTAGCCCAAGTTGACCAAATGGGGTGTTGAATCATTCGAAAATCTGGCGTATCACTTGGTTTGCCGAGATAGTGATCTACGGCATACATATGACCAATTTTGGCATCATCAGTAATGACTATGTCATAAAATAGTTCAGATTTGGTTCTTAACATAGAATATGGTGATTTAACTTGAGAAACCAAACATAGATGATCATCGAGTACATTATTTTGATCTATGAACAAAGGAACTCTTTTGTTGACATAAAGAATTGTGCCAGCAGAGTTGATCCAATATGGTTCTGCAACAGCGTTGTTATCATCTTCTTTAGTAACATATGAATAGTCCTTTAATACTAATTTTTGAATGGGCCAATATTGTTTTTTTTGCTCAGATCCACCAAACCATTCATTGGGAGCTACATTTTTCAAATAAATTAATTTAAAATCATATAAAATATTGATGCATTAAAATATACAAACCCAAAGTAAAACAATCTTCTAATCTTTGACTTTGACTACCAGTCCATTCCATCGACATCTTGATACGATCAGCAGAAACCGATATTGAAACTTTTAATTGAACATTTGTTTCATAAAAGTCAAAAAATGCTAAATTATCAGAAGCCGATGTATTGTATGCAGATCCTGAAGTTCTTCCGATAATACCTAAATCCCTCACATCATCACCTGAAATATTAAACGAGACTTGATATAATTTAGTTGATATTTTCATTATTTGCAAGAAGAGATTGTACCTTTTGAGATTATCAATGATAAACCATCATTCACATCCTTAAATTCAACACTTACTCCGCTTCCAGGAGTTAAAATTAAATCGGCAAGCAAAACAGATGGAAAAAGAAATATTCCTGCAAAAGAAACAGTGATCAATTTTCATTATCACCAATCGATATAAATATTAGAAAATTATGAATTTTAATTAACAATACCGAAAATTAAACAGATGAAAATTTTCTTCATTTTTCGATGATAATCATGGGCGCTGAATACTCAACTTTTATGAAATGAAGTGATAATCAATATTCTGACAGTTTTATAGTCGATTTGATTATGTAATTTGCTGATATAGATTATCAGTACTCAGTATAATCAATATTTTTTTCAGACCAAAAATATATTTGATATGTAATACAATAAAATTTCAAACAAAATATAAATCCATGTAGGTAGGTAGGTAACAGATTATTATAGATAACAAAAATAATTGTTCATTGAGTAACCAACACAAGTTGTTATCTACTTATGTATTTATTTGATCATTAATTCAATTTATATTCTAAACTCACTATTTACTGTTTTTTTTCCTAAAATGAATCACATTTTACGAATGTGTACTTTAGATTTACATATTTAGAAAATAAATGCTAACCTTTAATGAAGAATTTTCTTGCTTTAAATATAAGTTATCCATTTCCAGCTTGGAGTATTCGAATTTATGTAACTTAAGCTGATGTTGATAATCTAATTCCATTTGCTTAGCAGCATCTTTGAGTTCTGAATATTTTTTTCGATAGTAAATTTCAAATTCATCTTTTGCCAAACATAACTGAAAATATTCAATGAAATGAAAATTACATAAGCATGTAGTATTATATGAAAAAAAAATGGTAAACTTTTTTAATTACTTTTTGTTCTCTTTCACTCAATTGAATTTCTCTACGTTTCAAATTTTCTGTAATTTCTCTTAAATGTTGAACTAAGTTTTGACACTGACTGGTACTATCGCATAATTTTGTTTCATGATTTTTTCGACAAATATTCCATTCCTTTTTCAAATCAATTAAATGTTTTTCTTCTTTTTCTTTTAACTGAAAATTAAAATGAAATACCTAGCGAAAAAGATACAAATTTTAACATCAAATTTCACTAAAATTACTTCAGATTTAAATAGCTCTTGTTGACATTCTTTCCAATCTTCTAATTCATTCACCATTTGCATCATTAGATTTTCCATAGTTTTTGGCGATAAGTTGATGTTATCTTCATTACTCGAAATTTTCTCATCATTTTGGATAGGAAATATGCTCATTTTCTTCAGTGTATCAGAATTTTTACTGCAAAATAAATATTTTTGATCAAAAATATTATGTGAAATTAGCCCACAAATTATAAATTAACCTGAGTGTTTTGATATTTGAAGTCTGGTTTTGAATTCCATTTTTATGAATAGTTTTTGTGTCAAATGACTGTAATTCACTATTGCCCGAATCCAAAGAATTGATTTTTTCTATTATAGCATCAATATCTGTGTTGAGAGAATTTTTGCCATTTTCTTCATTTTTAAATTCATAACTGGAAAATAAAATTTATTATTTTATTTTAAATATAAATGTCATAAAGTGATGTGATGCAAAATATGAAACCTTTTTGATAAATTGTTCGAAAATATTAAGCCATCAATTGGTTCATTATCAATCTCAATATTACTAATGTTTCTGTAAGAAGTTTCACTATGTAAAATTTCTGTTGATTTATTTTCAGTCGTATTGTTCATAATTTTTCCTGATTTCATTTGAAGTATGGGAATCTTTAAAAATATATTTTATTACAATTACATAGGTAGGTCCTATAGGTACATAATGATACAGAGAACCTCAAAATTGAGAGTAAGAACACTTACGTCCTTATTTGATTCATTGATATACTGAAGTTTTACTTCCATGTCGATACAGGGTTTATTTCCTTTAGAATCAATAGGAATATCACCAGTTTTTGTATTTACCATATAACATTTCTCAACATAAGAAAAAGTATTAGAATTGTTACAAAAATTGTTCAGAAAATTGTCTAGTTCGATAGTGGGTATGATTTTTTGAATATTAAAAGAACAAACACCTAAAAGATTTGATAAAATATATGGATTTGTCAGAATCTATTGTAAATTATTATCAAAAATATTTTTATACAACTTGCCAATGTTAGAATTTTTATTTCTAAATTTTATAACAGCATTAGGATTAGCTTTGAAATACTCTGATAATATGGATAAATTTGATTTTATATTCAATCTTATGAGATTTTGATCATTTTCACGTTTTTCAATCTTCAATATTTGCGAAAAAATCAATATAGTGAAATAATCATCGGATGACATGCCTTCATTATTGGTAATAAAAGGATTCAGCTGAAAATAAGTAATTATTTCATCATATTTTAAATAGCATATTTAATTTGAATGGCTTTTTGAACTGAAAATGCTTACCAAATTGAAATGCTCATATTTCATTATTTGTAACTGAAGTATAAAATAATTTGTACATTCATCATCATCACCAATTTCTATTGTTTGAGTAGATAAACAAATCCTAGGAATGATACCTAATTTTTTTATTAGAAATTGTGTAGGTACAGTAAGTAAATATTACTATACATAATTATAAATGTTAAAATGATAAATACCATTTGTCAAAAGGTTTGGCTTTGGATTCTGAGACATCAACTCATTTTTTTTTTCATCGGGATTGAAATGTGCTAATATGGGCTGAAACAAATTGAAATAAGTATTTTTTTTGAAATGATAAAAATAAAGTTGTAACTTACACATATTGAAATATCAACGCATTCATCAAAAATTAAATTTAATAGTAATTGAGGGTTAGACGTTTTTCCTTCAAATTTTACACCTAATAGTTTATGCCAAGAATAATCATTCTGAAATAAGATAACAAAATTGTAAACACAATATGAAGCAGAGTAATAAATTATAAAGGAACATGATATAACTACTTTGTTATTCGAATATAATGTGCAAGGCTTAGCAGACAAAAGACTGAGCAAAATATACCCAATTTGTTGTTTTTGACCTCTGGATTTAATTTCAATTTTCACAGGAACGTTTTGTTCACACAATCTGTTGAATTGTGAAGATATTTTCAAATCAATTTATTAAAAAAAATATATTTTCAGAAGATCCAATAAATTAAAAATATTTCATATACTTGTGAAAAGTATTTTTCTCTGTTTCCCATATTAGTTTCGATTCAAAAACAGGACTGTGATTAGCTTGTATAGGATCAGTTTCCAAAGTGTGGTTTGCGAGCGAACATGAAACAATTATAGATTGTCGCAAAAAGTTGAAGCCAGTTCCTGTAAAAATACAAGTTAAACTCGGATAACAATTGTTAGAGTTGATGTTATATGACCCAAATAGTTTGTATGATTTTTATTTTATAAAATGTAGACGTGTTAAGAAGTTTACCTTTTTGTATATCGAGTATTAAACGAAGAGACGTGTTAAAACTCTCCATTGAAATAAAGTGACGCTGTTTCTATGGAAACGCAAAGTGAAACATTCAAATTTTCCAGTAATCAAGTATCCGTACCATCTGTCGACATGTTACAAGAAGTCATGCGGATCGAGAAACTGTTATTTTTCAAAACATATATAGGTTCCTACTAAATATTTGTTGAGAACATTTTTCATTAATTGATTTATCGGAGACTAATTAAAAAAAAGTTTAAAAAACGTTTGGACCCATCTTCTTTAGTTCGTGTACGGTGAACATCTGAAGATTTCGTAAATAAATTCATAGATGTCGGTACAATTTGACTTTATATTCACAATTGTCGGATTTATGCAGGCACTTATTTATTTATGAGATAGATGTTTTTTTATAGAATTGTGATAGCGAAAGCAAATATGCTCTTATTATCAATGTATTCATAAATTCCGAAATACCAAGAGGTATCTATATTTGGGATTTATACGTACCTATTTCATGTTAGTTATCTTGTTGTAGGTTTGTACTTTCGAGAGATAATAAAATTCCTTAAGATTAATTATGGACCAATTTTCAGCATTATGAAACTCTAAAGTTAATACGTAAATTCTGCGTTCTCATCTCGAAAATTCGAATCGAAAAGTGCCGCATTTTATTGACAAGTTTCATTAACCTTTCACACAGCAGCCAACGTGATGGCCGTGATGTTTTTTCACAAAGGTTTTCATTATTTCAGGTTTTAAAAATGAATTCTATTGAAAAAAATCTTTCTAATTTAATAAAATAGGACTAAAAATATCATTATTACCTAAAGACATCAGATGCCATAAGATTACTAGTGCTAGTGATTGAAAATAATATAACAATTATAATATTTTTGCAATTTCCAGAGGTCTAAGCCCCAACTGAATTAAATCAATTTGAATTCTCAATTTCTGATGTTCTGTCGACATTTCAAATTTATCTGTATCGCATTGAAATCTATTTTTCAATGCGACGAACGATCAATCAAATTGCGGAGTCGGCTCTGAAACGATACGATCCAAATTGGCACGACGGCGATATTTTATTTTCTACGAAATTAAAACGAGAGCATTTTAAATTTGACCGCAGGTACGGAAAGCTCGCGCCGAAACCGTCTCCGCGGCCGCGGCGATCCGTCAAAATTGCGGAGCGGGCGAAAAGGCGACGCGCCCGAATCGTGCGATCGGCGCCGGGTGGTGGCCAGAGTGCGGAGCGGCTCGTCGGCGGTCGGCGGTCGACCGGAAGGCGGACGCGGAACAGGGAAGCCGCCCGAGCCGGAAGGGGCGCGCGCCGAACCCGCGCCCGCCCCCCCGCGGACGCCCGGCTTCCGGGGACTCGCACCGAGGGAGACCTGGCCCCGCGAGCGCGCGGCCTCCCGAGAACCGCCCTCGCGTCCCCGGAGACACGAGGCCCCGCGCCCCGCGACCCCTCGACACGTCTGCGGCCGCCTCTTCGCCACCACCTAGTGCACCGGTACTCGTCTTCTCTCACGACTCTTCCCGACTCCCGATCCCCGATCGATCGGCCGCCCCGCCCCTCTCGCCGCCCCGCCCTCTCCGCGCCCCTCCTCGCCTCGCCCCCCGCGTCGCCCCTCTGTCACTTTGACGTTTGTCGGGGGCAGACTCCCGACAAACCTCCCCCCGACGCGCGCTTCCCCCGAGCGCGTCTCTTTAGGCGCGAGCTTGTCGCGACAGGTTCGCCTCTATTGTTGCGCGCGTTCGTCGCACCGAACGTCAGGCCCACGGTTCGAAAGTAAGACCTAGTTCCAAAGTGAGACCTCACCGAAAGTAACGTGTGTTTTGGTGTTTCGATTCAAGTTTCGTTCGGAATATAAGACCTAGCGAATCGTCGCATCGGCGATAGCAGTCCTACAAGTCACACGAAGGCTTACGGATTGATTTTGTTTCTTTCCCGAGTGATCCGCTTCGAAAATAAAACCTAGTGCAATTTTAGAATGTATATTTGATACAAGATCTGACCTTATTTACAGGGAAACTTGTCAATTTTGGGTTTCATCTTGGTTTTTAACACGCTCCGATTACCTAAACCTGAATCATTACGATTGTCGATTCAATGCGATTTAATTTTTTCATGTAAAGCTCGAGTCATGTGGAAATTGTCCATTTTTCAATTATTCAATATCTGATATAAGCTTTATCTGATGTGTCTGTGTCATTTTATCACAAGTGTTACTTTCGATAGTTTTGAAATCATAGTAGATTACACATTCAATCGTTTCGGTACATTCCCCGCACAACAATTATTTCATGCCTAATTGCATCGATGCTTCATATTAAATTGCAATTATCGAAGTCTATTTTCATTCACTTTATATATTGTCATGAACCTTCCGACAGATTGAACATACAAATTTCATGCGTGTTCTGTAGGTTAACATACGCCAATAAAGCAAGTTGAGTTTTTTTTTTATATTTTTTTCAAATTGTGCATTAGAGCTTTGTTGTCATACATTGTTTCAATATGTTCATATTAGTTTATTTTGTATAAAAATATGAACTAAGTGTATATTTCAATATGGAACTAATATGTTAGAATAAAAATAAATCTATTTTATATAGTGTGTAAACTGGTTATAAAATATCTTTCTAATGATCACATGAACCCCCTTGCTATCTCATTTTCACCAACTGAAGTGTTTTGTCAGGGTATCTTCAATTTGTTTGCAGTGTCATTCGCAACAACTGAACATGTATAAAAATAGAAAAATACTCATAATGCATGAAACATTATACTGTCAAAAACTCAAGTGTAGTGATATTCTATTTTATTAGAACATATTAGTACATATACTTTTAAATTTTCAAATTTAAGTACATTTTATTAACCTAATAATTTACACTTTTAATAAAAATTTAAGACACAATATATCAATTGTATGTTTGCCATTATATATTGATAACAGCTGTCAAATTTTGTAAGAAAAAGAACTTTAACATGTTACCACGTTGAAGCAATTGAAATGTCATCACTGAACGTATTCGTAATTGAGAATTTCTTATGCGAAAATGAAATTTTAAATCGGCTCTCATTAAATTAATTTTGTTGGCAGTTATATCAGTTAATACAAACCTTTTACAATCTTCACTTTTTATTGAATTTACATGTCATTTTGTGTTCAATTTTTTTCATACTGAAATTCTCATTATTCATGAATTGTGACTTTTCATATTCGGATGTTTACTGAATGAATTTTCATCTTGATTTCAGGTTGGCATCGGACCTAAAGACTGTTTTTCAAAAACGATGATACTCAGATAACGGACTGTCGTACCATCGGTGAAATCATAATAGTGAATTCAGTTATACGTTAATACGTAGTGTGATTAAGGTGATGTGCATAAATTTGTGTTTCCTAAGAGGAGCACAGTAAAGTGAGACTGAACGAGCGGGAAACTTCTTTCCTGCGCGCTTCGAGCTTATATTATGAACAAGCGGGAAGTTAACCGTGATCGAGAACGCCAGAACGAAGAAAAGAGAGTTGTCGGGTTAGTTCCATTATTATATTTAAAAAACATATATTTCCATACTTTTTGTGTATCTATAAGATTTAAATTAACGTCATATACTGTTGTAGATTGCTTTTTGATTGGTTTTCATGAATGCACAATGTCAAATATTTCTTTAATAGGAATCTAATCTCTTTCATATTTTTATTGATAAAAAAATATTTTCCATTTTGCTGGTCATTTGACGTGTTGAATTTATTCTCATTGATTTAATGTTCGAATATTGCAAGATTTTAATGAATTAGAATGGAATTATGTAATATTATGATTGATCCACTATTTTATATTTCTTTCCATTCAAAAGAAATGCATTGAGATAACAACCTTTATCACCAGTTGCAAGTTTATGCAAACATTTCCAGTATTATGGTGGAACTGTTATTCAACATTTGGGTTGTCCCACTGATATTCCGTCCGTGCACTGGTTTTTATGTTTTACAAATTATATTCTCTTCACTTTGTGCAAAATAAACTGCAACAGTAAATTTGATATTCCACAAAAAAAAAATAATTAAATAGATTCTTTTCTGTTAGGTTCATTGTAAATAGTGATAGTTTCAAAAAAGACTAAATAAAAAAACATCATTCAATCTTATCTGATTGTGAAAATTTTCTGTAAGACCCAGTCACACAAACATAACCTAGCACTACAAATGGAATTGTACCAAATCAACATGTCTCTTATCTAATTCATTGAGGTCCAATCTTTCAATCCTTTAGGTTACAATTAGAAGTGTGTTAACTTTTTTTCTAAAAAAAATGACAGTTTTTATTGCTTATTACATACACTCACACCTCTATTTATGAACTGTCAAACTTTCGAGCCCGAAAGAGTAAGGAGGAATTAGTGCACAGACAATCCTCCAACTGCAAACTGTCAAAAATCCTTGCGAGTGACTCAATACAGAGTCAATTTTATCGAAAAAGCAAAAGCTTTTTTTGACATTTCGTCTCAAATCCACACCGTGCTCCAATCAGATCGAACAAGAAAAACATCTCGTCAGTCAACAACGAATAAAGGATAATTGGGTCGCTGGTGCGTTGCACCTGCACCGAGGGGCGCGCGCTCTCCTCGCGTGACTCCGCCCCGAGTTCGAACTCTAAGCACACTCGACGTCCGATTTTCGTTCGTTCGCTAGTCGCACGCCATTCGCGGAAAACGATCGATTTTATATCCATGTGTGTGGGAGTTTTCGTTTTCCCTTCGACATTTCCTTTTCGGTTAGTTTTTCCGGACGCTCTTTGACTTTTCTCTACGCTCCGTCGAATCTTCTTTCTTCTCGTATGTAACGTTCGTATGAGGTTTGGTGACAGTTTTTATCGAAATGTTGATTTGTGGTCGTGTATTTTTATCGTGAGCGTCTTTTCCTGGATTTTTTTTTATCGATTTATTTATTGTGATAAAATCGCATTGTAATATGTATTGCATTATTATAAATTATGTCCGCGATTAGATGCTAATACCTGTAAACGTTTTCGAAAAATGTAGCATTGAATCATATTTTAATACGTGCGTCGATAAGATCTGCTTATTGTCTCGATATAATCTTTTCTTTTTCAATAAAAAAAAAACACTATTATAGAAATTTATTGATACGATAAAATAAAAAAAATCAAAAATAAACCAGCGTCCAGTATACGTATGATATACCGTCGAACAAAGCGTTGTTCTTCGGGATAAAGTACACGGTCACTATAATTAAAGTGCGCAGGGTGCGTTATACGTATGTCGAAGGGTTCGTTTTGATAACCCAAATTTTAGCAAGGTCGATGACTCGATAACGTCTAGCTTCTCCATTGTCGAAGGTGCTTTCATAATCGTATATAATTCCGTTTTGAACGCGGGAAACGTAACATTATTGAGATGCAAATGAGACGAATTAAGATTCGAACGGAGAGTGTGTTTTCATTGCCGAAAATAGGCAATTGTCTGTTTAGGATTGTGGTGATTTTGAGCGTGAGTCCATTTTATTGTAAAGCGAGTCGTTAATCAATTAGTTTTTCCTTGTTTTATTCACAAATTGATCATTTTAGATGATTCATTGAATTTACATATTTTAAATTGCGTTCATTGAACTTGCATGTTTTCCTGCACCCTTGTCAAATGAAGATTGATTTAAAAATGTATGACATGCAATTTTTCATTAGTTCTTTTAAATTAGCCATATTTACGATTTTTTATTCTGAAAAATGACCTAATTACTAATTCATGCAAAAAAATCAATATTTCATAACACCGATCGAAAATCGAATGAAATGCACAAACCTTACAATTCACTGCATCTTTCAATCATGTCAAATTATTCCAAATAAATAAATCTAATCCATTATTCAAATCGAATTAGAAACAACACATTTCTTTGTCATACGATCAAAACGTCATTATCCGACTAATCAAATAACGATACAAACACGAATACATATTTACGCAATACGCATTAACCGAAATAGACTTATCGCCTTTTCCGAAATCGTACAAACGATTTTTGCGCATCGACTCATCGCTAAAATATACATTCATACGACCTGTCGTTTTCGATCCAGTGCAAAATTACCGACGACGTCCTCGTGCTAAATTTCATCCTAGCACGTATCGAGTCGTCCGAGCGAGAAACAAACACCCTTCAGCTCACAACGTGAACCCTGGCTGAAAGTTCATCGTCGTCCATCGCGTTGTGGTCGTCGTTTTCTTCGCTGTGTGTTTGTTTTTTTCGAAACTGAAACCGCAGGACGTCGTAAAGTGAGATAACTGTGTCGTCCATGCGGATGTTGATAATCCTTTGGATTGGGTTTCTTGTTTGACGTTTTAGTGGATAAATCTTTTTCTAGACTCTAGGGAATCGATCGATCGTTTTTTGATTTATGCTGGTGATTTTAGTTTGAGTTTAATCAAAATTGCATCACTATTTATAATATCTAATCATTTTATTCATGAAGCAATAAGTAGATGTGTTATGACCTGATCTTTTAATCGAATGTTATCAATTAGTCATTGATTGAATGAGTTGTCAAATTCTATGCAGAAAAAAAAGTTAATAATATGTATGAAATACTATCAATTAAATAAATGTAAGTTGAACAAATATATTGTACAGACCTTTTATTTTTAAAAAGTTGTGCAATTTTCATACCTCACAGTTTGCTACTCTAGCCGAATAGTCAAACGGTCGTATGTGTGTCGATTGTCAAAAGCATAAAGGGGTTGGATGAGTGCGTTTGATACTTTTTTTCGTCGTATTATTGTACGTCGTTTCATTTTTATTTTTTGAAAAACCGGTCTTTTGCACTGACGGACGTCCAGTTTCCGTTTAGCACATGTTCGATCGCCGCTTATGTCCGTTATCGAATTACTTTTGTGCAATTTTCATTGTTTTATTTTAAACATCGCGAACAAAGTATGAAAGATACGTTTGCATTGGCGCTTTATATGAAAATGCGTTTTCATCTCGCCGAACATAATGAGATTCATTTCTGAAATATGTGTCACTGTCGACCATCGTATATATTGGTTATCGTACAATTCCATTGTTATGATGTACAGATGTAATAATGACTAGCATCATCATAGCACCTCGACCGTGTTGATAATAATGAGCGTATAACTTAATCACATCGCACCGAAATGATAAGCTATATTGGATATTTAGATCGATTCCGATTCGTTCTTTTCAGAAATCGTCGCGTGAAAAGATTCGAGCTCACTTTAAAACTTCCATTTGCATAAACATGTATGGCGATTTGTTTTTTCATTTCGTTTTTCGTACGATTCTCAATGCGGTGCCCTTTTGGCCTAGTTTCGCGTTGCCGGGTCGTGCTAAACCTAGAAGTCAGGGGTGTCTAATATGCACTCTGTAAAGTGAAAATGATGTGAAAGATTCGAGCATCGCGTTGAATACGTAGCTTAATTTGTCTTAAAATAAACGGACATGCCCTCAGGTACTTCCTTGATCCGATGCTTTCGAAGACATTCATTCATGACGTCTCGTTTGTTTCATCTCGCTGGCTGCAGGAATCGCGAAGTGCACCGTTGTTCACTTTCACTTTATAAAGTGAGGCGAAATATCGAAATTTCACGATTGTCTCTGCCAATTTGCTTTCGGATCACTTTGTTCTTAAAATCCGTTGCATGTTAGTCAGTGTCCTAATTCTGTCCAGTTTTTTTTTTGTTAAAAATTTCAAATCGATTTCAGCAGACCGAAAATGTGCAGTTATTTTCTAGGAATAGTTTTAAATAGTAATTTATTCATATGCAGCTACTGTTATTCTACTAGTTAATAATTGTTATCGGAAAAGTTTTTGATCATCAATTTTATTTTTTTCATTTTTTTTATACATTTGCACTCAAATCAATTAATATCTTAAACGGAGCTATCGGCTTAATTTTTAATTATTGATGGATTTATTTTAGTTCTTTGGAAATCATATTGTCTCAGATCACATATCGTATCTGATAACTATAATTAGATAAGATAATCGATGATGCTATTGTATTGTATTTTATGCGATTTGAATATAATAATAATCTCGTTATTATGTTGTGCATTCTCGTAATATGTGAAAATGTATTCAAATGTGTTAAATAAATTCACATTCCAACCTCAATCGACACTTATCGATCGATTCACTAGAGTGCAAGGGTGTGAAACTTTCAAATTTTAGCACATCGATGAAAATCAATAATTCGTGCAGAAAATCATTCCGACGTTAACTCAGTAATTGATTCAGCTAACGACGTTCAAAACTTTATAACACACAACTATACTCGCAAGGATATAGAGCAAACGTATTATCGAACTACTTCGCCTCACATTTTCTCCAATTAAAGAATCATATACGCAACCGATTTAAACTCAATCTTTCAATCGTATCTATTCAACAAATTAAACAGTTCTTATCACTGATTGGTAACATACGATTGAAAGATTTACTCGGAGCAAAGTGAATCGAGAAAGTGTTCGCTCCAAATCTTTCGATAGTCGTTACTATTAATTATTTTCGATTAATTGATTAATTTTTTTATAATTTTGTTTTCAGAGGGGCGAATCGCGTTGGCGGTGCCACCTCCGGCGGCGGGATGCACGCCTCAAGGCACTCCGTCACCAGCTCGGGGATGCTCATGGTGGGGCCCAATTTCAAAGTTGGCAAGAAGATAGGATCTGGCAACTTCGGTGAACTTCGACTCGGTCAGTATTTCTTCTTATCGGAAAACGAAGACTCCGTGGATTTTATGTAACGCGTCGTTTATCATCGGGACGATTGTTTAACAGGAGTTTTGTTATAATCGATACGAAGATATTATAAGATTCATTATCTGTTTTCGAATTTCATGTGTGCAATCGTCACATGCAAGAAATGCATTTGTTCAAATAGCGAAAGATGTTTGTCCGGCATCGCGTAACTGTGGTTTACTCGGCCGCTCTTGTTGTTTCAACTCGACGACGCGTCAGACTCGCTAATTATTCACAGAAGAAATTGAAAATTGAACAACTCCACCAATAGGGGAACGTTTATCGCTATTTGATGAGATTTATTTACAAACTCGATCGGTACTCGTCGCTCGATCCGATTTTTTTCCCTCCGGTAAATAAACGAGAAACTAGTTTCGTTGCACTTGATGAATTGTGTACGCTTTTTTTCCATATTATTTTTATTCGCTCCTTATGTAAGCGAGCCGTTTTGTCCCACACCGACGAAGTGAAAGAATACTCACTCACTCACTTCACAACCGCGTTTTGAAACCGTTTCAGAAACGTATTCAGCAATAATGACAATATAACTTGTCTTGCGCATTATTGTGGTGCTGCGATTCAAAACGGCGGCACCGCGTGTGTGAAATCCTGACTTGTGTGGATACAATTACGAATATTTATCGTGTTTGTCGATGGTTTGAGTTAGAATTCGATTCGGTTCGAGTGCATAATTTATTCTCACTCGGAATATTTATTGCGGATTTATCGAACGCGCATTAAATTTTCGTACGGTCGACGAATCGATAAATGAACGTTATCTGTCGGTTCGAACGGATTTCGTCGCCTTTCGATGGTGTGTGATATGATAGAAATGAATAGTATGTATTATCGCCGTCGAAAATATGTTATCTGAATTCTACGAAATTTTTCATGGATGCATCTTTCGTGCGATGTTTGATTGTAGATTGTTTTTTTAATATTGACAAAATGTTAAATTTTTACAATTGTAGCTTTGGAAGATCATTTTAGGTCGAAAATTTGAAATATTTGAAAATTAACTCGTTAGTTTGTTGCTTGTTTCTTGAATCGTTGGATAATGTAGGTGAAGGTGTGACGCGGTGCGTAATCGAGAGCTTCCTGTAGTGTACGTACAGAAAGACGAATAGTAAATTGATAAATATGACTCGTGTGTTGCAACACTCTTCATTGTTTAACTGTCCCTCTTCTTTTGTTTCGAAAAGTTCCTTCCAGGATTATGATAAAATTGAACCCTCAAACATAAGTATTTCTATGATTTTTTTAATTCTTAATGTTATCATTTTCGGGTAAAAGACTCGTATGTATAATAAATGGTACGTGTCAATTGAACGAATACGTTCACTGTGTATTTACGTTGCAAAAAACATTGACTGTGAAAACGTGAGGGTGCCAATACGAATCGAATCGAATTCGTTGCAATCGACTTCGCATCGCGCTATTATTACTCGCTAGATATTTTTTATACACACTCGAAGTTTTCCCTAGATAGACCGAAGTCGTTTCTGAATCGAATCGCATACGTATGAATTTGTAACGTCGTCGTCGTTGCCCTTTTTAATAATGGATCATACTCGTTGTTTAAAGATGAGTGTATACGTAATTCCAGTAAGTATCGGAGAGACGGTCTTTAGTTAACTCTGTAAAGTTCAGCGTCAAAAGTACGCTTTCGCTTTGCGCCAGTCGATAATTTCGAGTTCATCTATGAAACAATCTCGTATTCCAAGGCAAAGTTTATCGCAGCTAAAACATTTTCGATATGAGTTCAGCAGAACACTTTTCAACATACCTTCGACCTCGAACGGTCTATTTTTGAAGAGAAGCACAACCCCCCGCGGAGCTCCTTTCTTATACAATTTTGATTACTGGCTTATTCCTTCAAAATGATCGATAATTCACCGAGTTTATCAGCGGTACTTTTTCGTCTTGTTCTAGACAATATACAGTGTTTGAACTTGACGTGAACTTTCGTGGAAAAGCAAGGGCGACGAATCCCTCGCGTAAATGTACATACAAAATGTACGTACGTATATACTCGTATGAATGATACAGGGGATTTCCCCGTATTCGAGCGTGCTTACAAATGAAAATTTAGTTTTTCATTATTTCATTTCTCGTATAATTTTCAATCTTTCATACGAATTTGGTGATTCAGAGAATTTCATGTACGCAATGACTCACAGTACGATTTTTCAATTGAAATTTAAATCTGAAAGGAAATTTCATCGAGACTATTTCTTTGATCATACAATTATACATGTTTTTTTTCATTTTATGTTATTGTCGATTATTGCGAGCCCAGGTCTCATGAAAAACGGCGTTCGTCCGTAACGAGCGGAATGGTGTGTGTCGTGTGTACGGTAGTTTTTCAGGCGGGGAATTACATTTGAATATTAAAACAATGCAGCCGGCCAAAAAAGAGACAATAACGTCAAAAATAACGACCTCGACCTCGCTGGGCTTCGGCGATGGGAGTGCCGAACCGATGGGGGATGGGTTTCATGGTGGAATATGTGTGCATTTCGCCTACAATTTATGTGGGGTCGTATTAAAATGTTCTCTGTTTAATATTGTCTCGAGAATGTTTCTCTCTGCTTAGGTGTTATTATCCTTGACATTCTCATGGATGTGGTGCGTATTAGTCATGGGAGTTTAAGTTTGTGCGTATGCATAGAAAAAATGTGTTTAATTTGATTTGATGTGTATATAGTCAAAATTCGTGATTAAAATCTTAATATTTACTTTGTATTATCGAATGATGAATAGTTATGAAACGACCGTGCGCAAGGCGACCGTTCTGTAATCAATCTTTCATTTAGCAATCACTACATTAACAACAAGCCTCCAATTATCAAGCACCTTCGTGTGGAACGCATCCACACTCTATAAAGCGAGCACACACGACACATACCAATCCATGGATATAATACATACACACCTATAGAATATTCGAATGGCTTTCGTCAGGTTTCCCTTGGCCCGTCTGAAAAAAAACGTGATGGTGGAAAACATCGCATCGCTCCGAACCTTGACTCTGTTCGCTTCTTCAGCCCCGTTTCGCGACGAAGCCTTAAAGCTAATTCGGTCGACGACGCGTAATTGCATTATTCGAAATGGTTTCTAATCGGACGCACGTCTACACCGTATTTACCATACACTGTCACGGATTTTTGCATTACGTCTACTATGTGTCGTTGAAAATAAAACCTTCCACCACCGATAATAAGCCTCCTCTTTTCCACCCTCGTTTGTGATCTGCGGCGAGTTCGAAGTCAATTATCGGATTAGTTTGTGTGTGTTTCGTTTGAATGTTTTACGAGTTCATTTTGTTGGTTTCGTTTGTGCGTATTGATTTAATCTCGCGAAGTTTTCGATTTGATTTTTTTTTCTATCGGTTGGGTTTGATTGTTGGATGAATGTTTTAGGATCAAATTTTCAATCTTTAGATACTCTACTCGAGTGTTAGTTGAGGTTTTTTTATCTATAGAATTCGTATCGTTAAAGACGGATATTATATCGTTAACAATTTCAAATTCTATAGGGAAAATATCAAATAACACTCGAGTCGAATGAGTAAAGGTTGAAAGTTTAAGTATTAATGTGTTTAATTTTATGAATTTGTTATTCCAGTTAAGTTTTTGATGAATTTCTCAATACGTGCATATGCATTTTATTGATAGTGAATCATTGACGTTGGAAAAGATTATAATGATTGTATTATTCGTGTTGTTTTTGTGAATGATATCGTGGATTTGATTGAGACGTGTCATTATTTCATCATGATCGATCAATCCATTATCTCGTTTAGATAGAATTTTTATAATTTGGAAAATTTACTTAATTTTATCTTTTGAGATAGTCTAGGAATTCGTTTTCTAATGATTTATATTTTGCCAGACAGCATGCAATTACATGCATTCGGCAAATTTATTTCATTCGTGTAGGTTTCAACAAATTACCGTTCATTTAAATATTTTGTGCAAAACGTTGAATCGCACGCCTTTTGCAATTTATGCTGACATGTGAACCGATTTCACAACGAGGCAACGAACACTACAAAACTCAAATAAAACTAGACACACCACATAATCACCAGAAAATCCGAAAAACCACAATTTTTTTACATCAACAAACAAACATACACTCACACAAAGCAGAGATAACATTGAAAATCGTCATTTGATAAATACGATTGCGCCATTTTTTATCAGCACCACTATCGCACTCTTCCATTCGTCCATCGTTCGAAGCGATTCTTTCGCAAAAACGCGAAACGTTAGCAAACTCTTTATCCACCCTCGGATTTTCTCGCATAACCAACCCCTTTTCATAATCGCATTTCTACGATCGAATCCATGCAGAACGAACTATCGTGTAATTCGCACGAAGCGGGTCTGGCCTCGTCATTATTTCCACTTAAAACGATTCTCGAACAGAATACATGTTACCCTTCAGGAGTACGTCCATAACGGCTTTTTATAGTTCATGAAAAAATATGAAAATTCAATGGGAAAACGTGAAGTTGGGTTTCATTATGTTATTATATGAGATATTAGATTCTCGTGTGTTATCTCATCGGCATGACACTTGACCTATATCTATCGTAATCCAATCGAATCTAACCTAACTTGAAAATAAACTTTAACTAACGCAAACTAAAATTCAACCTAACTCATTTCGATCTATTTTGTGTTATGGGATATTATCTACACAAGTACCTAATATGATATTATTACATAATACGAATCGATGACGAATTTTACAGCACTCGTGCACTATCTGGTTGGCACGAAACTCAATAAATCAAGTTAGGTTAGGTTATATTTTTTCCTTTTTTCATCTTAGGTCGGTTTTCATTTTATATGGCTCGTTTAAGTTAGATAAATAATCTTGTTAACCTGATATACACAAATACCAAATTTTCATATGAAATCATTAATTAGATCACATTCGATTGTGATATGATAATAATTCAGAACCGATCATCAAATCATTTGCTAAGCTCTTAAACAATGTAATAGCATATTTTATCATATTTAACTATCTCTAATCACTAACCAATCGATACCACACGAATAAAACATCAAACCCCAACAAAACCCACTTTAATTTCATACACCCAAAAAAAAAAACTAAACATCCGCATCCCACTTAATAAACACATTCAACAAACGAAACGACACATCGGTCACATTGTCCATTTTACGTATTCGTGAATACGACCGACGAGTAGTCGTAAACGCGAGAACGGCTCCCGACCGCCGTCGTTGCACACGACGAATACGTATTACGCTCGTATGTATCATCGCATTACGTACACAATAATAATGGTGCGATGTACGCACGACGTTGCTGTGTCGTTAACCTCTTCGTTTCTCTTATGTGTGTGTGTTTGTGTGTGCGGGTCGAGGATGCGCCGCACTCGGAGACCAGCCGATGATACACTTTCGTCTCGGTTCGGTTCTGTGGTGGATGTCCTCGAGGATCGGTCGGCGGAGACTATGAGTGGCTTTCGATCCCTCGATGCGAGTTCTTATGTGAGGTTTTTTTTTTAGGTAGGGTCGGATGTGTTTTTTGTTGCAGGGGTGTCGATGGGATTAAGATCGATTTTGGTTTTTGAAGATCCGATGATTACAATTTGGATTTGGGAATGATTTGTTCTCTAGACAGAGACGTATATACGTTCGTAGGAGGAGGACTTGCTGTGCATATTTGATTTTTTTATGTGAATCGATCGATGTGTGAATTCTGTTTCAGCAATCGATTTTGTACGCTCGTATTATCTTACGTACATTAGATGATCTGACTAAAATTCTATAATCGAGTAATCGCGTTCAATTTAGACGTTTATTGCTGCCGCATAATACTCGACCTTTATCGTGATAAATAAGATTATTCTAATCATAAAATGCATATTTAGCTTTAATTAGAAAACGTTTATTATAATTCAACGATCGAATCTATGCGCGTTAGTATAATTTTATAGAATTAAAACTGAATAATTCTCATTATTTTCTGAGACATTATACGCGTACGGGTTCTTTGACGCAATTTAAATAAATAAGAAGATCAACCGGCCGTGTTGTACGTACAGAGAACGCCTTAATCGATTTACTGCGATGTTTTACAGGGTGAATTTGAGTATGTATTAAACCCGTCGACGCGGGTCTATTTTGTCGACGGGATCGATCTCGCGAAAATTATTCACAAGCCGCCCTTGCATTATTAAGCGTGAACCGTGAATGTGTACGTCAATTTGTATCGAATTTTCACGACCTCGACCAAGGTTGTTTCGAGTTGCATACGTTACATACCTCGTCGGATAGATCACGATCTAGATCTAGATTTTCCGTTATTGACCCGCTCTATTCGAAATCTGGTCCAAGTTTACGCTCGTGTTCCACCCCCTCGACGAATCTCTTACAACGCCACTGTTGAACGAGATAAAAAGCCAGTTTCTTATCTGAGGATTGAATGTTTGCTCGTTTCTTATTCGATAGAATGTGTGCTGTACACGCGTATCGCGTGACCGTTTCGATTTGGACAGTTTTCGAGCTTTTCGCAGAAAAGCCAGCTTTCCAATTTATTTACCCGTCTTTTTCTTTTTTTTTTGAAGGGAGGTTATTTTTTGCGGCTTCTCGTTCGGAAACGCTAATGAAACGTTCAAACCTCGACGCCGGTAAGAATGAAAGTTAATCATTGCATAATGTCGGGTCGAGTTTTAGTTCGGCTCCGTTGTGGAAAAACTTAATTGATTTCCACTCCGTAGACTCGACGAAAGCGGACCGAGTTGATTGCGTTTTCGGAAAATTCGCCACGATTTTCGTTATATGAAATAAATACGAATTTGATAATCGAGATCGTTAGTCGTTGAAAAATAAAATCTAAATATGGGTCTCGTTTTATTTCGCATTCTGAAATTTTGACATCGCGATAATCTAAACGCGACAAAGCCTCAATATCGCGGCGCGAATTCGCACGAACTTTTCCAACCCATAAAAACTCGCACGCTTCATAAAATTGAAAATTCAACACAGATATACATACAAATACACTATCTAATCGTCGATATAATTTCACGCTTTATAATATTTCATCGATCGAATGCGTCGAGTCGAATCGTCTACAATACGACATCTTTACATAACAATAATGAGCATAACGAATCGCACACATTCTTCAACGGACCGCATTACGACTGTTATAACACACTCGCCGTTGTTTCGCGTTAATCGTCTTCCGAGTGGAGAAAATTGGTCTCGGCCTAGGGTCAAGGGCTGTTTTGCGGTCACAATTGTGCGTGCGGGTCACGTACTTTCGAAAAATTCGTAGCACTTACGTATATGGATGTAGTATAATACTCGAGTTTTTCCACGCGAACGGCGTCGTGTGAATCAATCATCGCGTTTTTATTCTTTCGAACCTTTGTGTCTGAGGTTGCGGTCGAAATTGAAATGCGCGTTGTTGTGTTTATGCTACGGTTTCGTTGCGTTGCGTTGTGTGTATGTTGTGCGGAAATCTCGTAATTCGAATCGATGCGGGGTTTGACCTATGGTCGTTGAGGTTGGCGCGTCAATTTAAATTTTGATAAACTTCATAAACGGTATCGATCGGTGGCGTTGCTAGATTTTCACGAAAATAGCATTCAAAGAAAACTAACGTCATAACTCGGTTTCGATTACGCTCGTTGCTCCATTTACGAATTTTCAAAAATGTACTGTGAGTCTGTCTTCATCTTTCGCTACTTTCTAGGTTTTTTTGGCAGTTTATAAATGAAGGATTGAGTGTTTTTATAAACGAGTCAACCTAGTGTTCGAATATTGACTAGTTTGAAATTGAATACATTTTTCAATTTTGTATCTTTTGATTATTCATTCAATCATCAGACCTAAAATCTTTCATTTTCGAAACAATCATTTAAATATTCAATTATGCCATCAAAACTAGTCCATAACGCACCGATTCAATCGATCGAACACCAAACAAAATCAAAAAATCCAATCCCTCAATGCAACTCCCAGACAAAACCCCAACACACAACCACCTCAATACACACATAGAATCCAATCGAACCCAAAGGGCGCTTCGCTTCGCCCTTCATACATAACGCACGAACGCGCCCTCGTAGTTTCACGCGTTCACATACACCCATCGTCCCTCCTCGACCACCGCTGATGATGAATTCACAATGAACCTTCGGACTCGCTAATGTCGTCCGTTTCGTGCTTTATCGCTCGATTTTTTTGTTTTCGTACGTACGTACGTTGAGTCTCCTTGCACATATGAGAATGACCGTTCGCTTGCACGCTATCTGTTGTGGCGAGCAGCGCGTTCGATATCGATTTGCTAATTTTGTGCATTCGCGATGCCTTTTAATCTATGAAGTGAAATGTTGAGAGAATTGGTGAAAGATTTTTGAAATTAGTATCGATTCATTCGAATCGAGAAATTATGTGCAGATTATAAAAAAATGCATAGTGCAAATTTTGTTTATAATAAGCTGCGGATGTGGTTGGTTCGTGTTAAAGTACTGAATTAATTTGAACGACCTTTGAAATGATGACTGAAGGTACAAATGACATTTTTTATCGAAATTAAGTCAAGTACAGAAAATGGTTCTGTATCATATATAGAACCATTATCTGTACTTAACTCAATATCGATAAAAAAAGGTCACTTGTGCCCTTTGTGAAATTCAGTCGTCATATATGATATAGAACCATTTTATGTGCTTAACTTAATTTCGATAAAAAAGGTCATTTGTACCCTTTGTGCTATTCAGTCGTCGAATATAGTCGGTCTTCCAACTACCAACTGTCAAATCATACGCGGGACAGAGACACACTACAGTGCATACTGCAATACTTATATTCGTATCTATTTCGCTGATATTCGACAATTCGTAGTTGAAAGGTCTACTGTACATGATTTATTATTCGGTTGCTGAACAAATTTCATCATTTAATGACATTTTTATTATTAAAAAAATGTATTTCACACATAAAAAGTTATGATTGTATAAGTGCTTTGACATTTAAATCTCATTTTTTATAAAAAATGGAGTTACTCACTTTATGCACCGAACGACTCACATGTCGTGCTTTGAATATGAAAAAAAATTGAATCGAAGAGATTCGATTTTTTCGTACGTATTCATTGTTGATTCGATCGAGACGTCTTTGTGTGATAAAATTGCGGCTGAAGCTGCCACGCCTCCGCTTGACAACTTCTGCTTCAGGTTCGGTTCCGTTTCGTTGGTTTCGACCTCGTCGAATCACTCCAATTCTCCCAGCTTCCAATATTGTTTAATTTTAATAACGCGCGTTTTCTTTACGATTCGGATCGCTATTTTTCATAAGAAAAAAACGTATCGCGATCATCTCGATCGATCCGCTTCGATATACATACGTACGTACTCTTCACGAACTGGAAACGCCGATGCTAGTTTTGCGCTTGGTGGGGAGCGCACGCTTTTGAGTACTTCCAACAATTCGAAAATTTACCAGTAATGAATATGCAAGTGGAAAAAATGTACGTCGGAGATCGAACCGATCGTAAAATCGGGTTGAGATGAGTCGCGAAGGGCTAAAAACGGTTTTACGACGACGCGAAAGTGTCGCAACGACTCGCATTCGGTTCGTAGAGTCAACTCTCGTATATGGGTCACGGCTCGCTAATGACCGATGACCGGTGCTCTTTCAAAATATCATTCCAGTTTTAGGAAAATATACAATTTTTTTTCAACCCTCTCGAACCGGTTCATATTCGAAACTATTCTTCGCATTAAACTCGTATTTCGAATGTCATGAAGCGTAATTTCACACGTGACGCAACAACAGAACTCGATTAAATACGAAAATTTTCACGCCGGTGAAAGGAGGGCTTCGAATAGAGCGACGTCTGTACATCGTTTTCGTTACCCGATGCACACTTTTCAAACGTGTGTACGTTAGTCGTTTTTCGCGATAAAAATAGAGCGACCAACATACATACATACATTTGCGAACCGAGCGTAAGTACGCGGGGTAAAAGCTCGCTCTTTGCGAATCGTCGTGGTTTTTCATTAAAATCAACGCGGTCGTATCGCGAGTGATACACGTATAACTATCGCCGGTTCGATCTAACGACCGGTTTTTTCGAATCAGCTGTGAACCGAACGCCGTTCGATGACTCACTCGACTCTCGGCTCTACGAAGCGCAACTCTATCCGATTTCAAAGACTTTCGCTGATTTGTATTGTGATCATTTTGCGAATCTGTTCAGTGTTGCGGATTATGATGTATGTTTTTTCCAACTAAAAATATTCCATCCTTGACAGATCGCTGCTTAATCTCTCAATTTGAATTTTTCGATATAGCACTAGTTTTACATCTTTATATTTTTTGATCGAAGGTGAAACGGTTATTCCGTTCACATACGAAGAAGCCGTCGATAGTAACGATAGTGAGTCTATCCTGTGTGTGATACGTTCAAAATGTAAATTGCTTTTTCGAGGCGATTTTGCCGCGTGCGACGTAACAGGTGGGACTATGGGCCTTTTCAACCGAATCGTCGAGTGTGTTTCGAGCGGTTTTTTCTCCTCGCACACATATATTTTTTTACATATTATTATACATAAACGTATGTGTGTTGTGCTGCATGCGATACATGCGGGCTTAGCTAGCAACGCTCGCGAAACGGTTGAGAACCGCCAATTTGACGTATCAACCTTTTTTCGTTGTTTTTTCATGCTAGTGTTTAGCGGTGGTGTGTTCTTTCGATGATGGTAGTTGTGCAATGAGTAGATTTTTGATTCGAAAGAAAATCGATTGAAATTATGTTGATAGGGGAAAATGGGGGGACTCGATACTCTTAGTGAGACTCGATCTCCCCTTTTGTTTCTTGTCTCCCTTTGGGAAATTGTGTTTTAAAAGGAATAGTGTCAAAGTATACCCAATTGAATTCTGAATTTATTGATACTATTTTTTCTCAAATGGGAACTAGAGGCAAAAAACAATAGGGGATCAAGTCACCTAGAAAGATCACGTCCCTCCCATCTTCCTCTATTGTTAATTCATCGACTGCTGCATCAGTCATCAGTAACTGAAACAATAGTTTCGCACTAAGCATATTGATATTATTTGCACTTTACGTGTTAAACAACAGTAGATTTGAATATTTACAACCAGTAAAATACATTTGAATGCAATATGCGTTATCAAAACGCCAACCTCTACTTTTACTTGACTATATCGATATCATTTTCTGATCGAATATTGATGCGCTCCTCTCTTTTTTTATTCATTTTCGATTCGATTTGATATTTTTCACGTTACGTGTGAGGAAACTTTCCCGTCGAAGTATCGACCGATGTGCATCCTCGTTCGTACACCGGTCTGGGCCGCGCCCACGTGTTGCCGATTCTTGCATCCACTGTTGTGCGCTTTCGATCCTACTGGATTGTGTAAAGTGTCTTTCGGCGAAGAGTTGTCTTCGTCGAAAAGATATAATACACGTATGCGTCGTCATTGAACGTATGGTTTTGATCGAATTCAGATGTGGAATGAAATTGGCGTCTGGGACTAAAAAAAATGGGGTCCTTTTTTTCTTTTGTGGGTGTTCTTCAAATGAATCGATGTTTATGAAGTAGCGAATGTATAATTATGTATTGTCGGTATCGAGAGGGAATGTTCTCTCTTTTCGCTCTTCGGCCTTTGGGTTTCGGTTTTTGGTATGTGTGTGCGTTCGTCAACTTTTACGGATGTGAATCAGCTGAGTAGTGAACCGGACAAGCTCGTTTTGTTTTCTTTTCAATATCGTGCGTTTCGAATTTAAGTTTTGTGATATTTTCGAGTAATGAGTTGGCCGTTTCGATGCCTTTAAACTTTTTGATAGAGTCAACTATGATATTCAGCGATGCGCTGTGAAACATGTTTTTAATGTATGTAAGCACTCCGATGATAACCAGCTGCTAGAGGCACACAGCACCTGCCTTACTTCTACCCTTTTTATTAATAAAACAGCTGATGTAAATTTTTATGCACACAAATGAACCTCTCTTTGAATGGACCAATGTTTTTAATTGTAATAAGTGTTTTCTCTTTAATTAACCTGTTTGTTTATTTCAATTTTGCAGGCAAAAACTTGTACAACAATGAACATGTCGCCATTAAAATGGAACAGATGAAATCGAAGGCCCCACAACTTCATTTAGAATATAGATTTTATAAATTATTAGGAACTCACTGTGAGTATTCATTTCCTCTCATTTTCTATCATATTGGAGTATTTTTTATTAATCAATTGTAAATTATGATCTTGTTTTAGCTCCTTGTACTGTAGAAGGAATTCCAGAGGTTTATTACTTTGGACCATGTGGCAAGTACAATGCATTAGTTATGGAATTACTGGGGCATTCCTTGGAAGATCTCTTTGACCTATGTGGTCGTCGATTTTCACTTAAAACTGTTTTAATGATTGCAATACAATTGGTGATTTTTTTGAGAAAATAAAATGGAATATGTAATTTATGATCATTTAAATTTATTTTGTTTATGAACATTTTAGTTACATCGTATTGAATATGTACATGGACGACATCTTATCTATCGTGATGTGAAACCCGAAAATTTTTTAATAGGAAGAAATTCTACCAAACGAGAAAAAATCATTCATATTATAGGTAAAACAATAAATTGAATAATATCCAATATTTTTTTTATTACATATTATTATAAAAAATATTTTGTAGATTTTGGCCTTGCCAAAGAATATATAGATTTAGATACCAACAAACACATACCTTTTCGGGAGCATAAATCATTAACTGGAACTGCTAGATATATGTCAATAAATACACATCTTGGAAAAGGTTAGTTTTTTCATGCAGAAACTCAATTTTTCCATTACCAGAAATAATAATTCAATAATGTCATAATTTCAGAACAATCAAGGCGTGATGATTTGGAAGCCTTGGGACACATGTTTATGTATTTCTTACGTGGTTCCTTGCCATGGCAAGGTTTGAAAGCAGATACACTTAAGGAACGTTACCAAAAAATTGGTGACACTAAAAGAGCAACCCCTATTGAAGTTAGTATTGTTCATTTTTTCAATTATTTTTATCAAATCGGCAATGTCTAAACATTCACATGGAAACAAACATTGAGTAATGTTTCAAATTTCCAGGTCCTATGTGAAGGCCATCCAGAAGAAATGGCTTCATATTTGCGTTATGTAAGAAGATTGGACTTCTTTGAAACACCTGATTATGAAAATTTACGTCGTTCTTTTAGAGACTTGTTCGATCGACGTGGATATGTTGACGATGGAGAATTTGATTGGACTGGTAAAACTATGGTGAGTTATTTGTCAATTTTACAAAAATTTCAACATCATTTTTTTCTGTTTCAATTTTTTTTTCAATTTATTTTTTAAAACTTTAAATTAAAATATTAGCCAGCTAATATGCATATTATGAGACAGTTAAGAAATGCTCCTCCTTCTAATGTCGGTAAAACTAAATCAGACAAGGTGAGCGAAAAGATGTAACCTTTTCGATAATTTAGTTGGTTGTATGTATCATTACTGTATTTTTGCATATATTTCATCAATTGATTGATATATGAAACATATTCCTTGTATATTGATTTTCATGTTGTAATTTTGGTCATAACGTTTTTATATCACTATAATCACATTCATTATCATGATAGCTATAATTCAAAAGTAGAAAATGTCAAAATTAATGTCATTTCTTATTGATAAGTATGAACATTTGTTTTCAGTCAACTCCAGTTGGTTCATTACAAACAGGACATGAAATGGTTGTTTCACCTAATCGAGATAGACATCCTACATTCCACAAAGTAAGCTTTATAAATTTTATATTAAGTTTTGATCATTATTCAAATTGTTGAAGGAAAATACATATTTCATTTTTATATAATTTTGCAAATGTGTATTTTCAGTAAATCAGATTTTGAAATGAAAAAAATTTAGCGATATGACCTCATTTATATTTCGCTAAAATTAGTGTTAACAATTTTGTAAAACTATTTTCCATCTAGTATATCGGTGAAGTAAAGTGTTATTGGAAACTGTTATCAGTAACTTATATTCATAGTAAAGGTGGAAGAATAGAATATTGATGAAATTAAAAAATATATATGATGATAGTGTTGACTGTACTTTTTGATATCTCTATGATGAATGAAAACGAAGATCATTTTAGCTTGCTTATTTTATGATAAAACTTCAAGTATATTATACACATACACATATTGATGTTAATGTTTATGCATGCAAATCTATTTGCCCATTTCGATTCTTTTGTAGTGTATCCGATAATGAAATTTACTACGTTAATATGAAAATATTTAGAATTCATACATATTCATATGTAATTAACTGATTGAAGGATTACATTAGTTTATCAAAATTGATGTAATTACTTTTAAACAGGATGATTTGTGTGATTATTTGGATGGGTTGGGTGAAGACGATGAAGCAGCTTTGATCTTAGCAGAGGTTCGAAGTATAAAATATATATATATATATATTAATATTAAATTGTTTGTGCTTGGGAGTTAATGTAGTTTACGAGATTAATTAGTCATAGATTTGCCAGGATGATTTTCTTATATGGCTAATGATCTTTTTATTAGGAATTGTAATATTACTATTATATTATTAACAAGTAACAAGTACATATTTTCCTTACATTTACATACTGCACATACTGCTTTTCCTTAGTGATGTTACATTACCTTGCATTAGTGTACAAATTATTTAAAGTATTTTCGTTTTCCTTTATGTAACATCGCATAAATTTGTTTTATTAGGACATATTTTGGTCATAATTGTTACCACTCCATAATTTTTACCGTGTTTATAGGCTCTTTGCACTAACGCAGGGTTATTTTGTATTGATTTTCCAATGTAATATATTTCATCCAAACATAATTTTTCAATCATATTTGGTTTTATTCAAAGAGGCATGGGAATTATTTGTATTTTTACATTTCAAAAAAATATCGAAGTAAACATCATATATTCCAGTATTTCAAATTTCTCTTAGCTGTGCATGGTTTTCAAAGCCACATCTGAATGGAATCGGTATAGTTAGTCAATATATTTATGTAATTTGAAGATAAGATTTTTTTTCATTTATTAGTCACACTTGATCTAAATTCCAATTTCATAAATTTTTGTGAGATTTTTCATCTCATTGATATTTTTTCTTAAATGTTATACAATATTTTTCATATACATTTGCTTACATAAATGAAATATTTTAATACCATATTATTAAGTCATATTGTGGCATTTGGTCATATAAAATCTTATACATGATATAATATACCTGTACTATTTTTCGAATCTGTAATAATGGAATCATAAATTTGATCAGATTCACATTCCGAATTGTTAATCGTTAACACATTTCATTGAGAACAATATTTTAGTTTATTTGTTATTTTTTATAATTCTTATAATGATATATTGTATACCATGAAACTACAGTTCAATATTATTTAAAGCAAATTGATAGTTTAAATTAATCATAATAATTTATCATTTGGGTAGTGTAGTAGTTATATTATCACACTGAAGATCATTTAGTTCACTAGAATAGAAGATATGATCGTTTTCACATTTATTTCATTTGTTATGAAGCTTCGGGGACATTGGTTTCATATTTATTTTTTCTGTGACTATCAAATATTTTGTTTGATAATTTTGAATGTATTAAGGTATATATTGTGACGTTTACCTGGTTCACTAACATTGATGCGTTTTATTATAAATTTCTTGAAAAATGTTTGCAATTCCTTCCAAATTTGACTATAAAAATGATGTAATGTCAGTTCACTTAATTTTGTCAATAAAAAATTAGATGTTAAAAATGCAAATATGCATGTCTTACAATTGTATAAGTATTCTCTTTATTTTTTGTTCATAGAAATAATTTTGATTTCAATTTCTTACAGGGAGGAAAAAGTGGAGTAGGTGGTGCTGCTGGAGGAACTGCATGGCCAGATGGTACAGGAAAACCCATTAATTTAGGAGGTCATCTCACTCCAGCAGACAGGCATGGTTCTGTTCAGGTATCAAATGTGCTAAATGCATACAAAATACTAGAGTTCAATTTGATCGTTGGATCCTTCAATCACCGAATTGGTTTTCATTTTTTTTTTACTTACACTGTTAAGGTGGTTAGTTCGACTAATGGAGAGTTGGCAGCTGATGATCCAACAGCCGGGCATTCCAATACCCCAATTACTCAAGCACAGCAAGAAATTGACATTGTGGATGAAACCAAGTGAGTTGAATACTCGATTCTTGTACTTTATGCAAACAAATAAAACTAAATCCATAATATTTGTAATAAATTTAAAAATACAATAAATATTGTTTAGTATGTATAAAAAATGTGTACATTTTGCTGCTTTTTTCCTAGGTGTTGCTGTTTCTTTAAACGTAAGAAGAAGAAGTGTTCAGGTCGCGGCAAATGACTTGGCGTAGTTGGGGGAGAAGGATATGCAGGGCGGGAAGAACTTCTGCGGTCTTCTGCCCATCATTGCTCCTACCAAACGCATCATTCTTGAGGTCATCAACTACTAGGATAATAAAATTCATCGCAGCACTGTGTCATTTTATACTGTATCATACAAAGTCATTTACAACAGCATATGTTATTTATTATATATGGTAAATATCTGATTATTTCATTTATTCAAAAGTTCAGTGAAGAATGTGTATTACCAAATTTCGCAAATGGTGATAAATTTGCAAAATTGATCATTTATCATTTTGATTGCGAGTGAGTGAGCTATAAGCATAGCATATGTATTATAAAATTTGATGAAGGCATTTATGTTAAGCTTAAAATAAAAAAAAATGAGATGAACTTTTTTGAGTGATTCTAATGCCAGACTATGAGGAATAAAGTAAAGAAAATCGTGAGCTTCTGAAGTAACAAGATTCTATGACCATTTAGGTATTAATTGTTTATGAGTGAATTTGTTAATTTTTGATAATGAACCACTATGACTCAACATTTCTTTGTGATATACTATAATGCAAATACATGATTCAATTATTTAAAAGTATATATGGTCTTTCTTTGTAAATCTCAGTCAATTTGGAGGAATGTTAAGTATGATTAATGTAAAACATGTTATCATCATTGATATATTGACGCGAAATCATGTATCTTTTCATTTTGAGCTCAATCAAAATATTTTGAAATATAATATACTAAAATAGTTCTTTTGTATATTTTTTTATTAAACTATTAACACTCACTATAAAATTGGTATATTAATTTAAAATAAATCAACAATTATTGCTTTTCGAGTATTTGCTATCATTTTTGTATTGAATTTAATACAAGTTGATTTAAATTTTTTATTCATACAATATTTTTTAAATAGAATTTAATGTATAATCTTAACACCAATGATGTTTTTATTATTATATTTCAAAAAATATGAAATCGTTATTTTTTTTTATGAATAATGCATTATTAAATTTTCAAAACTATTTTACTGCCTCTCATGTCAAATGGGCTTATTTCCAAAAGAAGTGCATATTGCAACATAAACGATAATTTATATGAAACATGTTAGTAAGCTCTTATTATTTGTTCTTAATTTGTATTTTATTGTAAATATCCAGCTATTTCAGTCAAAAGGTCTTTTGGCATAAAATCAATGAGCCAATGATTAATGAATATCAAATAATTTTAAAGAAGTCGTCAAAAGTGTTAGTCATGTTGCATAAATTATATATTGGCTTTAATTTTGTCTTAAATTCATCATTTTGTTAAATATACTGTAGTTAATTATTTGGTTAATATGCATACATTTTGTATGCTCCGACAAATTGTATAATTTTTGCATTTTATAATTTTTCAGCTTTATGTCAAATTTTACTTGTATTAAATGGCAGTTTTTTATACCATAATATATATCGTTAAAAAATAATAATGTTATGTTATTTTGCCATTCCTTTAATAAGTTTCAATTTTTTGTAATATATTTTTTAATCATTTGAAGTTCACTCAATGTTCATTCTATATTTTTTTAGCTTTTCAAAATAGTGTTTTTTTTTTTTAATATTATTTGTTATTTTTGAGTTAATTTAAACATATACTTACGTAACTAACCGAAAAGCAATCATTACTTTTTTTTTTGAGAATTACAAATTGTGCTCTGTAGTAAACTTGAACTATTTGCATATACACATACACAATTAAATACATGCATATATTGAACATATACTAGAAATGGGTTTTCCAATTACTATAATTTTTAGGAAAGGTAAGATTTGGTGAGAGTTTGTTGAAACTTGTTTCCTATTTGTACATAATTTGCATAAAGTTATTAGATATTAAATTTTAGCCATAATTCTACTTATAGTAATTTCAATTATTTGAGTTTGCTAGTTATGAATTTTTGATGATATCAGTAAATAAAGTCGAGTTTTGTATGTTAATTTTTTGCATTAAAAAAAAGACTTAAAACTATAAACGGGTAGTTTTGGAGTATCACACAATCTGAATCAACTCTTTCCACAATCACTAGCTGAAATTTGTTATTCCTTTTTCTTTCGGTTTTATAATTTAATTCAATACTAACAGTCATCATGAACACATGTGTGTTCTTATAATTTATCGGCATCTTTTCGAAGTTCACTCATAGTGATATTTTTTTAATATTATTTTTGTAAGCTCGTGTATATACGCTTGTGTGTGTGTGCATATTCATGTATGCTGCAGTTGAATGAGTTCAATGTGTACTTTTGTACACAATTTTGCTTTCTTGGTGTTTTTCATATTATTATAAATGCATATTATGATTTCTTCTTAAATTGTGAGGACATTAAAAAGACTGGTTATTAATTAAACTTAATGCCAATTTGATCCCGATAAGTTTCCGTAAGATATATTTCATATCTTGTAAAATATATAGTAATTTCCTTCAATTATAATAGCAAAGAATGTGTTTTTTAATCTTTTCTAAATTTTAGTTTTCAAATAAAGCAACTATTTATTTCTGTATTTTTAACTAGTAATCAACATTGACAAGTAGTATAATTTCAATGCCTTAAATATTTTGAATTTTTGCTGTGAATTGACTGATAATCACATTGTATTATATATTTTTTTCAAAATAGGTAGTTCAATTTGTGGATGATATTATGAAGTTTGTACTTTGGTGCATTGATTTGTACAAAGTTTAGTTTATTTTAAATTTTCTTATTTGCTTGTCAACATATGTGCATTAAAATATTACAAGTCTTATTGAAGACATATCAATTTGAGAAATATGAAAGGTTAATACTCGTTTGTTCATATAAGTACACTATCAGAAATAAATATTAATGTGCTCTTTTTGCCCATTTAAATTGATTGGAACGTACACAATTATTTGTGTTCCATAGTTAAGAAAATACTGAACTAAAAAATAATTATTTTATAAACTGTTGTTCTGTAAAAAAAGTTTTGTAAGTTTTATAATGTATCCTTTGAATATACACACATATATTATATATATTTCAAAATTTCATTTATCGCATACTTCAAGTTATTGTATAAAGTACTTTGAGATTAAATTTAATTATAAAAACATACAAATATCTTATTTCACTATAATTTTAGCTGAAGGTAAATGTGGGCGTATTTTAAAGAAAAAAAAATCTTTTAACAGTATGTATGTTGAAGATTTTGAAATTCAGTTTATTCCTACCTATAACTTAGAAATTATGATATAAGTATTAAAAAAATCTATGACTTCCATTTAAGTTTCAGGAATTGAATTCCTGGATTGTTGAGAAAGCTTCTTCATTTTTGAAAGTTGTGTATAAATTTTATTTCAGATCATAATTAAGGATCCGTTGCTTCAGATTGCTTTAAGTTTTTTTTTTCCGATTTACAGCGAGAGTAGCGTGTCATAACATCCGAATAGCTCTTGTAAAGGGCAATTTTATAACCCAGCTTATAATACGTATGTTATATTAACATTTTTCAGATAAATAATATAGATATTTATTGTGATAGAATAAAATCTTAAATTTTCAATTGTATGAAAATTTTCATTCAGAGACATCTCTAGATCAATATTACCTGATAATATTGATAAAAAATGCTCATTTTTATTGGTTCATCTTTCGTTTTCATAAATCTTTTTTTACAGATATGATTTTTAGTTGTGTGTACTGATTCTACTGTCAAGAAATGATAAGTTAAATTGTATGTACTACAAGTGAATACATGTATGACTTGACTGTAAATGTGACCGCTTTGAGAATGTTGATTTAGAACTTTTTTTAAATAAATAATGAAGTCTTTTTCGTTATGATGTAAATATGATAAGACGAATACGTATAACTAAATTACCTAGAAAAGTGAGGATGTGCATTTACCCGTTCATAGTTTTAAATAAAATAATTTTAAATATTTATTTTACATGTTTTTATTGTATATTATCGATTTAGATTCGCTCGTATAAAAAAAAACTGCATGCTTTCAATGAGCTTACAATCGGCAAATTAATTTACTCGCTTTCAAACATACACCTTCTTCATTATTGGGGTAGTGAATAACTAAATGCACTTCAAAAGTTAAAGGAATTGAAATATATGTATGTCCATATATTGTATTTTTTGAAATTGAGTTGTGTTTCTTTTATAATAGAAAATATGTATCTACGTTACTTGAAATAATATGATGTTGAAGCTGTTTTCACTTATGATTTCGACAATTTTTTTTCCAATATTTTATGATTAAGTTGTATATTTTTTCCTAATTTAATATTTTATTAAAAAAATATATGATCCTCTTTATATATGAAAAATGTAAGTTATTATTCTTATCCCAGTAAAACTTTGGAGAAGGAAAAAATGGTGAACAATTGTATTTTATGGTATGTATAAGGTAAATTGATTAAATTTCAGTAGTTCGATTGTTGAGATGAGATTATTAAGGAAAAATTGATCAAATGTGCAGGAAACAAATAAAATGTTCAAATTCATATTTTCCGACATCATGTTTTATTTGAAGTACATGTTTGAAACATTTGGTATAAAGAGATATCTTAATTTAAAAAATGCATATACACTAAACAACAATGACAAATATAACATTTTTGTTTCTTAATATTACGTTAAGAGTATGACTTTTTATTATTTATATTCACATAGTATAACTTTAAGTATGTACTTCAGTCTTGTGCAGTCTTTTTTAGTCTTTAGGGGTTAATAGTTAAAAAAAATAAATGCTGCACTTTTCATTGCTTAAAATATTAATATAAGTATGGAATTAAGATCCACGAATGAAGGTGCTCATTTTACTACAAAAATTATACACTTTTATATCATATTCAGCTTTTAGGAAAGAATGTTTCGAATTATTCATCAAAATATCAAAAGAAAATCAGTTTTTACATATATCTTAGTTCGTACCGTTCAACACAATTATGATTAGTGTTGTGAAACGGATCACTCCTATATTATACCCTTGTTACAAGTCCGTTGACATTATCGATTCTATTATTGTTTTGATGGTTTATAACGCCCTTTTTACACTTTGTTAAAACTTTTGATGTGATCACTCTATCGACAGACGGGTGCCTCCTCAAATCTCTACTGTTGTTCCTCGACAGATGATTGTGATCACCGTACATCAAAGCAGACTCTTCTTCTCCTATACATTCACTATTGCGATGCATTCTAAGTGGAACTCTATCGACCACGATTCTGGTACTGTTGTGTCTCATGATGGAAGCTTGAGTCATGGTGCTTCTGTGATTCATCATTGAACCTTCCCTGCAACATACAGTTTTCAATTAATAACAGTAAGACTTAAGAGGAATCGATTACCAATTTTGATGCAACTAGATAGAAATATATTGTAAGTATAGAAATAAAAGAATTGATACATCACTATGAAGAAGTAAACAACAATAATATAGCCAATTATTGAATAAAATATTAACATGTTTATTTCTAGTGTAGGTACCAAACGAATATATTATATGTACTAGGTAGATCTGAAATAATTATAAAACTATCAATTGTTACACTTTTAATCTTCAACATTATTTTATAATCTACACATTTACATTATTTAATAATTTGATTTATTATTTTAAATAGAATTAGGTAAGTGACATGTTTATTAAAGCTAGAGATGTTCTAAGTTTGTACCGCACATATGTGTCACAGCCTTAGCTGTTGTTTTATTCAAGTTCTTATAACGAATCGATAGTGGGCGGAGAGAAAGGCCGCTGAAATTTATTTCAGCCAGCCACAATGAAATGTCTCCTTCGTCTAAGCAAGGGAGAAAACCGTGCTATTTACTATATTTATTTATAATAAATAAGCAAGAGTCGATAGTCAAGAGGGCGGGAGAGCTGAAATACGAACAAGACTACACAGGATGTATACGGAATGCGGTCTACTAAGCGTTTTCTTTTTGGAATTTATTTATAAATCGTAGCTATGACTTTACATTTTTGTAGGGTTTCTTAAACTTGATATTTCCTTACCAACGAAATATAATATTTCATATAAAATATCAACTATATAATGTGCCTATAAAAGACGGCATTGTGAAAACAGAAGAGCCTCGATAACTAAAACAAAAGAATTTCTCTTTGAAAAAGTGTATCGTAATACAAATCTTTGGCATATCATATGTGTCCCGGAAAGCTATCATTTTCAATAGTTTTTTTAATTAATTAAAATATTGAATTCTTTGTAAAGATTATGATGCCCACAGTTTTCTAGGGTACCTCGACAATTCTGCGCGCAGTACATTTTGGCAATCCAACAAGACTTGCTTAAAAATTCGACATAGAAGTACATGCAGCAGACAAAGATGGTAGGTTTCCCTTCGAAATTATCTGGATAATCGAAAATCCAAATAATCGAGGCTCTTCGTAGATCTATGAAATTATTTTGGAATTTAATATGATAAAAAATATTAACCTTTGACTACCGTGAGATCTTTCCCTTCTCCCTGGCCAGAGTTGGAAGGCTCCGTAGATGGCCGGGTTCACCAGACTGTTGGACATGCCGAAGAAAAATATCCCAGACTGCAGCTCCTCGCTTATCTGCGGTAAAAGGTTGTATAGAGTTCGCATATTTTAATATAATATATTGTAACTGGTAATTTGAGAGCGCCCCTGGGACGCGTTCTGGCTCTATCGATACGATCGTAAATAATCGTTTGAAATGATATGGATTTGCGTATATTGTAGGAAAAATTTACGGTAAGTTTAAAATATTTTCAATTTTCTGGTTTTTATTAATAAATTAAGTGTGAGAGTTTTTAGAAACGCGGCACGATTCAATGAAATGTATGAATTTATTTAATTTGCATGCGGCTTCCAGATGTTTTGAAAAAACATCTGAAAACAAAAAAAAACTTACAAGTGTCTTACATGCGATGCTAATTTTCATTTATATTATGCAAGTATGATGATCGATATATTTCAGTCCTTAGAATGAGAAATTCGCCAGATTTTTCTCCCCATTTTTTCAAAACGTATTCAGAGATGAAAAAAAAAGTTAATCAAAAAGCGCAAAGCTTCGAAGTAGCACAAAGCTGGCTTATATCGAATTCCATTTCGACAACGACGAATATCCCCGTTTAATAGAAAAAAAATCCGATATTGTTTCAAAAGTGCCGCGTACGAGACCCCGTTAACTTTCTTCGCGTACACAACTCAAGTTCCGACATTATACTGCGAAAATAATAAACAACGAAAGAATGGGACGCGATACGAACGAGGAAACAGAACTGTTGCGAAACTCGGTTGAAAATTTCATACGGAAGCTTAAACGCATTCGAATGCCGCTAAACTACATCGGAACGAGCTCCTAAACTCGTCCTCGACTCTGAGACTTTGCAACAAAAAGGCGAACACGAAAAAAGAGCCATTTAATATTGTACGTTTGTGTTAGAGTTGAGGGTTGAAGCTGTGACGATTCGGGAATTTTCCGGACATTGCTGATTGGTTCAGACAAGATTTGATGTAAGCGCTTAAGGTATTTTTTTTATATTAGGTTAGGTTAGGTCTTCTCTAGATTAGAATATTTTTTAAAATTTGAAATCAAAAGGATACATTTAAAAAAATGTTATAACATAATAATCAAAAACTATTCAGAACACTCAGTGGAGTCAGTACTAGTATTATAGTACTGGAGTGAAACCAGTTAAAAAAGTTTTTGATCTAATTCCCTAGTGTGATAACAGTTAAAATTAGGTCGGGTATCATTTTACGATTAGATTAAGTCAAGTCAGGTCAATTAACACCAAAATACGTCAACCAAAAACGTACATATTAGATCCTGACCAATTCCCGAATTGTCACCGATTCGAAAACCCTGACCGTTACACATAAAAGCGGAAAACTACTAAAGCACGCAAGTTGATCTCCCAGAGGAGCACTCCCTCCGAAAAAGTGCAAATAAAACGAACGGAACAAAAGGAAAAAGAAACTTGAAGCACATTAGAGCATAACATTACGACACTCACGTGCTTGTCCGGATCCAAGAATATGAAGATGATCATCATGGTGTAGTAAGGCGTCCACCACAGCACGAAGGCCACAACGATGACCACCGATATCCTCAAAGACTTCATCTTGGCCCTGTGTATGAGCCTCTTCCGGTTGAGGTCAGGCCTCCTTCCTCCGGCGACTTCTTCCCTGAAGGCCCTCTCGCTTCCTGCATGAAGGGGGATTATCAAATATAGTAAAGTTTGATTTGTTTCGGTCAGAAGGGAGGGTGGATGTGCTCACGCGATATCGTGATGAATGTGGCAGCGTACGTGACCAGCAACACCAGCAATGGAAGAACAAACATGAAGAATATGGAGACTGCGGCGTACAGTTGCTCCTGCCATTGGTGAGTGTATGAGCCGTGGGTCACGCACTGGTAGAACTCTTCGAGGAACGGTCCTTTAGCCTCGTGGAACACTATCATCTGGAAAGACATAAATAAATCATATGGACGTGGTGTGGAATATGAATTCTTAAAAATGAACGTACTATAGTATAATATATTATATTTTTTCAGTACGTTTCATGTTTTTTTTTTCGATACGTGGTGGTTTGCTGAAAGTTGATTCGGGCCACGTTTACACGCACCGTTTTTTGTGCTGAAATTAATTTATTGTGCTTCGTCTCTCATATCTTAGAGAATTTGATCTTAAATGTTTCTTAATAGGTGCGAAAACGTCAAATGAATTCGTTTTGCTTGACAGGTCATTTTATATTCAAGCTGAATATGTTTATCGAATACTCAACGTATGTAATTGTCTAACAAAATGAATTCACTTTGTAGTAAAATTCGTTTTAATGTGAAATGCCTGATAAAATAAATGTGAAACAGGGTAGTGTGAATGGCTCCAAAGGATAAACTGACAATAATAATTATCTATCGGATAATGTTTGAATCGGTAAAATTCATACTAGTAGATTTTCGAAAAATGTAATTTTTATCTGACGATCAAAAAAACTAGCTTTTAAACATTTAAAAATCTCATAAATAGTTGATATCGAAAGTAGCCACTATATGCTCCATTATATACTATAAAATATTCAATGAAAACGATTGAAAATGGAATAGTAATAACGTTTTTTGAAATATTCTGTCTTTGTTTAACCACCTACCTATTTAAATATTTGATGAATGTGTCTAATAATAAGTCTGAATATTAATCTAACTTTTATTATTAAAAATTTCCTATCATATCATAAACGGTTTACATTCAAAATATTCCATAAACGAAAAAAACATTTTCATCAAACAATAAACAAAAAAAGAAATATAAGTCGATTGATTCGAAACACGCGCAGCGAAGCGATTATATGAACTCGAGTATTTTCGATTCGAACGCAATCATTATGGAAGATTTATCAAACACGTACATTTCGGAAATCACTTTCGGAAAATAAACGAATTCAGCATCCGATGAAAATATCATATATTACAGTGTGCACGTACATTTAGTACACTCGTATTCGATACTTCGTCGATGTAACGAGCACTCGCGTAATTTCGATTACTATCCAAGCACTCACAATCGGGATAATGGAAACGTTTTACGCACGAGTTCGGAAATCGTCAAATATTGACGCGGATTCGTCGAATCTGAAAAAAGAGGCTTTTCCGTCACGTTTTATACGGAAACGTGACTGTAGAAATCGGTAACCTTCCGTCTTAAATAAGCTCTTACGAGTGTTCGTAATAAGTTTTATTTTTTTTTTTTGCTACAATTTTTCGCTAGTATTAATCGTATCTAGAGGAACAATTTCTAGCAATCTTGTTATCTCAATCGGCGTTTGCTTACGTGTAATTTAATATTTACTGGGTTCGTCTCTAGGGAGATCTCGTGAGCGATTCGAGGTCTCGATTTATGTGACTGATTCGATTGAGATGGTTATGTATGCTGAATTCGGCGAAACGTTGATTTATTCAACCATTTATAATGATACGCTTATGGTTTTGATATTTTTAATTCATGAAAATTTGTATATTGTATAATTTTGTGTCTGAAAAAATATATGGTTATCAAACGAGATGATATATTTTATTTAAATATTAATTATTTACCTTAAAATCTAGATTGATATCATGTTTGTTTATGACAAAGGTCGTGAAGTTTGTTCATGAATAAAATGTGAGAAAAATTTCGCTTCGGAAAGCACATTTTTATTATGATTGAAAATCGCCAAGAAAGAAAACAAGGAAAATGCGAATTAAAATTGTAGATATAACTTAAAATTTTAAGGAAAATTTTTCAATTTAAATCACAATCAATTCAAATTCAATTGTCAGCTCAAATGATTGACAAGCAACGTGTTGACTTATATCCAATCAGCTTTTTACTACGTAAAACTGTATTGATAACTAAAGATTGAAAGATCGGGCTAAATTCGAAAAAAAATCAATGGGTAGGTACTATTAAAATATTATTTATATAAAATCCAGTCAACTAATTATTGATTTCTTAAAAAATAAGTATCCGAACCGTCGTAAATAACATGACAGCATCTTCAAACTTATGATATTACGTTCCTTTCTCCAATCCATGTAATACACACGGAAGTCAAATATCCCGGTATGACGATGAGGGATTACTCCTTACACTTCGGTCGGGTTTCCAACCCCAACTTTAAACTTGTTACGTTCACCTAATGGGATTATGAGATAAGTTAGCGACGACCCAAAGCAATTCTGCAGACCCGAGGCCTTCCCGAGCCTTAAGGGCCGAACAAGAATTTTCGAATGCGCCTCTCGTTTCGGCTTCAGATTGAACTTTGAGCTGATTTTTCGCATACGAATTAATATATAGGTCAAAATTCGTAATGATGTAAAAATATGTGGGAGGGAAAAGCGCGACTTTTCCGCGGAAAACTGAGACTTTTTCGAGGGAAAGCCGCACATTTTTCACCGTAGCATATGCGAGATAATAAAATTTGTCTCGGCTTCGCAAGCGTTATTTATCGTAGCTGTTTAGAATTACGCCGCAGGTGGAATTTCTTTTGTTGCGTTTTCGTAATATTATTAAATCAAGACGGCCGCGTTACGGATTTTATTAGATTTATTTCTGAATTTTCTCAGTGCATAATGGAAATTTCAAATGACAAAAAGCGTCTGTTTTCGTGTATTCTATGCCTGAGTAAGATTTTTCAGAATTATAAATTCACAATTTTCTCTTGGATTTGAATATTTTTTCTGAGACTTTCGTAGAGATTTTCAGCTTAGAATCTTTGATATGATTAAATATTTCGATAAAACCAAATTGGATGTATTAAATAAAAGAAGAATAAAAAAATCATACAATTTTATAATGAAATATTTCATGAAAATAATATTATATATTTTTAATAATATATTGAATTTTTTTTATTAATTTCACATTACTCTCAATCACATGAATATTTCTACCAGAAATAACTCACACTAAAGAGATTAGAGAAATAGAACGGAAAAAAACTTGATATTCACGTCGCAAATGTGTTGACTAACTTTCACAAACTTCTTTATTCTTTCAATTCAGATGAAAGCTACATTTACTTTAATCAAAAAAAATATTCGGACATAGCAAAAATATATTTTTGATCGATTTCTTTCTAACAAAAATACTACCTATTTTCATTAAAAAACACTGAATTTTTTTCCACAAAGTATTTCAAACAAAGACAGTCCACATTCGTGTCGCAGTGGAAAACCCTAGATTGAAACGATCCAAAGTATTTACAAACATCGCGCAAATAATAAAAGTGGATTGAAGAGTTTTACTGCACCGTGGAAATAAAAATGACGGAAAAGCGCACCTCGACGATTCGAGGTCGCATGTGAATGCACTTTGGACGATGCATTTTTATATCTTTCAGCACACAGAAAATGCAACTGTTTCTATGCAAAAATGCACCGAGACAATAATGATTAATCGAGCTGAAGCTAAGTTCGGATGCTGAATTTTCAGCTCTGTGCACGACGAGATAAATAGGACGAGTGATGTGCGACAGTCTTTCGACTTTCTAACTCAACTGCGTTATACGTTTCGTTGATCTTCAGCATGGGAAATTCGATGTTGGAATAGTACAATTTCTGTCTCTAGTTGAATAAATAAAATGATTGAAAATTACGTCTGTTTGTTCTGGAGGATGATTGGATTAATTCATATAATCTGTGTCACTGAGTTCTAGTTGGAATTTTGTAATTTGAATGTTTCTTTAGAGAAATGAAAATGAGTTGTGCTTAATTCTATGGTGTGAGTTTGTCTTCTTTTATTTCGATTTATTTAATGATTTTGTTTGACAGGGAAATGATTTTTTTTAATTCCACAATTTTTCAAAGTTAAAAATATATTATGATAGCTGACAAGAATATAAATGGAAAAAAATTCACTAATTTCTCATTGAATATTTGAACTTAAACCATCGTCATATTGAAGGATAGGTACATAAATTCCGCAGAAATGTATTAAAATTGAAACTGATTTGAAATTACCAAATCGAAAATGTTATTTCTTCTCGTTAACAGACAAAACATTATTTATTTTTCCAAGAACCCTATTGGCAGAATCACTAATTGAACAGGAGACGACACACGTGCACATTATTATAGAAACCTCATCGACTCGAATTCATGTAATTCACATATTAACCGTTCGAAGCTAATCGTGATTAACTCCACTTTTTGTCGAAAATGAGATTTAAATATCAAAGCACTTGGTATAGTCGTAATTTTATATGTGCTAAATATATATGTGTAGATGAACAAAATTTGTTTGGACACCGCATAATCAATTATTTATATATGTAATTCAGAAGCCATTTCAATTAATTCTGAATTTTAATATGAATCGACCACATCTGTAGCTTATTATGAACAATATTTGACGACCGAAAAGGCCAAAGGGTACAAGTGACATTTTTGCCGAAATTGAGTTATGCACCAAAATTGCTTCTATGCATGCTCATTTATTTGGTGGCAAAAGGATATAAACGAATTCGGAACGTGTGCCGGGATATATCATCAAATCAGTCGACGTCCCCTTAATACATGTTCGACTTTGAACGTGCTTTTCTCGAAATCACCGCAAAGTCACTTGTACCCCTCGACTTTTTCAGTCGTCAAATATAGTCGCACTACTCATATTGAAATCGGTTTTTTATTCGAATCGTACGACGAAATCACTCGACGAACTGTGAATTAATCTCGAATAACAAACGCTCGAACATTCCCTTTTAGAAGGAACGCATTGTAGGAACGCGAACATGTCGGGGTCGTAATGAAAGGGGATGCCACCCCAACATGCATTCGGTAGGCGGACGACCAGATAGTGTCGTCGGAGCTTAATGGGTTAAGTTTCAGGACGATTTGCTTAATGGGTGACCCGATTGTTATCCCATAGGTGCCCGAAGCGTGTTTTCAGATTGGAAATTTATTGAAAAATCTGATCAATATACATATGTATATGCACTTGAATTCGATATTTTCTAAAACAATTTCATTTATAGTTATGAAAAGATATAATTCGTTTGAAGAATTTTATGCTCGTCGGAGATTTAATTATTTCCATGTAAGGCTTTAAACATTTGCGCATTACTCGTAAAAGATCTCCATTTCATGGAACACCTGAATCCGTATTTAATTCGAAAAAGCCAATGTCGACTTGATTATACTGAAGGTTGAACTTAACGAAGTAACAGACCACAAAAGGTTGTTTATGCTAAAGGCGCAATAATTATTAACATCAAAGGAATGTCAATATTCCAGTATGACTTTAAAGATCCAATTTCGACTTTATAATAAACATTCAGAATCTAGGGAATACAATCAAACTCTTGAATGATTAATTTTCATTATTATTGTATTTCGGATAATAATGATTTTAACACTATCAGTCTAAAATATAAATATCTTTTCCGTTTGCCAATATCTTGATTGTATCATTAAGGGAATTTTATTTAAGCGGTTAAAAGTATTAGGCGAAGGAAACGATCTTTTTAAGTGAACTTTCTAAGTTGTGCGATATTAAATTGAAAAAGTTTTATTTTATGATGGTTATAAAAAATCTATGGAAAAAAACCGAATTGTTGACTGATTTGATTGATAAATAAGAATTATTACGATAATTAAGTTGGTCAAGACAACGCTTATTCGCACGTTTTACGATATTTATTTATCCCGCGAAAACCGAAAAAAATCGGGTATTTCTAGCCATTTAAGGGCGTTGCGATAAAAAGTGCGATAATAAAAAAATAGGGTCGGGTTATGAAAACGAATGAAAAGCCACGCTTGAACAAATATCACAGAAGGGTCGTAAACGAAGAATGAGATTAAAAAAAAAACGGAAAATTCTAAAAATACCAAATATACGAATTTTATTTTGGCATATTCTGGGCCAATTCCATAAGTGAGATGCCATCAGAGAAATATTCCACACCAATTTACACAGCAAAACGGAAAATGTACTTTTAGAATATTTTTTTTTGTCATTTCTAAAATAGAATTAATCAAAAAATAAGCAATTCGATGGAGTAGCTCTATAAAGCATTTGTGCGCACTGGGTTGGCTTTAGTGTCAATGTAAAGTGCCTTAAGCAAATTAAAATGTATTGATAATTTCGAATGAGATTTTAAAATAAATAGTTGCTGTTGCAAACACTTAAGAACAAATGAATGCAATCAGATTAATTATACAAGAGTGCATAAAATCAAATAATAATTCAATTTTGTACAAATAAACTATGTATTAAACTACGCGTTTAGATATGAGATTGTATAGATGCGTTAAATTATGCGTAATTCATGCAAAAAATATGATTCATATTGTTTTTGAAATTTCATCAATTCGGTTTCAGAATGAATTTGTAATGTTCTAGCTATTAAACACGTTATGCTTACTCTGTAGTTTATTGGCTGTTATTATTTTGTTGATATGCATGTAAATTAATTATGTTCCAATTATTCCAACACGTTATGTTTATTATGCTAAAAATTGTCAAAAACATATTTGTAATACGTGACTTTTCTGTCCCAAATTGTTGATAGGAAATTTTTATTTCCTACAATTCGTCACGTAGAAAAATTAAAAAGAAGTATATAAACAGTCAAAAAGTAGTAATAAATCATTCTGTCTTCAGAAGTAGTTCAATCCACATCAACAAGATGGTCTTTTCATCGAAAGCAATTTGTGCAATTGTTGCACTAGTAGCCATTCAGGTATTTTATTTATTTAACATTTTTTTTCTTTTAACTAAAGACTTGTAAGTAATATTTATATTTGACACAAAGGGCTTGCTCGTTCAATGCTCACCAATTGAACCAAGGGATGAAGTAGGCGAATATGTGATAGATGAACATGATGCTCCAGCTCAATACGAGTCTCACGATCCAGAGGTTGAAGAATGTTCATACGACCAGGAATCACACGACCAACATTCTTCACCATCTGATGATTCATGCCGTTCTAAACGTTCCTGCAATTCACCATCTTGCAAAGCATCATCATCCTCCTGCAGTGTTCCTCAACCAAAATCATGCTGTGCTGCATCACCAGCTCCATCTTGCAATGCCCCTGAGCCAAAATCATGCTGTGCTCCTCCACCAGCTCCATCTTGCAGTGCCCCTGAACCGAAATCATGCTGTGCTGCATCATCAGCTCCATCTTGCAGTGCCCCTGAGCCAAAATCATGCTGTGCTCCACAACCAGCTCCATCTTGCAGTGCCCCTGAGCCAAAATCATGCTGTGCTCCACAACCAGCTCCTTCTTGCAGTGCTCCTGAGCCAAAATCATGCTGTGCTGCACCACCAGCTCCATGTTGCAGCGTTCCAGAATCAAAATCATGCTGTGCACCTCAAAAACCTTCCTGCAGCTCAGCACCTAAATCTTGCAACGTTCGTCTTCCATCCCATCCATCATACAATTCATATTACGATTCCTATAATCAGCCTCAATATGATTCTAATGACTATGGTTCTTATGACAATGGACACAGTCATTAAATAATACATAAAACCATACGCCTTTGCCAAATCATATCCCAATTTCAATGCAATAGTCCGGAACTGCTTCAAATATTCTGTTTGTAACTGTAACCCATATCAAATTGACAATAAACGAAATTCAATAGAAATACTTTTTCAATATTCAGAGAAAAATTAATTGAATTTAATCAAGTTTATTAAAAAAATCGCTTCTATCATTGAATTGAATTCAACTCATTTTCAATTATATGTTAACTTTATAATCACAAACCTCAGTTGCTCAACACCCTAGTTTCTGTAAAAATAGCTAGATTGTTTCTTTAGAATTATCGAGCTATTTGATTAAAAAAAAATTTAACACTTTACGAAAAGTTTCTAAAAATGGATTACTTTTGTCTTTGTCGATTTATTTCAGCGCAATCTTTAGTGCGCTGATTACTCTTCAGATTTTTTTAGTCCTAGAAATACTTCTTTTATTTAGAAAAAAAAGTACGAGTGACCGCAATTATACCTAATTAAATACGAAGATCATTTACAAAGATAAATATAAAACGTATAATATATCAAGATTATCACAAGTGTTTCAGAAGGATAATACCCTGATTGATAGTATATTTAAATATAGTGTTGTATTAAATTATACTTTGTCGCACTCAGAAGACCAGCTCGTCTTCGATCCATTCGTCTTCGTCAACCGAGATGAAACTAGATGCACCTCATCATCCATCCAAGTGTTTGTACAAGAGCTGGCTGCTGGTTGTGATATGCATTTATTCAAAATTCAAAATCATTGCTTCGCAGAGTGCACGTCGACGTTGATTGATTTCGAACGCGAATATAATTTATATAGAAATAATATCCGAACAACGTCGAAAGCTTGGATGTCGTTTTTAGATAGGGAGAAATAGATCACTCGCGAATAGATTCCATTAGCACTATTCGTTTAAATAGAGGGATTCTGTGCGCAATGAAAATTAGTCGGAAAAATCTCGAGAGATTCGATGCTTTTTCGCTTTTTGGAATAAATCGGTTTATGTTGAATATTCGTATATTTTTTGAAGGTTGAATTAATGATGAATTTATAACTTTTAAGTGGAAATATCAAAATGAATATTAAATAAGGTTGGTATATATTTGTGAATAGCTGAGCTTAACACAATCGAGGAATCAGTAGAAATGCGATTAGAAAAGTTGAAACGAATAAAACTGATTTCGCGCTTGAGAGATATTCAAATAACCCGACCAATAAAAGCACGAACGCGAAGCAATCAATACTTCGTATATTTTCGATATAACTCAAACTAAACTTTAATGATTTTCATAAAAACGATTTTTATCACATTTCACAAGAAGATAATTACAATAATTTTTAACTAACTTAACTTTGGAGCAACTTTATTTTTCAGACGAAAGATTATACCTCTAGAAAATTTGTTTATAATGAATTCAGAACTACATAAAATTTTTCATATTTCACTTGATTTAGCCATTATAATATGAATCCAAAACATTATTATAACATTGGTGTAAGTCCAAAATTTGTAAATAAAATTTCTGATGACTTTTTTAGCTGATTTGTTGTAAAATGGTTTTGATCGAAACTATATATTTGAAACCAGTTGTGAATCGTAGTATAGTTGGATTAAATATAAAAGAAATCAAATGTGAAATATTAGACGAAAAGTTTTAAATTATATTTCATGAGTAGGTTGTGGATAATGTTTGCAACACGTCAGCTACGAAAAAGCACCTCTATGAATTTTCAAACGATATAAATCCAGTATATTGTAAAATGTTTAATGTGAATTGTAAAATGTAATGATGCAGAATCCATCCCAGATTTGTAGACAACAACTCAAGTTTCAAGAAAATGACATTTGAACTCTACTCATTTTGAAAAACATTTCGAAGCGAAACAAGACGGACTTACACCACTATCACAATCAAAGGCAAACACATTTCAATCTCTAACCTGACATTAAATCCACCGGCGTGAAATGTCAATAATTCGAAACAACCGATGCAAACAAACATTCGACAATTAGCCGAAGTGACGGGCGGTGCGGCGTACGCTTTTCGGTGGCGCACTTCGAGCTTTGAGCTCTTGATTTACGGTTTGTGCGAAACGTATTAGGTCGGTATACACGATAATGACGAAGGATCATTTGCCGGTGACATTAATGTCGGAACACCGAAACGACTCTGCCTGCTCTTGTCGTGGCTACGAGCTCTCTGAAGCAATTATTCGCATATTTATCTGATCGAAAACAATGCTCCGAAGCTGTGTTTCCACGCTACGCTTTTCCGCTCGGAGGAGAGGAAAAGCTAGGATGAATAAGTGAAAATGTGTGAATATTTATTTATTCACAGTTAAACTTATTTATTTTTAATTTTTTCAATCGATTATTCACATTGGAGGGAAGAGGCTGCCGTTATGTTAGCAACTTTTAAAAGTGATGTCAGTGCATAAAATATGGCGGTAAAATCAATCGAAAGAAATCAATTGTGATAAGGTCGGGCAACCAATTTTTGAAAATGAACATAATATTCATCTTTATATACAATGAAGATAATGTGCATTTATGACATATTTGATACCCAAGTACTAGCAATCCATACCTTCCATCGTAAAAAGTCTTTTAAATAAGAAAAAAAAGTGACTTTTGAGTGATATTTTCTAAGATAGATAAATAAATAGAACACATGAGACAGAGAAAGATAGATAGAAAAATAGATCAGGTGATATAGAGTATAAAACATGATGAACTCAAACTGTACAGGCAATATGAGTGCATGTAATGTGTTCTTATATCATTCATCCAATTTCGATCAAACTATGTTCAGATATAGTAAGATAACCTTAAAATTTGACTAAAGTCAAATGAACATTTTACAATTCACCTAGTATTAAGTATTTCGTATCATAAAATTTAATTAGTGGTAACAGCAGCTACCTGGTTGTAAATAACATTAGATAATAACAGAGGTACTGTAATTGTAGATTCAAAGTGCGACGAAAATTATTCCAGCAATAAAATTCATCACAATATTAAGGAGTCTAGGGGATGAATTTCTATAGACTTATTTAGCTAGATTTAAATTCGGCTTAACATTTAACCGGATGGTGTAAATGCGTCCGAACGGTCGGTTGTTAGTAAACTTGAGCACGGTCCGTGTTGAATTTCACGCTCGTCGCATATTTCATTTTACGTTGAATTTATTTCGTTTCGAGAAAAATCGGCTTAGCGAAAAATTATTCTTTGGAATTAAATCGTGCCATTGTGTCTTGGATCGCAATGTTTTTCGGGACGATTGTGCGTTTTTGAATGGTGGTCGCTTTTTTTCTCCCATCATATATTTTCAGCGATTCTATCACACACGCGTTATTGCCATTACGAATGTACTCGTGCAGAAATTTGAAAATTGCTTTTGTAATTTCAAACTCCGATTCATGCGAAAATATTGTGTATTATGAAAATTTATAATTTCGTTCGAAGAATGGAAATATATTTTGTTGAAATTGATTTTATATCATTCTCGGAAGAGTATTTTGTACATGAATTTAAGTGTTTCTACGGTTCATCGTCAACTGGCTAATTGAAAACGTCGCGGAAATATTTCGCGAGATTCGATCGTTGATTAGATTTCAGATGAAAATTATTCCTTACTCTTCTATGAATTTTCAAACTTTTTACGTGTATTATACTAGAATAATTATTTTAATCAAACAATAGGTTCACAAATTCGCAGATTTTTCTCATTTCAGAGAAATCGTTTCACTGCCATTATGAAAAAGAAATGAATTAGGTACTAATTATTAGCCAGAAATTTTGTCGAAAAATTCAAAATGGTTAAAAGAAAGATTTTATTTCAATAAAATTCTATATTTAGTATAATATAATAGTATCAATCTTCATTAAATTAGCAAAGGTTCGGCTTCAGATAATTTCAAATAATGAGATTACGTTCACGACCTTTTCGATATAATACAGACGAATATAAGAATTTTATATTTGCAAATGAACAGCAATAGTAATATAGATATGACACAACATACTATAATTATATAAAAAGAGCACCAGAATATAAACAAAAAAACTCAATATCATATGCCTGCAAATGAAAGATCGGGGGAAATGTAACGTGTAAATTAATATAAATCTATCGGAAAAAAATCTCATTAAATACTGTTACATATCGTAACAAAGAAATAAACTCTAGTATCGAAGAAATCTATCATTATTTTCATCAAAAGCTTATTAAACAAATCCACATTTTTTCCGACAAGGAGACAACAAACGAAAATCATATCATAATGATATGTGAACATGGCACAATATGAACAAGGCACGAAATCTAATAAAATAATAACGACAATGATAATAATAAGCATGATGAAAAAAACATTTTCTCCTCATTCGAACCTCGCAAATCTCTAGACAAAACGTCGGATTTGCGCGTTCTATTTCAATATTCGAAACGAGAAAAAAGCAAATAATAAATCACGAATAAAGGCAAATCAATCAGAATCAATACGAATCACTTCCAATACAATACAAACGTGCCATCATAATGAACGACATCGAAAATAATTCCGTTTCTTCGAAGCGTGACGCAACGGAGTAAATAACTCGCGAAACGGTCCTACGGGTTTATGTATATTGAAATGAATTATGAGTCGGATACGTGACGTTATTTTGCAAATAACACGACGAAACACAATTCCGATCAAATCCCGTTTTATTGAAGGAGGACGTTCCCGGATATTTCCGGATATTCCCGGTCGTTGCAGCCGCTTTGTATTCCTGAAACGTATGCGATAATTCCGGTTAGAAATTTACGACCGATCAGAGTTATTGCGGCGTCCTCCATTGTTTAATATTTGCGAATCGTAAAAGTGGCGAAAAAAAGAGAGGATAAAAAAACCGGATAGTGCGAGGTCCACGTAGAGAGTAGGAAGTGTCGTAAAGGGGCCGAAGAAGGCAATAAACCGCTCGTATCTTGGTGAAAAATTTAGTTATTTACGATGCTGCGAATGCAAAGTGATTTATGCAAGGAGGCTTTGATTTGTTTGCGCGTTGTCTAGTTCGGTACGTGGTTCGCGAGAGGATTCAATTCAATCAGACTGAATAAAAAAATATACGTGCGAAATGTAGACAGAAATGGAGCAATAAATTTTTCAATGTACACACATTTCTATAAAGTGAATACAAACTTTGTTTTTCAATTATATTTTTCTATTTACACAAACTAAAATGTCTACAATATAAAAATATTTCATTGCATTGAAAATACAATGAATTTGACATACTATCAAAATCAATTTTGAAGCCGCACATTTCGCATAACAGAATTCGACTATTCGAATCACGTTTACCACAATTCGTTCAGATAATCTACATTTCACTTAAAATCGAATCAAACACATAACATTCTAAATCTGAACTTAGGTAAACACGAGAAAACCGCAGTTACGTACCTAATACCAATTGCGTAGACTCGTATAATTCTCACATTACATTACCGAATAATATCGACAATAAATCTCGAAACATTATACGAGCGATCTATTATCCGGATTACCTTAACGACCAGAGCAAGACTTAATCACCTGCGATTTTTTTTTGCGAGAATCGAAGTCGATTTACCTAGAAGTAATTTCCTATATACACAATTGAGACAGACCTATGTACACAAGTGAAATGTTTATTTATTTATCGTTAAAGGTATTGCTACTCGAATTTAATCAATAATTCATTCACTTTAATGTATAGAAACAGAGATACTAGATTATTAAATCCGAAAAGTAAACGGCACGTATAAATGCTTAAAGGTACGTTTCGGGTATAGATGCGCGCTGCATCACTGCAAGCAGCACGTATCGTAATCACAATGGGAAAAATTGAGTACCTTAACAACGCTGCATCATTAACTTAAGTTTATAGATCTATCTCTGTTTCTCGATCTTGCATTTGGATTTGTCGCATGAACTAGCCTTTTAAGTTTCAGAGGCGAGTGTCTGAAACGATAGTGGACTCGATTCGACCTAGCGCTCAGTAGACGTTCGGGATTTGTGCTATGTCGAATTAGGATTATTGCATTTCCATTCGAGGATCTCTCCAGCGTGTTATATTAGCGAATAGCGTACACACAATGGCATGATGAATTGAAGCTATAATCTCGAACGAGCAGACGCGGTCGCGGAAACGTTTCAATAATGGCGCTTTCGAGTCGGAATTTATTTTCTGTATCAGTTGGGGAGAGTTGACCCGCTGCGGAGACGGTGTCGTTCGGACAAAAGGTCGATCGATCGATTTTTATTATTATAGTATAGAACGGCGAAAAGATTTTTCATCTCGAGCTCAGTGATGAATTCTCATATTTTTAGATTTTTTTTAAAGTCTTATGAATGGAAATCAATTTTGTTATATGAAATTTTTGTAAAGTTCTAGTAAGATGCTTTAAATTGATTCAAAACGAACGCGAACTGCAAAAAAGAGTATGTCTAATAATACGTTCAAGGGCCATAAATATTTATGATTAGGATTCATCTAAATGTAATTAATGTTTGTATCGAATGATATTTGTATTGAAGATGTTATCTCGAGTAATATATTTCCAATTAATGACATACGAAGATAGGAAGTATTGGAAATAATATATTCTCATATATGTATATATATATTTACAAAATTATAATTCTATGATGATGAAATATGTGCTTTATAAACGATAGAATATTTTTGTAGTTACGTCACATAATATTGTTTAACTCACAAGTCTATTAAAATTTTTTTCTTAAGATAAATTAAATTCATAAGTTCAATTTATAATACAAAAAAATGATTCAAAGTTTATTGAAAAAAAAAACCTAAAAACAATATACATTTATAGCAAATGTTTATGTAGCTTTATGTACTTATGCTTCATCTCTAATATAACATGTACTTTTTTTCACGTTGAAGAAACATCTAAAAATTGATGAAAAAATGATACAATGTTAGTCGATGGAGAAAATCGTATTTATTTTGCTTTCAGACTTAAGTACACATTGTATTTCAATTTTTCGAATTCTATTATGTTATGTCACCGCACAATAATAGTCTGTAAATTCTATTTTGATTATAGTTTGATATAATTTGCTACGTCTTTCTATCGGAACAATAATCGAACAAAAATACACAAATGTATTCTTTTTCATCTTTTGAGAGCCGATTATGTACATACATAGTATTAATTTCTATCATCTCGAAATCTCATTGTGAAATTAAGCGAAAACGATGACCCTAGAAGACAAGGACTTTAGGGGACAAATTTAAACCACTGAAGTTGAATGCTGTAATTATATTTGAATTTTCGTTTCATTTCATAATTGAATTTAATTTTTAATTCCATACAATTACACTTTTTTCGAATGGCCGGATTTTCAATAATCCTCGACTACCTTCATCCCCTATTAGTTCGAAAAATCAAAGTTCAACTGCGATAGATCTCCAACTTCGAAACACAGTTTTCAAAAAAATATATATATCTTCATCACTCACACTCCTCAACTTCTGGGGACTATCTTAAAAATAATCTCATCACTACAAAACTGACCTGATCGAATTTATTCGTCGGACTTTTCCGACTCGCACATATCATATTAAAACGGCCGAAAGTGTATTGCGGGGTGGGTTTGAGCCGCTTTTTCATTTTTCAATCCCGAGTCTCGTCGCGGTCGAGTTGTATTATTTATTTATTTATTTCGCTTTACGGGGACGGACGTATATACGCGGGTGTTTAAGCGTATCCTTCACGATTTACCTCGCTGAATAAATAAAACAATCCCGCTCAGTAGTGTGGCTGAGCAAAGTGAGGATATACACTCGGAGTCATGCCAGGATAGAAATTGACTCGGATAAGTATTTCCGCAAATATAATATGTATTAGGACGGACCTACGGGATTTCTGAGAATCCTAAGGTCGTACGTTGTTCCGAATAATGCCGGTTGTTGATTTTGGGTACGGTCGTTAGGCGTGAAAATTAATAAATCGTCGGATTCGCAGATTTCCAATGAGATTGTATATATTTCAGAAATGAAATTCGTTTTAATTTGTTCTTGCGTTTATCATAGTTGACGTAAACACTCGACAAAGCGAAAAGCCGTGGAATGTAGAATTTCCCAAACTTCTCAACATATTCTCATCATATTTAAACACGCTCGTACAGTAAGTAATATAATCAAAACATTTTCAGAGCACTTAAAATACTAACTTTATTAATCAAAACAATGAGGATTAAATTTATCGAACTTGTGTAACATAACACATGTATAGAAGTGCGGAAAATGCGTTTTCAAAATAATAATAGTTCAATGAAAACCTATATTTTCAATAAAATTCGATTTTCCTCATATTTACAGTAGATATCATGATAATTAAAGATCATAAGATTGCTGCTATGTATGAATTGAGATTAATTTGAAATCTATTCGGTAAGTATTCACTGTTAACGGGATTTTTTTATGGATGTTGTTATATACACTTGTACCATGTGCGAATATTAGGTTAAAAAAACCGAGTACCAAACCGAGTGTGTTCGACCCGATAAAAATACATTGCAAGTATTATCTACCTAATATTCGCAGTGCATACAACCACATCCTATTAACCCAACCTCCTTCGTATCAAAGATAACTAATATCCGATAGAAAAAACTCTCAATTTAAAATATCTACCCAATGCATGTTCTTTAAACTGACAATTAACGAGCTTTCAATTACGTAAAAATATCCGTATAATAAATCGAAAAAAAAAACCCCTTCATCGTTCAATTTCCTCGTGCGCATCACACCGGCAATTAACGAACGCTTTCAAGAGAAGTAGGGAGAGCTGGAATTTTTTTTCGCATCTTCGATTAGATTTTTCCACCAACGGCACAAAGGACGAGTAATTAGCGGCGAAATAAAACGGCGTCGGCGTCGGCGTCGGCGTCGATAATGGACGCCGAGGAGTTATGGCGGAGTCGCCTGTCAAACGCTACCACTTTCTCGATCAAAGCGCAGGTTAATTAAAGTGAGTCGAGTGAAGTTTGCTCGGGTGATTTCCGAGAATAATGGCAGTTTGAAGTCAGTGAAAATAGTTGATGTTTGTATTCGATCGAGCGTTGGGCTGGAAGAACGTTTGTAAAAACTCTGCATTCTTTTAGTAGATGTTAATTGTTTCAATTCGTTAACTCCCCGTTCATATGATGGGCGTTTGCGAAGCGCTCGTTTTGATAATTGTAATAATATGTAACATTTTTTACATCAACTTATGTGATTTGTTATTTTTATCGAAGTGGTTTTGAGTTAAGTGTCGAATTCAAAAGCGTCTCATTTTAATGCCTGTTGAAAATTTCAACAGAAATTCTATTTATTAACACGTTTTAGTGATTTTTCGTAGCATTTTCAAAGAACGTTTTATTTGTACGCATAATGATTTCAATCTCATCTGTTTTATACATTTATTATGATTATGATACTTTTGACCACTCTGGAATATTTTTCCGAGATAAATCTCAGACATTTTGAGCTTTTAGCATTCTTATCATCTTCAAAAGATTTTATATTAAAACAATAAATTTCAAGTAGATGATGCGATATTTTTCCTTCAACTTTTAATATGATCACTTTTTTCATTTTCTTTTCATATAATTCTGTTTTTTCTCAAACGTACGCAAAAAAAAGAAAAATGATTTTCTTCGAATTAACGAAATATTAAAGCCCATTCCATGAATCTGCCTAAAGAAATTTTCAAGAAATATAATGATATTGAAGAATCAAGTAATTAAATTAACATTTTCATCCGTGTACAATAATAAATATACCTAATATAAAATTTGAAGTTAAATTGTAAAATTAAATAATCATGATACGAAAAAACAACATTCAAACCATAATTTAAATCGCATGACACTCCAAACGAAAATTTCACAAAGCACCTAATTAGACCGCAAAAAGGAAACACGGACAGAGGTACAAAAAAAAAAAACGTTAATGTGGCAGACAACATTTAAGGATTTAGGGCAGTTATTAGTAACCGAGACCTATAATTAATAAAGGGAGGCATTTTGCGGTGGCGGTTTTGGGTCGCAAGTGTTCCGAATGTCTTCGCAAAACTACGTTTCCATTACACAAAAAGCCTATGCTGTCGACGATACCTTCGAAGGCGGAAAACCTTCGAAGGTCGCTGAAGACGTACGACGGTCTGAGAAAAACAAACGATTTCAATTTTTGGAACTCAAGAAAGCCGGGAAATCCTTAAGGTTTTCACTTAACGAACGGAAAGGCGTTTCGGAAGTATCGTAACTCGAATATCGAACGGTTGAAGTTAATTCAGTGTGAGTAAAAAATACGACTCATTGTTAGACTTGGGAAAGTTTAAGAATGAAAATTTACAGATAATGAAGATTAATTTGTATTTCTTCAATAATAACATGTATTGAAACAATAAGTGTAATTAACAATACAAATGCATACATTTTGAGTCACAAAAAACATCAACTAACTTTCGAGTTGAGTAATTAAAGTTTAAAAGTTTGGATCTAAATATTATTTTAATACACTGCACACATTCATTATTACATAATCAAAATATTATAATTTATCTAAAAAAACATCGAAATCATTATTTTTCATGACTTTGGTTTGAAAACCAGGACTCCACGACTCAGACTCTAAATTCCGATAAAATCAATCACCATCGATAGAAGCGAACAAAACACCATGCACATGCATTCATTTTCCAGAATATTAAGGGCGAAACGTACTCACATACATATACAATACATACGACACCTAGGGGTTTCCGAATTAGGGATTCCGGTCGACGAACGTTGTCGGGCATGGTGTTTCCGCGTATACACATAATTACGATTTTACAATATATACGTATAATGACGTACATAAATACGTACGTATGAGCGTTTGCGACCGAATGGCGTTTTGTGATGTTCGTCGTTAACATTAATTTCCATTTAAACTTGTATACGTAGCGCGTCCGTTTGTGTTTCGGACGTTTAAATTAGTCGAGGCGAGTGAGGGATGCGAATGTGCTGAAAATAGTGCGTGTTTATGAAATTTTCGAAGTTTAGCAATTTAACTTGTGTGGACGTATCAACTGAGAAGATTCCATTCATACTATGGTAATTGAAAAAAAAAATGTTTTTGTCGTATAAAGACAATAGGCAGATCTGTAACCGGTTCAAATTGATATGATTAGATATAGTGTGGTTTAAATGTGCTCAATAAGGGGAACAATATTTACTATGGCTGTTAGTCTCATTGTCATATCTGAATTCGTATGGAAATAAGATAACTTTTTAATAATGATAAGTTATTGAATTAGGACTGGTGCCATGGCAGACCTTTTTTTATATAAATGTATTTTTTAATTATGAATATTGGAGCGGATACAACAATCCATACATTTTTGGCCATGATTTGTTATAATAATATTTGTTACAAAATTATCGCCCTATGTAAAATATTAAAGTGATGAATATGTATGATTGAGTAACGCGTGTGTGAGGAAAGATTTTAATGTTTTACGAATTTCAAAATATAGGAATAAAACAATGTTTTAATTGGATTTAAACTGGCGTACGTGCAAATGATACAGTGTTGTTTTAGGCTGTGAAAATTAAAAGTAAACAGCTAAATTGCGTAATCAACCGCACACGAATCGAAATATGTAGTAATGAAAAATTATTCATAGTGTTTGTTTAAACATTTATTGCGGAAAATTTAAAAATCAATGTGAGCCTCTACTTCGGGTGTCGACAATTTTCATGGAAATTAGTCGGTTTTATTTTGTTTTATTTATATGCTTCAAACGAGCTGAAAGCTTGTTGAGCGTGTAAAGCTTAATGTGGAAAACTAATGGAAAATAGCCCGAGAAATAAGCTGATAAGTTGATAATGGGGAAAACAAAATTTTTCGGTGAAGCGTTTTCTTAGAATTTAATTTAATTATCTAAATAATTTGAGCAAAAACCTGTAAATGATATAAAGAAAATTAAAATTTTGCTTGAAACGAAAAATAAAAATGGAGCAGTCCACTAAGAGTTGATTGAGGGTAATAATCTACATATCTATAGATACATAATAAGCTTTATATAAAGTAATCAATATCATACTACTACTTGAAATATCTTTGAAGGAAATTTCAATTTGTGTCTTTGAAAAGAAATACAAAATTAATTGTCTATTTCGCGAAAGTAAAAGGAAGAGAAGCAACAATAATTTGAAAGATTGAATTTCATTCCAATTTTTTCTTAATTGAAAAACATTTTTTTCCCTTTCGAATATCCCAAAGCCAAACAAAATCAACTACTTTTATCGTATAACTGAATTTTTCACCACGTAACAACTTTTCAACAATGGAATCACTCGGCAGGATTCCGATCGTTAAAATGAACGGATTATATTCCACTACACGTCGGCAATTTAATTCACGGCAAAAAAATCAATTCAAATGAATACCATTTATCGAACAGCAGCCTGTAACGATATGGGAAATCGGATTTGATCGGCTTTAACACACAGAGTATCAGAAGCGGAACAAAAAGCGCCATAGAATGCCATTTTCCAAAAAACGATTTCCGCGCTTCAATGGCCGTATATTTTTTGAATTTTTGGCGCCGAATCAGAAACACAACCTTTCGAAACTTTCCCGAAAAATCAACGACCCAGTTTCGACAGAGATATCTATCAAGTAAAATTTGCATACGTTGCGCGGAATTCGCGTTAACGTAAGGCATACAGGAGTTTCTCGAGATTTGACTGTTTATCATAATTTGATTGAATTCAGAGTATGCTTTTACACGTGGAAATGTGCCGAATTGTACGTTTGAGAAATCTGGAAGTATATTACGTAAAAGGTCTCCGTTTCCTATGAGATTATGTTGTATATTATAAAATGACGTGATAAAAGTGAGTATGTATAAATGCGTATATAATATGAAAAAGATACGAAAAGGTTCACGGCTTTGTAGCGAACGAAATAGAGCTTTTCTATTGACCTATTTCGTCCTTTGTAAACACGCGTATTTACATATCTACGTACTTTATTACGTGGTTTTACATAAATCTGTGAAAATATGAGAGTTCGTATTTTTATTAGAATGAAATCGACTTGTTAATTATTGTGAAATTTCGTTAAAAACATTACTTCAATTGATTTTATTACTCATTGTTCGTTAAGAACTCGAATTGTACGCTAAATGAATTTTCAAAAATAGAATTCTTTTAAAGTTAATCACCAACTTTTCATTGTTAGCTTGAATGGAATTAAATAAAACTTAAGATTTGCTGATAATTCAAAAAATTTCTCAAGTAAATTTATTTTAAGTGATTTAAATGGTGTTTTTAAACAGCTCTCGTACACTAAAAGAGTGTTATCCATAGAAAAACGCTACTAAGGAGCGCCACAGTTGTGAATTGAGATTTATTATCGTCGAAATTATAATTTTTTATCTCGCAGTAATTATAATATTAAATCGCCTGAAAATTTGTAAACATCTGAATAAATTTTAATTCACCGAGAAAAGAAAATATGCTAAAAATGACCGTATTGTTTGATATTCAAATTTTATACTTGAATCAGGATAAAGTATCAACATAAAAGCAAATATCTAAGGAATGTAAGGATATATGTATAATATAATGTGTCTATGAGGAATAAATTAGGCTAAATAAAGAGTCTCATTAGGATAAAAGGTACGTAATGAGGGATCCACACTAAATAGAAATTAACATCATAGACGTTCTGTAGAATACACGCTTTTTTTCCTAGTAGTAAAAGCTAATTTCTGCACTGTGAAGAAATGGCAAAGGAGTATGGAATGGGAAACGACATCGTTTTCAATTTTCTTCGATACAAGTTTCCCAGAATTTATCGCTTCGATAGCAATAAAAATACGGCACAAAGATCTGCTTTTGTTAGATGTGAATGCATTTTAGATGTTGACAAAAGTTGGAAGAAAATCCACTTATTGTTACATGGAATATTTTAATATTACTTATAGGTGAAACATGTATTTACTAAAAATAATTTATAAATATAAATTTAATCTAATAACAATTAAATTTTAATTTAGATCTTTATTGATATGGAATATTGACCGGTAAAATACAAGCATGAAATAACATAATGTAATTTTGTCGTTGAATATTGGCAATATATTTATTATCCAAATGTCGAAAAAGACATGAGCAAATTTTTCTTTGGAGAAAATGTCGAAATAACACAGTACGTAACTAATGCCACACAAAAACGTCCCGAACAAATGAAATAATAAATAAAGAACAGGTAAGTGGCATTCCAGAGCTCCGAAGAATTTTCACAAAAAATAAACATAAAAATAAGAAGGATATAAAAAATATACATTTTTTTTACATAGTTAAAATTATCCATTCGAAAATTTGTTCGAACTCGTATTTAAACCTCGCGTGATTGCAATTCATAAATCAAAAGTCGAATGCGAACATTTTACGCTAACAATATTACATATTAAATTTATCGAAAATTATCACAAATTTCATGGTCTGATCAAAGTATCGCTTTTTAATACGATTTCGCAATTTGTATAAAATACTTTATTTTCCGAAACGAAATTATAAACGAATTTGCCATCGGAAAATTGCCTCAGCTTTCAGTTATATTTGACCACTAATCGATTTATGTATTTCATTACGAAAAAACAAATCAGAACTTGACCCATATCCGTCGTCGTAAACATGTTAATTTATTACGTCGAAGAATATTCGTATTATCGGAAAATACACATACATATCGAGAAAATTTCTGAAACATTTCGCCACTTAGGAATGTGTTACCCATTATCATAACACACGTTAGTGGCGGAAAACTTGCGATAGTTTGTCCTTTTTATTCGACCATAAATCAGATTCAAGTTGGATACAGTCAAGCAATTAATATAAACCTTCGAAGGGACCTTCTTCCTTTGAATTTATCCTAAGAGTAATCGTCTTGAACACTCTCAGTGCCAGTCATCCATCATTTTTAGTAGAGAAGCTTTGTAATCATATCTTGTCACTTTCGGCAATATGGAGTGTGCGTAAAATGTTCGTGTAATGTGCTCTCGGTTGAATGTGAGTCTTAGTAAAATGTATTTTTTTTATGAAGAATTAGGTTAAATTGAACGTAAATTTATAAAATTAATCATTCCACTGTAGACTTTTAAAGTAAAACGATACTTGAAGCTTTCAGATTATAACGAGCAAAGTTAACAAATAGTTTGACTAATTGTACTTGTTGTATCATTAAAATGAAATATTCGAATATGCGAAAATCACTTCTGATTTACAAAAGCGTATCGCCAACTAATAACTAATAACTCAATTACAGTCTTTTCACGCTGAACAAATAATCAAACATATTCTGCACGTATTAATCGGCGAACGATTCAATTAACCCTTTACGGTCGGAGTTATGCGCTTATACGTATTAGTCACAAAAGCGCCAACATTTCAACGGCGGAGAGCTTTCATCCAAGCTCGAATTAAGGCTATTGTATTGTGTCGACGTACACTATGTATGTACGTATAAAGCAGTGGAAATAAGCGAGTGTAACAACCGAAATTGGATTTATCGACGTCTGACTATGTTATAATGGAACGTTTGTTTTGCTCCTTGGTGCATTTCGTATTGATGGCGCGAAACGGTGGCAAATTGCCTTGTGGCACTGGTTTTCAAAATTTAATATCATTTTGATTTTATTTTGAGTTTTTCAATTAAAACTTAATTTCTTAAATAAGAAATTTTTGTTCTCATTTGCATTACTAGCTGCTGTGACTCGGTGTGGCTTGAAATTGCAAACTTTAAGATGATTGGAAACTGTTGTATAGCATCACATTTACAATGAATCTAAAACAATTAAATATAAAATGTGTGAAAACCGTGCTTTTTTTTCTCTAACAATAAGAGCTGGTGAACGAAAGTTACTCGTTCGAAACTCTGACTATTGTAAAGTGTAAATTCAAATTTAATAATACAAAAACCTTTTCAAATGTACACACGATAGATCTAAAAAAAATATTGTAATCAGATGAATGATAAAGGAATCACTAATTAAAAAAAATATTGATTTATTATTACATCCATGTAAATATATGTTCATACCTAGATCAATCGTGAGCATATCAATGCAAATAAAATAATAGATATAGTAAAATTTTAAATATGAGAGACGTCAAAGATGAACTATTAGATTCGAAAATGAAACGAATTTAGAAGAATACAAGTAAAACATGAAGAAAGAAATAAAATTTTGAAATTGAGTTTGAAGAACACTGCTTTAGTGCAATTCGGTAAGTCGCAAGCTCCAAGTTGCACGTCGGGGATACACCGGCTCAAATTTTCGAGTGGATTTCGTATAGCGTCGTGTTATAGAGGAACTTACGAGCCTTTTCAGCGGCGAATACCTTGAGGCATCTGAAGAAATTGTCAATATACTGCTGTAGCCCGAAGAATGCTAAAAAGCGCAGATTTCGAAAACCAATCCAGAAATAGGTTATGCGATGTGCGCATAAAAGTGTTATTATTGTGTTGGAAGTGGTTTTATAAAAAAAAAAAATACTAAATGAAGTGAAGGAATTCAATGGATTCTCGTGACTTAGTGAACCAGAGAAAAAAAACTTTCTGAATGCCTGTAAGTTTTCTTTTCGAAACCGTATTAAGATTGAATGAAAAACTTTGTCGGGTATAATTCTTATAGAATACAGGAACAAACTTTAACAGCTTTGCGGGAAACAATAAATATGGATAAAAAAATATTTCAATTTTCGAAATCGATGTTATTAGAACACAATTTTTAAGGCTTTGTATTTTCTTCATGATATTTCAATTCAAATGAATTAATACCATATAAGCGAATGACGTCTATTTCATTTCCGTCAACTCGAACTGTGTTAGAACTGAATAGAATTTCAAAATCAAATAACAGATTCGAAACTTTGAAGAGATTTTGGAAAAACTTTTGAATCATCCGAACTAGGTCAACTGTGTCAACTATCTTTTGACGACATTACTATCAATTTCATCTACGTACAGTAATAGAAAAATGTAAATGCACATATCACCCATTATTCTATTTCATGCAAGAGAGAGTGAGGCAATAAAAATAGAACGATTCACATATTATAAAAGTTACGAAGCTAAAAAAGCTTTTTTAAAGTTTACACAAATGATATTTGAATGTTCACTCAGAATTTGATTAAAAAAATAAATAAATCAAAAAAGTATTGGTGAAAATTCGTTAAGATAGATATTAATAGACATTTACACTGACAAATTATCAATTTTATTAAAGTAGATTAGATATATTTTCTTTCATTTTTTCAATAAAATACATTGAAGATATAAATATAAAGACAGTATGATTTGATCGAATTGAAAAAAGACTTAAGTCGCGTTCACATTGCCATGGAAGCAAACTGTACCAAACCTGAAGAATGAGACACACCTATACGACAATACAGCCATCTTTCTCTCTCAGAAAAAGTTCGAAAACCAAATGAAGAAACTTTTTCCGATTCGTTCGTAAGCTGACCGAATTTTCTCTGCAGCACCCTGTACTCGAGTCACAAAGGCGTAAACGAGTTTTCCGTCGCTCGAGCGGTTCCTAGGTGGTTTTTCTTCGACGGTGAACCGCCACTTTGCGGTCATAATTCAAGCCGTATGTTTCCAACAGCCCCGGAGGCGTCTCGACCATTTTTCTCTCAACGGTCTCCTTCGGAAACGTTCTAGAATAAGAGCCTCGCAAAATAACCCCTGTTGTACGTATGTGTGTGTGATATGAGCGCCTTAATGGAGTTACATATGTACAAAGTGCTATACTAGACCCTTTTCCGAATAAGTGTAGGGTTGAAAGTTTGCATTCGATTAGTATGTGCATTTGTGAGGCGTGTTTGGAAATTCTGAACTTTCAATCGTAAGTCGAGTGTTAATTGATGATTTTTTTACTCTTTAGCGATAAGAATTTTATAAGAAAAAAACATCAATTCATGTGATAGTCGATTCGAGTGACTTACTATTGAAAGTTAGGGTCTGAGTTTCTTTGTATAGGAGCCGAATGAAAAATATGTGGCATTATTCCGAATGTTGTAATGAAATTTTTATCGATCGTATGTGTGTGCTTTTATTTCGTTCGTAAAGTTGTTGTACGAGGAGAATAAAATAATTCATGTCTATAAAATGTAATGATATAAATTAGGATACAAAAAGATCGCATCGAATAAATGGCATATATAAACGAATCAAATGATACGTATTAAGTTATCAGTTTACTTTCATTATGTCATATACTAGAAATAGTAAATAAATATTAGTAAATCTTTTGTAGTTCACGGCGAGTATTCATTTATTTAAATTTTCTGCCAAATAATTAAGTTCAATTCATCAATATATTTATTAATTAAGTTTTGATTATTTTTTAGTGAATAGATGAACAAATCGACTATTTAATATGAATAGAAACGAAGCGTTAATATATATTCAAAAAGATTCTATCAAAATTGATTAAATTTATGTAATCGGTTTGTATTTGCCTCTAAAATGTAAATTTCAATTAACCGATTTAACGGAGAATGATAAATAGGTTAACTAGAGTTCAATTTGAAACGTGTTTAATAATTCTTCTTCATATTTATTTCAAAGAAATGCTGATCATATTAAATGAAAGATCACAATTCTTCGAACAAAAAAAAAATATATATTTTTAATTATCAACTTATATGAATTATTATACAGATAATCTATTATCGGTTCAAAAGAAAGTTGTCAAAAATATTTTGTATGTCTACACACCTACATATAATCGGATGAATCACAAGCTCATTCGAGTTTTTCGAGATTCTATTAATATATTTTTTGATCTAACAATAGCCTAACAATGGATTCGCGAATGAAAAGGCTTACCAAGGTGGGTTGTTATTTGAATTATCGTTTTGCGATTTGTATGTGAGTTGCAGATTCATGATAACGAACGACTCTCGAACAAAAGAACAAATTCATATAAATTTTGAAATTCCGTCTGGAAAACATTTAAAAAATTCTAATAGGTATACAAAACCGATTCTACAAAATGTAGCAAAATAATCTAAAACCCGATCGTAGATCATTCAAAGCCACCATTAAATGCTAAATAACTCAAAGATTACTCCCATACGAAACAGCATAAATCGAAAATAGACTTTTTATCAAAATACGAAAAGTAGGCTTGCGTAACGCTATTTTTTATTCAAGGCGAAAAGGTCAAGATTTTCGTGCCCTAAACAGAAGATCGGATCATGATGATGTATAGTGTGTGTGGAGGTTTCGAGGCCATTTATCCGCATTATAATGTTTTCCTATGTGACTTTTTGGATTCGAGGGTCTGACTTCGGTGGCAATTAACGATTTGTGACCTCTAAGGGTTGAATATCCGAACTCTATCCTTTGTCAGAATAAACAAACCTATTTTCTGTATTTACAAGAGAGCGCATGTATAGAGGGATCGCTTGTTTATTGTCAAACTTGGTAGACGCTTCTTCAGATTTCACTAGTCTTATTACTAGGTTTATTTGAATAGGATATTTTTTTGGAACGGCTCTTTGATTGGAACGATTTATCGTATTTTTATCGACGTAAAAAACATGTTTTTTTAACGAAAACACGTGATTATCGTCACAAAGATTTATATAATAAAATGCAGAATTTACAAATTGATAATACGTGCGAATTTTCGTTCGAACGATTTTACGTCAAATACACATTCGCTGTGTAATATTAACGCCATCATTAACACAAAATTCGATGACATCATCAACAGATACCATCCTCTTATCGGTTATTGCCAATAATATCGCGTTCGCGCTTGAATTTACATAAATAGGTTAACGGGGCAATTTAAAAAGCGGAATTTTCAAACGGAGGAATTTCCACAACGACTTTTTCCACCGTTGCGACGGAGGGATTATTTTTATTGTCAGTCATTATGGTAATTTCAATTAATTTCGTCGAGCTACTACTCCTATCTCTCTGTAGGCCGCAATAAACGAGGATCGTAATTTAATTGCAATTTTATTTATCGCTCGAGAGGCTATTTAATTTTTTTTAGCGACAGCGAAATAATAACGCGGCGGGAAAAGGAGGAAGTACTTGATATTGCCTCTTAGCGCGATATTTCGTATTTTTCACTCGGCCGTATTATTATGATGCTTTGAAAACAAGAGCGAATCTCGTAGAATGAATATTATGAAAATTTATCCCGCTAATAAATTCGGGATAGGCCTTATAAGGTTATTCGAGACCGAGCATGCCTTATCTGGGAGGGTTCTTGCAAATTTTCCATTGTCGGAAAATTCAAGTTTTATATGCACCTAGCCATGAAGACTTGGTATCGTTAAGCGCTTTTCGAGAGATAGCGATAACATAAGACACAACGGAACACTTTACTGTATTATGTATTGTTATATCTACGTTAAACTCTTTAAAATCTGCTACAGTTTCTCAAATAAATATAATATCAAATGTGCGCGGCATGTCGAGATTTAGCAGCGAAATTTCGCGATCGCCACGCCGTGATATTATAATGTAATGTAGCAAATTCTGAACAATTTCAAAATTAAACTTTACGATATAAAATATGATAAAGTATATATTTTTCCAAAATGTCAAATTATTACGATCTAAATATTTGAATATTAAAATACTTGAAATACTTAATTATATCTTGTAAATGGCATATAATTTTGGCGGAGTATCGAAATTCGTAGCTGCGAATTCCATTTGAACTTTTCTAATTCATTACGTGATAATATTTTAAAGAGCAAACGGTCACATTTATCACCTAATGCTAGATTGTACGGACCTGAATGTAAATTATAAAAGACACATTAATTTATCGAGATAGGATGCGAAATAGGAATTGAGGGGAAACGAAAAGCGAAAATGTGTAAAGAAAAAAATGATGACGTCGTTTTCGAAGTGATTCAACCCAGAAAATCTATTTCGGTGAGTCGAGGATTTTTATCGAATTATGTAGATTAAAAAGATAGACCGAGGAGGAAATTCATTGAAAGGACTCAATCGTTTTTCCGAACAGGGGTCGGCAAACGTTTTTCGTGATGGCATTGACCTCTTTTCGTAAAATTCGTTCAAATTAATTTTTTAATTGGTGAGTTATGCATGATCCACTTTTCCGGAGATTTATTCACCCATAGAGATTTCTGTGAAAAATATTTTTCGCTGGAACGATTTTTCCATCGAAAGGGGTTTATTTCATATTTGAAATTTCAACGTTTTAGTTTCATATTATGTTGAAATTCAATAAATTCATTTTGAAATGACAATATTAAATGTGTTATTTTCTTAGAAGTCAAAATAATTTCAAATGAATTAGAGTAAGCAGTGTTCAGAATTTGCTACTGCATGGATTATAAATCTATTTGATGATCCCGAGGGAAGGTTTATCTATATTACAATATTTATTCGTGCGTATTTACCTAGTAACCTAATAGATATGAGTTCAATCGTTATCAAACGATTGAGTTTCACTAACGTAAACAAATTTTGTCCCTATATACACAAATATTCAATCACACAAATAGGTGGACGTTTATGGTAAATTTAATAAAAATAACAATCAAAGGATGAAATTTTTAAATTTTATACTATTTATGTTATAAAGAAGATTGTGTTTGAGATGAAAATTGTTCCGGATAGTTTTGAAACACCTGCTTAGTAAAGAACATATTTCACGAGTTAAACTTTCAGCAGAAAGTGGACAACTATGCAACACGCTCGTATACGTGATATTTTTTCTATTCAAGCTACATATTTTCACTGAAAAATTGTTAAAATATTTTCATCGTCTATCTTTCTGGAATTCTACTTCACCTTTTGTGAAATACGATTTGTAAAAATAAATTTTCCATCGACTTTATAAATTACATCATCGAAAAACATCAGCAAAACTATGACACAAAAAACGTACACATTTCTTGTTTTTATCTGACGAACAGATCGCATTCTCACTTTATTCACGTAACGACGTCCATTCAGCACAATCGAGATCGACAAATCTCCATACGATTAATAATCGGCCTCACAAAGAGATGGACGCACTCAGATAGCCGAAGACACAAAAGCGAAGGAGGTCCATCTTCGCACGAAAATAAAAATCGAAAGACAAAAAAAAAAAAATGGGAAAAATGCGAGAAACAATTGATCCGAGTGAAGACAAAGGCTCTGAAAAGGCCCTGAAAGTTCAAAAGCGATTTCAGATTTTCGGCGAGACACGCGATTAAGCGAGTGATGGACGATTTGCGCAACTGCACCCAGTTCCAAGTGTTTTAAACGTCGCTCTTCGATTTACGGCCTCAATAACTTTCAATTTATTGCCGGGTGCATCGACGCCGAATGAAAAATGCCACCCCAACCGTCCAGAGTGTGGTCAATCCTCAGCAATAAACCGACGATACATGGAGCGTAAAAGTTAGATTCGTGTTGAAAGAGTAAACTGTGTATGTACGTATGACGCAAGGTCAGGTTCCGTACAAAAAAAAGGCGCGTTATAGAAGGAATAGATAAATCGCATAAGTTTTGGGCGAAATTGTAGAATGTCATACAGAAAGATTTGCACTATAAGAGGATCGCGTATATTCCTTGAATTACGACGAGGGTAGGTTTCTAAGGGCTGATCTTTTCACTTTTTTAATCCTCGGATTAGTTAACTAAACTGACTTCGTGCCTAGAGTTTTTCTTGCTCTAATAGTTTCCGTGCTTAAAATACCAACTGCATAAATCTCATAGAGTCACTTAACTTGCTCGAGGATTAAAGAAGAGAGAAGATCGTTTCTTAGTAAGTCGAATACAAAAAAGTGCTTTTAAAGTTCACGATTAAATTTTAAATTCTGTCAAAAATTCCAGGAATTGATTATTTGAAAAGTCTGCCCGAAAAGTCTGTTAAAGTTCTTTTCGTGTCACTAAATTATTTCGTTTCAGCTGTCGGTTAGGTCAGTCAACGTTGTTTTAAGTAAAATTAACAAACTCTACTATTATGTATTAAGCAATTTCATTTTGGTTTAATGTGTATGGCTGTTGTATAAACGATTACGAGGTCGGATGTAGTTAGTAATTCGCAAAGCATAATCTATTAAAAGCAATCTTACGGCATAGATTATCTCTAGAAATCCGTATGCTTTGATAATTTAGTAATGTTTGTCGAATATTAATACATTAATAAGTTTACAGTTTCTAATTAATTGAATTGAACAAGTGAATCTATTCTACGATACAAAACATTCAATTTAACTCTTTGATAAGAAAAACGATTAAACAACATCATTTAAGAGCTTACACAAAGCTCAACTTGAACGGAATATTCAAAATACTTATAAAACAACTTACATGCACAATTATCAAAACAGCTTACATAAAATCTGCGGTGTAAGTGATTTATGATTCGCGCATTACGAGTTTATGTCTGTTGGAACATAGTCGTATAGTTTGTTCCCCTGTGGCCAAAAGCTCGGTTCAAAATGGCGCAGATCGGCGGGAAACTTTTGATAGGTGCGCGCGACTGAATCAAACGAAATTTCGTTTCGTTGAAATATGGTGTGCAAGGATATACGCTCTCGTAGCCGGTTTTCTTGGCTCGTTTCATATGCAATTTCAATACGTGTAGCTTTGAAACTGTCTTGAAATCCGTTTTTAAGAAAATTAATGTGGTCACATATCGAATGAAATGGCTTAACGCATTAAAAATGATATATTTTTTGTAAATTGTTTGAAATTAAATTATTTCGATTCCTAAAATTTAGGTTTGTTTAATATGGTAGAATTTAATTTTGATGCAATGAATATTGGATTTTGTTCAAATTTACGAAAAAGCTTTTCAATGTATCGTGAATCGTTTTAATATTTATTATCCTCGTCGATGATATTGGTTAAAAATGTATATGAAATACTTTTGAATCGACTAAAAAAAAAGCGAAAACACAATACATTCGTGGGAATTGATACATTTACAAGAATGAAAAACACTTACTTGAGGAATGCTTAACACGGCGCTGAGTATCCAAACGAACACGAGTAGCCTGGTGCCTCTTCTAGCAGTCGACAAACTCTTCATCGGATATCTGACAGCCACAAAACGATCCACACCAACCAGAACGAGCACGAAGGTGCTCAAGTACAAACTGAAGATTTGCATGAACTTAAAAAGTTTACAAGCGGCGTTCCCCGCCAACCAAGCCACGGTATAACTCCAAGCCGCTTCTCCTCCCAAACAGAAAACTGTCACTAACAAATCGGCTATCGACAACTGCATTATCAGACTGTATATGGCGCTGCATGACGATCTGGAAGTTCTTCTGGATCTTTGGCTTCTTCTGATGCTGATTATCGTCGCTGTGTTTCCGACAAAGGATAAAACTGCCAAAGCTCCGAGTACACAAGCTTTTATCAGAGATGATTTTGTGAGTGTCGGGGCGTGTGATACGCATGTTACGTTTGTTCCGTTGAAATAAGAAAATGTCGTGTTGATTCCGAGCTCGTTGCAAGAATCTATGCTCAGTATGAGATTCTCTTCGGCGGTGGTCATTTTGGCGCTATTCGCATGTCGTTGATTCTTCGTGATGTTTCATTTATGAGTTCTCTTCGTCGGGATCTGAAATTAAAATTGAGATCGATCAGTTTGCGGGAAACTAATAAAATTCGCTTATGATGGGTTCGATTAAGTTTCGCGGCGATCGTTTTTCACTACATTACGTTACGAGAAAAGTTTCAAGTTTTAATGAAACCCAGCGGCACGCTGCAGAGGCAACAAATAATTTTCCTACTAGTACTAGTAGTAGATATGCAAAACTTCACGGTTTGTTCTTAATCCGAAAATAAAGTGAAAAGAAAGCGCAAATTTATGGAACGCTTCAGGAACTCGGTTAAATTCAACTGTGCTAGACCAACTTTCCTAAAAGAAGTATTAATACGTATTTTCGAGCTACTTTTAAATTACAGAATTTTCCTTAAGTCAAGTAATTAAAACTTTTCTTATACAGTTTACAAAAAGAACACGAGACTGACGTATTCGACACCGACGACGATCCCATTGAATCATTTTATCCGGAACAGCTTTATTACATCCACAGAGAGAAGTTATTAAGGTATGCAGAGTTCAACCGCAACATTTTCAAGAATTTAGAAGGATTTTTCCACCCTTTGTTCGGATAACTTATGCTATTTGTAGAATACACGTCGAGGGAACATGTTTATCCGCTTATGCAAAGACAACCCTTTTTCCTCGAAGCGATCCCGACACGTTTGACTCGTATCTTTCACCGTCAGTAGTTCGGTACATAAAAATTCTGCAGTAAATTGTGGAAGAGGCGGCATTTTTACGGTGTCATTAAAATGAACTTCGATCGTTGAAAACATATTTTCGTTAAGCGTTGGTACAAACGGCCGTTAAACGACACTAACGACGAGCGTCCTCACTATGAAATTTCGCTCCAGCTCACAAACGCTGTAAAACAATTCACGTTTATACGTTTCAATTAGCGTTCGGTTGTCTCTGAAAGCTTTCTGAAGACGCACATTAGGTTTTGAATATTTTTTTGTATAAAACGTATTATGCTTTGTGAAATTTATAAAAGAAAGTTTATTGAAATATTTTCCCTTAGCTGCAATACTTAAAATTAAATGAAAATATATTTTTCAACATAATGGTCAAAAATATATAATGCAACTTACAATTAGTTAAAGGTGAAAATTAATAATCTCTTCGACAAGTTTACAATATATTTTGAAAAAATATATATAAAGTATATTATGAAGTAGAATTTTTATAGGCATATTGAAATGATTACCGATTGTGAGTGGTACTTGAATGAGAATTTTCATTAGGATACACTTGTCGGAAAAATATTTAATTAGTACAAAAGCACTTAAATGTTTATAAGAAAACGTGTAAACATTATTGATTCAAAGGATCTTTTTCGGAATGGAAAAAAAAGTTCGGACAACTCAGCACGCAGGAAGTGAAGATAAATGAATCGTCGTTTTGTAAGAATGAAAAATTACAGGGTCGGTTGAGAAGCAAAACAAACGACACGATTGTCGTATTTCTCGGAAATGTTTAAAGATTCGATTTACGTGTATTTAAAGAGAAGCACTTTCCATCTCATATTCCTTAATATTTATCCATTTTTCAAAGATCATCCTTTTTATTCACGGTAGCATTTCCATGTAATTTTCATTCTACGCACGCCCGGCAAATTTTCTTTACTATTCTCATATCCTGTGTTTTTCTACGTGCTTTGTTTATAACAGTATTCATATAGAAAAAAAGCGATACAAAAAATCGTAATTCTTCATGTAATATGAATGCGCTATATTGATTGTTCGATAATACAGTCCATACATAGATCCGCAGATTTAACGGGAAACAGGAATATTCTTAGCGGAACCCAGAATTTCATATGATGTTGAATAAAATATTATTCGATCGTGAACAGCTATTTATAAAAATAATTTTCTTCAGAAGAACGGACTTTTTTACAAATACCTATTTTGGTAATTTCAATGGAAAACTATTTCGATGAAAATGTATTTTTGTATATCTACAAAAATGTTAACCCATTTTATAAATATAAAACTGAAGTTAAGCATTGCAATATTTCAGCTTTGTAAATCGGATACGATTTATGTTCAAAAGTATAATTTACTTTATTTTTACGCAAGGAACTTGCCAGACGATGGCGATTTTTGTTGTAAGCTTTTGAATTAACGTTTTTTGGATTTCGTTTTATGAGCTTTCAAGGCGCGTTAAAATATTGCCCGGGATACGAATCTCGCATTTCCATTTTCCAAGAAAGAAAATTAACAAAAAAAGTTTTCACTCGAACTTTTCTCATCAAAATTTAAAATTAATAATTTTATTTTCAGCTAAAATGTTCACTTGCAATCGATCGATTATTAATTTGTAATACTTTAAATCGTAAATATAGTATTTTTTGCATAGATATATTTTTGTTTGATAGAACCAATCTCTATTCATTCCATGTAAAATGTAACATGCAAAATCACATAAATGATTGTACGTTAATATGTTAATGTTGCTTTTCTGTGCGTTCATGCAATATTCAACATTTTTCATATGAATTCATTTGAATATATTCTCAAGAAAAATCGCAAATCGAAAATTAAAAGAATACAAAATATATTTATTATTTTTTATAATTATTACAAAAAACATCTATTTAACTAAAAATGAATATATGTATGTACGTCTGAACGTATTTATGCATTTGCTTTGTGGACTCCTTTATGTTTAATTCTTTTGCAATGAAAGTTTCCAGGGTTATTGAAATTTCTGCTTTATCACATTGAACATTTTACAATCTACGAAATTTCAATCAATCAACTTTTCACAAGGGAGACTTTCCATACGTAAATTTTAGAAAACCATTTTGCATTTATTGTAAACACAACAGTTCACGATCAAAATAAAGTCGATAGAATCTCAAGCAACACTGACTCACAGCAAAAAATTAAGCCACTCGAACGAAAAAAAAAACGCTACAATAAAATCGGATACGCAACACGAGAGGTCTAATTCAGATGCGAAAAAGCCTCTCGTCTCAGACGACTTTCCGCCTTGTAAATTTTTATTAAAAAAAGCTCAGAAAACACCAAAGACCGGACTGAAAACCCCATACACCCACATGGATCGAACAAAGGGGGCCCGAGGAAGAGAGGGATCCTCCCACGCGGAGCACAAAGGGTTCGCCGATCTCGAGGGGCGCAGGCCCCGGGCTGCGCCCTCCGGGGGCCCTATCTTCGAGGGTCCTTTCGCGATCGCCGATCCGTCACAGGGCCGGATAAAATCGTTCGGGAACCTAATGCGAAACCGATGTTCTGCGTTCGCACAGATAAGCCTTCGATACTAGAGGAGAATTTTTTGATTTTTTTTTTTTTGGGGTTAGTGTGTTGGTTTTTTTTTTTGGTTTAGGTTTGTGTTTGGATCTGTACGTGTCGATTGTTGGAAATGCTGGGTTTTCTTGTTGAGGTTTGGATGAAGTGGATTTGTGGTATTTGTGTCGTATTGGAGATTGGTTTCGGCAATTCAGGAATTTTATTTCAAATGCTATTTTTATATCACATACGTTTCAGTTGATCGAAAATAGTAAATATAAATCCAAAAATTCAATCTAAGATTTTTTTAAATCAACTTTTCGAAGCTTTAATTAACTAACCATGGAGTTACAACTCTTAACCTATCAGGTGTAGTACTGGTATTGTACACAAGCACCTTTCACCGTTCATATATTTGAATTCTAAAGACATTTTTTTCTGGATTTTTACAACGCTTGCGTTTAGAATCATGAATTTTACAAGTGGGGATTCAATAAAAAGCGATACAGCGTTTCTGCGAAGAAAGTCTCGATGGTTACAACCGTTTTCGAAGATATATGAATACTTGAAAGCGGCTTCACACAATAAACTGCCGTGGTCGATTGTTTTCAACCACTGTCTATGTATCTTGAGCGAAAGTTCAAGTCTCGGCTACTTTTCAGCGTGGAAAGGATCTAAGTTTCAACTCAAGATTCACTTTCGAGTTTCAATCCATTTAAAAGTAAAACGTGTTAAAAATCGAGATCGCAGTACGCTCCTTCGTTAACCATTCGCTTATAAAACATTTTTAGTTTTCGTGTATACACTTGTAATTTTTTTTTTCGTCGGAATTGATATCGAAGCTCCAATTTCGACACCGTGAGGTTTCGTTATACGGAGGGCTTTGCAAAGGATTTACTCGCGATTTTCTTTTTTTTTTCGTTTTATAAATTCTCTCTCGAACACGAATCGAACAAAAGAAGGTAAAGATAAGATTTATGGGAACCTAGTAGACGATATTTCTCGAAGACGTTGAAATTTGCAAGTAGAGTCGATTATAAATTAAGGTTAAACCTTGTCTAATGCGATGCTGATTATTTTCCGAAATTGTTTTTCAGCAACTATTTCAAACAAGTTTTTTTTAAAAATAATAATTTCAATATTTATTTCGTATTATAGTCGACTTTTGTTATTTTATGTACCTAATATCTATTGAAGAGTTTTTTTTTTATAGAATAAGTGCATTGTCAATGAAGCGTAAAGGGATAAAATCAAATAGGTCAATCAAATCGTCTATTTTTAACAAAGTCATTTTATATGAAAAAAATAGCTTTTTGATAATATTACTTTTTTAGGATCACTGAACAAGCGCTAAAAATATAATATTATCGAAAAAATAAGTGCAAGTGTAAATAAAAAATCATACCTTATAATAAATGAGTATTCTTTTGTTTATCATATATTCTTTTGTACATTTATGCTGTTAATGAAAGTTCGTCCATCTCATCTGTAAACGAAAAAAAAACAATATTAGTAATGAAAAATATTTTTTCCATTTTATAGTGAGAGTTCATTATTTAAAAAATCAAAGGAAAAGTTTATTATTTTGTAGGACATTTTCATCTCAAATAAAATGAATTGAAAAAAAATAATCATAAGCAAAAGACTGATAAAAAAACTTTGCAAAAATTCTTCTCATTTGACCAAACCAAAGTTTGTTTTTTCTTTGAAAGCTCAAGGCTCAAAAGCTCAACGACTTACGGACAGACGTTTGCTTGTCTTCGTTGCTGTACTTTTTGTTTCGTCTATCCGAAGCTTCTATCTTAATATTTTTTTCGTACATATGATTCTCTATATAGACAAAATATAATATTTAACACAATAGAACCGAGCATATCATATAAAATTAAACGAATCACACTTCTTCTCATACACAAACAACCCATTTAAAAACCCATTTCAAATTTCATCAAAATGCGAAAAATCCCCCACAAATGCATATTTGAAACTCCTCATTTTTTCCCAAAAGAGAAATTGCGCAACGACTGCATTTGACGCTGAAAGCAGCGCGAAAACGCGAAGCAACAGAGCGCAATTTGTGCACACGGCTTTTATTCACCGTTTTTTTTCTCTACGGACATTTCTCTATGATAAAAGCCCGAAACGTAACGAGCTTCCAACTCGAGATTATCTCGGTCCAGTGTCCGAGAATTACGTCGAATGCGATTCGACGCGGTCAACCGCGCGCACTCAAAGGAGCGTCAAACAACCGAGCGCTAAGTCGGACCGCAATGAGCGCAGTTCGCGCGAATTTAGATGCGCGTGTGCATTTTGTGTTGAATTCGTTTTTTATTTATTTTTGTATGTAGAGGTATTATTTTTGAAGAATTTTTGAATTAATAATGCTTTTTTTTTATTTCTCTCTACAGGCCGAAGCCCAATTCCTCAAACATCATCAATCAACATCATTTCACTATATAGTGAAGAATTTTTTTTACCATTATAACAAAGCTACTCCTAAGAGTAAATTATAGTGTACATACACAGATGTCACTAAATAATTCGAATTACTCGAAATATGAAAGGTGTAGGTGATGTGAATTAATAATTTTATGTGAATTATTTGGAGCTAAGGGGTAGGAACGATGAAGAGTAATTAGTGTGTGTACATTGTAAAAAGTAAATCTTAAAAAGTAATTTTACTAAAATTTCTGCTTTGCTTGAATTGAATTTTGTTGCTAGTTATACGAAAGTCACTCTTGCTCTATTAGGGAATTACCCTATCCGATTTGAATTCTTATAATACTGAAAATGGCTATGGGTATTCTGAATTCTGAACTGTCTTAAAAAGAAATCAAATTCGGGCTAGTATTAAGATTTTATTTTTACAGTGTAAAAACAATCGATATAGATAATTATATAGATTCATTTATAGGAACGTTTCTTAAAGTGTGAAATCAAGATTTTTTTTCAAATCAAATGGTTAAAATGTTCGAATGAAGTGATCGAGATATCATATTAATTAATTCAAACAACAAATAAATCTAGCCTGAATTTGACAGCACTCGAACTCAGAATAGCGAGAATAATTAAATTTGATGCGGCATGCACAAACGTATTATGCCAATAAGCTATCAGCTGGCTATATGTCAAATTCAACTATTTCTTTTAACATAATTTTTCTTCTTTGGAATTCCGGTTTCACTTATTTTAAGTCAATAAGTAGTTAGTCCTCCAACTGCCAAAAATTCGAGAAACAGAGACGGATGTATGTATTGTAGTGTATCTGCTATGTTTCGTGAATGTTTCATTGTCAGCTTTTCTCAGGACTGACCGTATATGTTACATTTTCCTTGAATAAGCTATTCCATAACAGCCTATATTAATTTATATAAACACATCTAAGCACACAAAAAGCTAAAAAAAAAACACGTGTTGCGAATAAATCGCAAGCAAATTGATACGCCTCCAGTAATTTAGCCAAATATTTCACACACACTTCGAACATTCGAAAAGCATTAAGCCTCGTTTTAGTGCGGCGTTTCACGCGAATTCGCCCATTTTCGTAATACACACAAGAAGCACACATTATACGTAGATCGAACACGCCAACTGTGTACAAATGGTGTACGAAGAAGTCAGGTTCTGGATCGTGTTAGCATAATCACGGAGCAGTGTCCTTCGAGAGCCATAAATCTAGTTGGGCGGATTGGGATAGTAAATTTGCAATAAGCGGTCAGAGCTGCGCTAAAATCGCAGCCAGCTCTTATCGCTATGCACTTGTTACACGTCCGACATAGAGTGACGAGGGTAAATTCCATTTTGATGTGTTTAGGATGGCACATTTGGTAAATTGGTCATTATATTAACGACTGAAAAGGCTAAGGGGCACATGCAACACAGAGAAAATTTCAAGCGACACGCTCGATGTTGAGAAGAACGAATGATTTGATATATCACATTTCTAATTCATTAATATCCTTTTGCTACCAAACACTTGAGTATAGTAGAAATTCTAGTACTTAACTCAATTTCGGGAAAAAAGTCATTTGTGTCCCTCGGCCGTTTCAGTTGTTATGTGTATTATGTGTGCTTAATTGGTTTGAGTTTCGGTCATGAGAAATTCGTTGTAAGAAAATACAAGAAAAATATTATAATTTTCTACGAAAATGTTTTATAAAGAAAGGTTTTCGTTAATTTTAAATTTTAAATCTATTTTTGAGTGGCTGAAATAATAATATTATGTTGGGTCTAATAAATTATCGATCTTGAAAAAATAGCTATCTATATTAGTTCGTAATCTGTTGTAGTACATAGATGAATTACGGGTATAACAGGATGGTCTATTTCAGTCATCAGTTCCACTACAGTATACATGCTATAAACTATTTCTAATATTTAAACATATTATATCAAATTCTGGGATATTGAAAACTAGTGTACTAGCTTCATAAGGACACTGAGCCTTATATTTCAATACGGAAACAATCAAATCAAATGGAAAATCAACGAGTACGATTCATACAGAAATGCACTGCAATAAATAGAATTGAACGCTGAGAAAATTTATGCATCATCGAACGAAACTGTATCACTTTAATACGGCAATATAAATCAATTTAAATTCACTACCCTATTTTCCTGCACAAACAACGAATACACCAACTAACCAGAAAGTGGGACAACATATAGGGAGTGAACGGCCATTGGATTTTCCGCCCACTCGGTCAAAGTTTATATCCGATCAATCGAATCGATTAATTAGAGTTTGTCTTGGGCGATTCTAAATTGGTGTCGAGAGAGATTAGCGTGTAATAATGCCATTTGACTTAAAGTTAACTAACTGGATATAACACGTGTATGAATAGTTCGATAAGTTCGGCGTCTAGTTCGATAGACTCACATGTGAGCGGATCAAATCTCGTTTATCCGATGCTTTGATGTGTGATTTGAAAATTGGTAGATCTATCGAATGTGTGGTGATGATTTTGTATATTTAGATGAAATATAAAGTGTCATTTGAATTATATTAATTGTGTGAATACCAATGTATTCTTAATGAATTTGAAAAATTATTCGTTCGTTTGTTTTCATTGGAAAATTTTCGTAGACGTGTAATTTTTATAACAATATGCTTTGTTAACAGTGAGAAGGATTCTCAATTAATTTTAATTTAAGATTTTACTCTTTTAATTGAATTTTATACAGAATCAAAAGCCTTTATATAAAAATTATATTTTTCTTAGAATCATAATTCGTATTCACAAGATAGAATGAGCTATATCGGTGCAATTAAAATTTTCTAACGAAACATAAATTCTAATTGAATTCACGAAAGCTCGCGCTTTGATAGGCCATTTTAATATCAATTTTCTCTAACGAAATCATCGACTAAATCAAACTGGTTAAATCTCAAATCTGAAAGGATAATTTGACATAAAACCTATCAAAATCCGCGATAAAAATAAATCCAACGAAACGAAACGTGCGAATCGAACATTTGAAAATTGCATTTATTTATGTATCATAGAAACGTGCACCGTAAACCGACACTGGTGCTTGTTAATTCGATATACGAACCCGTTAATTAAGCGGTCGATACGATCGGAAACCCCACTTTGAGAAACACTGGATGCGGTTACTCATCTTTACTAGCAAATATGTATATGTTCGTGTATGTGCGACGATGAAACATATTGAACATGGTCTGGACGTTGAGGTTAATAAGTGAATGTTTGAAAAATGTTTTTTATTCGAAAATAGAAAAAAATAACAACGCGCCTTTGTGTTTCGATAGATGTTTATGTTATGAATAATATGAAAAACATGTTCGAATATTATTATCGGTATGTATAATATCCAGTAATAGATTGAGTGTATTAACAAATGATGCTCGTACTCATTATATTAATATAATTTTTTTTATTCTAAAAATGAATCATTTTATTTTTAATACAAAGCGTATGGGTATAATTACCTTCGTGTAGTCATAATAATGCTGTTTTTTAAAAAAAGACAGTAAACTTCCAACATATTCATAAATGATTCGATTGTGTTGCTGTGTTCATATTTTAAAAATAGACTATCTTTGATAAGAAAAAGGAATTTTATTAATATTCGAAAAGTCATGTAAGTTGATTTGCTTGCATATACGACGAAAATGAAACTCTTCTAAAACAAAATAAAGAACTTCATATATATTTTTAATTTCTCATTAACAGCGAAAAACTGAAAAATTATACGAACTTAATTAAAAAAGAACAAAATGGCCTACTTAGCTCGAAAATAACACTAAATAAAACACGTAAAAATGAAAATAAAACAAAAAAAAGGTCGACAGGTGATAAACGGACCAAGTCGTAAAAGGTGTAATTCCACAATAGCTAAAAACCGCTCAACCCTTTAAGGCTGCATTTCCACGATTCAGTTTCAGACTGAATAATTGAGTTTTTCATATTTATAGATAAATTTTCATGTATAATAACTATCACTTACAACATTTCAAAAGATATATTTTGAAATAGATTACAATTTCATTCGGAATTCATGAAAAAACAAAATTTCATAAAACATATGTTATAATATTATAATAATTTTAGGAAAATGATAGGAAAATGATATGATATTCATTGAATTTCACGGTGTAAACATAGCCTACAGCCATATTCATACATAAACCTAAGATTCTTATCCGAATTATATCGAGCTCTGTTTCACGTAATGTATTATCTATCTATCTTACGCTAACGTTTTCGTGACATAGAGCGAGATAGATAGATAATAATGAGCTTGAATCAAAATCCGTTTTTTTGTAATCTGTAATATATTCCGTACTATCTATCCATTTCGTAATATTTAGGTAGGTTTTGCATCCAGTGACTGAAATAAACAGCCACAAGGTGGCCATGATGCGAACAATTGTGCTATTTCTTGAGGTCCTTATTTTTCGCATTGTGAACACTGCGTCACTAACAGCTAAACTCGGATTTAGTTTTGTAGTATAGATCAGGATGGACAAACAACAAAATCTAAATTTTGAGACAGAGAACGAATAAAAATCTCAACGTCTGGTGTGAAGCAGGCCTAAGGATACAGAAGAGCATGCGTTCCGCGAATTACGTGCCCCTCATTTACCCCATAAACCTAGCGGGTCCTGAAAAGCGTGTCACGTAAGGCATATTGCATATGCGGAATATGGCGCTGTCGACACGGCGTCCTCATTATCGGGGTTTTAGTGTCGTCTCCGAGACGGGCCCGCATTATAAAGTACGTACGCAAAGTATCCCGACATTATCCTGAGGAGACTGCTTCAACGGTATCGATATCGCGAACAGGAGGCGAGGATCGAAATTCAATTTCGCAAATGATTCGGGAAATTTTCTAGGGAAATTCGCGCCGAGATCGAACGGGACGCTTGGTTTATTTTGACGAATTGACGTCGAGTTATTTGCGGATGCGTTCGGATTCGATCGTGGTTTTTATTTCTGAAGAAAATTCTAAATATTAAGACTGCTCTTTTAATAATAGATTCGATGTCTTTTCATCGGAGTTTTCATTTTTTTCGCTCGCGGAATGTATGTGAAACGGATACTTTTATGGTTTAGTGAAAGCTAAAGGGAAGTTTCTCGAATTGATCGTTAACAACTGTTGAGTATTATTGGAAACGTTGTTTTTATCTTTCTGGAGGAACGACGGGGGATTTAATGATACCATACGTTACTTGATTGCCATATAAACAGAACTATTTCCCCGCCATTTATATCGAACTCTAGTTCGATACATTTTTTTTCGTAAATGAACTATGAATATGAAATTCGCGATGAGAGAATGAAAAAGAAAAATTGGTGAAGATAACAAGTTATGAATATTTTAAAGATAATTCAGAAATTAAGAGAAATTTTCATTTTTATTCACACTTCTAAATGAAAATAAGACAGATTGTTAAGGTGAGAAAAGAAAGCAAAACGAACGGGCGTTAATTTGTAAACTTTGCATGAAAAAACGTTACAGAGAAACTGTGAACAATACGTTTAATTCTTTTTTCCAGTTGTTTTATAAATATAAAAGCTTTTTCGAGAAGCTTTTGAGAAAAATTATTTGATAAAAAAAATAATATTTCACGAGACACCTTTCCTTTGAAGAACGAGAAAAACATATTTCTCAAAGACGAGAAATATTCAAAACGGAATTTGCAGAGGACCGCAGGCGCGTAAATCAAAAACTTCCCCTTAACCGAAATTCAACACCCATAACAAGACCATAGTGCAAAATTTAACGCAAAGGGTGTCAGGTGCAATAAATATAAGGATTTCGAATTAAGTTCTGGCTGCGGTTGCGACACAGGAGAAATTTTCTAAGACCCGTTAGGTTCCGGGTAGGTCTCCTTCATAAACGGAACTGAAATCGCTTAATGGCTCCACACAAAATACCTTACATATTGTCTACATTCCGAAGCTGTGATGTTGCGAAAGCAAAGAGCTGGGCTCTCACGAAATCCCCTCCAAGAGTACGTTGTTTGTTATGTTGTTAAGGGAAACGCTTTTGGAAGTTCAAAATGTCAGAGTTGTGTTTCAAATTGTAAGAATTCGTAATGGGTTAGTAACGTAATCGTTGCGTTGGAAATGAGAGAATTTGATATATCTTTGAGTAACATACATATAAATATAGATAAAATAATTTCTGTTGTGTAATACATGTATTAACTCTTTTATCTCTGGAGAATTTTCTCAACGCAGGTGCGGAGAACAAAATTGTCAAGTAACACTTAACAACGGAGTTGAAAAAAAAAATGAATTCATTCTAACTGATTTTAAAAATAGTCAGAGTGAATTTTTTTTGCTGAATTTGGAAAATTATAGATGTATCTATAGAAAAGTATAACAACAATATAAAAAAAAATCAAATAATTCGTAAATGTGATTGAATACGTCAGAATTCGACATTGACTAGCAATATTATACCCGTTTCATTAGACGCTGTTTTTTTAGAATATTATAAGTGCACTAAAAGATTCACAGTGGATATTCTGAGAATTCTTTTCTGAATATTAGAAGTATTCGTATACCCATAATATAATATTTAAGCGTTTCTACATGGGCACGTCAAAAATTGCGCTTACGTGAAAAGCACGAATATGAATCTGTTAAAAAAAAGGAAATAAATAAGAAATCACGTGTTGCGCATTATTTTCCCGAGCTTTTGTTGCAAAGCGCTAGACGTGCGTCATTGTCCTTTTTTTCACGTTTTTCGAAACGTATTTTTTATTTCTATTTCGAAGACGCGTTTGGATTTCACTCATACCTTTCTGAAAAAAAAGTCCTTTAATTTGGCTCATGATTTCAAGAAAATCCAACACGTAAACCTGACTGACAAGCGTATGTGACGTACTGTTATCTAATTTAAGCTCATGAAAATAATATAAGCGTGAATTCAAATCTCATGTATTTTTAACGTACACGGTAAGATTTTTCCTTGATTTAGTACGTGATATGTGAGAAGATTATTTCCTTATTTTCAATGCGAATAAATATAATGTCAAAACATGTTTGTTTATTATATGAATAAAATAATTCAAATACTCTCAAATTTGTGCAATTCATATTGTTTCAAACTGTAGCTGAAAATTGCTCAATTTGATAGTTTGAATATTGCTTTTTTTGTTCGGAAAAAATGCTTTTATTAAGCCTACCTATAAAACTCTAATTGCGTCAACCAGTCGAATATAACTCATACCTAGGTAAAATTTAATTTTCGATTTTTTCCCTTGCGCTACAATTTGAAAAGCCTCCGTTTTTCTGCAGTTTCATAACCATTGTTATTTTTGGTGAAGAGTTTTAGCCACCTACACCAAAATTATAGATTTCACACGCATACAATATTATTATTATGAGTATTAACCCTACTCTAGTACTATCCACAGTTACATTTATCTCTTCAACCGCTCACGAACAACATTGTTACGTTCAAAACTATCAAACGCTGAATCAACATAAAACTACACAAATCAAATTCACTCAATTATAATAGATATTTGTATAAAGCAATCACCTAAACGAGTCACTACAAAACTAAAGCATCACACCAGACACATAAACGTAGAACAGCACCAGTACATCATTCAATTAACAGCAAATCCGATCCCTACAGAACAAAAATCTTTATCTCCTTATTTTTTTCCAATTTTTTTTCTAAAGCGACACCGATGCACTCAGATTGAAGTCGCCTTAATGTTATTACATCGAACACACACTAGATAGAAGCTTGAGTGCAGGGTACTCTCTATACACGTTGCACTCTCTCTCGGCTTTCACATGCGCGATTCCTCATAGGATAAGACCCATGCTCACCCTTCCCATGTGTTACACCATGGAGAGCATATCCCTCTAGTGATACGTGCTATCCTTACACACATGTAAGCCCTCAGATACGGTGGCTTGTATTGCATTAATTAGCGGGGAGTGGTTGTTGATTAATGCGACTATGTCCAGCGACCGCTTCCTGCTTCCTGAACGTTGCACGAGTTGGCTTGTTTCGGAACAAGAAAAATATGTAGACTGTGCTCGATTTATATATTAGCCTTTTAGAGCTATACGTGATTAATTCCATTCTTTGAAAAAAAAGAGATTTTAATGTCAAAGCACTCGGCATAATCAAATTTTTCTATGAAATATCCTTTCTCAAAAATGATGATAGATTTGTATCACATGATAAACTTTATTTGACTATCAGATAATAAATCATTATTATTAGCTCTGAACGTCTCATGTGATACCCGAGAAGTCAAAATATATAAGCACACGCGACCAAATTTTAAGAGTCATATTCAAAGTTGAAAATATATTGCAATTTAAGAAACGTCGTAAAGTCATTAAGATAACTGATGAGATATTTTTACTCAACTTTAGTTATTTGTACCTGTTGGTTTCTAGGATTCCCATATACGCTTTTAATCATGACAATGGTGTAAGTCTACTTTCTTTAGTATTTATGGATATATAAAAAAAACACATTCAAATAATTCTATCATATCTGAATTATTTTGTAGTATGTATTAGTTAAAATGATAATTTGTAAGTCATATTGGTTTTAGTTAATTTGTTTTTCTTTTATGTGTAGGTACTATACATTTTTCAAATTATTCTATAATAACAAAAGTTTCGTGAAAATTTTACTGTATTTGCTTTTGGAAATAAATTGAATCAATACGATGTAAACATAAAGAGTTTTAAACATTCAAAAGTTTCAATGAAGTTGTGTTTATTAAGGAATCTTAAACTTCTATAAAACTTTATGGATATTTGTATTTTATACAATTAAGAAAGGCGAAAGAGTACACAAGGCTAAAATAAATTTACTTTTTTTCTTCAATTTATTAAATAGGTATATATCAAAGAAGGCTAGCTTTTCTTTCCGAATATTAAATAATTTGTAAAACAAATCTAGCCAATTTCAGTGAGTGGTTTTACACAGAAAGGTTCGTTTGTAGAGTATTTACTATGTAACGATTCTTTTATAGTATTCTTTGGTAAAGGGATGACATTCCTTGTTTTCCTTTTCAGCAGAATAGTTAGGGAAAGACAGCCTCATTATTAACATATAAAAACAAATACGTACGAGGAGTAAATTTCTACGAAACAATTTATCCACGACGAAATAAATAACTCCCGAATGAAGTATAAATTACATGTAGGTACTATATTATCTTCTTCGAAAGAAAAATTGCTTTGTCAATTATTCGTATATTCACGTGGTTATAAATTGAAAGTATTTCCACTAAATACGAATCCTGTTTTGTTTGAGGTCGTCGTAGATTAGGATTTAGCTTCGGAAGCCGGTCGCAATAATTTGAACTTATTTACGCCGCGTTTAACCGAATAGTTTTCCCAGAAATACTACGGATCAGAAGGAAAAGGCGAAGGAGAAGTCCTCGAATTTTACTACCGATCTTACTTAGGATGAAGGGGGTTTTTTAATAAAAAAAATCCTGAATCTATCTTCTCCATTTGTTTTTATTCAAATAATAAAATTCAGTTGGCGAATTAGCGTCACGGTTCGGTTAAAATAAAATGTGCGCGCGAATTTTACATTTTTTGCATTTGATTTGTAGTTTTAATTTTTGCATTCATTTTTCTGCTATATTTTTAATTAAACTAACTTGCGGACTCGTTTTGCTTATAGAAAACAAGTAATGAACATAGCCTGTTACGATATACAGTAAACAGCATGCGGTTATGTTGCACTTAACTATGTTCAATTCTTTTGTTGCGAAAACGAAATTAAATTAATAAATTATTATGCAAAATTTTCTTTCATCTCCTTTATAAAGAGAAATTAATTAATTTATTTACAAAAATATTTGCTGATTCAAAAGACAGTGTTTATCCATAATATAATATTATAGAATACTACTTTATTAAAAACTAATTTGTTTTTAACGATAAAGAGAGCAAATAATTAATTGAAATAAATACTTCAGTGTTCAACAGACTGACTTCACTATTCCCAAAAGGATTAGTTAGCGAAACTTAGACATTGAAATACTGCAAAAATATCGTAAGAGAATTCGAAGACGTTCAGAGTACTTTTATATATTCGCATACTCATTTATACAGATATTTTTTAGTAATTGAAAATTTTAGATTCAAATAAATCCAATAAATAAAAATGTACCACCTTTATATCGAAGAATTTAATTAAATCTTCGGTGGTGAAACGAAACGGTTAACTTTCCACGGTTTTCGTGAGCAACTCGAGCCATTGATAATTCCGCAGACTTCTCAAAGGTCAACTGTTAGTAAAGTTTCCCTTCGACAATAAACCGAGTTAATTTATTGATGTCGGAACGGAAGAAGCACGTCTTTGCACAGTTTGAATGGATAATTTCTCAGGAGCGAAGACTCTTTACGATGCCACTCTTCTCTTCGCAACGTTCAAATGATTAGATTTGTGCAAAATAAATATATAAAAAAAATATTTTGTCGGAGAAAGATTCGATTTTCTATAATCAGTTGATATAAAGAGCTTGCAATTTCAGATTTAATAGATATTTACATAGAATATATAGATACTTAGATATTGAAACCGAATATCTCCTTGAAAGCTAAGATGACTAATTGAAGCAACCTTAAGCGGAATAAGTCGAGTCGAAGACGGTGTATTTGTAAAGCGAGTCGCTGTAAAGTATTTTATTAAGTTTTCTTTCTTATTTAACTCCATTATTTTATGTGCATTAGTTTTATTCGACCTATTTTCAATGAAATTATCCATCAAACCAGAAAGCTTTTCTTCGTTGCAATAAATGACACAGTTATAATATATTTTATTGCCGAGATTTTTATGATCCTTCGTCTACATCTGGTACAGAAGCGATATGGAAAATATATCGCACACTATAGGTACTATTATATCCGTCGTCATAAATTGAAACTTGAAAATTAAAACTGTTTCGCTTTTTCAACCTTTTTATTGAGAAATTTCAACTTTATTGTCGAAGAAATAAAAAAAGTTCCAGATAATGAATTAATTAATCAATTGAAAAAAAAAGTTAAACAAAAAATAAATATGAAGTAAATTATTAATTAATTCTATTTTGTATGTATTTTGTAAAATGTTAACTGTAAATTGTATAATGACGTGAAAGTTTCTCAAACTTGCATACAATTACTCTGAAACGTTTTATTTCCAATGAATCAGCCATTGATGAGTCAATGAATAACAATATATTAATTTTCATCCATATAAATTTTCCAACACAAATTACACAAATAGTGTTAGAATTATTCGAAATATACCCCATAAGCAAACATCAAAGTCAAACGAGACGACATTAAACGAACATGTAATAATACTCAACCATGATTTTCTGAAACATGAAGCAATGCGACATCAGAAGCCACAGCAAGAGAGAGAGAAAATAGTGAAGCGATGCACTTAAACGGAAAACGCGCTGCAACTTCCTGCAGCGGCCAAGTTCGGAAATTAAGTGGTGCGTAATACCGCCTTCCGCTTACGTACAGTCCTAGGGGAGACGAGGGAAAAAGGCGGGAAAAAAATCCCGGGAAAATGGATAAAAATAAAGAAAGCCGCGACTCGGTGTAGGAGAACGGCGCTCGGTTTTCCCAGAAGACCCCGACGGCGGGAAATTTAATATTCTCCAGATGGGTGCGAGGCATGGGGGGCAGAAAGAAAGAAGGAAGGAACGAACGTTTCCAGATATTTCTTTTGTTTTTCTTCTCGGCGAACGAGAGCGGGCAGCTATTGGAATTTTCTCAACACTTTTCTGTTTCCGAGGTGACCTTTGCCCTCGTTCTTCTCGCCCGTCCAAATCGGCCAACGTCGAATTCGTTACGGGCCAACTTGAGATTTCGCTAATTTTCCTGTCCATGGGGTTTTTCTTCGGAGAGATCGTACGTGATTTCTAAGAAAGGGAGTGAAGTTGCTTCAGAATTTTTTTTTCATTTCGTTCAAATGCGTTTTAAATGCGTTTGTTGGTTTTCGAAACATGTTTACATCGGTGGATACGAAAATCTGACACCCTACGTAAACGATAGATGTTTACGTGTTTGTAAATGATACATAGCTTATCTAAACATCGAAGATAAAGAGACGTTGTTTTTATTATTTTAGTTAACTTTGATAAATTATCAAAAATTGACGGAGTAGAGACAAATTTTTAATTGAGAGAGTGAGTGAAATTCTATGGTTAGTTGAATAAAGCAGTAAAATGACCGAACCTTGCAATCACTAAAATGTGTAATAAGACTAAAAATAACTCACAATATGAAAATTTTATATCTAGTAAAAAAATCAGTACATACGTATGTAGCAGATTAAAATCGTTTTAAGTACAAAATCTCAGGGTATGAACATTTACGTGACCACTAGTATACAACTCTTCAGACCCAGGAAATGACAATCTAATAATTTTCTATTTATATTAATTCTATATTTATTTCTGAATATTATTTTGATCGTTAACTAGATATCACGAGGTGGCTATTCGTGACGCAGTGCGATTTCAAAGGTTGCTTGGCTCGAGCTTTCTTAGCGCTTTTGAAAAACCCATATATTTTCCGGCGTGGAATTCAATATTAGTGACCAACCTCGTATTTTACGTTCGTATGATATACGAGCTTGTGATATCAACTCGTTATTACGTTGCGATGCAAATGCGGTTCTATCGCTCTGCAAAACATACAATTTTAGATGCGAAACGAAACCTCGATATAATATGACACGGAACGTTGGCGTTAATTATAACTGCGAAATTTTATACGTCGAACTCGAAATATCTCGGATTCATCATTTTCCCAGTTGTGGAAAACGATTTTAAATTTGAACGCAATATTGAACGTATTGATGACAAATATTTTTGATGTCACGAATGCCATGTACGTGATCGAAGTCGGTAAAGAAAACAGATCGATTTTTTTTAATGCGATGCCACTGAAACGAATTTTCGATTGCATGAATTCGACTTATAACTACTTTTTGTTCTTATATTAATACGATATTTTATTACCTTTGTATTTCGTATTTTGAGTGAAATTTCATCTATATGTTCGCATAATAATAAAAGACAATATTAAGTTCAAATATTTTAAAATAAAAGGCAAAGCTACTTATGATCGACAATATACAAGTGTATTTTAATTTACTTCAATTTAACAATATTTTAGAAACAAAGGCATAAATTTTTTTCATGTGAATAAATTTTACTTTTACGTATATAGATATTTTTTCATAAAATGCCAAAATATATTACGTACACAATTTTTACACATAATTTGAACAAAAAACACGAGTCGGCGATGAAAAACTAAATAATTTTACGCAAAAAAAAGCACATGTTTTCCTAAAAATGTAAAGTATACAATATAGCAATTTCAGAATACATTTTACAACAACGATCATTTTACTCAGTAGGTACTTAAAATTCTTACCATACATAACTTTTATCAAAGACAACAGACAGCATAAACACATCGTTACACAAGATCGTAAACGGTTCGCTACCGTAGTTTCGCGACCCACGTTTTGAGAAATTTGTTTTCGCTATTTCCTCTTTAGATCATCCGTTCAACAGAATATTGAAATTCGTTCGACGAACGACTCTCTTGAAGCAATTTTATCGTTGCTTAGAAGCAAACCCAAAAAAGCGCCCAATACGCCGACAAACAACGTCGACTTTAATTTGTATAGTGAAAAGGGTTTGATGGAAATCGTTTGAGAGATAACGATTCTAAACAATCCTAATGTGGTACAAAAAGTGAACTGTCCTCTAGATGTTCTCATTTTTATTTTTGCGAAAACTGCTCGTATAAATGAGAATTTAACGCGGCACCTGGATTATGTTGCGTTTGGGTTTTATCTCGAAAATTTTCGACCCTCCTTTAGGTTGTTTAATAAACGTTTTATTTCGTAATCTTACTTTAAAATATTATTAAAAAATACATGGATATCTTTAATATTACATTTTATCAGAATCAAAACTCGAATTTAGATATCCGAGTTTTATAACTCTCAGTTCGTTTACGTGAGCATGTTCAGCTTAATAAATGTAATAAACTTACTGTGAATACATATTTCATTTTAGTACGATGCATAGACTAGACAAATATCACGAAAACGGAAAAGCAATTTTATTGGCATGAAATACGAATATAAAACGACTCTCAGTATACTTTTATATAATGTTTATTGCACTATTGTGTAATATTACCTTTGGGTACACAATACTTGGTTGAAATATGTACATTTTATTTGATTATTGCTTTCGATGAATATCAAAAAAGAATTTCCATACTACTGCGATAAATACTATCTATATAAAATTTTAACGGTAAATAAATCTTTCAATTCAAATGCCACACGTGTCTATTTGTTAATATTCACATGCGTTGTTCATCATATATTTTCAAAGCAAACTAAACTAGAAGTTTCTACATACCATGAGAGTTGGCAAAGCGGAAAATTTCGCGTAAATCGCGATCATTGGCCTTGTACATATTATATTATATTATACGAGTGAAATATCAAATTTTCCGAAGATAAATAGCAGTTCAGATCGTGTACTATCTGAGGCTGCCATCAACAACACAAGATCAACTTTGGGGATGTTCTGTTGAGGAGCAGATGTTGCTTGACGTGATTCGGACGTTACCAGGATATGCTTCAGACACTCGATAGCGATATCCGATATATTCTGAAATGTTCATGAATATAACGCGTTCGGATTCGGAGAATATTCGGCAAAGTGCGTCTTAAATTGTTAAACAATTGCTAAACGCCCCACAATACTATCCGAGCGCGGGAAATTCGGTTCCAAATTGAAATAAATAATTCCTATCTGAAAACGGATCCGTTTAATGTGTTTGTGTTCGATATTATGTATGTTTTCGATCAATTTGAAGCGGATTCGCATTGAAAGACTCGATCCATTAGAAGGGCGTAGAAGGCGAGCTTTTGTGCGGACATTCATCGTTTCATCCTTTAATATTGATTTATTTGCAAAGAATATTTTCTAATATCTTTCAGAAAAGAATATAATGAAATATATTTTATCAAACTTAGATTAATTTCAGTTTAATTATCGGATCAAACGATGAGTTGGCAAATATATTTATAAAATTAATTATACCATCCAGAGAACGTACCCAATTCAAAACTAATTTACGCGGAAAGATGAAAGAGTAGCATTGTGTTGCTCCACTAATGGGTTTCCTATAATTTAAGTTGACCCTTTTAATCTCTGGAGAGAAGAAAAGCAATACGCGCGATAATCTCGCAAAATACGAAAATAAACCACGTCATAATAAATTCGGAGCCAACCTGTTAGATATATTCTCTCATATGATATCGTTCAGAGCTAAACATGACTAACTTCATTAAGCAAGTAGCCAATTCTTTCAATACCCTTCATTATTCGATTTCTTACAAAATTATTAACATACTTTGTTCATAATAAGCTAAAATTGTGATTATTTACATTAGAGTGCAGAATTAATTTAAATGGCTTCTGAAATAAATTATTCATTATCTGGTAGCCAAATAAATTATGTCATTTCATTTTTATTATTAAGGAAAGACGTTTCGCACATAGAAAGCTATGACTATATGTATCAAGTGCTTTGACATTAATATCAATTTTTTTTCGAAAAGTGGAGTTAATCACGTTTAGTTCTAAATGACTCATATACGCCATATGCAAAATTGGAATCGGCATCAAAGGTAACCTTTTCGGACACCGATCCTCGAGAGGGCAACGAGGAAATCGTTCGAATCCAAAACGACACTGGTTATTTTGCGTCTCTGGAAATATCAGAAAACGATAAAAACGGGTCGCGTTGCGTGTGTATGCATATGTGGATTCCTTCAGCGTTTGTACATCGACTTTCCCTACACAACGGGAGCGGTTTAAATAAAACGAAATGAAACTGTAGTTTTACGATAACAACCGAGACGTTATTTCACCGGGTTCGCCAACGTTTTCGTTAGATGCGATTTTCGTTCCGGCAAACAGATAAGACGTTTCGATTTTTCGCTTATGAATGAAAAAAAGCTCTAGTGGTTGAAGTTTTAATGACTGCGCTAGTCGAACGTCCAACTTTTATACCGGAGAGTCGACTCGGTAATGACAGTTTTAGGATGTTGGCTCTCCGATGTTAATTGGATGTGTAAGATTTTGGATGTTAGTTTAATTAATATTTCTCGATGGAAATTTTCCTCAAATGTTTGAGATTCCTGATAGTTTTCGGATAAAAAGCCAGCAGCGTTCGTGTGAAAGGGGAGCGTTTTATAAATGGTTGAGACGTGATGATATAAAAAGTATCATAGTCGAAATATCAAAAGAATATTTTTTGCGACATTTGTTTTTTATTTCGAATTATTATATTTCTATATTCAAGCTGAATATGATTTCACCACGTCAACTCGCAAGAAACATTATATCGCGATATTCCTTTTATTGAAAGAGATCAAATACATACAAAAGAAAAACTGCTGATATTAGACAATTTTATTAGAGCATCTGAACTTGAGAGCCTAGTCAGATAATCATTCGAGAACGAACCGCAAGACCCCATAGCACGAAATGGATTAACAATAAAGTTTAATTTAGTTTCGCTTTTCCAATAAGGGAGGCGTCTTCAATGACAGCCTTTATTCGCTATGAAAATTTCACTGCTACATTTTATTGGATTCGATTTCATTGCAACGCGACAACGCGGTTTACATTCGAACGACCGACAAATTGCAGACCTCGACTTCCCCAGGCGATACATATGTATAAACACTTTTCTTATAATGAGGAAATTTCCATGAAAATTGAAAAACAAAAATTCTATATCATTAGTGCCGCTTCGATTCGCAGACTTTTCTCGCGACCCATTTATGTGCACGTCGCGAACTCCATTTTATTTTCAATATAAAATAAAAATCGCCAGGATTCAATCTCGACCCGGTTTAGTTTGTTCCATGTGAGGTTTTTTTTTTCACTTTTGTCTTATTTCCTTTTGCCCGCTGTCATTCGAAACTGTTTCGTCCTTATTACATTTTTACATGTGCTGCCTTATAAATAAGGATGTCGGAGGACTTCGAGAAAATCACGCGGCTTAAAGCTGTTCGGACGACACAAGTTTCTTCATAAACTTCATATAAATGACGTCGATGTCGTTGCTGAAGGAAGAGAAAAAAACTTACGTCGTTGTCTCTAATTTATCGTATAGATAAATAACTAGAAGGAAGCTTACAAAAAAGTGGAACTTTCTAGGATGTTATAAGCTTTCGTTCCCTATAATAATCGGATTGAGATATCAGATAATATTTTCGATCATGAATTTAATCTTTGATAATGGTATTGATATTTTAATAAATTTCGAAAATATATAGATTTCTGTATCTTTTAATAAGCTCTTCATAAATTATATTGTAAAATACCATTGAAACATGAAGTAATATCGCAACTATATTTCCATCAGCGAGATGAAATAAACCAGGCAGATATTATTTATCCCTCGCTACAAACGCGTTATTCTCGTTATTATTAAAATATAATACCTACTCGAATAGCGGAATTTTCGAATTCAAAAATCATTTTCGAAGCATATTATTGAAAACGGTAAAATATATACATCCCCACAATTTTATTTCACCATTCGAAACTCGTCTCGGCAACATAGACGCGACGAACAAAACCACCCTCAAATTCCCTTACACATGTGTATTTACGTCGATATCTGGTATATATGTAACGCTTAAAAATGGCACTTATCCGAAAATTTACTGCAAGAAAAAGACAAAGGGAAAACGCTTTATTTTCACCGTGCTCTCACGCACAATAGCACGTATAATACGTTTTCGGCACTCGCAATCTGGAAGCAACGAGCCGAATTTCCCATACGATAAATTTTACATTTGCGCTTCTGGATCGTTACATGTCCATTTTTTGATGTATAGATATGTATGTTCGATTTTGAATATTCGCGTTCGACGTGGAATTTTTTTCCATATTTGAATTCGTTTGTAATAAAGTGAACTGGGTGATGTCCGATTCGAAAACCCTCGTAAAAAGATTCAATTTTCCGACAAAAAAATCGCATTGAGTATTGACAGATGAACGGTCAACAAACATATGAGAATTTTCTTCGTGAAATATAGTCGCATGTCATTCAACCTAAAGATTTATGAATAATTTCAAACATAATTCGTCCCAATAGAGTCATTTTTGTATTTATTACATCATTTTATCAGAAAAGGAATATTACTATATTGAATATTGTTTTCGACCACAGCAGAATGGCATATTCAATTCGTGGATAAACCGGTCGTCTTTGATTGAAACCAAGTTTTTTCCATCTCCTTCAAAAACAACTTTTGCCAGCCTTCAAATCCAGTTCCTACTTTCGATAAATCAACACGAGCAATACGAATTTATAGAGTTTATTCAGTAATACAAAAAAAAGTTTCATTCGCGTGAAAAAAATTCATTAGCCATAAGTTGAATTCGACACGAATTTGATTCAAACGGACTATTTTGGAATATTTCGAGCAGAATAATTTATTCTAAATGTTATTGCATTCATGAATAATTTTGACATTTAGGGTGGGACCTAAACTTGACACCACCTGCGCATAATCACCCCTAATATGTTAATTTCGAATACCTAAAATTTACAGAGCAATCTCTAATATATAATTATGACACAAACAATGAAAAAATTCATGTACCAACATAAAATACTCACAAAAATAAATATTTAATTCTAACATTAGTAAAACTGAATGCTTCGTGAATATTTTGTATTCGATTCTTAAAGTAGAAACTTCGTCAATAATAAATGCGTGATTCACGCACTCTACATTGAGGATAATTTGACAGTAAAAAAGCTTTCTATCCCGAATTTAGAAAGGATACTGCTTTAAAAATAAATCATTCGACGTTTACATACATTATAGATTTCTTATGTCGATTTCAGATTGTTAAATTTTTTTTATTATATTTATATTTGATTGGCATTCAACAAAATTAGATTTAGATGCATCATATTATAACTATATTGATATACAAGTATTCGATTGAACATACGAATATAAAAGAAACATAAGCAAATATAACAGCATCCGAAGATTTTCTCTTTTCAAGTACAGTCTTATTCAATATGCATTTCGAGGATAAAGCCATCGTTTTATATACAGAGAGAACCTTACGAATACATTAGACCGAGATAGTCCACGGCCAAATCAAAGAGTACAACGTGTATCTAAGCCTTGAAAGACAGCTCTCAGAACATACAGCCTTAACATCTTCTACAACGGTCCTTGATTAAGCCTCCGGTGCGTAATCAGTCGCACAAGCCCCATAACGAACCAGCTTCAGAACGAGATACTTAAAATAATACAAGACATACGCAAAACAGACACCCTGTGATAGATATCGTATTATCTGGAGTGTAGTCGAGTAGAAATGGTGACATGTCACCTTTAATTGGGATCTATATTTTTAAGCCTTTAATTCTACATACAAATAAACCATAATTTATCAAAAAAAATTTTTTTGAGTACCCCAAAATTCAGCTCTACACCACTGCACGTGATGCGAAATAGCGCATGTTTGCACCGCTCGGCTCTCAAAGGAGACCAACCGCTCGGATTCTTGGCGCACAAAATCGGTAATCTTGAGCTAGTTGGTCATGCAAATTTACTATTCCAACACCGTAGAGGAGAGAGGTGTATCCAGCAGAAGCTCCTTTATCTTCCGGCACCTGGATGCCTTCTAGTGTGTGTGTGTGGGCTGTTTTTGCAGCGGAAGTTTTCCGTTTTCATTAGCGCTTGATGAAAATCTACCTCGGTCGTACCGCGTTAAAATGGTGTAGGTGCGCCGCAGCTTCGTACCAGAAAAGCTAGACTCTTCGTCTGAATATAATATTCGTCTACACCGGGCTTAGGTGTGAGGGGTGTGTTGTTTAATATGCAAAAGACACGAAATGTTTTCAGCTAATACGGATATTAAGATTTGAGCGTTGAAACTCGGCGGGAGAGCGTCTTTTATTCGCAGCAGATTTATAATCGTCTTAGCTCTATAACGATAAGGTCTTGATGCGATTCTTACGCACGAAATGTAACAAATTTAGAAATATGTTTATAACATAAAAAATTTATTCATTAAATATTAGACGCTTTTTCTACACTCGTTCATGTTTCTTTTAGAAATTAGACGCGATCGTGTTTATGCAACCTTGTTACATTTTAATAATATGCTCATCCATCACGTGAAAGTATCAGATAAATTCGTTCGCATGTTCGGAAATTTTGCTTGCGTTAAAAAAAATCTTAAAGCATTTTCCACACAATATATCAGTTTCAAAGCGTCCCATTCTAATCCCGTGATGTCAGAGGACGTCAAAAGTAATTCACGCGCTTTTCAGTCTCCGTCGTTTTGCCTCACTTATAATATTTATTATATCATACGATATTGTATGCGTAAGAATAATTTTTCCTCTCCTTTGTGCCCCTGTAAAATCCCAGCCGAGTCCCTAATGAGGCCGTTATATTATCGATGAAGGTTTCGAAGGTTGGTCGATACATGACGTCGTCTTTCGGAGCGAGATCAGAATTCACGAATAAACGACATCGTAAAAAAATTACAATATGCATTATACCCGAGCGAAAATCGTTACTTATATGGTGTTATTGCAAATATTCGTGCGTATTCATAAAAAAATGTATGCATGTATGATATTATACTTACAGCCTTCAGTGTTAGCGTTTTCGATCCGAATCTGAAACAATATATAAGAGGTGAAATTAGTATTTTGCGTGGTACTGTTCAATTTTACGGTAACGATTTGTTGGCGATTTTTTAGCAGAGGCACAAATATCGAGTTGAAACATATGGATTTGAAAACACTTTTCGTGTAAATTCAAATCGTCTACGTCGCATGCAAATTAAAATGGACAATGATTTGATTAGTTAAAAGCACGAAGCGTGGGCGTAATAATTAACGGTATTCGATTAAGGAGTTACCTTTATGTTTACTAATATCCCGTGATTTATTATTAGGGGTTAATCTACCGCCATAAGGTACGACCCGCAAGACACCCTTAATTATTTTATTAGATAACAGATAGAAATGTTCCAATTTCGGAATAATTAAACCGTCCTTTCATAAATCAGTTTTATTATTCAATTTATGTGTAGTTGAAATTTTGTTTCAGTCTAATTAGAAATTATTAATTTAATATTTTTCAACAAATGAGCATTCAAATTCGTTTTATGATATGGACCGAATTAAACTTACATGGATTCAATTAATAAAGTTTTGCTGGATAATATTCAAATTTAAAATTATTCAAACGAAGATCTTATAGCTTTGATGCTGTTTATTTTTTTCAGAGAGATAAAATTCATAAAAAGTCGGAGCGTTTGGAGAATAATCCTAAGGGAATTTTTTTCGTTGCGGTCTTATGGAGCGAATCTGATTCGCTTATTTGGGAAAAATCGCCGAATAAAATTTTATTACCGACGATATTACACATTTGCCGACACCCTTCACAAACAATTTGTATGGGACGGAATAATTAAGGGTACCGAATTTTTTCCCCAATTCTTAGGTCTCGATATCGGAATATTCAGCAATGTGGAGCTATAATATACCAATACGAAAGGGCAAAATTCGAATATTATTCCAAGTATTTTCCTCCCCGACGTATGAAAGGTCGTAGATTAGGAATGAAATAGACGACTTATCGAATATATCTACGTCAGTATTTTTTTCACCTGACTATACATATTTGCGTAATATGTAAATTTAGCCTATAATAAATTTCTGCAGCTTAAAATCAATAAAGTGTATATTCAAATAGTAGGTACAAATATATTTTTTAACAAAATTAATGTGCTTATTTATGACAATATCTATTTATAGATTTTCAAAAACGAACGTAACAAAGTGAAATTCAATAAAATGACGAGGTTTCACAAAGAATCAATTTTGAATATTGCAATATCTTTTGCTCGACATCGTGTCTTATTATAAAATTAATAGAGACAGATCGAGACATTCGATCGCGTTTGACAGAAATAAAGCACGGATTTTCTTCAGATTTTCCACCAGACATATTTCACAAAATGCGGAAGAAAATTCATTAACGTCCTTCGATTCTTCGAAACAAAAGACTCGACTAACAGTTTAATAACGACGCGACAAAGAGACGAGAATTCGTCGCAGAACGGCTCGTTTAACGGCCGTTAAAACGGCGCAGACGTAAAATTCTTCGGCCGTTAAAGTTCACTGTAAAAATGAAAAGTTTCGAAACAGTTGCCATACGATTAGCATACATATCGCGTTCGACATAAGCCGTGTAAATAATTTATATAAAGAAGTGTCGAATTTTCATCGTGAGTTTCTTTTTGAACTTTAAACCCACCTGTTGTGTTCGGTGCTTTGAAAGTTTAAATTAAATTCGAAACGGATAAAACGAGTGCGTTTCGTATTGGAAAATAACCGAATCTAATATCGTGAAGAATTTACGACATTTTATCAGGAAGACGAAGCTTACGGTATCGAATAAGAAAAGTGGAATGAAAATAAATTGATGTTTTTTGACCTACATCTCGTTAGCGTAGTTGATTAAAATTTTTTTGTCCAATTATGTTTCGGCTTAATCTGCTGCAATATTTTTTAACGAAGAAGGGTGAATGAAGTAATTTTTGTTGGAAATTTACCGAATGAACTATATTCATGTTAATTATAAACGTGTTGAATATTGCTTTTCTTGTTGGTACGCATGTCGTATTATAATTGTATAACATTTCACATTGTTAATTTTTATTTCGAGTGTGTTTTTTTATAACATAACATAACAGGAAGTTTTAAAAATATTCTACAAAATAAACAACGTCTAATTTGTATGGTTTTGTTTCGTTCCAAAAATATTACAGGTACTAAATGCACGAAAAAAATATTTAATAAAATAAATAAATTAAATTAAATATTTATTATATTTTTGAATATTCTCAGTAAGCTGTTTACCAATTGTTTATTTTATTTACAAAATAGGGCGAAAATTCTATTTTTTCGTGTCAACGACTAAGTGGTTTCTCTTTTTGTATTCAGAGCTGTGTCTTTGCTCCCCGTTTTATTAACTCGAGATTGCAATTAGTTAATTGCGTGGCTTTTTCCTTTTACGCGCGTGCGACAAACGTAACCTTTCTGTTTCAGCTGAAAAACTCTGAAAACTCCAAATGGGATTTTCGCAATGAAAGGCTGCTGTCTCTTACACTTAGACTTTGAAAGGGAATAAATTCATGTGCCACATCCCGAACTGAAATGAAACCCGTTCTCGACAATTTCTCATAAATTTTGCACTCCCGCGATTTTCCTGTAAAAAGGAACTTTTAAAAGTAGCTTTTTATCGTTTGTTATATGATTTGTAGTCGGTGATCGCATATTTTTTTCAGCGGAAGCGCACATTTATCGAAGAAATTTCGAGCCGTTTCGTATGTATAAGGATGACTTATTTATATTACGATCTCTTATATTGCGATGCATTGAGCATTTTTTGTATTGTTATGTTATACAAATGATCCCTATATATTTTCTTAAGAGCTCCCAGGTGCCTTCTGAAATGCTTTTCTTTCGTAAATATTCAATATTGTAAAAATAATTCGACGAATACAAAAGAAGCACATCCAATTCATTTTTTTTAATGATTATACATCTTATTATTATGTTTATGGAAAATTTTGAAACGCTTATATTTTTTTATATGAAAAATTTATACAAAAATTGAAAATATATTATAAAACAATTCTTGAATTATTTTATGAAAATATGACGTGTTTTATTCAACCGTACGAATTCAAGTGAAATATTATTTGTATTGTATTATGTATGACGAAATATTCTCACATCAAAGATTTTCATCGAAATAAATCCTTTGCGAAATTTTATTATGAAAATAAATGATTCTAAGTATGGGGAGTAATTTATGCTGAGCTCTGTATTCAATTTTGCCAGGAGTTCCTTGATGTGGCAAAGATCACGGTGATAGGACGGCTTCCCGGGAAAGTATGAATTCCCTTATACATACATCGTGTGTATAGAGAAAGTGAGAATAGAGAGTATACGTATTCTGAAGTCTAATATTGAGATCCCGTCGTTGGATAAGAATGTCTCGTAATAAGATAAGAAGACGCTTAAAAACCGGGTGAAGGACTGATATTCCGCAAAAAGACTGTCATTTATGATTTTCTTGTAGATTCAATGGCGGATTTAATTTTCGAATATTCAATTTAAATACAGCAGAACTTTGCATAAAGAGTGAGATAAAATGTACAAAAAAAATAATTCGCTTAACGAACGATGTTTCGTATAAAGAAAGATAAGAGAGGAAATATAATATTAGCTGCGTATGAAACATAACTTTCCATCTATAAAAAATATTGTTTCGCTAAACGAGTCAGATTATGGAATTAATTATGCACATTGTGTAAGGTTCAATTATTAAAAAAAATATAATAATAATGAATAAATATTAATATACGTGCGATGTTTTGTGCAGTGCTGAAGACGCGTCGTGAACGAAAAAGAGAATTTATGTTCGAAGTTCGGCTGCAGAAAAATTAAAAATTATACCCCAGTCGGTTGTCGTAAATCAAACGGTTTATTTCGTCGAAATTAATATAAAAATTGTAAAATCCTCGAAACGCTGGGGAGCTTTGTGTTCTCGCAACGAGACAGATAAGGGATGCGGTTTTAACAAATACGCTCTCCGCAGACGCCCAAGAAAATCACTATAGTCAAGTTTGTGTTGACTGTGAGAGCTGTGAGATTTATCCGAGAAAAATCCAAGTGGCTTACGAGCTGGTGCCATAAAAATATACTTCGAAATCCACGGAACAAACCGGCGAGGGAATACAATATGTGAAGCTCTCGCTTACCATGCACATTTTCGAGATATTCGAGATCAGTGATATTTTATTACATATCTGCGGAAACGGTTTTGAAAACATGTTTGAATATTTAAGTTAAGAAAATATGATCGCTTTGTCATTTTACACAAGTATTGATAAAACGCTTCGTATATATTCAACACTACTATAATACGTAGTGTTATTCTACTTTCGTTAAATCGTAAACGCAGATTATCTCGTAATTAAACAGCAAATAAAATCAACGGTAAAAGTTAAAAAAAGCGTTAAACAAGAAAAAAGTTCCTAGTTAATTGAATGTTAAATTTATTGTATGATGAAGCTGAAATTTAATTAAGAAAAAAAATTCTAATCTTCACAACGTGACACGTAACAAGCGCAGCACTAGTAACATCGTTAAAAGAAAGATTTCAAGCAAAATATGAAAACAAATTATTAAATAAACGCTTCGTGTATATGTTTCAAGGACGATTTTTTTTCGACAAACAGGGAAATAGTGAAAAAAATGATAATGGTTAAAATTCAACGATGCGCACCAAACAGAAAAGTGATCGTCGGTTGGAGCTACACTCGGCTTATCTTTACGAGTCGTCGAAAAGCCACAAACGCAAGCGCGTAGTGAAAATTCTCTCTTTTTCGTTATCAACCCATTTGATTCAATCGGAAAATATCATTTACGCAAAGGGCCCTCGTTGCAAGGAAAATTCTCTCGGCTGCAAAAAAAACCAACCAATTTTTTTTTTCAGAGTCATGTTGAAAAACTCGCACGCATTTTGTTTTTCATTTCATTTTTCGCGAAGGCCAACTGCGTATTGAAAATTATAGAGAAGTGTTGTGTTGTTCTCGTGCGAATATCGCTTTCACGAATGATTTAGTGTGTATATAAGAGTGTGAGGATTTCATTATTTGCATATCGTATTGAACCGTGTACTAAATACGAGTACGTATACATGTACATTACAAATTAAAAATGTTGGAAAATTCGGGCAATTTACAAGAAGTTCTGTATTTTTTACAAACAAACTCATCTACAAATCAATTCAACTCGAGATAAGATTTTTTTTCAATTATAAACATTTTCAATTCAAGCTCGCAAACACAGACGAGAATTGTTTTGATAAAATTCCTTCAAGTATCAGAGCTCTTTCAACGAGAAATTGAAAAGCCTTCGCGAATCAATAACAAAGCGCAATCGGGCACTATTCATTTAAGAGACAATGGGGAATTTTCTTCAAGAGTATATTAGCGGACTCGATTAGGGGACACGATCCCAATAAACATTGATATCCTAGGCCGATCGTAAAATGCTAATTGCGGCAAAACTATCCCACCGAAAGGGACAAATAATTCGGACCGAGATTAGAATAGTTCGTGCAAACTGTTCCCTGGGGGCGAAACGAACGTAAGACGTCTAGGGAAAACTAGGTTCTCGGTTCGCAATATGACCGCGGTCTCAATGAAAAGGTTAAAATTCAATTAAAGTCTTCGGTAGTTGAGGTCATACGTGGAACTAGTGTAGTGTGTATGTGTGTCGAGAAAATGGAAAATCCGAATTTTCCCCGCTTTGAACATATGGGTTAAAGTTGGGGTGATCATACGTATCGTTATCGTCGAGAAATTCTCGTTTTTATCGAACCAAGCGTTCCTTTCGTAAATTTGATCGATTTGTCCTGTTTTGCATAGTTTTAATGTGTTCAGAATGTGAAATTCTGAAATTTTTCAGAAAAAATAAGAAAATTCATCTCCTACAGCGCAAAGTATTCAGAAGCGTTATTATTCATACAAAAATACATTTTAAGAATGTGAAATTTTAAAGATGTTTTGGGAAAATGAAAAAAAATTCAACTACAGTGTCAATTTTGGAGTATTAAAAGTAAATATTTGTCGTTTTGGGTCTTGGTAAATATGGTCACCCTAGTTATAGTGTACGGGCGATTTAGTGTCGAAATTGTTTTTCCAGTTCATTAAATCGTGGGGACGGGAAATGATTCGCGAATTTATGTTTTTTCCTTTCCGCGGTTCGTCAATAATTTTGATTATGTGTCTTTTGGTATCGTATGGGCTTTTATTTGCACTATTATGATGATATATTGAATGCCGAATTTTACTTTAAGCAGCTTAGCGTGTAATGTTAATTAATTTGAAAAATGGTATTTATAAGTTCAAAAATATTGCATAAAAAATTGAATTCAGAATTAATTATTTTATTCATTGAATTTTTATATCTTCAATTTATGTAAAATATGTTTAGATATCAAATTAAAGTTTTTTTAACGGCAATAGGCATTTTAAATTTTCATTTGAATTTAAAAGTATGTATTTTTTTTCGTATTATTCAATTTTTTCAAATAATTCTATGATAAATCCATAATGTCTTTGAAAAAACACAAAAGGTGAACATTATTTGATATAGTGAAGCATTTTAACGATGCAGTAAACCATATTTGGGTTTTGCTCGAATTCATGATATCGCATTCCAGGGTGTTTATTTAAAATATGGTATCCCTTTCATAGAGTTTCATCTAAAGTGCCTGAAAAAATGTAGCTTGTGGGCGATGATACAAAACAAATTTTATCCGTATATTTCCAATAATAAAGTTTCAAAAGTATAATAAATGTAAATTAAACAAATATTTATCGAATAAAATTCAATACCAACGTCGAATTATGATCACAAAGTTTTTTGAGACGTAACTCATAATCAGATTATGGAAACAAAATTGTTTCGTTATAAATATTTAATTCGACCGCATTGTTGGTAAAGACTTTTGTTACTTATCATGGGCCTGAATGACCTTTGGATATTTATATTATATTTAATAAAGTCGAATTATCGATGACAGATTCGTATATATTTTATATTTATCTATAAAATATATAAATGAAACATAAATTTAATATTAATATACGAACACAATTTTTTAAGAGATCATTTTTGTTTAGGAATCACAACTGAATGAAAACCATAAAGCTTAAATGTACTGTGAAAAACGTCAATCGTTTAAAAAGGGGATAGATATATTTTCGGCTTAAGTCAATTTCCACAGATAAGTCGTAAAGACCGATTTGAGTTATGGCATCGATTAGTTATATCGAAACATCCGACCGACACGAAAAGCGGTCGTTTATTTCAATCTGCAAATAATTGAAACGATAAGAATAAAACGTTTAATTTCTACATTGTTTATTTTAGAATGCACACAGATACAATTTGCAACAGCGCAAAGGTTACAATTTACACGCCACTATGAAAATTTACAGTTGTCACAGAGAAACGACGCCTTTGTAAATTGAGTTTACTCACTGCAGAACAATAAAACGTATTATTATACGTAGAATTTTATGCACGATTAACAACCTACGTACTTTTGAACTTATCTGCTTTTTTGTGATAAATTCGCGAACCTTGACCGAATCGGTCATCCTGTATCAACTTGGCGTTCCAGTTAGTTGAACTCGTTTCGCTAGATGTTTTCTCGCATGATATATCAGACGAATAAATTAGAGATGTGTAATTCAGAAATTTTTTGTCGTCGTTTACTTTGATGAAATTTTGATGAACGCAATACCTCGTTGAAACACGTCCACAGCAGTAATATGAGGAAGTTTGCTGAAACGTGATCAGGGATTATTACCACAAAGGTGCTTTATTCTTTGAATTTTATTTTTCTAAGATGGAATTTCTATGTATTGTGAAACTCACAATGAATTCATTTGATTTTCTTAGAAGTTTATACAATCAATTTACACATAGACGCTAATTCATAAAAACATAACTGAAAGTGAGATTGGAGCGTTTCAATTTGATCGTTTTTTACGGCGACTACTTTAGTATCAGTAAAGTTGGTTTTATTCGAACGATTATGGGTGCGTTTTAATTACTAAACTTTAGTTTCTTGTGCAAATGTACGAAAGTTTACGGTTCGTTTAATGAATGGGGTTATATAGGGGCGACTTTCGTTTTTATTGAGCTGGAAACAAGATAGGCCAACAACTTGGAGAAGAATTAATTTATCGAATGAAACGAACGAATCGTTCGACTCAGTATGTCAGAGTTTATCGAACAAAACTAATCGGTCATTTCGAAATTTATGCACATTTTAAAATTTAATATTAAAGTGCAAGGATTATCAATCATTTTTCTAATATAAAAAAATATACAAAAAATGTATATGTTATGAATACTACCACATTATACATTATGTACATAGTAGTCAAAATTATGTAATACTGACTGAACTATTTGAATAAGATTCATCGTATACAATAATAACGAAAAACTGATATTGAAACAATAGTTTCATAAATAAAAAGCTTCATTCGCAACAAAATAAATCGTAATAAAATTTCCTTCCATCCACAATCTAACAAAATCTCATATCTGATTCACTCGATAATATGATTTGCATGAGATACTATCCACCGTTTCAGATATGATCTGAGATATCTCGAAACATTCTAGAGCAAGAGCAACGAAACAGAAAACAATTCTATTGAAACTCAATAAAACCTCACGAAAGATGAGAAACAGAATCATGTCTCGGAAAATAAATACTCGTACAATATATTATGGAACACGATACTTCAGAGAGCACAAATCACATCGAGCTATCGCATTCAGACGAAATAGAGGAAAAAATAGGAATTTGTCTTGAGCCCACTATGGTATAAAATGGTAACCAAAAAGAAACGGTTTAACATTAACCGGAAAATGGAGCGATCCAATTTTGGTCAAACGTTCCTCGGTTAAACTTCGTTTGTTGTTATTTTTACGCGACACTATCGTATGATCTCTTTGGGTGCAGTTTGGATTTTCTTATTAAAGTTGATGTCGTTTATGGCAGTGTATTATAAATTATACGAGGAAATCATTATAGTGAAATTGAACGAGTCTTAAGAAGCTTGAAAGGAAAATAATCTGATTAAGTAATACATTATTGTTCCGTTCTGAGATCAATTTGTTGTAACAAAAATAACTCGAAAACGTGGACGCGATTAGTTGATATAAATAATTTGTTTATAAAAGAACCCTTATTTTGCGAAAGAAAATTTTCAAACAATGACCCTTTGTAAATAGAATCGTTCTGTTGCGTTCAATTTGTGACATTGTTATTTCGACGAAAATAAACAATCGAAAAATAAATCTGTTTTTGAGACATATTTACATGAAAGAAACTCAAGAAAAGTTTGAAAAAAAATCTGAAAATAACTACCTATTACGTTTTGAAAAAAAAAAGGAAAACCCGCTCACTCGTTACACCACTGCTTTGAAGTACGCATTAGTAGGAAAAGTATTCGTGAATATTAAGCTGTGAATACACATTAGAATACATTTCTAACTCGAAAAAAAATGAAATAAGTTGATTTTTTTTCTGATTTAGCTACAAACTTGAAAACTGGCCCATTTAGAGCTAAACGCGATTAACTTCAATTTTTGAAAAAAAAAAACAGAATTATATGTCAAAGCACTTGGTATACATATGTAGTCATAAGTTTCTATGTGAGAAATTTTTTTCCCGAATCAATCATTCGAAGATCTTTTTGCGTACAGAAAAATGTGCTCGCAACGAACAATCTAGTGTGCACCCACCATTATTCGTTTTGCTGCCCTTATTCGCGGGCACCAAACTTAATTAAAAGTTTTCGAGTTCGTGATATTGGCCGAATTTCGCTTGGATGGTTCGTTGAATGCAGATTTGATGACGGAACAACGAGCCGTTAAAATAATGAAATCTGGTTGACGTTAAATGTTGCAGTTTTGTGTATGATGTTACCAAAAATTTGTATAAAAGGTTTCAACTGCAAATAGCTGATAATTATTATAAAAAAATATGTATAAATTTCGTTATTGATGTTTGTTATTATACGTATTTTAATGTTTCGTCGTCTGTGCTTCACACCAGAAAGTTAGATGAAGTTTATGATTGCAATAATTCACGAAATGTAGTGTTTGTGTCCTGTTGCATTTATGTGTAAATAAAGCAATTTGCATCGTGAAATCATCATATCGTCAACTTTGATGCATAAAAGTTATACTGACAGTGTCGTAAATGTGCAGAGACAATGAGTAGTTTAATACGTTTCGTGTGATTTATTTACCTATAAGTAAAACAGAAATATAATATATTTGAGAAATATTATATATTCAAAATTCAATCACGTCATAGTTCTTTCATAGAAATGATTCGTATAATATAACACTCTAAAGAGCGCTAAAAACTTTTCAAATAATAAAATATAATACTTTGAAATTGTACGTTATGTAACAAATTGATTTCTGAAGAAATATGAAAAATGAATTTAGTTTTTCCAAAATTATACATATTATAAAACCTTACATAGATATTTTGTTTGTTTTTTCAATATTTCACCCATGAAAATGGTATATAGAGGTCAAAAAGATTTAAATATTATCTAATACATTACATATACAAGCATAAACAAAAACATGAACTTCAGATTAATAAGCAACCGAGGAAACGCACATCTGATTAAACTACATAAAATTAGCTAATTGCTTGTACTATATTTCATATTTCTTGTTCTCGTTATCGAATAATAATGAAGTAGAACAATCGTCGACATTTTCAGAGTGACGAGAGGGCAAACGAACTCGTTGTCTTATCAAATGCCAATTTGTCGAATCAAAAATCACCATAACCCACTTTCGGTATTCGATACGATATAAACAGCAATATGCAAATATAAAAGCGTATCGTTTGTGAATGAAATGTTTTTATTAATACTTTGTAAATATGTTTTTCGTTTAAGAGCATATAATCAAAGACAAAACGTCACGTTATATAAAATGGTTATAATTTGATACAAAATCGCACAATAAATACATATAAGCGATTGAGTATTTAAGCGATAAAATTATTTATACATATCGAATAAATTGCTTAAAAGTCATTTTACTTATTTTTTCCTATTTATAAAACAAAGGTCGTACGTATTCACTATTTCGCTCAAATAATGATAAATAATGTAAACTTATACATAAATTGTAATAATATATATAAACGTGTATTGTATAATATTATATATGGACGTGTTTTCGACGTGAGACAAATGTCAAAATGATGTTTGCGCAAGTGTTCAAATTTGAATGAATATTGCGAAATTTTTTGAGTGAAATTAATCAAAAAATTTCAAATGAATAGTTAAAATAGAAATACCAATAATATAATATTATATTAACTATTTTGCGCTGGGTGAAATTGAAAATATGAAATACGAAAATAATACTGATTTGAAATGAGATATGGATTAAATTAAGATACCGTATGGATTCTAGCGAAATTTGAAATCTGATGTTCCACATAACTAAACACGATTCATATACATATTTAGCACACAAATCTCCATAAACATTTCAATCATAATATTTGAACCGTTCAGAGCAAAATGTAACTAACTTCATTGAAGCAAGGAGTTGAGAGCAACGATAAAACATGTTTGGTGCATTTTTAGAAATTAAATACTTTATTTCCCTTTAATATTCAAATTTTTGGAAATTGTAAACATACGAATTATTGTTTATATGGACATGATCAATTCTCATTAGCCTACATAATTGATTAAAATGACATCTGAAATAAATGATTTATCATCCGATGCCAAAACAAATTTTGCCATTTAATGGTAATATTTATTATTATAATTCAGGAAAGATGTTTCATGCAAATAAAGTTATAACTATAACAAGTGATTTGACATTTAACATTTAATTTTTTTTTAAGTAGAGTTAGTCACGATTACCCCTGATCAGATTATTTAGCATACAATATCTACACACGTAACAATCATAATATTTTTCGAATAACGCAACTCACACACAGAATACACTCAATTTTTCTTGATCGTTTCAGTCATCGTTGGAGTCATACGCAACCAAAAACTTATTTTCAGAACTCGATATAAATTATTACTCGTCCGTTGAGATCAGACGATTAATTTCACAATATCAACTTGTCTCTTCGCTAACCCACGTCTCTTCGAATGGCCATTTCGCATGTTACATTTATAGAGTTTATTTATTGCGTTTAATATAGTCACAAAAGCCGCAGCATCAACGCCATGGTGTGTCGACGCCGAATCGCTAATAAATCACCATAAACGACCATAATTCGCAACACTCATTCAATTATAGTGAGGTGTGGCCGAAGTAATTAATACCGATTCGAGGTTTTGACTTTTCGAATTGCTTCATTGTATTATTACGCTAATTGCTGAATATTCCGATTGTGTTAGAATAATAATAGTGATGGAGATATTATAATGTAAATAAATGAGAGTAATTATTCTTGAATATGTTAAAAAGTTACTTATGTAAGTCAATTGTATTAATATGAATTGATATTTTTGCTCGTATTTTTAAATTATAATTAGTTTAATAATATAATGACACGATTTATAATTCGAAAGATATTTTTCAATAATAGATTGTTATTCAACACAATTAGATATTTTCATACGAATATAATTTGTTATTATATAAATGTTGCATAATAAAATCTAATTTATTAATAGAAGATACAGAAATAGGCCACGAATTCATTTACGTACATGAGCTGAGATTAGAAAATAATCGAAAGTTGATTAGAAATTCAATAGCTTATATCTTTCAGCGAGTTTTCAAATCCACATTATATGTATAAATTTGCGTAGAATATTACGATAGAAGTTTAAAATAATCACAGAGAATCAAATTTCAATAATCTGAAGAGATGAAAAAACTCAAAAATTTTATTAATGAAAAAGTTCAAAGAGCTCCTAACCAGTTGAATTTATTCGCCGCAATTTAAGCGAATTAAAACCATTACGAAGTTCGGTCAGACGATCTCGTTTCTAGACGCCATAAAAATTTATGAAAAACGCCACAGGACGCTCGTTATCGGTGTCATACAACCGAAATAAATAAATTCAAACAACACCCTTAACTATTCAACACCTTGATAACGACAGATAATTTCAAGAGACATCCACCTGAGTAGCACGATTTAAAAAAAAACTTTCAAATACATACATGAAAATTTTATAAATTTAATTCAATTATCGCAAGAATCAACTTTGAAGTTTAAAGATGATCTATACAAGTATCATTCGAAATAAATATGTTGCTTTTATCTTTCACAAAATACCGTTGACAATCAGTTCTACAGTCGGCAAGACGCAAAAACGCATGTCCCAGTCCAAGAAAAAGGTAAAATAATACCCGAAATCACGATTCCCGGTTGCAAGTTGTTAAAATTAAAAACATAAAAACTACAATTAATCGCATTAGCGTAATTCTCCACCTTGATTTTTTGCACAATATCGGTAGAGACGAAAATTCGTATCGTCCCACGCATTCAAGCAAAGCACCCACGTCTTAAGGACCGCTTCCAAATCGTATTTCGGGTTTACTCACTGTTCTTTTGACCGATATTTTGGACAAAGAGAAAGGTCGCCGACATCTCTTTGATATTCATGTATTCGATTCGATGGCGATTCAAGTTCGGAAATTAACAAACAATTGCGTCAGTTGGCTCCTGCGAAGAATTCGTGTTTGTTGGTATAACGTATAGAATTGTTTGAATCAATTTATTCGACGGTTGTAAATTGTTGGATGTGACGTTACGTGGTTTAATATCGATTGATTGATGTTTTATAGAGTCGATATGTTATTGATTGATTGATTTGTACACCTTAAGATTGGTTTTACCTTATGTATTGTTGGTTTGAATTTTTTTTCCGCGATATATGGATCTAATTAATTCAATATTTAATTGGGAAGTGAATTAAGTATGTTTATTGTTACTGTATACGTTTTCGCAGAACCGGTTTACTTCGTGGGAGTATCGCATGCTTGAGAATTTCACAATTTGCAAACGCGTTTTTAAAACGTTATGTTTATTGACATTACGTTATTATAATATTATTGTTATAAATAGACACGCATTACTATTTTTTATCGATTATTCAGATCAATAATGCACTTATAATTTTTTTCATTAATAAACTAAATGTTAACAATAAAATTATATAAATAAACATAAAAAAAATCGAAACATAAATAAAACAATATCGCGAAAACAAAAGTGTGTCAACATACAGAGCATGAAAGCAACAAAACAAGTAAATAATTTCAAATCACTTACGAAACAAAAGAACAAAAACGCATCATCGAAAATGAGCAAACTCGTCACAGGCGATTAAAAACGCCACACTGTTACATTTATTACACTCGCAACAAACAAAGCGACCGTTCAATCACATTTGCACCACCTTCCATCAAATTCACAACAGACACAGACAACAGACGCGTTCTTATCGCATCCAATCGACACCCGATCACTTAAAAAAAAAAACCCAATCAAAACGTCTTCCGATAAAGAAATAAACGACAACACCAACGGCGAAAATGTGCAGCAAGCAGCGGACGACGGCAATGACCCTAGAGGCGGCCGTCGCGCGTCATCGTCCGAAGCACTCGCGCAACTTTCCTCGGATTCCTCGCAATGAGGAGACTCGATTCGCACAAAAATGTTTGGGAAACAACACCGTGCACAACTTCCACGTGCGGTTCTCAAACGTTGGACACGTGCGCCCCTCGAGGCGTCCGCTAACCGACTGGCGTTCCGGGCTGAGCGGGTTTCGATCGCCGCGCATCGATGTCACCCTACTGCGTACTACCGGATCGTGTTGTGACGTGCAGTTTGTCGCCGAACTGCATGCCGACTGTTTCTCGCAGTTTGTGCAGCTGATAATGGTATGTTTTGAAGTTATTTTGAGTTTTTGTATTATGTTATTGGTGCTTTTGCACTGTCTGGTAGATAAAATACTTGACAGATCTAAGCGAAACAAATATGATACATGACCTAACCTAAGAATCTATTTTTTCATTGTACTTAGATTTGGTCTTTTCACTGCTTAAGTTGACTAACTAGAGAATTTCATTATGTCTTTCTCTTTGAACTGTCAAAACAGAGACGGATTTTTGACTAGAATCTTTTCACTTGTGTTATTTTTTCATATTGAGCTGTCAAAACAAGAGTTTTTTTATCTATTCTGTTTGACAGTTATCAAAGCGTGTTCGCGAACTCACAGGGCCTAAATTATCCAACGAGTATTATATTGATCAAATGACGACTGAAAAGGCCAAGGGATACAAGTGATTTTGAGAAAAGTGCGGACAAAGTTTTGCATGTATTAAGAAGAGGTTGAGAGATTTTTTTATATATCTCGGTATACGGTCCAAGTTTGTTTATATGCTTTTGTCACCGAATATATGAGCGTACATAGAAGCGATTCTTGTACATAGCTCAATTTCGGCAAAAATGTCACTTGTACCCCTTGGTATTTTCGGTCGTCAAATAATATACGAGTGTCATGTTGTGTTTTGAAGTTAAAATGTATTCGAACATTGCATATCGCAATGCAATGGTATGCGTTTGTAAGTATTGTGTGTAGAATTATGAACGTTTGTTAGTGTCACGTTTTGACAATTCACACTAGATAATCGTTTGCGCCGATTAGTTTTGTTGTATTTAAAATAAATAATTTGCTTCTTATCTCAAAAAAATTGAGGTAGGTCTCGTATAATATTTTATAATTATATACTCAAGGTCAGTTTAGTCGAGTTATTTATGTAATTTTGTGATGATTCCAAAAATTATAATTTTTTCGAAAATTTATTGCCGATATTTTCATTTGGCTTAAGCTAATGGTTAAAATTATCTGCTCTTTTATTACGAGCATTAATCAAATGTTAAATCTATACTAAATATATACAATCAAAACATAATATCTTGAAATATACATGAAAATTTTCGTTACATTTGAATCGATGATATTCGCGTGCGTATAAATTTGCATATTGAAGGTATAATAATAAAATATATTATTTGGTTTCGATGATTTTGATTGTGTTTTAATGAACTGACGAAACAAAGCAATTTCTAGATTATTATAGTGTTCGTTTCAGTTTTCTTATCGCTTCGATATTCTTTCGTGCATCACGAGATATGGCACAAATGAACGAACGCTGATTGCTGAGAAATTGCGCCCCGAAGATTAATTATAAGATAAAATAGAATTACAAGAAACGAAACTCGAAAATTTGACACGTGCGAATATGAAAATTATTTCTAATCTTGTTACGCATGCAAATATCAAATTTACATTCGCAAACAATATCTTAATATGAAATATCTCAAAATATGATGTTGATTGTGCAAATTTGTTTCATTTTGAATGAAAATAATAGAATTTATCGTATATTTTCGCTAAAGTTCTCCAATAGTAATAAATAGAATAAGTTTCTAATGGTTATATTTTTTCAAAACTAATAACGGCCCAACATGAAATATACAAAAAATATATGCAACATTTCAATACTTTTAGGGAAAAACATGAGATGAAAATCTTATGTAATAAATTCCTTTCTTTTCTAGAAGAAAGTTCAACGTAATACGATAAATTTGAAATCGACATAACATAGACCTAGCCCACCTTAAATCGAGATTTCGCTGATTACACAAAACGAAAAGATTCCCAATGCGAAATATTTCTTCGAACCTGCTGAAACATTCACGAATTGTATGAGACCAAATAAAGACGAAAACAAAACGACATTTTAATGTTTCAATATATTTATACGGGCCAAAAGGTTTATATATTTTTTCGTCATATCGGTTAACACCACGGCACTACAACAAACGCCGTAAAAACTATACGATTTTCTACGCAATAAAGTACCGTATGAGAAATTCTCCGGCGGCAAATTCGATTTTTTTCCTCGCAAAACATGTACGAAAATATTTACGTCAAATCTGCCAATATTGGACGAATTTTTTTGCGGACCTGCAAAGGAAAAATCCGTGTAAAGCGTTACCTTATCGAGATTTACACTTGGACCGGCATTACCAAAACGACCGTAATCTGAACCGAACAATGTTCGGTCGGCTCAAATATTTCATACCGTTCTAGGATTCAGCTAAAATGTTGAGTTCTATATCTATAGCCTGAAGGAAATAAAAAGGTGAACACTCTTTGATATTAGTATAATATATTATGTTAACAAGCATGTACATAACATGTGTTAAAAGTGCGTATTCGAGCGAATTTCGAATCATATGTTTAGTTCGTGATGATGTCTAGTTACCAAAAAAAAAAATATGAATATGATTCATTTATTTTTATTCAACATATTTTTCATATTAAACTAAATATTTAAGAGTTTTGTTTGATTTTAATTTCTTTTAACTGCATCTTTTCTCTTTTTCGAATGTGTATCTATGTATCTATCATAATGGAATTCATATAATGTTATGATACCAATGTCCTATTCAATATAAATTGAATTAGCATGAATTACTTCGATGAATTGTAAAATATATGTTGCATAAATTATTAAGGGGATAAAAGCGATTTTCGATTACCTATCTCGTATTTTAGAGAATGTTTACAGAATGATACGATTCCAGTTAGCATTTATTTGTAATACCAAAATGGTTTATAGGATCGGCCTGGTTAAAGTTGTATCATTTAGAATATGTTGATGGGATCAATAAATTTATATTTTCAATATAAATATTTATAATTGGATATTTTCGAAGTATTTCATCAAGTTATGGTTTTAAGAGTGTTGTCGAAATTTCCCAGTATTCTCTATTTATAATAATTAATCTAATATTGTACAAAACTCTACAACACTTGTTTATGGGATAAAATAAATAAACTAACAGGGGATTGAAATATTTATTTTCTCAACTTCAGATTTAAAATCTGCAAAATTATAAATAAATAAACATCACATTATATACAAACCTATCTTTTCTAGCATTATTTTTATTTTGTAATAACAGAAAATACGATTTTCTGTTTAAACCTCATATTTATTTCAAAACAATTACATCGATTATAAACATATTTCAATGCAATTTAAAATCGTCGCCTGCATACAACTCGTATATGAAATTCAAGCAAGAATACCCAAATTGAAAGCTTCAACCGACCCAAAAATCCTATTCGACATGCATATTTAACAATTCGAGTATTTTTACCGACCAACTTCATCGCGATCCGTACAAACAAAAACATCTGCCGATTTTAATTGCATTGTTTATTCATAACGAAACGTCCGCTTCCTTTCAGCGCCAGCAACACGTCTCGTACCATACATATTAAAAAAACTTTGAAATGAATCTACGGATGCATAAACATCTTTCTATGCTGACACTGTTGTAAACCATTTTTATTTTCATCCACAAATGTATTTTATGAAAATTTTATACGAGGACTTTAATGTTTTTGTCATACGTGAGGGTTCTAAAATCAGTTTAAAGCAAAAATGTGCATATGTTATAAAAAAATGATTGATGTGGCTGTGAATATTTCTCATCGCTGATGTAATTTTGTTTTCAGGGGAGAATAAAACGATACGATAAAATGTATCCAACTGCAATTTGGCTGCAATGGGACGTTGAACTAACTGCAGACACTTGAGGACGCATTAATCAACGCCGACACAACGAAAGTTGAATGTGAGTGATTGTGTTGTTATATAACGTCTTTTATTGTTGGACATCATACAAATTGCGTGTATGTTATTATTAGGATGTATTCAGATCAATTTTTATAATTATTTTTAAATTCAAACAGTCAAAATATTGTGCATATTCCGACGAATATAAAATCATTTATATTGAAAACGATTTATACAATTCGCACAATGTAATTTCAGACTTGTAATCAATCATCTCGTGAATTGATTGCAAGATTACTGAATCGAATATCTCTCGGCAACATGTTAACAAGCGTAGTGGCTAAATTCGTTAAAATCAAGGCTTAAATCAATTCACAGTCTGAATATCATTGTTTACATTTAACTTGATTGATTAAATAAGTTCGTACGTTATTCTGAGAATTCTACTCTGCCGTTCATTTCACACATGACATCCTTCATCATCTAAATAATACGACGTAGATTTCGAATTTGAATAGTCTATCTATTAAGACAGATTTGGATTTATATATATTATAATATGATATTTAATTTCTGTCAAATTTGAGATAGATTATTTACGAAATTCGAACGGACATTCGTTGGGTATAAATTGTGTTCGCTTTTGTGTACGGAATGAAAAATGAAAAACGCGAAGTCTTTTGTTTCAGCGAAAAACTCATAAATTCGATGCAGTGTTGAACTTTTGTGCAATGCGTTTATAAAAATCTAGAATTTACTGATGTATACTTTATATGCATATTATATGTAAGGTATATTCGCGCAACCTTTATTTATGGGTTTTCGATTTACACAACACTGAGTTCCCAAATGCGTTACGATCCTCGATACCTTTGCAAGTTGCAATATATCTTTGGAAAAATAAAAATAAAATAAAAGCCTATTTACACCTAAGAATGGAAAATTTATAGGCATTCGGGTCACTCTTGTTCGCAAGAGTGTTAACTGGTAAAGTTTACTCAGCAGTCGCTCGCGCAAAATAGATCTTATTATTACAGAATTGATTTATGGAAAAACTTTGGATAATGATTGATAAATTTTTCACGCCTACTTAATTTCACGACCTTTCATAATTAAGCTGAAAAACTCGCTTTCGACGTCGTGCGATTCATTTTTACCTTGACGCTTCGCATAATTATTCATTTCGAACGAGCGCCTTAGATTATTTTCGCTCGAGTAAAATATTATCTTGCCTCACAGTATCCTGTTTTATACTCCATTAAATTTTCAACAAACAATTAAATTTCACGCTGATTCCTCAATTTTCTGCGACAGCACTCCCGATTATATGCCAATATCAGAATATATAATACTACAACGAAATTTATGTACATAAATATTATTTTCCAATAATTACCTTATGTTCGCGATTGATATAATACGATAATATAATCTATTGAAATTTTACATTACATATTATAAATCTGTTTGCATTTTCTGTGGGTATTCAATTTTTTATGGAAAATATTTAATGTCAAGGGTTCCTTTTTTACGGTTATTATAAAAAAAATGTCATAATATTTAGTTAAATGTGGGTGGAAACCTTTTATTTTGAACCTCGAAAATGCTTCACCGAATCGACTTTGTTTTTATCATTCTATTGAAAAAAAGTTCCGTTGTAGTCGTTGAATGAGACATTTTGACGCTTTTGAGGTTTCTTACTTTTTATATGATAAAAGCGAATCGCACAAAAGATAAAATACAATAACTTTCCTTTAATAAAATACTCAGAATCGATCGAAAAAATGTTCTTAAGATTACATTGAATTACAGTTAATTGTCTCAATCGAAAATTCCTCAAAAGAACGTTCACGAAATTCTCAGTATCGTTATTTTTATGATCTCCGTAATTTTCTTTTGAACGTACAAATTTAATATGAAATATTTATATTACATAATTATTTTAATATAATATGTTTTTTCGTGGAATGATAATATTTCACTTTATCTTTGAAAATACTTTCACAATATTTTCGATCATTTTGTTAATAGAACAATCGAATGACATTTGTTTGAAAACATTATATGAACGTTCAATAAAAAGTTTAATCAATTTAGTAATAAAATGAATTCATGAAGTTTCTTATTGAAAATGCAGCTATAAAGCAGCAAATGAACGTTACACACGTGATGGAGAATTCACGTCACAACATTCCGGAAACTCTGAATGCTTATATTATAATTTCGCATCTGGGTACATTTTAATATCGGATTGTTTATCGATATTTGCGTCAGAAAATTCATTTCGCATATGAAGCGCGAATTCAGTGACATATGGTTTTACGAATTCGTAACTTTCACGCGGTCCCGCATAAGTGAAAAACTTTTTCGAGAGAATTTTTTATCAGAACTTCGCGGAATGATGAACGCGATGCGAAAGATGAATGCTTTTCCATAAAATAAATGCGTATTTTTGTATCTTTTATATGTTTGTAATGTCAACAATAAATAAAAATCTGACATGGTAAATGTTTCGAATACAAAAAAGAAAATATTTCAAAAAATAAGGCGTTATTTTAATCACTCAAAACGAAGTACATGTATATAAATATTATACATAAATATTCATATTTGGATTATGTATTTAATTTTGTTCAATTTATATATGAAACGAGATAATCATACAGAGCTGAGATTTGCAAATCTATTGTTGTAATTTAGGTCGAAAGTTGAAGACAAAGTGTGCTCCAGACATTGAATGCATTTCTGGCCATCACGCAAATGGGTTAACTTTCGAAACTTTCAAAATTTGAGCTTCTCGAAACTTTCGTATCTATGCACAATACAACGACAACCACCGTTTCGTTTTATAGCTTTTATACATTAACAATATTCGTCTTTAGCACTCCGAATTATAAGAAAAAATTCAACTCATTAACCAACGATTACTTTGTACTTAATGGCACTCGGCTCGAGTTTCTTTTCCTGGGTCAATTGATATTTATCAATTCGCCGAGACAAAGAATCCAAACTTTTCAAAGGGGGATATTAGCGAGGTTCGGAGGCTCAATTGTCAAACGCTATATAACAGTTTGAAAAGTTCGCAGCTCTCAAAGCTTTTCTCACTTATCCACCTTTGAGCGAAGTGAAAAAGCGCAAAAAGCTCTTTTCCCTTAAGCGTTCCCGATCGCAAACCAACTTTTAAGCTTTTTAACACTTCGACTGAGTAAAACGGGTTGTTTTCGTACCGTATAAATAAATGTCGTTAAGTTTTACGTGAACGTGAAAAAATATATATCGAACAATATGTACAAGTGTTTGTTGGTCTCTAATGGTCGTTCTCCTGTACGCAAATTTTCCATTACTTGTGATGCAGTGGCTTCTGTGCTTGACAGTCAAGTTGAAATTATTTACTGCTCAACTTCTATAATAATTCCATAAATTTCGAAGTATAAAAACTATGAAGATGTACATGCTTGAATTTCTTTCATTTATTCAAAATTTTCATCGTAAAAAAAAAATTATAATAATATTTTTTTTCGACCATATTTTTTTGGATAATAGATTAATCATCCTTCATTCTGAAAATAAATTTTCCATTTCAAAATTTTCAAAATTCATTAATATATTACGAAGTCAATCAATCAATCAACCTTGCTATTAACCGAGTACAATATGTAGCTTTATTAAAAGTCAATATCCCATTGTTTTCTACAACGACCGACTGTTTATTTTCAATAAAGCTTAATCGAATTCTCTTTAAAAATTTCATATATCGAAGTTCATGTTCCAAATATTTACGGCCAATATAAATCATATATTCGAAGATTGATCGTTTCCGGACGATGCTCTTCTGTAAAATCGAGAAGACCGCTTAGAATTTAGCTCAAAAAGAAATTTTATAGATGAAATAAATTTGAGTTAACCTTCGTAATAACATACGTGCAGCGAATTTTATACGAAAATGACTCATTTTTAAATTTCATCGTGTCGAAAATTATATCGTTGAAAACTTTTCACTGATGTATTTTACTCACGCGCTCATATTTTCAGTATAAACACATAAAAAATGTCGTTCCGATATATATTTTTTTCGATGCGATGTATCATTATTGTATGATTTATGCTCTTTTGTATAATTTTTCATTCTGAAACTTTCATTTTCGTTCGAGGATAACATAATTGAATGCGGTGAAAATTTCAGAAAATATCCGTTTATAACACAAATAAACAAGCATAAAGAAAATATCCTTTGTGTCTCATCGGGACCACATTGTCATCTCTCCTTTATTTGTTTTCGCTCGTTCAAGGATATCCTTTTTGTTCCACGTCACCCCGTCGAATAGGTATGCGCAAACCAACAAAGGGGGAAATTTTATTAGACAAAGTATCGCCTTAAGACTTGTGTGTCTATTACACGAGTCCTGTGTCGAGGAAGATATTGTTTTGGTGGTACGAGCTGCAAATGAATATTAATTGGCATGAAATACTAAGCGAGCTGTAAATATTCACGGTTTTCAGAGAAGCGACGTATGTACGTTCATAACTACCGTTGGGACATTTGTCACGAATGCAATAATCCGTAAAAAGTACGGGCAATTTAATATCTTGGCTCTGGATATCAGATTCGTTCTTTATGGGCATATTTAATGCTGGAGAAAAAAATGTAAGCGCAGACAGAGTCGTGTTTATTATTTCGCTAGAGTGGTTTTTGTGTAAGGCGATGTTTGTAAATAAAGACTTTTTTTATCTCTATTGAATAAATCGTGGATCTGTTTCCGATACACGTCCCAGCACTTATATTATATTTAGATTTGATATATTACCACGGTTTTTTTCAAATAAAACTCATTTGTATTAATAAATGCGGCGAGAAATTGCTGTGATGATAAATTTTCTAAAACGCTGCACTATTAACGCCTTGAAAATTATTTTCAGTCGGCAGCTTTTTTGAGTTGTTTTCGTAATTTATTTTATCGAAATCATAAAATATTTTTAAATGCTATTAATTTTATTCGCATTATTGATGGAACGTTGTTTTTATTCCTATAAAATCTCCAGGGTTTGACGTAAATATGAAAAAATAAAATTTTGAAAACAACATTCTCGCAAATAGTTTCTGATCTAAATTAATCTCCCTCATTATTGAGTATCAACAGAAATGAAATATTTGCGATACGGATATGTATGAAATAGTTGGAATATGAGCTTTTCTATTAATTGAGAACCTTTTGAGTGAAAACAACACAAATAAATTTTCTTTTGCAAACGACATCTAATTCGAACTAAAATCTTTTATTTAGTGTGCATTTGAAAACTAGCGCCTGAAAAGTTTCTATACGTCGATCCGAAATGCATATATCTAATTTAAAAGTCAATTTGAAGGAAATGCAAACGTAAAGCTTAATGAAAAACGGAATAAACAGAATCCTATTGATTCTCACCACAGACGGTGAATTCGTTGAGTTTAACCTAAAAGAGTTTTTCGTTTGCAGAATGCTAAATCGACTGACTGTCAATTTCCCTTTCCGTTCTAAATATACCGCTGCGCTAAATTTTTAAATGCGATTTTCTAGCCACGTCGTCATAGTTCTATTATCTAATGATTTATTATGCACTTTTAAAACTTATCCCTTATTTATCTTTCGCGAGTGCCGGGAGAAAGTTTGCGAATTAAAATTTTGACCCCGTTCGCGCAATAGCGCTATCATTATTCATGGCTACCCGTAAAAACAAGTTATTTTCACACAAAGTAGTTCTTTCTATAAAGAAAAACTATCAAAACGAAAAAAACAAGCACATCGAACAATAATCGAACGATTTTCCTTTTTCCAAACAGTGTTGTGCGATGTTGAACAAGTCGACTAAACGAAAGCGAAGAACGAAATTAAATTCCGCTCGCGGTCGATGCGCCATAAAAACACTCCAGCTTTTAAAAGTTCCCCTAAGCGAAACTTCACAAAGACAAAGTGATAAATACAATATAAACAAGTATAATATTATCGAACGAATCAGAGATGTTTCGATTTTTTATGAGCTTTTTGAGTGCGAAAATGTGAATCGAAAGAAAAAATATTCGAACTTGCGACACGATCCGAAATGTTCGTCAACAGTCACGAATTTCTTTCTATTGGTCAAAAATTATTTCTATATCCTTATATACATACACTTTTGTTTATTTACAAGCATGACCTCAAGTCTATTATTAGGGCAGATTTTCAACAAACTCAAGAACATTTCACATTTTCTTTCGAGGATCTACACTCTTATGTGCCTTTACATGAGTGGGCGTTTTTTTAATATGAAGAATGTTCCATATGTAACCGAAGAAGAGAAAGTACATGATTGAAATATTGCTTGTTCATGATTTATACGACGAAGGTCGAAACGAACCTTCGTATAACATAATAGTGAAAAAGGCTTTCGGGTCCTCGCTAATACTTTTACTACAACGAGACCGTTATGTACGTTTTTCTTCCGCTTTGTTCGCGCCAGACAATTTTCGCCGTTCGACACCTTGACACTTTTTCTTTTCAGGGGTGCGATTTTCAAAATTAAATTTCCTCTTACACAGAATACATAGGATAGTTCGCAGAAATGCGCGAGCTTCGAATCCATTAGCGCGAAATGCATCCGCCATTTTGGGATTCTTCGGAACAAATAAAACCGTACCGCGGTTGACTCTACCAGTTGTTTGCCTCTGAAATTCTGAAAAGTCCCTTTCAGATGCGCTAACTTTGAGAAAAACGTATATTTTGTATATCCGAGTTGTATTCGACTTTTTTACTGCTTTCGTATGCTGAATCGCTTCGTATAAATCCGTAAATCGAGAGCTTTGAAGCGCGTATAAAAACCGCACTAGGATACGATTTGTTAATTAAAAGATTTATTTGAAGTCGACGAGTTTAATTTATCGAATTGAATTTGTTGTTTATCTTCTATTTTTTTTACAACGTATCACTAAAATAATCCGTTAAAATATACTCTGATATAAAAGCGTCACTGGAGACATTCAGCGTTTTTTAAACGACGCACGTCAAATAAATTTAAACGGCTTTCAGATCGGTTCGCGATAATTTTTAGAATAATTGAGACATCAATTCGCTTAACGGTCCGACCTTAATGACCAGATTAATTTGCTGAATTAAAATTCGGTCTGAATAAATTCGAGCAAATATACATACACTCGGGGAAAACGAGATTCCGTCACAAAGGCGGAACTTTTTACGGTTTCCACTCGAAGTGAAACCATTCTGGAACGACCACAAAAGGAATTCATCCTCGACGAAATGTATAGAGCTTCCGATTTTTCAATTCGAAAATATACAAATTTGTTTATATCGAAATCGTCCGATTGTTATTTGAAGCGTTTCATGTGCTGACATTTGTTCGAAATTCAAAGTGTGTACCGACGCGAAAAGGTCGAGTTTCTTTCGGCGTAAATATTGGAAATGACAGAAGTTGATTATGAAATAATCAATTTCGGATGTAAGCTTCCGAGTAAAAGTAAACGATTTTAGATTATGTATCGGTTTGCGTTGTATATTTTACATTTTCTCGGCGTATTTAATTAAATCGCTCCAAATTAATTTTGAAACTGGATGGAGATTTCGTTTCGTAGAAACGTTTTAAAGATGTTAACATTATCGCGAAAGTTTGAAATTCAATTTGATTCATACTTAATAATGAGAAATTCAAATGAGTTCTCTTTTTTTGATTTATCAAATAAGCAAAATTTCAAGAAACGAACTGAACTCTCATATAATGAAAACACTTGAATCTATTTTCATTTAACGAATTTGATTGATTTTTTTTTCTTATTACCATTTCAGTAAGTTTATTAAATAAAATGAAATTTGCTTTCAATAGTTTTTATTTTCCAATATTCTATTATCTATAAAATTGTACGTCTATTTGATTAGAGTAAAATTAAATTTCGATCTCGCATCATGTTAAAATTTTATATTTACCAGCGAAAACACACAAAAGAACTCATCCAACAAACTACACAGTTTTACATCGAATCTATAATTCAAAAAGCTCAATATTTCCTGCTACTTATTCTATGAGTGATTAATGGAAAAAAGTCGAATTTTCGATCGCAAAGTGAAAGATTATCCGAATATTCCGAACGGCGTTCGCAGTTTGCTCTGTTTGAACTTATTGAAGACCTTATCCTCCTCCTTCCTGAAATTTTATCGCTTGCAATTTTCCGCCCACATTTCCCTCAAGCGCAATTTCCATGTACCGTTTTTCCGGCCGCGCTTAAACTTTGTCCGCACGACGAACGAACAAAATTTGAATCCGTCCCCTACCATCTGGAACCGCGAGACTTGAATTTGCAACGAATTCCTCAATACGAATTTCCTACGCGAACAATAATATACAGTGGAACCCCGATATTCGTATACAATCCGATCCAAAGTATGACGAGATGAACGAATCGTGAATGATTTTTTTGTATGAAATATAATATTTATTCGATTTTTTCATTCTATGCCAATAGATGATTGCTTATTTAAATATCTAAAAATTAATTTCACACGATGTTATGAGTATTTTATGCTATGCTATGAGTTGTACTGCACTGAGTTAGGTCAGAAATATGAGTTTGACTTTAAATTTCAGTGATAAGATTTTTTTTTATTCAATTGTTTTTCTAACTGCATTCTTTTTAGATTTGTTTGAATCATTAATATTTTTTGACCTATATTCTTACTATATTTATTCTTAATAATCATAAAATAAATTGTTATACTTCGTCAGATTTTTTTAAAATCAAATAAATGAAGCAATCTCGCAATGTGTTTCGGTTTAAAATGTCAGCATTCAGATGAGAAAAAGTATTTAAATTGCTTCAAATCAAAATACATAGCTAGAATAAGCGATATAGCTTAATTTATTTAATTTTAAAAATACCTAACGAAGTTACATGTTGAGATTATACCTGACGAAGCTATAGCCATTTACCTTAAAATAGCACTTCTTACTAAGCTTAGTCGAATTTCTGGACAGCTCGAATAGCAGTCAAATTTTACTAAACTAAGGTTCAATATTTTCTCTTATCTTAACTGAATTTTTAATTAGCTAGCATTTATTATAGAGTTCGTGAATAAACCTTGACAACTATCAAACTCAACAAAAAAAAAAAAGCTCTCTAATTGTAAGTTAAAGTCGATGAAAAGATCGGCCATAAATTGTACAAACGATGAATTTCGTGAATAACGAGGTATACGAACAGCGAGATTTCACTGTATTCGAGTGTTTTCACTAAATTAACTCCGCATAATAATGCACTGCGAGAAAAACCCCATCGAGCCCCTATTATGAAGACGGAGCAATAACCATCGATCATAGCGTCGATTTCGAATGGTTGGCGCGAAATTGGCTTCGCAAATTCGCACAGACTGCTACGATTCGGTCGTAAAGTCGGTCGTATATAAACAGTTTAATAAACGTTGAAGCTGCAGTCGAAACGGTGCAACAATGCAATTACAGCCGACTACGTGCCGGTAAATGTCAAATAAAGCTCTCTCGCCACATTCTGAAAGCTCGTGCTTTTTTTCGTGAAAACACTTCGATGAAAATGTTTTCGAGTTTTTATAGGAATTTCGAAATTTTATATTTACGAGCGATAAATAATCTATCCCGATTCGAGTGTCCCTGAGTGTGTTTTGACACGCTTGAAATATTATTATTCTAAGAATCTTTAATATTCATCAGTTCTATTTCATTCGTTCGCATTTGTAGTTGTGATACAATTCGTCTCAACGTCTGTTTAAATTGTTGGTTATGAAATCAAATTACGCAGAAATTGTTTTGAAAACGGTAATTTAATGCTATTTTATTGTTATATAAATATTCAAATAATGATTCTCCAAGATGTAATTTCAACAATGGTCCATTTAAATATTCATTAAATTATTATTATTCGTTTGAAATCATAAGCGAGTTTAATGACAAATGAAAAATCAACTACCTACTCGCACGATGAAAAAAAATCAAATTAACTCTACGTGAAGTTTTCATTTACTTGATTGCGTTTAAAATCAACATTAAATTATTAAAAAACAATTTAAAAATGCAGCTCATTTTTATAAATCTGATGATTTTCAAAACTACGCATTTAAATAACCACAAAGTTAACAAGGTTTATTTATGAACAAAAAACGATCGCACGTCAACGCTCTAGCGTTAAACGGGAAATTCGCACGCTAGCCGCTTATTAATAACAATCAAAGCGTTCTCGAAAATTGCTTCGACTATCAAAATAACAATCTTGTTTGCACACCCACTACAATATTACACTTTGTTCGAAACGTCAGAATCAGCATCGACTCGCACTATATGAGTTTCTAAAGTCGGATTGACGTCAGTGCTCTTTTCTCAAATTCGAATTCGCTCAAGCATTGTACCCACTGGTGCTTTTTCAAACCCTTCGAAACAAGAAATCTCGTAAGCGATTGTTATGTCGATTTGAAGAAAATGCTTAGAATGAAATGAAATTAAAATGATACGTAAATTCAGGATGTATTAGATAGTTATTGTGTTAGAAATTATCCGAAAACTCTCCATAGTATGTAAACGTAACGTATCCATTTTCTTTTCTCTAGAGTGGATACCTGAAAATTTTCCACAATTTTTTGATTATCATATATATATTGAAATAACACATGTGTTTGTTTATTTACTCTCTGAACCTGAAAATTTAGCACGTAGCTCGTTTTTCATATTCAAAAGAATTGAACGAGCGCCGTCGGTACATATTCTCAGAAATGATTTGAAATATGAATATACGTATTTTCAGGAATAATGAGAAATGTGGAGGAAAAAAAACAGAAATTATGAGAAATGTGTTAATATTTCTCATAATTTCTGAAAATTCCTGAAATTTCACATTCAAATAACAAAATGTATTTTGAAATTTCAAACTTTTAAATAATTTAATTTCAAAATTGCTCCACAGGTGAATTTTTTCTGATGATTTAAAACTTCATAAAAAATAAACAACCTAGTTAAAATTTTATAAAGGAGCATAAAACCAATTTAAATAATTATAGTGCACTCATTCAGATTTATCGGAAAACCAGCTCTACAGCAAAACCTGACATTTCATTATCCCAAAGCATTCTTTGAAAGCGAATTTAAATGAAATATTTTTTCATCAACATACATCGAATCCAAAAACTCACCCCCCAACGCATCCCCCTAACTAGAACGAAACTTTTACACACACATTCGAAATTCGAGCCCCTACTAACACTAAATTCGATTCTGCCGGTCAGTGGCAGTGTGAACCGTGCCTTATTTGCTCCGCTTAACCCGTTCAGCCCGCTGTATGTGGCGTGTTAATAACCCGTTGGCCGCACTTGCATTTGACATTGCACCGCACGTGACCGGAATGTGCATGCGAGAGGCTCGTGCGGTCTGAGGATATGGCTTCTGAGGATATCCATGATGTGATGCTCCAGAAAGAGGGGTATTAAAATTCTATCCTGGTCGGTTCTGGGTTGAAAGGTTGGAGATGTGTTTTTTTTTTTTTTGAAGGAATTGGGAAATAATTTGAAGGAAATGTGAAGATCGTGTGAGTCGTTTGTGATTTGATTGAATCTATTTTTTTTTAATCAATTGAGGTCAAACTAAATAGAAAATAAATACTAGCTTAGAGTTGTAGTTTAATTGATGAATGCATTTCGTAAATGGTGCAAGTGATCTTTTTTATCAGAATTGACTTACATAAGTACAGAAAATGGTTCGGTATCAAATAGAACCATTTTCTGTACTTAACTCATTATTTATAAAAAAGGTCACTTGTGCTCTTTGTGAAATTCAGTCGTCTTATTATGGTTGGTGAAAATATCGGTACATGTTTAATGCACTTGATATACATTTTTATGTGTAAAATACATACATCTTTTATAATTAATAAAGACAAATGCCATTAAGTGACGAAATATTTTTGGCCACGAAATTTTTATTCATTCTGTACTCTAATGCGAACTGACTATATTCATAGTTTATTTATACATAAATGAAATATTTTTGTTAATAATTTCTGATTAATGGAATAATAAAAGAAATTGAGGGGATCTCGAAAAAATCATCAAGTGTATTTCATCGTTTTTTTCGACTTTTTATTTTATGAAAATAATCATATTGTGCACTGAATAATAAATGAAGCAATTAAATGAAAACTGTACATACAAATGAAAATACAGTTGCACAAAAATACATTGATTCGACATACACAAAATAAGTTAAGCTCTGCTTAAAAGACATTTCGCATTGACATAAAAAGATCAATCATCTACTCCGTATTCGTAGAAATCACTTTTAATTGTAATTATAAAGAATGAATAAACAACAGGTAATGCCGTATAAACCCGTTCTAACATAAACATACTTTTTATACGTGCACAATGTTATTTTATTTTCAAATTTTCCGATAAATATAGTTCTTGTTTTCCGTTCATTTGATAATGTTTGGTTTGATCTCATAATTGAATGTATACAAGCGATACATCGTCGAAAAATATTTTGCGTGAACGAAGCGGCACGTGTTCGAAAATTGGCGAATTTTTAATTAAAATTTAATTCAATCGAAAAAGGCGTGGGTCCTTTTTCGCATTTCAAACTTTGGACCGCATTGAAATCCATTCCGAAGGGATTTTAGCCTTTTCGAATAACATCAATCGTTTATATTTAAACAAAACATTCGATTTATCGTGGGCCTTTGTGTGCTTTCGATTAATTTTCTATTTTAACGAATCTGATCGTGTCTTTGTTACACCATAGCCTGAAAAAAATAGACATGTAAATGGTTTCCATTTCAATTGCTTTCCGAAAGAAAGTCGTTATATAAAAAGTTGTCTAGTCTGAGATCTAATGGAATAAATATTTTATACTGAGAACTATCTGACAAAAAAGGCTGCTCTTTTATATTTTTGAAAATAGATAAATTAAGCTTTTTTTCTATTGTAGAATTATTTAAAAATTGAATTTAACCCGAATATCTATTTGAAGTATTTTGCAAAATTACTCTTATTATCTTGAAAACATCACGCTCGTGTGATGTTCACGCTAAAGAAAATTTGAAGCGGGAATTTTTTAGTGTTTCGAACAGAAAAAATAAATTTGCGTAAACTTCTCCAATTTTCAAAGGTGAACTTTCATGTGTGTGTTTACCTTTTTTTCCCTACTGTTTCATTTGACGCACTCGGTCGCTTATGCGAAAAGTTTGCACCGTACTGTTTCGATATTTGCGCGAAATATTCACAAAACATTTCCAATAGAGTGTTTATGAAAAACCCTCTTTATCATGATTTTATTCATGGTTTTTCGCCAGCGGGGACGCTCGTTTTTTTTTCTGAAAATTTAAAATTTTCCCACGCTCCACTCTCTCGTTTATTCTTGAATTTATAAAAAAGTAAAATAGCATCGAGACTTTTTTTATTTTATTTTCACACAAGTAATTTCTACTCATTTACGTATACACAATTTTATCGATTAATATTATTCACTCTAATGTGAAAAATTAATCCCTACACGCATTTTAAGTATTCTGAATCGTCAACGGTACGCAGAAACGTTTTATCAACTGACTATTACTTACATTGAATTATAACATTTTCCAACATATAGATTTCGATGTGATGCACTTTCTATCCCTATTTTCAACGCATTCATATTTAAAATTCAATTTAAATGCAATCGTTAAAAAAACCGCACAGCACAAAACGTCATACGGACCAAACTCGCGCATTGAAAAATCTAAATAAAAAAACGACACACGTCCTAAATAAAAAATAGCAAACATGTCTCGTATGGTCGTGGAATTTATCGTCGGTTCAAAAAACCTAAATAAAATGGAACAAAACGAAAGTGCGACCCGTGACAGAGCACATATAAAGCTTTGACGTTTTTCACGCTTTCGCTTCGACTTATCTCGTTTTCAGATTTTTCGCTCTAAACGATCAATCTGTTCGGTCACACTATAAGGGTCACACTGGACGTCATAGCATTCGATATACAATATTTATATTACATTCTGTATATTAGGTTGCAGTTCTGTCGTGTCGTTAATATTAATCTGCTATATATAATAGGGTGAGTCTCTAGTCCGGTCGTCAAACTGTCGTTTGCAAAGGGAGAGTTCGAGGATGGATAAGGATTTTCGGGTTTCTCGTATAAATGTCTACTTAACCCTTGCGATGTTCACATGCTTTTATCTCAATTATCCGATAGAGTGGTGCTCGTGCTTCGATTGTAATTTATTTGATCGAAATTGAAAGAAAAAATAAGATTTTATCTGTATATAAAAGACTTTGTGAATTTGTGTTTGAGTCTGATGTGTGTATGAAATGTTTTGATTTATTTCATCATGTTCATAGAACGGAAATGAATGTTTTCAACTTTTAACGTGTTTTAAACTGGATTATAAATTTACGTCAAAGCTCAAAATGTAATGAAAGTCAACTAATATTCATTCATGTTGATACTATAATAGACATAGGTATCTATAATATAATATTTTTTGCACTGCGTACATTTTCAATACTATTCTATAACTATTTTTTTTCTTTATCTATAATTTCGTTGTGAATGATTAGAAAAACAAATTATTTTGCAAGTATGTGAAATATTTCTTATAAGAGTCATCTGTATGCAACGAATTCAACCAATAGGCCTGATAAATTTTAGGAAGTGAAATTTCAAATCTGAAAATTATCTCCATTGAATAGTTCGATCGTCATATTCTTATTATTTTGTTCAAATAAAAAACAAGGTTATTTTAAAGCTAATAATTATGAAAAAAATATGTAATTCCACCGTTTTTCTGGATTAAACAGATTATTGTAGTTTTGGATTTTATCGATAGATGGATATGAATTTTCATGATATAAAATAAAAATATCTCATGGCATTTTTTTAATGTGAACATTAATAACTAACTTATTTTCTGTATTTTAAAAATTAAATACATACAGTTCTGAAAAAAATCTGATAGTTGGATATCGTTAGTAATTTATTCCCAAACATTAAATTATATTTAACAGTTCTTGGGTTAAAATACATATGTAGGTACTACGATGAAAATTATCCGATAAACGCATTATTTATAATTAAATTTTGGAAAAAAATCTCAAATTCAATAAATTATTTGATTAAATTATATTTATGTGAATTTGCATTGAGAAGATCACCCTAATAAGTTCAAGTCACTTAACCGGACAACGACAAATTATTGAACCAGAAATCCGTCGTTTATATTAAAGTTTCACATTAATTTGTTCTTTAAAAAAAAATAAGAAGCGAAAACGACGATTAAACAATGAAAGCAAGCACTTTCGCTAATTCGTTTAATTATATTTGCCCCTTTTCCTTTCACAGTGAAAATCGTACAAATTAAAAAAAAAACGTATTAAACGAATCCTTTTGAAGAAGCGAAAAGCTTAGATTTAAATGGAAATATTTTTGTATTTACATTAAGTATAATACAATTTTTCTGTGTAGGTATATTGATTCAAATGTTTCGAATTCATTTTCGATTAATTAAATCGGATTTTAAACAGGATTCCTTTTTTTTACATTTCATTGACCTTTAATCTAGAATATCCCATACCGTTTTAATTGAAATAAAATCACCAAAATACTTTTTCAGTGAAAACATAATTATGTACATGTGTACACGTGGAAATATTATTACATCCAAAAAATATGTAAAATATTATATTTTTTCATATTTACTTCAAAATCTGTATAATCTTCAAATCGTTAACATGTGTTTGAAATATTAATGGAAAATGTGTACATAGCTAGATCTTTTAAAAATCGATTAAGTCTTGGCATTGATTTGATATTGATCGTCACTGTTTATATAGGAATCAAAACATTGGAAATCTGTCGAATGTATTAAAGAATAGTTTACTTAAACGTCAATCACATCGAAATCTATTCTAAAACGCACCATTAAACACATTGACTGATTTAACTCTATGGAAAATTCGTTTAAATCATTGCAGTGAAAGTCATTTGTTACGAAATTATTCAAATTAAATTAAAAAAATATATTTGATAGTATTTATAATATTTTTTTATTATTCTTGAATCAGCAATAAATTAGTTTTATGATAAAGAATATAAGATTGCCATTAATTAAACTTGAATTCATCGTTAGACAAAATCTGAAAATTTTATGTCCGTTTAACTGTATTTTACATTACAAATATGCACGCGTTTGTATTTTCTCGTAAGCTACCTTATACTCTTCAATCTTCATGAAAGAAAAATTATGAATTAAATATGTGTGTATTACAGATATAATCAAGCATTTTATGTAAAACAATGCGTGAAAATTCCAAGGTATTCTCGTATAAAGCAAACAAAAGTATTATAGAACCGACTCGCGAAGCGATTATTTGAATATCCCGGAAAATTTCAAAGCTACAATTTATATTCTGAAAAGAAATCTATAAAACGAATATCTAAATGTTACAGAGAATGGTATCTATAGGTAGTAACAAAACCAAATCGCTAGAATGAAAGAAAGATCCAATGATGTTTGCGTAGTCGAGCCGTTAAATCCATTTAACGGCCAAACTTTAATCTTCTTTCGTACATTTTTTAGTGCGGTGTCTGTTCAACAAAAACTCTTTTTGATGGCAAACCCTAGACATCTATGTAGATTACCTAAACTAGAATCAAAGGAGCATTATTCGAGGAAACAAAAGGTGCGAACGACTCAAACTGAAAATTACTTTTTGTCTTCCCTTTCAACGAGACGCTGTGCTCTAAGATTCCTTTGACTGTAGAAATTTTTAAAGGATTCCTTTAAATATTTCTGAACAAAAATTTATAATTTGCTCTCTTGTTTAGGTTTATATTTTTGGAACTCAGTTGTTACGCACTATATTGTATCATAACGGATAATTTGCACGATTCAGTGTCAACGGTCGTAATTTATACGACCCACGAGATGAAAAACACTCTGTCTTAGCGCGTATAATATTTCCTGAAAGCAGTTCCGAACCTAGAATAATTGATTCGGTCACGAAATTCGAGTGAAAACAATGCTCCCAAGAACGAACGTGGGTAGCGAATAATGGCCCCAATACCAAAATTAGGATCTTTTGAAAATTTGAACCTTTGTCACAGCCTGAAGACTATCGCCGTTACACTTAATCGAATGATAGATCGGTGATCGAGAAAATCGTCGAACTGTGCCTTTTAATACAAAGACGTAATTTAATCGAAAAACTTCCGATCGTATAACATATTATTGTCATAGTAAAATCGAAGATAAAGGACTCGCGTTGTATTCATGTCATGCTTCTTGGAAAAACTTTTTTTTTCACGTTATATTACGTTTCGTACATATGGCACATAATAATGTATACAAGCACAACGCATACGCGCAATTTTGTTTTGGAAACGTCGCTTATATATGGAAACAATAAAAAAGGAAAATCTTTTTATATTCTTGAAAAAAAAAATAGAATAAACAAAATGTGAGAAGCATTACAAAGAAAAGATGCTGTGTAAATCTGAACAAACAATACGGCCTAAGTGAAGTACGCGATGGTTCTTAAATAGATAAACGAATTAAAATTGGTACTGGTATGAGGTGCCAAGAGACGTTTATCTTATAATATTTTTTGCGTCAAATTTAAGTATAACGTGGCAATGACCCTTTTTTAATTTGACCTATTTTCTTATTTACAAATGGTTAATTCGATATAAAAGTAATACTATAAATATTATGATAGATTTTATTTGTATATCATTTCGATTTAGATGTATAATGAGAGTAGTATAAAAACATAAATTTATTTTTATATATTTATTAAGTATACATGACAGGAATGTTTCTATGATAAAAACCGTACACTTTTTATAATAGGTAAATAAATTTTCCATCATAAATTGTATACAGATAACAAATGATATTTTTTCGGGCTTGCTTCGATACCTTTTTCGATAATTCTGATCATACCCAATGAAAGTAAATTTATGGATATCCATTTGAACGAGGTGTATCTTTTGATATTTCAAATAGGAAAATCATTACATAGACGTGAAAATACTTTTTCATTTCGTATGTGATCCTGAATCAATGCGAAAATATTTTCTCTAGTAGCTTTTCCGACAGTATTATGTACCTTTTATGTAACAAATAAAGTAAATTGATTACCGCAACCCTCAAAAACATGCCCATGTTTATTGAGAAAAAGTATAAATTCTTATATTACCTATACTTAATATCGTTAAATTAGCTTTACGTTCTTTTATAAGTGTTTCAAGTAAATTTTATTACTTTAAAAAAGTCTCGTATCTGAAACTATTTCCGTGACGAAACCTCAAATCGAGGCTTTTCAAGGAATTCTTAATGATTGTGACCTATAATGTAACTCAATTATTAATGCGGGTTTCGTACAGAGTGTACTTAAAATTACCCGTATCAACATACATACATTATAAATAGGTACATGTATATACATATATTGAATTGAAATATGTATATACATGTGTAGAAAATAATTTTGTGACCTCGACGACGTAAGGGATCTTTTTTCAGAATCCTATAAGAAAGGGGTATTCAATACTTTTCCGTAGGGCCGACAAAATTAAAATCGTCAAATCACAAATGATTGTAAATAAGAATAATATATAGTATATTTTTTAAATTAATATTGTTTAAAATTGTATTTTATTCCTAAGTATGTATATAAATAAAAAATACATATCAGCAATAAAATTTCATTTAGTCAATAATATAAATCGCTCTCGAGTTTCGTGCTCTTCATGAAATTCTTTCGACATTTCGTTCGTGAATCAAATTCAAAGATATTTTTATAGAATACACTTTCAGTTTGTAACGGCGAAAGTAAAATGAACCGTATTTATGGTTTGGCGAATTTTTTTCATTCTTTCCGTTTTCGAGTATGTAGGGTTTACGAAACTAAGACATTTATATGCAAACAGTTCTCGGTCGAATGTGTGCTTGCGTTCTCTGCAAGTTGTTTCCTTTTGGCCTATTTGTTCAAGTGTCTACCGAATGTTATGAATCTGTCTTTAGTTTGCAATAACGCCTATGATATAAGAACAATAAAACAATTTAAAATTTTATCCAAATCATTTAAATTACATAATATGTAGACATTAATCATTTAAAAAAATAAGCATGCATTTATTACATAATTTATGAAAACTGAATACGTAAACAAGTCGATGTAATAAATCGTCGGTGTATTCGATTTATTTCACACAAAAGTGTTTTCTTTGAAAATATGCATATTTTCGCAATGTATCAAAAATTAATATCATCTTAAGACGTTATCGTTTCATCAAAATAAAATGAATTGCGTGAAAGTGTGTACCTTGTTCAAAATGCTAATCGAAAATTAATTCAATTGATCGCCAAAAATAAGTATAATTTTCTCTGCCTATTTTGGTACATAATTCTGTTCGCTTGTGTATCTTGAATAAAAGTGGTATCTATTCATTTTGTATATCATTTAATATTTTCGTATTGATAAGTACATCCTTGCTATGAAATATGAAATTAATATCAATAAAGCGGAAAGACTGAAAACATCAATAAAGGTCCAAAACCTTCAATTACCAGAAATTTTCAATGCTTCTCATGAATTGCTGTAATTATATTATAATTAGGCATAATCAATTTTAAAGTGAGGGCTTGAAGTTTTTCTGCATTATTTTTCTCTGGTAAAAAAATTCAAATCAGAAATAAATTCTTTCTGTATCATTATACATAGACTTTAAATTTATTTTAACGTTCTGAAATGATTATTGTATGAAAATATTACAGAATTCGCCGAAGTAAATCAATTCTAATTAGGAAATGTTTACGATTTTACACATCAATAAATCTATTAATGAAATTAGACTCTGAAACGAAAATATATTGTATTTTAATTAAACAGTTTTCCCGGAAGGAAAAATTACATAATATTCGTATACATAATGTATGCTGTGAAATTTAATAAAAGATGTATATTTACTTATTTATGTTTATTGAAAAATAGTTTTGCACAGTAATTTCCTTAATGTTAAATTTTCATTTCACGAATATCTCTACTTCCACAATTACGAAAAAATAGATTTTTTTCAAATGTAATGTCACAATTTAGACTCATTTTTTTTGAATCTTGTAAATCTAGAAGTTCTCTTTCGAAATGGAAGGAATGAAAATGACAAATGACATGTGAGCTTCGAGGTGTCTGAAAAAATTCACCTCATCTCTATTCAAAATATTACACAGAGAATGTAGAAGAAATATTAAACTAACATTTGAATATCACATATTTTTCAAGCGCAACCAGATAATTCTATTCATGAAATGTGCTTACTTTCAGATACATTTCAGAAATGCGTTATATTTTATTTTCCATCTTTATTTTATTTTATTTAAACGTTTTTTAATGACCATCTTGAATATCTATTTGTTCTGTTAATCAAATTATTAATGGTTCAAATTCGATAGTGTCGAAAGTGATGAATATATCGATATATTTAGCGGGTTCAATTGTGAGATTTCAACAATGCTCCCATTGAAACTTAGGTATTCAATATAACGCTTAACTATAAAGCCTAAGAACAGAGATTGATATGATTCGTCGAACTTAATATTGGTTAGATGCTTATATTGTGTATTATAATTATTGTTTTGTCTGGTTCAGCATATTTCGGGTATAGTTATAGCCACAATGTTAATAATAACGTTATTTATTGTATGTCATTCCTAATAATGTTAATATGAGACTATCGTATTCGTTTTCGATCTTCTAATTTAATCAATACTTATTATTTTGCAGAACATTATTATCAACATAAGTCAGAAATACACGTTAATACAACATCTATGACATAATAAAGATACTATAATATGTGTTAGCTATAAAGTGATAAATAATTACATATTTTGTAACATGGATTGTTAATAAGATAATTTTATCAGAAATAAAATATATGTATGTAGATACGATAATAATATTATAATTATGTAATAAATATCTATAATAACCTTTTTCATAAGTTGAGTCCGATAAATGTAAATATTAATGTTATGTATTAATACAATTTTTTAAAAATTAGATTTTGTGGGAATGGTTATGTATTCGATTGTAATGTGAAGTCTAAATTTATCATTCGTCATGTTTTTTCTACGGTTTGTCGAAAACGCATTTAAATTGAAAAAATATATTAACTGACAACTTTTCAAAATATTTACTGTATTCTTCAAATGTGTTTTAGGTAAGATTTCAGAAATTCTTAAACAAAAACGGGAGTCGAAAAAATTCTATCAATATGGTTTTTCAAGTTCACGCGGTTGTCGTTGATTAATAACCCTAATCTTTCACCATTTTTCATTGTCTTTAAAGGTTGTGTGAAATATATCTTTCATATTTTTATCGGAACCGATATTAGCAATTTGAATTTATTTCTAATAAACATTTATTCGAAACAGTCTACGTTTATTAAATATTTGATTTATACGATTTGATCTTGGAATTTATCGCAGAAACAATCGAATAAAGAAAAAATCTTTTTGATAGTTTAGCGTTGAAATATGCATATATATTTATCATCAGACAACGTTCTCTCTATTTCTGAACATCGTTGTTAATTTGCTCTGAATAACTTCATTAATTGCTTCGTAAGTCGATTAATTTTCACGTTCCCTTCCGTAAATGTATCACTTATATCTGAACATGTATATCGAAAAACTTCTAAAATTGGGTTACAACTGAACACGAGAACATTTCTCGATATAACTTTAGATACTTCACTAAGAGAATCCTTTTAATCAATTAGAAAAAATAAGGAAACAGAAGATGAAATTAAATTATGAGCAAATATTTAGATATTTTTATTTAATTTTATTCATAATATATTTTTTAATTAAGATTAAATTTATGCTGACTAAATAGTTAACAAATAATAGCAAACAATTCTAGCGAGGATAATACGACGTGAACAGCGTTCCCACAGGAATGTGACAAAGTAACGAATAATCGACCCAAATTTCACGAATATTGTTAACTTTTTAGTACGTAAACGTGAATATATTTTGCATAATGACCCGTCTTGAGATGAAATTTATGAGATAAGAAAAGATGTCTCAGCTCCTCTTCTACAATGTGAGTAAAAAACGTAACGTAACGTGAAATGAAACATTTTCATCACAACACGGCATCACAATATTTTCGACTTTGTTACTGAATTGAGTACTACGCAGTATTGAAATAGGTTTACTATAATAATATTACATGTGAACAATCGGATAAGGAAAGGTCTTTTGTAGATTGCATCCGATCTATTCGTAAGGGATTGCTTTACAAATATAGAGTAAAGGAAACGAATAGAAATTGTAAGTGTTTGCACCATCTTGATCAATGTTATTCTTCTGCAATTGATGGCTGAAATGGATACTAATTTGTCGTAACAAGTGAAAATTAACTATCTTAGAAAATAAACGTGGTTATTCGATCATTTATTTTTCATTGTTGAATTTTTAATTCGTAAATTTATATAAATCAATCGACCGTGTGTTAGTTTTAGTTTAAAAAATATATTTCTTTTGATTTATTAAAAAAAATGAGTATATTAAACATAAGTGTTATTGATTGATTTTAATGTTACCGATCTGATTAGTTCACAATATAAGCGTGAAGTTCAGAAGAACACGTTTTGACATTGAACATACATGTTTTTTTCAATATGTTTACATTTTCCTTCTAAGGAATTCGCACACTATTACTGATCAGTTTTATTTTACATAATTCTATGACACACGTATAGATATTATTTGAAAAATTTCGATACAAAACACTTTTATGATCAATAAAAATATTCAAATAAAACACACTTCAAATAACACAAATTAAAACCAACCGAATCCCGCTTAACTTGCAACAATAAATTCGACATAAAAACTCTACACCACGATTCATCAAAAGAAAAAAAAACGATTAATATTAATGCGCTTTAAATTAGAACGAAGACGAGACTTGCGTATTTCAATCCCGATGATTAGATGTGGATTAAAACTATTAATTAGGAATGTAATAAATCCGATTAACATAATCGAAATTCGCAAGATACATACATACGTTCGAAATTAATTAAAAACGTCTTTGATTTCCATCCACACAAGAAAGTAAATTCCCTTAAGGCCGGTACACATCGGTGGTCAGTAGGCAATCGAATGGTCAGTATACAGTCGAGTGGTCAGTAGATATCCGAGTGGTAAGTAGATAGTCGAGTGGTCAATAGATTAGTCGACAAGTAGTTCAATCCTATTTGATATCAAGTTAGTGATAAAATTGACCTAATTGAAAATCTAGGAATGTCCACCTAATTGCCTACTGTTTTCTAGTATGTGTTATTCTCTCGACTTGCTTCTAATATACTTACTTACATACTACTAGACAGTCAGATTAGTGTTCACATTGAACTAATTAACTATCGGATTGTTTAATGTCTTCTAGTATGAGCAGAACTATCGCTTCACTTTTGATTATTTACTACTGAACCATCAAGTCAATTAAGTCTAGATGACTATCTACTGACCACTCGAATGTCTACTATCCTCTAGTACGAACAGAACTATTACTTACTACTGGACCATCAAATTGAGGAGTAAACATCGGTCAATACGACTGTCCATTGTCCCCCAATGTGTACCGGCCTTAAGAGCCCGCTCGGACAAAACCCGAAAACCTTCGCCGATTACCAGCACGTGGCACACGCTCAAAGTCGAAAACTTCAATACCGAAAGACCACTTCGGACAACTTTCCGACCACACATTCGAAATGTCAACTTCGAGAGCGTTTTGCAAATCGCAAACATCGACCACCGGCACGAAGACCGTTCGGCCGCCAGTCGCACGGACGCGGCCGCGCCTCTCGCACGTCTTCGTCGAATCGCTGCCGAATTTCCAATGTGAACACACCACAAAAGTGCTAAAAATCGTGCTAAAACTCAACACAAACATCTCGGGAAAATCCCTCGGCCGTCGGAAAATTCGAAACCCTCGAAAACTTGCGTTTCCCCGAAACGCTCTTGTGCTCTTTCGAAGTTTCGTACGCGAGAAGATTGCTCATCGGTTCGAGGTTTTTGCAAAGTTTTATCTATTTATTTTTTGTTTCTGATGGTCTCTAGGGCCGCTAGTAAAACTTAATTCGCTCGGGTCTTATTCGTAATTAAAATATAAGTGGTCGATGGCCTAGGTTTAAGTCCTTAGTGGAATCTTTAGGGTTCGTAGACAGGTATGAGCTAGGTCGTTAAGCGAGCGTCTGCCCCTAATGTCGTGTAGGCATTATGATTATTTGATGCATAATTATTCCGAGGTCTTATCTCTAGTTTAATTTGTGTATCGTACGATCTCATGTGGCACTAATGTGTTTCGATAATTCAATTAGAGCTTTTATTGTATAATATTAGAGTTTTATTTTGAGATTCTGCAAATTTTCTTTTGTGTGAGTATTCAAATTCGATCGGTTGTGTGATAAAAAATGGATTCTTTTAAACGTAGATTCGAATTTTAATCGTTTTGCGGACGCTAAGCCACCTGCTTCCATCGAACTGCGTTAATTATATTCTTTCGTTTTATAAATGCCCTTTTAGGTCGATCATAAAGTTCTATCAATTTAACTTATGAATAAAACATTTTCTTTTATTTTTAAATAAACCCGTCGAATTAAAAGTGCTTTGTTAAGTATTCAATGTTATTTTTTTCATTATGGTTATTAAAAATAATTTTCCATAAAATATAGTATCCTTTATTACTTTCGGGTATCTTAATGCACAATGTTTTATCAAGCTATAATTAAATACATAAATCACCTGAAACATATCCGCATTCGAAACCGTTTTCTGAAAATTCAAAATAAACTTGTACTCAAGTATACATTTAGATTTTCTTTTCATATCTTGTTAGTGTAATGCAGATATTATTTACTAGTGTAATTTTAACCGCAATTGCAGGTAATTTATTTTTTAAAACGCACATTCAAACTTTGTAAAACTCAAAGTTCCGGAAAAATCATTCCCACGAGAGTAAGTCAAATCCGAAAATTCCACATTTAAAAAAAGTTGCGCGTTTCAAATTTAAAAATTCTCTCGCGAATATTTTTCGAAAACACAATAATTATACACTAATGAAAAATATATTATAAGCCCCAGATCTCCTGAAGCTGAACATATTAAATAAAAATTTAAATATCCAAGCATGAATTGTGTAACTGTAAAATTTTATACCGCATCGCTAGTTGTTATTTTAAACAATACATACTAAACACCGTAATCAGCGAAATAATGAATTCACCGCATCTTTTTTTCATTAATATCGAAAGATTTATCGAAACTAACGAAGGTTTATTTCTGGAAAAACCGGTTATTCAATTTTTTATCCAAAGAATCGAAATAGCAATGAGGAACACATAATATATGTACATAGCGAACGTGACCTTTACTAACCGAACAAAAAGTAAAAGTAATTCAAGATAAAATTCCAACAATGTTATTCAATTGCTCAATATGCGATTTGTCATATAATTCATCACTTAAAAATGTACATAAATACTCGTTTTTTTCCTCAGATTCAGTAGATTTTACACGGTAGCCAGCTGCGATGGTATATTTTCATATGTTGTGTCAGGTGATTGGGTAAATTACCGAACGACAAGAGCACACAATTATGAAAAGCGTGCTAGAAACATGAGTGTCCATAACGCGTATTTACATTTCAAATTTCATCTCGTTTACTATATTATCATCTGCATTCGTGTGAATTAATATATTTTTCATTTTATCGGCGATATATAAAATATTTATGTAACCTTTGTGACGCGCAACGAAGACGATTGTCGCTCTATTTCGACAAAATGGAATCCGCCATATCGGCGTTTTATTCAGAAACGTTTTCGCCATCGTCGAAATTGTGAATTATATCGAATATTTTCTACGCAATCGTCTGCAAATGTGTAATCGCGATTCGGAGTGATTCGCTAAGATCAACGAACCGCAAAATGTAGAAATCTGACGCAATTTGCGCGGAATCGAAGTTGAAGCCGATTCGTTTATCTGGAAATTTGATGAAATTTCGTGTATAATTGCTAGAGTTCACATTCACGAGAAAGACTTTGAAGTTCATCGAGAGACAAAGTATTGTATACATGAGTTGACTCTCTCAGAATAGATTTTGCGCCAAAATATAATTTGACTTGCGTTCCGAGAAACTCCGTTGATTCAAACGGTGTCGAAATAAACTTTTCACTTTTCTAGATCTACTAATGACAGTGACGATTTAAAATATTTAACAGCGGTTTTGTATTCAAAATGTTAAATTGAAAAAGTTGAAAACCGACGACAGGTGCGTATTGGACGTTGTTTAACCTACACAAAAAGTAGGTATCTCTTTGCTCTTTTCGATTTACATTCAAAATAAATAAATATCCGGATGACGCAACGAATACGAATCGTTTCGAGCAGAAATTCGATTGTTTCGATTTACATATTTGCATAAAAGAAAATTTACATTTTATGTTTTATTCGTCACGCGTCCCTACATTGTCGTCCTTGACGCATCGAAGCGTCTTCTCTGTTTTACAACTGTTTTGATGAGCCCAACATACACAATGTCTCTTGTTTGGATACAAATTAGAATTCGGGTATTAAGTAGACAACGAGCATATCTACGTTTATTTACTGCTCAACTTACTAACGGTCGTAATGTGTCAAACACTTGAGCCACTATACTTCGCGAGCTGTATTCCCATACAAGACGCGCGGTCGTAAAACGAGACCTGTTCGTCTATTTTATACTCTCTTTGAATCCAAATGACGGTCCTCACCGAAACTATTAGTTTTCAAGTTGGATTCAAGTTTTTTTTTCGATACGGAGAATGGACGTTGTGTGTGAGTAAATCACGTAGGCTTTCACGTTTTGCAATTCGGATTCGGTCGTTTGTTTTTTCCTCTTCAGTGTTTTTCTATTGGAGTATCTTTGTAAAAGTAGAATAGTGGAATCGTCTCACGTTTTCGCGTAATTTTAACTAATTGCGCCACTTTAACCGGTTCTGTGAAATTTAATTGTGAACAAACAATTTTCTGCACAGTGCAGCTAACTTGGTTTATTCGGAGCACGTCTCGATTGTGCTTATTGTTTAAAATTATTTTTTCGCTGTAATCCCGAGTGGTTTATCAAAAAAATCTGCAAATTATTTTATATAAATTAGCATGAGACAATGAAATATTCTGCTCAGTTCGTTGAGGCGAATCAAAATAAATGCGTGCAATACAAATAATCTAAAATATTTTTATTCCGAATTTTGGTATATTTAATCATTTGAACATTTTATATAAACTTCTAGCTATTCATAGTTAATTTCAATTCAAGATCGTTTTTCAATGTTTTTTTTTCGTTTACATTTTATAAGATAAATAATATACATACATATGCTAACATTTAAAAATATCGTGATCTCGTGAGAGCTTCGTTTTGCGAAATACACATGTATAGATAATAATATTTAAATTTTATACAAACATCATTCGAATTTGAGTTTATTTGAAATATTAGATATAAGATGCTAACATTGATGTTCTTCAAAAGACATTCTGATTATATTCTTTATACCATATAAAAATATTTTTGCTGTATTTATCGATTAATCTCATACAACGTCTCATTTTTAAGATGCATATAAACACCACATGTGCGTTTATTACAAGTGTGTTTTTATTAAAAGATGACTTATTGTTAGATGTTCTCCGACAGCAAGAACAGCTTGTTCGCCTGTAAAAGCAACAAGATCACTTTCGTCACAGAAAAATATTAACCGAAGTTATTTCTCGAATGGATTCTGCGAACTCGAAGGATAATAGCGGATTCGAGATGAACTCTATTTTCGCGATGTTCATAAAGCCTTATTTTAGAATGTGAGAAAAAGTATATGTTGCAGAAAAACACGTAGATTTAAGAGGATCCGTTTTCTAAACGCGTTTGTCTCGAATGTGGAGAAAGTGAAAAAATTCGATGACACCTTCTCCATCTTATTTGGTAGATTTTCGAACATTTTTACGCTTCGCACACAACTCGAAGAGCGAATCGATCTTTCGAAGAAAGCTTAATCTAGTGTGCACGGGTAAAGTTGTCCATCTTTTACGTTACGAACTTCATGAAGCGTAAATACTATGTAAAATCTGTACTCTGTAAATTCGCATTAATTCAAATTCTCGGCAATAATAGCCGGTCATCAACTTTAGTGATTTTAGTTTGCTGGTTGATAAAAAAAATATCAACAAGGTCGGATTGACGCAATACATTTTTCTATGTGCGTACACGAAGTTCAATTAGACATAATGATTACATACGCATAGTTTTTATATTTCTTTTCAGATTGATTTCGATTTAATAAGAAATGTGTAGATATCTACATATTTTTAGCTGAAGCATTTAGTTTTTATTTTCATCTCAAATATTTATAGTGCATGAGTGTGTGATTGTAATTAAGACCATCTGTGCATTGATGAGTATTTAATTCTCAATCTGTTCTCCAAATTTTAACATTTAAATACATTTTCGAACAAATTTTAATTTTTAAAATTTCATAAAATTGATAAATTCAAGATAAATCGAATTAGTACTAAGAACTATGTACTATAGTCACTGAAAGGACAGAGATGTGGTTTCAGTTCGCACTCACATGATAAGTACATGGTCGTGATAAGGTTTTTGCGTTTGAAAATGTAAATGAAAAACCACAAAAATCATATGAATAGATAAAACCAGAACAAACATGATATGGTTGAAATAAAAGTCAGTTGACCGCAAACGTCCAGATCCACAATAAATCTTTTATCAACAATACCCATATCTCTCATTTTTTGAAGTGACACTATTGAAATGATTTTTATATAGAAATAACAATAATAAAAACTTGAGCAGTGATATTTATACTCGTATTTAAATGTTTAACAACATTCGCGTTTTAATAGTAACTACATGGTTTAACGGCTAAATCCATAGAATAACGAGCCATTAAATGTCCGAAATTACGACAGCCATATCGTTTACGTATCAAATGATGTTCATTTATTCGAATGCTAAACATGTTGCAGAGTCGGATTAATTTAGAGTAGGTACAGATAAAACATATTTGTGACATGTTTTTGTATGACATACATATTTGTGACATCAGTGTTTTAATTGAAACATGTTAGTACGTATTCGAATAGTGAATGTTCCGATTCGTATCGAATATTTGATTAATTAATATAAATGTTTGTCAAAATGATTAAATCATGAGATGTAATTATTCAAATTAATATTTCGTGATCGTCATACTAAATACTTTGAACCCCGTTCGTCTGATATTTAACACATTTCAATTTGTGTCTTCAAAGTCTAAATCGTTCATGAATAAGTCAGCAACTTAAGCTAACCGAATAGAAACACTTTTTCAAACTAAACTTCAACTTCGATGAAGACAAAATTCTCTCATTCGATCTACTGTGGCTTTGTCAGTTTGATTTTTGAATTTTTGAATGCGATTTTGAGAAGAAATTTATTAAAAAAAAAAATTGAATTACGCGAAAATTCAGTTCACTTACCTTAAAATTAACGATATTTCAAACATAATTTGATTTATATAATTAACTAAAATATATTATGATTTGGTGATATATAAAATTTAATATATTTTACCCTTTTGAGAAAATTTCTAAACAAGCTATTCTGTTTGAAAAATTATTTATGTTCATGAAGAATTTTCATAATGCATAGATGAGTCATAAATTAATCTAAAATTAAATAGAATACCGAACGTGCTTCAATACATAGGAAATCCTCGATAACAGTGAAAACTTAAAGAGAACCTGGGAAATACAATATAAACTCTAGATTATACATCGATTTTAGATAAGCTCTCGGTAGAAGTTTGTGTATGATAAATTGTTGCCTATGAAATACATAATAACAAATAGGCTTTCGTGACCATCGAAGTATGAATATTTAGATTTATATAATTAAGTAGCAAAGTAAACAGTGTTTTCGTAATAATATACAAGTATAATATATCGATGTGTTATCCATTTTATTTTCGTTTTATGTTTGTCCTCAGTATTATTTTATTAATTATGAAGAATTATAATACCACATGAACAATCTCATTGTCTTTACGTATAATAAACAAGAATATCAAATTTCATGGGAAGAATTTGAAGCATTTTAACATTCGTTAAACGTGTTTAGGTATAAATTTTTCCCAAATTTGAACAGTATTAACATGGCAAGAATTTTAATGCGATTCACTCTCAATGATAAATGTTTTAATTTTATTCCGGTTTATTTAACAATTTTGTCTTATTACATTAAGATGTAATAATTTATTTACTTTATTGAAACACTACCCAGTTTGAGTAAATTCATCTTTTGTAACTTACGGAATAAATCACCAATATTCTGTATTCAAGACTTTTCCAACTCGGAAAAGTAAACTCACAAATTCTAAGATTTTATAAGGAATCAACAAGCATTAATTTTGCATCAATATCAAGTGATCAACAACTAAATGCTTTAAGAACAACATTATATCAATAATCAACATTAATATTCTGAAATGTAATCCTCTCGAAAAACATTTCAAACAATTCTTCACCGAAACTCCCATTTCGCTTTAATGGGCAAAGTACCAAGTTTTAACGATTTTTACATCTAGAAACTGTATTTTAAAATGATTGTAATATATTATACTAATCTAAAACAATAAGCAATGATTTTTTTGCGTTCTGAGATTCACATTAAATTTAAAATTTAATATCAAAATAGCATAAGAACATGTTTAAAGGGAATTTTCAAAATCTTCATCATTTTTTATGATTTCGTTAGTTGTTGCTGTATCATTTATATTTCAAGTTTAATACTTTTATTGTTCAAAAACTCTTTCAGAAAAAGGTTATTTCTTTATTTCAAGAAATTTAAGAGAGTAGATTACATTTGAAAATGAATTCCATGTGAAACATAAATCTTTGTCTCTTTTCAGTTAACTCAAGTTGACATTTACAAGTCACCATTCCATAAGCGCATAAACGATTGCTGTATCAAGTAAATGAATAGAGCTTTTCCGAGGGAAAATACAAGCTGAAAGCTATCATATGAAGAAATTTTATATATTTATAATGAAAATTCAAAATAAATTTCAATATACATCGAAAGCTTTCGAATACATTTATTGGATTCTTCCCTTTTCTAACTTTCGACCTTTCGATTGGTTAGGTTTCCATCAAAAGGAGTATTGTTGTCCCGACAAATAAATTTCGCACCGATTTAATTAGCTACGGATCCGCGTCTAAAAAGCTTCGCCATTGACAACAGAAAGTAAGCCTTTTCTACCTAAATACGCTTACAAAACTTCATAAAAAAGGTCTTTTCTGCATTCGATTCCATCGCGATTAAACGAAGGATTCTCTTATTATATACCTTTTCGTCGAATTGGAAAAAACAGACGTGAAGATTAAACTTTTCTTATTTTCACTTTCATTCGAATAGATTCGAAATGAGATTTTTTTATTCTTAAAATCCATCTTTAAGGATAATCTGATTGTTTCACTTGAATTTAGTTTAAAAATTTAATTTCACTTTCGGTCAAGTCGTTAACTCGTTACTCGGGGACTTTAAGGGTGTCACGCATGAAATACTGTATCATTAGGTACGATTTCATAATAATATTTTAGCTCGGCAATGACCACCAAAAACGGGGATGAAAGGATGAAAAAAGAACAAAACCGCTAAGCTTATAAAATATAGAAAATGTCACGTTCACCCCCGAAGGTTTTCCCTTGAAACAGAATTAAAATTCACGTAAATTTCCGTGAAATAAGTGTTTGTGTCTGACACCCTTTATTCCCGTGGGTGTCTTATATAAATCAAACGTGTGCTGAAATCAATTATATCGTGTAGAGACTCAAAACTCAAACCCTTAATCGTTTTGAGACACTTTTTTTACACATATATGGCTTCGCCCAGCCTCTTTCATCATTGACAAAAAATGTTTTCGGTGATATTTCTGCCCCTATCTCCCATGCTTTCCTCTTGAGGCAAAGTGATAAACGCTCTCGTGAAAAAATTCCTATTCAAGAAACGCTTTTAAGTCAAAATATTGCCCATTAGAAATATGGTCACGCTTCTATGGGTTTTTCGTATGCGTACATAAAAAAAAAGTGGGCTTCTGTTCAAAGGCTGCATCAAAATCGAACACGTACTGTGAAAAATACGACGTCTCTGCGATTTTATTATTTTTTTAGGATCATATTCTGAATTTTCTCTGTCATCGTATCCTCTGGATGGTGTGATAAAAGGATTTTGACTTTCATTCCGCTTATGAAAGTATTCGCCTACTTTTTTTGTTAAAGCTTGAATTCGTACTTTGATTAATGCTCAACATTTACAAGCGAAGTCTTCATTAAGACGTAATTTGACTTAGTTGCCAATTGGAATGAAGCAATTTTGTATTTCTCAAACTAATTTATCAAAGATTTGGCAAACCCTTTCTATAGCTGTATATCATTTGCACGACAATTATCCAAAGATTCTTTAGAGATAAACGATATATCGAATCAGATGTTATATCACTATGCAACAATGTTATAGTTGCATAAAAACACAGCAACTACGTGTTGTACTGGGAAATTTAATATTTTCATTTATGTTTGATATATTTTTTTCTATCACTTGTATAAAATTTTGTAAGCAATCTCCGGAACCTTCATAGGATATATCCTCACTTGTATACGCTCGTTGGCTCTCAAATGATCCAGAAATTTTCATGTGTTCAATATGCTATATATTTAGAATCGATTTATTCATGAAAAGCAAAAATGTCAAATAAAAGAGTAGAAGCACAAAATGTGTTTTGTATCGCGATAATTTACTTTTGAATTAATGTAGAAATGTATAACAATTAAGATATTTTTACATTAAATTTTCACCTGTAAAATTCATAAAGGGAAAAATAAATAAAGAACTTTTAACTAAAATTAATGAAGTTCATTTAGAATTTCAATTCTACATAAGTTTTCTGGAATTAATAGATACATTACACATAATTCAAATTGTTGAAAGAAACATTTGTGAATAAGCTTCGAGGCGGAAAATTTTGATGCGTATACTACATATTATATAATTATTCATTTCGAAACTTAACTGATATATCACTCAAACCGTGTTATTATATACGAAAACTCTTAACAACTAACAATTCTTAATGAGAAGACTTTGTCTCTTCAAACATAAAATTTCATTGAAATTCTCACTCGGCTCAAATAGGTACCTACCAGTAATGGTTTTTGAACATTAAATATTCAACGTTAACTTGTATAATATAGTATTATATTAAATATTTAATAAATGCAACTTCGACTTGATGAAGTTTCGTAAAAACGAAATCACATATCAAGTAAAATTTTCAGCACTTACGATTATGTGTGTCTGTAATCGGCACATTCAATTTCAGCAGATGTTAGTTTCAATAACATTTTGCATTAACCGTGGCCTCGTTTGACACCCCTCATTGCATATTAATTTTCTGTGTCTGTTTTACTGTACTTTTTATACGTGTTTTATATTTCGAAAAAATATAACGTTCGTTTTATTGAAATTTTTGCAAGGCCTTCTCGATGTTGATTTGACCTTTGCAAATAAATTTGAATTTTTTGATCATTTTTTACTTTCAAATCATTTTTTGATACGTGTATTTTAATATTCAGTTCGACGAAATTTTAAAAATTGTATTTATTTTCAAACTATCTAATATTCAAAAATATATTTTATTATCTCGAGATGAAACCAAAAAAATAAATGTATTTTGAAAATCTGAAAACCATTTGTTTGCATTTAATAAAACACAGAAGCTTTATTTACATGCATTTTAAATACTTCGATAAAAACTTGAATGAAAATTCAAAGTATTGTTTGATTTTAGAAAATTGATAAACTTTCGTCTATTTATTATTAATCTAAAGCGGTTTTCAATTTCAATATAATCTACATATGTACGTATTCATATATTTCTAGAAACAAAGAACATCGATTAACCTTGTATTTCGCTGAATCCTAAAATATGAAACCCAAGCGTTTCAGGTTAGCACCGTACCTTTTTCAATATTTAATTTGCGGCTTTTCTGTGAAAATTTATGATTTATATCATTCTTACATAATTCACTATAGAAATATTCTGTTTATATCAGCAAATATTCATACAGTATCTTCATAAAACTGTTTTGTCCATTTTCTTTCTTGCCCACGTGTTATTCGTATAAAATATGTATGTTTGAAATGTATTCATTGAATGTTTATAACCAATGTTATTTTTTGTAGACTCAAATTGTGGCCTTATAATAAATACATATTATATTTGATAAGTAAAATATGAGACCACCAAAATGCATTTAAACATCCCACATTCTTGATTACGCTATCAAATTTTTCTATTTTCAATGCCACATAATCTGTTATTTCGTTTTTCGTGGAATCGCAGTTTGTTAATTCGATAATTTTCCTCAGTTAGCTTGTTTAACATATAGCATAATTAAAACATAAATCAAATAACAAGTAAACATTTCAACCTATATTGAATTATTTTTCTTCTAACAATTTACTATATACATATAGATAAATATTTTTAATACGTCGAATATTGAACCTATTATTATTTTTTCCCGAAAGTGCTTTCGTATACACTTTTTCCTACATATATTCAAATTCACGAAAAAAACACCCTCATACAGAAAATGTGTAGAGAAAAAAAATCATTCGAAATGGATATTTTTATGTCCTCATTTCTGTTCGTAATGGGCAAATACCACCTTTTGCCGAAATATACGAGCGCCCGCAGGAAAGGTGCTAGTGGCGATCTTACAAATTGCGCAATTTTTCAGAAAATCAAAAAAAATCATAATTGATCCCAAAATATTTATATTTCTTAACAATTTCGAGGAAAAAAAATCCAAAAATATAATATTTCATTCCCTCTTGTGACGTTCGACGATTCTTCTACGCTCCGAAATCACAGCCTCCTTCAATCTGAAAACAACACGTGTCCTCATTGTTGTTTTTCATACGTGTTCCTGTAGTGAAAAGTGATATAAAAATCATTTGACGAAAAAACACGATGTCTCAAAGGAATCACAACAAAGGAAAGCGAGAGGAGAAACACTTGCGTCTTCACGCTTCTCTAATACCGATTGACAGTGGCAAACGGAGCGGTGAACAAAATACGAACGATGCTTATTGTGTTTAGCTTCTCGACTTCAAAATTATATAATATATGTATTATAACAGTGTTAAGTTTATCTGTAATTACACTTCAGAATATCTCGAATTCAATTTAACGTCGTGCTTGATTTTTCCGCACCGTTGGATAAGTTAACTATTGTATATGTGAGCCTTTCAAAGCTAATTGTTATTATAATAACTACTTTTATTCAAATATGAGATATGAAAATATCAAAGTAATTAGTGTAGTCATCATTTTCTATCTGTGAAATATATTTTCTGAATATAAAAGTAAATACAATTAAATAACAAATTTTGTTTGGCCACCGAATGATCAATAATTTATTTCAGAAGCCATTTTAATTGATTGTGTTCTCTAATGTGAACCGATCACATTAGTACCTAGCATATTATGAAGAAATATTTGTATGGTAATAATTTATTAAAAATAAAATGAAAAAGCGAATTTCTATAAACCATATGAATTTAGTTTCTTCGCTTTGTGTTGAATAGTCAGTCGCATTTATCTCTGAAAGACTCATATATAGATAACGTTTATGTTGAAAAAATCTATCAATAGTAAGTTGATTGTTAATTCACGAAAATAAACATCTTTGTGTATTTGTCGTGACATTCATTCGTATTTTAATTAAGAAATGTCATTGAATATTAGTTATGTCAAAATCACACGCATGTTGTATTTTCTGTTCTAGACGTTTGGTTCTAATTTGTACGTGCAAAAGTCATATAGAGGTAGCTATGAAACAATACCTGAAGTTTATTGTAGTGCTTTTCTAAATATAAAACGAATCAAATAGGAACGGGGTATAATATTCGTAACTCTGAAGATTATGATCGATGTGATAAATATCAAAATATTACATATTCCAACCATTTATAAACAAGGTTAGCTCGTGTTTTTTTTTGCGTCATTTCGTTTTCAAGCACAATTCGACACAATAATTATATAGTATTGTATATTATGTTCTACGTATATGATGAAAAAAATGTTGAAAAATCGTATTGTATTATAATTTCTTTCCGAAATCTCACTTTAAAAAAAGAAAATATTTACGTCAAAAATATGCCATTTTTGACAGTGGAGATTTTTTTCTTTGGGTATATGTTTTTATTATAACTTTCATGCAAAAATATTTCATCAATATTAAAATACGATATTCTTTATATATTTATTAAAAAAAAATATTTCACAAACAATTCTTTATGGAGAATCACACGAGCTTTAAAATTTCGAAAATGCGATTGCTTGCTATATTTTTGATACTTCTCACAATATTTTTTCTGAGAATAATATCCGTAACATATACGCATTTAAATATTATATTTCAGATTTTTAAAAAATATATATAAACGCTTTACATATTTTAAAGATGATTTCTATACTCTGTCGATTGAAACGAAAGCTTTTAAGACGACGCGTACCTACATTATTTATGAATTTTCTACATATTCTTTTCTCTCTAACGTTGGTCCAATACGAAAATTCGGTCACAACGGATTTTCCTCGTAAAGATCGTTAGCCTCGGTAATTCTTTGTCCCCTAAGCAGTTCATATTTTACCCCCTTCGTGTTTGGATTACACTAAAGCCATTAAACTGCGTAATGTGTTTATAGGCCAGACCGATTCGCAGTTAAGTTTGGCGCTTTATCGCTTTCGCATGAAGGTACGAAAAAATATTATGAATCCGTTAATCCGAAATTCATTGCGTTCGATTCCGAAAATAAAAAAGGGATTCAAGTGGAAATTTGTGACGTCGAATTTTCAGATGTTTTTTTTTATCGTCGAGTACTAAAAATACTTTTGTTTTCAATAAGATTACATTTTACGATGGATGAAAATCATATTCAATTTTAAAATCTCATTTTTCAATTTAAAGATTGTAGTTTTCATAAAAAAACTGATATTAAGTTAAAAAATGACGTATTAACAATAAGAAACGAATGATATTTTATATTGATACATACATTGTAAAAAAGGCATTTGTTTTATTACTATGATGATACAATATCGTATGGCATAAGTCTTTATGATATTCCAAGATATTTTTTTTATGAAATTATACAAAAGGCAAAGTTCAAATTGCATTAAAAAAAGAAATATAAATCAAATAACAATATTGTTTCTGTAAACGAATTTAAAATTAGTATTTAAAAAAAAATTTGAACAATTCTTTTATTTGCATCTTCAAAAAAATTATTATGAACCAATTTAAATTTTTCTAATAGACACTTCATTTTTTTTTTCAATTCAAATACTTTTTATATATGAAAGTAAGTTTTTTAATATTCTAATGTATGTAGGTATCAGATATCAAGTTCTTTTAGAGAAATCGCAATGGAAGGAAAACTTGCTAACGTGTTATGGGAAGAGGTCAACCCTCGAGCTTCTTTCAAGCGCACTTACGAAAAAAACTTTATTATTAAAACGTTTAAATTTACGGTCGAATGTAGATGGGATTGTTTCCACAAATGGTTAGCATTGTAAATATTTCGGGTAAAATTTACATTTTATATTTAATTTTTCAATTAGTTGAAGTGCTATTTTTACGAATATTTTATTGAAGCTTTCAAATGAGTAGGTACAGAATTCGGAATAAAATAATACCGGGAAAGGTATTCTTGGAATAGGAACTCGTGTAGCATTTAATTATAAAACGGTTTATACAATGATAGTACACTAATTGAGGCAAATTCTGAAATATACGTTGAATTTTACGCGTTTTCGGTGTATCAAAGGAACTAATTTCCAAATGAACCCATGCGTTGTTAATCATTTAATTAAAATGAGCATAATATATAAGACCAATTTCACCTCTATTTATTTGAATCATCAAGAATAGAAAATTATCTTAATCGATTTTCAACGAACGAAGTACAAATAGTAATTAGATGTTATACAATATGCCATAAAATTATCTAATAGCCTGAAAATTTACTGATTCGGTCACTATTATTATATAAAATAATAGTTAAGGGATCAATGACTTCTGTTCAATGTACTCGTTTCAATTATCATACAAAATATATTATTAACATACATATATCTGATTATTCTTCTGAATGTCTAAGACTATTTATGTATTTATAAAAAAAATAAAAAAGCGATAAGCAGAAAAAGTTATTACACGCATTGTACTTTCGGGACGAGAAAAAAATTCGAACTGAAGTAAAAAGAGAGATAAGCTAATGCTTAACCATCTTGTCGAAGAACACTCGCATTAGCCGCGAACCAAATCGGATATTTCAATTTGGAAATGCTGAAACGCGTCATTTCCCAAAATTAATGCAATAAAACCTCCGTGTAACGACTTTCACGAATGGGCCCGCATCAATGCGATGAAAACCTAACGACGGTGAGAGGTTTGAATTTTTTTTCACCATACTTACGTGTAATTAGACAGTGAAACATAATCTGAAATTTCTGGTTTTTCTCCCAAAAAAATATTATCGTTTTACTTATCTCTTAATTATAAGATTTTTTCACGAAATGAAAACGAATTTTCAATTTTGTACATGAATTTATTTTTCCCGGTGAATTTAGCTTATTTACGTATTCATGTATTGCTCTTGAACACTCCATCATTTCAAACGGCAAAGTATTCAATTAGTAGCGTAAAGAAATTGAATTTGATGAAAGTCTCACTTTTTTTTGATAAAAACCGCTTTTTAAGATCATCCTAATTAACTTACGAAATTGAAAAAATAATTTCAGCCTACGATAAATATTTTCTTTGAGATAAAATCTCTATACGAGTAATTATTAGGTAATCGAAATGTAATAAAATTCATATTAATTAATTTTGCGTAATTTGGAACATACCTAACTAAAAAGTTGTTATCATTTTAACTATATTTGCATAATATATGTACATTTAATATATAAATTTTCCTCATAGTCCGAAACTCGTATGATGCAAAGACATATCCATTATGAAACCCTCACTTCAAGAAAATTTAACTCCCGTATATCAAATTATTATATCGCGATATCCTCGGTAGTGTAACTTAAATTAAATTTCAGCACCACTAACAACCATTATTTTCAGATGTGATGATACGAACTATATTTGAACATTCAAACGCTAAATGGTACATCACTATTCGTACAATTATGTATAGTGAAATTTTACACACTATTCGTACCCTGCTCTGCAATTCGAACAAGCTCTGTGAAAATATGCTGTATTTCTTTCATTTAAATTGAAAATGATTTGGTTATGGATTTAAATAAGATTTATGATTCGAGAATATTGAATTAAAAAAAGAGTTGGTGAAGTAGAACTAGTATCTCTGACCTGGCCACTCAGTATAGTAAAGCGAAATCTTCATTTTCAGTATCTTCTAGGTTTTAATTGTTTTTTATAGAAAATAAAATGGATTCATCCAATGTAACATAAATTTCATGCGGAAAAATGATTCACCAACTTTCCAAACTCTTGGAACGATTTTATATACAAACATTGAATTCAACTGTACAAATATAATTTTTCCACAGCACAAAAACGCACCCACTGTCAAAATGTTTAATTCAAAATTTTAATGAATTCGCAATGATCCAAAGACGCACAGCAGACCCGTAAAAGACCCGCAGTAAACCCGAGTTTAAAACTGTTCTGAGAAACGCACAAAAGGCGCACACGAGCCGAGGAAAACCTAACGTAATACGACCTGCTCATTCATAAGGATCGTTCGATATATCCGAATAAAGGTCGACGTAAGGGTCGAAAACACCCCGAATTCCAAGTGTCCCCCGTTTCGAGCAGGAAGGGCAAAAAAGTGTCGCGATATAGACAAGCTGACCGTAATTGTCAATTAAAAGATCCAATTTTCTCGGCGACGTCAAGTCAATTAAGACGAGTTCCATTCAACGCTCGTCGAAATCGAGATGAATGAAATTCCGACGATCGATCGAAACGAAAAATCGTTCTCGAATTCAGTTTTAGGAAAAGTTTCGTGATTGAAAAATGTGTAATTGACTTTTTTTTTGTTTTGAGATAGGTATTGTTTTTTGTCTTTAACATTTTAGTTTAATTATTGGAATTTGTTTCAATGGAAAATTTTCATGAAATTTTTTCCGAGAAATTGAATTGAATAGCAAACGAAGTTATTTGCAAATTAATAGAAATTTGTACAATTCGAAAATAATTTTCCGGAGAAATTTAATTTTAAGCTAAATAAATATAATATTTATTAAATGTGACAAAGTTTGAAAAAAAAAATAATTTTTCGCACAAAATTAAAATGGTAGAAAATCATACAACATCGTCGAATTCATCAAATATAATCCGTTCTTCGCAGTAAGTTTTAATTAATACAAAGTTAATAAATATGTATCTGAAATCAGCCCACACAAAAAATAAAACGACACCTCTTTTATATAAAACGTTGAAAATAATAACGCACTTTTGATTAGAATCAAGTCATAAAACTTATACACATAATTATCCACGTTTATTTTATGTAATCTTAAATATTCAAGAAAGATATTTCACACACAAAAATGTATGACTATACCAAGTGTTTTGATATTTAAATCAAATTTTCATCAAAATGTGCAACTAGTTTCGATCAGCTCTGAACGCCTCATACAATACATCAGACATTTTAATATCATCCCAATACGAATTTCCTGAATCGACTCTCGAAACTTAACAATCATCCGAATTAACCTCTGAGCGTTTTGCCATCTCGATACGTCACCTCGAACCGGCGTGTGTCGAATATTATTGAAATGTGTCCGCTTCGGCAATAATTCGTCTTAATGGATAGTAATCAATCTCACTTGGGGCGATGGTCGGGTGTGCTTAACGCCGCTAGCACGTTCGCAATGTATAATATAACCCTCGGCTTTTTTTCTTTCTAGTGCCACATAAAATTATTTTGGCACCGTCGGATAGCACGAGGGTACAAAAACATCCACGGGGTTTTCCACGAGCTTTTCCACGGGGTTTTCCACGAGGTTTTCCGTGAGGAAATCCGCGAGGTTTTCCCTTTCGTTCGCAGTCATTAATCTTTGGGTAACACGCGACCGAATCGCCCCTGGTTAGGTTTGACAACTTTTCCAGCGGCCCGATTTGTTTTAACGCCTAGGTAAATTTTGGTAATTTCCTTCTGTGCCCGATAATTTATTCTCCTTTCAAATTTTAGGATGTTTGATATACGTGCTTGTGTATTCTCGAGAGGATTTTGCCGCGGTTCTGCCTTTGTCGGAAATCGGTTTTTTCTCTGTGGATTTTCGCGAATCGAATCCGAGTCGCTTGTGCGAATCGAATGTTATTTTTTGATAACGTTTCATATATGCTCCTTTTATTGTCGTAGAAATTTCGGAATCCTCCGAATATATTTTTATGCATATTTTTTATTACGGTGTTATATATATTCAATTTTCTTTGATCCTCCGTTTTCGAAGCATATTACGATATACTTATGTAAAATCAAAGTACAAAATTTCAATTGTATCGTTGCGTTTTGTGAGCGGAATTTATTTGAATACAACCATAATCAAATTTTCACCATTTCGAAATGAGTATAATGAAATTTTTGAAATAAGAATTTTCGCGCTCTAACAGTTTTATCATTTATATTATTCACTGTTAGATCATTTTGACTCACAGGATAGTCTATTCGACCACGATGATCAATCAAATCGATTTAGACAACGTCGATTTGACAAACGATATTCACACCGCAACGTAATTTGCCTCTTAATAAATCATGCTATAGGTACATACAATTTTGAAGTTATCTGTAGCTACACTCACCGAAACGTCATTATACACAATATCTATAGCGAAATGACATGTCAAGGCCTAATCTATAAAATCATCTGGCGCCAATGAGCTCAACACCCGTGTAATATAGTATGAAAAAGTAACAAATTGACCGTGAATGTGTTCGGTTAGAGTCGCTCTTATAGTTTTTCCATATGAATCGGTTGAAATATGGAAAATCGGACGTGAAAAACGCTTACGATTTTTCACGTGATTTTTGCAGAAGGGCTCGAATAAATCAAATGCGAATGGGAAAAACGTGCGTTTGAATGTAAATTGACCGGGGCTAACTGTGAACGTTTGTTTCACTTTAATGAAAACTGTTTTTCCTGAGCTGAAGTAATGTATTGGTTTTTAATAAATAGAAACATTTATCATGTTCAGATGCGATGTGAACAGAAAACGACAATATTTCTCGTGCCGCTATCAATTACTGAATCCCTAATGGACACAGCAATGCAGAAGGTTGAATAAGTGTCGCTTTGGTTAATTACTTAGATTTGACTAATCGTTTTAACAGATTTCGAATGACACGTTGTCACAATATTAGATATATGAATCTGCGGAAACACAACTTATTTAACAATTCTAAAATAGAACGCTTTTCTCATTTTATATTTATATCAAAACAAACATATAAGCACTCACATACACATAATTCTATTTACTTCTATCAATTTTAATATTTCGCGAAGACTGCGCATTTATGAAAATTCTCAAAAATACAAAGAAAAAATAAAGATACTATACGGATCGCAAAAATGTCGAGAATATCTTTCAGAAATCACCTCCAAATTTGCCAGTAGACATGCCGAGGCACTTTTGCGCGCACAATATTGAATTTTTTTCATGGAAAAAAAAATCCAACGTATTAATACAGCCTTTATACGCACAACGATTCCGTTATACTGACGAATAATTTACGAACGAACGCACCGGAAAAAGTTGTCGATATCGTACACGTACCTAGAGATATCGTTCTACGGAAATGCAAGACATGTATAAATTTCTAGACACGAATTTTCCCCGGGTTTCGTACGTGTGAACGCGGAAAAGCTATATATTTTATTCATGCGCAAGAACCCTTGAACGGAAATATCTCGTGTCGGGATTGTTTACTCAAAAAATACATATTCCTTACTGGCTAACACGTTGAGGACGGGTCCTGCGTTTTTGGATTTCGTCTGCTGTCGAATTAAAAATCTCTCGGGGGAAAAGCGACGTATTTATTCGGAATGGAATTAGTTCGAATAGATTTGCTCCAAACTTTTGAATCGATTTCTGTAACATTTGTGATATTTTAGTAACTAAAATTTATTCTTGAAAAATCGTCCGTCTTTAAGGAGTTAAGGACTTGATGTGCCTCCAATGTGCGTGTGTAATCGTAATTCGATCCTTAAGATGCTTTGCTTCTCATAATATATAATTTTAGTTCATATTTCTCATCTCGAATAATTTTCGTTAAATATTTCGCGATCGAATCAATTATGCCCATCGAAAAATGAAGCAGCTCCTATCTTTTTATGGTTTGATTTTGAACTTAATAATCGTTTATTAAAGAGGTTTCTTTCAATTTCCGAGAAATATTTGATGAAATTAATATGTAATTTGAGTTCGAAATATTGATGGTTTCGTGTATTTATATTAAAACTTCATTAGTAAAATTCAAATAATATTTTGACGAAGTATTACAACTTTCTGAGTAATTTGACTGAAACAGTTTGAATCTCTTCTCCACAAAGAAATTTAATTTCAGTCTAACGAAAATTATTTTGCTTAATATTTTCTTTAATTTATCTTGTGTAAGCTTGAAAATACTCTTAACATCCGCCATTCTATTAACAAACAATATTTTTAAGTACCAAAATAGAAAACGCGTAAATATTTGAATTACTCAAGGATATTCTTTTGAAATTATTTATTATTTTACTTTTATTCAATTTTTTTTTACTCTTTATTGCTTATTTTCTTTGAAATATAAATAAATAACATGAAATCAGTAAATATCTTCATTTCTTGAATAATTCATCAACGAATAAAAATTTAAACTACGATTTTCCAAAACACAGAGCCTTAAACCGACCAGTCGACCTCTCCTCGTAAATTATTTAAAATAAACAAGCTTACTTACGGTCAAAAAATTTGTGCGTTGCTCAAAGCAACAAAAAGGTTTTTCGGAAAAAGAACACGTGAATAATGTGAAAATTAAATTATACAAATGTGCATCGTGTATATTTTAACAAAAACAACACAGAGATATTTTTGACACGTGTAATACGTGCACAAAGAAGGTATAAGGCAATAACAATAGATACATTTCTGAATTATTTTAGATCAAAGGAAATTCAATTCCCCTTTCATTATACATAGTCCGATCAGTCTATATGGGAAGTAGATATCACATTTTCAATGAACAAATGATATTATATTCTAACTCTTTGGCTATAGTCACGTAAATATAATAGTAACATGATCATTTGTTAATTCACTTAGCGAAGTCCTCTATTCACCTTCACATTTCCGCGGAGCTATTAGCAAAGTATTAAAGTGATGTCTTTCATGCAACAAAATGTTGAAATTTAGCCGAGTGAAAATAGTCCTTTGAAAATTGGTAGCCTTTACGCTTGCTTGTGCTCGCTTATAATATCGAGAAACTTTCCTTGCTATTTTCTCTGTATTCTGGTCGGTGAACAAATTTTGAGAGGTCTAGTCTAAGAAGTTTCCAAAACTAATTTCAACCTCCTCAAACATTTTGATATTTCAATCGAATCTCTGATTCGTAAAAAAATGCATGAAATTATTATTTTCCATCAAAAAATTAAATGATATTTTCACAATTGATATATACTTCAAACAAAAATAATATAGATATAAAATAATCTGTTTTTTGAGCATTTTTTTTATTTGTGAATAAATAACTATTATTTGAAAATTAACTTAATTAAATATTATATGATTATACCATTTTTCAAGATATTGAGTCAGTTTATACATTTTTTTATTGCCAATATTCTTTTAATAACAATTTTTGTTTACGATTCGATAAGCATTGTGTACCCATTAGATTTCCGCAATATTAAACATATACGATTATTTCCTTTAACGTATTATTACGTTTACTCTCCATTTAATAGTTTAATTTTCTTTTTTCTGAATTTTCAGCATAACAATCATTTTGATACGTCACATACAATACAATAAATTTTCATACATATGTTATTTGCTAATATTTATTCATGAAAATGACTTGTGAAATGTCGAAGACTATAAATAACAATTAGTGTGAAAAATGTAAAATATTACCTTGAAAGTAATTAATTTTCATTTTATACCGCATCGAATGAAAAGGAAAACCAATAATGTCTATTCTTCTGTGTACATTTTTTCTTTCGTGAAATATTTTGTCTTTTATCGATATTAATGAAGCATTTCGATATTTGCTTTGACAAAAAATATATTTTTTTCACAATAATTTTCTCTTATCCAGTCAATAAGTTACTAAATTGGTCCGGTTAGGTTAAATTGTGTTGAATTTCAGTTAAGAATAGATTTTTGCTTATTATTTCATATTAGGTTTGATCCGATTGATTCGAGCTACATTTTCGGTTCAGTCAGTATAGCGCAGACTGAAATACAAATATTTTTTTTAACAGTCTTTTTCAAACAAAAAATAATAATTATAAAACAACGATTTAATGAATGCACGTGTTCATGTATTAAAACCATTTACCATTTCTCATTTCAGACCCAATCATGATTGGAACGAATCGCATAAACAAGAACTAAAACACCTCGCCAACATCGAAATGGAGGTCGGCTCGATTGACGTAGAAAACCTCGTTCTCGGAATAGAAGAATGCAGACAACTCCAACTGAACGAAAGCACAGACCCACTGCTAAACAGCAGCATATCAGCAGCTTTAATCTTCCAAAACAGTTCAGTGATATGCTTAGAGCACGCCCCAGGATTGACCAGAGCGGCCGTAATAAGAGGATCAGTCCTGATAGTCCTCTCGGTGCTATCGTTCATAGGAAATGCGGCCACTATATACAGCATAAAAAGGAGTCAAAGATCACGAAGAGCTTCTAGAACTTCATGTAGCGCAATCTATACTCTAATTCTTCAATTATCAGTAGCAGATTTGCTAGTGACGGTTTTTTGCTTGACCGGAGAGGCCGCTTGGAGTTTCACCGTGGCTTGGTTGGCGGGAAATGTCGCTTGTAAAATTTTCAAATTTTTGCAAATGTTCAGCCTGTATCTGAGCACTTTCGTTTTGGTGCTAATCGGAGTGGACCGTTTCGTCGCCGTGAGATTTCCCATGAAAAACTTATCTACGGGCAGCAGAGGCACCAATCTCATTATAACGATATACGTGCTGAGCGCCATACTCAGCATACCGCAAGTAAGTGGAAAATCATTTTTTTTTTCTGGGTCGTTTTGTTCGAATTTATGTTTCGATGTTAGGTCGGAACGCCCTAACGACGAATTCACGGTCGTTGGCTTCGATGAATAATTTTCATCGTTTCACCCTCGAATCCTCTGCCCCGAACAATACTCGCGAATTTAAAGGATACTCACATGAAAGCGGAGAATAATTCATTATTAACGTATTATATACAAAACAAACTCACTCCTTATCGCTTAACTCTTTGATGTTATTAAGTCGAAGAATGTTTTGATTACATTACACTTGAATTTATAAAATCGTATATTAATCCTATAAAATTACATATCAATTATTATTTGATTCGATTTAAGCAACATCTTTTGACCATATATCACGTACTTACTTGGAATTTCAGTATTGAATTACTGGTTAACCGATTAACTGATAAATGATACTATCAACAAATAATTACCGATTATTTACCGGTAATTACCAGCTTTCTCCAGTAAATTGTAATCCCTAATATTAACGTGTTACTTAGCAACGTTTTTCGTATAAAATTTGACAGTTCTAATAATTCATTTTCTAATTTTTAAATTTGTCAAAGTTGCTATAAAATATTCAGTAGAAAATTTGGGTTTTAATCAACTTATTTGCTAATATTATGAATTATCAATTTATTTACTAATACTTTTGATTTTATAATTTTAATGCATTAAATTTTTGAAACTTGCTGTTTTTTAAATGCTATTCATTCTATTCGATATTGCCAGACATCCATCAATCATCATCGTACTAAAAACCCGCGTTCATAACATTTTTTTCCCCTTAAATATGCCAAGCACTTAAAAAATGTCGTTAAGTTTTCACAGATATTAGCATTACAACATATTTACATACATCTCATTATCTAGCGATATGATAATAAAAATGAATTATTTATTTGGATTCGAAAACATAGAGATAGTGAACATTGCGAAGTCTTTGTCGTTTTTTTCTTTTTATAAAAAAATAAAATAGGTATAAATATTTATATATGACACTTTTCGAATATTTCAGAATGAATATCTAGTAGGTACTACCACTAAATAATTCCTTCTCGGATGAAAATTCAATTTTACAGCCGTCTCAACCTAATAAATGAAATTAAGCGAACTTCGTTACATCTCTACTGATAATTTTTTTTCCAAATGCTTCCTTAATTTTTAGGCAAAGGAAATTTTCTCCAATAACGCTTTCGGTCTTTTTTTTAGCTTAATTCGACGGCATTAAAAATCATCCGTTATCACAAATGATTTATTCAGTATAATTATTAGAATATAGCCTAAAATAAAATAATTTCCAAAATTAATATTTAAATTTATTTCTTACAAATGTACATATGTACAAAATTATACCTACTCGGCATATTTCGTTATAAATTGGATTCGTTTAACGGACGTGAACCCAACTTTATACATGGCTATTAAAAAGTTTCGCTTTTATTTTATAAAGATTTCCTTTCTAAGAAAATCTAACACATCTACTCGGATGGTTCTGAATAAATGTATATAAAAGTATACATATACACAAACATAATTTTATTTTTTCGAGGAACTTTCACTTTAGCAAAACCTTTATATATGTTCCTATGTGTACATAATAGAAAACAACTTTAGGACAATACAGATTAAGAATTTCCCTTATTCATGTTCTTTTTTTCATACCAAATCCAACTTAACATCCTATCCCTGGATGTCTACGTTCCGGACAAAAGATAACTTTTTTCCGTATCAAAAGAACATTTGCGGACATTATTGTGTAATCCGAAGCCAGAGGTATTTAAGAGAAACATAAATCTCACAATTCCATTCGAAATCTCTCCATCGATAGCAATTAATTTTCATCTAAAATTACAACATTTTTTTTACCTTTCTTAAAGCACACTCCGCGCGCCAATTCAAATTTATGTAAAGTGGAAACTAAAGAGGCTTAAGTTCGATATTGAATTATAAGACTCGTCGAAGCGACAGTGTTTCATTATTTGGAGGGTTGATCTTATTTTTTTTCCTTTTGAGATTTCGATTTTCACCACCGACAGAAAGGCGGTCGACCTCGTGGAGTTTCAATCAACGACCCTTACACGACGGCTATAAATTTACTTCGCTCGAATTTATTTCACAAGTCTACCCTCGATTCTATGTACTACGCGAAAGTCCTTCGAAATAGTCTGTATTTGGCTTTTTTTTTGCTCCTCAGGCAGCTAACGATACTCCACAAACTTGCTTTCGAAGGATACCGTTAGCTTTATAAATATATTGCTGCTGAATATTTTTCTCAGCGCACGGAAGAAACGTCTTGTTCTTTCTAATGTTTTCGCAGAGGATTATTCGCTTGTATAATATATTTGTGTTCTATTCTTGGGTTGTTGGTCTATTTTGTATGTAGATATTTAATTATTATATGTTTGTATAATCTTTTCCTTTACACGGTAGATACGTTCGTTACAAACACTGTGCGAATAGAAATTGCATGAAAAAGGCAAGAATCGTATGCAGATTCAATGGATGCGTGTTCTTGTGTAAAAAATATTCATATTGAACGGATTATTTGAAAATTGGTTCTCTGACTGAATTTTAGATGTTACACCTACGTTTCAGTATTTAAAAATTTAAAAATTGAAACCCATTACGCATAGAAAAAAATACTTAGATCTTCTCATGAAAGGATAAAAATTATAACATATTATCAAATTATATAAAAATATAGAAGGTCTTTCACGTACATGTTACTTGCTTTATACTCAGTCTTAATACATATTTTATCTATACATAAATTATATTTACTTGTGCGTCTTGAGGGAACATTACTTAGTCTAATTATTAATCCTTTTGTAACATTAAATATACAATAACTCAAATATTCTGATATGGGTGGTAAATAACTATTAAATTATCTTCATCTCACAAGTCACTAGTGAATAACATATTAAATGAATAGGAGTAAATTAAATACAATACATTCCGAACTAATATTACAAGAAAAGCATGTAATAGTTACAGCTGCCCACACTGAATAAAACAACAAGCTCCACATTTGCATATATATTTAATTCAATAGATATTATCAAAAATGATATTTCTAAAGAATACTTTTATGAAAGCACACGCAATATCCAGGTTACACGGTTATGATAGGATGTGTTATCATTAGCACTTACCTTTTATATAAAGGTGTACAGTAACAATTATATATCTAAAAATATAAACTTGGGATGAAATTAAGCACGAATTATTTTACTTTCACATTTCACTGTTCAATATCTCACCCCACTTCGAGCTTCCAATATCCGTTCTACGTGAAAAAAAAGCACCCCAAATTCAAAAATAACAAAACCAGGAAGATTCGGATATTTGACACAAACATTTCAAAATTACGAGAATCGAATGACACGAATAATAAAATAAATCCGAAACGATTTCCCACGACCCTACGCAGTACTATTATATTTGCATCGACAATGGCGATTCGCTAACGAGACGAAAGGTCTTTCCCTTTTTAGTTTCCTTTTTCCATCTTGGCTCTAAACAAAGGTCTTTCTTTCAGCGTACCGTGAAAATTCGAAAATTTCAAGAATAATGGACCGAGACCGGGTTTTCGTCCCGCGGCAATAAGTCCTGGTTAGATTCCCATAAACCCGATTTGAGTGGTCATATTTTTGCTCCGAAAATATAAAATGCGCATTTAAAGCTTTTCCAGAGGAAAGTGTTCGCAAACGCATGTACTTTGTTGTTTGTTGTATTGTCGCATTGTACATGGGAGATATTCTTACGCCTTCGAAGTTCATGTAATGAAATCTCTCTTTTATGTTGTTTTTCATGGAAAAAGTTTCGTTTTATTTCAGAGTGCGGTCTTTTGGTAATTCGCTCTATCGTGCGTTCGATAAAACTCGTTATAGTCATAGAAAAATGTAATGGGCTTATCGTTTTTTTTTTCAGTTCCGATGTGATTTATCATATTATAGATGAAATATACGACATTATGTCTTTTGTCAATAACCGCTTTAGAATCGCTCGAAAGAATTGATAGGAAATTGAATGTCGGCGAAAATTACCAATAGAATATGGGAAATAATAAATTCGATAAAAGAATAGAATATGTTTCTCGTTGAAAGACGAAATGCTAAATTAAATTTGAAAGAAAATCGCATTAGTGATTCTCTGAACTAGATCAATTTTTAAAGACGTAATAATAATTTCGACTTTTTTTCCATGTTCTTTTCGATAACCTGATTTTTGTTGAATGTAAAATTCAAATGAAGTATAAAATGTTCAGTGTGACGAATTTTTCTTTCTCGTTATTTCATTATATTTTTATTACCTTAAGAAAATCGAAACAAGAAATGGCTTTTTTCATCTCAATTATTTTCACAATAAATTTAACGAATGAAATCCATTTAAAATTTACAAAATAAGTGACTCAAAATACTCAAATATGTTTTATATATAAAATTAATCTTTGACATTGTCGAAATATGAAAGTAAATATTTCTTCGAATATTCCTGCCGTGAAACGTAATTGAGAAAAATATCACTTATTTATGTATAGATTCGAAAATTCTCTTTAAGTCTTCTTTAATATCAAATAACATCTAGATATAAAATTTTCAATTGATAAAAACGGCTCGTTTCTTAAGATTTCTTCCTATCCGCCAGCAATATATCAAATTGCAGTAAGACCTTCAGCAACAACAAACTTTCTTTTATCGATAATTGCCAAATGACTAATACCATATATCTACAATTCTGATACAATACGATGAAACTTCGTTTTCAGATTGAGTTTCTGAAAATTGAATTGATGGCGTGAAACATTAATAAGATCGCTCCGTTTCTGACGCATATGTATTATACAATATCTACCCACATTGTAACAAAATAATTTTGGCATTGCCCAAGTTCACTACTTACTATCATTTACATTCTATTAATATCTCGTATATATGTACTATTATAATATATTTTACATAATATCATGCTAATTTTATGTATTTCTATATACGTTCATATTATAACATGATACAATTTATCATTAAATTATCAATCGAACGTATTCATCAACTTGTTACATTATATTAACGGCGCTATTATACTTGTTTACAAGTATAAATCATATTCGAATCATTTCGCGAATAAATGCATCATTAACTCAAGATAATTTCCATTGAAACCAATAAGCCTTATACTTACATAAAGCGATTACTTACAACGTTAAGCATGCAAAACATAAACACGCCATGTACGTGAATACCTTTTGAGGGAAATTTCCCCATACATTCCAGTTTCTCAGATAAAAATAAATTAGACCCTACCTCTTATAAATTATTGTCACGCTCTTGAATAATCAATTAAACAACATCAACCGAATTCAGGAAACGGCCTACGACCTTCCATCGGATACCTTCACGTACTGTTGTTTATCGATTCGCCGAATATTCTAAGGAAAATTCTCACGAACGAACATCAACGAGAGGAATTTTCAATAAAAACGTGTTTATAGTTTCGATTGCACCCTTAGTTGAAATAATCTCGTTGAAATCATAAAAAAAGGATTCACGATTCGTCGTCGGACAATAAACAAGATAGAGGCTCGTGTAGCTTTTCGCATTAATTCCACTGGAACTTTACGACTAGTCTCTCGACCGCTGTGGTGTTATTGAGGACTTTTCCGACAATTTGGTTCAGGAAAAACTGGGGTTTTTAGCGTGTCCTTGCAAAACGTGCAAATTTTAGAATTGCGTCGAATTTAAGATTATTTTACAAAAAAAAAACTCAATTTTATGTTAGGTATACTTTCATATTCAATAGTTGATTTAATAACCTTTGAAAACCCTATTCATTTTATTTTTAAGTAGTCAAAATAACGTACATATATTTTGACAAATCGAATTACTTTGGAAGTGGATCTCGTATTATCTATTTTTATCGGCTTGAATTTCGGAAAATATTATTTCATATGAGTTGATATTACCATCTTATTTTGACACGAGAACAAATCTTTTACGTTTTCTATTGAATTTAATTTCTTAGAAATCCAATTTCATCGCGAAAAAAAAATTCCCGACAGTCAGCACCGAATCGCGCAAAGAGCGCAAATAATTCAACCCATGAAGAAACACTAAAGATATTAAATTTTATATTATTCAAAACCTGTATCAAGAAAGAGCTGTAAAATACTTTTACGGCCCTCGTCAGATTCGAAATAAAAAATCCGATCCGTCGTTTTTGAAAATCGCCCCTCTCACTGACGCTATATGGAAAACCCGAGAGAGAAAGCCTCTCCCTTTATAACGCCAGTGTTGTAAAAGGATGCCACCCCCACTGGGGCGAAGAAAAAAAGCGTCAGCGATTTCAGGCTTATCATAATCGAAAAAAGCATATCCTCGGGTCGACGTGTACCGAAATTCGACTAATTTCCCCATAAAGGAGCGTTACGATCGCGTCGTTTGCGGCGCTGATACTGCGATCGCACTCGTCGTTATGGCGTTAATAAATTTCGCGTATTGAAATCCGAATGCGTTAAGGTTTTATTATGTTTCGAATGTTCTGTAATGGTGTTTTGTTGTGTGATACGGTGGAATCTCGATGTTCGTCTGCCTCTCTCTTCGTTCAACTTATAATTAGTCCGATCAAATTTGGCTTTCTATTCGTACGCTGCTTCGTAATTCGAACTTTCTCTGTGAACATTTGTGTTATTTTGTTTTGAAAATTTATAAAATCGCTTTAAAAACTAAAAATTTTGGGATCAATTCAACTCCTATGCATAATTCAACCAAATGTCAATTGAATTTGAAAAAGAACTTGTCACCAAAGTTCGAAAGTAGTTTTCGTGTCTCTGACCTGACAACTCGGTATTACATTGGAAATTCTACGTAATTGTTTTTTATAGGTTTTAATAAGAAATTATCTATGGATATGAAACAAATCAATCCTTTGAACTCCGATATCGAATCACACTCTACATTTTTAGAATGTATTAGATGTTCAAAGGGTAATTCTATCTATATTATATAATATAATAAGATATTATCTTATGTGAAAAATGGCTTTGAACCACTTTTTTCACTGTCTCCTAAAATGGATTATGTACGATTATCGAGGTTCCACTATATTTGTGTTTGTTTTTTTACTTCATTACGCGTGTCCTCTGCGAAATGTTCGTGTTCGAACGGTATGGATGTAAGGTTTTATTGTTAATGCAAACGATCGAGCATAACTTTATTATCTTTGCGTTACGAACATTTTTATTTACGTGATGTCGGTTAATAAAAGGTTCGTTTTTTTCTCGTCGATGTACCATATGGTTATATAATATGAGCCGCTTTTGATCGAAAATATTAGGTTCTTGATATTTTTTTAATGTCTAGAAATGTTTTCACTTTGCCCTCATTGTGGAACATATCGATCATTAATGCTTTTAAACGCTTTTTATGGTAATGTTTTTCGAAATGGTGCTTGAAAATATTTTTTGAAGCTTAAAGCACAATATGTTCGATACATAATATTTATTTTAATTTAATAATACAATAAACATTATGTTTTCATTATTTGAAAAAAATCTATTATTGTAATAATAATAGACATTGAAAAAAAAACTATTTTCTTTCTCTTTTTAATGAAATAAAATTTTTCAAGCAGGTAAGGCTTATTTTCAGGCAAACAGATAGATAATTAATTACTAATTATTTTTTTCAACTGTTTAAACGAGACCGGGAATAATATTGAAATTTCATTGACATTTAAGGTTCAGATTTTATATTCGAAATGGAAAATGTCAAATAATGTTCATTTAACATATCATGTTCTTTAATTATGTTCTTGAAATAGGCACAAATCAATACCATGTGGATGAAAGATGATTTCTAATAACAATTTAAAAGGTTATAATTACAAAAATTTGTCAGACAAAATTTTGAAAAAACTATGAGTTAATATTAAAATCCAAGGACCATAATTCTAAAATCGTCGTGCTCAATGAACTGTGAAATATTTCTGCAGTGAATATACGTGAACAGAATTGAAAAAATATTTTGGATATAGAATGTTTCTAATTTATCAGAAAACAATACATACTCGGAATTTGAATCACGTAATATCTAGAGCACGCGAATTGAAGGCTAGTTACCGAAAATAATATTTATGCGCTTCAGAAAAACCTTTCCGAATTCATAAAGTTATTCCGAAACCATTTATCATAAGTGCTGTTCGATTTTGAGTCATTAGGACTTTCGAAACGTACAGGGAATAAAATATTCCCTAAAAGTTTCCCTTTTTTTACTGTAGGAAAAGCGATCAGGCTAAGTCGACACGTTTTCTATTCTGTCAAACCCTTATCCCTTGAAAATAATTCCAAGTAACCTCCATCACATATAGCATGTTGTGTGCGAATTTTTAAATAGCTTACAGATCTTGCAAATAACGAAACGTTTGAAAACGTAAACGATTTACTTTAGTCGATCTTCTAACTTCAATATTTAAACAGTTGCTTTCAAACATCAAAACTGTTAGACATTGTTTTATATTTAATTCTTCGACTGATAAAGTATGTGTAGAATTTCGTACATAAGTTTATGTAAGTTTTAGGTCAAGCTATTTTCTTTTCTTATTAATGAATTCGGGGAGATGTCATCTCACTGAACAATTCTGATGTTTATATTGTTTCATTATAATTGTAAAACAGCTACTGTTACTTGTAAATATGCATAGATATTTAATATTATTGTGAATTATAGAAATTATTTATCTCGCTCTGTAAATTAAACTTCCTTTGTAAAAAAACAAAGGTTCGTTTAAATAATTTCATTCATTCTTACAAACGCTATTTTTTCTGAGCTTGAAAAAAATTACAGATATGCGTTATCGCGACTTTTCATTCTTAAATTAATTGTACATAATTTTAATCGTTCTAGACAATTAAATGAAACAACCCGAAAATTTTCTCATACAACAAAAAATACAACGATTTTCTTTCTCAAAATATACATAAGCACATATGGCATACTAACATTAAATCATAAATACCGTCTATCAAGTCAATTCGTTCTTCAATAATATGTATCTAGGTACATCAAATTTTATTTCATATTGAACTAACGAAAATACCATTTATCTATTCACTTTATCGAAAAATATCACATATATTTATGATAGTCGTTAACGAATACTACCTTTTATTCGAATATAAATATATCTGATCCCTACAGAAATCTGATCTATTCAATATTTGAATGTGATCGGAAAAGTCGCAATAAACTTTCTATTGACTTCAAGTCCTTTCGTTACATACATATGTACGTCGTATTGTAACGTGTTTTGTATCCTTTTGAATTATTCACCTAGTCACAATGATAGAAATACATATTTTCAAAAAGTATTTTCATAAATAGGAGTTCCAAGAACTTTCGTAAACAATTCCGTTTTCGTGTAAAATATGTATATTTAGAAACTAGAATGAGATTTGATTTTCCGAAAAAATTCTATTCTTGATTTTTGAATACATCTAAATATTGTACTCATAAAATAAAATTTCAGTATATTTTTATGTTAGCCTAAATTTGTGATAAAATTCGTGCAAATATTCAGAAGTATTATTACAGAAAAGTAATAAAATTATATATTACAATGAACCCTTTTCAGTATAAACAATAAAATTTTCATTCAAATCGGCTTCAGGCGAAGTTGTGTGAAAAAAATTATGAAATTTTGTTTATTCGTTTTATTTACTCGTTATATAATTTACAATTTGAACTAAATTGCTTTGTTTTATGCATAAAATTTCTACGTTCGCTTAACGATATTTAGATTCAAAACAATATGATAATAATACAAGTGCAGGTGTTCCTCGAATCGCGAACAGAATAGATTTTACTGAAAAACTATTCGAGTGAAGGTCATTTGTTTATAGCATCAAGATGACCGAATGACAGTTGGTAATTGGAAGATGCCTGTACATAAATACGTTCGATAAAAAAAAATAATTAAAAATTAAAAACTAATAGTTTATAATCACTTCAATATTATTTCAAATCTATAAACACTAAAATCCGTTTCTGTACTAATTTGCATCGCGTCATTTATCAAATCAGCGCTCTCCAAACACCATTATTCACATTACCATAAGGTCGGCCAAGTGCGAAAACTCACATCTGCTTCACCGAACCTATATCCATGATATTGTTCACGAACTATATTTAAACATATATTATATAATAATACGACAGTGTATTTAATATTCGGGCTAAAACTCATACTCGAACTATCGGAGTCCCTTCGCAGCGTTTAAAGGTCCCCAGGACACCTCCTCGTTGGAGCGTTATAACCTTTGTGTGTTGTGTGCTCGTGTAAATAATGAGAATAACGAGCCTATTTCTGGGTCTCTGAGAAGCTCAAGACCTATAAAATTGTCCTTTCAAATTAGTTAGTCGCTTCTGTGAAAGCTCTGCCGTGTAGCGAATGCCATCTTTTCTCTTAATAATCTCTTCGTTACGGATTCGTCGTTACCTCGTTGCGCGATACGCTAAGTGTATCTTGATAATTATGTATCGCATTCATATTTCGTATCGTAAAATGCCGCAAATGAGAACGGTATCATGATGAAACATAAATCTTTTGATAAAAGTTTGAAGCCATAGTGAAATTAATTTTGTCAAAGCAATATTTTGGTCGTAAGAAGATTATGTCTACTTTAAATTTTATGAAAAACACATACCCACATATAGTATTAAATGGTTTAAAAATAGTATGGAAAATTTTATGCTTCGTCACGATACTGTTCTTGCTTGTGGCATTTCAATACATTTTTCTTATGTTCAGGTGTTTACAAGCATTTTCTATTTGATTTGAGCACTTCATATGAAATAATTACTTTCGCAACTCACCAGAGGTTAGAGTTTTGATTGGAAAAATATGCATGTTTCTTTGATCTTCTTATTTTGAGAAAACTCTAAAGCATTATTTTTAATAAAAAACATTTTTATTTTTATCGTAAAATCAGTATTTTCCGATACAATATTTACGAGCACGTTTTATATAAATAAACGCCAACCCCTAGGTAAACTGAAAAAGGGAAAAAGAAAACATTCCATAATATATAAATAAACATTACATTTAAAAAAATAATATTCTAACATAACAAGTCACTTTTTAATTAGAACAAACCGAAAAACGAGCAATTAGCAACCGAAAAAAAATACAATCATCAAATTAGCCCCTATCTAGACAATTCCTAACATTAGAGACTCCATCTAACAATGAGCGAATTTCTAAAAAATTCAACTTCATTCGACAGAATTATTTCGTCCTCACATCTGCGGACGACCAGCTCGTGTTTCAGTGCGTCGTTTCCATCAACCTCAATTAAACCAGAGATTCCAATTTAACGGGGAACATTATCGTGCGAATTAAGCGCGTTAAACGAGCCCCTGGTAAACAGTGAGCGCACGCTCTGACCTCACTCTTAATTCGAATTTCCGAAAATGGCGATTAGCCCGCCTAATTATGTACACTGCTAAAATTTCCCGAGAGTCTCGAGATTAAAATTTGAAAAAATTCGACCAACAACGCTTCGGTTGGTTCGGGTCTTGCCGGTTCGTTTCGTGTTTCGCGGCTTGGAAGTCGTATATCATTTTTTTCTTTTTTCGTTTTTAATTAAATAAGTTTCAGAAATGCTGCTAGAAGGCAGAGCTTAATTACAATCTCATCCCTTTATAGATTCGAGTCGCTTTCGACGGAGTACAATGTAAACGTAGTCGGGGTGTAATGAAAAACCACGTACTCAAGTTCGTAAGTAAATCTATTGAGATTTATTTAATATGCGCAGGTCGCATTGTTGTGCTTTTCTATTGTCATTTTGTTATTTGTGCAGAAAAGTCTTATAATGAATCAAATTTCTATAAAATTTACACTGGTTATATTAATTTTAAATATGATTTCCTGAAGCGAATTAAATAACGAGAAGTGAAACGTTACAATGCACGTATATTTGAAGAAACGTTGATTAAAATGAGAGAAACGTTTCGTGGAAAATTTTATACAAAATATCACTTTGTTAACATAAAATCAAGTAGCAGTTATATTTCATAAACACAATTATATAAAATACAATAATTATCATGCGCAACATTCAATTTGAAAATATTTCTATATTTAGTACCATGAAAGCACAAAAGCGCACTTCGATTTGATTGACACTAACTTTCTTTGTGCAAATTTCGTACGAAAATAAAACGAAAAAGCACAACACGTGTTCGAGTTCAATTTAAATTAAAACGAAATGTTGAATGAAATGAAATGAAAAAAAATGATTAATGAGAACGACTGAAAAGCTCACATTTTTCGCCATTCGCAAAATAAGCTTCGCACAGCAATAACGTAATAATCCAGAAGCTTCCGTGACGCAAGCTGGTGAAAAAAAATTCAAATTCCCCCCATTCACATTCGATAATGGCCAGGCCGATTTTCGACGCGGTTAAGCCTTCGAAGATTTTTTCCAAGATTAGGCCAAGTTCATACTGTCCGTTATCTGTCGTGCTAAGTTTCGCAGTCTATTTCCTATCTATTCCACACTATAAGACCAGCTAATACAGCGTTCTCTATTTTCTATCTTCGTTTTTGAATAGATATTTATTTCCATTATATTTTCTTCTATCACTTTATTACGCGAAATCGATAGAGTGGAATACACTAGATCATTTTTACAATCATAATGTAAGGTTGTCATACGTCCCATTACACCGAGACATGTCCCAATTTTAAGCCATGTGTCCCGGTTAGAGATTCATTTGTCCCGGTCATAGGCTTATTTGTTCCGGTCATAGAATTATTCGTCCCGGTCATACAAAAATCAATGCTTCAAATAAAAAAATGACAGACGGTAATATTGAGTATGCAGAAGTTTTTTTTTCAAAATTTTTGTAATAAAACATAATTTCAAATCGATAATTTGAAAAAAATATATTGGTAAGAGTGTTTCAGTCGGTGTCCTGACAATAATATCTACCCAATCGTAGTGTGAACAAGTCCTTACGCTCGCACGTACGTCCCGGGGATTTAACCGCACTTTTCGCGAAGGTTGTACGCGTACATTTTTTACAGACTCTCATCTGTTCTTTATTTTCCAGATGATAGTGTTCCATGAGGCCAGGGGCCCCTTCGTCGAGGAGTTCTACCAGTGCGTGACCCACGGGTCGTATAGCGAGAAATGGCAGGAGCAACTCTACACGTCCATGTCCTTGCTGTTCATGTTCGTCCTGCCGCTCATCATATTGATGGTTACCTACGCGGCCACCTTCGTCACCATATCAAGTGAGACATATTTTTGTGGAATATTCTCTGCCAGATTTTGGGATATTTCATACGTTTTTTTACGCGCCGATCGTGACTGTGTAGAGTTTTTCTGGGGATTTTTCTTCGCGTGGGTGACGGATTTTCGCACGAAGGGAAGATTACGTAGGTTTTAATAAGTGATTTTCTCATTTGGAATTCGTTCATTGTTTATGAAATTGTATCCGTGTATGAATATATATTACGTGGGTGTAGCATATGTTTGAGGAAAAGCCCCCTTGTTACAAAAATAACGAGAGGACGCTGAAACTTTTGGAGGTTGCAGATGTCAAATGACTGCATGTATCACTTTGTGTACCATTTTTTTTATTCAATCAGTAATATAATTAATAAACGAAATATTTCCTAGCTAGTCATGCGACACATTATCATTATTTTTTAACGATGAAATGATAAAACTGGACAAAATTATATGAAGATTCAGAGCACAACTCATAGAGACTTGCCTGAAGAAAACTCGAGTGTATGAGCACAAATCACGAAAACAATTTCCTCTTAATATTTGCCACATCCACATATGTTAATCTTATGAAACAAAACATATTAAATTTTCTCAAGAACCTATGTAATATTATGTTATAGTTAACATTCATTTATGCGTTAAGGATAGTAAAGCAAATTACTTTCAACCAACACTCAAATTAAGCAAACAGAATCATAAATGTAGCCCAACCTAACTGAATCTAATTTAACATTAAATAAAAAATGCAACTTTACTTAATCTGACTCATCGAGTGTCAGGTGTTACAAATAATACACAAGTACCATATTTTATTATTTTTTATATCTTAATATTTTGATTAAAAAAAGCTTTTTTATTTGATATTTCATGTTTAGTATATTAAAATAGCTATTATGCTAAAGCTGTTATCCTAAAGAGTCATCTTGCGGACGTTAAAAAAATTGCCGCCTATCCTTACGAGCTGATGAGTTATAGTAACTGACGGCTATTTTCCTTGTATCTAAATAAATAACCGTCTCATAAATCTGTCTAAATCCTTCGAGGATAATATATTATGTTTACTGGGAAAATAATAATAGATTTTCTCTGGGTCAACTGGGCAACAATCGATCATCATCATCATAAAGACAGCGTTGCCGTTGACATTTCACCCCATTGATATTTTTTATGTAAAATTTGATTCTTTTTAAAAGAAGAATTTCGATATCTGAATCAAATGTTACATTTTATCGACTCGCTCAGAGCTAAGAAAAAACTTCTTCTCTTTAGTATTTCGCAAACATGTTATATTAAGTTTAAACATGTTGGCGTTCGACGATAAATTTTATTTGCCTGCGAGGAAAAATTCAATTCAGTTTTTCGATGCGTACATATGTGAAAACATCAAGTGAGCAATTCGGTAGAAAGAATATCGTGATATATGATATAGATATTCAATTTTTAAATCAAAATATAGATGATTTATTCTATTAAAAGTCTCATTGTTATTTTTCGGTTTAATGCTAAACGAGTCAGAAATTATAAGTCGTTTTTTTTAATCTCAAGATTACATCGTGAAATCAAGATAACCTGAAAATTAAAGCGCTTGATAAAAGTTTTCTTCACAAACTTTAAACTCTTCCAATTAGGCGTTTTGTTCAAGATTGCGAAAACATAGAATACCACTGGTAAATTCGGTTATTTTCTTCGTTAAATTTTCAAGTTTTTCTAACGAAAAAAGCATTTGCATAATATTTCTATCGTTTATATAACTTTTTACCGTTTCTATTTAGAAAAATATTTCGCTAATCTATTTAGATTGGAGTTAATTTTCTTTCACATACCGCGTTCGTCGAATAATATTTTCTCGCTATACATCAGCAAACTATGTCAATATGTATTATATTAACAAACCTCTCACGAAGTTTAACCAACCCTGTGACATTTTACGACACAACCGAAACACGGAATCTTGTAAGGCATGCACAACTATCTGGAGAGGGAAAACTAATTAACCGTTCCGAATTGTAAGCCTTCACGCTCGATTGAAACATGTTTGATGCGGTTTTATTTCATTAACCGATCAAACACATTCGAACGAATCGAATTACATAAATTATATAGATATGCCCATTACATGTGGCACATTCGATTGACATTCGCGCGAAATCGATTTAAATGCCAACACTATGTACTTGTGAGTGAAGCGGAGAAATCGAAACGAAAATAGAGCAAACTTGAAAGACGTTCTATGTACTGAATTCTTAACAATTCTCTCAAGGGGAGTTTTTCAGATGAGGGATTTTGACGAAACTAGGTAAAAATTCAGTCTAAATATAGACATAAAATAATAGCGAAGGATGAAAATGCAACACTCAATTGTTTTTCAGTTTCTATAGATCAAAAGGAAAATGGACTTACCCCCGAATATAGATGAATTTGAAGAAGGTTAGCTCATAATGATTCCAAAAAAAGATAATATTCATTTTCAATCCCAAAATTATTAAAGTTCGTGAAATATTGACATATGAATATTTTCATAGAGCGTATGTCATGCCTTATTGGATGATAAAATTCAATTTTCCATGAAAATCCCCCATTTTTGATGAATGTCGTAAAGAAAAACCATCAAACTAGCTAGATATATCAATTGAAGTACATTTAAAATCTGTCAAATGGATTTCACTATATGCTGGAACACTTTTACCCATTCTTCTTTTGAATTCGTTAGTTATACTAACAAAATAACGTTTACGTGTAATTTTTTCAACATATTTCGATATAATTATGATGATACGTCAAAACATTTCACATAAAATGTTATTATTGTAAGTGTAGGTATCTGACAAATATACTATAATTTGTCTTGAAAATCACTAAAGCTGAAAAACGATCGATAGTTGCGTGTTCGTTTTTCACCATTATTTTAGGTCTTGACTTTCGATACATTTTTACGAAGTTTTGTCAAAATCTGCTTGGACATTTATGCGCACTTTCCTTGCCACATAATAGACTCTAGTCCGAGACTTAAGCGCTCCAACTTTTGATTCAATCCCGTTTATTTTTATTATGATTACACCCCCATTCTTCGCGGTCTTTATTTTATACACGTAGTTGTGCGACCTCAGTTGTTGTCCTTTCGCTTTATTATTATATCGCATTATGGCAGTTAGTGGCGAGGCTGCGACTCCCTTGAAAATGCAGCCGGTGTAATTGTGTAATTGTGTCATGGTTATATCAATTTAAGGGACTTTAGGCTCGACAGAGTCTCCAGAGAAGTTTGGCTTTGCGCTTATGAGGGAAACTCGAAAGGGACGAAAGCTCGGTGTTTTACGAGGGCGACTTTACGGTTATGGGTGCGCTTTGTTTTTATCCGAAAGACGGAATTTATTATGGATGATAAAACAAAAATGTTCTATTATAGCGCGATGCATATTTAAAAAGCCTTATCTCGTTAGGTTATCGATATTTTTATTTTTGGCGCGAGGTTCGTGCGCCTTTCCTTTATGAACGGGGAAATGCGCTTCGCTATTTCTTCGTTATCGTTATAAATACAATTTCATAACCGGAATTTATAATTACAGTGAAACCTTGACATACGTGCGCCTCGATATACGTACAATTAGACATAAGTACTGTTTCATGGAACGGATTGTGTACGTATGTCGAGGTTCCACAGTATTTTGATTGTTTTTTTTTAATTAAATTAAATTTTGAAATTTTCACAAATAATAGTACAAATTGTCCATGAAAATTTATAGATTTACTTTATTAAATTTCATTCAATGAAATATTCCTTTTTTTGTTTTATAATAAAATTTTCTTCAAAGGAAAACAATAGAAAACATTCTAATGAAACGTGGAATATTATTGATTTTTTTTTTCAAAACAACGGTGATATTTTTAAATGACATCATTAAAACTCTAATATCCTTGTATTAAGCTTTATATGTATGTACGGAAGAACTTTGAAGCTCTCCAGTTTTTTCTGATGATGACATTTCTTCCACTCCAATTTGCAAAGCGTCGTCTGAAATTATTGAAAGCTTTCCTTTGAAAGTACTGATTCGATAGGGCAATTTTTTTAAAGGCTAAAAATAACATTTGAAATTTTATATTTCCAAACTATTTTCATACAATCAAATTAAAGTATTTAAAACCAGAAATGAATATAATCAACATTTTCCGAATTATTTTCCTCATACAGATCTCATATTATATGTGAGATTTAAGTAGATACAGATACATACTTGTATGCAATCACACTCGAGCTTGGACAAGAATCAATCCAAAAAGTCCTAGACTAGGAATAAGTTCACTACATATAATTTCTGCTACAGGGATAATCCCGAGTTGGGTATTAACGATGAAAGCTCAAAAGCTCTCTTCGTGACTGTAGAAAATCTCTCGGGAGCTTTTCTTGCAACTTTGAACTCGTCTATCGGAAAATTCTTGGTTCGTTTTGAACTGTGATCTAAGATGACAAATTGAGGTGATTGAATAAATGGCTTTCGATTCTCTTGAAGTTATTTTTTCGATATTTGAGTCAATAATTATAGTTTCTATTTCATTTAACGACCGAAGGCCAATTTCATTTTTATTATTCTTTTATTATCGTCAATAATATAGAAACCAATATAAGATTGAATATTTACATACTTGTGGAGCAAATCATTGACACGACACACGAAGATCTTTGGGTTGGTTAGATTGTGTTATTTTCTAACAATAAGTTAAGTAAGGTTAGGTTGATTGTCATGAAAATGATTTGCTCCACTTACCAAACATTTACATTTACCAAAGAATGTTATAAATCATGACCTATGTATGTATTATTAACTTATGTAATGTTATAATTTCAGGAAGTGAGAAAGTATTCAGAGCTGAAGTAACGGGAAGAAGACCTGATTTGAATCGCAGAAGATTAATCCATCGAGCAAAGATGAAATCGTTAAGAATATCAGTTGTTATCGTGATTGCTTTTGTTGTATGGTGGACACCATATTACACAATGATGATAATTTTCATTTTTCACGAGCCTGACTCCGATGTAATGCAATTATTATTTTTATTAAAACAACACTTTAAAATCTATGATTATAATGCTTCCATAAAAGCACATATTTACAATTGAAATTACAAACTTAACTATTCTTATTTTGTATAGAAGAACTTAAAATATTACATTTGGAAGTAAAATCATAATGCACAATACATATTATATTTCATACACATGATATAAAATTTATTTATAGAAATATATATTTTGATTTTTATTAATTTTATATTGGTTATTAATTTTCAGTTGAGCGAGGAACTCAGGTCAGGAATATTCTTCTTTGGAATGTCTAATAGTTTAGTCAATCCAATTATATATGGAGCTTTTCAATTGTGGCCAGGACGTCGTCGTCGTGGAAGTAACAGGTTCATATACTTTTATGCTGACAAGTTCTTTCAAAAATATTACTGGGTACAATACGTTGAACAGGTACCTCTCACTACGAAGATTCCAGTCACTCGTCAAAAGGGTTGATCGCATAAAATGTAAAATTATAGATGTTCATATGCGACAACGTTCGGTGAAAATTTACTGTGATATTTTTATTCTTTAAATAATTATACATATTTATATTTTTATACATTTTTATGGTAAATTGCATATTTTAATGTGAATTATACTGGGCATATCTCTAGTTCATATATTTTAGAGTAATTTTAGCTTTTCTTTTCCTTATATTTATTTGTTGGCAAATATTTTCACATTTTATATTTCTTATTCTTAATTATACATTATGTGTTAATCAATTTGAAATAATATAAAACTATCATTTATTTAGTGCTGCTATCTGTCAATGGTGAGTACCATTTTAAATTAATATCTTTTAAAATGTGTAGTTTTTTTTTTAATTCATAGAAATTTTGAAAGTAGACCTTTACCTGCCATCTATCGATGTTTGTTTTACACTTTTTCTTTTCATGTTATTTTTATTTATTTCACAATTTCTGCTGCTTAAATGATATTTGTTACAATATATTGAATAATCTACTTCAAAATGAACTCTAGAGTACTATAAATATGCCATAGTATAATCATCAGAATAAAAATGAACTAAAAAAAACATATAATAGGTACAATCCGAGAATTATCGGATTTTTATAATCAGCATGATATAAAAGCTTTATTTTAACTTTATATGTTGAATCAAATGAGATAAAACATTTCGTCTTCATACTTACACATTATTTTATACATAAAATGTTAATAGATACATTTTCTTTCAATTGGTTACCTACTCACATTGATTCACCATGTAAATATCAAAATTAATTTATGCACATAAAAAACTGCTTAAGTAGCATATCTTTAAAAGTAATTTAGTGATATAATTTTATAACTCTTATAGAAAAAAATTAAATAGATGAAAAAACTTAATTTCATTTAATTTTTCATTTCCAGGGACTTTTCAACGTCTACCAGAATGACACAAGCTTCGATTCTACGTAGTAGCACACGTGTTCCTGAAAGAATGAATAATAGAATCAGACGAGAAAGTGATTGTCTGCCCGAAGAAGCATCCTTGGTCACATTAGACCGTGAGCAGATCACCAGAAACAACGGAGTCAAATCTAAAATCAACAATTCCCATGGTCGAGTTGTTAACGGTGTTGTATCATCCTATTATGATCACAATGCTTCTGGTGCAACGAACGGTGGTGCAATAACTAGAGTTTGAGTGTTGGATGGATTGGTGTACCTATCTTATTACCAAAATAATTATTATCTTAGTACTCGAATAGAATTAGATCAAAGATAGGATGACCAAATCCATAATCCCAAACCAAAACATTTATGAATATAGTGTGAATGTGAATCGATAGAAATATATAAGATGTGATTAAAAAACGTTATACAAGTGCCAACAATGTTTCCATTTGTAATCAGTGTATATGATTGTTCAAAAAAATGATAATACACTTTGTACATAATGTAAATTTAAAGCGTAGGTAGATATATTTTTTTACTATATTTATGGAAAATTTAGTGGAAAATATAAGTAAAATTCTAGAAATGAACATATTTAATCTGTATGAATTATACAAATAATGCTTTTGATTGTTAATTTAGGTATCAAAATTTTACTATAAGCTTTATGACCATTCATTTAATTATTTATAAAAAAAGTTACTAATAAACATCAATAAATATTCTTTAAAATCAAAAAAAAATCTTATCATGAATTGTGAAAAGTCTGTATTTGAAAGTTTTTAACAATTGAAGAATAAAACAATACTACCTCAATTACCACTTTTAACGATAGGTGCATTATTTATGTTTCGTTTAAGCATTTTATGATAGACAAATCTTTCACTGATTTTTTTTCTCTAAATGATTTCAAACTTACAATTGCTCAAGTGAAAGCATAAAATATATTATTTTCCCTTAACAAAATCATCTTCACCTATAACTTTAATATTAAAAGTCTTTTATTTACAATTAGTACAAATTTTTATATTCATGTACCATATAAGTTTTCAATTACACCAGTAATATAATCGAAAATTCATAAAATAATAATATATGATGATAAGACCAACATATATGAATTCAATATTACAACATACCTACCTACCTACATTGTATCTATTGACTTTCATAAAATTATTGATGGTTTGTACGGATTACAATGTTTAATTCATTTTCCTCTGAAGTACCTGTATTAAAAAGTGTAAAGAAATGAAAAAGAACATATTATTTTAAATGATATTCTTATCTGTAATTTATTCAACTGTGTATTCTATATTTTTTCATGTGTCATCTTGAATAAAATTATTGAAAATATCATTAAGTTGTTGTGATATATGCATTTAAATAATAAATTATACACAAACTTATCATTTCTTATTATATTAATGAAAGTGACCAACCGTTGAAAAGATCACCGCACAACTGGTAAAAATAAATTTATTAGATTTGACCTGCTCCCCCCCCCCCCCTCCAAGAAAAATATTTGTTCTGCAAATTTTAATTAAAAAAGATTCAAAAAATTAGAAAAAATACATTTCATCAAATATTGCTAACGAAATTCTTTTGTTTTTTTTTTTGAAGTGTTAATTTTCATGAGACGGGACAAACTAATATTTGACAGGAATTAATGACTCTCTGAACAGGATAAATTACTCTCTGATCGGGACACTGGGTTAGAACTGGGACATGTGCAGGTATACCAAGACGTATAGTAGCCCTATTAAAATGAGAATCTATGAAGATTAGGCTTCATGCAATGAAAGAAAATGCAATGTGTTTGGTATCTTTTTATTTTTTAATAAAGTAAAACTTACTCTAGATGTCCTAAAATAACATAACCAACTCTGTTCATTCCATTATGTACAAACACAAAAGAAACTTATAAAACTAAAAAAATCTTAACTACCTTCAAATTAATTCTAATTTGGTCATCTATTGTACTTTCGCTGCTAATAGATATCTACTTCAAAAGAGAAAATACATATATTATAATTATTGGCACTTGCCAGGTATTTTTCCTGATTTATATATCGAGTAAATATAATATTTTTCATGTGCATATTATGCCAATACACTGAACAATGTATCAATATCAATCATTCAGAATATACAGGTGAAAATCTAACATATTATTTACGAACCATTAACAAACTAACAAAGTGTGCACAACAATGTGATTTATTTCATATGTTTTATTACAATATATATGTAGGTATAATGTATTATCGAACCTTTTAAACCATTCATATAATTTTTTACAGTATGTATTAACATATTTTAATATGGTTCCGATTCATTCTAATTTATGCATTCAGATCATATAAGATTTTTTTTTAATACAATATATTAAGCATTTAAAATATTTATATAAATATGAAGAATCTTATCTTTTATGCAAATGATGACCAGATTTGATTCATAAAAAAAATGTATTTTTTTATACAAGTGTGATAAATAATTTTCAATTAAGTATCATACACACCTTTTAGGCAATTTCCAATATTTATTCAACATATAAATTTTTACCTTTTCAATAAAATCAAAAATTTATTCATTAAAATAACTCAACACAAAAACTTAAATGATATTAATAAAAATAATAAATATTTTCATCTTTAATTTGGAAGACAACTAAAATATAAATTAGATAATTTAATAATATATTTTATTTTATACAAATGCACAGTCCGAATTTTGAATTAACAAATAATAATTTACATTAAGTCTCATTGTCAGTTATGAGAAATTAAAACCTATTTCAGTGAATATTTCAATCATACTTCAATCATTCGTTAAAGATAATATTATATTATGCATGAATAACTAACTAAGAATGCATGGATTACCATAAATATAGAAATTTTACAATATAATTAATACGCAATTAGACAAATAAATATCGATACATTATATCACATTTATATTGCACAAATATAAGTGTAATTTTACAAATTACATATACATATTGCACTTTGGCCTGATGAGCATTTTACAATTGCAAAAAATATATCATCCCCTTTTCTAAAGTTCATCATAATTGTGCTATGAATATTATATCGATGTTGAAAATTATTTAATGTAGGTACTAAACAGAAATATTACAGTATTTTTCTATTTTATTTAGATATGTAGGTATTGAATTTAAACAATTTATATTATAAATGACAAAAAAAAACAAATGAAATAGCTCTAGCATGTCATAAAGGTAAAATTAAATGACATTTATTTTTTTATAGTGAAATACAAATAGTGAGTTTATAAAGATTTAACTGCAGATGTACAAAGATGCTTTTCGAAAAATACATACAATTTGCATATAAAATTGAATAGTAAAAAGCTTTTTAGATATTTTTACTATGCATTGTGATAAGCAACATTTTTTATAAAAAATTAAGCAAAATATTCTTCTAGACTTATGGACGAAACTCATTTAGAAGGACTTCATTCTTTAGTGTATCATTGTAATTTTGTTCACACACCTAAAGAAGTTGTGCAATAACTGGCTTTGATAAACACATGTGCTCAGCTCCACGAACAGGAAGTCTATTTAAACAAAAATGCCTAATCATTTCAGGGATGTTATCAAATGGCCTACTGAATTGTCCTAATATGTATTTTCCAGTCTCTTCTGATTGCTGAATTCGCATATGCATGAAACCACGAGCAGATCTAAAACCATACAATATTAGAAATATCTTTTTGTTTTCAAATTATAAACAAATCATTTAAGATCACATACTTGAGACTTAATGAGTAATCTTTCCGTGCTGATTCACAATTTCGAACCAAGAAACCTCCTTCAGAAGCAGCCCGCAATACACCCTCAGCTTCTACTCTTGTCATTGCACCATGATACCAACTACAAAAAAAATAAAAATATATTTTCATATTGTTTTCAGTAAAAAAAATATATAAACATGTATTTTCGTACTCACCCTTGTCTTTCTAGAGGTAAAGTGGTATCAACGACGTCGGCTAATACTGGAACATTACTAGATGTACCAAAATTGAGATTTAAGCCACGGTTGCCCTCGCTTGTATTAGATTGACCATTCCCACTTCCTTTGTCTTCTAAAGTTAATGTTAAATTTGGCCTAGTTGCACCTGAAATAATTAAAAACCACTATTAATAAACTATACATCTGTATTTTTTTATACCTACAGATAATGGGTAGGTATGAATATCCAATTAACTTATAAACAGCCAGAGGCCGAGATTCAGCCGCAAGGACTAGAATTGTATTACATATACTAATATTAAATGAACTACATATCAAAATCACTGAAGTGAACAAACAGTCATGAAGGTTTACTCTTGCCCTTACATTTACCCTATATAACATACGATGCATAATATATTATCAATTTTAGAAAACTAAATATTTTTAAAAGTTTGCAGTAAGAAACAATTTTTCTTATAAGCGTGTCTTTCAACAAAGCTAACGACCATCGTCAATGGCCATTTGGGAACGGTGAACAAGCAAAGTTCTACAGAGAGCAGTCACGCGACAGAAGCTTTTGTTGTCTATCGTTTCGTACATTTTCCACATGACTTTTTTTTCCTCGTTCACTTCAGGGTCGCTCGACCTCCGACCGCTAAACTTTCCACCACCTCCTATCCATCACGCGGAGTTAGAGGAATTGAAGTGAAAGCCACTTTTTCCCGTGCCACATCGAGTCTGTCGCACTCTGCGAGGATAAATTCGCCGTTAGTTCTCTCGCTCTCGAACGCTTGTTATCTATCAGTCAAAGTTAGCCGGGAGCTGTCAAATCGATGGGGAGATGTGGCACGGCGAGGGGCGCGGGACTTAAAAGAGGATTTCTTTTCTTAGCAAAAGGGGTCGCCGTTTTGTGCGATGGGGTGCGAAAATCTGTCGAGATTATAAATTGCCTCATCATCGCGTCGTGCACAACCAGCAGAAAAAGGCAATCTGTATCTCATTACGGACTGCTTTATTTATGTGAAAATGCGCGAATTGTCTGACTCTAGACACAAAGATCTGTTCGAATAAATCAACGATATTTCAAAGTTAATTAAAGATTTTTTTTCAATTTATTTAGCCTATCTAACACTTCTAATCAAAACGACATCCCTTTATTTAAATCAGACTCGAATGTATATCTTGGCGATTAAACATCACACCGCCTAAAATTTATTCCGTATCCGGACCGTGATTAATTTCATTCAGTCCAATATCTGTCCAACCCCACGGCATTCATTCGAACGTCCGACCCGAGCGATCCGTCTTAATCAGACCGTGCCATAGATAACGTACCCACCCCAACGTGTAGCGTATTAGCCGCGATTACACAACTCGGATACCAACCTTGCTGCCCTCGATCGGCTTCCTGGACGCTGTGGCTGGAAGAGGCGTGGGATCCGCCGCTGCTTCCGGGACTCGTCGGGACTGCTGCACGAAGACGTCTCCTCAACTTTGGCATGTCGAAAGGAAGTTCTCGCAAGTCCACCGAAGTCGCACTTCCTGACGTGCAAGCGTCCTGAGCAGCCGCTCGTCTCCTCCTCAACTTGGGCATATCGAAAGGTAAATCAGTAAAGTCTATTTGGCCGTTATTAGCGTCTACTGCGATGCTACTGTTGCTATTATCAGCTGGCGCTTGATTCAGTTTTAGAAAACCCAAAAATGCGTTTCTAGACTTCACTCCGTCTCTGGAGTGTATCGATATTCCGCTGTCGGATCCTTGGATTTCTGTGTCGCCCGCTGTTGCTTGTTGAAAAGCTAAATTTAATAGATTTTTGTTCTGGGGCATTCTTCGTTTTATCTTTATGTTGACGTTGTTGTCCGGAACGGTGGTCGTAGTCGACTGGTTGGCGGTTCCGTTCTCGGCGTCCTCCGGCGAAACTTTCTGCGAGTTGTTGTTCTTGATGTTGTCTGAAGTTTCCGACGCCGGTTCCTGAGAGGATTTGTCCGATATCGGACTAAGGATGTGCAACTTGTTGGCGTGATGCGATATGAATCCGCTCAGTGGACTGGCGTGGTGCAAGTTTTGGAAACAACTGTTGTTTCCCGAATCGGAACTGTGCGAACTCAACGAAGTCGAATGTCGACTTTCCGAACTGCTCGTGCTTCGGTTGCCTTCGCTAGTGCTGCTTCGTATAGATTCCATACTACCACCACTGCTACTGGTCGCCATACTTTCCATACTTGAATAATTATGACGTCTTCTGTTTCCTGGCCTACCTTTGAATTCTAAAATCGGGCCAGACTCTTTAGATCCTCTAAATCTATGCATTTCTGGAGTATCTGTGTCCGACGTAGGTCTACCCTTAATTTCTAAAAAAAGTCCATTATGTAACCTAGGCCTCCCCTTTCCTTCAGTTTGCGATTCTTGTATCATATTTCTAACTCTATTACTGCATTCAAATTCAGTATTATTATTAGATCTTGATTTGATTTCTATAATGCTACCCTCACTGCTGGCGGGAGTTTCGCGAGCCCGCAACGATTTCACAGGAAGTCTAAGATCCTTCAATCTAGGATGAGCTGGCTGCGATGGCAAATTCGGAGCACTTTTAATACTATTCATAGCCAGATTGTCTTTACTTTGTTGGAATTTGGTAGGAAGAGGAGCGGTAGAGGGAGGCGACGGCGTATAACCCCGCAACGGCAATTGAGAAACATTAGATTCTCGACTATCGGAATTTTTCAATTCCAAATTTTCCAACTCCTCGGACAAAATGGAGACTACACTATTTTCATTGTTTGGCTGGAGGCGACTCGACAGATTCTTCTGTCGTCGACTCCCATCAGTACGGACGGCTGCTTTGCGTCGACTCTTCGTCGGTCCTTGCAAGGACGACGAAGGATCGATGTTCGACGACGACGACGAGGGAAACGACTCAACACCGATGACTCGACCATCTCCACTCAGCTGCAAGAGGATCGGATGATTGCTGACACGATCCACATCGTCTAAATCGTCATCAGAACGAGCCACTTTGCAATCGAAAGCCGTCTCGTAGATTTGGCGAGCTCTGGCAGCCATCTCGTCCAAGTCAGCAGAGTGCCTAGGCGATGGCAAATAGAAGACAGCTGGTTGATGATGGTGGTGGTGAAGGTGAGGGCGGCAGGTGGTGCACGAGCGCCTCGGTGGCATCGACAGGCCGTCCTCGGATGAGCTGTTTTCGCGGTCCAAGTCCACGAATAAACCGTCAGCTGTTACAGTATAACGATGCTGAGGTCCCAAACTGGCCGCCTTTCTATAGTGAGCTAGATCTCCGTAATAGTACGGAGACGGTTGACGAAGACTTGCTGAACGAGAGCCTCGTCCTCCGCGCACGTTGGCATAAGCATGCACTTCTGTCAAGGGACGGCTTTGCTGAACTGTCGTAGGAGCTGAACAGGAAGCGTCACAAGGAATAGGAGCGATCTTAGCCTCGCTTCGAGGAGGTCTTGAAGCGGTCGATCTGTCTGGAGATCCTCCTCCCGAGCTCAGCTCCGAGGAGGACGCTTCCTCAGACGAGCCATCTGAAAACATCGAAATAAATCTCTTAATATAAAAATAAATCTATCGGATAATAAAGTAATTTAAGATTCGGACAAATGGCAAGTAGCTGCGCTTAAATTTATTTGCGTACATTCTAAATAAACTTTCACGCACAATTTCCCGACGCCGCAAATCCGCCTAATTTATCATACATTATTTATATTTGAAAGATTTGCGCGTTGCAAAAGTTTCAATCGCAATTTTTACCAAAAACAAACTCGGCTTAAAAAAATCGCACAAATCCTCCAGGAGGTACGCATGCCATATATTTGGCTTCCGTGAATAATGGAAAAAAGTTTTCGTTTACGGCAACGACTGTAACGCAAATACACACATTACACGTTATATATTTATATCAAATTATTTTTAAAACTCGTTGGATCCAAAAACGCTTTGCGAAATGGCTCGGCGCGTATATAATTAATGGTTTCAATTGTAAAAAAATATATAACGTACATATTAAATGTATCCCCAGGCGTTCATAAACCGTACGCGGACCTGAGCACAAATTTCTCCCCCGTTCAATTTGCAGAGTCACTCGTTTGGAGAATCATCCCTGGTTTAGGAGACTAGTACGAATTTATTAATGCGCGGGAAAATTAAACGAGTACTTGCTACCTATGTAGATGCGTAGAGGAAAATGCGAAAAGATAATTTGAAAATTCTTTTACTAACAGTGACTAATATGTATCTATACTACTATATAAGAAGATCAATTTTCATAATACGATTTGTTTATTTTTTGCCATAAATAAGTATATTATATAATTCTTGAGCGTATACAGAAAATATATAAATAGAAAGAAAATTCAAGAACTGTTTGTTACATAAACCACTCTACAAGCGTTGATGAACCGACCGAGTCGAATACTAACAACTTACGATTTTCGAATAGAGAATTATTTCCTATTTTTATCTATAGAATAAACACTGAACTAGATACAATTTGTGCAAAAAGCGTAAATGTATTGATTTTATCGTTCGTGCGAAAATACAAAAATAAAATATCAAAGAAAAAAATGTACTACAAATACATATAGATTCTAACCGCATACGTATTTACAGATCAACTCGAATGGAAAATGCACATCTTTCACTCGGTCGCATATCAAGTACACATAAGTACTGCAGTCCAGGCAAATTGGTTGTGTAAAAAGGATAAAGAGTGGACAGACGAGTACATACTACCAAACGAGTCGGCTTCTCAAACTTTCAACCCTTATCATTCTGCAAATAAAGCCGGATTTCGATACCGAAACCAGTTGCATGCACGCAAACTGTTGAGGGTGAGAGGTCTCCGGTGAAGCCCTTGATGAATGAAACGGATTTGTTTGTTTTGTACACATAACTCTACCGGCCATTCGTTATGGGGGGACGATGGGTTAAATTATAGTGGCTATATGGCTTTCTGAAACCGACATCACTTCATATTGCATTGCATGCAAACTCTGCAATATATTCATCGAGGTACTATTTCGAGTGAATCTATTTATGTATTAATATTTATAGCTACAAATTATGCTGCATTGTGGCGCATCCTTATCTCTTTTGGTCCATTAAATATTTAATCATGAACGCGTACGAACAATGTGCCATTAGTGGATTCACGTCACTCGGCAATGTTCCACGCCGACTACGAAGAAAAAATCCGCTTTTTTTTAACGTCGTGAAATATTCACTTTATTCGAGAGCACTGGGTGTTTCGTTAAATATTAGATAGGCAATGAGAGTGTCCTCGTCTCGAGAGCCAATTTAGTCGAGTGAAAAGTCAAAATAAAAGCAAGAAAAAACCTAATTCAAAAAAACGTGACAATTTACGATGCCGCAACAACGTTTATTTAAGAGATGAAAAAACAAATTGAAGAAAATCTCCATCGTGACATCAGCGTTGAATTTATAAACATGTACTTCACATAATTCTTGAATGAACGAAAATTTTGTTCGAACATTCGAAAAGCAAAGTTGAAACCGCAAAGCCTGCACAAAACGAAAAGGAAACTCCGCCGCAATAACAATAACGATTCTTAAAGCATTATTAAAACAATGAAGCGCCACCGAAAGGGCAGATCCCGATAACGGGTCGAGTAAATCAAAAAGTTCGACCCCCGTTCGAAGGGAAAAGACGACGACTACCACGACGAAGAAGAGGAGCACAAGAAGAAGACAGCTCTTTTCCCTTTGTCTCCGGGTTGCCGTCCCCGCGGGAAGCTTTTACTGCTGCTGCTTCTACACCCTCGCTTCTCGTGGGGTTGCCTTCTTCTTCTTCTTCTTCTTCTTCTTACCCTCTGGTTATTTCACTTTGCGCAAAAATGAATAAATTTCATATTCATGGTCATTTTCGACGGCGTTTTCCGTTGACGCGAAACGGGCCGCCGACAGTTTAACGGCGCGCACTGTCGACAATGCGACGCCCGCAAAAAAGTTTTAATGAAAAAATGTAGTATTAAAAACTGAATGGTAGGGTTTTTGAACTTTTATTAATTTCAACAATTTTCCACAAGTTTTCATTCCTTTCACGATTCAATGAATCGTAATGAAATCATTCAAACATAAAGGAGTTTGGATGAAAATGTATGAAAGCCGTTCCCTCTCGTAGTACAGATGGCTTTGGATTTGATCGTGTTTGTTAATATATGTGACTTTCAAACCAAAATCGATGGGATTCGCGAAAAAATGGCAAATAAAAATAGGCTATACAGCATATCGGTAATTGAGTGGAAATTTAAGATATTACACTTCTGCAAACGCAAACATCTTCAGGCGAAAACCGACTCTATGTATTTACTGAATTAATAGGTGCATAGAGTTGATTTTTGTCTAACACATATTACGAAACGCAATCGCGATATCTCAAATTTTTACCCAATTATTGATATGAAACGACTTGCCAAATGAGAAAATTCGATTTTTCATGAAAATTCCATATTTATATTAGATACTGTCACAGCAAAAATCATTAATATGTATCAATCGGGATACATTTGAAATATGTTCATAAGCGGGTAACCTCCAATGAAAATATTTATATGCATTCTAATTTAAAATAAAAATGTTTTTCGCAAATAATGTAATGTATAGTAATAATTATTGTCACAGACCATTTGAAACATCACACATGTCGGTACAGTGACCATAATGACGGTAATAAGATTCATCCGACATGTAACTGCGTCCCTGTAATGACGCGACCGTTTTGCACACCCGGCGACCCACCACCGCTCGGTTGTGGTCCATGGCATTTACCAAAAGCAAGATTCGGCAATCAAAAGTGCGTAAATATATTTTTTTCACGCGAATGATTTATAGAATATTCAGGCCTGCGGAGAGTAGATCGCGTTCGGGAACGAAATGCTATTTTATCCCATTTAAAAGGGATTTTTCTGGTCCAATATGCGGAGTTTTTATTCGCGCGCGAATGGAAAATATGCGCGGAGGGTGCCTTTGTATACAATAATATTTTTATGTATTTTCGGTTATCAAAGGGAAACATATTTGCGGTCGAAGCATCTCACTCCCCGTCATTCCTCTCAAACTCGTTCACTTCGGCGGGAAACGAGCCACCGTTGTTGTACCTTCCACTTGACAGGGAAAACTTTTTCATATATTGCGTTTTTCAAAGGAGCTAAGCAAAGGCAATGCATATGAATTGTGTAAAAGAATACGTAATTTCGTTCGAAAACTTCGGTGCCCCGATAAACCGTACTCTGCTGCCTTTATAAATTGAAATGCAATGGTTATGCTTAATACCGTTATGGTTCAAACGTATAAAAAAAAACTTTTACATTTTCCGATATTAGCATTAATAGCGAATGAGGAAAAAATGTTAAAGGAAAGTCTCATAATGTGTTATAATAAATTATTATTTCTTTGAAGCGTGATAAACGACCTCATTGATCAACGTTGCGATTAAAACATAATTGATACATATTGAGCCTTTCAATATCAATCTTTATACAATCTCATCATTAATCAGATATAAAGCAAATTGTCTGCAATCACTCAACATCTAAAAATTGAAAAAACACAAATTGCACATAAATAAATATGAAAATGAAACTTCCTATTATTATATAAACCCATCATTTCACCAACAATCGATGAAACCATACACGATTTGATCACCAACTATCAATCGACATTTATTTAACTCCAATATTTTTTTCTAAAACAATGCTTCATAATAAGAACAATTATTATTGGTAAGGTTTCTGGAAAAACTTCAACTAACATTTGAGCCAAGCAATTAACGAAGCAAAGCCGATATGAGATAGCTCGATTAAAGCACATCAAGGGCGTTTTCGAACACGTATTGAAATATCTGATAGAATTTACATTATCGAAAGGGGGCGGTTCATAGTTCACCCCGTTGGCCATTAGATTTGCGTCAGCGGCGACCGTTTAGCCGTCACGCCTCCGCAATACCACGCATCACCGGACACGACACCTACGTTAATCGCCTCTAATCAATTCCTGCTCGTTTTATTTAATTCTGCGAACCCTCCTCGGAAGTCCCCCACGTGTGCAGGTCGTGAGAGAAAAAAGAATTTTCAAATTTGGATCGTGTTTAATAGTGATTTTCTAGCTTTAAGAACCCTTCACACTGCAGACTTTCTATCGACAGATAGTTTAATCGAGCACTTTTTCAATATGGTGTCATTGATCATTGTAATGTGCACACTTTCATACATCTCTGTACTGATTAACGAACCTATCACTAAACTATTGATCGATAGAAAGTCTAGTCTGCAAGGACCCTAAACCAGCGCTGTCAATAAAATATCGTACTCTAGAATATCATTTGTGGACAGTAGTTATTTTGTTTACTGAAACTGATGATTCATACATCGTAAACTTGCTTTTTCCATGACTATATTAAAAAAGAAAATAATATTATTTTGTAGGCGAAAGTATAAAGTTATTTTCATTCGCGTCATAAACGTGGTGAATTAAACCTATTGTTTATTTTGCAATTTTACGAAAGGCATGAACTTCCCCCTTCAGACATAAAAATAAATATGTATCATTTCATTTTTATGCACGAGCATAAACTTCGATGTCATTTTCAGATACCAAATGATACAATATAGCATTATGACGTGTGTGTAAATTCGGATGCAAAATATTGCATGTCAACGTCAAAGCAATGCCACGCACGTATTCAGTAAGGGATGATGTGCAAAATTTAATAAAAGAACACGTAAAAATATACTGATTTATATCTAGAAGTACATTCGCGTTGAAATAAGAAAAATATCTCATTGAAAAGTATATAATTATCCTGAAATAAAACTTAGTGTTACGCTTTTTTCACTTAATGACCCGAAGCGATTCGCGTACCATACACAAATGGGACCTCATTAGCAGATAACCCACGATTTTATCCCGCCTTCTAAACGGGAAAACTAATGAGAGAAAATTAGGGTAGAAAGGTTCAAATACTTCCGACTTTTCCATGGTATCCTTTTTTTGCAGGATTTAGCCCACCCTCGAATTAATGACACACGTTCGTACTGACGCGCTACTTTCGGTACAAAAATAAATCATTTAAAATACAAAACAAAATATATGAACACTCGGTAATGGAGAATTATAGACGAAGGTTCGTTATACGCCTAGGATAATCCAATTAGAATATTGCGAGAGCATCGCAACACCCCGAATATTGCGAAAGGGCGAAATCTAGTCACGCTGAGTTCTAGCTTGATTAAAAAATGTATTAAGCGTGAAATTGATATCTGTTTTAATAAAAAGTATCGCTTGTATAAAATAATTATTTTCAATTTATAAATCTTTTATATTATTTGATTAATTGAAATGAACGTTAAATATGTATGTATGTACGAATTATTCGATCAATTAATATTTCAATGAAAAAAATTTGAAACATTTTTCATATTGTATTTTATACATTATTCTCATAATTCATCATAAAAATATATTATTTAAATGTTATGTATTAATAAAAATCTAGTGTACTTTTACTTTCATTCATGACGTCATCCCACTTAACTAGTACGTATACATATTAGAGAAACATATGTATTTATTTTCATATGTAAAATATTATAGATATATCAAATATTTTCTATAATTATATTCAAATTTAACAAAAGGGCAAATAATGAAAAAAATCTGCAACACATTCCGAAGGAACCACCTCATTCGTGCACCGCAACACCAAAGAGGGATCGCGTAATTAGTATTCTTTGCGAAGATTTACGCCGTCATAAAAACCTTCTATGCAAACAAAACGGTGATTTTTTCGTACGCCCTCCGAAACGAGTGGAAAAAAATTAAAACGGATGAAATATATGAAGCGTGGACGAGCACGGGGTGTATTTCACCCCTTCACCAGTATACACACATAGATATTTTCATTCATTCCTACCGGGGATTATATAATGCCGACCCCGGGGGTACCAGAAGGGTTAAGCTTGACGCCCTTCGCAGGGGGTCACTTCTTCAGCCCCGAAGCTTCCACTAACCCTCGGAACATGGAAGGGAAGAGAAACCTCGTCGGAAAAAGTGTCTCCGATAGGGGCAACACAATGAACTGTAGCGCATATATCAGGAGGTCGACGATGCTTTTATTCCCGCACTTTTAGCGGTGCAAGACAAATATTCCAACCCCAACGATGTCTTAATCGTTAATTATTTATATGGCACGCAATGGGTCTTTTGAATAACGCCGCCGCAAATTCGTTAGATCAATATTGTCTGAGTGCTTTGTGCGGATTGCTATTCATATCGATAGTTTTGAATAATATGAAAAATTCATCACTTTTGATATTTATTTCGTGTATTAGAATAGTATGTCTATTATATCAAAGGGTGATGTATGTTTTTAATTCATTAATACGCTGTCACTTTCACGACCGAAGAAAAATGTCATTCATTATCTACACGCCGACATTTTATCAAGAGCTCTCTCTAAACAAAACCCACAGCACAATCGGATTTTTTTTGGGTGGCGTAAAATGTGGCGAAATTTCGCTTCTGCTTTTTTTCGTTAGAGGCTTCAGACAGACTTACAAATGGATGGTAATTACTCGGTTTTAATAACGCAGAATGATACGTACTCGAGGTTACAGAAAAAAAAAGTTCAAAGAAAATTCTTTCGGTGCTGTAAGCCTGCCGCGTATAATATGTATTATTTCTGTTCAATTAGATAAGTTTTAATGTTTTCAATTACTCACTGGGTCGTATAAGCAGAATTAATTACGCTATAAACGATTTTACTGTCGCATTTATTGTGCTTAGGAACGGCCGTACAGAAACAATCTCGACGCAATTCAAAACAAATATTAGTAGCGAAACTCTCGAGATTGTCATTGTTTAGTTTCTACAATAGAAATGATTATCGAAAATCGATATCTTCGTTTTGATTGTATTAATTTCTCATCCCAAATGAAGCTTAAAACATATATTTATTCTATTTAGTTCATCATATTTTTAGAACACCGTCTTTTCACAAATAAAATAAAAATGGTATAATATAATACACATACATTATTAACAAGTATCATAAAAACTTCAACCGAAACCCTACGTTTTCATCGATAAAAGTATACATTTTATATTGTTCGCTCGCTGATTATTTTTACGTATGAAATGCGACATAGTCGTAAAATATTTACGCGATACAGAATTTTATTGGAAAATTCACAGCGAAAGCGACCTCAGATGGTTTCGACAAAAGCAAACGATTCCATAATATAGACACACACCCCCAACAACAACGACGTCGGAAAAACGAATACATAATGCGAAAATAAGACATGGGGCGCATAGCACACACTTTAGAGCATAAATTTATGTGACATCGTCGATTTTTATTTCTATTTAGGAGAGCAATGGTGCGAAATCGCGAAAATCTCGCGGAAAACCGCGCAGCCAACTTATCACATCACACGCTTACGAAAATTGGCGCGAAAATTTTTCTCTCGACCCCCTTTTTATATATTTTTCCGAAAGATCCGATCGCTTTTGAAGAAAAATCGGTTTTTCGTTCGCATCGGAGCCGAAGTCGGATTTAACGGTTGAGCGAACGCTGTTCGACGGAGCGTTTACGTGAGTACTCTTTGAGTTCGCTTCTACTTCGATCTGATATAATTTTGATTGACATTTCAATTATTGTTGAAAAAATACGCACAGGCTATTTTCTTATTAACAATCGTCTTGAGATTGACTTCATTTGATTTTCAGAATATGTTCTAGAGAATATTTCAGATTAAACATGAAAAATATAGTTTCGATAAAATTATATATTCCGATCTATATAAATATTGTATTGTATTTGACTATGAACTGTAACGCTATAATAATTTATATAGTTATTTCACATAAATATCTGATATAATCTAGTGCATTTGACGTTTAAGTTGTCATTTTGTGCCATCTCAGTGTTTGACAGATATTGTTGTAGAAAAATAAACATATCTACAGATTAAATATGGATATTTAAAGCATTTCTTATACACACATTATATGAAATCTATAATTTCATTCTAATTGAGAGTGCATTCATATTCAACAGATTGATTACTCTTATCTGACGAAAGCTAAGTATAATATTATGTGTTATCATTCAGATACAGTTTTCTAATTGTTAGACAGCAGTGACAGCTTTCAAATTCTACAATAAGAAAATGTTTAATTAATTGTTTTTTTGGTGCTGTAGTACAAATTGGACCCGGACTTTCACCTCTTAGTTGTTTCGCAACCATGAGTCATTTTTTAACTATTATTAAGTGAATTAATCAACAATCAAATTCGCACCCTAAAACACCTCGAATCATATAAATCACACTAAATCAACTAAACGCATTCAAGGCACCTCATCCCTAAAGACCAGAGCACAATCATCAATCAAACATATAATACATACTAGCACACATAATCATTTTGCACGCAATTACGACGAATTTCGACCAAAATCGACATACCTGTGGTGTACGGCTGGGAATATTCCCTCAGGGGCGGATGCGAGGGCGCAGGCTCCGGGGGGCTCGGGTGCGACTGGTAGAAGGACTCTTCTAACTCCGAGCTCAATCTGTTCTGTCTCGTGTCCCTGGGATCGCAGTAAGCCTCTAGCACTTCCACCTGAAATCCAATAAAGTCCGAATGTAGCCGAATGTGCATCTTCGAATTCCCATGTTTGGGTTCGTTCGAATGTATCATTTGAACAGTTCGTGTTGTCTGACGGTGACGTTTATGGCGTGTGTGTAAAGTGTAATTGACCATGTATCGTTCGTAATGACGTTAGTGGCGTTTCCCGTTTAAATTATGGACATGGAACGCAAGGGTAGATAGTACATCTGACGTTATGATTTAGTGGGCGGCTAAGCTTAATTCAATCTCGTACATGTTGATGATTATCTTTTGATACGTCAAATGTTGAAGCGCATTCATAATATTGTATCGCATTCGCGATGTGGAATATTATAATTCGCCAAATGAACGGGTATAATTTGATAGCGACATTGAAATTTTCATAATGATCGAACTAACGAGGCTCGTAATATACATAGAATTGTGCGAAAAAAATTAATGCTGCATAAATATAGACTAGATTCATATAATAATAAAAAATAATTTCATAATGCTATGCATTAAATTTTCTAAAGTTCAAAGTCGCAACTTATATTTTTTTTGCTCTAATAAAAAAATCTAAAATTTTAATTATACCGCATAATAGATAAAAAAAATCAATCAACCCTCCCCAAAACTATCAAGCGAACATCACAAGCATCCGCAATCAGACAGCCATCATCACCACAAACCCATCACCGTACCGAATACCAATTCCAGCAATTCGGACATACCCAGACCACACTGTACGGAAACATGCACCGAACCTTCGAAGACACATCTCGGCTAAATTAACGCGGCGTTAATTGCACAGTCCGAGGAATGCAGCTGATGGACACCAGACGATATCCGGGCTACTATGTATATGTATTATATTATATGATCAACCAGTTGAAAATAACACTGCATGCCTAGTTAGAGTGTAATTATACATAGTACTTACTTCTAATTGGTAACATACAATTGAAACATCGGGTTAAGTTTCATTTATATAGAAATAATTCAGTTCTGAATATGTTAATATGTTCGGAAGTTAATTTCTTGACGAATTCCCAAAGAGTCTGTTAATAGAAGCGAGAAAAACGAAATGGTGGAGAATAATTTATTTGCAAAAATTAATTATTTGATTCAAATCCTAACATAAAACAAGTCAAGCCACTCCACAAATGGACTATGCATGCTAAAATAGCACAATCGATAATGCATCTTAAGGTTGATTTTCGTTTATTAAGATAATTCAGATTTATCAATGCGAAAATAGGTCGTATCGCGTCAATTGTAAGAGTCAAGACCGCATACATTCAGTGCGAGAATCAGATTAGAGTTTTTTCTCAATGTAGTTAAACATCATGAATCGCCACATATGTACATACTTACAAGAATGTATGAAAATCGTCGAAAATTCAATTCGATAATTATTTTTGTGACAGTATCGGAGCGTCAACTATAACAGACTCACAGAGACAGACAGACAGACAAATTAGCGTCATTATAACGTTAGATTATATGCGTTCAATGTAACGATCGCTGATTAGGTCCACGTTGCCGCCATTAGGGTGGCAATGGACGGTCAATTAGACTCGCTGTTTGCGCAATTGCATTGTTTGCATATGCAAGAGTCTGCACGGTGAGGTTCTGTCGGGCGAGACTCGTGTGAATCGGTTCGTAAAATACGAATATGGATCGTAGATATGATTTGTGTCTGTGTGTCTGTATGTGGATTTATCGAATTGGGTGTGTCTCGCCGTGAGAGTGTCCTAATGGGAAAGGTGTGATCGATTGAGCGGAAAATTCGATTAAAGTGCTCGATTAGAGACGATCGTGAGCGAGAGGAAAAAATGTGAGAAAAATATATTTATGTGAACGTAAATAATAAAAATATTCAATGATTTGTCGTCTTTGTATCAAATGAGCCGTACAGTGCATAACGCGAGTGGCTCCATTAACCAAAAAGTCAAGAAAAACGATGAAATATTTTTTTAGTATATTATTTTTCCAAAATTAATCACTTTATGCTCTGAACGGCTTGAATTTGGCTCGAACTTAATCATGAAGCACTTCATTTAATCAAAAATCAAAATTACTCACGATATCGAATATGAAAATTATTTATTCATTCGATACGTTTACGCAAGAGTGACTTTCAACCCTTGAGAAGAGTTTTCCATTTAATTAAGCAGGAAGGTTTCCCTATCGTCGCTTCCCCCCATCAGATGCGAGAATCGAAAAGAGTTTCACAAAACGAATCATTTCAAATGTATATTTTATTCGTTGCGAAGCGAAAATTCTCCACGCGTCATATTATAATACAGTCAGTCCTCCGACTTCGAACTGTCAAAACATCAGCAGGACAGAGACAGACATACTCAAGTATATACAACCTTCTCTGTTCCGTGGATTTTCGACATTTCGTAGTAGGAGAGCTGACTGTACGTAGGCCGTTTACTTCGCTTCGCTACCGTCAATACTGCGCATAACCCTGATTGCGTCGCGAAGGCTATAATCCTCTTTATGAGGGTCCTCCGAATCTTCACAATATAAAAAGTCCCCTGTTTGAATGTAGATAACCTCCTTCGTACGCGATGAATGCTCCTAATCTTCGAACGAACGAAAGAAACTGAAATAAAAGGGTCTCCATTTGTCGAGAAGGGCGAGCATAGGATTAAGAAAGCAATTCGAATTGATTTAAACGAGCTACGAAACATCATACTGTGTCGCGCAAATAGCTTTTAAATACACTCCAGGGTGAAAGTTTAATTATTGTAAAATCTCATAGATTCGAATGTTATATAATGATTATATTTTTCAATATAAACTTTATCGAATGCATTGGAGTCTCGATTAACGAGACTGAAATATTACTCTTAACGAACGATGTTTCTCATAGTGAGTGTCCAGAAGAGAAATATGTATCATGATGTCACATACAAGGTCAAAAAATATTGTTTCGTATTACGAGTGGGATTCGTACGGTCATAAAACCATCCCTCTCACTCTCAGAGAGAGAGATGGCTCTAAGGTCATATAGGTGTGTCTTGTTCATCAGATTCGGTTCGCTTGTAATGCGAATGCAGCTTTAAACTCGTTATGCAAGGTTCGATCATATAAGATTTTTGAATGAATTTAATATTAATTTTCATCATATTATTTCCACAATGAGATGAAATCGAATTAATTCTGCCCTACCACCTATTAGCAGTCTCCATTACTTTGGAAGTAAGAGGGTGGGCGAGCTATTCGCGTGCGTCGAGCATCCCAGAGCTTTTACCGCGAGGAAAGCACATCTCTGGGCCTTTTGTCGCCCCTAAGGCCGCTTTTAGCCACCCCCTAACTCTTTTGTTCTACATCCGCGAAACTCTCGTCTAAATATATAACCCCTAGACACAACCACACACGTACTCTAACCGAAGCCGATAAGACGCGACCGTATCCCGTTACCTTCGTTACGGACGACTTCCGATCCTAGTCGTCCGTGTTTCATCGACTTTTAGGGCTTTTCGGTCCCGTCGATGCTGAAAACTGCAATGTTTTATATTATGTATGTGTTTGTTTTGTGTGGAGTTGAGTGAGAGTGTGTGTAGGGCTCTGAAGCGTTGCGCGAGGGCAGAGATATTTATGGCGGATGCTGTGGGCGTATAGAGCGAAATGAAATAGATAGTAATGGTCATGAATGACCATAAAAGATGCCTGAAATTCCAAAGGACCCCATGACTATCAGAAGTCGTCAACTTGTTACTGAAGTTCTACGCATAGTTTCAGATGCAAAACATGCATTTAGAATCAAATGAGATTATCAAATCATGCAGATTTATTATTTTTTCGAAGAAATATCTTGATAAATAAGGAGAATATACTTGTATTGTACAAATACTCGATAGACAAAATATACATTTCCTTTTTGATCAGATATACACGCATCATTTATCTTGCTGTACATGAAGTCGATAAGGGTAGATTTAAGGACATAGCACAAGTTTTCGTACGAGGGGGAAGGTGGAAATCCTCTTAAACCTTCATCCACCGGTCACGAAGTTGACTCTGGAAAATTCTTCAGCCCGGCAATATGCAGACACTGAAAACTTTCCAGTCGACAAAAGTTAAGAGTCTCGAAAACGCGATCGAAATCTCCTTCACATTATTTCGCACCAAATATCTCGAGATTCTGCCGACGAAAAATAATCAATTCGGGACACAATTAAAATTAAATTTTCCATTTGTTCAAAGGACCACTTTGTTCGAAATCGATGAGAGACCTCGTTTTAATTTCGCTTCACCAAGTCCACTCGTTATAATTACAACCTTTTATAAGAGGTCGTTTTACACGGTCGTTCCGTATTATTTACGAAAGAAAACCCCGTCGATATGAAAAGGTAGATGAGGTTTGTTGTTGAGATTCCACGTTTTGCTTGCCTGGCGAAACTCTCAATATTAATTCAATGGGGTGTTTTGTTTACGATCCCTTAAATTTAAATTTGTTCAGATCGAATCTTCACGTGCACTTTATTGCTACACAATAGATTTCAATTTGCACAAAACGTTACGTGTTTATCGGTAAATTTCAAGTAAATAAATATAATTCAAATCAAGTTGCTTAAAAATTTCAAAAATATAATTGTATAATGTATTTTTTCTACCTGATTCTGCTGAGGTGTATCGGGAAGTCCAACACGTCTTTGTGGATGTACTGTTCTTCCTCCAACTTGATCAAGTGGTTGACAATATTCAGGCCAACATAACTGCAAAATAAATAAAATATTCGTTTAACATCGCTTCACTTTAGCTTCAATTTATTACATAATAAAAGATAAAATTTAACAGCTTTTAGAGTATATTTGAAGCTTCCCCTTTCAACGTTTTACGATACTGCATTTTAAGCAATTCCCCACTAAACTAATAATGTATTCTAGCGACTCATCTTCAACCAATTATGTGAGAGACATCAAATTAATTGATTCAGTAAACCATTCTTAGAGGTGACACTGAATACCGAAAGGGGACTATGACTATAAAAATCGAAAATCCGTTTCAAAGATTTGGCAATGCTTCCAATAGATAATGGAGGAGGAGGTTTCGAAAGCCATTCATTCAATTTAGTTTAAATTTAGGGATATCCAGCTAACTTTGTGGGTTCACACGCCGTAAATTTTAATACGTTCCAAAATATTCGCAGTTAGTGGGGAAACCGTCCCATACAAAGGAGTAGACGCCTAAACAAAAGCTGAAAATGTATTTCTGAAAGGACTTTTGCCTTTATTGAATTATGTGTTCTGAAAAGCTCAAAAATATTTCGAACGAAACGCGTCAGGCATAAAATAGACGAAGAGTGAAAATAGGATATTTGGCGGAAAATTCAATAAACATCGTGAATGCCCGAGAAAAATCGACCTTCTTTGTCGTCGCATGAAATTCGAAAAAATCAATTCAGCTCTTTCAGAAAACGGCAAATATTTTCGTACGAGAACTGCATGAGATTTCCAAATCTTTTGAATGCACAATGGCATATCCCTTTGTGCAAGTGATTGCTTCATTCTTCAACCATAACAATAAGCACGCTCGGTAAAATTAATAGAAAATCTATGGAAAAATACTTTATAAATGATCTAAATATAAAATTTTCTACTGTTATAAGCAATCTCAAAATAATATCATTTCGTTGATATTATTAATCAACAGTTATACACTTATTAATTCTTGCCACAATCGACTCGAAAATCTAAAGTTGCTTAATGATATCGATATATATGTTATATAGATACTAAGAATGAATGTCCGTAGTAGATAGATAATAATGCAGTTTCCGAAACAACCAGCACCACTATTGACCCGAAGCGAAAAACGAGCCTCAACTGAATCGACACAAAACTCAAATAGAAACGCCAAAATTGGCAAGAGCACAATAGCTTTGCAGACGCGAAATCGCAGATGCGATTACGATAATCCATTCGGGTCCAATCTCTGTAGACTCGGATGCGTAAATCGACCTCGACCCGCAAATCCGAAATCCATTTTTGATCCTCGGAACGTTTCGACCGCGCATTTCAATTACGCCGATTCGATCCTGGCTGGAATCTGCTCGGTAAACGGCTATCGAGATGTTGTTTGTGTGTGCTGTAACGTTTGTGATATATAAATATAAACATGGGGGTAGCTTACGAGGGCCAAACACGTGGAACATGTGGCGGTCCTCACTAATTAGATCGTAGACACGTGATCAAGCTGCTACGCCGACGACTACGTGGTGGGCATCGTCAAAACTTTCTAAAAGTCTATACTGAGAAAAAGGTGGTTGATGGGTTGTTCATGGTGAAAGGGTTCGGAAAGTGTGCTTTGAGATTTTATACTATGGCTCAAATTTATCATTTTCATCTCGAACACAGTGGAACTTCGCTTAACGAGCACTTTATATAACGATCAAAACATGTAAAAAATACTCGCATAACGAGTGACAAAAGGAAAGATGTTGTGACGTCATTTGCAGCATCTAACCTTTTGTCGTTCATTCAAAAATATGGTTTCGCTTAATGTATATTTTAAGATTCGAACTAATTAAACCCGTTACGCAAGATTTACCTACATAATATATCGAATATACATAAATAATACAAAATTTTAGCTGAAACATTTTGGAACATCAATTCGAATCATAGTTCATTAACGATACCATTTGCAAACGCACCCCCGACATTATCATGAAAAGCACTCAGACTAATCAATTATAGAATACGCATCGCATAAACACCAATCAAAACCGCACCGGAGCGAAACGAAAAACAATCGGCACAAACAAATTCATCAAAAATCATCAGAACAAACATTTCGTTAATTTAACCCTTAACGAACCGGCGCCGCATAGATTCGCGAAATTGACTCAATTTATATTCCCGAACGTGTTCGATACGGAAAATATACGCATCGCACACATCCAAGAGCTGATGATGGCAATAGTCGACATGTCCCCCGATCCTGCGGTCGGCCATCGCTGAACGAACCTGAAATCCCAACCGTTGTACCATAGTCATCGCTTAAATCAAATTTAATAGCGTCGCATGGGGAGAACACGGTTTAATCAAAACGCTGCGATAATGCGGGCGTCGAACAAGCCGATAACGCGCTATATCGAAAGTTATTGGTTTGAATTTGAATTTTTGGGTTTTCGAATCGTTATCGGGTCGTTCTTGGATGTATCTATGTATCTTTCTCTCGAACCCTCAGCGAGATGTGCGTGCGTACGAAGCTAATCCGATTTGTGTTAATAAACAAATATGTACGTCGGCGTACGTGCACAGATTGAGAATAATCTGGTTTAATCGAAACGAAACGATGTGATTCCGCTTTTCGAGGCGGAATTTTTCCGCAGTTGAAATTTGATGAAATGCGTATATTCGTTTTGCTGCAAAATAGCGAGGCGAGATGAAATATTTTTCGGAAATCCATTCGCGAAGTTCATTTCGGTTCCATCGAGCATGAATATTAAAAACAAATTTATCTGTGTACATATTAAAAAATAAATATTAATCGTGAAATAAAGCTGATTTCAAGTAACTAGAATGATAAAAAAGCATGCAAGCACTTCACAAAATCGATACTTTTATGCTTGTTATTTATAGACTCCTGAACGGATGATAATGAAACTTTTCGAGATTATTATATGGATAATTACGATGTTAGCTCGGAGGTAAAGCGTTGGCCTAGTAAATGGAACGCGCGGGTTCGATTCACGGCTGTGCTTGAAAATTTCGAGCATCGTTAGCGTATTTATAATATAGATTAAAAAAGTTCCTGTATCATTATATTTCAACTTCAACCTTTTTTTTATTTTGACGTTTCACCTATAAGGAACCTAGGTCATAAGTTAGAACAGCTATCAAATATTATTTTATGCACAGTCTCTACACTCAATGAGAATGAATAATACTATTCAACACTTGATCACATAATTGAAAAATAAACTCATTTCTATCAACTCAATTGAAAAAGCAAAAAGCTAGCAAGCACTCGACAAAATGAAACCAAACAAACAAACCTCAGCTTCTCCGCACTAAAGCTAATTTCAATCAACGCAAAGACATCCCAGAGCAAACAATGAGACCAAAAGCAGTAACACTAGCAAACAATTAAGCGTCCCTCAGAGATTTGGGAACGCTCACACACCCCACCGGTTATTGCGCTCACTTCACCTGGCCATAAATTTTAGCGGCCCTCAGGAGCTCAGTCTTGCGGGGTTAACAGCGACCCCACACCACGACTTCAACGTCTTAATCGCGTCCCTTTGTTCGCCGAGAGACGTGGCAATCCGCCGAAGGAGCAGCAGCTTCCTCAAATATTAACGTCGAGGAGGAGGGAGGGTCCGATGATTCATCGAAGGACGCTAGGTCGCAAATCTTCGAAAGCCCGTTCATTAGTGGACGCGGAAGTGGATCATGATGCGCTTGTCAGGACGTAATCTTTGAAAAATCGACGTCGTAACGGCCCTCGAGCGAAGTTCATCTCGGTTGATGAATCGAAACACAATTGGATCAAAAGCATATTTTTCATATTAGGGACTCCGCAGGCAACAGACTTTCTATAGGACGATAGTTTAGTCGAGCAATTTTTCAGTTCTGATTAAACTGCCGATCGATTTAAGTATGCAATCTGTGAAGAATTTGATTTTGAAATTTTGAGAGCAAATCTAGAACTAAGCACAGAAATTGAATTCAATTATCGCTCGATAATATTTATAATTAGAATGTGTTGCGTTTGAAAACTACATTTCAAACCAGAAACGTGACTCATTCGAAAAATGATAATTAGCAGCTAATAGCGTGTGCTATAATATAATATCGCATAAATAGCAATTACCGACACCCGGTTGCGCGATTTGTGCAGTGCGTAATGCATCGATAATGAATTGATAGCGATAGGGAAACTCACCAGACGCGCCGACAGGTAAACTAAATTAGCCAGGAGTGCACATACTGCGAATAATTCAGTGCTCCTTCTATCACAGACGTTTCAAAAACACACAAAGAGGTGTTAAAAGCTAAAATAAACTAACTCCATAAAGCAAAATGTCGAGAAAATTGATCAAACGTGTTAGATGCGTTCTTCAAAACTCCCTTAATTCCCTTCATCGTTCATTTTTTTAGAAATTATTAATATGCAAATTTTGTTAATAATAAGCTACAGATGTAGTCAGTTATCATAAGAATACAGAATTTATTAAATCGGTATCTAAAATTGATGATTTATTAATTGGAGGCCAAAAAAAAATATCATTTAATGGTATTCATCATAATTATTCAGAAAATACTTACATTTCACATGTCTATACCTAAGTGTTTTAACATTTAAATCGATTTTTTTTAAAGTGGAGTTAATCACGTTTGGCTCTGAACAGTTCAAATATACTTATAAGTGTAATGCGATCTCACGTATGCGAGTGCACGTAATATAAGGTGTATGTACCAACAGCGAAGGCACTCGAGGCGAACTAATAGGAATTCCAAACAATTCCTGGCGTCCCCTTCGACGGGATGCGTCGAATGCCAATATTCGATGTATCATTAAATATAGTCGGAGATCGACTTCGGCATTCATAACTCGCAATACCATGAATAATCCCATGAAATTCCCCTATTTTTAAGCGCTCTGTGCATATTTACTACATAATAAGCTATTGAAAGCCCTCGACGCGACCTTTTTCGCTGCCTATTCGTTTATATTTATTTATGAAAAGCGTTCGTTTTGTGCCTATACGGAAAAGCGTATGCACAAACATTCGTTCAGACTAGGGGTACAAACGAACAACTGAACGACAAAGTGTTTAAAACCGTAGGAATTTCGCTGGATGAAACTCGCCCCGTTAGCCTGCCAACTTCAGTTCCCCTCTCGGTGCCGACAAAAGCTATAAAAAACAATAAAACCAACGTTACCTGAAATTTCTTTTATTTTCAGCACAATTTATTCGATTGAAAACAAGCTCGAATTGTATGTATAAATCCTACAGAGTTTGAATAGTGAAAAAAAATTTTTTTTCATAAAGTATTTTTTAAATTTATCAAATATTCAACATGTCAAATCAGAGATATAGTACAAAAAGGAATGCTTATTATTTGTCTAACAAGATATATTACTTTTCATGTTTGACAATGAGTGTTCTTATCTAGAGCAAAATAGAAATAAAATCTAATTAAAACAAAGAAAAGTCTGCACTAAATAAAGAAATAACATAAATCGGGCCATTCAGAGTTTAAACGTGATTAACTACACTTTTAGACAAAAACAAGATTTAAATATCAAATCATTTAGTATACAATATAAATCAATAAAATTTTGTGTGAAATACGGGTATCTTTCAAGTAAAATCTAATAACGAAAGGTGTTAAGGGAATTCCAAAAAACACACCGAACACATTTGATAGTTTTTTGACCGCTCAGTGGATTTAGTCACGTTTAGCTATAAAAGATTCAATTAATCCATATTATTACATTTACGAAATATGAAACATCTCAAAGGACACACACAATACAACCTATTACCCGAATTGACGATTCAGCGAAAGTCAATGCATCGACGTAGCGACTATGCGACAGAGAAATGCAACATCTACGTACATAACATAAATAACAGCACAATGTGCACACGAAGCGAGGAACACCTGCACAAAATGCATCGAGCACAAGTAGGCTTTCACTGGGTCGACAAAGGCTCGCATTTCACAACCGAGAGAGCTTTCCCGAAGCTCAAAGCTCTGTATGTGTACGAGCGTTTCTCGTTTTAATTTCCGGCGGATTTACATTCCGGTGACAAACGCGAAAGTGCACCGCCCATAACATTATGCGTTATTGCATACCGTTTGAAATTTCGGACGCGATTGTGTTTGTTACTGTTGTTGACGCAGGGAAATGCGAATTCGAATCACGTGCGCGGGAAAATCTGATACGCGAGCTGGAGCTTTTTTTCGCTGAGCGTGAAACCGCGCCAAATTGCAGTTCGTGCTTTAAATTAATACGCGTAAATAAATGTGATTTTATTTTTATTTTTTGTGATTGCATCTAAAAAAATATTTTAGTTCGTGTTTTGTTTGATTTATTTATTTTTATAGTTCACATGTACAAAATAATAAAAACAGACCTTGAAAAATTAATTCAAATTAAATTAAAATTCTACTTATAAGAGAAGGTGGGGCGAGAGAAAGGATCGGACAAAACGTAAAATATGATTTTTAATAAATCAATCGCGTTTATTTATATGTATGTTACTCAATACACATCGAATGATGTACAATATATGACGACTGAAAAGGACAAGGATTAAAATTGACTTTTCGGTGATTTCGAGAAAAGCGCGTTCAAAGTTGACCTTGTACCTACATTTATTAGGAGGAGGTCGAATGATTTAATGATATATCTCGGCACACATTCTAAATTCGTTCATATCCTTTTGCCACCAAATAAATGAGCGTGCATAGAAGCAATTCCTGTGCATAATTTAATTTAGGCAAAAATGTCACTTGTACCCCTTGGCTTTTTCAGTCGTCATATGTAAATAATCGCGATTGTTCTATTAAAATCATATTTTTCCTGAATGCACATCTTTCTTTACAATTTATATTCCATGAAAAAAATATAAATTTCTAAAGGATAAGCCTACACGAGCGACTAAATCGACGCCGGTTATCTTGTACACAAGCTGCGATAAAAAAATTTAGAGCTTTCGCAGCATCGTCTCATTTCATCCAAGGAGTCCTAAAACGCCCTCTAAAAAATCTACCCGATAAATCAGAGGCCTTGACGTCATCTCTCTCCATCTGCCGACCCGAACCACCCCAAATCCACCCTTCGGAAGGAGACGCTCGTTCGTTGCATAGAACTGGACTCAAATTGATCGTGGCCTGAAGAAAATTATGTTTCGTGTGAAAACGACTCTGTCGAGCGATTAATCTTCCGTGGAAATTTTTCTTTCGGTCGCATTCAAAAATAACGGACGCAGACGTCGCGAGAATTATGAATCGACCCTCGTGTGTGCGAGCGTGACTGCCCAAACAAATTTGGCTTTATGCATATGAAAAAATCAGAAGCTACAAACTGTTTATATTCAAATTTAATATATTTATTTATTTGTAAAGATTTTGTTACTTTTTTTTTAATTTCTTAATAAATCATTCACTTTAAAGTAAATAATCAGAGCCAATAGTCTATAAACTTCCTAAAAATAAAATCAGTGAATAATGAGTTCAGAAAAAATCGGTCGAATTTAATCGATACGTACAAAACTCACGATTCATTTTTAGAAACCGTTTCACAAAGTGTTAAATTAATATTTTTCAAATCAAATATCCGAAAGGAAACATCGTGACATATCAATCAAATTGAACGATATGTGACATTCACCATAATTCAACAGGATTCGAAACCAGCATCACAATGATATTGAATACTGATGCGGAATACACACTTTATATTGCTTTACTATGGACTGGCTAAGCATCGATAAATAAAATGTAGATATCATTAGCTAGCAAATTCTTAATTGTTTGGCAAATGCATCATCACTAGAATTGAATTCAGATAAGGGAGTCGTGCAATTTTAGTCTTATATCTAATCAAACATTTTCGTTTGATGAAGAAGATCAACAAACCGCTCATCAATACAGTCTGAATATCGAATCCAGGTGCTTGTGGAGCTCATTCGATGCAAAATTAACGATTCGCTCAGAGCGAATCGGTTCGATTGAATCGTGGAGGCGCGTGCGGCTCCGTGATTTACGATCCCTGGCTACGGATACGGAGGCTGCGTGCTCCGTATCCATAAATAAACCGTAGAGCACTTCTCTCTCTAACCGCCGACCGTACATGTATACACTGCCCGACGAATCCCCCATTTATCCTGTCGTTGCAGCGATTATACTCCCGAAAAGTGCATACGAAATGTGCGTATACATTCCGCGCCGTTTATCCCGAATTTGTACTTTTCACTAGTGTATTTATTTTTAAATGTGGCTATTCACAGTCAAAGTGGGTGCGAATAATCAACTATTTGCAGGCGAATGATCGGCTATTTAAAATTTTTTCGACTGCAAATAATTGACTATTTAACATCAATAGTGACACGATGAACACGTTCATTCTTAGTATACGCTCAAATGTGAATGCGTATATAAACTCAATTACTGTATCAGATACATTTCATTTAATTATTTTTCCCAAAACCACTTAATTCCAGATCAACTCTCGGATCTCGTATTCATATCACCATTGTGATAACAAATAGTAAATTATTCACAACTGCACTAACTTCAAATACCCAAATCCCATACTTTTTTAACAAGACATGAAAAATCACTCCACATTTCCAAAAATAACTCTAATATTCCATGTAAATGGAAATCAAAAACACACCTACATACTACAAAACGCTCAAATTTCAAATTAACTTTTCAACCCCGCGGAGACATCGCTCATCCCGCGACCTCTCGTTTGAACTCAACGTATCGTTTTCAGCTCTGACCCCGACCTTTCATAATTAACGCTTCGGACACATTTCATCGACGAAAGAGGATCCCGACGACGTGAAATTTTCAAGTCCCCTTTCTATGGGGGGAAGGAAGACCGGACGGTCCATTTGTCAAGGCCGGGGTCGAAGAAGGACCATTTCCTCCGGGTGTCCCCTTTTAGGAAAAATGGTCCCGATTCGTCAAGTTAATATGCGCGGCTGTCCCTCTTGTGAGCGATACACTGGACCTCGGTTTGCGTCCCTCCTGTTTGTTTATCTGCTTCGGCGTGAGACAACTATCATCAGTCTTCCTTACGTATCAGAGTGAAACTGTTTTTTTTTCTGCAATTTTTTCGCTCGATGTAAAGTATATTTTCAGTGCGTGAGATAAGTCTGTCGTTATCGTACGAAATATAGCGCTATATATCGTTCGAGTGAACGAGGTTGATTTAATGGACGAGATCGTCGGTTTTATATGAAAAAAATATATTTTATCTAACCATTACAATGTACATGAAATGAATTTCGATCGGATTGGATTTCCTTTTAAGCAGGTTTTGCAATAGGGAGAATTACCCCTGCGTAAATGTAATTTCGGATGCATCTAATCGCGCCAGAATCAAATATCAATCCCAACGCATTCCCTTCCGGTACTGGAATAAATAGTTTCACTCCTCGAATCCCTTACATGCACCTCATTGTAGAAATTGAACAAACGGAATTCAAACTACGATCTAATGTAAATTTTCTTACGTTTCGGAGTTTGGAGTTCACCCTCCGCCTTGCATAGAGACCTTACCCTCGGCGAAAATAGTTCTCTAGCAAATTTATTACTCGCAAGGTATAAACTATTCATGTCATTAAAGATTCGCTCTTGAATATGTAATAATTGATTGGAATCGTCATCGAACTCACCCCCATGCTTTGAAGGAGGGTCGTGCACAAGACGGAGGGCGTTCACAGTAGGGGGAAGCGGAAAAATAAAGTGTTGACCATTATGCTGTCATCGAATACTTATTGAATACATTTTCTTTGTGGAAGACAAAGGGTTTTTCTTCCAGGCAACGTACGAAATTGACTTCTGCAACCTTTCGACTCCCTCGGGCAATTTATCTTATACGTCGTGACTTGCACCCAATGCGTGGACGATGGACTGGCCATTGTTGTTTTTACATGAAGCCCTAGGGCCGTTTAAGATTCAATTCGATAGTTACGCGGAAAAAAAGAGGCTTTTTTATCTATATTATTTTATCCGAAACGCTCGTGTGCCCACTTCTGGTAAACGTTGGAAATTTTCACGAAAAATTTCCTTCAGAATAATAGGGATAAAAGGGAATATGTAAGAAAAATATTTATGAACGGAGGCTTCTGCCAAAAATTAATGAAACATATGTATAGAAATGGATTGTAATACACTGTTTTGCCAGAAGAATTTTCTCGTAATAAAATAAAATATACACATGGGAATGACAAACACAGCCATAAAAATTTAACTTAATTGTCAGATGAAATATTTCACAGCGCTTGAAAATCGAATTATTTTCTCAATTTTTCAAATTTACATATATATTTTTGTACATAAAGTAAACAAAAAATATGTGAAAATTAAATAAACTACTAATAAATTATTCGTGTGTGATGAATGACATTTTATATAAATACAACCCTAAATTAAATTACGTTTATGTAGCCGAAAAAGGTTTTCTCATTAAAATTACAGCGAAACCTTTTACATAATACGATAAAAAATACAATCTCATTTTGTTCAAAGAACCCTTTTTTATTGTTATGCGACACAATAAAAAATCAAGCCAAAAACCCACATCATGACATGAAAAAATGAACAATAACAATAAAAACCGAATTAAAACGAGTTGTCTAAAATTCCACGACACATACGTCGCATCCACGCCAAGAAATACACGAAAAAAATTAACAAAACCGTGCCAAGCACGACTGAAAAAACACGCAACATTCCACACACATAACACAGAGCTCAAATACGAAAATCGTTATTAGACATTTTATAGAAATCCCGAATATTACAGCGGCCTATGTGCACAAAGCGGATCGCTCTCGAGCAAAGGTCTCTCGCCTCAATGGCCTAACACGAACTCCACTCGTCCCATATGTTGTTTACCTTCGGCCCAAGTGAGTCTAGCGAGGGTCAAGAGGAGTCTGGGGTATTTTGGAACCCCAAAAGTCGTCTACACTCGAAAGCCGAACGTGGAACGGACGTGAAGTGTTGCGAAACGCACCCCCGTGTCCGTTAATATTAAACACGCTATGATAAATAACTCTCGCGTAAATAAAAAAAATATGTGTAAAGTTTAATTTCGACGTACTTTATGATACATGGAATGTATCGTTTCTCCCTTAGCGAGGGCAGTATATTTTAACCCTTATCGCGTTCGAGTATTCTCCGGGGAACGCACTTCTGTATGCGAAACAGATTGTGTTTGCGATGCGACCGGAAAGTATTCTATCAATTTATTTCGCGACGTTTTAATACGTGGAAAATTCGCATTGTGAAATTCGCTAGGCTCCCCGTGTCACTTTTAGCGTTTTCTTTTCAGACTTCACCCCGTTGGCATTGCGCAAACATTGACATGTGCGTAAACTACCGTGCAATAATACAGAGTTGCCTGTTTGCTTGCGGATTGTTTGTTTTGCGGCGGCGCTAAGCCTTCTGGTTCTTTTCATATTGTATGTTAAAGAAAATTAGATACGATATATTACTTTTATAGAAAAATAAAATCAAATTCATTTCCAGCAACATCACTTTACAAAACACTTTTATTAATATGAATGTTATGAAAAATCTTGAATTTTATTATATTTACCTACAAACATCATAAAATTTGATGCGAACTAAATACATACAATTATCCCATATAAAACAACAATGTATATTTACACTCAATGTCAAATCGTTTCTGAAATAATAACACTATTACATCCATTTTAAATTCATGAGTGCATGCGAAGTGAACCAATGAGGCGCATGCAACTTCATAAACTAAAACAAACGTCACATTGTGCAACGCTTTTCCATAAAATTGCACCATTACGTATGCACGGCACATGCACCATAACTTTTACCGAAAAGGAAAAAAAGGCAAAAAGAGCAAAAAGCGAAACGATAAACGACAAAAAACACTATTGTTGAGTAAATTATACGCCAGAGCACCGGGTGCAGACGTTGAAAATAATATGCAGGCAAGACGCGCGACCATTGTTTGCAGGAGCGTAAGATTACATTTGATCCCGCGGGATTTTCGCCTTCGGGGTGGTGGAAAAAGGGGATGAACACCCCCGTGGTGTATTATTTATGCACTCGAAACGGTTTAAGTACCGGTTCGCAGGAGCCGAGTGCTCCAGAATGCAAGGAAGTTGCGAAAATGTGCATCGAACGGTTTATATACATGCACTGTGTGTATTAGGATGTGTTGCACTCGCACTTAAGTGTCAAGTGATGTTAGACAGGTGTGATACGATAAGTAGTTTGATATATTTAGTATTAAATTGTTGATATCATTGATTTATTATAAATGTTTCATTTAAGCTCGAACTTTTAAGCTTTAGTTACGCGTTCGAATTCTATTAGGGGGAAAAATATCAACTAACACTTAAATTGAGTAAATGAGGATTGAAAGTTAGAGCCTAAAAGGTTGAAATTTATGTCTATTTGAAACTGTATATTATAAATTAATTGCTTTACAGAAACACAAAATAACGTTCGAATTGAATTTAATGAATTCCTCCCATCTTGAAAGTTTCTTTAATAAATCTATATTTCACGAAACTAGGTCATGTTTTTAATTAAATTCGAGGAAAATTCATACCGAAGTGTTTATATCGTACCTATTTCCTTACAGACAATACATATTCTCTCAAAGTTAATCGCACAACTTTACTAATTACGAAGCTCTTCTGTAGACAAGATTAATTGATTTCGCGGATTAGAATGTCGACGCGAACTTAACAGAATATTTTCACCAGAAAATCTCGTAAATAAGATCGTCCAAGTAAACGAATGTACTTACATCATATGAAAGATGCACGTTTTTTTCCTCGAAGAAGCAATCGGTGAATATCTCGAGAATACAAGAGAAGTAAGCATATGAATATTTAAAAAGCAATTGCATTCGCGCGTGCAATTTTCCGCATTTTCACGCTCGCATTACCAAGAAAGGGCTCCTAATAAAATTCCATATTACTTTTTATATTATATTTTCTTCAAAAAAAAAAACACTAACGAGGTTTCGGGTACCTTTCGCAATTTCAATTGCCACAGCGATACTTCAGCAGCACGAAAGAGGCAAGGCTTGAAGAAAAATATCCGTTCTCCCGATTGAAATAATAAATCTACTTTCAGTGAAAAAGCTATCGTGTTGTCGGCTTAATTTGGACTCGACAAGGGAAGCAATTAGGACTTGGCCAATGAAAAGCTTTATCGGTTCTATTTATGAAAGTCCCTTTTCTTTTTCTCAGAATGAAGATACAAAAACGTGCAGAGTACGAACCCAAATCTAGTGCAAAAGGGAAAACTTTAGCCGAAACAACAAACTGTTGATTATGTATGGAGAGAGCGCATTTAATTCTCGCTAAACGCATTTTGATATTAGTTGACGAAGTTGCGTCATTAACAGTATATTAGGATTAACCCTCGTCATAACAGGTCACACGTTGAACGGAAAATTTTCGACTCGTCACATATTTGTCATATTGCTTAATTATCGATGAGTCAGCGTGAAATAATCAACTAAGCATACCTACACATTTCTTATACGAGTTGTGAATTTTACATATTTTTTCAGATGTTGATAATCATACGCATTTAAAAGTGGATGAGTCGAGTATTTATCAGTCACGCGATCGCGACGAGTTCCATAAATTAATAATTCAACTATATTGCGTGACAATGAACGATGATTCAACGTTTCGATAGGAACAAAATTCGAACAAATATCTCTTTTCATTCAAACTTTTCACTATCGAATATACAAAAGTTTCGTTATATTTTCCGAAAATCCATATAAAATAGTCAAAATTTTGAAAGTAAATGTTTGATTCGAAAATCGTATTTGAATTCAATACAGATGAATGAACTTTCATTACGTATTTATATGCACAAAGCTTTATACAAGAGCAACATGCAATCACATCGAAACAGCCTGCGTCGCTAGTATGAATAGGAAAAATACTTGAATGTAAAAACAGGGTTGTAAAATCATTAAATATATGCCTCAATTACAATTATAATCCAAAATCTATACTAGTGTTACTTTATACTTGAAATTGCAAAAATTGTTAGAAATTACATATTGTTCGAGTTTTAAAACTTGAAATATTTTGAAAAAAAAAATTAATGAAGACATAGAAAACAAACACGAATCTTGAAAATGAAATGATGGCTCGAAATTATTCAAATTTCACCTTCAACATTGCATCCCTGACAACAAGAGAACCGATGATGCGCAACGACCCGTAACAAAAGCCAGTACGTATTTATACCAAAAACGACACACGGGTCACGTACACGAACTCATATTATATTTGGCACATGGGGGTGTGCAGATAGACTTATTTACGTGAGAACATCGCCGGGGCTCAGAACCTAACTCGTTAATTGAACATGGAAAAGTAAATTGAATGAGCTTTTCGCCGCAGCGTTCGACTCCCCCTGTTGCACGTGGAAAAAACTTTTTTTTCATTTCGACGTACTTGCACCTACCTGTGACACGGAATGGACCTGTATTTCGCAGGTAGGACTAAAGGGGTCCACATAAATCGGATCATTTATACCTTTTAGTTTTTGTGTGCGTTCGGAAAATAGTTTTGAAGCTGCGGACAACACGCAAAATGACGTGACCGTAAATTCTCAGGAAAATCCCCCGGGAGAAAATTGCTTCACGATTTTCCGAATGCGATGTTAAAACTTGACAGGTTTCTCTGGCTTTATCGAATTACGTACGCGGTACATTTCAATGTTCAAATGAAAAAGCATCGCGTAACATATGAATGTTGATATTATATTTTTTACCGATATTAATACATTTGATATATGAGCTGTTCAGAGCTAAACATGAAGCAAGAAGTAAGAAGCGGAGAAAAACGACTGAACATATTTGATGCGTTTTCTTAACTTCTGAAATAAATAATTATTCCATAGCCAAACAAATTTTGTAATTTTATTAGCTCACAATTATACATAGCTCAAAAAGATATTTCATATATAGAAAGTAATAACTTTATCATGTATTTTGTTATTTAACTTCAAATTTTTCAAAAAGACGAATTAATCACTTTTAACTCTTAATGGCTCATTTACTAACAGTATGTTTTCTACTAATATTAATACATTCGAAACATAATCATCATAAAAGCACTGAAAAATTCGCACAAAAAAAAACCTAATAAAGACACAACGCGATGATTAATATCGGCCCAAAAACGAAATTTCCATCGAAAATCGTATGACTCATCAACGCGTACGATTTCGGTTTAATTCGCTCGCGTGCGAGTTTTCCGCGGCCCGCTTTTCCAACGAGGGCGGGCAGCTTTTCCTCGGCTTCCGCTTTTCCACATGTAGTCCGATGACTCATTTCTGAACAAATCCACTGGCAACTAGGCCAGTTCTATTTTAGCCCCGGCTGTGACTCACTGCTGTGTGAACGAAGCCTTGAACTCGACGTCCTTTCGTATGACTCACCAGACACTGTTTTGTGTATGTCGCGTACACGTGAACGTAATACGGCTGTGTGTTTTCGAATGAAAAATTCATAAGGGAACGCTTTCGCTTTGTGATGAATGGTCTGAGGCTGATCGTGGAAAATTACACGAATTTGATTCGGAAAGTATCATAAATGAGATTACCGTTGAAGGCTGTATTTTATGGAAATTTTTCGTTGTTGAATGCTGAAGGAAAAAAACTTTGAAATTTTTCTCTGACGAGGAATCGTATGAAATATTTATATGAAAAAACTTTTGGGCGCAATTTTCCGTTGTTTACACCTGTATAATAAAGTGCGACTTTTCTCACATATATCAAAGCCATTACTCCTTAATAGAAGGGACGCTCAAAATTATTTTTATGGATCTTAAAAGAGAAAAGAAAATTCCACGAGCAATCGCTTAAGCCTCAGATTTATGGCGCAAAACTTCGGTAATTTGAAAAAAGCACATTTTTTCCGCAAAAGTACACGTCGAGGTATATTTAAGCAAAAGTTCATACATATTTATACAAATATAAAATATAAATACACAGGCGCGGAGCGTATTCGAATCTTCGAACATAAATCCCACTTAGGAGTGTACTCGAAATGTTAAGCGATGTTCGCTTTTCGCGACGAACTTTATTTTCGGTTCTGAAGATTTTCCACCCCAGTCGGGAAAAGCTCGACAGAGCTTTCCACCCCGGTGTTTTTCCGATGATTTATGCCAGTAATTTCACTAAGTATACTGCGATATTATGCACTTGTCTTAAACGTGCAATATTACGATTTTTATCGCGGTATACAGAAGAGCTTTGCGGATGCATCTGCACGATTCCCGCTCTTTTACATATATCCGACAGGGGAAGTGTTCGATGAAAAAAAATATTTCTTTTCGACTATTTGCATATAAATAGACGATTTCGCCTAATTTCAAGTTTCAAATATCCATTAAAACATCAAAACATGATATGAGTCATGAATTCAATGCCGATATTTTCTAAATAAATCAGAGTTTTAATAAAAAAAAAAAATTATACTTATGCCATTAATTTTAAAATGAAGAAAAAATTGCCTGAGTAAAATATTTTTATAAAGCTATGTGCTAAAACTATCGCGTGATCACATGAAGTTATTTCCTTAAAATTTTATTATAGAATATTTTATAAAGCTGCTTTCTTGTTTAATAATTCAATAAAAATAGCATGGGATAAAAAAATAATAATGAGTAATTAATATTAAAAAAATACATTAAAGCTAATCAAAACGAAAACTACACTACTTAAACCTACATAACATTTAAAACCCCAATATTTCCAATTCAAATAAATATTTTTACCACACAAGCAATTAGGAACAAGTATCTAGAAACCATTAACATTCCCGAAAAACTCACATAACAGAGGAAAAGTTCATTAAGCCCTCAACACAACTCCCATAGACCGATACGATCCGACAAAATTCCGCTTCGGATTTTCAATTTTGTCGAACATTTATCGGTTTTCCTGATGGCGCGTTTAAAATTCAAAAAGGGAACAGGAGCCCAGGTGGTCTGCGGCGACCCAACGCATTAAAATATCATGTAAACACACGGAGCCCCACCAGCAAGGCTTCGAACATCCTTTGTAGGGGGTGGGTGGTAAAAGGTGAGTTTGCAGGGGTGCGAAAGCGTCCCCTTGTCGGCGGAGGTTTCGCGAAAGGCTCGCGCGCCAAACAATGTAATCCCGCAAAATGAACTGGAAACGAATTACGACCGAGCATTAACTAATTGCTACGTAAAGCTTATAAATATTGTATGATTTCGGTATTGGAAAGGATTTTCTGTGATGTTTTGGATTTGGTAATACAGGTGTGTGCCAAAAGATACCTAACTAATCTTATGGTGAACACATTTTTCTAAATAAGTATAGAGAAATCATTTGTGAGACACAAAGTCAAATTACATAGCTTATGAATATTACCTTTGACTGTGATTGTTTATCATACTCATTATTTTTTCAATAATTGATTCTCAAATTGACTAATAAATAATTGTTCTATACCTAACAATCAGAAGAACGCAATATTACAAAAAAATACCCGCTACAACAACAGTTCTGTTTCTTTTCAAAAACCCACGTACGATTATATTATATTTGAATCAAATTTATTTTCAAATATTCACAATTTCTCGTAATCTATGAATAATATTATATTTATTAAGAAAATAAATTAATTTCATAACATTCGAATTCAGAATTCTACAAATAACTATTCGAAGAATTTCATTAAGATTTATCGAATATCAAAATAGTTCGAAACAACAAATTAATAAGAAGTATTTTCAGACGAAAAGCTCGTCATTATCGTTCGTAAGTTTTCATGGAAATCGCAACAAGTTATACACAATAATGAAAAGGTACAATTTACGACTCGGCAACAAAACTGTGCGTGTAGATCGAGCAGATAATAAATAAATTACCTAGTCGCGTGAAAAAAATCACAGTCATGTATTTATTATACTTATTTGTTTCAGGGAGAGACATTTTAACGGTCGGTTTCACTTTAGCTTCAACCTGGAAAAGGGCGGTTCTATTTTTTTTAATACACATTTTTCACACACTTCAAGATCTCGCAAAATTGTGAAAACTTTTGCAATTTTTTAAGACATTCTCCCCAGCACGAGAGTGGAACGGTTTGGACGCTTGAGATAAAAACGTGAGGAAAGAGGACGTGACGACCGACTTGCGATTTATCATATAAACGAGGACTTTCTCAAACTGTGAGCTACAAAAGCAAAATGGAAAAAAAAATGTCTCCACGATAATAAGAATTTAAAATATTCCACAATTGAAAATGTTGATGAAAATTAAATACGAAGGAAAAAAAATTGAGATTCCCGACAGGGTGCATCCTTTGATCTCATTAAAAGATGCACGAGAACGTTTTCACTCCCCCGCGACATAAAAAAGTTTCACATTCAAATTTAAAAAGCGCGTAAAGCACTCAGCACGTTTTAATAACCGCCGAAAAGTGTAAAATTAAGACGCCCCGCGAACATTGAATATCAACAACGTTAACCTATAAAAACGGTCGAACTTTGAATTTTTCATTATAGCGACTGGGAAAAAATATTTTAAAATTCACAAATATGACTCATATTTCATACATACGGATCGATATCAATCACATCACGCGACATTAGAGCTCAAAATATTTCCCGACCTAAGAAAAATATTTACTTGCGGCGAAAACAACGCTTTTTCGTGCGACTCAGCAAGTTGTCGTGTTTGCTCGCATTATTTATCGCCCGCTAGCGATGCTCAACTTTTCTTCCCATACGCACACATAAGAGAGAACCTTCATTTTAGGTGCAGGAGGTACATGACATAATGCGAGAGATAACTCGCGATAATATATGTTTTCGGCGATAGAATCACAAAGCGAAAGAGAGTGGACCCGAAAGCGTTGCCGGAAAAACATCCTTTTCCGATCCCGAATCTACATTCGCGCAAGACAAATATTATTTTTCAATTATATTCCACATGTAATATCGTTGCGGGAAATAAGCGAATTTTCGACGTGACGTTTTCGGGCGAATATAATTCAATAAGTCGCGGAACCTGGCACTAGATAAATATAAAAGTCGGCAAGAAAAACATTAGGACTAATGTGATTTAGTTTTGTGGGCGTGCGGGGCACGTTAATCTCCGACGCCAGACCATCTTTCCCGCCTATCCCTTGGGAACTATCTCGTCTGAGTGGAAATACCAAGCTCTGAACGGTCGACTAACAGTCGCATTTTTTCCACTAACCTTTCTTTAGTGTATAGAGATGGCATTTTACAATCTTCTCGTGAGGGATTTCCGCAATTCGAGAACGGAAAGCGGGAAATTCGGCCAGGTTCAAATCCCCGGCTGTCAACGCCGATAGATCGGCCAAACAAAGCCGTGTATTTCAAGTTAGTAACACGGCAAACTCTCATGAATAATGCAAAGCTCGACAAGAACGACCGCTTTAAAACAGCGCCAGGCAAAGAGCAAATTTTCGCATAAAAACGAATCGTTTGCGCGAACGCTTCAAGGAATGCAATTATCCGCGAAAACGCCCGTGTAACGCGGTCCCATTGTGATTTTCCCCAAGTATAATATTGCATTGTGAGTGTGATGCGATTCTTTCGTATAAAAAAAATCTCTATTCTTCTCGTGTCCCTTATATGAAACCTCTTTATTCGGTATACTTTTTGTGAAGCTATATCCTAGGCTTTGTATTGTTTTCTTTACGTCCGTTCCTCTTATGAAGAGATCTTATATAGATGCTTCGTTTAACCTACGAATTCGTTCCTGAATTATTCAAAAACCAAAATATAATGAAATATTAAACAAAAAAAAATACTTTCAAATAAATGTACTTTGATTATTAATTACACACAACTGAAAATTTCGTTTCATATGACACCACCCAAACACGCATCACTCATTCGACATCCCATTATTTTAACCAAATTCAGTTCCGATTTAAAATTTAAAATATGACACGAAATCTGATCATCGCATTCGAAAAATTGTACAGATTAATCTGTGGTTCTCCCCTTGCGTTTTTAACGAGCATCGCCGAAACGACACAGAGTCAAACTCATTTTTCGCCGATGAAAAATATTCGCAACGTCCATAATCCATCACAGAGAAAACGATTCACCATCATTTCGGCGAACATTAGATATTATGTGCGTAAAAGTCGAAGCGACGCACATTTCCTTCTCGACGGGGGGCGTGCTTCCATCGCGATATTTCAACGATGGGGACTTTGATAAGTCAATATGGCGCAACGTTAACTTCCTGCAGACCGGAAATGTGGAAAAACAAAGCAAAAACTGAGCAGGAAAACCGAAAAAAACAGTATATTTGTAGTGCGGAGTGCGAATGCGTCTAGAATGCCGCAATCATTCACGGAGGCATCGACGCGTGCATGCGTGTGACTCGGTGCAAAGGAAACGGTGCTCATGCTGAGCTTTTTCTAAAAAAAAATACATGAGAATTTCATAAAATATATATTTTATGTGTATATTCTCATTAAAATATAATTTATTACAAAAATTGATCGAAAAAAATGGCAATAAATTACGTATTCATAGCAATAAGAATCGCTAACTTTTCGATTACATAAAAATAACCCGAAAAAATACACAATAGAATCGATTGAATTTAATGGCTATTACTTTTTTTTCTTCAAAAAACTCCCCTAATGCACAAGGTGCTGCAAAAATAGGCTCGTTCGTGTTTACGCACGCGAAATGAGCGAATTCCCTTTGAAATACAAATTTTCATTAAACGATAAGGAAAATGGGAAAATAGGAAAAGCGTCGCCTCGCGCCTGCAAAAGCTGACTTCTACGTCTAGAGTTTTATATGTATTCATGAAAGTCTCGAGTGTTTCGATAGCGAAACGAGACGAAACGTTAAACGACGTGAAACGATAAAATATAATAAAAAAAAACACAATAGACGATCGTAATAAGAAAAGTTTTGCGTACGTATAAGCTTCATGCTTGTACGTAACAAGTTATCTATAAGTAGGCAGAACGGTGCAAAAAAGGCTAGAAAAGTCTACGTCTCGACGCCTCTGTCAGAGTCGCTGAACACAGAGACATTTATCATCCCCAAGAGTGATATTTCAAAATGCGAGTTATTAGAGTGAGAGAGGGCTAACACTCGATGTAAACCTTAAAATAACATTTGAAGGAAATTGCTGAATAAACACGCGGAAAACTCGTTAATCTTCGAAATTACATTATTCGAGAGCTTTGTTTTTGTGTTTGTATGTTTGTTTTGAGCGTTTGTATGATTAAATACTATTTTCTTATTGTAAAAAATGAATATATTTTCAAGAAAATAAATATTTTTTTCAACATATTAGAGAAGCAATCAAATTCGTCCTTGTACTTTTTCTGGAGAATTCATTTTTATTTGTAAAGCATACATTTTTTTTCGAAATTTTTAGATTAAAAAAACATGCCAAATGAGCAGACGATACGCAAAAAATAAATTGTCCTCAATATAAAACACGATCTCGATTACGCACAAAAAGACAAGGGTCGTCGAGCCAAGTCCATTCCTCGAAATGAGACGCGACAAAAATCCGCACTCGCGAAACCTCGAGATTAAAATGACGACGAGTCGTCGAGATGAAATGGCGTCTGTCGGAAAATTTCCAGCGAAAGCGACTCACGAATTTCCCGACTTTTCTCTCGTTTTAATCACACACGCAGCAGGTATTGTGAGCTTCAGAGACAGGTGTCGTACCGTCTTCGAGTCGAAAGGGTTGAAAATTCACCGTGACTCTCGCGAAATGTAACCTGCATTCGTTCATTCGTAATTGCGCCGAAGGGAAAGCATAAAATAAATATCGCGCACGTAAAAAGCTATGTGCCCTTTAATCCGTATAAAACTTTGAAGAATCGACGTTAGTGCTTTATGCTTCGGAACCGTGAAGTGTCGCAAGCATGAAAGCCGCTTTTTGCGTAATTGGTCTTCGACTGAATGTGGGGTTGGAAAATCCGCAAGCGTAAAACGCTATAAACCCGACTTTAGAACGTCGACTGTGAAGCGATATAAACTTACCGAGATTATAATAAAAAAAAATCGATCGACATTCGCTTCGGTTAAATGCACTTTCCGCGTACATCTAAAAGCACTCAACTGCGAAAATACAAATCCAAACATACATATTTCTAAATTCATCCGTTTCCGCTTCGTTCAAACTTTTCCGAGCAACAATCGGAAACTTCACAATCAAACTGATCCGTTCGACGAAAACAATCGTTCGTTCCCCATAAAAATCAACCCAGTTTTCCTTTCGGCATAAAATTTTACTACCGATAGAATTGAAAACCTCACCAGAAGCGATAACGCCGCACAAGTCAGCTGCATTTTACGACAAGGGCGCGCACACACGCGCATCGGAATAATATAGCCTAACGGCGTCGTTCGTTCCATTAAGCGAATCATTATAATATTATACAGATATATATATATATATATATATATATATATATATATATATATATATATATATATGTAATATATATCGAGGGCCGGTTGTTGTGCATTGCCAGCAGTCAATACTAAGAGGGGTCGCAAGAAGAGCGGCGTGCTGGCCGTAACTCTCGAGGGCCGCGGGCCCGTCTGCATAATGAAATAGACCAAATTTGCATATCTGGCTAGCAAGATTTGTCGGTGGCTCTCCGCTGAAATAAGATTCTGCCATGGATGTTAATTAAACGATAATATTTTTCGATGGCCGGACAGATTTGAATATTTTTTCTAGGTGTCTTTGCGTGGACGCTAATGCGATTTGCGCACTGTAACAGTCGATGTTTGCCTTCTGACGTTGTGAAAATAGGTCTAAATGTCATTATACAAACTATGAATTCAATATTATTAAATTGGGTTCATATTTGCAGACATCTATTGTAATCGCATCATATCAAACAAAATAATACAGAACAAGAAAGATGGCTATACAGCAATCTCGTTTCTATGATATATGAATGTCTATTCATGAATACATCGAAGATTTTATAAAACAAATTACTCGAAAATTTCCATTACACATCCCTTTGTTTTCGCTATTAAATAGACACGATTGAAAAAACTGGAGAGATTTATCACGATCGGCAATTTTCACATGTCATACGCAGACCACAACGGGTTACGGAAAATCTCTGGAAAATATCGGTATATTACCATGAATGGGGTAAATAACGGGTTGAGTTGGGGAGCGCCCCGCTGAGCCAGACGTGCTTTAAGCTCTCCAGATGAAAAGCGAAATTCGAAAATCAAAACGCAGTTCCCCTTTGCCCCACCAGAAACGGGGACTTAGCGGACGCTCTTTGCATTAACACTCAAAGTGAGCCGGAAATTTCGAAAAAAAAAACCCCCAAAGGGTTCATTCTATCAGAAAAAATAATAAATTGAAGGGTGAAGATACATCAAGAAATTTAAAAGCATTAATTATCATTTCTTCGTGATTTTATTCAAAAGAACTTTTTAATAAAATAATTTTATGTACTGTGAATGAAATAAAACTTTTATGAAAGTCTGACAAACAGCGTTTCAGAGACACAATACGTGAGTCATTCCGTACATCGACTCCCATAAAAAAATGCTAAATGAAAAATGCGCGTTTACACTGCGGAATTGATACGATAAACTTTTGTGTAATTTGTAAAGGCGAACCCTACGAAGCTTTCACTTGCAGGCCCTTTTCGCACAAAAGAACTTGTTAAGGATAAGTCGTCCGATACATGCTTTCGTTTCTTTCGCTGACATAACCTCCAGACGCGACACCTTCAACGAATTATAATTTTATCATACGAATAACGAACTCACATACAGAAATCTAACAAACAGGGCACGAAAACGCTTCAAGAATACGAACAGCCGAAATTAATTTGGCGAATTCGGGTCTCTTATGCTAATTGGACGCGGAGAGAACACGCACTCGGGAAACGAGGTTCGTATAATCGGGTACCTGGTAAAATGGGTGTAGTACCACCCTATCTCGACGAAAACCCTTCTCTATCTAGGGCTAAAGACCTCCCTTGGCAGTAATCGACAGTAATGATAATTAACTGCACAGACCTGAAGAAGTTTCCATCTCTCGTGACGTGTACGGACCGAAGAAGGATTTATTGGCATCCAACGTATTCCACGCTGAACCAATACTGAATCCAGCCTCAAACGTTTCGTGGTTCATTGCGGAATTTTGCTCGAATTTATTCGGTGGAAAACTTTTTCTTTATAATTGAATTTGTTTTAATTAAAAAAAAGTCCGTGCAACGACAAACTTTCACTGAAACCGGATACGATAAAATGAAAAAAAAATGAATCTGTTTTTTCACGATAAATCATTTTATATTAAAACTGATTTTTTCAAAATACATATAAAAACAATTGAATGTATTTTTTATCAAACTAAAATCTATTACCTATCTAAAGATCAAAAATCCATCTGAGCAAAAGAAAATCCTTGAATTTTCCATTGTGTCTATCATCGTTTTATGGGGTGGCTCATTAAAATTTTACCGTCTACATTTATTGAGAAAAAATAGTACTAAATCAAGTACTAAGAGCTCAGATCGTTTTCACAAAACGATGCATTTGCCCAACGGTGTGTGAATAGTGCGATAACAACGGTTGACCGTCGGAGCGTGCACAATTTAAATAATCTCAATGCTGCGACTTTGCAGCCTCAAATGTATCACAATATGCGAATTTCGAAACAGTCGAGTGAATATCGGGTCTCGAAAGAATTAAGATGTCACATTATTATTGGCCTTCTGCTCGTTCGTGGACCCATTGTCCCGTTAAAATCCACTTACGGCGTAGCTCAGACGATCCTCTTTCCTTTCAATTTTTTCATGGCGTTTTCATAACGTAGCCTTAATTTTAAGCTCGTTGTTCCTTCCCCCTAACGAGAGGCACTCGGCGCCCATATTAATATTGAATCATTTTCTTCCGAGTCGTCTTATATTGTGGAGTTTTCCACTGTTCCCCCATCTGGGTCCATTATTCTTTCGACGCCGTTACGCCATTATTGAAATTTAATTACGGCAGACGGACGCATAATTGCTGCGCGTTTAACTTTTTGCGTCGATTCGACAACGTTCCATAGAATCGACGGTTAATGGTGAAGTTTTTACCACAGAAATTATTACTTTTGACTTATTACTGAATTTCGATGCTAATAACCGACTTCATAAATAAAAGCCTCTTACAAGCGAAAGTTTCTACCACTGCCTTTGTGTCTCATTTTTTTTTTCACATAGACGACTTTCCAGTGACTTTGTGGACACATTATTAACGAGCTCTTTTGGAAATTGAATTCGAGGAATTTCAAATTAAATTTAAAAAAAATGTACTACACCGAAAAAGTTGTACGTATATTTTTTCAGATGAATTCGTAATTAATTTTATATTGCCTCGAGAAAATAATTAAAAGTTGTATTATAACTATTTTCACTCAACGCGATTGCGAATAAATGACTGCAATCAATGTGACTCTGAATGAATAGTTATTTGTAGTTAAACTGACGCAATAAATTCATACAAGCATAAACAATCAATTATTTGAAGCGACATCGAATTCACGTAACCAAATCTTTAATTAAAACAGTTTATGATATTATGGAAGATAGTGTAATTAAGACATAGATTGATTCATATTAAAAAATTACGCTTCATAAATGAATATTACTGGATTAATAATGAAATAAATGTAAAACATAAAGTATATAAAATAAAATCCAGCTTTCTAAAACATTCAACACAAATCATTTTCAACATCAATAAGCAGAAACGAAAACTTGCAAGAGTGAACTACCCGTACAAAAAAATTCTCAAGAACTGCGATAAAAACGCAATGAAGAACCATCTTAAACGCATTACGAAAGCCTAATAACAATATACGATAGCATGGCTCGTTTGTAGGAGGAACAACACATGGCCAAGAACGTCTGGCGCAAGAGGAGTCACAATAATGCACGCATGCATCCCGCATAATGCATCCCAGTCGCGGCTAATGAACGATCCCGGTCCCCTCGGGACTTTCGGGACACGAAATCCCGCCAGACGTCCCGGGATTAGGCCAGACTTAATTTATTCGAAACGTCTTCTCCGCTCGCTGGAGTCTACTCGAGCCGCTTTTGCGGAATGATAATTCCATTTACTTTGTCCGGTGGCTTTTGTATAACGCAGCCGATAACCTCGTAACGTCGGCTAATTTATTCTCTGTGAAGAGAAAAATGGCCCAAATTTATTTAGATTGGAGTCAGAAGCTCTTTTACAAAGTGATGAATTCGATTATATTCGTTTTAATTCGTCGAATCGTGGGGTCAGTTGGGAAAAGTGAAACTTGAGGGACGGATACAGTTCCCACTGTTTCGTATAAAATTAACAAAGATATCGAAAAAAAGAGACATCTTGAATACATAGCAGTGTATAAAGAAGATGGCTCTTTTTTCGATACTAGATTTATCGAATTCATCGAAAGTGTCCATACTTAATTTCAATAGTGTACTTCGTTTGATCATGCATACGTTTATATTCCAATTAAGTTATATTTATATTTAAAATATTTTTCATTTTCATATTAAAAATAATTTAAAGCAAAACCATAATGAAATTCAATCCGATTAATCAAAAGCCATCAATAGCATTCGCATCGCCCACAATCCCCGAACATACGCAATAATTACCAACACACAACATGACGCATTCCCCCGCAGTTTTGACGTCGTAATCGATACGGCCAACTGTTATACAACACATTCGCACACACAAAGACCAAGTCCAAAAGTCAAGCAGCATTGTTTCGAGCTCCGGTTGTTTGCGATTGATAAATGCTCCCGCTATCTCCACTTTTATTACACGCTGCATTATAGCCTTGATTGCGACTGCGAAAACGCAACTGGGGAAGAGAATGGGGCAAAACAGGAGAACTCACCCCGCAGGACTATCGCAATAAGATTTAGTGCGTTCGAAACCACCCGACTGCCTAGTTTCTTCGGATGCGACCCCACTTCCGAGAGAGAAAAGCTCAAAGTCCACCCCCAAGTGGAGAACGGTGGAAAATGCCCTCGAGGAGGGATGTCGACATGTATCAATGACGAATATTGCATGTTTCGTCGGTACCGAAGACGCCCTTTGTCGATGTACGAGAGACAAGGATTATCTTGGGTTCGAAATTTTCGGAAAATAAATAAATTTTCAAATACGTGAATAATAACATTGTATGAACCGTTCAGTACGTAAAGTGGTTAACTGAGATTTACAATTTAGTATGAAATATCTTTTCAGAATAATAAAAATGAATACCATTAAATGACGAAATTAGTTTGGCCCCAAATGATAAATCATTTATTTCATATGACATTTTAATTAATTCTGCACTCTGATGTGAACTAACCACATACGTGGTTTATCTATTATAAACGAAATTTATATGATTATAATTTTGGATATGTGGAATAATGAAGGGAATTTTGGAAAACACATCAAACAAGTTTCATCATTTTCTCGACTTTTTTTTATGGAGTTAATAACGTTGTGCACTGAATGGCTCATATATCACAAATATTACATGTTTTGATGGAACAAAGGACATCCTTTATTGATATATAAAAGACAAGGAAAATTTTAGATGGGAATTTTTAAAAAATATATATATTTTTAATAAAATCCGTAAATAATAATAATAAAAATAGAAACTTAAGTATGAAGGAAATTTATTCTCTTATGTTTTCCTATTAGCCGTCTGTGGCTAATGAATAAATAAGCATCGCTTAATTGAATCTAATTCCAATTAAGTAGCGTTGGCCCATATTTCCAAAGTGACTGGTAGATAACGTCGTACGAAATTAATCGGATTTAATTGCTCGTAAATTAAACCGAGGATTTGACCCGGACCTAATAAACGTCGAACCTTAATTGGTACACAAATTTGTAACGAATCAATACAAAAAATGTAACAATGTAAATACAAGGTTCAGTTTGATCATTGTAACTTTATTATATTTTTGTAAATCGAATTCGTTTCGGCAAACAAACGCTTGTCATCGATGCCGACAGTAAAATAAACGAGTTTTTTTTTTCAGTATGATTACAAAACATTTGTCGAACACAGTTGTTTTTTTTTTATCTTTAATTAGTTAATTTGAATCGTGTAAAATATACAATAATAAGCCACATAAATGGAATTTAATAACAAAATCATGCAAAGCAAACTGCCTTTTACGTTCCTGCACTGTACACAAACTTGACACATAACAGAATGCAACACGTGCAAAATACTGGTCGTTCGCAAGTGAATAGAAAATACGTGTCCAACTCGACATATGGTCAATTTTCACACACGATTTGACCTCGAGGTGAGTTTTCCGACACGCCATCGTCCTTTTAAAAGTCACTCCATTATCGTTTCAGACGATGGGGAAACGTTCGCACCCCCAAATGAACAAAACTACTTAACAGCCCCACTTGTAAAGTTTTCCAGACCCCCTTGCCTATGCGATTCCCGCCCATCAACACCCACATCCCTCTGGATTATGAAGGGCGGAAAATAAGCGACTTACGTAAACGCTTAAAATTGTTTACCAGCCTTCGGGCCCCTAGTATCGATGCTGGCCTTCAAATAATGCTCTCATCACGAAACGCAAAGAAAACAGTACAGCAATTTATTAGAGCTCAATCTGAGTGAGTACGTACGATATTGCGATTTTTCTTATTTGCTTTTTTCATTTTATTTCATTCCCATTTTGAAGCGGGGCGCGTGTATATTTTCCGCCCTTATAATATTTCAAATGCTCGCCGAGCGCAAATCCGTCGCAATTTGAATGGATTACCCGGAGACAGTGTGTTTCCCCATAGCGAATCATGCAAATTCCACTGGATGTAACGAGAAAGTATACAATCAATACTTTTTCTATACGTACTTGTATTTACATGCTTATTTCAGCTTACGTAGACTTCACGCTCTGAAAATCATCGATACGGATGTCCCTCGACGTTTCGATTCAAATGATATATCAAAATTCCCCGTTTTTAATCCCATTTCGTTTTCGAGATAAATCTCGAGATCGGCAATGAATCGAACGAACAATGGAATTTCTATTCCCGTACGTATTTCATAGTCGAACGCTTTCGCATAGACAGGCCACCTAGGAGACGCATAATTCAAATTCAGAGGAAAAGTTTAGGGATTACACTCCGATCCCGGATCCCAGGATTGTCCGAATGCTCAGACACAGGCCCTAGGCTCTTTCGTCCTATATGTATAATATTTATACTTTATACATTATGAGAACGTCCCTTCGACGTCATAATAGGGTGAGCGCAGCGAGAAAAAAATCACGGGATATTTTGCCCGTGGGGATGATCTTTTGTGTCGTCGAAAAAAATATTCTCGATATAAAAAAGGCGTAGCCGGTAGCGAAAGCTCGGTTATTTGATTTTTATTCGGTAATGTATGGGCCGGGAAAGCGTTCTTGAATGTGTGTGTACATGTAAGTACGTGCCCTGTAAATAGTGAGGCACTTTTCCGTAATAGAAAAAGGCAATATAACCTTAAAGTTCCTATCCATTCTCCCCCATTCGAATAATGAAATGAATGGATTTTCGCGACGCTGAATTGAAATATATGTACCGAAGCAATTTTCAAATATTAAGGTTGTATAAAATTCTATCCAAGAGCATGCCAAGGTTGCGAAACTATTTCTGAAATCTTCAAATCGACGCAGACTTTACGCCGTGAATGCGCTATTTCAACAACCGGAACTGCAATGCAGAGAAAATTCTTAATGTCGCGAAATACAAGGGAGGCGAGAAAGGTGAAGCGAAATTGAACGCTTTTATACACGTGGGAAATAATCGTAAAAAGCGCATAAAACACAAAGCGAAAGAATCAAATTTAAAGCCGTAAAACAATATAGAAAAATCTGAAAGATCCCTTCCGCTTCCTATAATAAAAATCTTCGACATGAACGCCTTCACATTTTATAAGGCTCGACCCCCGACGAGGTCTAGGACTTACCAACGAACCGAACTAAATTGGATTTGTTCCTTGCAACGGCGGACATGCACTAAAGCTCAAAGTGCTCAAAACTATTCATCTGAATTTAAAAAATATCTATAGATAATACATACGACCAAATTCCAAGCGAATATCGTTTTTTTTTAATAATGTATCGAACTTTGAAAGCGAACATTTGATATTGTGATCTATGTACCTAATAATTCAATATGTCCATAAAGTCACTTATTGTGTCATGTTATAGTGAACAAAATATCTCACTTTTGCTTCAATAATCGATATGACGATTTTTAAAATGTCTTACATGCATAATGTTAATATTGAAACTCTAGTAGATTTTCCCGAACGAAGTTGCAAAGAACAAACAGCTTCAAGTGGAATTTAAAATACAAGTGAATATAAGTGTTGACTTTAACACTCAACATTAGGAAGCTTATTAGTTTCATTGTACTCAATTAAAAGGCATTAGATTATGACGACGAGCTGCAAGTATATCCCTCGTGAACGCTTATCCTTCACGGTTTATGCCACAGAAGCGTTTCGCAGACGACCCGGAAAACCCGAAACCCGTAAAAACGGTGGCCAAATTAGCCAATAAAGCCTTGCGGGAAATGTATACGCCATTACCGGACGATGGCCACCATCGTCTCGCCCTTTCAACACCAACAACGGAAATGATGATCCGTTCGAGGGCCGTGATGCGAACGCCGATGGGTTCTGAGATATCGGATACTAAGAAACAACCGTAGATTCGAAAAATATGTGTTTTAGTCTTGGAAGCTAAAATTTTATGATTTTCGAGTTATATTACAAATGGAAAAAAAATAGATGTTGAGGAAAGTGGTTTTCGTTTTTTATGTGAAATTTAATATTGCGGAAGTGTATTAAGCCTACAATTCAAATGATAAAACTGTCTCACGTAATTCTGCGTATTATGATTCCATGTCGTATTATAACAAGAGGTCCTTTTTCATGTTAATTTGAAATCTCTTACCTGAAACAAAAGAAAATATGAAGATTAGAATGATATCATACGAGATTTCAAAACAATGAATAAATACAACGCATGAAAATACTTTTCGTCCCATATAATTTTATGACTTAAATGAACAAAATCTCACACATTATATCAGGATGGATTTAAACATACTTTTATGAAACGCTTTAACGCGGAAAACTTTTTAAATATAATCAAAAGAAAAACGATATAAAAAAATGAAATTTCTTTCATGTTCCATTATTGCATTGTACCTACTAAAAACTTTTCTTGTGCTAAATTATGATATTTATCAAGTTCGAAATCATAAAATATATAATAATACAAACACATAAATACATATAATTCCATCAAAATTTCAAATCTCCAGTTCGACAGGCAACAGACTCAAAGAGCGACATGCCTGACGTCCCAAGATGCAAAATGGCCGTCTCCGTGACCGTTCGTTCTACAGCCTCCTTTGTGGCCCTCCCGACACATGAATATTTCTCACATAACCGCATAAGTATACACACACTCCGAAGCATAACCCCATATAGCCCCAACGTGACAAAAGCGATCCCGAATCCAGGGGACATCTGAGAGCGGTCTTCGGGATCGACCCGGAGCGTGACGTCACACATCAAGCTAACCGAAACAAGAGACGCTATTCTAGCCCCATTCGTGACGAACTCCCCAGAGTCGAATTCGAAACGTATGCCGGTGTTTCGGCTACCCAAACTAGAACTGAGTAACTGACGTTTAAGATAATCGAGTGTGCTCTCGAGTTTCCACATATGAATATGTATGGTGGGCGAAATTGCGCGCTAGACTGTATTGTGGGTATTGCTAACTCGGAATAGAGTCTTTGATGAGTTCATCGGGTTAGTGTTTTTTTGGTTCTGAATATGCCGAATCTTTCAATTGTATGCTAGAAACGTTTTAAAATGATAACAACTGTCAAATTTTATTGGGGAAAAAATGTTAACTTGTTACTGAATAGTTAAAACGAACAATTGGAAGATCGGACCACAATCAAGATCTTCGTGTGACTTCTTGAAATCTGGGAAAAAATGTATTACACATTTTCGAAAAAGCTTTCATTTATTTATATAAGTAATAAATGTTTTAAATCAAATCTAAAATATTCATTTGAATGTATGTCATAACACTTCCTAACCATGAAAATGCACGTATGTCAGAGCAAATGGAGACATTACTTTTCTAACTACTTATACTGTAACCTTCAAATTTTCCCACTATCTAAACATTTCTACATCAATCTGAAAAACCAAATAATTGCTTATACTTATATTGTATTTATATATTAACATCGTTCTGATATTATTTTCGTATCATATTGTTTGCCGATTTTTAGAATCAGTCGACCACGCAGTATATGAAATCCGATGTTGAAGAATCACGTACAACATTCGAGAATCCCACGATTGGCAATTTCGCTCGGAAACATGTGATACGTGCAAAAATCTGAAACATCTAAGTTTTATTCGATGTTTATACCGTGTGATTTGATATCTGCTACACGAGTGCATGGACCATGAAACGAGTTTCGATGGATTAGCAGTTGTTCGGTAATTAGCACCACTTTGGGGGAGAGACTTGATGGAGTTTATGTGTAGCTCGGAAGCCTAAAGTTTTCAATCTACACCTCTAACTTGATCCCCGTTCGCATGTAAGAGAAAGTTTTGTGATGGATGAAGAAAGGGTGCATTTTTGCGACGCCAGTCGATACAATCATACAGCGAATCGTTCAATATTGAATTATTCGTTATAGGAATATGCTTTCTGGAGGAGACGAAAGTTGGAAAACCAAACGAATAACTATGCAAAATTTTCGCTCTAAACTTTCTTTGATTCTTGCGAATTTCGCAATATTTTTCTTTCTAACGACGGTCGAAAATTGCACGTCTCGAAATTTTCACGTTCAAACTTTGAAATTTGTTGATTCAAGATTTTTCATTTTATTTCATAAAATTTCTAAAAATATATTTTTTAAAAATATAATATTTTTTTATGTAAATATGACACTTTTCGAACGATATTAAAACTTTCCAATAGAAAACGATCGATTTTGAAAATTGTTTTATGTTCGATAGGGTGGGAAAGCACACGTGTAAAGGGCATTTCATTTTATTTTATGCGAGTGAAACGCTCGATACGAAGATGTAAAAAGTTCAATGTGGGTTTTTCCTCGAATTTATCCGGGACGCGGAAATCGAATACTTATCATTGCCATCACGTTCCATCAAATTTGTCATAGCGGATTTTCGTTCACCAATGAAAGGGGGACTGCTAAACATAAAAGGACTAAGAGCACAAGGAAGCCGGTTCCGTTATCTACGAAACATACGATAAAAAAAAGAAAACAAAATGCGTCCTTTTGTTGTTCTCTATTCGCAATTCGATTTTCAGAACATCTCATTCGTATATAAACATTACATGTGTTAATTAAAAGAATAAATTACGAGAAATCGACGCAATCCAATCGAAAACTTGGTTAAGTATAATGTATCTTACGAAATTGCTGTAGCCGAAAATAATGTGCTTATAACAAGAACCATAAATTCAGATTAACAAAGGTCCACGCAGTATATGTGGGCTGAATTAAATGGTAATTAACGACGTCATGAAAGAAAATATCTGAACATATAAAGATAAGGAAAATATCGAAGTTCTTTGACACGATTGCTCGATTAATGAATTATGTAGCAGAACTCGAGATTAATGGGTCGAGATTAAAAGCACATTTGCGGCATCGTTTAGGTAACGGAACGTGTCTCCAGAGGTGTTCGACTTTTCATATTATGTTTTTGCCGCCCTTTCTCCCTTCTCGAGGAGAAAGTTTCTCCTATTTTCTATACGACCTCGTATTGATTTCCCATTTCTCTTTTGGCCAACGGCTGTATGTTTCGGGGAACCCGCGGTGTGCAGGAAACGCAATAAATGAGATGACAAATGGGAAGGGCTGGCGACGCCTTCGGAGGAATGCAAAAACGCGAAAAATGCAATTGAGAACTCATCAATTTCGACTTTCATTTTATATTTTTGAAAAAAAACTGAAATTTTACAATAGATGATGTTAAATATCAGTAACACTATGCGAAACTATGAACTCTATATTTAAATTTATAGGGAACTCAATGTTGAATCGATTAACAAAGCTATCGCGAAGGACAGGTTTCTGTGGGTTATACATATTTCGATACTTTGATTGTGTAGTTTTTATTATAAAAAATACACAAATCAATGTAATGAAAACATTTTAATCTTTGTCACAGAAATCTATTTGTGTAAGTGCATCGTGTGCAACGTGTCACGTAAACTGACCCTCATTATTCGCTCGTGCAGAAGGCGCCAAATGATTCTTCGATCTGGAGTCTTCCCTCCTACAAGTGCAATATAAGGATACCGAAGGGCTACGAGATTGTATTGAATTCTCGGGATACCTTTCGTCGTTTCGCTTTATTGCACTTTAGAGAAGAAGAAAAAAAATACGACCTCTACTACTTATTTAGGTGTACGACCGTTTAAAAGTGGAAGCTTTTTTATTCCGTTTTTATTTTTCGCGAAACGCCCCGTCTGCTAAGCTATACCCCGTTCATGTTCGCCACGAAACTATGTCGTTAAATTTATATATCGGTTTTAGAGCAAATGTTGCACTCGAAACTGGCGGTTGCACTCTCTTGCAGTTCCGATTTTATGCACCACAAAATCTAAGATCCCATTCGATAAGCCGAGAAAATTTTATGGAGCGAAATGAGATAAATATTAGCACACAATAAAACTAAACACGCTGATTACTAAATTGATCTCAACTACAATAAAAACAACCCATAAATATTTTTTATAGCAACAGAGACAAAAAAAAACCCTCCTCATCACATAAATCTTTAGCATTTATAAGCACATATATCCCGAAATAAATATCAATCAACTCGCGAAATAAATTCGGGCCGTTAAAGCGCATCTTCAGCAGTATACAACTCACAATTTGGACGAAAGCGCGTAAGAATCCGCCGTTTCGTATGCCACCCCGCAAAACAATAACACGCGCATATTTCACTCTATGGGGGTGTTTTCATGGGGGTTGAATTTCGGGGATGGTTAGTTCGGTTCGGCGACAAAGAGGACTCGAGAGCTTCGCGGTCCGATTCGGCATTCGCGGCACGCGCTAACCCGCGTAACGATGCGTTTCTATCTATCTACAAATGTGCCTATCTGTGTATCTGTGTCTTTTCGTAGGGTGTCTGAAAAGTTTTTGGATGGATAATGAAAAAAATATTTCAGTTACGAGTGCACAATTTGAAAAAATTAAAGCGCATCTTATGAGTTTTATACAAACGCGCCGATTATGTAATCAAAATTCAAATGAAATAACAATATAATTCAAACGAATTTCAAATATAATGAAAATTTCAACTGTTCAAATGATGAAAAATGAAAATGTGTTTTGTTTTGAAGTTTTGAAATCAAATGTATCCATTTATATATTTTGCATAGGATATCTGGAATGGTCCGAAACGTTCGGACTATATGTTAGGGGGGTGCCAAATAAGGGTTTCAGATCACGAAGACTGTGCACTTATGTCGAAGATGCAAAAGATCATTTCACAAGGCTAAAAATATATGATAACATTACATGTTGTATGGAAATTGAAGAGTTCAAATAAATCTGTAAAATGATTCTTCAGCCATAAAACACACTATAACATGAATCGTTGTTTAATTGAAATCCGTTTATCTAACTACAATTTCCGCATTCAAATATACTCAACAGTTCTAATCAAACACTTTAGCTTGAGCACACATAATCAATGCAAAAACAGGCACAATTTCAATTCCCTCGCCGAAAAAGGAAAAATCTCCGATTTCAATGCAGCAAGCAGAACGTGAGGCCGCGCAGAAACCCAAGATTCGGTCAACAAAATCGCCAACGGATTCAAACACAGACTAAGCTCGGAATTAAAAAAAGGACAATCGACACCACACCGAGCAAAAAGTCCGACAGAAATATGTGTGACAACGTTAAACAATCATAAATTCGATTTATCCCCCGTCTAGACGACGAGGCAAACATACGTGGCCGCCGGACAGCGCGAAACGCTTGTTGGTTTTATCCGTTAAGCTCGAACGCGTTGACGACGCACGTTTCGAGGGTTTTTTGCTTCGATAGATCATAGAATTATCATTTAATTCTATATAATTTCATATATTTCAATAATTTCAATTAACTTCCATTAGATATAAATAATTGTGGAACAAATATTTCGATCTAACAATAGTATCAGCAGATATTTGTTTTTCACATTTGCGTCATTCTGCGATTTTAGTTTTGATGGACGATAAAAAACTGACTTTATTTTGGACAAAGACAAATTCTTACTAATTATGTCTCTTAATAAAAAGAAAACAAGCAAATCGATTCGTATTTCATAGACAAAAATAAGCCTAAACGCAAGGCTCTTTAGAGCTTTCAATTTTTTTTTTGCTTCAGATGCATATCATAAAAAGAAATTCATTTGATATTTTTAAAACCGAATTTATTACGCTGACTATGGCACGGTTTACTTTCAAAACCGTTTAATATAAAGCAAAAAAATATGCACTTTAAATGCATTTGCTAAGCACATTGAAGCGGACTAAGCGAAAGCCTCAACTCTGCAGAGTTTAAAATATGCATGCGGCGTCGACTGTTAACCACTGTGCATTTTCCGACAGCAAAAAGCGCTAAATTATTGAATTTAATAAACGCTCCAACTATGAAATCCTACGTTAATCCATTGAATATTTATCATATGGCTTATCCCGAAATCACATGCGAAATCCCAACTTCGGTTCATATGCGGTTCGGGCGGGAACAATGACGGAATACAAAACCCACTATCGTAATCGAACTCAATTACGGAATAAATATGGTTTCTATATATAGAAGCATGCGCGTGGCTTAATCCTGAAACAAATGATCAATCAAAATTGATCCGTTCGCCAAAGACTATTAATTTGGCCGAACAAAAGGCTAATATCAATCGGGACCGGACCGTCACAATGGAGTTGTGGAACTGCCATATAACTGATTTGTATCGGGGACTTAAGTCCCTTTCCAATCTTCTCATCCTGAACATAATTCGTTCCCTGATTAAACCGTTGACGTGTCGAGTGCCCATAAAGTGGCTCACAGGACTTCGCAGCTTGATTAACTTCATACGTAGAGGATCGTTTCTGTAGACAATGGACCGTTTCGTATTTAACTATACATTTTATAGAATCGATTCGAGCCTTTCGTTGAATTCGAAAAAGAGTGTATCAGGCGTTTTTCACGTTTTCCCTGTTTTCGCAGAGCAAGCGCAAAAATTTTCACGACTTTTCCGGTTGGCCAACTTTTTCTTTTCACGATGGCCGTCAGTATGTACGGTTTTTATTCGATTCTATATTTCACACGAGTGACGTTTGAAAAGATAAGATTGAATGTTTTTCTTCAGTGAGTTATGAATCATTTTTATAGACGAAAGTAATGTAATTGATGTAACGTAGTAATAAAATCGGTTTTAACGTTCGAAAAGTAATTCAATTAGGAAAGTTTAGATGTCATATTAGCTCACGTAACATTTTATTGCGTTCAAATTACTTTCTTCGCAAATAGATACCGAAATAAATATTTTGATAAAGATGATGGAAATAAAATGGAATATTATAAATCCAATACTTTAAATACTTTTGCAATAAATAAATTACATAATTCATCAAAATGATTAAAAGAATCTGTACATACAATAACAAAACTTTTTACATAATTAATGCGTAGAGATAAAGAGCACAGTTAACGAGGGTCAAAGTTATGGTTGAAACGAAGCAATATTTTAATCTCTCACTGCGATATTAACCCTAATTTATGGATTCGTTCGAAAATTACATTAATAAAAGCTACTAACCATTAGGTTATTAATTATAAATACTCGAATTAATTTCTTCAAATTTTCATCAAAAACGTCGTAATTTCAACGCATTTTTCAGCGAATGAAAAACGAACCTCTTAAATCGCATTATCACCTTAATGAATAATTATTTTTAATCGACTTCACCCCCCGATCGCCATCATCGAGAGGCCGGCATTCGGCGAAAACTCGACTCCTAAAGGGGAATAAACCCCATAAAGGAAGGGACGTTCCGTTTTGTCCGCATCCGGCAATGTACGTAATTGATAACGCCGTTCCGGTTAACGAATTGAAAGCCTTAATATAATTCGGTCTGTGAAATTTTTAACCCTTCGCCCACGTGCCGTATCGCTCCATCAGATAAACTTGCCCCAGTTCGAATTAACGCGACCCGAATGCGGAAAAGCCCGAGCGAAATGCGCTAGGATTTTAATTCTGTTTGCGGGGCAAACTCGCTTTTCAATTAAAATCTTTTTGTTTTACAACCGCAAAAAGTTCGCAAATCTTCGTTTTCGGTCCGGCTCGACATTGTTTGTATTATGAGGCTTTTAAGTCAATTAAATTCATCTAGTCGTACGTAATAATCATGATGGAACATGACGGATTGTTTATACGACGTTATAAGCTTAGCAAGATAAACTTCATAAAGTTTTTAGTATCAATATAATGCAGAACGTACGTGGCGGCGTATGTAGCATATTACACTCTTTCGCTCAGTTTCGAAATAAAATTAAAACGACTTTCTGAGAGCTTCGGGGTCGTAAAAAAAACTTAATATAACACGCTAGTATAGCGTGAATAAGTAGAAGAAAATCGTATATTGCTTAAGACAAAACTCAGATGCAGCTTCTTTCAACAAAAAGAAAAAAAGCATGCTCCTCGAAACCAAAAAATAAACAAGCAAATAAGTTTTCCTATTTCAGGCTCGTGGCGACGTGCATTCTGGGTATCTTGAAGATGCACTCGTTAAGAGAATTTTAAAATGGACCCGTATATATGTACGTGCACGGCTAAGGCTTTCCGTAACAACGTAACTTTACTGCAACGCAATCTGCATGCTAAATTGAGGTGCAGTATCTGGAAACAGGAACGAAGTCCGAAATCGAGTTACTTTTACGAATGACTAAAAGTTCCAAATCAATTTGCCTACCCGTTTTAAATTAAATACTGTTCGAGTTCAATAATTACATTTACGGGCGAATTTCAAAACGATGTTAAGGAAAAACGTTTCTATTTTAATGATAATTGAAAATTTATTACTAAAACAATTATTGAAAATATTCAAATAACTGTTTTATGAAAAATACAGGTATAAAAATAATATTGACAGTATATTTGAAAATTGAATAGACCTACAGCATTAAGTACCAGAAAGTGCTCAAACGAAAGAAACTATGCGGGAACTCGGTAAATAAAAAAAGCATACAAAACGACACACACTCGTTCGACACGTATACAAACACATTAAGTGGAAAACCCCCAATTGCGGGCAATAAAATAATCTCGAAGTTTCTTTTGGGGTAGGTGGGTGGGTCAAAAAGCTCGGAATGCAATATCGCCGAAAGGCAAATAAAAACCCTCCCCATTCCTTCACACACATACACAAACATAGCAAACTCGCCCCTCAATCTTCCAATCACTTCAAACAAAACGGAAAGAACGTAATTAATTGACATTGTTCACGAGGGGTGGGTCTCTCTATACGTGCAAAAAGCGCGATTAGACACGTTTCGGTCGTTTCCGCGAATGCGAGAAAAAATTAAAAAGAAAATTGCATTCGAAATTTGCGAAAGTTAAGTGCGGCGGAACGAGTGGGTTTAAAGCTGGTGGAAATGTTACGTTTTCGTGAAATTTCAAAAGACTGCACGTTCGTTTGAAGGCCGAAAGTTGATCTCTTCGAAAAGTTTCGAGGGTCGCTCATTTCGCGTTCGACGATCCATTAAATGACACTCGAATATCAAATAGGAAAACCCAATTATTTCGATTAAATTGGAGTTTTAATTTCATTTTGAAAATTGTACAAAAAATGAATTAAATTCTATTTTTAGATATTTTAAAAGCATGAAATTAAACGTGTTATCGAATTAAACCATCGTTATTTCAATCGGATAAGAAGCACGGCATTTCACCACATTCTAAAGAACGATAGCGATTTCCATGCAAACGCTTCCGCCTCGCGAGATCAAAGTTTCAAAAATGGCACGAGAATTTCCGCCAGAGCTTTTCCGACGGAGGCTCGTTACCGTTCCGAGGAAAATTTTCGACACTTTTCCAAATATAGCCGGGCCCAAAAAGAAACACACACTCGACATTTCCTCTCGCCATCCGAGTTGTTGAATTTACATACGAATGTTCTGGCGTATGCGAACGTTCTACGAAAGCACGACGTGGTACAGGACGCTCGTTACGTCTCTTACCATTGTATTGTACATATTATACGTCGAGTGTACAAAAACGATTCACACACTCCACGAGAAAGTTACCAAACCGCCGTGAAACAGACACTGTACAAATGAGTCGGTTTTCCACGTGAAAACTCCTTTGAGACGAGCAATCCGAATCCGAACACCGCAAAGACCACGTATTATACGATACAAGCAGACTGACTTCCCCACGCAATAGATTCCCTTATGAAATTAATTAATTTTAAGTAACTTGATTTGTTCAAAATCATCAATCACGTTTTTCAAATGCAAATTTTATAATAAAATATAAAAAAAAATGTATAAAAAGTTGGAAAAATTTTACGAAAGAAATTCGGTAGATGACGAAGGGGTTGGAATGAGTTTCTGTAATTACATCCGAAATCTAATTATAGCGAACCGAGGTAAAAGCGACACCTTCGATTATACACTTTTCGAAGAAAGTGGGTGTCGCCGCGGGGCGCAACTCTACTCGTCAATTTTGCGGATTTTCCGTTCGAGGAAAATTGCAGGTTGAAGACGCTACGCAATTACTGGCGTAAGCAATGATCGCCCGAAGGAGAGACGATATTATTCTCGAAATACACATTTATTTCTGTTAATTAATTCGTAGAAAATGTAGTATTTTCCAGCTTTTAATTGTCCATCAACTCACATTTATATTCGAAGCAAAAGAATGAATAAAATCACACGATTCCGCTTCAGTTAAATACATTTCTATAAAAAGGCGCAACTTGTTTAAAAGCAATATTATGACGTCACATTAATTCTGGGCTGAAAAATGTCAAGCTATTGTCGCGATTCACCCCCATACTGTTGAGCCGCCCCTGTGCGCTTGTCGCATAATCTGCATACCACCTTCATCTCACCTTTGTTGGAATTAAAAATAGCGCACCCGACCTTCTATTATATGCAAGGACAGTGCACAATAGAGACGACCGAGCTCTCTGTACTCCACTGTTCACACGTCGAATATTTCGACCTCAAAATTCAGCGTGAATTATGAAATTCTCGTATGAAATTGAAATTCCAAACTGAAAATGCTATACACGTAAGTACAATCTAAAATTATTGCACTGATATATTTTATATCGTACATTAATTTCAGTGAAGTCTTTGACAGGTTATATTGAACGTGAAAGTGACAATTTTCAGAATATTAAACGACGATCAGTTCGAAGCCGTCACTTTCATCTAGAATATAAATACGCCATTTTCGATTAGCTAAGTAATAAATCCATTATCGTCTAATACTCGCGGTGTCGCTAATTGGGTAAGCTCAAGTTAGAAGTCGATTTACAAACTCTAACACCGCGATAAACTTCGATCAGACGTCTAACGCAATTAATTGTTGCGGAGCATACATCGAACTATTAATTGGGTTTGTTTTCGAACACGCTCCAGACCAAATATGAAGCGAATTTTCGATCGCACGAGAACGTATCCGTAGCGTGAGATTTTTATCAATCTTCCTTCGGCTATAAATACGATTTCATCACAGTGAAAGCAACGCGAGCATTATTGAAGACATAATCCGGAAAGCGCGGCAATACGATACAAGTGTGCTTATGCGCGGACGGGAAATAAAGGAAAAAAGTCGTAATGTTTTATATGCGTATACCTGAGATTTTATTCCCGGTCCCCGCGAATAAAATTTCTGACCTCGCAACAAACTCAATTTCCTACTAGCGCACATACATACAGATGAATATGACCGAAAAAAGGTATACGGGGCACAAAAGGGGGTGCGTCGTAAAACTTAAAAGCCAAAACGACCGAGCGAGATCGTCGGACCGAATATTGTGTGTATGGGCTCGCTAGTGTTATATGCAAAGTTATGCACGAATTGTTATTGTGTCTTCATTAAAATTGCGGGAAGCATTAAATTAAAGTGGTCCAACCGCGCGGAAGTTACGCCCGGAGGTGCTCTCTGTACCGCGGACGGACAACCGAGGGGTCGTCAACGGATAAAAAATCGGTGAATAAAAAATCTTTATGCGAATTGAATCTTGAATAATTGAATTGAACGGAAAAAAAGAGATAAACTCAAAATTTATACTGAAAAAATGATTTTGAGTATTATATTGCTTATGTATGAGGACCCTAGAATCTAAGAGACATGAGTGACTAAATCACTAAAGTTGAGTGCAGAATTCGTCTCTAAATATGTTTTTTTTTTTTATTTTTGAAAACGTTTTGACATATCAAATACATTGAAGTAATATTGAATTCTCGTTCACATTTTTTCAAGTAAGAAAAGATATTGAAATATGAAAGTATGATAGTTAGATTATTTAACAACCTTCCAATATTTCTCATTTACAATAGATATTCAACTTTTAATGAAACTTTTTTAAAAAAATAAACTTTTGCGCTCCCTAGACATCAAGGGTCCTCTTATATTTAAAAAAAACTTGATAATACAGAAAAACGTAAAAAAAAAGTTGCTCCATTCATCTTAAAAATATATGAAGATCCCAGAAGTCAAGTAACAAAATCACCAAAATCAAGTACTAAAACGAATGATATTCGACTTGATACGAGTGAAAATTTCAAACAATGAAAAGTCCCAGATTGAATCCGCACAAACGCACAACAGCATCGTAATAAATAGTCGAATTTTCACACAAGACGAATCGGTTGTCAACATCTGACGTCTGCCCGAACGAACGGGGGACAGAAACGGAGGGTAGCTCGCCAACGAAAGAGGGCTCACGGTTAGTTACGCGTACGCATATTTGAAGGGGATGCGACGGTTAATGTAAAATTTGATACGTTTACCGAAACGAGATGCCGACTCTTCGAAACGACAAATTCGATAGGTGACGAATCGAGATCGAGGTCCCGAGGATATTGCGAAACTATGGCAATAACCGGGAGATCGAATCCGTAACGAGTTTCCAGGCAGCAGTTGCAATCTGCAGCTAGCTAGCTCCCTATGCATTTGGGAATTCGCTCGAGTTGGCTGTCAGTACAGATTTTTACTGCAATTCTATTGGAAATAAATGCTTTCGACGCGCACGAGACGATTCGATTCCCGTACAACGAGAATTCAAGTAAATAGAGTCTAAAGTCGATAAGTCCAGATGCCGCATGACCGCAAAACTAGTGAAACCTTATGAAAGAAATCTGCACTTAAATCCAACCATTCTTTAATACTCATTAACTTATATGTAATAAATATTTTTTTGCATTTTTTAAAACGATTTATAACTATATCAAATATATTTTTCTATCACACTTTGTATAGACACGTGTAGCGGCATTCGAGCGACGATTGATTCGGCGAAAGCGATAAAAAAGAAAACTTACATAGGCCATTTCGGCGCAAGTTGTCTGGAAACGACACCGTACCGAATAACGCATTATTTATCTGCGAAATAAAGACTTTTATTGCGACCGAAACTCGGCGAAGGAGTATTTATTATATATTTATTTAACCGACGTAAAAATCGAATCGGCATTCGAAGCGATTTTTAATGAAATAATTCGTGCGTTTTAAGCGCGCGATTAAGATACGAACCGGTCACGAAAGGATTCCGAAAAATTTCGAGACACATACCAAGTTATTTATTTTTATCATATAATATGCATTAATGCGGCATACGTTATTAATGGAATTTAGCGATTTATTATATGCATAATTATATATAAAAAAATTCGAACGTGTGTGATGAACTTTAAACGATGTTTTGCGTGCCCAGCTTTCCTATCGAGCGATTTGCATAAACTCGTCTATAATTTTAGTTTTGATTGCCGACCTAACAAGGGTGGGCGTTCCCATAATCGCTTTTAATACTGTTTTATAAACGATAGCCGTGAATCAAAATTAATCCCTCTAATTATGCACAAGATAAATTCCGAATTTTATAGAAATATTCAAGATACGCCTTAAAATTAAATCTAAATAAACCCATATGTTCTGTTTAATTAGTTTCAAATAATTTATTACATAAAATATTAGTTTGAATTTTTAGAAAAAAAAATGAATGTTTGAATTTAAAATGAATTTTTTCATGTATTCAAAATTCGTCATGTATCAATGAATAGTGATATAAATTAAGCTAATAAATTATAAATCATTCATATAAGGCCAATTGAAATATAATCATTGCATAAATCGAAACATATTAATTCATAAATATACAAATCAGTACACATTAATTTTCATAACAGATAAGCAGACACCATTCATTCACAAATCGACCTGGATTCAAAAACCTCAAATCGAGCATCGATTAAACCCAACAATGAATCAAAATCAAATCCACATACCTCAAAAGAAAGCCTGGATGTAAAAGGACGGAATCCTGCGACGCACCGAAGTATATATATTTATTTACGTCAACAACCCAGCTCAAGTGACAGCTCCGGGACGCGAAACGGACGCGATTCCTTCAACGAATCCGATCGAATTGCTCAAAAATTACTGTAAATAAAACCGTAAGCGATCTGTAAAGATCCACGGACGCTCTGGATGGTACAGTTGTCAATATTTTGGACGATGTGACGCGTTTCGGCCGAGGTGCGAAAACGTGCCCGGCGTGCTGTGCCGCGGAAAGCCGCCGGCCGACTGGCAGCCCCCGTGATGACATCATCCTCGGGGGTTGGAAAATCGAACTTCAAACTGTGGCTCGGGCACCCCTCGGATCCCCCAGCCGGGGATGCTTTGTGACCCCTTCCCTACAGCGACGCTTATCTCGATTCTGTTGGAACTGTGTCGCCGTTTATGCGAAGCGAGTTCGGATTTGTGACAATTTTTATTTATTTGTCGAGTACGCATTGTTGAATTTATGTTTCGATATGACATTAAAAAAATAACGATTAAAATATGATAATCGCAACTTAGTGACGATAAGCAAATGTAAACTGAAGAACAATAAGAAGACGGTCGTGTTTTGTATGAGTATGACTAATTTGCTTGTATTTTAATTCGAACGATTATATTCTTATCGCAGTACGACGCATATTTGTTTGTTTTGCTGAAAAAAAATACCATGTTTCTACGATAAGCAAACCTAACCAATGAGACTATATTACATCCATTTCGAGTAGTTTGATTACTTTTGTTTATAGAAAAAAAATCATCCTATGAATATTTCACTCTGTTAACTATTCGTAACACAAGAAAACGTCATTACGACTCCTAAAACGGACGATATGTAGTGCCACTGGAAGAATCTTATTTCAGGAAAAACGATGAGAATAATGCATTTCTAAAAATACTCCATTACACAAATTTATTCCACGTCGCACTTGCAACGCTCGAATGCAATATTTAAAAGACGACCCCGTGACCACGAGAGGCACTAACGAAATGAATAAAACAATATCAATAAAACTCACCTCGGGGCCGATAAAAATCGAGCGAACGGACCTAAACAATCCGTTTGATGTTCGCGTACATAATACAGCAACGACGACGGTGCAAGAGAAAGAAGCCTTCGAGCTTTACGACTCTGCCCCAGATTATGAATGGGGCGCGCGGGGGAAAAGTTTGAGAACCCCCGCGAGAGAGTTTCCCGATGACATCATATCCGACCAATGGGAGAGCAGCGATGGCGCGGTGCGCGCATGCGCCGGAGACACAACTGCGACCCGGCCACACACACACACACACACTCAACATTCAACACTTTACACTTATCGATTACTAACACACGTAAGATCGAATACCGGCCGATGGTGAAGCGTTTGTGCGCGCCGCGTCGATTCAGCGCGCTCATATTGATGGATTCGAGTCTTGTGTCTCATGACCGATCTTTTCACTAGTTAAACCCTTATGTTAGTTATCGATTTTTTTATAAACTTAAGCAGTTGATAACTGTAATTCTATATTAAAAATTTGACTAACTTAAGATGAAACAAATGAAAATTGATTGATTGATTTGGAGATTTGATCGTTTTTGATCGACGTATTTGATTCGGTTCCTAAATATGGATCACCTACCTTGTCTATATCGATTTAAACTCACCTATCATGGGTTGTTATCACTCTTCGGAATATCTAGCCTAACAGCTCTATTAATTCACTTTAAAAGTGAGTGCTAAATTGACCAATTTAAGAAAAATTGGATAGATTACCTGAAACAATAAATAAATAAAATTAATAAACTGACCTAAAACAATTGTTTTTCATAAATTTTTTTTTGAAAAAATTAATGCTAAATGAAAATTCATAATAATGATCAATCACATTTCTGTTGTTATAGTGATGCGTTCTTTTATAAACAGTCAGTATAGTAGGATAGTGGTTGTTCGGAAAACTGCTGACGGGATTCCATTGATTTTCGTCGCTGAAGCGAGACGGTCGAAAATGTACATCGCGTTGCGTAAGAGAGGGACGCAAAATGATGCTGCGAGCTTTAGAGGCCGCCACAAGTGTCATTACACTTAGTGTCGAGCTTTCGCTGAAAAGTCGGAGAGCTTTTGACACTTGTGCGATAAGCGCCACCTGTGCTACATTTCGGTCTTTAGTTCGCGCTGAAAAAATGCGAAAATTTTCAGCCGAATCGAATGTGCTTTGTTGCGCTAGAGTTCAATTTCGCCTCGTAAGTTGTAAGAGCGAAACGAGGTCGCACATTGTCGGGCGGTTTATTTCTTATCGCACTTGTTTATGTCGGCGAAATTTACGACGTTCACCTCTCTGGGTCGTTTCAGACAATACACACGAGTGCTGAAACGCCTCCGAAGAATATTTGCGACTACAAAGCTCTAGAATCCCCCGAAGAAAGCTTTTAAGTTTGTACCTTTTCGAGATATCGCAACACTCGAGGCGCGGCGTTTCCTTTTTTCTCCTTTATTTACTTTACACTCGTTACATCCGATTTGTAAACAAAAGCGGACACAATGGCGAAAAAATGCAGTTTAGAAATCGAGAGGAAAGATATCCACATCTAGACGATGGGAGGGAAGTTTTGTGATGAAACTCAGCAGGAAGAGCGTCTCGGTTCTCTAACTACTTTAAGCTCTCTTTCATAATGAGCTTTTGAATATTCGTCTAGGATGAAACTTTGCGACGATGATAAATCACTGAGTCAACTAAAATGTTTTTTTGTAACAGCGCCCCTTATTTGTTACGGCAATTTCTTTGGGGATCGAATAATTAAATGATGCGATGTAAGGGCGAATGCTGAGCTTCAAAATACCATCTTCGGGGGTTGGAAGAAAGACACTTACATGACGTTAACTAAACATCGTTTCATTTCCTCAAAGTGACCTTTGTGAGACAACCATTTAATTAACAGATTCATATTATATTTAAATCGAAGTTAATGAAAAAGTCATTAAGAAATCTTACATCACCGAATTGTGACTCGATGTGTATGAAACGTATCATAATCATACTCGCGTGAAATTTCTAGTATCAAAATTCCAAACAAATTATACTTTATATTGAATTAAATAAATTGGACAATTATACCATTTTCGATCAAAATTAATGACGAACCATATAATCTTTCATCTGATATAATATATGCAATATACGTATAATATTATACAAATTCAAGACCTCATAAATAAAAAAAGAATATAAAAACGTTAATAATGAACCGATATTTAAATATTCAAAGTCATTTAATCAAACTAAAATCCGTGAAATCGACGATTTACATTAAGTTGCAATATAATATGGTACAGATTCAAACATGATATTTTCTTATGGACATTTTAATTCGAGAAAAATCCCTGACACGATTGCATATCCTCGCACGGTGCATGGGAAACAATTAATCATATTCACACGACACTTTCGCTAATCATCATCAATTAAATACGAAAACGAATCGAATACTATCTAAAAATGTGCATATTATTTATATTTATCCAGACAAACTGCCTATGTGCCGAAACAATGCCGTTAATCCAGACTAGCACATCGCATGTATTGGTAATCCGGAGCGTGTAACGAAAACCGCTAAAGCATGTCCTGGTAAATTCCCATCAATCATCATTAAAACGAGAAGAATACAGAATGATTGATTGTGACGTATTGTTCAATGCGTTGTGTCGTTGTTTGTTAATCAACAGTTCGCCGAATGCGAAATTGTACTGCAATTAAGGCTCGTGGGGTTGGGGATAGAAATTATATTTTTTTCAAAATTTTTATTTCTCAAAAAAACTCATTTTTACTGTTAACACTAAGTTTTAAACAAAAACTAAAAATAAATTGAGTCGTGGAAAACAGCGATCGTTCATAAGAAAAACGGATCGTAAATCCCATTGAGAAACGATGATAAAAGTTCGCACCTTTTAACTATATTGGAAACCCGCCATTAAATTTGTACGAGATCGGTACTTTATTTCCGATCGAAATATTGTTGCGATTCACTTTCGTGCTATTATGATTGAATCGCTTTTCACACGGAGTACCGAACCGTTTTTAATTTATATAAGTGTGTCATCACAATGTTTTAAATACCATCGCGAAGACCACACCTTCAATCAAATCGGATTAGTCACACGCAATTGAATGTGACCCCCTCGAGCACATAAGGTCGCACAATTTTCTTTTTTATGTCACAATCCGAATCGTAATTTTCCGTTGCGTTCTCTATGCCAAGTTCGAAGTTACGAACGAGTTCCAAAAGTTATGATAATCTGTCTAAAGAAAACTCCAACAAAATAAAATCATATGAATATAAATTTTCTCTAAATAAAAAAAAATATATTTGAATTTTTCATAAAAATATTATATTAGAGAAAATTTAATGTGTGATATAATCATTAGTAAATTATGGGTAAAGAAAATTTGAAAAATTCTAATAAATCAATCAATATAGAGTGATGACGCTTTCGAATCGCAATCCTACAATTAAAAAAATACAACGAACGAAGCCTATTTTTCTCACATTGCAAACAAGGCCAAATAACTATCTCAGATCGGCAATCTTTGGTCTAATAACACGAATAAAAATTTGCTTGCGAATTTCCAATGCTAATGTTCAATTTTACGGTAATAATCGATTATTTAACGTTTTCGATATAATTCATAGCTATTATTGAGACCTTCGATTAACTACTTCGAAAAACGCATTGCTTTCGTTAAAAATCGTGACTAAATGAATCCCGACTTAGTTTACAACTTAATTTTATTGAACTCGGCAAACAACCGTGAGCGATTGATCTTATTAACGCGAAATGCTTCGAATATTTTTCAGTCGGGCTTTAATGATTCAATCCGCTTTGAAGGCTGTCTGTAAATATAATATGGGCGAACGTTACCTAATTTCAATACAATTCTTTGAAGCCCTCTCTTTGAACGGAGCGAGAAAATTTATTTCTTCGAGCGAAAGATTTTCCCGGCTTTCCACTGATTAAATACATAAAACGCCAGAAAGAATTACATCGCCAATAAAGTCACCCATATAAATAAAACTGCAGCATAACCGAGATATAAAGGTCGAAATAAAATGAAAAAAAAAGGTTGACTACGCACAATTTATTTAAGACGAATTTATAGTGCGAGACGACAATGGCAAACGCTTCTTGACATTCGAAATCGCGTATTGTGTAACAAGTTAAGAACTAAATATGTAACTATGTCAGCTATGGGAACCGAAAAGTACCTGTCCGCTTTATACCTTCATTGTTCTTCGACAAGGCCGATCGAAAAACCATCCGAGCAAACATTTTCGCCGTACAACATAAATATTCAACGTATCGTAAATCAATAAAAAAAATCGAGGAATTATCGGGAAATCGATATGTATCGTTCGTATACGATCGAATAAATTCGCCCTCGGGGAGAACGCGTAAGAAATTTTATTACGGATCCTTTGTTTGAATTCGAGAATAAATTAAAGCTTCGAGTCGTGTTAATGTAATACATTTTTAACGCGTTTCGCATATCGAAAAAATCGTCGATACATCCAACGCCAATTACCCAAGGTGAACGACGTCGAAAAAGCTCTATTATTTCATCATTGAATAGGGTCATCCGCATTATTCATCATTCATTTCTACGAGTGAAAATTATACATGTCAAATTATGTTTTATAATTAAAAGTGTATATTTATCATGTTACCGTTTGGCATTTCGGAAACTACATACTTATAAACATCATACGTACTGAATATGGTATAACGTGTCATTTGTATATTTGAGAACTCTCACGGTTATTAATTTTATGAGAATTTTCTTCAAATTGCAAATCGAATACAATGACACTAGAATTAAATGCAAACAATTTTAAAAGCCTAATAAAGTATAATTAATTGAAATACATACTCTTTTTTTCGACAAATTTCATTCTCATAGAAAATACTCTTTCGTGGGCAATAATAACGCGAAACAGACATTTCATCGCATTTAATTATCGCCTATGAAACTATTTGTTTCCTTTAAAAGAAGCTGTGCGCGTTTGGAAATCTTCCGATACGAAACCAGAACAGAACTAAAATACCGAAAAGAGAGTTGTTGCAACTGCATTGCATTGCAAAAAAAACACGGCCAATACGCAATTTCATTCATAATTATTCAGATTCATTGTAACGACGATCCCGATTGGCAAATTCGGTCCATTTTTTCGCGATGTTCTCGAATAATAACGAAAAAAAGAGGCGCGAACCAACCGTTTCAAAACCGTCGCAGTCGAAACTTGTTCGTTCGCACAAAACGCAGATAAGCCCCGGTCGTAAACCTTCAAAAATCGCCAGACAACGCGATAAAACCGTCCAGTTAAATGCAATTACATTTTTGAAAAAAAATGGTCTGCAAACGATTGTTGACATTCGAAAATGCCTCTCAGGAGTTTTATGAAACGCACATCGCACATGTTATTCAGAAGAGTCGACTCGTCTGAAGATTTTCATTTCAGCGTGATGCAATAATACAATGTATCTTTTAATCCATTTCATCATAAAATATTAATGTATTTAATCTAGAGAATTTTTTGTGAACATATTTGAGAAAATTAATCTTCTGCGTCAAATTTAATCGATATTCGCGCTTTTTAACGCTTCTCAGATGTAACGAGACGGTATCAATTTTCTATCCAAATATGTCGATCACGCAAGCTATCGAGACTAGACTAAAAAATATTCCGAGGTGAACAAGATGAACACTTAAACTATCTCAAATTACGCATCCAAGTGTTTTTTGTGTTAATTGTTGAGTCTGCTCGGTGTTACTTAAATATTGCATGTTATGAGAAATATTTATGCAAATCTTCTCTTGAACATTCACCTCGCACATCGTTCCATTAAATATGTAATATTCAGATTATCGGGCGATCATCATAAAACATATTGCTCAGACTGAAATCGTTAAATGTTAAACAATATGTAGGTATAAACAGAATATAACATCTCGTGAAAACTTCAAAAGGATTCTAGTTTTATCATTGATTTCCACTCAACAGTAAAAAATTGACAATATTTATAGATGATATAAAATTCATTGAATTTTAAGTTCATTGTAAATAACTGCATGAAAATATAAAAGCAAATAAAAACTACATATATTACCTGAAATTTACATCCCATAAATTTAGGATGTGTATAATTTAAGTGTGGCTGATAAGTCATCATATGTATGTATAGTAGTTTAAAGAACGAATATTACATTGTTATATGCCTGAAATATATAAAAGATACGTGTGAAAATAAAAACGAATTAATAACAAGCACTTCCTTGAGACCTTTTGTGAGTATAGTCGCATTGAAAATTCGTATCATGCAAAATAAAGGAGGGAATTTGAAATATCAAACGTTGATATTTTACGCATTGAGTACTTGAAGTTCATAAAAAGTTGTGCAATTTTATATCCACTAACACTATCGAATTATAATATTATTATAGGGATATGTTTATTTATTTTGTTTAATTGCTTTCGATTTTGTCCGATTAACCTTCTGTCGTCGACGGTCGTATTAAAAATAATTACCTGAAATTCTTTTTTAATTTATTGACGATATCCATATCGAAGAGCGGACTGTTTTAATGCAATTCAAAGGTCATCACATATCTCGAAATGAACGACATCCTCAATTATGTCGATATACACTTGTGCGAAGATCGATCTAGTTCTAGATCAGCGCAAAAAAAACGATCTTGCCTCGAGCTACGTATTATAATATTTAAATAGACGAAAGAAATCACATTTTCTTAGAGCTTTGTTCTAAATAATTACTGTGACCTTACATCACTTTATCGGGCGATGAGAACTTTCGTCATTAATTCAAAACAAAAAAATGAATCTAAATTGAAAAAATTCTCATAGTGCGAACACGTTTAGAGAATCGTGTCACAAAATTCGTCAGGTCGTAATTGGCGAGATATAAAAAGGTGATAAAATGATATCATTGTGCAACAAGTTCAACGTCAACAAGGATCCGAGGCGGTTACTAAATATCGTTAAAGGAATGGTTATGGGAAGTCATAATACTAAATTCGATGGTGAAACACTTTTTAATGCATTCGAATAAAATGCGAAACAGAAAAATAATAAAAAAAGATGCAAATAGCATAAAGATTTGAATCGATTTTCGCTGTCTGTCTTCTATGTAACGAATGGCGGCGATATTATTCAAGCAATTTGTTTTTAATGGAATTCATATGAAGGAAATGGTAAAACTGAGCAACCTTGCAACTTCGATATTTGCACTATTGCATATTAATATATTCGAATCATCGATTGTTAATGAATATAGATAAGCTTTTGACATAGACTAAAATCAATTTATCCATATCCGCTCCCTTATAATATATTCAAATTAAAACGATGATAATTGAAATTTTAACATTAAACATCTTCAAAGCATCACCTGTCACGCATTACACGAACGTATTCGAGAATTTAATCTCGTATAAAGTAATTAATATTACTCGTATCGATAAAAAAACGGTTCAATTACACAAGCAGTTATCACATTTACAAATTGATAACTTTAGATATAAAATGTATATTTCACAGCATACACTAAACAAAATGACTCATACATATTCCATTACCGACTCTTGAATAATCAAACACATCGTTCAAACAAATCATCTCATCGAAACCCACAATCACAATCGACAACTATGACCCATCGAAAGACTCATCCCGTTACTCAACATATGCAAACCGATCCATAAATACTCGATATACGAATCCTACACTCGAAAAACCGACGAACTTCACATACGGCATTCCTACACGCCGATTCGTGACTTCGCCATTATTTATCAATACAGAGATGATAGTATCATCGCGCAAATGTATCATCATGATACACTTGTGAAACGCAAGTCGACCTTGCTCCGAACCATGTTCGGACACCACAAATCAAAAGACGCAGATTCCTACATTTAAGATGAGAGTTAAGTCTCGGCCACCTTGTATATTGTGAGGCTAATTGCGAAACGCCCTCAGCTGCCGATCGAGATGAGTTTAGATTCGAAATGGACGAGAGAAAAAAAACGGTTTCGAGTTCAATTACGATCGCTAAGAATGTCATCGTCGAGGAGTTTTCGTAATCTCTGAGTAAAAAAAGCCTTTCGATTTGAATACGGAATGGATTCGGATGTTAACTAATTGACGACGTCCTTACGAGATCCATTATATGCGAGTGAAAAATGCGCTCGCGGTCGTAAATTCGAATCGATGTTTCTCAATGCGATATGGAAATTGGTCTTCGTGATTTATAAAATTGATTCGTTCATCGAAAATTTTCGACGTGCTTGATAATTCGTCCGAAAATTAAACTCTGATAAAGTTAATTTAATCAAGAATAGAGTATCCTTTTTAAAAATTCAACATTTTGTACATACAAAAAATTTATTAATCCACGTACATGAATATTCATTCAATTATACATGAAAAATGTTTCACGCGTACAAATACGCTCATTAGCGTCAACATAAATTGCTTTATAACCATCCGAAGAATATAAAATTCGCAACTCAAAACGCAGTTGCATTCAAAAACATCCAATTACATCACAGAGCCTACTGTGTACAAACAGAATTCCGACAAACTACAATTCAATTCGATCAATAACGACACGATTAAAATCGATTCAATCCAAACCGACCATTCATAAAATTCAAAACGACCATTAAACGAGTTTAATAGGCCCAAAATATCAAGATTTATGCTCGTACACTTCGATGAGCAAACAGAGGTCCCGCAGAGTTTGCGAAAATTGCACAACCCGAGGACGAATTCTTCGTAACTTTTAACCGACGACTTGAAATAAGCTGCGTGGTCGCAAATTTACGTGGGCTATAAATGTGTAGCTCGTTTGGACACGAAAGTGCGAAGATGATGACGATGAACGAGCCACTCCTTAGACGATGATCCGCAATGCTAGGCTTTTTAGACCTAGATTCGCTTTGCGGTGCAGCACGCCTATATTATAAGGCTGGTGAAGCCTTCGATTTTTTTTTGTACGTAGATAGTGATCTCAGTACAATTGGTTTCGTAAATCGTTCAACTAAAAGCTTTTTGACGCTGTTATTTTCGTTATTGCATAAACTTTATATGGAATGAATCTAATTGACTTTTAAACGCTCGCGCATGTCACGAGAGATTCGGAAATGTTTAATAGGATCAGTTATGGTGAATGCAGCTCCCATCGATATCTTAGAAATTAATGAATATATTGAATAAAATATTAGATTCTTTTTTTATATTGTCATCGATTTCTGAAATCTTTTTAGAAACATTCCTTAACTGACTTTCATTATGAAAAAAATCAATATGGATGAAAAACCTGTTAATTTACACACATCTCAAATCAAAATAAACACATCGTACAATTCTTGAGTTTATATCAACACTGATACGCATAAATTTAACGAATAATCAGGTTAAAGTAACTATCGAGATATTCTACGTATAAGCCGATGACAAATTAAACTGTTAATCTGATTCAAATAATTTGAAAGGCAGTTATGCCACAGAATGCAATTTTGAGATGCACCCATGTCCCAATTCACCCGAATAGGAATGCGATTCGCGACACTAGAGCTATTAGACCTAGCCGAGACGGCAGACATTAATTGCTTTATTGGCGACATTAAAATAACTCAGATCACTCTCATCCTAACCATAAATTGATTGGGGACTTATTATTTTTTTATATTTCGGACGTTATAGATCGGACGTGTCGAAATTGTCCTTTTCGCTTCTGGGCAGAAGGCCAGGCCGATCGAACCGATGCATCCATCGTTATGCAAGTGTTGCACATCTTAATGCAGTTGCACTGTCTATTCAGAACCTGATTTGGATCCGAGACGAGTTAATGACTGTGCAAGTCCTCTTAGCTTTTTGTACTTTAAGAGCTGTCGCCCACATTCACTTGACCAAAACTGTTCTGTCCACTCTCGCAATCGCTACAAATAAATTAAGCACAAATTATATTTTGAATCGTTAGTGTTTCGTTTGGTTAAGTCGTGTGAATGAGTCTAATGGTATGCATTATCATCTAAGAAGTAATTGCCTAAATTCTGTTTATCCTATCTATACAGTATGAGCAAAAAATTGTTCATATTTAAATAAATCAAGTCTATTCGGCGAGTTAATTAAATTGGAACGTTATTCATTGTCAACCTAAACTAAATAAAAAATATCCAACTATTCTAACTTAAGTAGGAAATAAAATAAATTCAGTTCTATAAATGATCAAATTCCATTATCAAAGGCATTTGAAGGTTAGAAACATCTATACAAATATATAACGTATCACTTTTTATATTATCTATAATAAATTATTTTATCTGTTTTAAATAAAATACTAAAATTGTAAATATAAAATAAATTTATTAAAAAAAACCTTCGAAATTTTCAATTATAGAACCTTATAATTGCATGCAATATTTTTTTCATAATATTTGTATCAAAAAGTCACTTCATTATCAAACGTCATTATTTTTAACCGATACTCCGACCTCAAGATGATTAACTTAGTCACCTTCCGTTCACGTTCGGCAGACATACAAATTTGACGAATAATTTGAGTAATAAGCGATGACTTGACTTCGTATTCTATACGTCCGAGTGTATAATCGATTACATCAATTTTTACTAGATTAAAATTCAATTAACCGAGTTCAATGTTTCGGACGGATATCCGTCCAAGGTTCTGCATCAAGAAGTAAAAAATCAATTGAAAAAATCGCAATGACAAATCGATCATCTTCAGACGAAATGGACTGATTTGAATACATACAAATAATTAATATACTTTGATTCCATTTCGATCAAAATGGCATATTAAGGTCATCGTAAGATAACGTGTTTTCTTTAATTTCATAGAAATGTAGGTTGAAAAATTAATAGATCTTGATTATTAAAATGTTTTTTTTTAATGGATCAATGAAAAATGTATTTATTTTTCAATATCAACAAAAAAATACATGAAAAAAACGTATTCAGAAAATGAAAATTTTCATGACGACCTTAAAAAACAAAAGATCGTTCGATTATTTTCTATAATTCGGGATTAAACACAAAAATGATCAATTACATCGAAATTGCACAATCTACGAAACTCGTTTCTGACCCTTGAGGTTATCGCGAGAGATTCAGTTCTCGCAAAAGCTATAACACATACGTTAAGCCCGTTCCCTTCGACACTCGCCGAGGTCGCAAAAAACCGACAAAAAGTCGCAAAAATAAAACGGATCCATCTCGAATTGCGATATCGCGAAAAGGTCGGCATTGAGCGAAGACGATCCAGTGCAATATACGGTGCAAGATCATCCGTTCACCGTTCGAGGTGTGTGACATTGTGAAGCGCGCATAACGAGGGCGGGGTTGTCCACTTATTGTGATTATCGTAACGCTTCGGATTACGTCTCGATTGTATCACATGTGGCAGTCGTTAACAGTTCGTATGATGAGAGTGTAAAAAATGTGTATAATGATCGTGTGTTGTGTTGCGTGGCCAGCGAACTGAGCGTCGTTAACGAATGAGTCTAAGATTAAGTTGTTATGGTAAATGAATGATTTATAGTCGTATGAGCGATGTGCGATATGATGATAGTCGTTAGTTTTGAGCAATAGTATAAACTGGGTGTAATTAATCAATATTTTTATCGAGTGTTAATTGACGATTTGAGAGTTTTAAAAAAAATGTCTTGATTCATTTCGATCTCATATTTCAAGTCTTTAATGGATTCGAATATTCAAAAAAAGATGAAGCACTATTAAAGCAATAATTTAAAACTTTTTTAAAATATAAAAAGGATATTCGGGTTTGATATACGTGACAACACCTCGGCCCCTACGACGTCGACCGCTTTTTCAACGGCGACGAGATCTGATAAAATGAATATGCAAATCCGCGCCGAAACCTCAAAGCTGTAACACGGGCGGCAAATTAATTCAGACGAGAACGAAAATTGCTCCTTTTGCCACATTTTCAATTTCTCATTTTCCACAATTGAAATTCAGCGCGTTCGCGTTTCGAAGAAACGCAGACTGTACAATGCCATTATATTTTGATAATTGTGTGTGGAGGTCGACGCACTCGCTCTACAGATGGAAGAACACGACAAATAATACGGTAAACGATCTAAGAAACGTAACATCACGACCGCGGAATAATTTAACTCAAATTGCATGCATGAGCGACTGTTTAGTTTAACACTCATGAAGATTCGTACGCGTGGGATAGGGAGTGTCACGTACCTATGCTTGAGAAGACGCTCCCCGAAGTTCTTCAAATGCTTTTGAAGTTATTTCATAAATTGACAATGGGCAATCAAAAAAAAATGGGCAAAATGACAAATTGTATAATAGTATTTTCATCTTATTAGACTTAATCTTAATTTCTCAATATTTAGAATTATCGAAGCCCTTTCCTAACACAAAAAAAAGATAAATACAATATCCATAATGTATTCATTGAATTAAAAAATTAATAAATCATAGTTATCAAATTATGACTCCAATCCAATTATAAGGGCTACTATACTTAAAAGGTTTCGACCGCAACACGTAGACGCGTTCAAATCACCACGCGACCGATCGCGGTCCTGTTCGCATTGAACACGACCGCAGTGATGAAATCGAAAGTATTATTGAAAAAAAAAAGTAGACACTCCTCAAATCAAAAACGTCTCTATTTATCCACATACATTCGATAATAATAAATTACAATAGAGCCGACGATGTAAAAAGAGAGCACTTTCGATTTCTCCGCGGCCGAGACCTTGATGCGTCACCTCGCGTTGCGTTCGACTAAACGAGAGCTTTTATCTCTTGCGAAAGTCGTGCCGATGTTTGTCGATATACACGTTTCCGAATCGCTAGAAAAGTCCGAAGTCATCCCGTAACCAGAATACGGCCTTTCCGTGATTAAGCGTCGGCACGTTCGGTTCGAATCGCCTTTTGAACAGTTCGTGGTTCCACGAATCTCGAAGCGAGAGATTCGGTAGTAAAGTGCGCGTCCTTGATGATAAAAGGTTTTATGTGTGTTGTGTTCTAAGCGAACATTGTTTTAAGCGTTTTGATGAAAACATATTAATACTAATGGATGCATTCCAAATTTGCCGTTCCTAAAACGTGATTTTTATAATGGCGATTTCCTAGTGACGCAAAATTGTTATTGTTTCCTAGTGATTGAATCATTAGCATGATTTAATTTTGTAATAAAAATAAAATTTTATTTTCAGATAAATCGCTAAAATGTTCTATAAACATACGTTTATGTGTAATACTTTTTTTTATGTATAATCTATTAAATCATATTTGAGAAATAATGAAAGATTAGCGGCTCCTTTGAAAAATCAATACAGACCGCCTGAGGTGTGAGACAATAGATTCAAGTCCGTGACCTATATTGCGAAACTACTAAATAAAAGTTAAAATTGAATAAAAAATAAAACAAATCACCGATCAATATGCTGAAATAGATACATCATCGTCTCCAGCAAACGCACTTGTATTTCACTCTCCGCCTTTCCTTCTGTGAACAATCAGGCAACCCTTTGTCTACGCATATTTTTCCCTTCCTCACAATAGACCCAATCATCAATCACTTTCGCCTTTTCTTTTTTTTATCCTTATCCTCCGAGTGAAGGGCTACATTTTATTCGTAGAACCATTTCCTTGTATTTTTCCGATGCGACAAACACCGTTCGATCCCTCTCGAATACGTAATAAGTACCACCTGAAAATACTGCACGAATTCGAAAACATCCCAGCTTTCTCTAAATCTCTGGATTTAGATTGACACCTGCATTTCCAAATATCAAAAACATTCTATTGCTATTCATCTCTATTATTCTATATAAATATATGTATGTAGATATAATATTTTTATTTCGCAATATGATGTTCGTCTTTATACTGGAAAATAGTTCGGTCTCTATGAGCTAGATTTTTTATGAGGTTATTATTATTACGTCAAGATGCAAGCGATGCACAAGTGCACACTATGTTACGGTCACTACAAAGGGTTTTCGATAAAATCTTTTCTATGCAACTCGATCTCACGTGAAGCGTTTAGAAAGAGTCTTTTCAACTAGCCAATGTGTACTTTCATAATACAATAAAAATCAATTCGATTTTATAATATGTTAACATCGCCGATGATTATCTGAGATGTTTCCATCGCATTTTCGTTGACGTGTTCATTTGTTACATCCGAATTACAAAATCAAACAATATGATAAATGACGGGACGTTAACTTCTACGAAATCGAAAAACCTGTGTATGTATATCACCTCCATATGTTATTGGAGCATTTAATGTTTTTTGCGACCTTTGGTAAAAGGAAGCGCCAAGGTGTCAATTTACATCGATATAAAATTTTTCGAAGGTGACCTATGAACGAGATGACGTATAAATATATTAGATCATACGTTGGAATATTTTAATAGATAATTACATTAATGGATTTTCTGGGTCGTTTTAAATTCATATATTCCGCAGTAACGTTATGAAAATATTGAGATTATACATACATATTTCACATCTAGAGCATCTCGTGGGAAAATCGATAACAAATTCATAAGCAAACAAATACGTATAATGGAAAACATAATCTAGCGAAAAAATAAACATTTCACATTATCCGAGATTAAAATTATTTGAAAACTTATCTGATTAATTAAGTATACGAACTATTTAAGACAATTATTCGCGACGTTGAATTAAGTCCATTGAATCCAAACTTTAATCACTTCGCAGCGAAGTTCAACTAGAAACAGACGAAAGCGCACAAGTATCCGAATCTCGAAACAACAGAGCCCTAAATTTCTCAAGATCTCATCTTCAAGGATATCAAGATGACTCATAACATACATCAAGTATGATATTAAATCGAGACCGGACTCCTTCGTCGAGGTCATTGGATACTTCACCCAACGCGAAACTCTGGAAGATTAATCGGTCAACTTCTGTCGAATGAGAGCTGACCCCTTGTGAATAATTTCAAATTATGACCGACACCTCCGATTCGTCGAAATTAATCTAAATAAATAACGTGAGAAGATAAACGATTGAAAGAAATGCGGTTGGTTTTTTCGTTTTAATTTTTCCGCGTGTTTTTAGCTTTTGGCTACGTTCGACCTGGTTTTCGTGTTTTAGTAATCGTTGAGTGTTTTTTCGAAATGGAAACCGAACGATGAACTCGACCCGACTCATTATAGATCGTTGATTATGGAAATTAAAAAAACAAACAATCGGTTCATTATCGAGTGCACGCTCCTTTCTAAAGCTACTTTTTTGTATAAAATTACTCAATACGCGTAGAAATCACGTGTGCGGAATGCGTCGAAAAAATACATATAATTAAAACATTAAAATTCCTTCTATGATAAATGTTCCTTTATTTGCAATCATGTCGATCATTATTTGCAGTGACTGTTGAAAAATCCTTGATTTTCAATCTACAAAATGACTAATTAATCATTATAGAATATCATGAAAATGTGTTCAACTTATATGAATACGATGTGACAACGATTCAATATGAATGATACATGTGTATATAATTGTATTACATAGAAAGTTATTTCATTGGAACCCAAGGTAACCGCTGAAAAGTTTCTGATTGTCATACAACTTGTCAAAACTGAAATTACATTACACAAATTTATGTCATTTCTCGAGCGAAATTAATTTTATATACGGAACACCTACATGTTATATAAAATTTCATACAATTTATCAGTGATAAAGATACATTTTCGAATACGCAGAACGCTATTATTTCCGATTAAACACCCATATTATTAATTATTACCGAATCGATTTCACGGTTGAACCACTCAACTAACACCTCCCACAGAATATGCTATCACGTTAATTGAACATGCCAAGATGTGCTTAATTTCCATAATTCTGTTTCGATTCGTATTGAAATTAGCACGAGCTAGATGTGTATATCGCACATTCGCGACGATCGAATCGAATAAAATGCATCTAATGCGGCAATTAAAAGAACACGTAACATAGTAATGAGATCGAGAAGATGTGTAAGAAGCAATATGGTATTGAATGAAAAAAAAAACAAAGCCAAGGACTACCACACAAGAAGAACTTCTTTTACTTGTTCGATTGGAATCGGATGACCTGGAATACGCACACCCGGAATGATGAGATGATGAGACTTCAAATTAAAATCAATATTTAATTACATTTCAGATAATTACATAATATTTATATATAATCTGATAAATCAATTGAAAGCAATAAATCAATCAAATGTCGAATAATAATTCAGTTTTAACAAATGAAATATTCATATACAATGGTAAACATAGATCTGCTCACCGGTTGATCGGCACTTTTACTATTATATTTGCATCATTTTATGGCTAATAACTCTTGCAAAGAATAAAATTTTATCGGTTTCTTGTGCATTTTATTGATTTCTAGTTAAAATTGCATCTATAAATTTATTATTTCCTTAAGAGACCGATTACTAATCACGACAATAAATCGAAACATGGATCGACGTCTTCAGATATAACGTCTCAATCGGCGCTCACTTACGCGAGCATTTAAAATAAGAGAAAATCAAACCGATCAACCACGATTATATTATAAGAAAGGATATTGCGTAAAGCTAATAGTAATGAGAGACGATCGAACGCACATCACATATCCATATACAGGTTTCGATCGATCCACTTAACCCTGAGACAGATACGAAGGCGTTCGACTGTTGAAAAATCCCAGTAAGGATCGAAGATGCAAAAAAGATATCTTATAATCGGATCGATGCGATGATCAAACGAGAAAAAAATGACGATACAATTCTATTGGAACGCAACGTTCGTAGAAAACGAGAGTGGTTCGAAACTAATGATCGGTTTCGTACGGCTCTAGTATATAAAATCGATCAGTAGTTTTTTTGCCAATACGCATATCTAGATCAACCGCCTTGAAACCTACATATTCTAAGAACAACGCACTTCTCCATGGGTGGTGCATGAATATCGAATTGACGTTTTATTGATTTATCACATTGGTCGGGTTTTTCATCGATTTAGTAACAATTAAATAATTATGCAATATTGAATAATTTTCAAATGTTCCGATTACAAAATTGTTAATTTATATGGATATATTGATTTATTTTAGGTAATTTGAATAATTGAACAAGCGAAAATATTAATTTAGAAAATGCTGACTTGAAATTTAATGGAAAATGAACGAATGGATGATACGAATAAAAAATTGTGTATCGAAAAAGTACGAAAGTTTTATCATATTCGGTAGCGAAATTCCAACCTAATTGGATAGTTTCTCAGAATTTTTAAGCGTTGAAATTATGTCCCGAAAGAAAATTACATTTTTCGACGCCGACGACGCAATTTTCCACACGAAAACGAACGCACAAAAAAAATACATCAAATTATGTTAAAATTCCACATCTAAGATTGATTATTGTGTTCGTTGAGTGACACAGTGTTGTTAACTATTGTCATATGAAATTTACAAAAAAAGTCGAATATTTTAATAATTCGCTTTTCGGCGTCAACACGCAACGAAATCAACAACCGATAAATTTGTCAATGAAAAATATTCCAAAAAAATATCCAACACCGTTTCTTTGTACACGCGATGCAAAAATTTCATTGTCCGTGAAAACGGAAATATTATTTTCATATTCAATTACAATATGATAAACTGTCGAAGAATTCAGGCGTAATTTTTAATGAAACATAAATAAGTTTAACTTCCTAAAACTCATATCTTTGTTTCCAGATCTCAAACCTAATACAGGTGTCATAAACTGTCATGTACTTGAATAAATGCATATGAGTAATCGCACGTGCGTCGAGTAAGTACATTTATGTACAACGAAGTACACTTGTATATTCTTATCGAACCAGTAATCTGATGTAAAACCAGAAAATTCAATGTTAAATGAAGATTCGCAAACTATCCGTATTTCGACATCGGCCCTGCGAAATTAATTGAACTGGATTTTTTTTTTTACATTTTAATATACATTTTGAAACAAGCATACATGACACATTTATTTGGTGAGGTCAGAAAGAACCAATTGCATGTGCATTATTATTTTTAAATTATATCTGTAATCTTGTGTATTTTTAATATAATAGAAGTTTCTCCAAAATTAAATAAATAATATCGAATAAATGAAAAAGACGCAAATACGAAAACCTCATAAGAGTAAAATATACATCTGCAGAATAAAAGTCGTTAAAATCGTGTTATAATTGAGATATTTCAAAAAGACAACAAAAGCCCCATTTAATATTTGACATGATTAACAAACAGTTACACGTTAAAAATTTACAAACGGCTTTTTATCGATTTTAAATTGTTTTTACGACGCCTTAATTGTTGAGCATTGTATAATACGAGTGTCGATATATCAATTTATTGTGAAAAACAGACATTTTCGCAAATCGATAAAATAATCAACTTTTGCATACATTTAAAATCTAATATTTCAAAATTTATCAATTTCAATGAAAATCCCTTTCATTTTCAATATTTATATGATTTTGGTTCAATTTTTATCTAGTTAACAACACACTTAACGTGTCCGGCAAGATGAAGTTTTTATTTCATTTTCATATGTTGCATCAAATTCACTGACAATGAGACAGAACACAAATTTTAGACTAAGATAAGTTACGTCAATCATCTTACAGACAAATTCAAATTTTCTTCAAAGTACAAGTACAAATTTCATTACTGAGCTTCTAGATCCTAGATCCTTGAAGGAAAACCATCGAAAAAACCACAACCGACCCACGCACATACACCATGGGAAAACGGTCTACTAGGACGATCGGAACCTTGCCGAAAGACGATCTCGTCATGAGATGGCCATCGTGTTGTTTTGTTGTCGGTTCATCCGAGAACGGGAGGCGGATGGATGCCACCGCCATGTATAAATACGAGAGGACCATCACCGTGGAGCATCAGTCAACGGCGAGCCTTGCACCGGCTCCACTGCAGAGCCTGTGGCTTGTTTGTTTGTTTGTTTGTTTGTTGTTTGGTCGTTAGTTTGTTAGTTTGTTAGTTTCGTCTCAAGTCTCAAGTCTGAAGTCGTCATGAATCCAGTTAAATTGGTGAGATTTGTTGGCAGATTCTGCTCTAGTGCATTTCATGAGACACTGATACATTTTCATCCCTTAATCTGAATTGATCATTGATTTTATTTTTAAAGGGTTTTGCGTGCTTTTGTAATCTTCTTGTTTAATATGTTTTCAACTTTCATAAGAAAGGGTATTTTTTTTTAAATCGTCCCTTAATTTATTCGAATTTTTTAATTTCCATTTTTAAGAATTTTGTATGTGTCAGTAATGTTTCGATTGGATTCAGTTTTGACTTTCATAAGAAAATCTTTTTAATAATAATCATCCCTTAATTTAAAAAATCATCCCTTAATCAATTCAAATCTCGCGAAATTTTTTAAAGTGAGATTTTTCGGACATAATATTAACAATTTTGACTTTCCCAAAAATAAACCCAAATATTTTTCATATGTCAAAAGAGAATTGATTTACTGACTGAAAAAACTAAAGAATTTAAATATACACATTACATAATCTGAATATTCTAAAAAAATATTATGATAAGAAAAATCTTGAAATTAATTTATATAACCTTGCATGAAAAAATATTTAATGAATTCACAAAAAGGAAATTAGAAATTTTCATAAACATAATTAAGCATATTATGTAAAAATTGGGCCAATTATGAAAATCTCGTAATAAGATTTCCTCGGAAAATCCTCAATTAATTAACAATCCGCTCGGCAAAAACGAACCGAAAAAAAAACTCGACACAATCAATTTTCTTCATCGAAAAACTCAACTTATTAATAAAATCTTCGACATTATTAAATCACAGTCGCTCGTGCGAATCGCCAATAACACAATACTCAATCGCGTACATCGAACGTCATGTAACGACATGCAACGATCGTTTTTCCACTCCGACGTATTAATCGAAACAAAAAACCTCATATTTTCCCATGCATACGATTAAAATTGAAAATGGGCGAAAATCGAACGCGAATCCCTCGGCGTCGAACAATGGACGACCGTAAAGCAATACGTTAATATAACGACCATTGTGTTGGAACGGAACCGTTGTGCAAAAGCGTCCCTTCAACCGCTCTATTCTTGTCAGAATTTCGTTCTACTTTATTATTCATTGCAGCTCGTCATTGCCGCTTTTGCGGTCACCTGTTCGGCAGACCTTCTGGCGCCGAGGCAAAGGGCACCTCAACATGCTTACTCCTCGGGAGGTGGAGATTTCTTGGGAGGACCGAAGAACATGTACATCCCACCCTCGAACCAATACTTGCCACCTACGAACCAGTACCTTCCTCCATCTCAGCCTGCTCCAAAACCCTCATATGTTCCACCTGCGACCACCTCGAGGCCCAACAACCAATACTTGCCCCCTTCTAAACCTGGAAATTCGTACTTGCCTCCCTCGGGATCTGGACCGACCACCCCTCCGGTGCCGATATTGAAACAGATAAACGAACTGCACGAAGACGGCAGCTACAACTACGAGTAAGTCCATATGATTTTTGCGAGAGTAATTTTGAAAGAATCGTTTAGCATCGAAGATAAGAATCTCATTGCTTCGGATAATTGTGCGCGGCCAAGGCGTCGCGAGATCCATATCGTCGTTGTTCGCACTAATCACATTTTCTTTTGTGTTATGGAAAAAACGTAGACGATTTTTTGTGAATGTCACGAATTACATAAAAGTCCGTGAAGTTGACCGAGCACGAGGACTGTTGAATTAGCTGAATGATGAATCGAATTCGCTTTCTAGGACACTCACCGGAGACCAGACGCACATCCAGCAGATGGGCCACATTGAAAACTTGGGAACTGATCACGAAGAACAAGTGATGCATGGATCTTATTCATACGTCGGACCTGATGGAGTTACATACTCTGTAACTTACGTAGCAGACGCTAACGGATTCAGAGCTGTCGGAGACCATTTGCCAACTCCTCCTCCAATCCCAAAAGAAATTCAAGAGTAAATAACTATCTTTCATATGAATTTAATAAAATATAATAAACTTTCCTAATTTATTAATATTATAGGGCTCTCGATAAAAACGCTGCCGAAGAAGCTGCCCAAGCTGCACATGGAGGATACCCATCAGGAGGTCCACAAGGATATCCATCAGGTGGTCCTTCCCAAGGATATCCATCAGGTCCTTCCCAAGGATACCCATCGGGTCCTTCCCAAGGATATCCATCGGGTCCATCCCAGGGATACCCTTCAGGAAAACCCACACAGACGTACCTTCCTCCACAAGTGCCAAACAAGCCTTCTTACAACCCACAATCCGGTTACCAGTATTAACGACGAAAATCTCATATGCACAATAAATGCTAAGGGCTCGGAATATACTGACTGATTTAATCGTGCGAACACTTAAATTTCGCACATATAAAAATTTTCAATGATTCTGATTGCTGCTTTAGATCTTTTTTTTTCAGTCTGATTGTACAAACTTTTTATCTTCATTATTTTTCTTTAACAAAATTTTCGCATGCACCAATACGATTCGTTCAAATGAAATCGACAACTTCTTGGAATCATTGAGATTTTTTGTATATTTTTAGTATATTTAATATTTTAATTTGAGTGAATGTATAAATGACGTATAATGTACATAGGTATTATATGTACGATAATAATTTATTATTTTTTATAATAAATAATAATGGCAAACATTTTGTACAAAAAAAGTCTTTTCTTTGTTAATTCTAAACCAATAACTGAAAATGTACCTATAGAAAGACACAAATTTAATTAAAATTCTACAAAGGCTTCGATTAAAAAAATCGAGAAAATTCAAATTAAAACCTGAACGAGACCACATTTAAAAACGCAAGCGTAATCATATAAAAGCGAATTAACACCGAAACTCGTTTAATAATGCCGCGCACACGCGAAAACATAATTGAATCATACACCTCACACTATCTACGTGCAAAACAATTGTTTGGAAACTTATCAAATTTCACATTAACACATATACCTACAAACGTGTTCACATACGAACGCGCAACATTGTTAATGCGGCAGAATTTCCATCTCTGCAATATGAAATACGCAAACGAAGATCAAAGGCTCAAGCGGACTAAGCGAGAAATTATGGGGATGCGGGTGACGCAGATTAACGAGGTTCAAATTGTAATTTACGAATGCTACCATTCACATGTACGTCTGATAAATTTGTCTGAAATAAACGATCAAAGATAATAATGAGAAAGTATCGAAAAGTTTTGATCGATAGGGATGTCAGACGTAGCGGTTAATCGGGAATGTATTGATTTTCAACTTCAAATCTCAATGTCATAAGAATAATTCTTGGACATACAAAAGTTTCAGATTTTAATTTTTTTCTAAATTATTTATGTGAGTCAACCATTTCAAGTTATTAAAAAAAATACTAGTTGTGTACTATTATCAGACACTTAGTAAGACATGATATATTTGGTTTGGGTTATATTTTAGATTAGGTTAAGTTGTGTTACATTTTAGATTCAGTTATACCAGATAGTATGCAAATCCTAAAATTTCACCAGTGGCTCAAACGTTTTAGAGAAAATTTTGAAGAAATTCAGAAACAATGAAAAATTTGAAACTCAACTTTTAAAATATAAGACATGAAGAATTCACATTTAAACATTTATGGAAATCACATTAATGCGACAAAAATTTCATTACCAAAATATTTTTTAATTAAAAAGAAGAAGAAAGAAGTATCCTAGTTTGTTTTGGAAGAAATCTGACAACCCTATCGATCTACAAATAAAAGGAGGCATTCTAAAAACGGTTTCAAAACGCGTTCTTGCACTTCCTCCGCAACGGTAGTTGCTAACAATGCGCGTCGAACGCCTCAACAATGCGTGTCAACGACGCCTCCGATACCATTATGCATCAATCTCGATACCATACCATGGATGATGATTGTGTTGCAATTGTAGAGGATGCTGGAACGTGTTCTTCTCGATGGGCGTTCGATAGCCGATAGTTCGATGTGCGAACGATTTTGAACTAAGTCAGTCGCTTTGAGTGATGAACGGGTTTGACGATGCGTGAAAAGTCAATCGATCGATTCGTAATACGATAAATATGGTCGAATGTCGGTGTAGAAAGTGATGAATGTTTGTATGTGCTTGAACAGTTTGTGAATTGTAGGTGTGCGTTGATAATGCACGGGAGCGTATCGAGATTGTTTGTATCCAAAATTTTGTTTTGAGTGTTTGTATCAAGATGTTGTCTAGGATGTTTGTTTCGAAAGTGTTATGTTTCGTTGTCGTCTAATGTGATGTCTTTATCGTATTATGATATTAGGTGTGTGTAGTTGGAAACTTTGAATGATGATCGCTTCTGTTCGGGCAAGTTGAGATATGATTACAATCTAGTACGAACAAGGATATACAAATAAATGTATCTTGAAAGAAAAATTTTCTGAATATAAAAATTTATTTTTCAATAAATATCTTAAAAAAATAACTTGATAGACTGTTAAGTAAATGAGGTCAACTAGTTTTCACGATATGTAAAGTAGAACAATATTGCTATTTTTCTTCAAATATTGTCGTTTCATAAAACGTCCATTAATCAAATATTGCCTTGTATAACCAAATGGATGCAATAACATGAATTTATAATCTCACATATTAAAAGAGAAACAATTTTTCATCTCGAGCCCACACTTCTAGTTTTGGTCAATTAACAATAGAGAACAAAAGTGACAATGTGTAAAATATAAGAATCGATCGATCGATGACATTACTAAAATGTCAATGTTACGTTAAGATGTGTCTCAATATGAAATTGAAAAACAATAAATGATTCAAATAACCCTTGAAAGGGCATCTCGATAAAAGTTAACCTATGTCGAAAATATTCAATACGCACATTTTGCATTATAGACCCGTAATTGCATAAAAAAAAACAATTCAAACGAATAATAGAGCCATTAAATTATTCATGCGAGATTTATAACATCCAATACATTCATATCACTTTGATACTTTCTCACATTATCGAAAAAACTATTCAAATGTTTCACAGTCTGTGATTTTATACATAATGTAACTTACCTAATTTATTTTAATGACATCATTTTTTCGTGCGCGAAAATTCTTCGACTAAAAAATACGCTCATTATAAAAAGACTTAAATAAAAATCCTTTAGCTAAGTGACTTTAAAAGCAATTAAATTTTAACTAGATAAAAATTTATATCATCCGCCAACATATTCATTGTGAACATTTTCCTGTAGTATCATCGGTCTAGCGATTCTAAACACTAACCATTGTAGTGAGATAAAAATCTTATAATTCAATTGAATATTTGATGAAATTTTGAATCCAGGAAAAAATATTTAAAAAATCGACGCCTTATCTAAAATGTCTCATGAAATTTACCAAAGAAAAATGAAATTAATTCCCAATCGGACTGTTAATATATTGTACGTGACAAGTTGGCGATAACAAGTTGCATAAAACCGCACACGAAGTATCTCACAATTTCGACCAAAAAAGGCAATGTTCAATAAATTTGTTAATTAAATTGATAATTTGGAAATTACAGTCAAAAAACTCTCTTTAATGACTATTGATCACTTTTGAAATCATTCATCGTCCCAAAATAAATGCTTATTGTTAGTCGTTTAGGAAAACTGATGCGAAAATTTTAGAAATATTAAGTATGTTGAAATTTTCGCTAAGCATTCAGCATACAAAAAGTGTACATTAATTTCAAATATTAACCATTTTCCAAACTTAACGATTTAATTTCATGTCACGGACGAAACAAAAACATAGAAGACTGCGACATCTGTCAAGAAAATTATTTAATAGTTTAGTTCGTGTCATATCGAACCACTTATTCTCAAATTGTTTCATTTATTTCTAAGTAACTTTAAACATTAAATATAAAACTTAAAAAATAAATAAATTGGTGAAACAAAAAACATAAACATTTATTTTTCGACGATATTTTATTTTACAGAAACTGTATTCTTTTACGTGCCAAATCCACACAAAAGCAATATTTCAATCAATGCACTCATCCAGACATCTAGAGCCTACTATCAATTTCAAAAAGACTACAATACAAATTGCATAGATCCAATAGCCATTCTACAAAATAAATTAAATATTTACTCATTTCATAAACTAAATATATAAAAATCATGCTTATACTATAAAATAAACACGTTTATAAACAGCACGTAGCATAAACAATGTATAAAAGCATATTAACAAGTAAAGTGAAATTAAACACGATCGTTGAAAAGCGAACAAACATATCTAGTGCATGATGATGCATCAGTGAAATTAAAAACTTTTCATGATTCACGATGTTGCAGAAAAATAGGATGAACCGGTATTGCATTACATATCCACCGAAAAGCGATACGAAAAAACAATGAATGTTACTAAACTGATTCAAATACATATGTGGCAATGAGTCAAACATCTCAACGCAGGTGAGAAATATGACCGATCCAACGAACCAAAAACATGCAAGAAGAGAATAGTTTGCGCCATAAAACTGTTCGCAACATGCAGCCGAGATGACAAGCGATAAATTCTTTTTCATATCCAGTTAAAATAGTCTATGCGAAACGCATACTTTGTATAAAAATTTCACAACAAAATGAACGGCCACTTTTCGCGCGTATAAAATGAAAATTCGCATGAATACGCCTAGAATTATAAAGGAGAATATATGAAAAAAGAACATGGAAAAGACTGAAAAATTCAAAGGAATTCTTAAACAATGCGATCCTTTGAAGGCATTTCGAAGGTCTCATTATTTTTTCATACGTAATATATGTGAGATAACAACACAGGGTTGACTTTGTGTATGTGAGCGGGTGACCCGCGAGGTCGGTTCAAAGATACAATCTAAAACTCGCCACGGTACAACGATTCGCCACTGCTAATCCATTGTTTAGTAACAATCCACCTATGGTAAATAAAGCCATACTCTTCTCCGATAATATAAACGTCTCGCTTAATAGAATAGACGGGCTTAAAATTGAATTCGTCTGTTGAATCAATATAATGCGATTCTAGAGCGAAATTTCATCAACATATAAAATTGCGTAATTAATCATCGTATTTATGAAGCGAAACTAGGTTAGGCTATGACGGCGATCGTTTATTATTAAAAAAAAAGTTTTTAAAGCACGAGAAAATACCTTTTAAGTATCCATTTACATGGTATATGAAGAAAAAAACTTCAGTCGTTCAGTTCGCAAATTTATGCAATTTATACACGATGAACATGAAACGTTCCCTTAAGTGTAGTTCATTCTTACAGGAAAAGTTTTTAATAAAAAAAAGTCCGAAGCGATTCGTTCTAGAATCTTCTTACTTTTTAATTAAATCTACACGTGCCGATTAGTGCGAAAGAGTTTCGACCGAGAGATCATAGGAGCTAACTTTCCGGAACGTTTCTTATCGAAAACATTAATGAGAAGAGAAAAAAAGCGAACTCATCTCTAATCGCATTTCTCGGATGCATTCCAGTGCAATGAACAGATTCATTTCTCACTTGTTATCTGCACTGCGGATGCACGCGCCTCTATTGTTTTTTTATGCATGTGTTGTAAGTGCATTATTTTCATAAACGAATAGCTATTCAGTTCAATTAGCACTGAAATCGAAAATAAACATGTATAAAATGATAATGTTTTACAATTAGTATAGTTAATTTTGCATATTTAAAGAACATTACATCATGCATATTCTCCCAAAAATTTTATCAAAATAATTTGTTTTAGTCTGATGGCCATGAGCAATGAATTTTGAACGTCTGAGAAAATACTAAAATCTTTTTCTTATATAAATTTAAATTAAAACAATTCCTAAATTATACAAATAGAAATATAAAAAACAATATTGATCGTTGTAAGCCTAATTTTTTCTATTTTTTTTTATTTCTATGCTTATATGCACTGTAAATAAGCATTTTAAAATACGATAATAAGACAAGAGATACTCGTACATTGTTGATACTGCATAAATTCGAAAATCGTGACTGGATATAAAATTAAGCGAAACTGAAAAGAAAAAATTTCATTGAAATTTTATGAATTTTAATAAAACCATAAGTCTTTGAGGCGCCTATAATAATCGAATGAGGTAAGTGATCCATCTTCACCATGATTAAATTTTTATTTCAGGATTCAAGGATATGAAAAAATATATTAGATCATAAAATGTCTCATGAATTATTCATTATATTTCGTTGAGTTTGCTTCGATTATCGTAAGGTGAGTTGAATTTTCGAACAATAACATAATTCGTTTAACATCCCATCATCACTAATGGTATAAGTATAGGTTTATTCGTACAAACAATATGTAAGGTGTAAATCGAAAGTTGCGTTCTCTAATAAAAACTCTAGTTAATCATCTAAATTCATGAATATTTTTTAGAACATTATATTTTTTTAGAATACATGAAAATAAGTCACATAGCTTATTCACTGCGACAAAGAAGATTATCGAGATTTACTGGAATAATATTTTCAATTTTTGAAAATAACAATAAAATTTCGTCGTACTCTAAACTTGAAATTTATTTTTCAGACAAAGTTCGAGCATTTCTCGAAACTTCATAATAGCTGTGTCAGCAACGGAGTCATAGCAAAGCTTAAATTCTTACGTTGCTACAGCATCCTCGAAACGGTGTGTTTCCTCACACAATGACCTCGTGCCATAGTGACAATTCGGCATCACCTCATTGAATTAATTATATGACACATAATGATACGATAATGACAGTTTCAAAAGCCATGCCCGTCTTCCAATATAAATAGAAGATGCTGCATAGTGCCATCATCAGTCACAATTTTACCACGGAGAAGATAACAACACGAAGAAAGTGCAATCGTCTCCACGGAACCATGAAGACGGTAAGAGCGTTCTAGGGGAAAGTTAAAAATGCATCTTTCGCACTGGATTCACTTTTGTGCTTTCGTTTTTGACTTAGCTGTTGGTGATTTTCCTCGTAGCAGCGTGTTCTGCTGCCAAATTATCCTCGAACCACAAAGCTCCTTCGGATGCTTTGTCGTCAGGAGGTGGCGACTACCTTTCGGTGACTGCGACAAACGAATATCTCTCTGATGAAGAACTCGAAACGTCTTCTAGTCGAAGATTTGGAAAGAAACTGAATGCGACATCAACTGAACAAACGTCTCAATCATATACGACACATTATCCATACAAACAATCATATACCACTCCTTCCATCAAACATTACTTTTCTCCTGTGACAGAAGCTTCAACCCCTCAAAATGTTTATGTGAATGGCCAGTCGAACCAACAATATATCCCTCCCATTGAAGATAAAAAATCCTTTGATGTCATTCCACAAGAAAGACAAACGTTAAATTTACAATATCTGCCACCTATTAACAACGAAAATATTTCCCAATTCTATTCCGATGCAAGTGTCCAACAACCTTCAACCCAATATTTGCCATCATCTCAATTTCGTCAAAGCACACCTACTAATTATTACTCTAATCAATTTGAACCTCAATATTTCCAATCAAATAACATTCAACAAAATACCGAAACTTATCCTCAACAAGTGAATTCCTATTATAATTCCCAACCCTCTCAGCATACATCATCAATCGAAAATCAGTCACCTATCCAGTATTCATCACAACCATTTTCCAATAACTTAGAAAAACAGTACTACGATTCATCTAATTTCGCGCAAATTCAATATCAACCACGATCCTACTCACAAATCAATTCAAACGATTTCCCTGAATCGAACCAAAATTCCGAAGCGGAAAATCACAGAACCCCAAAAGAACACATCCCATCTTCAAGAAGCGATATCTATAGCGTAGAAGAAAATTACAATGGACAACCTTCATCATTTGAAAACAGACGATACGACATGTCAACATCGCCACCAACGATGCAATACAACTACCAGTACAATCCAGTTTCGACACCTTCTCCTTATATTTCAAATTATATAACCCGAGATAACTACTCGAACTACAATCAATATCAAGACATGAACTCATACCAAACAACGCAACCAACAGTAGAAATCGGTCAATCCACAAATTTACCAAAATGGCTAAACTATTCGCCGAGTTTTGTGAGCAGACAAGAAAACCATGAATCAACATCAGCACCTATCGTTCAACAACAAGCTCAACCAAGACAGTCGTTAGCTTACGGTGAAAAACTCTATCAACAATCGATTCAACAGCCACATCAAGCATTCTTTGCATCAGCAAGATCTTCAAACTTAGGCCCACCTTTGACTTCAACAACGACCACAACAACAACTCAAGCTCCAGATAGATATGCAGAAGCACAATCGATAGACCGACCGAGATTCGTTCCTCAGACCCCGAGCCAATTCAAACCTGCTCCGCCTATCATAAAGAATGAATTGTATTTGAATCCCTACGTACAACAACAGCCACAACCTTATGCGAAAACTTATCAATACCCTAATCAATACCCAAATTATCAACCGGGTCCAACAACAGAACCGATGCCAGTATTAAAGCAGATGAACGAAATGGACATCAACGGAAACTACATCTATGAGTAAGTCAAATCATAATTGATGCAATCTTATTTTATTTTGACTTTTGAATGTTTACAGAACATTAACCGGAGACCAAACGCACATAATGCAACAAGGCCACATAGAAAATAAAGGAACCGACCACGAAGAGCAAGTGATGGAAGGATCATACTCTTTCGTAGGAGACGATGGTAAAACTTACACAGTCACATACATTGCAGATTCGCACGGATTCAGAGCCACAGGTGAACATTTGCCGACTGCTCCGCCAATTCCAGAAGTCATCCAACGGTACAGACACAGACCAAAGATACCTTCATATTTCGATGTATATTTTAATACGAATTTCCTTTTATAGAGCGATCGAATTAAATTTGGCGGAAGAGGCAGCCGAAGCGGCTCAAGCAGCTCAAACCCCCCAAAGATATCAGTATCCCCAACCGGATAGCAATAATCGTTATCCTGTCGTAGAACAAGCTAGGGAGAGAAGCTCTGTGCCTCACATACCCAATTACGACAACGGATATAAATATTAAAGTGCCATAACGTGACGTAGGTTTAATAATTTATTTGTAATACATACGATATCGGAGGTGTTTTGAGTTATACTACATAGATATTGAGTTCATTAATATGCGAATATTTACTAAAATCATCGAAGCACTTTGGTTTTATAAAATTAAATTTTGCATATTTATGTCTTATATCGAAAAGGTTCAGTATCGTAGTATGCCTATATTTTTTTCATAATAGGAATACCTCTGAATATTTTCATATGCTCGAGAGCGTGTACAAAATAAAATAATGGCCAATTTTCTCGAGATGAGTTTTCCTTCGATAAACAGTCACGATAGAATCGAGAGTTGTTTAGAAAATAAATGTTTTTTTCATTATGCTCCATTAAATCGATGCACGCATCGTTTCATGATGAAACTCTCTTTTATTAATAGACGATATTTTTGTATTATGACGAACCAATAAATGTTTTTACTAAATCCAAAATTTGTTTTCGAAAACACAATCAATACCCTTCCCACCTTCGAATACACATTATATTTTCAGACTAAATCGAGCGAACAAAAGCAATACGATTACTCAGACAATATAAATTAATGTTTTCGCAAACAAACAGCAATGAAATATATTTATTAAGCAATTTTTTGCAAGTCGTCCTATTATTTTGATGATTTGCTCGCAATAAACGCGAATCCTCGACGTAATATAACCCAAACTCGGCTCATGGCAGAAGAACGCTCCCATTACACGTAATGCGACAAGATCTTATCCACTAGACTCTTCAATCTCGGCTATTGTTCATAAATGGTCACAACACAACGTGAGTAAACGAGCCTTTTTAGACGTGCGCTATTTTCGAGCACGTTTTAGTACGTGACAATTTCGCTTCGAAATAAAATTTAATCAGCTAAACCCATTCGATAAAAAATTGAATTAAATAAAATTGCTATCGAAGCATTTAGATTGTTTGTTTATCCGAGAATTACTAAATGACACGTTCTGCTTACTCATAAAAAAATCAATTGTTTAAAACGCACGATCTACAATATTGTTCGATCTAGAAACCTAATTTAAAATTTGCATATGAATGCGTTAATTTTTAACAAATCCCACGTATGACTCATCCATTGGATTATTTTTAAACATGCAAATTCTTCGACCAGAAAACCTCGAATTTTTTCCAAAATTCAACACTAGGAATTATTAAAAGAAGCACACGTTCCTAGACGTGTAAGTAGTCATCAATGATTCATGCGCTGGGCCTCTTTTTGAGGTCTGTCGCCGACCTTTTCAATTGCCTCCTGATTTTTTCGTCCTTTTTTCGACTCCTCTGCGGTACGTGCCCGGTGTTCTTATGGGCTGGAAGTCGCATTATTTAGCGCGAGCTAAAAGACGATCTACCCCAGCATTTCTACATGGCGTGTACCACTATGGCGGGTCGGACGTCATCGATTTTGCATCGGGAAAGGAACGTGATCGGAATTCGAGAAAAAACGGGAGACGTAGATAGGCATTAGATTGAAATCGATGGATTCGCTCTTGGAACGGTTCGACATGAATTAAATCATTGAATAAGTACGGAGAGTTTTCTCAGTAAGGGCGGGGAAATCGCTTAGAAAATCATATTGTTAACATAACTGATCTATAAATGAAAATATATATAAAATTCGTCAGGTAATTTATCATAAGTCAAGTTGAAATACATTATAAAGAATTTAATGGATTGTATATTTGTCTTTGACAGTTTTTTCAAATGAAAAATATACGAACAAATATGAAAAAACTAAATCGGACTCATTTAGGAGTGGGAATTCGGGATAAAAACTCATCCCCCGACATGTTTCTCTATCTGGATCGAATTGAACGAATAAAAATTTTTCAATAAAGTGATGCACTAGTGCGTTTAATAAGATATCGAACTCGCACAACAGAAAATATTGCACCGTCTAAAATTACGCTCGATCCCCCTTAATAGGCGCAATACATTTTCGATTCGCGGGACAAATGCATTATGGGCATTCCTATCGCGTCATTTTGATGGCGGCTGTGCGTAACAAAAGGTAATTCGGCGACATAAATTACGCCATTGAATCTCCCTTATCATCGGCGACCATTGTTGTCGCCCGCCGCCCAATTTCGAACGCCCTCCGTGCGGGAGACTTGTTCCCTACCTGAAGTAAGTCAGTCGATCCATCACGAGGCAAAGCACTATTTGCATTTTAGATCGGAGATATGTGTGTTGAGTGTGCGGTTTCGGCGTGCCTCTCTCGAAACGTTAGAAATAGGTTCGGCTTACCTGTAAAGAAAGAAACTGTTGTTATTACACGTGTCTAGGGAATATAAAAATCAATGTTTATATGAATGTGTTCCCAAAATGTAAGATTGATTTCAATCAATCTTTTCAATAATATTGGGTGCACATTAGGGAAAGTTTTCACATCATCATAAATATATAGTAAAATTAAGGTAATGTTTCAATGACTGAGTCCAGAATATTTGATGTTTATCGAAGTGCTTTTCACATTCCAAGTCGTAGTTAACATAATAAGCATGGTGTACACATACGACGTGATTTGACAAGTTTCGAGAGATATTTTACTAATACATATATTTCCACAAATACTTTAAACGTACATAGGAAGATGTCTGACTCCAGAGACAACAATTTTTAATCAATTGAAAATCCACAAATTCGAGCAACGCAGATAGTATAAAATAAATAAATTTTCTATCAAAATGTCGTTATATATTTATATATTCCAGTCACATTTTACCGTATGATGTTCATATTATTCAAGTTATATTCTGACCGGCGCGTTTGATTTACATAAATCATTCGACTTTCCGCAAACAGGCGCCGCCTGGAAAGAGCCAGACGTACACTTTTCAACTCAAAGCACCAAAAAGGCAAAATATATAGGAAAAAAAATAGATATCCCACCGCAAACGTACAGAGGGGATCAAAAAGTGATACATGTGTATCTGACGATACACACGGGGCATATTTTACCATACGAAATGAATAAATATTGAATTACGAATCTCGTCCAGCCATTTCCACTGTGTTTTCGACCTGTGCACTATACACTTCTACGGAATATAAAATGCGAAAAAAATGAAAAAATCATGCATAACAATACCACGGCGCATTTCTTTCGTTGGGACAAATTGCATTTTTTCACTGTGCAGATATAAAAACGAGTTTTATAGTGGGCATGAAAGGAAATGATTAAGTGCTGCGGAAGAAAGTGAATTCGTAGGTACTCGGTTGGTGCAGGGTGGGTCGAAAGTCTAGTACGCACCGGCTGAAAGACCAGCATTTATAAATATCCATCGAAGCATAAAAGCGACCATCTGTATTGTATGGAGTATGGGATTTTATTGAATTCTGAAACGGGTGAAAGAGAAAAGTCCACTCTGTCAACGCTAATGGTACGAAAAATACGAAACGAATAGCTTGAATAGGTTGTCTCAATAGGGCGATATCGCAAACAGGCAAGAAATAATGGAGACGCAGAGCACAAAAATATAATAAATTCGACGTTTAATACGATTTGGATATAGGAAAATGCAGTTATTCGTTCTGTCGACTGACCATTGTGCTCAAAAACGATATTGAAAAGTAATTGATGAAAATTCGTTAAATCACCTGCTGAACGATGATTTTATTAAATTTCGATATCGTTCCGATCGCTGCGTACATTTCAAAAATACATAATTTTATTACTCGAACAAAAGTTTAAATATAAACGGAGTGCAGTCTATAGGAGGCTATTTTTTTAATTTTCGCTGCAATTTTTCTCGTTCGGATTCATTGCACGCCCGTAGTGAATATTTTGAATTCCTCCTCAATCACTACTGCCTCCTCTTCTCAACCTCCACTCTAGCTTTTTCACTCTGCTCTCCGATGGTTCTTATTCTTCGATCCTGACTAATTAAAAAAGGGTGGATGCGCATTAATTTTGATTCTTGGCAATTACACCCGGAGGCACTGCTCTCGTCCCGCAGACGACACGACAATTATTCAAATGTTCCGATTCTTATATTATATCAGACTGAAGCGGAAACCAATATAAATCAAATTCATAAAAATATTCACAGTAAAATTGTGAAAAGTGCGAAAAGAAAAGTAATAAAAGATTTGTACTGAACTTTTTCAAAATTGACCACACTAGATTTTTTTATTGAAATTGTACATCTGAAGAAAAAATGAATAGATTTTTAAGAAAATCAAAATAAACCAAAAATTACAGACATATTTCTGAATTCAAATTTCAAAAAAATTATCTGACTCTCTAAAAAATATATAATCGTACGAATCTCTAACCACGTAATCTGCAATTCGGACTGCGTCCGGTTCCACCCCAACGAAGACATTTCTTTTGAAGTTTACCCTCACCCTTAGGCGAGAATAGAATAAAATAAAAAAACAAATCCGACATCGTAATGAACAGTACTGCCTGATTTTTATTTAAATCGCGCAATCATGCGGCCCTATTGCCACTCAAAAGGAGAACAACCCTCGCAAAGATATTCACCTCGGTGATGAAGTTGAAGAGAGGAATGAAATAAAAAACAAAGAAAAGTATACTTTTTCATTTTACGTGACCGGCGATGAAAACTCAATTAGTTCGCTTTTAAAGTGAAAGTCGATGTCTGCTTTCGAAGTAGTTGGAAAATCGCGCCTTTTAAAACTACTCTGGTTTTTGTGGCAGTGCATATTTGTTTTAGAATTTTCCGCTCGGAAAAATAATTGTTTCCTTATCGTAGCATTTTTTTTTTCGTATTCTACAATATTCGATCGCATCGTCGGTTTGTGTCAATGTGCAATAAAAATGATTTAGGGGCGAATGTAAAACTATTCGCGTCTTTATAGGTTTATTATGGTAATACGGTGACTCTTACGGACGAACGAAAGCTCGAAGAAATCAAAATAGAGTTTCCCTCCTTACATATGTATGAAACTTTTTTCAACCGTTTGCGCTTTATTAAACACGAAAAAATATACAGCTCAGCTATAAATTATTATTTAGCTTAGAAATTAAGAAAGTTCTTAACGAAGCGAATCCTTTGAAAGTCGACGGGGAAATCTCAACTTTTAACTACGTTAGCTAAAAGTGCGATGCTCATTCTGTAAAACACTATAATACTTTGTATATTAAAAGCATTCGACTTTTTTATAAATGTGCCTTCATTAATAACAGAAGTGCATGTCTAAACAATGAGACAAATGAATTATTTTTTATATTTTTTCGAATCACATTCTTGTAAACTCACAAATTTTGTGGAACCGAATGAATTAATATATTTCAGTGTATTGCTTTAATATTTCAAAAATACACCTAAGAAAGTCAATCTTGAAACAAACGACGTAGAATCAGCACCAATTTAACAACTGAGACAACAAATTATTATAATATTTATATGAATTTAATGAAATTCGAATACACACATATCATACACACATCATACATAAAACTTCATCATGAAACAATCAAACTCAAAAACAAAACATCCCAACACCCAAGTAGACGATCACGCGAAATTTCTCACGAAAAACCCACCTATGCACACACACACACACACACATAAGAGCGCCCACTTTTTCAACCCGAAGCTCGTTCGCCTAATGAGACCGCAACGGTCCATGAGAATGAAAGCGTGCACCCGCGACCCTACCACCCACACACCACCCACAACAAATACACATCCCAACAACATCCACGGTACAGCCCAACAGCATCACCATCAGCCAGACATTACACTCGGGACTTTGGCGCAGGTGTTGAAAATCTCAAAGCGGATGAGACTCCTCCCGTCCCCCGGATATCGCGTCCTTCTCTCGTAGTAAGTATAAGAAGACGTAACGATCTCGAGGATGTGGTGGTGGCGGTCGTGGTGTACGAGGGATGGATAGTCGGAGGAGACTCGGTTCGGTGCGGGGTGTGAACTGTCGCATATTTCATGTTGCGTCAACGGCCTTTCGAGCGTGGAGACTTTTAGTGATTGTCTTTTATATGGTGGGTGTCGTTTGGTGTTGGATCTTTTTTTTTCAGATTTTCAATATGTGAATATTTTTTATAATGTCACGTATGGAATGTAATGAGAAATTTTAGACTAGAACATAATTGAGGACCCAAGAAGCTAAGAGAAGCCTAGGTTCCTAGGTAGAAAGGTAGCCAAGAAGGTAAGTGGAGAAATTATCCTTTGAGATTAAAATTAAATCACTTAACATCTTTTTACTCTACACATAAGATAAATATTGAATTATGATTATATTATTGAATAAAATTCATTTAAATTGAAATATTTCAAGAAAATAATTAAACTTCAAATGGGAAATATTTCACTGAAAATGAAAATTATTCAAATATAAGTAAAAAATATGTGTAATATAGCAATGAATATAATCGATGTGAATAAGTAATTTTAGTCAATCACGCTTCAAATGAAAGTTAATTAATCAAATAACTCTCTCCAGACGTACATAATTGATTTCAACGACGACTTCATAAATATTTCCGTATCGCTAGGATTGGATTCCAACGAGAAATATTTCATCTCGCACGCACCAAAATGAAAAACATTCGTCGACAATTCGATATCGAAATGAATAATAAATCATTTGAGAGGAAAATGCATATCAATCTTTCGTAATTCGTTTCGTGATTCGCATGCGTTTTTATTACTGGTAGGTTCGCTTCGAAATTCATTTTCCACGTTCAAATTATGGAAATGGAGCGTAAATCGCGCTCTAACAATAAATTATACTCATTTTCGCGACGCGAATAAAACCGTTCCGAATCATTCGATCGAAAGATCCAATATGTGAAATTTATTACTAACCATATGGACGCTGGGAGAAAAATCATAACGCCCAATACTAAGCTACCGTGAAACGTGCTCAATATATCAGAATTAATAAACCCGAACACAACAATATTAATTGAACCCAAAACACAACTCGGAAAAGCTTTTCTTCAGAAACATTTCCGCACAAAACATTCTGACAACTCATACATTACATCGAAAAGCACACCTGTATGAAAAGCCTACCTACTAAAAGCCACATCATCACTTACGATAGATAGAAAAAAATAAACTATCATACAAAAAACACAATAGATCAGACGTTCTAAGGGTGTGAGAACAAGTCGAAAAATCTCTCAACACCTCGCAGATGAGATCAGATGGTGGATAGACGACAAAAGTGAACCTGGACCGAGAGGCGCCCGAGGCTCTCATGCAAAAATCGCATTAGCAACTTTCACCGTGGAGAGAAAATACTGCCGAGGGGGTGCAGTATGTGAAAAAGTGCAATGCATGTAGGGGATGAATTATGCGTTTGTGACGGTATATACAGGGTGCGTTCTCTTGCCCGTTAATCGCGTGCTGGGGAGGATTAACCGATCGGGTCAGTTCGGCGGTGGATGGGTGATATATTTTTGGGAAAAATGTCAGAAAATAAAAATAACGAAAATGACGCTTTTTCGTAGGTGGAACATGTCGGGTAACAACGAGAAGAGTCGCTTGTACTTTGTTCGGAAAACCGACCGAAAATAAAACATGGTTTATTTTTGTTTGTGGTTATTTTTAGGGGTGAGCACGTGTAAATAAATAAATGAAAATTGTTTTTCGTACACATTTGTCAAATCAAAATATTGAAATAAAAAAAGGATAAAACTTCTTGCGTCAAATAAATGTACGTCGGAATCTATAACTGCGAAATTTCAGTTTTATGAAAAATTTTATGATACTTTGCATACACGTACTCAAGGATGTAGTAAAATAAAGCTCAAGCTGCACATGCATGCCGTCGAACGTTTCTATGGGAGATTTTATGTACGGCAGACGATCCTCTTCAAAGTTTGTGATTTATTGAACGACTGTATGATGGTGCAGCAGACAGCCTTCATGATTTATTATGCGGCCGTATGAAAAGTTGATAAAACTGTGGATAAACATAATCTTCCCTTTATCTCCCCGTCGCGCCGATGCTACGCATAGAAATAAAATACATGCGAAAATGAACGTACATAAATCGCAACTAGAAAAATACGCCGAAAGCGCACTAATTCTTAACGGGAAGAGAAAAAACCGGTGGAATTTCAGAATACCAGACTAATAGTCTTCGCGGCGGCAAAAAAGCTTTCAGCTTCCAGCCCAAACAAAAGATTCCACATACTTTTTGCATACGTATCCACATGCTTTGGCGAAGAGTGTTATGAAAACTCGGAATAACTCCGCACACAAGGCGAACTCCAATATTTTCACATACCTTCAATATAATCTGTTCAAAGTTGAGATCACTATCGAAATAGATCTAAATGTAGCTCCATATCGAGTAAAATAGTTTTTTTTTTTCAATTTACTTAGTGCTAAATGCGAAAGCAAGCATATTTAACTAAGGAAGAAAATTTACAACTCAATCTAAATTGAACGCTAAAATACGTCCAAACCATAAACTTATCACTTGAATCTATACGTACATAAGACAACAAGCTTTCGAACCTATCTCCCAGAGGCTGCAGTCGTTGAAGATGAATTAAGACGAGCATAAAGGCGTTAGAAGCTCGTTCGGCGCACGCTTCTAACATAAAACACAACACACACCCCCCTATCTTCTTCAACCCCATTACGACCCCATACGAGCGAAGTCGGCGTCGGGCTAAATTGAAGATTTTTCGTCGTATCGCACAATTTAGATAGTACACGGAGCGACGCACTTAATTTAAGGTATGAAAGGGCTGAAACGAACGTACGCAATATCGTACCACATATGAAGGCTCGAAGGCAAGGTGTAAGTGCATGATACAAATATCTAACTATATAATAGCGCTGTTCTATGTGCGTCCATGTAACACTCCAAAACTACATTGATATATTCAACGGGTTGATCGCTAGTTTATTATAGAAATGTTAAGTTAAATGTCAATACAGATCTCGAAACGAGACTTCAGATGTCAATGTCGATACAGATCTTAATTGTAACCAAACGAATGGACATATTTATAGATGATTTTGAATTTGTCATTTATGTTCATTGGTTCCTAGGTTTTTCGTACAATTTTAGGCACATTCATGGGACAATCAATTCAGGACGAGGGATGCTTTCAGCGGTGACCGTAACACGATCGTCCGATGAGCACGAACACCATAAATCACGCAAAAACAAAACGCAGACGATTTTTTGCGTGACGTGTTCGCATTTCGCAAAATGGATACCGGCCGACGAGTATAAATCAGACGACACTTTGTCGGATAATGAACGAGAACAAAGAGGCTGAAACTAAAGCGAAGCGCTTTTCCTACTTCCGCTTTTCCGACGGTCCGAGAGGACAGATACGCTTTTCCGAAAGATAACATTACGTATGCTTCGTAAATGCATATCGATATTTCATCCCAAATGTGTAATGAATATTTAATCTATCATACACATAATATATTTCAAATTTTCACTACCATTCTAAATAGTCTATGTATGAATGGTTTAATTTATAAATACACTTTCAAAAATGAATTTAGTAATGGCATACGATACGAATATCGGTGTAGCGAGCACTGCAAAACTAAGTGGCTTTCGACGCCGAAAGTGGATATCAGCACCATTTGCGAAATCCGATACGACCATCGGGAATATGCGGCATCAACTTTAGATACATTTTACATAATTGATAGAGTCATGGTGTTTACATTCGCATTGACTTTCAAAGCAAACAATGGACGCTCCGGTAAATCTTGGGAATTCGTTCGCGATGACTGGACGAATTTGAATTTTGTCCGGCGCTAATTGTTGTCCACCCTTGTCACCAGTGAATGAGCATCCTAACTATGTGCAAAATTTACTGCAAATAATGGAAGCGCTTTCAGAAAAGGGGCGAGCTTCCGTGTACTGATTGCGCATTGTTTCTCCACGGCGCGGCCAGACGATTGTTAAACTACCCATTATACAGTTTCCAGAAGACTTCTTGCACCCAAACTAATTTGAAAATACAACAGTAACTATACAAAATACATACTGCGGCTGCACTTTCTAAGCGGTGAGCTGAAAGACGCTGACACGTTTTGAATTAAGTTCACCTGAACACAAATATGCTTCTGTATTATGGTTTATGTACATTTAAAACTATGAATAATTCATACGTGAAATACTTCGAAACGAACGAAAATAGCTTCGATGAAAATGTGTTCGAGGAAAATCAAAGATATAGCGAACATTAGCGGCATCTATATAACAATAATGCAAAAATAATCGGTTTACTTATGATGAGATAATATCGTAAAAATTTCTTCCGATATTTATGAAAAAAAAATTCAATAATCCAGAACACACGCCATGAAGCCATCAAGTATCAATATAAAAAAAATATATAACGAACAAATTTGCGTAACGGGATGTACTTTGGCTAATTTGCGCCAACTTGCATAATGGGAAGCAACAAAGTTTTCCTTTCACCCCCTATCACGAAAAAAAAAATTCACGAACGATACATTAAAAAGATACGCATTATAAATTACATCGAAGGCTTCTCGGGGCGTTTTCGGTAACGCAAGAATTACTGCAAAATAACATGCGAACGTACATCATATTCGGAAAAATCCCGTGGAGAAAAATGCTCACTACGGAGTTTTTACCCTCCTACCGTCTCTCATTTCCGAACTGGAATTTTCCTTGCGAAGAGTGCAAGATGATATTGGATGAAAACGATATTGAAATGAGAATATCGCGACATAGAGATATAATCTGTAAAAAGATATTTACGCTCAATATAAATTTTCTATACCTATACAATACGTTCATTAAAAATTTTAAGACTAAATTAAACGAATTTTTTTATATAAAAACAAATTAATACATTCATATTAGATCGAATATGCTGCTAAAAAACATCAAAGAGAAAAAAACTAGTCGATTCGGAAAAGCACATGCGACACGTCTGTGCAGCATTACTGAAAAATTCACGCGACACTTAAAACAGAGCAAAGTGCGCATTAACAACAAACTGAAAAAAAAACGTACTACGGTACACGTGAAAATAAAGCAAAAATTTGGTAAAAAAATAGAGAAAGGCCCAACAATGCAGTTATAATTCGAGAGGAGAGAGCCGTCGGGCTTTTGTGTCGGCGAAAAGTGGCGTCAGCACTCGGGGCGGGACTGCGCCCCCGGGGGCGCATGTGTTGTGCCCCCCAGGGCCCCGAATTGTCCAGTGGCACTCTGTTCGTGTAATAAGCGCTATGGATATGACGTGTCGTTCGGACGATTCGCTAAAAATAGTAAAAATCGTCTGAAAAATAAGAAAAACTGTCTTTGCTATGAGGACCCTAGAAGACTATGGAAATATAATAGAAGGTCAAATTTTTAGAAAACTACATATGTTCGAAGTTGGTTATCTATTAAAGTTTAGGAATATTATAATGGTGTTAAGTTATTTGATTATGATGCATGTAGAGCGTGTTTTGTTTGTAATGCGTTTGACTGCATACATTCCAACCCAAAGATAAACATGCGCATTCTAAGTTACAAGATAAGATAGATTTTTAATGTTTTTTTTAATAATTTACAAATCATTTAAGAATTATAGAGTGTGTTTCTGCAAACCTCTTTTTAAGATCCTAGATCAAAATTTAGTGGTATGAAAAAAATAACATATCTCAAAAATATTTAATTCAATAGACACTATTAGATATATAGCGCAAAGCAGAACGCTTATTATGATTTGTAATAATTTCAATAGGCAATAAATTCTAGCTAGAAAATAAAAGCACACTTATACTCTTATACTACTGAATATATTTTAGAGAAAATTATTTGAAACGAAGCGTCACGCCACTGAAATAATCGTAGCTATTTTCGTATGGGAAAAAATCACCACCCCCAACAGACGAGCGCAATTACACCGAACAAGAGCAGATTGATGGGTTTCCAATATGCGCAAGAACTAGCCAACCATTGTTGTCGATCGCCAATCGGACTCTACGTAGATCGTTCGATCTTCCTCCGATTGATAGATCGCATTCGATTAACGTACAGTCGAGACTAATAAAAAGCGAACACACACACATATACTCCGATGTATCGCATTAAGCGTATCGATGGCCAATATTGTAAATTTTCCGATAAATTCGTTAAGCCTCGTCCATAAAATTAAAAGACGTATATAAGAACCGTTGATAAATCGTCGTCGCTGCGGTCGTAACTAAACCGCGAAGCCTTAATCTTTTATTCCACCCTCGAGCACTAGGGTAAATTGTACATCACGCACGTACACATAATACATTCATAAGAATTTATTTATACGTGCGAATTTCGCTTATATCCCTGTCAGGCGAAATAACGTTCCGCTTGATAAATGAGACAACGGGATCACATCTAAGGGGATCTACTTTTGTACTATCGTATAATATTTAAGGTGATGTATCTGTTTGCGATAACCGCTAAACGCTACAAACGAGTGTCGAACCGGTCCCGGTGACCATTAGGAATGGAAATTGTCCGAGTGAGGGTCCGGCTTTTCTTTCTGCGGAACAGGGGAATTATGCAAATGGAGAGTGGCACGCACAAAGGTAATTCGGCGACCCTTTTGCGCCGTTTCGGATGCTTTGTGTCTTGTGTGTGTTTTTAGAGTACGTCATGGATTCGAATATGACTAATTTGAGAATATTGCATGCGAATCATATGAAATGATAAAAAAATCGAGCAGATATCAAGGAATTCTAATAAATCTCTGAATGAAAAATACGATCTTTCATCCAGTTGGGAAGGGTCTCAAACTAACCTTTATCAATATTAAAGCGTATCATAATCTGACCGAACTTAATTTGATATGAACAAAAACTTAACCCAATCTAACTTAATCTTAATGATTCATAACAACTGTTGATTTTGATGTTAATGTTGACATGTTGAAAAAATACATTGTTTAGTGTTTCGAAATCGAATTGCTCTAATAACATATTTTTTATGACTCAAGTTATAGAAAAAAACAAAATTCGATGAGTGTGTAAATAAAATAACTGTTGCATCGTGCGAATAACAATTATTCATCATTTACACGGATGCAATACGATATATTTGTCTTTCGTCTAAAGTATTCTTTTGTTTAAACATTGAAATGGAACTTCGATAAAATTCTTATCACAAATTATGAATATATAGATCAAATAACGAATGAATAGCATGAGATAATTTCTAAAAGAAATAAGATGCATCATCCGATCCATACCACACAGAAAGCAACCGAACAAATAAACTCTTATCGAATCCTTTCATTACTTCTCCGATATATAATATTTGTTCAATATCAGACTGATGCGATTTGAGCAAGCAAACACCATGAAATCATTTAAGCAAACGATGAATCACCTTAAATACTTATACAAAACATTAACATTGCAATAACTGCATCACGCAAAAACCACGCACAGTAATCCTACTTATAGCATGATTATTTTGGAATTGAATATCTTTTTACCAAAACTTGAATTAAATTCAATACAAAGATACTTTATAATACTATATCATTAACAAACACATCGTATACAAAATTTCCAACATCACCAAAAAAAAAAAAATTACACGCAACGAATGCATCATAGCCACCGGGGCGGGAAAACAGCGTCATCCCGAAATTTGAAGGGTGCGTTGTCGACAACGGGAACAAAATACACCTAAATTGCAACATACATACAATATGACGATGTACATATGGAGTACACCATCGACAGTCCCGCTGATTGCCTCATCACCATGCTAATGTCCCCCCGGTCACCAGATGGGCCCCGAACACTTTTTCCGATGCGTTTCCCCCCCCGTAAATCATCGAATTGCCGATTTAATCGTCAAAATTGACGTTCTCGTAAATATATATTTTTTGGGATTTTTTTTTCAAACGTCAGCGCCGATTTTTCATTTTTTTCAGATGGAAAATATATTCTGATACAAATGGGATTTTTTTGAAACCTAGATAAACTTATGTATTTCAAGTGATAAAACTTTGTCTGAATCGGTAATAAATATTTTCGATTATGTTATTTTTTTTAATTTAAAATTGTTTCTACTCTATACGTATATGTATATGATTCGACCAACACCAGTTAACAGAAGCTATTTCATATAATTTTACATTGAAAAAAATCATAATTTATTACGTCAAGTTCATCTTTTTTTTCTTTAGATTGCTCTTATGTTAATAAGAAATACTATAAAAGTTTAAATGACTGACGATCATTGTTGAGTCACATTATCGATAGTTTAAAAAAAATCGATAAATGATATAGTTAATTTAAATCACCCATAAAATATAATATTGTGTCTGACTCATCAGATATGATTTTAAAAATTCTCCTCCGACAAAAATACTCATATTTCGTCCGAATGAATAATCAAATTATAGAATATAATAGATATCACGGAACAAAACGCTGAAGAAGCACGTATGAATTAATGTCGAGGTGTGCGGTAGTAATACGATATCGAGCAGCTTGCAGCAAAAGTGCATAGTCCAATTCGTTGCATTATGACAGTTCAGATACCAATTTGTCGCCAGGAATCGGAATCATTCGGCGTCGATTCGTCAACGAGTCAACAGCTTTCATCAGGAGCTCATCCATCATCGATTCGAAACTTCGACATGGCGATTCTTCGCGATATAACCGTCTACGGCAACAGGATGGTGGGTTTAATTTTATTATTTTCGAAAAAAAAAATTATTTTTTTTGTCAACTCGTTCTATTTATATTTTTCAGAATTTGCTTATGAAGATGACGTCCCTGTGTCTGAATGTGATGGGTATGATCTTAGTTTTCACTAACATCCTACTGATGGGAAGATCGAAATTGTTTGGTCTGAAATACGATGGGATAATGATACTCATGGACATCGTAAGTGTCATGAATTTCAAATTTCGTGAAGATATCTTAAGGGATTAATCAAATGTTTTTTTTTATTTTCAGTTTACGCTGAATATATATTTCACCGTTTCGTTTGCATTAGATGTGGCGAAGATGTTTTATCACCCGAAAAGTCTGCCTTACGGACTACCTCATTTCAAAGGCATTATGATATTTAAAAAAAGATGGCTTTGGACAATTGTAATGCCTATTAACATGGTAAAAAGCTGAATATTGTTTTTTTTTCTTATAACTTTTGATAGCACTATTTCCACATGTGCAATATTGAAATAAAATTATCACATTTTATTTTACTTCCAGCTGAACTTTGTATTCAATTTAGCATCAGATTATTGGAAAGATTCCGTTAATTTCGATGTAAAGATCTACAAAATCGTGTTGGATTTATCTGTATTATTGATATTAATTTGGAAAGCAGATTTGAACATGTCATGTGATATTCGAAAAGAATTTAAGATTGCACATTCTTTAACATTTATATCCTATACACTGCTAGCTCTTTGGTAATTTATATATTTTTCCCTTATTATGTAGGTATATATTATAGTTCAAAATAGTCAATATAATAATCCGATATTTTTTCAGCATTTTCATTTTACACGAGACCACGGGAATATGGCTGTACAATGTCATGAATGGAATGGATTGGGAAAAAACTGCACTTTGTTTAACCGTTGCTTTTGGAAATACATTTATATCATGTGTAGCTGCACATGCATTATCCGAATACAAGAGATCGCACCTAATTACCCGATACATGGATTTAATTGCAAAAGGCAGAATAAGCGCAAAATTACTAGAAATGGAACAAACCGATAAAAAGGATTTACCCCGAAAAATAGAAATCCTATTTTTCGGCAACGAAGAGGTTGTGTAATCATAAATGAAACACATACATATGTTTTGTAATTTCAAAACGTTTTCGATAAATATTATACTTCTGTATTAATCTTGCAAATAAATAAAATAAAATGAAAAATCTAATGTTTCCATAAAAACCATACCTTCCTTAACACAACTTCATTTACATATCAACAGACAATATTCAAAAAACACACACATAACTGAAAATAGTGATATGCGAGCCTACTTTCAAAGATGAAAATTGAAATCCTCGTATTTCCACCATGCCTTAACTTTCATATCACTCAATAATATACCAAAATAAAATAAAAAAACTGTCAAGGAAGCATTCTTCGGCACCTGAGTATTTTTCATTCCATTACACTGTGCCGAATGGTGCTATTGTGATAAATAGTCGAAAGAAAAATGATGATAGAAACGTTTTCCGACAAAATGAGAATGAATTGTGTCGGTCGACCGCACACTTCATGCGTATTCATTCACATATGGACAAGATCCTGTGGCATGCACATAAATAGATAACAGTAACATAAGTAATGCTGTAAGTTCAATATTGAGTTATGATTCACGCAAAGAAACTAATACGCGTATGTGAGTTTTATATGTATTATAAAATAAATCTTTTGAAATTTTATTGAATTGTTTTTTTAGTTGAAAGAAATCTTTGTTTTATTACAATGGTTATTTTAGCTTACGTGATTATTCAGCGAAATATTATATCAATAGAATAATTTGATTTCTATGAATTTTGTTCTTTCACAGACTATCACTGTTGTTGCTGATTCGAAATTCAATTGAATGCTATGATCATACATCAGCAAAAAAAAAAAAGATAACACCACACTTTTGAACAGAGTCGGATACAAATTTAAAAATCGACAAATTCAAATAAATGATTTTTATAACATTTCATACTATTCGACACCGTGTAAAATACACATAAACATACTCACACACAGATGTGCAATAGATAATTATAGAAATCCTTCCTATAGCACGAGATTTTATACGAACCTTTTATAACAGAATAAATACTTCTTCTATAGCACGAAATTAGGAAACAATGATTATTTCGTCCGTTCGATCATATTTCACGTAACATATTCCTATTTTATCAAAATATCGCATCAAAAACACACGACACTTGATGATACATACGATCCTCTCAGAACTAAACCCGACTAACTTCACTAGACTATAAGCCGAGAAAGACAACTTAACATATTGACGCACTTTTCAAAATTCCCTTAATCCTCTTCATTATTTCGAAATTATAACCATACTTTTTCATAATAAACTATGGTCAATGCACATTAGAGCACAGAATTAATGAAAATGATATTTTATCCGACTAACAAATTTCGTCATTTATGAAGAAAAGATATTTCACACATTAAAAGTTATGACCTGCACCAAACGTTTTGACATTTAAATCTCTTAACTAAGAACGATTAGCTCTGAAAGACTCTTGTAATAAAATAGAACACACAAAAGCGCAGTTTCTCAAAAATACAGATTCACATAATAATTTATTTGGTTTGGGTGAGCTGAGTCACCGAGGCAGTCTGCGGAGCCTCCACCTCACACCAGAACCGGAGGCTTCCCGTGACGCACGATTTTCCATATCGATTTTCTTTCTCGTCTAGAGACCCACGCCGACGGAAAAATCCGGAAAAACTCAAATAAACATTCCAGTTGACTTTGCGTCAATTTTCGCGTTTGCTTTTTCGAAAAAAAATTCTAGTATTTTTTCAGCTGACAAATGTTGTTTTATGAGATTTTGAAATCCTTTTTAGACGTGAATGTTTTCATTTATTTTTATATTTTAGAACTATTCTGATAAAATTATATGATCAATATTTTTTTTTATACATAATCATATTGATTTGCGTCCAACGTTAGCAAGCAACAAATCATACCCCAACCAAAAAGAAAGAAAACCTAACTGAATCCGACAAGTGTCATTTCAACCAGATAGAACACAAATAATTAATATTTACCTACAACCATAATCAAAAAATATATAAACCTAAATAAAAAATAAAATGTTCTCTTTTTATTTCTTAACTTAAACCATCACCATAATTTCGGGTACATTTGAATAAATATTGAATTGAGTTCGAAGTGCTTTGAAATTCAGATGGGTATATGCATTTCTTGACTCCGAAAGTTTGCAAATTTACTAGAAGAGAAACGAATACATAATATATGTATGTATGTACACGTGAAGAGATGTGTAAAGAAGAAGTAGCGAGACGGCGTCAAACACGATTTGTTGTGAACTTTCCACCGACGCCATTTTCCGGTGTCTACTCGAAACATACACTAGTGACTATTCTATGAAAAAGCACTCGAAAAGTACAACAAAACTGTAAAAAGACGCCGAACCAAATCGAATTATCCCGAGCGAGGAAAAAACATCTCCCCGTATATACGAAAACTCACGCGGAAAAGTAAGAAAATCAAAACACTAGACTTATTCGAGACGTAAAAAGCGAAAAGCATGACTGAAATATTCTGAAATTCGATTATATTCAAAGGGAAAAGAATCATCATATTTTCCAAAGTCGATATGACATTTTAGACGCAATTTTTCGCATCCAATATGTCTCGATTGACATTTTTCAAAATTGATATTTTTCTTCTCGCATTCAATAAAAGTCACGTCGCGTCACATTTTGTCTTCGAAACAAAAATATTTTTATCCATCAGCATCGTTTGCTTATCTGTCGAACGTCGCATGCCTAAAATGACTCATTTGATTCACTTTGGCCGGTCAGCGAATCGTGAAAAAGTCACATTAATAACGATGAAAACATTGCTTCAGGCGGGTACATTAAATCCACAAACGAATTTCAGCAATAAAGGTTGCCAATATTAATTTTCCAGATGAGTTTCGCTTAAATAAACGAGGAATTCCGCCGCCGGGGAAGTCTCTGTTTCATTTCGAATAAAAATTGCCACAATTCAATTCCAATAATATGCACACGCCATGATTCCAAATATAGATACACATATTAATAAAATTGTCATCTACGACAGATTTGAGATGAAATAATGTTTATAGGTGCAAAAAATATGTGAATTTAATAAAAATTAGCCGTTATCTTGTCAAGATGAATTAGAATTCATATTGATACAGTAAGGTGACTAACGATTTTAGGGCAGATTTTGAAACATTCACGCATCTGAACAGTGACATCTGTAAATGCGCATAAAAGTTTATCGAAGACACAAACCAGAAAAAATAATTTTTGCGTTCCACACAGTAAATGGTTCTATGTGATATAGATGTCGTTGTTATTTTATTTTATTTAACAACTTCAAAAACAATAATATTAATATTACAATTTTGAAAAGATCGTCAATTGATACAGAAATTCATTCCAAATTAAATTATTACCCAAAAAAACCAAATACATGCAAAAATATTATTTATGAAAATTATGTGAGGAATTATGAATACATCCAGAGATAGTTTCCACATGAGAAAAGTAGATGCAAACGACCGGCAAAATATATGCAAAGTGGTCCTAGAGCAAAGGGCGAGTTTGGAAGAAAGTTGTCCGTAACGATCGTCAATTTCGTTCCTTGCAAATTGGGTGACCCAAAAACTTCCATGATATCCGCGATGCATTTTCCAGACACACGTAGATATCTATACGAAATCACGCTATATATTTCGCTGAATAATACAATTCGCGCTGATTAGACCGAAACGTTAGACACGTACGCACAATACATACATTATTCAGGTCACACAACCACGACGGAAAATGCGGAAAAACACCCCGAAAAAAAGACGGATCGAGATAAATTGATACAATCCCCGCGGGAAGGTTCGATTTTAGGTCTCCGCAACAATCAATCGAAATATAATGGGACCAAATTAAAAAAAAAAAAGCTCGACCTAGAATGCCGACAAAATGAGAAAATCTCATTTCCGAAACATTATAGAGTATATATTCTAAAATAACAACACAAAATGTATTGTTTCATATAAAATACTTTATATTTATACCACCTTTTTGCTATAAATTTTATAGTAAAAAAATACTTTACACACACAATATGATACTGTTCGCAAAAGATTGCTATCGTAAAACACAGCTTGTAAAAATGCTGAAAATAACTTTTATATACAATTTATTACAAAAACTATTTTTAAAATAATCACGTTGCTCGAAAAGTATGCTATTTATTTACACAGTGCATTTTTCATTTAAGTATACAAAATCTTCATGAACAAAATAATGAAAATTCAAAGTTTTCTTACTCGATACATATACAGAGAAACATATTAATATGCAGCGTACATTATACTTTCATTGTTCAAAGCAAAACTCGCTCAAAATATATTTAAAAGAAATTACATCACGCTCGAGAAAATTTATCTCGCAAAAAGAAAACATAAAAAAATGGAGCTTCAGGATGGGGGGCGAAACTTCAGCCGAATTTCGATTCTCGCGAAAATTGGATCTTCGGAAAACTTCTGACACACAGAACAAGAGGATAGGACGTGTTGCTTCGGCGACGAAAAAATAAGTCGAAGGAGAAGAAAAAAGGGAAGAAGACCTCTTCTAATTCGAACCTCTGCGGAATTAATCGTTTCTCTTCTCACCGAGGAAGGACCGTTTTATTGACGTCCGGGGGACAAAACCTAGTTGGCCAAAAGTGGGAGGACCGTAAAACGGGCTCGTAAAACGTGAAATATAGGCCGACCCCGTATAACGTATAACGTATAACGAGAAGCGCAACGTGGGGTTTGCGGCTTTCAAGCCGTATAAAAATTGATGGTTCGAGTCGCAAGAGTTGACCTTTCGATTTGCCTATTTTTCGAAAACGGTTTATTTTAAAATCCCTGAAAAGTATACATATCAGAGCCGAAGCAAGTAATCTATCTGTAGGAACCGTTTTTTTAAACATTTTTATTTCACCAAGAGGACACTGATGATCAATGCGGCATGCACAAACGTCTTATATTAATTGCTGCGCTATCTATCGACTGGATTAGTAATAAATATATAAAACTATCAACTGTTCTTACAAAGAAATGAAATATTATATTGACGAAATGTGTAAGTTCGAATGAAATACCTATATTTCGGAAAGGAAATAAAATATTTTTAGAAATATTCAAAATTGAAATTAATATTGAACAATCAAAATTTTCAATTAAGTAAAATCGAAAATCGAAACCTATTAAATGTGATTAAATTTGAATTTATTTCAAACAAACTTTTCAATCATCGACGTGAGGTTATGAATTCGTTGTCATACTGTAAATAAGAAGATGACAAGAAATCAGATCAATTACTTTCTTTCGTTATTATTTTTCAAGACAATTGAATCGGAATAAAGGCAGTAATATAATACTATAAGACGGATTAAGAAGAGGATGAGAAATTTATGAAAAGAACTGGGATTCTTCCTTTCATCTCATTTCGTTTATTTATGTCCGCAGTCAAAATTCAGTGACTAGCATCTTTTTCATTAAAGCAAAACAAGAAAATTATTTCTCAGACTACAAAGCCTGTAATTTGTTTTTTTTTTATCGGAATATCATTTGATATAGCAAATGATTTGCAATTATTATGTAAAATTTACCATAGCTTTAAATTTTTTAAGGAGTAATAAATAAATTTATATCAAAAACAATTCATAAGTACGTAATTAAAATAAGTTTTCTATTAAAATATTTAATGCTATATTTATTCAGATTTAGTTTATATTTTCGGAAAATAGTATTTTCAAACATTAAATTTTATACGCTGAGCTTAAGTTTCTATGAGTCGTATAAATTTTGTCGCTGTAAAGAAAAGGGATGAAAAAAGGGCGAACGAAGGAAGAAAAAACTTGAACAACAAAGAAAAACAAAAAGCGGTCACCCATAAATTCTAAGTCGTATCGCGGAAGTGAATCAAATTTTTCAACTTATAAAATTATAAAAGGAACAATCTAGAAGCATATTTCGAATATTTCCACATGAATAAAAAACCCGCATAAGATTTCGAGAATATAAAACACTATTAAAAACTTTATGAATAAAGAAAGCAGTTGGAAATTAAAATGATACAATTTCGAAAGAAGATATTTACTCGTAATATATAATTCACATTCACTGTTAAACGTACAATCAAAACTTAATCGTAAAAAAAATACTAGTTAAAAATAGTCATCGTTAAGTAGCTTATAGATATGTATATGAAAAGGTTACTTTACCGCGTTCTTGTGATATTCGATTAGAAAATATGTATGAAGTTTATCTCAAAGAATTAACTCGTCATTCGTTGAGTCAACCAATTTAATGATTTTCCTGTACTGTACAAAAAGAATGTCATAAAATATGAATCATAACGATTAACATGAAAAATACATTTTTAATTTTCTTCATAAAACACTAATTTATCTCACATTAATTTAAAAAAGACTACAATTCAAACGGCATTAAATCTAGACATTCAATCAATGCCTTTATTTACACTGAATTTTCCGAGTTTTACTCCATAGTCATACATGTTTTACCATAATAAAAATGAACCAACAATAACAATTGCCTAAAACAAGATTTACTAGACTATTCACGAGGAGACTAGGAACTTCATCAACCATACAATAAGTAGCAGTTTGCCAACTCATGGGACAATGTATGTACAATATTATATGTAGATATATGAAAACTCTCCGTCTATTTTGACAGGAGCGAATCCTCGTCGAAGGAGCACGTGCTTAGCAACAGCTGTCCCGCAAACTGAGCGAGAAAGAGACGAAACTCGTACGTTAGAGTGAGATATCCTTATCTCTCTCACCTCCAGATCAATAAATGCGAAATTCCTGAGATCGTGGTGCAACACATCTAAACTATGTCTGGCTCCTGGAGAGACTTGAGTCCTGAAGTTTGACTTTAAGTTACTAAATAAATGTTCAATATTAACATCAATTTGTGTAATGTCTCAAATGAAAGGTGTTTTGTTTGAAAATAATAGTTATTTTCGATAAAAGAACAAATTTTCAAATCTAATATTATTATAAGGTAATAAAATAAATAATAAATAATAATTAGCAGTTAGAAGTGTTCTATGAATCTGATTAATTATCTAAGTTAGATGAACATGTAGTGAAGTTTATAAAGAAAGTTATTTTCGAAGGTTTCGGTTACTTTTTGAATAATCGAGTGTGTAATTGACTTAGTCGATTAGGTTGCGTGACTGTGTTTGAGTAGGTATATTTTTTTGTCATTGCTAAGTATATTTTCGTGTGGTTTATAATTTGAGTGTTGTCCACTTAGTTTCTATCGTGTGTATGTTGAATATTATGAAAACATGCCTAATTGATATAACCTTAATATATTTTTAATTAATGCGCAACGCCTCAATTTCAAATAATTTTATTATGAAAATAGACGAAATTAAACCGAATATAAAATACCAGAATTACAAGAAAGACGACAGGGCGTTCTGCGTCTTTAAACTGCCTCTACAAAACGACAAAAGAAAATTTTAATTTCAATCTAAATTTATCAAGATTTTCTTCAGTAATGAAATTGCAAAATGCTCTTCGCAAAACAACTACCATTCGCAAACCATAAAACTTCGAACGACCTTAATTTTCATCCCAGCACAAATTGAAAATTCACTCATACAACCGACGATCGACTGGAGAAAAAAAACTCAAAACGCGAACAATGAATTTATTTTCATCCGAGCACTCGAACCGAGCACCACTATAACATAAATATGAAAAAATCTAATTTTACACACGACCGTTTCGAGGATCGCACTCCCGTATCGAATAGAACCTTTTTACGACGTCCGTTCGATTTCAGTCAATAAGTGTACAGGTTTTCGCCAATAACCGCGATCCCACAGCGTCCGTCCCTTTTCCAGAAGATGACCGTCTTATAGGAGGCAGAAAAAATACCATAATATCGGCAGTAAAAATTTCCACACGTACCGGAACAGGAAGCGAACGGAAACGCAGAGAGAGAACTAATGAAATTACACGATAGCATTTGTCTTCGCGGACGAACGAAAGCCTTCTCCCCGGAGGCTCACACGATGAAAATATATATTTATGTGTATTTATATGGACTCGTATATAAATATAAATATAAATATATATAAGAAAAGCCCGCCTACTGAATACATTACGTCAGATGTTGTCAACTTTCGCACGCGACGCACTTAAAAAAATTGTTCACGCACGCGTTACAGCCTCTTTTTTTAGGATATTGTTGAATTTTCTGCGCGAGATTACGTGATGTTACCTCACAGCGATTTTCTGAGCTTGATTTATTTTATGTTTCATATGATACAATTTTAACATACGTTTTGCTTGGATTTATCAAATATTGTTCAAACACAAAAAAGGCCAGTAAACTAATCATCAAACAGCAAATTTATCGATCGGAAATACTTTTTTCTGTATCTAACTTATAAGCTACAATCTAATGATTGAAATATTTACCCTTACGATGTATCAAAATGAAAAATGGAATAGACTTGTTTCTGTAATGTTTCTAGCACAATTCAATATTTCAATCAAAATTCTAAACAAAACTAAACCAATACAAAACATTTCCTGAATTCCTTTCAAAATCCACCTAAATACACGACACTGAACAAACAATAACGAAAACCTAAACTGAAACACTACATACAATAATTGAAACCTAGCATCACAAACGACTAAGCCAACGGTGAACATTAACAGATCCACTCTAAGATATTGAATTGATTCCTCAAAGAGGATCATAACGAACGACAGAACAACGACTACAGATTAATTTCGATACAGCGAAATCGTGTAACGAACTTGAATTCGACACGCTCTGCTCCGAAACACTCGTCGGTACATTCATGCGCGTATTTGGGCCGCAATAAAACGGGAAATTTAATTAAAAGCCCCCCTTCCAGATACTCTTTTCTATACTGATTGTGTGGGTGGGAAGGTGGAAAATCGTAGAAAATAAAATTGATGACGATTCGGGCGTAATCGAGGGGGTGGTTGGGCGTTGTTTCAACGCGCCTTTATAAATAGGAAGGGCGAAATGGCGCGAATGATTATCGCTAAACAAATGTTTGGGTTCTTTATTGTGACAACGGTGTGAGTTTAAATATAGAAAAAAATGGTGTTAATCCTTTTTTCAGTTCATATTATTGTAAAATATGTTATGTTAAGTTAAAAAGTTATTCTGATTGTCTATTACATAGTACTATTTATTTCCAATCGATCCAAATTTGTATGACGTCGATTGATTCACATTAAAAGTTATATTAGAAATCACTTGAGAAACAAAATGATATTTCAATTCAAGCACAAAGTTTTCGAGATGCAAATTGTCTTCAAGAAAGCGCATCAGCAGCGGAAAACCCGTCCGGGAAAATCTGAGATTGCATTAGCATTTTCCAGCACTCGAGGCGCAATGAAAATTTCTGAATTTCCCGCGGAAAAACTCAAATAAGAGCGACATCCTTCGCAATCGAAAGAAACAACACGGTCCTCACGACAATCGGAAGAAAACACAATGCACATCCGTTTATATATCGTTTATATTTAAATTCTGTGCGCATTTCGAGCAGAAACAAACGGTTCTCTATCGAATGAACGCTTAACGGTTCAACGGAGACGCAAATTAAAACGATAATTCGTTCGAACGCGAACAATGAATTATTCGCTTTCGACGTTTCGAATCGCGGATTATGCGGATTCGAATCGTCCGTTTCGCATCATAGTTTGTGTATGATATTTTTGTATGCAGATTTGTTCGTTTGTGGGGGAAAAAATGGCTTTGAAATGCATTCGGATGCAAGTGGCGGGAACGTTTTTCAATTCGCTTTTTATGCCGTCTGTCGCGCTAGAAAAATTCACAACACTTTGTTATCGCTGTTGTGAATTCGCGTGTTTTCAAATCGCATTTCATCCGTTGAAGTTCTCTTGAAAAATCAGTTTCATGTGAATTGAAATTTTACTCGATTTTTTTTCTAAACATACATATGATGTGTGTGTATAATAAATGAATTAGGTACTCGGGTTAATATTTCGAAAACTTAATGTATAGTGTCATTCAGTGGAAATGGCTTTGTGATTCGCGACGAATTCAAAGAATGAAAGATGACAAACATCCATCAACCACAAGATAGACGATGAAGTAAAGAAACATTTACTGTATCTTTGTGAACATTAGTGAAAGTAGACAACACGAAAAATCGCATTCATTCTTAGTATAATAAAACACATATTTTAATGGATCTATAAATATATTTAATGAAAATCTATTCATTCGATTAGTATAAAAATAAATTCAATTGAGTACATAAAATCTGCGCTCGGTAAATAAACTGAATCAATTGTTCGTATCGCTCATAAACATTCACATCATTCGAAATCACTCGATTTAACAAATCATTTTTGAATTTTTCATCGAATTCAACGTACCGTGAAAGAAAGGAATAAAACGACGCGTCGAGACGAGCCTCTCCTGAAAAATTTACGACAGAATAAACTGTTAACTCGGACGCATATAATATTTATGAAAAATACAGGCGGGTTTTCTTCGGGCGAGCCTCTATTTTTCACAGGTATGAATTTTCCAAGAACGAGCGCAAGAAAAGACAAAAAAGATATAACACGGCGATTTCTAAAGACGGCCATTCGCTGAACTCGCCTTTTTCCTAACAACCGAGCTCGTATAAACTATGATACACTTTAACGAAAGGATACGAGGTCATAGAGATGAGCTACGACAAAATGTCCACCGTAAAATTTTCAAATCAATACTCGTTTCATTTAGATTAACTTCTTAGATTAGTTTCTATCGTCGAAATTTGAATAAATTTCTATGCTATATGTTGAAAATAGCATTTGAATTCCTGGAAACTCTTATGAGACAGGTTCGGAGGATAAATTGGCATCGTTCTCTAGGTCTGTTCAAACTGTGAATTGAGCTGCTTTTAGTCAAGCGAAAAGCTTCGCCCGATTTACTTGGTCTCCGAGGGAATAAGGTCGCTGAAAATTACTATTTCGGTGTTGACATTTTCACCAATTGACCCCAAGAGTATATGTGAACGAAAAGTTGAAGAAACTTTATATTTTTATTTTTTACATTGGCTACAAATATTCTATTTTAAATCGATTTTGTGTGTTTTATATTTTTCATAAATGACTTGTAAGTTCAATGAATTTGCTTAGCTTTTCTCTGTATATGTATAATGAAAATGTGAAAAGTTGATATTTATCAGGTAACTTTTGTGAGAGCGATAAAACAACTGTTTATTTTCACCGTTTCAAACAATGGACATAAATCTTTAGATATAATGGAAACAAATCACAATATACAACTTAATGAATGTTTTTGTTTCCCATGAAATATTACACTATTATACATATGTTTTTCATTCAGATTATATATTAAAACGACATCGAGTAGAAAACTAAACTTGAGTCGATACATTAAAGCTCTCAGAAGCTATAAAAAATATCCAACTGTGAAATCTAAACGAACTTACAAAATCCATCAAAAACGATCAACACAAACAAAATCTCATAAATCATACATTATACACGTACATCAAAACAAACGTATTATAAAACGACCACAGAACAAAATCGATCCCAGCAACAGTAAAATACAAAAAGCTACTCTTGCAAAACCGCAGAAACTGTCTTTAAACTCGACTACAACAATCAAAAGAAGAAAGCAACGATCCGATATGAAAATTGTCGACAAGTGCAATTTGAATGGGCGTCAACCGACTTCCAACCGACGAACGGTAATCCGAAGACAATGCAGACCGCAAACTCTCCGATGGCAATCCATCATAGCCGAGAACGAGGATCGGAATCAGATAAGGCTTCGGTGAGGACTTTGAACGATGACGGTGGCACTCTTTCGACTCAGGGCCCCGTAGGCAAATTGCCTTGTATCGATTCCGTCGAAGATGGTTAACAGAAGAGGCGATCTTATTCGCAGTCGACGAGGCGAGACGGCTAAGTCAAGATGACTTTGTAAAAGAGAACTTAAATTAAAAACTTGATGGATTTACTTGAATTTGTAATATAAGAAAAATTGTATATCTACAATATAATTATTTTAAAAGTTTAAAAAAGTACATTATTTTAGACAGTCAACCAAGCAATGTTGTCGTAATGCTAGATAGATTCGAGTCTTATCAGACACTAACAAGATACATATGTATCTATGTCATTTCTTCCGAATGTTTAATCCAATTGTTACGAATTCAATGTTAATCTAATGCTTTACAAAACGATTCCTCAAATAAATACTTATCAGATTCAAATGAAACCGATTGTTTCAATGAAATTTATGCATCTTATCAATATTTTTTCTATATGATTTAATAGATGTTATCTTTAAAGTACAACTGAAAAATCTAACTTAAATTTTATATCTAAAAAACCAAAATAATTTGTATCACAAACGTAAGGATTCTTTAACTGCTATGACACGTATCATATTAAAACTTAAACACGAAACTTTTCCAACTTTTCCTCCGTAGGGCAAGTAACTGCGTATTCGAAAAGACGCACACATTACGCCGCTTTCAATCTGTCACAGCCTCTGAAGCAAAAACGTGCTTCGTTTCCGAGATATTTCGAAAGTGCGACTAGAGGACCCTCGAAATTCAACTATCCCAGGCACGAAGACGCCTAATTAAATCCCTTTCGCGAAAATAGCGCGAAAGCAGCCCTACGTATGTAATATAACGAGCGGTTGAATTTATGGATTAAACAGTTCGCTTGCGGCAGTATGCAATGCGGACTTAAACGATGGACTCGTTAAAGCTCTGGAGCCGAGCCAGGGCCGAGTGTTATAACTTTGTCTAGGGAAAAAAAATGAGAGTTGTGTAACGAATGAAATTATTTTACCTTAGTTACAAGTCTTTTGCATAATACTCATTTGGATGTGTGTGATTGCGATTGTGCTGGTGCGCGGTTTTTTAAATGACAGTCGGTAGTCACAACTCTGTATAAGTTTGAGATGCTTTTGGAATTTATTTTCAAGACAATCACTAAACTGTGATATTTAAAACATTGTTTCTAGAACATTATATAAATTTCGTAAAAAATCGTTTCTTTGATATTTTTAAAAAGAAATTGTAAAACTTTTAAATGCCGACCGTCCGAGTTTTCCTTTCCTTATCGATTTCTTGGCATCTCGATATCCCGACTGTTAAAATCCTTATCTAAATGTTGAAAGTTTTATGGCATAACTGAAAATATTTAAATTATTTTAGTATTTTTATAAATTTATTTATTTTCTATTATAATTTACACACATCGAATGTCCATATTTAGTCACACACCTATCGAACTAAAGGCCGGTCTTTTTATTGCTAGTTAATAAATCCGCAGAACAGGCAGATTTTTGACAGTCCATAGTGAAAGAGCTGACTAAAACTTTCGAGTTAGTTAATTAAAGTAGTGAAAAGACCGGCTCTAACTAGGCGAAAAACCGAATAACTAACACATTCGATAGTCACAAATCAAAAAAATAATTTATAACTAAACGAATAAAAAAGACAAAAGACATTACGTTTCCAAACGAATCCAACGTAATAACATCGAATCATCAATTGGAGTCACTCTACAGTTAAATAACAGATCCGTTCGATTTTCGAGCACACAGTTAGATGTTCGTTCGGAAATAAAAAGGGGGTCACGGCGTTGTTCGGAAACATTTTATCGGGGTCGTTATTGTAGTCGAGTCTTTTCGGCGTAATGTGTGAATTTTATTTTAATTAACCAAAGTCCGGCGAGCCCATCCATTAGCGCGAACGCGCCATTACGATAGCGTGACCCGCCCCTTATTCTCGAAAAATGCGAAAAGCCTGAAAATACGGAACTAATCTATCCTCGTGCCTGTTTTAACCTTATTAATAGTGCTAGACGAAAGTGGGATAGTTTAAAATGTTGCGATAGATAAAATTATTGTCTACGATTCAGTCGAATCTTTTAGATTTAGAATAATATATTGCGTGAAATTTTGTATATTTCGGAAAATATGAGGACCCATATAATCGGATCCCTTCATGCATACGCATAGTCCAAATTAAAAACAAACATTACAACACGCGCATAAATCACACATTGCGACTCTGAAATCCAAATTCAACACCGTAACGATATATAAACAATGTCTATTAATCTGTATACAACTCATTCAAAGCTTTCTAATATTTAGAAAACACACATAAATAAAAATAACACACTACTTAACACTAAATAACGATACATTCACAGGCTAAAAGGCCACGATATAAGCACCAAACCTCGCTGTAAACCTGAAAACCTCCAGCATCGCATAAAGCACAATAAAACATCGGACCGAACCGAACAAAATAATACGTTTTCACGCAATAATACGTGGCCGGTTGATCCGGAGGCCGGAAAACTTACAAATTTTCCGCTTCCGCCCAAAGCCCGTGGAAAAGCAGATTTACGACGTCGACGGCGACATCCATCTTTGTTAGGTCGGCGTGTTATCGCGACGAGGAAATTTTATGACGAAAATACATATTTTAGGTTGGAAAAGTTTCGCGATGAGGCCGCGGCCCCTCGATAAATCGGGCTTGATATCGCCAAGAGGTTTTATCTCCTCAGACCTTTTAATCTCCGAAGGCTTTTCGCTCAGTTTTGAATCTGAGGAGGATTTTCGACTTCGTTGTCGTTTTATATAGAACATCTTGTTAGTTGATGGGGATTGATGATTTTACTCGAATTTTTGATGAAATTGTTTTCTCGACTAGTCAATTAGTTGCTTTTCTAGAAAATCTCACATTTGGAAATTTTGTCAACGATGTCAAAAATAATGAATGAAAATGTATCCACTCAAGATAAATTTAGACTCAATCTGATTAAATGTAAAAAAAAAACATACATATACAATCGAACTGGCAAAATGAAAAATATACGAATTTCCCTGATAAATTAAATTCGTTCAAGCCGATAAGAAACGCAATCAATTCCCACAAAGAGAGCTAACTTCGCATTACAAATTAACATCATTTCGCGAGCAAATAGAACGATTCCGATTGTTTTGAAAGGTCGTTTCACCCCTCAAACATCTATGAATTATGTCACATCGATTCCGACCTCGTTATTGGGTCACACAGAAACGATTTATTTCCAGAAACACAAAGGAGACAGACAAAAATATATTATATTACGAGGATAAAGAAAAGATCACATCGTTTCGCCGTTCGCAACGTTAACACGAAATCGATAAAAATAATATTCCTCGCATCGGAAAAAATCGACAATGAAACCGTAAACCGTAAAACAAATCTGTACTTAAGTTTAGTTAATGAAAAGAAGATAACTTTGCAGTTATTAAAATGGAAATAAATCGAGCCCTATAAAATTGGTCAATATTTCTAAATTAGGATAACGCTTAAAGGGCAAGTTTCAGCCGCAGCGAGAGCCTTCGTCACCGAATGATTAATTACTTTCAGGAAATGGATTAATAATGCTAATTAATACCGAGCAACAGGGTAAACCGCGAATACCAAATGTGCGACCTACGAAAAGTCAAACCAACTAACTCTCTATATAATATTTAAGTAAGTTCGCTTATGAGAGGCGTTAATAGGAAGTGTGCGTGTCTTGTTTTAAGTCGCGTGCTTTTCTTATATTAATTGCATTATACAATTTTAATTTTATTGCCTTTTTTTACATCAAAATAATCAGTTATTCTGGTTGTGCTTATAATCGATTAATAGACGTCATTATGAGAGAGATTTAATACTATTTAATTTTGAGCAGATATTAAAAAAATGCGATTTATCAATTGGAAAATTGTACGAATATTGATCGTACGAAACCACGTTATATATGGTAATATCTTAAATTCAATAAATTTCATAACAAACCCATTCCATTCCATATAATACAAGAACCATAACAACTCGGAATATTGAATATTTTTCTCGTGGATGAAAACTCGAATTTTCCTTCTCAAAATATATGCTACGAATAAGAAAACGGCAAGCGTAACGAAAGTCGGAAAGCAAAATTCTGCTCTCGAACATATGCAAGTTAACCGTAGGACTTTACAAGCATGTTTTTACTTTCACATTTTGCACTGCACTTATAATACATATTATTATATCTATATCTCCGGTTGGAAAAGTCTGATCCGGAAGAAATTCAGCCTGGAGCGCATCCAGCGAAATGCACTTCCACGAACATTATTTACGAGTGCACTTTCGAACAGATTTTGCACCGATTTCCAGCTCCATTCGATCATACGTGTTCGACAAATATTGTTTTAAATCGACATTCAGATTCAACAGTTTCAAGTTGAAATCGATATTTTCAAATTCAATCCACATAAAATGACTTTGCATCAAGGTTGGCACTAAGGGCACTGACACCCCGAAGCAAATTTTCGTCAAGAAAAAGGTTTGAAGCCTATAAAAAAAAAATAGGAGAATAATCTTCCCATGACCAAAATATTACCACAGTACGATTAATTGTGCTATACATAAATATATTAAACGACTTCAAACTTCCGACGATAGTTTTAAGCTTCTTTACGATACCATTGTCATTTGGTACATTTCACGGCACCTATTAACTGAAACATCTATGTGAGGAAAAACTATAAAACGTCCAATCCAACAGCAATAGATTCGCCAAACAAACTGTCTAAAAAGGGCACACGAAAGGGCTTAATAAACGTCTAACGAAATAATAATATGGCACTTCCCCTTTCTCGGGTCGAGCACGAATTCTCACAGAGACGCTAAGAGTTTTCCTTTCATAGACGCGTCAAAGGACACGCCCGGAAAAATAAAATAAAATAAAAACACACACACACACAAAATACAAACATACAGCGGGAAAAGCTTGCATACTGATAAGTGCGCGTTTTCCACATCACGTACACGACTCGAGCGTTCGGATGTGTGTGGGAAAAAGGGGCGATGGGAAAGTACTGGGGAGAAGCCTCCCATAGTTGGCCTCGTAAAAACCGCTTTATTTATTTATTTTATGCCCGACGAGGAAAAACGCCGCAAATTTTCCTCTCGAATACAGGGTTATCCTGTAGAAGTGGGTTTTGTATTTTGAACCGTTCGAATGGCGAAAAATAATTATGCGATTCATCGATTTGGTCGATTGCTGTTAAAAGTTTGAATTCATAAAGTCAAAGTTTGATTATTTCTTTGAGAAATGTGTTTGTAATAACTTAATTTTATATTTTCTGATCATATTTTTCCTATAAAAAACCTATATTTTTTTTCAAAAACAAAACAAAAAATATCAATATTGATAAAGGATATCCCTGTACGTACGAGTACTTTTCAAAGAGACAGCGGCAAAGGAGACCATCCATTCAATATCCACATTTGAACTTGGAAAAAATATAGACGATATCCACTAAAAAGCCAGAATCAAACATTAAATTTTATTTTTCTCTAGCATGAAAAATATAAAAAAAAAACTGTAAATTGAGAACGGTAACGATCTTTGAGAATCGTGCAATACAAATCGATGGCATATAATTTTATAACACAGTTCAAATATTCACCATACAAATTAAAATTCATACGATCGTTTTATAAATGAAATAATTTTTCATTTAAAAATGCTTTCAACGATATTTAAACGCTGAATAATAAATAGGACAGCGAGCGCTGCACCCAAACGAACAATCGCAAACAAATCCGCTTTCCCACACAGATCCATAGAGATCCACACAATACGTACAAACAATCGAAATAACATACATACATATATACATTGATATACATCCATATAAAGTAAATCTACATTTAGGAATTCGGCCGTGTTCACCGATCGATGCGCTTCAACATAAATCAACGAGTCAAAAGTTACGCGGACCGCGCCCGAACTTCATAAATAAACATCCGACGCCGGTGCAGTATTGATCTAGAGTCTATGTATTTCCACAAAATTAACAAACCTTAAATCGACAATAATCATCCGATCCGATTTGAAAATATAAAGTCAATCTGATCTAAGAAGCGCGAAGATTTACCAAAATTCGTTGAAATAGTAAGAGCGACGACACACTAGCGATTTCCTCAGCCCCGCAGCCGAATAATAAGAACGATTTACGTATCTAGTTAATAGCTCAAAAACTAATTCAATTTGAAATCTCTTCGCTTAGTACTGAGAAAATTGCAATTGAGTCAATATCACTGCTCTAAATCATAGTGAAAAATTGTCACTCACCTGATCGTTTCCTGGATCTGATCTCCTGTTGGTGGCTGTGGAAATAGTGTCATGTCTCTCGAAGCGTTCGAATTTGAAGCTGTTCGAACGATATAGCTCGTTGTCTTCGCCGCCCTTTCTCCTGCAGAACCTTCTCGAGATCGATAGTGATCTAGGTCTGAAAATAAATTAAACTTCGTTCAATAAATGAGATGTCGTAATTCAGTCCGGACACTTTTATCTCTGTATGAATTTATGAACGTTTGTAATTCGGTATCGCGTGTTTAAAAATTAAAATTTATACAAATGTGTTCATGTTTATGTATGTGTTTTCATAAAAATTTGTGCTTAAAACAATCGAGATCAATAATGGATATTCAATATTATACAATACCTAGGGAAAAAAAACATTGATTTTCCTCTTGAGTTTTCTTCGCAAACAAAATCTACATATACGAGGCTGAGCAAATATTGAAAATGAAACTATACTCTCGACGATATTTTCAAACCCAACATAGCACGAAAAAACCAAATGAATTATTTCAGCTTGAAAAAATATTATAGATTTTCTGGAAAAGAAAAGTTTTATACGTCTGAAGAGATTCGCTCGACCTGCGACAGTATATTTACTTGTTTCTACACAATACAGTCTACTCTGATAATGTCACAGATCATTTAGTTAACTAATTGGTCTGAGACTGAAACCGGGTATCCGAGTTCAGATTCTGACCGTCATTACGATACAGTCTCTGCAAATTAACCGACTATCCCTCGCCTAAGAACAAGGATTCTCAAACTATGATACACGTACAACCGATAATGTTTCTAATTCTATTTGCAAGTAAATAAATCAAAAATCAATTTGCGATAATTTCAAAATTGATATATATTTTGTTTTGAAAAGATTGTTGTAGATTTGAGACTTGTAATATCAAAAGTTTATTTACCTTTCGATCTTCATTAATTCGGATGAATATTTTTGATCAATTTAATAACACACTGATGCAAACAACTTAACCTAAAACTATTTTTTGACGTTTGGTGTTGTCACTGTGTAATAATTCTCCGATTGCCATGTTTTATTGTCGTCAGGTTTTTTCTTCGAGCAAATAGTCGATGAAAGCCGGCAACTGTTGGGAGAAAGAAATCTAAAAATTATTTGTATCCTTATATTCGAATGAGGTTTTCCGAATCGTCCCTCATTATAAACGCCGATTTCGTATAATTTTCCAATTTTCTCGGACGCCGGCGGGAATACGTGTTTGAAATATTCAATTGTGGCTAAACTTGACTCTCGACACGTTTTCACCATCTCCGTTATAATGTACGAAAATCGTGAAAATTTCCCGGAAAAACCGCGTGAATTTTTATTTTTTTCTCCAACAATAAAATTTCGTTTTATACATTTAAGAGCACTCTGATTCGTTTCGTATCGCTTGTTTTTGAAAATAATCTATGATAATTTATAATAATCGACTTACGAACTTTCACTAGATAATTCATTTCAAATCCTCGTATGTTTTAATTTATTATTATATTCAAAATTCAATGCGAAACTTTCGCGCGTGACAATTTGTCCCCTTTGAAGCAATAAAATCTGACATGCGTTTAAGTTTAACGGATTCACAGCACGAGTAATTAAGATTTCAACGATGTTGAACTTTATGCGAGTTTGTAAATCGCGTTCTTCGTGTGTGCCGTTCGAGAAAATTAACACTGACACATTACATCTCGCCTTATTTATGTATACGGAGTCGTTATTTGTAAAAGTCCGTTTGCGGAAAAGCTTCGTGTTCCTTCGGGGAAAATACGAATTTGTGTATTATATGTGAAAATATTTTTTTATTATTAAAAAAACGTACATTCCCGGAAAAGTATTCCCATATATATTTTCATTGTTCTTAGTACAATATGTTGAATTTTTTATTTCCCCAACGGCCATGTGTTTATATAAAGTTTTTCGTAGAGAATGCGCAACACTAAAAGCCCTAGATTTGAAATGAACGATACGAATAAAATATTTATTTTTATCTTCAAAAACAACGATCGAACTACAAAAGTAATCGAAGACGAAGCAAAAACTCACGGCATTAGCTCAATATCCAAATTGAGCCATAATTGAGACGTTTGGGGCGAACTTGCGACAAAACAGGCTCAACCCGAGGATCTGAGGGGTCTGCACAAACATTGCCACAATATAATCGGTTAATATAGTGTTGCGGTCAGGACATCTGAAGTTCTCGTCCTGAATCTAGAATTAAACTGAGGATACTATAGAAATTTTGATTTAACCACCGTGGCGTCTAAACTAAATTCGGCCCTGCAGTTCAATTATGAAACTTTCGGTTAGAAATCGATTAGTTTAAAGTGTGTGAAAAGTTTTTTATGGGGTTCAATTTTCTCGACAGGGGAGTTTTCAAACTTTTTTTATTATTTTCGCAAGACGTTTTAAACTTTTCGACGACGCGTAAACACGATTTGTTCCATTTTTATCGGCCACCTGTAGCTTCGGACGAGTTTGACGAGCGTCAATACATTATTATGTTGAAAGTTCAAATTATGAAACCTCAATATTTTCATTTAAATTTAAATCAAAATATAGTTCCAGATACAACTAATAAAAAAATGTAGACATTTCTTTACGTCTGATCGTGAGAGTTTTAAAAATTTGAACATTCAACAATTTATAAATTTCAGGAAATATAATATTAATGGATATAATATGAGACATATGATACGAACAATGGTGTCGATCCGACTTTATTCGGCTTTTCCTGTGATGATCGATGATCGAACGGAATCGCGACAAGAAGTCGCTCACGTAGTCCATTAGCGAATCGAAGCGGCTAACGCTGCCAAGTCGAGGCTTTTAGTCGTTTGCTCTGAATATAAATCACCTATTTATAAGTGTACGTATTACACGTGAGATGTACATAATTATCTAAAAATCGATACTGTGTAGAATTGAAGATTTATTGAAATTAGAATCGGTAAAGATTTTTCGATTAACATGTGAAATGTACGCGCATAATAATCTGTATTTTAAGGTTTAAAGCGTTCATGATTTAGTATCGCAAATTAATGCTATCTTAAACGAGAACGAAAATCTACATCTACTCGAGAAGTAAAACCTCTCTGAAGAGCCTTTAAACTGAACTCCTTCGGAAGTTAATTGCGAAAGCGTACTCGGGATAATTGTGTCCGTGGTGAACTTCGAAAAAGTTTACCCCGTTTTCTCGCCTTCAATTAGTGTCCCAAGGAAAAAAAGGCAAAAAATAAACAAACATATGTATGTACATTCAAAGTGTAATCTAGAACTTTTTCAAGCTCGCTGTTGCAGAAGGTATACAGATTACTTCGAAGGAAAAACCGACATTTGGATTCATCCAATCAGGCAGAACTCAATTGAATCATACACCGTTGAAGCAGTTTGAGAATCACACGTATTAACAGAAGTTCAAATTGAACCAGAAGCAATCAGCCTTTTGTGAAGGTTCGAGCTGACACAGACCGATAAAGTTCTACTTCCTTACGAAACACTCCCAGTCCGTATTGATTTACGCTCAAGATTTATTCAAATGAGTAAACTATCGTTGTTGATGAGAAATTTTAAAATATTTTTAATATCGTCAAATTTCGGAAATAACATTTCATTAAAAAAAATGGACCGATGAATAAAAGAATATAGTGATGATAAATGTTCATGAAAAGTGTCCACAATTAATTCCACTACTGTAGATAAATTTTCATTATAGAAAAGAAAATATTTTTGCACATTTGGCTTTTGCACGGCTCGGAATCGACCCCTCGTCCGAAACGGAGTAAAAAAAGCGTCGAGTACGAAAAAAAAGATACGCAAATCGCGATTTGATACGAACACGCTTCCAAAAACCATCCCCAAAACGGAGAAAATGCGAATAGTTCCATGAGAAATGTTCTGAAAAATAACTGCGAGAAGGGGTGAGGACACGCCCTATAAATATTATAAACGGTTATTGAAATTTTATTCGCCTCGTTCGGGCTTAATACGAAAATGAAAAACACGTATACGCGACAAAACCGTGAATAATTTCCAACCCCTTTTATTACGTTTTCCTTTTTGCACCAACTATTATATCATGATATGAATAAAGATATGAAATGAGACAAATCGATCCTATAATGAAGATTATTCTAAATGAAAATTTTACAATTGTCGCTGAATATGAAAATGAAATACGCGTATAGGCAGTCCTCTGACTAAAAACCGTCGAAAATTCACGAGAGTGACAAAAGACAGAAACGGACGTATTTATGTTACATGTACGTTCTTCTGTCTTTTGTCACTCGATAGATTTTTTACAATTCTTACTGTTATTAAAAAATCTAATGTATATGCGATGAAATGAAATTTTAAGATATAAATAAAGATGAAAAGGATTGATTAAAAAAAAATGTTTTGTCCACAGAATCGATTTTATCCGATGTGATTCGTATGGGGAGTTGTTATAAATGAAAATCGTAGTCATCTCTGTGATCCTTTATGGGAAAACCGGTTTTTCCGAGTGTGCTTTTCGAGGATGAATCACGAATGGCGCCGAAGAAGATGTTTCGTCGCGTCTACGAAAAACTACTCGAGTTTTCCGAGAAAATCTGTGCTCTATGACACATCTATTAATCACAAAAGTCAAAATTGAGATGACTAAAGGAAAAATCACATAGATACTTGAATGTTAGATGAAAAATCATCGAATCGGAACGAAATAATTACACGTGATTCATTCGGTTGCAATTAAATTCTATATAAATCATTTATGTTTATTCATATTGATATATAGCTTCAATTTCAAATTTTATATGATTTCGCAAAAGAAAAATCGAAAAATTTAGAGAAAATCGGCAAATACGTACAATCGAGATCCAGATAAGCAAGATTCCACTCCAATTAAATAATGAAAATTCAAAAAAAATTAACGAAAAATATTCGAAAATAAACAACTGAAGTGAATACATACGTTTAATTTTCTATTGCATCTGTTACGTAATCTTTTCTTACGATTATGAAATACATATTTTATCGCTAAAATAATTAAATTTTGATTAAAAGTGCATATAGATCTTTCCTATTTGACCTCCGCCGAATTCTATATTAACGATTTTTTTTTATCAGAATAGAATTTATATCGAATTAGGCTTTTTCATAACCATGGCGAGCGTAAAATTGGAATGTTCTGGAAATACTTATTCGGTTTAAACATTATGAACTAGATATTGAAATTTTACTTTAAATTGAGACTGGTTATCCAATCAGATCATGTGACCTCAGACTTCGTTGAATATCATCATGAAAAACACGCACTTAAACATTGAATTGATTTTAAACACTGCACACACAAATTAATGAACTTAAAATATCGATAACACACCCGAAAATCATAATTTTAATCAATTTTCAGCAAATTCGTTAAATTATAAAATTTCGAGACGAACGTACCGATCGAAAAAAAATCTAACTGAAAATAAAAGAATGTATTCACGAAGATTTCAAATTTTTCTTTCAAATGTTTTTATTTCTATGAATAATTTTTATATTAATCAGAATGAATACGAAGCCAGTAGGGCATTGAAAACGCACATTTTTGCATATTTTAAACAAAATTTGCCTAAATAGGATAGAAATTAATTAATTATTTTTCATACAGGAACGCATTTTCTCCAATTGAATATTATATTTCTATAGGTACTAACAAGCTATTATAAATCATCCATTATTTCAGATTAAATTCAACGCAAACCCGATACGGCTAAACGTTATTTGCGAAACGAAAATATGAAAATTCGCACGCGTACCAACGCAACGCGGCGCGCAAACTCCGACATAATTAAGGCTTTAATAACGGCCATTAATGCGGACAACTATCCGCGCGAGATTGTTGCGGATCCACCCCGTGGCGGAATTGCGATTCACTCGCATAGCGAGCTCCACCCCTGGGCGCTGAGAACCTGGCCCGCGATTCGCCGCTTTCGGCCAAAATTTATGTTAACGCGTACGCGCAACGTGTGTGAAATAAAGCGCGGGAAACGCCGTTTTGAATCGTAATCGATGGACGTCGGTTGCGTTTTTGAAAGGATGAAATGGTGAGGGAAGCTTAGATTGGATAGGTTCGTGGAAATTTTGAAAAATATGTTAAGAAAATATATTTATTTTTGAGTTAGTGATCAAATAGTTGAGTAGGTGTATTTTTTTTTTTTTTTGTATGGGCAGGTATATTTGTATACTTTAATGACGGTGGTGTAATGACTTGAACGACATATTACAGCAATAATAAACTAATTGTAAGTGGAGTTTTCAATCGTTAATGTATGGGAATCGCCGATAATTGAGTTGTCAAAGTGGTTAAACGTCACACTGAACACACAAACCTACTAACTTATATGCAGATTAGAGTTGATTTCATGTAAGATGTGAATTTGTATGTGAAAATGTTATTTATTGTTAGTGTTTTTTAGTTGTTTCATAAATTATGTTTGCATCTCAAAATGATTTTATAAATAATACTTCTCAAAATGATATCAAAAGTATTTTATTTTAAAATTGAAACATATACATCCATTATCACTAATTTAAAATAAAAAATCTTATGGGTAAACGGTTATAAAACATATTACAATCTATGTTTTTCGTCATTTACATGTGTTTATAAGATACGTAATAATTTTTACAATCATAAAATAAAGCACCCATACGTCATTTCACAAGCATTTATATGAATTTGTCTCAAAATCTGTGATGTAAATTTTACTTTAAGACAATGAAGTGCATAATTTTGAAGATCAAACTCGCTTTATGTATGTATATATTAATAAGTGATACATTTAAAATCAAGTGTTGAAAAACTAAAACTTCTTTACAATATTTAATGTTTGTTTATCAAGGAAGTAAATTACAATTATTCAAAATGGATAAAATAAATCCGAAACATCCTTACCATTGTGCATAACAACAACTACACAATGAAAACATTATAATATGTATGTATAATGTTTTTGTAACAAAAATCATATCAAAACACTTAAAAAATTAAATCATCATCGTACTTTGATACGAAATAAACTATGAATTTTCACAACACAAATTTTAAATTTGCACAAGAAAAAACACTATCCATACCCAAGGCTTCAAATAAATATTTAAATATTATTTTTTTTCAATCGGTTAGATAACAGTTTTAATACAGTTTTATAAATATGAGTTTTTAAATCAGGTCAATACGTAGATAAAATATCCTATTACAAAGTTTATCTAATGAAATCAAAAAAAGAAACATTGACACATCAATGGTATGTGTAATAACTATTAAACCTAAAATTTTAGCACTCTATGTATTATACATACACATATCAATATTAGCACAAATTTTATATCATTTGGATACTAACAATACTTCTGTTTTTTCATTTGAAAAATGAAAAACAAATTGGCATAGTTACTATTTTAGTATAAATGTAAATGTTTATAAGCAATTAAAAAAATATTATATCTACTCAATTTCAAGTGATAAATTAAAAGAAAACTTAATTTAAACAAACTTCTAATACTTCTGAGGATTTCTGAACTGTTCTTTAAATGTGTACTGTTACAACTAAAATCAAAATAAATATATGTATATAATAAAAAAAGAATACAAAGATTGATAAAGACAGTATACCGCACCCCCTCAAATAGCTTTAAATTATTTAAATATGAATTAAAAAATAATATAGCACAGTTTCGTAAAATTTGTACAAAGCCTGAAGAAATGATTCAACACTTTCAAACTAATTTGAATTCTTCTCTTTAAAAAAAAAACGATTAAACCGAAATGCAAACGAGATCTCTTTTATCAAATAAAATGTTATTACACAACCAATAAAAATCTTATTAAAATAAACATTTTCAATGCTGTCATTTAAACTTCATTCAGCTGAGGCAATACAAAAAACAAGAATTGAAAATATATCATCCCCCAGACTAGAAAATCTATATCATTCATACAATTTCATTTATGATTAAAAAATCAATTAAACCTGACTGAATGAAATCAAATGTTAGATAATTCATTACCATGTCAATATATAACACATCTTATACATGAAAATACCTGTTTTTTTTTTTTGTATATTTATATATTTTGAAATCTACACAATTGACAAAAAAAGTACACCATTCTTATCAGAAACAAAATGACATTTATCACATTGTTTTTATCACCAAATTCTTTTCCTCAAACAACATAAATAGCAAATAGTGTCGATGTCAGTACCACAACATTTAGCTCGTGTTAAGTGCAACACATAACTCATAATTAGACATCAACAACATCATTCAAACACAGGAAAATTTCACAAAACTATCTCTCACCTTCTAACGAGACATACATATTATACTGATATAAATTAGGTCGAATGTATAGTAGAAGGACAATTTATTGCTACTACGCATAAAGGCGTCGTGCATTAAAGGCAATTTTAACTATAATATCTACTCTTGTTAGGACACAACGATCATTCTCTAAGATTAAAATATGTATTCAAGCTATAACTTTGTTATAATAGAATAATTTGGGATAATATGTTATTTCAATCATGTTACTTTCATAAATAGTATTTACAACTCTTTCATATGATCATTGAATTTTTTTCAAATATACAAATATAGAATGCAATTAGCAAAAATGGAAACTGAATAAATTAAAAATAATATATTACTTAAATCACGAAAAAAAAAATTATACTCATAAAAATATAAATATCCATTTTATCTTGAAATATATAAAAAAGTAAATAGAACCCTTCCCCTTAATGTTATGGACGTGCCCATAATCACTTGACGATGTATTTGATCAAATTTACAAATATGTATTTACAATGGTCAAAGTAAAAATATGACTAGTCGGAAGCATAGTGGGCTTCTGTGCTGTACAAATTGAAGACCTTTTTTAACTGCATTCAAAAATTATAATTAATTTTACCTGCTGTGAAACAAATTTATATTTCTAAAAAATAATATGGATATAAATAAATTCTAGTGTATAATTATGCATACAAAAATAATGTATGTTATATAATTTTTATGCATTAAAATTGAAAAAAATCAATTCGTGAAACAACCATATTTGAAATACTTCAATGTTTTTTGAGAAAAGACATTGATATGTTTGTATTTTTAAAGGAAAATATTAAGCTATTAGCCTCTTCCGAAATTTAGGTATATTTTGAATCTGTATGAAAAAACCATACCTGGTAAAAGCTCCAAGAAATGTAAGCACCAAATAAATAAAATTTACAGCATTAAGGATATTAGTCGTATCGCCCTATTTCTTTGAAACTTGAAGGTCGTATCGCAGTTGATGGCGACATCTGATTCAAATTTTCATATATTAATGATGGTGGAGTAACTGGTCTCGCAGGTTGCTCAATGACATTGGTCTGAGGTGGAGCCGAACCAAGACTGGAGCCTCTCGAAAGAGCACCTCTAACTGTAGAAACAATTGATCTACGAGTGGATGTGGCATGATTTCCAGTGTTCAAATCTCCAGTGTGTCTAATGTTGGTGTATTCTCGACCCACCTGCAAAGACCGCTGCTCTGCTTGCATCCTTTGGGAAACCGTTTCTATATAATGCTGTACCGCCAAATAAACAAACTTATACTGAGCTTCAGTCTGCACCATTCCACTGCGTTGGGCTCTTACCGTTTGAATGGTTCTCTGTATATCTATTTCACAATCGAGACCCTGTCGCTTAATCTGATCCAATATCATGTCTATCACTATAAATGTACCCGTGCGTCCAATTCCGGCAGAGCAATGTACACATATTGCCGCCTGGTATGGACTATCTGATTCTTGCATGACTTGCTCTTGACGTTGATTAACATCGTGCAAGAAATTAAGCACACACCCGGGATCCGAAGGCACTCCATGATCAGGCCACGCTTGAAACTGATAATGGTAAATCTTCCGTTGTTGCTCATCTTTTCCTTTATCACCGCTTCGCGTCACAGTGAATTCTCTTAACGTATAATCAGCGCTAGCTTGACGCGAATCCGTACGAACTCTGAACTTTCCAAAAGTTTCGGACTCCCCTTGAGATGGCCAGTAGCGAGCACATTTTGTCTTTCCGCGCTCGACTTCCTTCGTCGTCATAACAATTACTCTCGTATCTTCCTGCCATATCATCGACCAAAAATCTTGAATCGTATGCGGCAGACAGCCTTGAGTAGCAATGTACAACTTGCTGCTGTAAAATTGGGACGTTTTTCCAGTGGGAGTGGTGGCCAAAGAATTCACACTGATAGTTGAACCGGTGCCCGGTATCGCTGATAAATTATTATTAATTCCGCCTCCATTACACAAATTGGCTTGCATTTGGACAATTTGATCGACATCCATGCAAGTCTGTCGAATATAATTGGCATTTATATATTCGGCACCGATAGGAGCATTAGGTTCGATATCCTTTAATTTCACACGAGTGTGATCGAAAGGCAATATGTTTTTATACCTATTTTTTTCTTTATTTTCAATTCGACTACCCTCCTCCCTCGAAAACAGATGACGACATTCTTGCTGTTGAAGAGATTCAAACTCTTCCCAGAATCCGGCTTTATTATTACTACTCATGGAGTCGCTGTGGCCGTTTTCCTTTTGCAACTGATTGACTCTCACATGAATAGTGCTGGCATTTATTCTGGTAGCGTTGAACGGATTGCGAAGGTGAACGACACATCCGGAAGTCTCGACCATAGGATTCTTCTTGTAATGTTCGATCAATTCGGCCAGAGACGAAAACTTTTCACCGCCTCCTACATCGTACTTGTTCTCCTGCCATCTGATCATAACGTGGGTCACCTTATCTTCGGAACGAACGGACAGCACAAAGTCTCCGGGTTTACTTTGAGATTCGCGCACCAAGAACGATCCGTATTTGCCGCGTTCCAGGAGCATTCGTTCGGCCTCCTTGCCGGACAAATGTCCGTGGAACCAGCGCTCCGTGGTGGGATCGGCGGAGTTCAGCGGATACTTGAGCTCGATAACGTCGCCGTTCTTCTCGCGCAACTGCCCCTGGTTGCCCATGTAGAACTGCACGAGCTCGGAGAGGGTGGCGAACTTCTCGCCACCGTACAGATCGAAAAAGTCGCCATTGTTCTGTATCTTGATGTGGGTGACTTGGCCGTTTCGTCTGACGGACAGGGTGAAATCTCCGGGAACGCTGGAGCTGTGTCGAGCGAGGAACGAACCGTCGATGCCGGCCTCCAGCAGCAGCTGTTCAGCGCACAAACCCGACACGGATGGGTGGAACCAACGACGGGAGCCCATCACTTCTCATAATTCGTCACCTACGAACAAGTCAAACAACAACTGTACCTCTTTCGCATACGACAAAAAAAGAACGACTAATCGGCCCCAACCCAATGTCGGCGGTTTTAATCGTCGAGATAACGCACTTCCCTAACCATGGTCACATACGTTCGTATACCCGTTCGATGCACGAAACGAAACCGAATCGAAAGAGCTCAATATCATCGTCGGCGAGCGACAACGACTTCTTAGAAAATCACTTACCGACATTCGTTAGAGTGCAACGGCCATTCGATACCGAAGATCCTCAAACGGGAAGGCGGACGCCTGGCGACGCTCCTCCTGCGTCTGCGTCTCCTCCTCTCGACGAGAACCAGATCGTCACCGCTGCGGACGATGTAGGAACCGCGCAGGGTGCTATGGTCCTCCTCGTCGGCATCTTTCGCGGTGGCGGCGCCGCTCTGGCATTCTTTGCTCGGTTTACCCTTGCCACCGGTGTCTTTCGTCTGATCCTTCGCCTCTTTCTCGCGTTCCCTTTTGCGGCGTGACGTGTGCAGACCGACCCGTTTCCACACTTTTTCCATCAGTCACCGAAACCGTTAAAGGCGACGATCGCAAACCCTATTCATTTTTCAGCTGTGCAATTTCATATCCGATTTCCGAGCGCTCACAGTACAGTATTCGTCGAGCACATAATCGCACTACGATCGAACATGAAAACGATTTTGATTTGATCGGGAGTCGAACTGACACCGAACGCGAACCGACTACGAATGCATCATCACCGCAGAAGATTACGACGACCCGTCGAGATCGCAAACATTATTACCGAGGACCGTGACGGACGGGATGACTGAGGTTTACGAAATTACAGTGAATCTAGCGAGACGCTTTGTCGAGCGCGACTGTCATGCCTGTGCAATTTCGTACGAGACCGCCATCGATCGACGAAACGTAAACATCGTCCCCGAACCGCACTCGATTACATCGAGCGCAATTTGAATAAACAAGATTGACGCGTCGAAACAATCTAGGGATGTATCAGATCAGTTAATTTGTCGACTCAATTCGAGACTGATTTTTCGATGTTTGGCGATAGGTGCCGTTGAATCGATAAGATTTTTGTTTCAGAATACATTTGGATCTCGGAACTAGGTGATGATCGGCGAGTATTTACGCGAAGGGTTTCCGCGGCGCGCACGCCCGATCATCGATGACGGCCCGAGGAGCAACAGGTCGCACAACAACCTTCGATCGACCGAATTTTCAGACGGACGAGAAAACGTCTGACTGCGAACAAAAGAGCGTCGCCGGAAGGGAGGATTGCGACGAAAAAGCGGAAACCATCTAAACGAGACGAGTGGAGAACGCGAAGAGAGATCGACCGTTCTTCGCAGACGGATGACGGAAGTCTAAGACGAAGACGAAAACGATAGAGAGAGAGAGCAGAGATGGATTCGTGTAGAGCGAGGGCAGACGCGTCCGCGCGGGGCGTCAGGCCCGACTGAGGAAGTGTGGGGGCTGTGGGGAGTGCGGGGTCCAGGGCGCAGGCGGCCATGCGCGCGAAGAGACAAGCCAGGAGCCACCGCCCCTGCGGCCCCTTTGGCCCCTTTGGCCCCTTTCGCCCCTTTTCGCCCCTTTCCGCCCACGAGACGCAAATGTCAAGCGATCGCGATTCCCGGAACTGAAGCCGTCCGAAGACGACGTGCTCTGCGACGTTCCGACCCCGACTCGAAACCGGGAATCGTAGCGCTACGATTCTTCTAGGCCCCTACTGAATAATGGAAATCGTAGTGCTACGATTCACGCGATATGGCTACTTTTAGATGGATTTGAATATACATAGATAGGCGACACCATCATCACCCACGTTAAAAATATATTACTTCACACTTACGTTAGATTTGTTCAGTTTCGGTTTGCTAAATAGTATGCATTCGCTTTAAAAATCGAGAATCTACAGTAAATTATTTTTTAAGCTACTTTGTTTCAAATTTGCACAGCACTCAGTACATTTAATGAAAAAACGTATAACACAAATCGTAAAAATCGAACTGAATACAAAGATTGAGATAACAATAAAACCAAAAGTTTATTTCACGGAATTCAAATTGGTTTTCAATTAAAATACATGTGCCAATAACATAATCATATTCACTCCGCACCGATTATGGTAAAAGAATATTTATCGAAAATGTTTATTTTTCACTATCGTCGAATTAATCCTCATCAGATAAACTTATGTGACCATGGTAGAAAAGTACGTTTTTATGAATATTACTCCCAAAATTATGACATGTTAACTATACAAGCTATCGATATATTATGATACAATAAAATTCATATAATATAAACACAACAAATACAAATTTTAAATTATAAATATATAGATCATCGTTACAAAAATATTTATCTATTAAATTCATCATTAATTTTGTCACTTATCAAAACCATAAAATCATTACTAAAATATCAAATTCGAAGACAAATTACTTTCCAAATTTTATTACTGTAAAACTTACATAAATAGTATACTCGATTAAATAGAGACAAAACAATAATGACACGCCTCTACAGGAAAAATTCTACAGTAAAATATGATATCAAAAGCTATTTTCGAGCGTGAAACATTGCTGCTTTAATTTCATTTCAATATGGTTTTGATAATATTCTATAATTAAGTATAGTACATGAAAATAATAAATTAGTGAAAACAATACTGAAACTCACCTGAGTTATTCACTTTAGAGTAAATCATAGGGGTAGCGGCCTCATGCTAGTTTCGAGAAAATGTTTAGTTGTTTCCTAGAAAAAAAAAATTAATTAAAATTTACAAAAAATCATCAAAGCTACATCTGTCAACTTCTCTTTTTTTTAGCATATATTTTTTATCGAAGAGGCTCATAAAATTATTGCAAATATCAGTTGCACAAATAGTATGAATGCAAAACGTGTGTATATTTTGATTTTTAAGTCGTATAAATCTTATCATTTTCATGACTAACTAAGTAAACTAAGAAGGCGTATCACATTTTATATGCATCTAACTCAAACTGTCAAATACAAACCACAAGTTCCAGAGGTCAAATTGAATGCATCGAACGACATTTATCTAGTGAAATAAATGTAATAAATAAGAGAAGAATTACATAAATATCTAAAAAACTAACTCTTTGCGCAAATACATATTACAACCGTTGACTCACGATTGTACCGTCGAGAGTTTCTTTTTATCGATGCACCAATGTAAACGTCAAAATTTCGTCAAAAACGCCCATTTCCAAGTGAATTGTCCTCGTGAACGCGAACGATAAAAACTGAATGCGTTACGACAAAACCGATACAATGGATCAACTCACCGGGGAGATTATGTAAATGTAAACCGAACGACGGAACGAAGGAGACCGTCGAAGGATATCTTCGGTTCGGCGGTCGAGAGCGGATCTGGTCTCCGAACGAGGAGCGAAACCTCGGTGGGCTTGGATAGTGTCTCTCGACGTCAAGGTCTCCCCGTTTGCCGACGGTGGCGTGCGAGGCCCGTTTGAGGTTAAGCGAAAGGGGCGACGTCGAGGGGGGCGGAGGCTCGGGGGCTCGGGGGCTCGGGAGACGGGGCGCAGGCTCACCCGGGGGCGCGGCGACGGGGCGGAGGCGGCGGCCGCTCGTGCACGGTACGGTGCGCCCGCGACGACAGCTCTCGTTCCCCGCACAGCGAACGGTGCAATCTCGAGCCGGTCGACGCGCCCGTTCCGTTTCGGCGACGTGCACGCGCCGCTTCTTTGACGTGCGCGTCTACGTACCTGCGGATAGCGGTCGTTTCAGAAATTTCGCGACGTAGATGTGGAGATTGAGCGTAAGCAGTTTTTGTATTACTGGTGTTATTAATTTTATGAAAAAGAACGAAAATTTTCTTTTTATTTCGCTCTTCTCGAGGAATGCGAGGAAACTCGATCCTCCCTTTTGTTTTTCATCTGTGTATAGAACTAAGTTTCAGAAAATTGTGTTTTAAAAAAATACCGTCAAAGTTACTCAATTTAATTTCAAGCGTATAAAACGAGATTTTTTTAAAAACCAGTCAGAGGCTAAAAACAAAAGGGGGATTCATGTCTCCCCCGTTCCCCTATAGTGATGCGAATTTTTTTATTGTAGTATCTATTTAACAGTTTGTTTTCGTTATTATTCAAAAAATCACATGTGTACTAGATCGCCTTCATTTTATCATATCTCCCGTCATATTAGAGACTGGTATTTTTAATATTTTCAACACTGATGCGAATTTATTACGTGAAATTTCAAAACTAAAATTAAGACATATATGTATAACGGCAATTAAAAACCTGACTTACCACCTTTTATTTATTCGATCAAAGAACCCGATTGAAAAATTAACACAGTACGGTTGTGTAATATCATAAAGATGCCTTTCAAAATACTGAATTATAACTAAATCTTGCCTGAAATTTGTGATTTGAAAATAAATGACAGAAGAATGTTAAAATTATCAAAAAAATAAATATTTTGCTTTTTTTATAAAAAGTGAATTTATTCATAGCCTTGATATAAACATTCATATAAAATAGGGCCTTAAACAAAAATTTACACTATTATTTCAATCTAGTCGAACAATATTAACATGAATAATAAATAAATTACTTTTCTATTAGGAATACGATTAAGTATGGTTATTACCACTTATGATTATCTTTAGATGCGCAATTTACAAAGCCATTACACAAAACAAAGAAAAACAATGACGATTAAGCGATACACCATTTCTTGAAAAGGTTATTTTCATCTTTTATTACAATTTTCGTTTGTTCCTAGCTACAAATTGGAAATAAAGTGTACTTTATTTGACAACGGTGTAAGAAAAGTTTGAATATTCACGTTTAAGTCTTGATATTTTAATTTACACTAATTAAATCGAACCACTTTATTGCTTAGAGGTCGAATAGTTTCAAATGAGATTCTGATTTAAAATAAAGTTTCAGATTGAAATCATGCAGATTATTTGAATCGGTCATTAGATAATGAATAATGTTAAATTGTATTAATGTTTTTAGTTACAAAAAGCATAATACTGCCGATTCAACATTTATGATGGAAAAAATTATTAATTGTGAGATGTATTGTTCGGCGGCTAATCATGTACACACAAAATGTTAGAATAAGTAAACATTTCAAATATAAAGAATTTTATAATAATCATCTTTATACAGTCATTAAAATGATGATTTTGAGACAATAATAAATACTATGTACAAATTTATTCTAAGATATCTTTTGAAACTTAGCTAAAATAAAAATAAACAGTAATTTTCAAGTTTGTCTTATCACTGTACAAGTCTCTATCTGTCAAAATCACGCAACACGTATATTGCTTTTGCAATAAACATAATTTGTGAACTTTGTTTATCAGGAATGATATTATACAAACATATGTTACAATAGGAGTGTAAACTCCATGTTCTCCCATTTAAGTGTTCACAAATGGAATAATGATTTTAAAAGCGTACATGAAAATCGCTCTTATATTAATGACAAATAAGGCATAAATTTTTCTAGCGGTGTTTTCGGTCAATCAAACTTCAAAAATCTAATTAAAATAAGGTTTGCACTTTCAATTTTGATTTTCAACCAATATTTGTGTAGAATTATTGCAAACTATTTGTAAACACACGAAACAGAGCGTTCTAGAAGCTATAATACCTCTTTAGAAATAACCCATAACAGGAGATTCGGGATTTTTGTGATACTACCTTTGACAGTTACATACAAACTGAAATTTATCATATATGTGTATAAATATACTAGTATTTTATGCAGATACTCAAATGAACACTTAAATGGTAACACATAAACATACATATAGTTGTTTTGTATGAATCATAAAAATTTAACCTAAAAGAGAGGCTCATAATTGAAGAGAAAAAAATAATGAATTTTAACCCCAACTATTTCATCACTTAAAACACATTCAAATATTTATATTGATAACATTTGTCGAACATCAATGTTATTTTCAATGCTACATTTAATAGTGAGACTTATGAAAAAAAAAACATACTGGTTAAATTTTGTTCACTTAAAATTCAAAATAATACAAAAATGTTACTTAACGATGCAAAAAAACTATATATTAACATTTTAATTCTGTATACTCTCATTATGTTTATTTTTACGACCTCACTGACCATTTGAAAATACCCTTATAATAGTAATTAAATACTACACATATGTACTTGGATATATAAAAAGAATTGTCACAATTTACCACTGACAAAAAACTAATTGCCAAAAAAATATTCAATTCAAACATGACTAATGACGATTTCATAATTTAATTTGAAAAATAATTATGTACGTTGTATAATAAGAAAACAATAAAAATATGGAAAAAATAGGATTGATGTATACAATATTAGGATGAAAAACATGTATTAAGAATTTTTGTCCTCAATCGAACAAATAAATTTCTGGACCCCCAAAATTCTTACATTTAAGACACCGTGTACCATTGATATACCATATAGATTGCATATGTCTATAAGATACTAATCTTAAAAGTTCTTGAATGCATTTCAGTAAGAGGTTGTCAATTAATGACAATACTTTAATAGAAAGGCGTCCCAAAAATTGCAAATAGAAAAGCATAATAAACTCTTGATCAATGTTGACGATTAAGTATCGAATATACTTTATTAATTGAAAAATAAAAATATTAATTGTATATACTCCACAACTCTTGAGTATTTATATTCTCGATAGATACAATAAGTCCTCCAATTAAACTGTCAAAATCAACAGAACAGAGACAATATATATGTACTGTAATGTTTATCTCTGTCCTGTGTATGTTTTGACGGTTTATATTTGGAGGACTGACTATATAAGAAATGTCTCATATTCAATCGATACATCAAGAAAACTCAACATTCATCAAAATTATAATTGTTTCAAATTAAAAAAAGAGAAAACACTAGCCTTCTTTGAATGTAAAATATTAATAAGATAAAATAAATGAAAACTACTAGCACTTTCAAAATAAATTATCAGAATTTATGTTTTTACATAGAACAAAAAAATTTGATGTTCTCAAATTCACTGAACTGTAATTTTCAACAATGTCTCAATATTTTAGTGATGATAAAACGTTTTACGTAATTCACCACAAATAATAGTTAACTTTCAATAATTTAAATATAATATATATATGTATATATGTATATTCAATAATATTTACTATGGGTAAGATGAAAATGGCCAGGAGGGGGCCACGGGCTAGCTAGCCCGAGCCCGTTTAGCTGCAACACCGCCTTCAACATCGGCTACTCCACTCGTAGCCGCCCCACTCACTCTAGATAACATATATTTGAGTTGTGGCATGTACTGCATCACATCACGTATTTGAACTAAAGCGACACTATTGTCCGTAGAAGTACTCTTAATTTTTCCACTACTTCGAAGCACTTGCATTTGGTACCTGTGAGACGTTGAAACGATAAATAAAAACATGATAAAAATCGAAAATGTGATGAAAACAAATTAATTTACAAACCTATTCCCTTTGTACAATTCTAAGCCGAGCACTTCTAGAACTTGTCTACAAGTTGATAATGACACTGCAGGAAAGAAGAAATTTACTAAATCTGGTAATGTCATCAGAAGTTCATTATAAACATAAGGCTTCATATTAATGCATGGAATCATCGTATGCTCAACCAACGCCTTCTGTACCTGTAAGCAAACAACTCAAATGTACTGACTGTTAAGAATAAGAATCATATTGTAATAATGTCAAACAATTATTACTCTGTAAGGAATATGTGCACCAGTGACTGAAACATCAGGTATAGAAGTGAGACGTTTTCCATCAGAAACATGATGATGTCCGTTTGTAGGTTGTTGCGAAGATCTAGAATTGCTACTTCTGCTACTTTGCACAGAACTCTGATGAGCCCTATAATTGAAAATTTTAAATTTTAATTAACTGAATTTCTAAACATGTTTGAAATAAACAATATATATTTGTGAAATAATGAAAAATTATACTTTTTAGAAATAAATGCCTAAAAAAGGAGAATTTTAAGAATCCTATCGAAAAAAACAGCTTTCGACTCACATATTTTGTATCCTAAAAATAATCATTCAAAATGCAGTAGAAAAAACAAACTTACAATAAATTGTTCTGAGACCGAACAAGCGAAGGGGGTCCTTGTGATTGTTGTGGCTGCTGCTGCTGCTGCTGTTGTTGCTGTTGCTGTTGTTGCTGTTGTTGTTGTTGCTGCTGCTGCTGTTGTTGTTGTTGTGCCATTGCTAATGTTAGAGTATTATTTGAGAACTGCTGCTGAAATCCATATTTAATAAATCATTAGTACAAAATAAAAAAAATTGCAATCTTTTTATTCATAAAAATACATTCAGCATCTATATATGACGACTGAAAAGGCCAAGGGGTACAAGTGACTTTGTAGTAATTCCGAGAAAAGCGCGTTCAAAGTTGACCATGTACCTACATGTATTAGGAGGTTGAGTGAGTGATTTAATGATATATCTCGGCACACATTCTGAATTCGTTTATAACCTTTTACCACCAAATAAATGAGTGTACATAGAAGCAATTCCTGTGCATAACTCGATTTCGGTAAAAATGTCACTTGTATCCTTTGGCCTTTTCAGTCGTCATATGTATATGATATCCTTGGAGGCCATGTAGGATGATTGACATTTTTCTCAAAATTATACGAAATATCCAATTTTTTATGAGTCTAGTGCATGAATCAGGCTAAATTTAACTAATGGCATTAGTTATGTTGACGTTGAAAGTCGTTGTACAAAGTCGTTTCAACAAATAAACTGACAATGTTTGAAATTTCATTTTTTTTTTTTTATATTATGCAGTGCTTGAAAATCTGAACGCTGCTAAAAGTAATTTCAGAATGAACTATACACCACTTAAAATTTCAAATCAGTCCAGCTTCTTAATCGGTCTGATGGTTTCAGCTGGCAGAAAACAAAGATTTGGCATATTTATAGATTTCAATTGTGCAGTTTGATATAGAAGAGAAACACGTTGGGGGATGATTTTTCCCATGTTTCCCACCCAAATAAAATCCAATCGAGGTTTTTTTCATATTTGCACAAAAACTACCACAGATACAAGAAAACTGTCAAAGACGAAAATATTCTCCATTAAATTCTTTAATCCAGTCGAAGCTATTCGAATTCATAGAGTCCAATGAAATACGTTTGCTCGAGAGTTTTGAATGCAAATAACATCATTACAATCCTTTAAAATGCGCCAATCACTTTAAAACTTAAAATAATAATATTAAATTCTTACAACATGGTCACACAAGTTTTCAAGATTGAAATACTGCTTCACAGAAAATATTCATAATTTCATCTCTTTAGATCCAGTCATTGTTATTCGAAATATATTAGTGAAAATCACGTAATCAGTAATCAAAAGATACATTAATAATTGTATTAACTGTTTTGAAATTTTCACAAATTTTAATTGAAAACTAAATCACTTTACATTACTAGAGCTCCAAAATAAATGTGATCAATATTCTTATAAATCAATTTTCAGCGATAATTCCAATGTATGGGTAGAAAAGGGATCAATTTTGGAGATAATACGCAATAGCTGTCACTGTTACCACAAGGTCACGCTCGTCCGTGGGTTCATGGAGAATATTTTTGTATTTGACAGTTAACTTGTATCTGTGATAGTTTTTATACAAATATGAAAAAAACTCGATTGTAAACATTTAAGAAAATGAAACAGGGGTAAAAATAATCATATCCTAATGTGTTTCTAAATGGAATAGCACGATTAAAATTTTTACATGTACATATGTCACATTTTATGCTATTTACCAGTTGAAACCGTCAGACCAATTATGAAACGGACTAAATGTATAAATTTTTTTCAATGTTTCAATGATTTTTCTTTGAATACATTTTTTTTCAAGTCGGTTTATATAAAAACATATTTTCATCATTCATCAACCAACCTGTCGAATAACAAAAATGAACCATGCAAAACAAATATTAAAACTCATACCAAAATTTCCCTCCAAAAATTAGTCAAAACAAATTCAAATACAGACTAAAAAATGTATTTTTAATATAAACAATTGGTAGCATGCGAGTTCATTATGAATATCTATTATCAAACGGTTCAATAGTGTATTTACCTGCATATGGTGTCTGGCTTGAGCAGGCGTGAGAGAAGCAGACGAATGAGATGCTCCTCTTACAGCCGCAGGGCCATACCGTGCAGCCACGGCTTGTGCCTATATTACAAAAAGCAACGGTGCAACAATGAACTAGTCTAATTTGGAAAAGAAAATGGGAAAACACACTCCACAACCCCAACCACATACATGTTACAAACAAATTCGACAATATTCAACTGTGCTGACTGTGTGTAAATGGATAATTAATGCGATTGTGCGATATTTTCTCTTATGAAAATAAGATGATTTAATTATTGACTGCCAAATTTGATACAATAAAAAATGGTAAGAAATGTATGCGTTCATTGTTAATTTACATACATATATCCCAAAATGTATGATTACTCTCATTTAAAAATGATTAAACATTTAGCGACTATACAATTAACAATCTTCACAATTTATGTATGTTACCGTTTAAGTATTAATTTCAGGAAGTTTATTAACAAACTAGTGTGTTTATACACACGTGAAAAATTTCAGTTTGCAGGTAACTGTCAAATACAGCATGATGAATGAAACTTTTTCAATTACATTTGGCATTTCTATTGGATTAAATTTTATCATTCCTTATTTATCACATATATGTATGTACATATGTATTTCCCAAAATATTTTGTTCACTAAATGAGTAAATCTGCAAACTCGGTCATGCAAATAAAGTTCAAAAGAAAAGTTAACATTGCAAAAAAAAAAATTACAGATAATTAACCATTTGAGTGCTGACCGTTTTTTTAATATACTAATAAAGAGCGCCATCACGCTCTTCAGCACTCTAATGGTTAATTATCTGTAAAAAGATATCACAATTTCGAAGGAACACTGTTATGCTTATAAGAAAAGTTTGCAATTAGTCTACATGAATAATGATCGAAATTAAAGATCAAAAGTGCAAACATCATTATCTAATAAGAATTTTGACATTTGCTGACCGAAAATACCTTTAGAACATACTATTACTCAGAATTATTTCCAATAGAAATTTATGCCATATGTATCATTAACATGAGTGATTTTTGTGTGTACATTTTAAAATCACTATTTCATTCATGAATATTTGAGCCCAGTCTTTTTCACTGCTTTAGTTAACTAACCAGAAAGTTAATGAGTCTTTCCGCTGTAAACTGTCAAAAATTCATCTCTGTTCTGAAGTTTTTTGACAGTTTATAGTGTAAGAACTAACTCTAACTCTCTAATTAGTTAATTTGAGAGGCATGAAGACCAGCCCTTAAACGGGCCTACATGGGAGAGTTTATAATCTTCCAAGTATGTTTCTAAATACGGAGTGGACACTTAAACAGTAACATATTATACATTCATATACCAATTTGATAATCTAAAATCTAATTTAATTCAACCATCGTGAAATATAATATAAAACTTATTCGTTTGGGTTATTCAAATACAAACATTTTACACTGAACATACAAAAAGAATCTTCACATTATTTAACTCTACTTCAAAAAATATTTCAACAAAATGTATTCAAAGTAAATCAACGTAATCAAGTTATAAATATGAAATAGGAAAACTGTCAAACTGATACGAACAAAAATACTAATCTGACAAGCGACTGTTTATATTCTTATCTTACCTGTGCGAGTCTAAAAACTTGCTGCGTTTGTGCCTGTGTCAATCCTGCTCCAAAACCAGGTTGTCCATTAACTAAGCCAGCAGTCCAACCGTTCGTGAGCGCCTACAAAATATATTTCAATAATTATATAAATATATATCGTAATTATGTTGACAATATTTGAATCGAATATTTTTGAAATATGAAAATACCTGAACGGCCGCTGCCGTCAATCCAGCATGCGAAACTGACTGCAGGCCGTGCGCTCTTTGAGCTGCTAATTGTTGTTGATGAGAGCTAGTGGTCGTGGACGACTGTTGTCTACGACCTCTTCCGCTCCCGGTGGTGCTACCGACAGTTCCGACACCTCCGTGTATGACCGGAGGTCCGGGAGGCGCTCGGGTCCACTGGCCTCCCGCGTTCGAAGCTACAGCACCTGAAGATAACCGTTGACATTTAGGTTAATCGTTATGAAAAAAAAAAAAATCTGCACAGAAGAGAGAATTATACGTAAATGATTTACCTTTGGCTGAAACTAGCAATTGGGAATCCATAACTTTATTCGGCCAATACTCTTCGAATTCAGTACCCGGAGGAAAATAGCTTTTGATGTCGGTCAAACTAATTACGGAACACGTTTCACTCGCGAAAAGTTCATTTCGGATTCCCTGCACTTTACAACAGAACTTAAGGTAGGACAGATCCCAGCCCTCGAGCTGATCTGCCTTCAGCTTCAGGTTGTCGGTCTCTCCCTCGAAGTAGAACAACGGAACGTACTTGTGGCCGTCGCGAACCGTGTACGGAACGACCGACTCCTTGTTGATGCGGATGAAGCCGCATTTGTCCTCGGCGACGGGCTTCTCTTGCGAGAGCTTGTTATAGCAAACGTCGAGGAAATTGTAAAATTCGTTGGCGTCGGAGAGCCGCACTACGAGATCCTTCTGATTGAACATGTCTCGACCGAATTGGCCATCGCAATGTTTAATATTGATCTCGTTGAGCAGTCTACTCTCGACGTCGCTGATATAGTAACTGCGGATGCACGTACACGTGTAGATGTCCTGGTGGAGATAGTTGAGGTACTTGTTGAGTAACTTGATCTCGACCATGCGCACGGCACAATATTTTTCCCCCTGTCGGAAGATGTACGGGATATGACAGTCGCCGAGCTTGTCCCAGCCGAAGTGGCCCTTCCAGCTGGCCTCGTCGGTGGCGGCCGGCGGAGGTTTCTTCTCGGGGGGAGGCGCCGCCGGAGCGGCCTGAGCGACCGGAGCGCTCCCGGCCGGCTTGCCCCTCGCCACGTACCCGAGGATGCTCATCTGGTTAGGGTGATGTGGATGGGCAGCGTGAGGTGCGTGGGGTCTCTGGTTGGCGGCTTGAGCGGCCGCGACAGCTTTGGCCCTGGACAAAAGCGCAAAGTAAACAGATCGGACTATTTAAAAAGCGATACATATTAGTCACACAATATTGCACAGAACAATAAAAGTTGACCGATAATAAGCAGAATATGTAATTTGGTGAAATCGAATTTTTTAGGGTCAATAAATCGATCGATTTCATGGCAATATACACATTAATTACTTTTTCATTTCATCAAATCGCACAATTTGCCGGCTCTAAATATACTGTACGAGTACATAATTAACTCGTCGAATATTATTTTTCATATATCTGTAGATACGTTTGAGCACACGACAGAGTTAAGGTCACAATTGTCAAACATCACAAGATCGTCGACGATATTACCGCTTCCACATTGATGAAGAGGCATTTTTACTTCATAAAGGCATGGGAATGATCAAAATTTTAATTTTCATAGGACACCGTTTCCCTGCTATGCGTAACACTAATGAAGTTATTTCGTATTGTGGGGTGTCATAGCGATAGTCACATTGGACAAATTTGTACACAGATTAACACTGTTATTGTATTATATGAAAGAACTTTATTATATTAATTTCATTTGTATATTTTGCGAACCCTTATTTACATGGTTACATTGAAACCCGAGAATCTGAAGGGTAAATGAGTTCTAGCAGAAAAAGTGTCTCCGAAGCGAACACTTGAGGATACACATTCACATTCCCGTTGGATAGACGGCTATGCGCTCCTGATGTGTGATGTGCTATGGGCGTAATGTAATGTAATGTAATGTAATGTACATGTACCTGTTGGCCTCGACCATCTTGGCGGCGAGCTCCCTGATCTCGTGTTCGTCGGGGCGCTCCTGTTTGACGGTGGCGCCCCCCGCGCCCCCGACGCCTCCGCCCTTGCCCCCCGCGGCGAGCGAGGGCAGCGGGGCGGGCGCGGGGGCGGGCAAGGGGGCGAGGGGCGCAGAGGGGCCCGCGTCGGCCATGCGCCTCGGCCGCCTCTGCCGCCTCTGCTCTCCTGCTCCTGCTCCTCCTCCTCCTCGGCTGCGGACGCTGCTCACATGGAGACGAGCGGAGCGTGGCGCACCGACCGCCCGCCCGCCGGCACTACAGCTGCGACACGCGGGGAGCGGACGAGCGCCGAAACGCCGAAACGCCGACACCAACCCTCCCGAGACCGCGCGCTTTTCTCTCTCTCTCCCTCTTTCCCTCTCTCCCCCTTTCTCTCTATTTAATTTATCCCCTCTCTTTTCTGAAATTATAAATTTGTATCACGTTATTAAAAAAAATATACGAATAAAGACAGTTTTTATTGTCACTATTTGGGTCGAAAATTATTTTTAACAACAAATTTTACCTACCCACGCAAATTTATCTTTTAAATCGATTTCGTTTATTACAATCATAATGCATCAACGACAATATTCTCACTGATCTTTTTGCTGTTTACATAAGATGGATTTTTTACGATAGACTATCAAAAATACATCTCTATTAGGAAAGGACTCACTGTAACTGACCGGTTAGTTAACTTAAGTAGTGGAAAGACTGGCCCTTACAAAAAGTTGATCAAATTCAATTCGTCTTACATTCATTTACAAACTGTCAAAAATCCGTAAAAGTGACAAATACACGCAACGTACACACTTCCATCTCCATCTTTCATCGGTCCTAAGATTTTTTAATAATTTGTAAATAGAGGAAAAATTGTCATTTGTTTGATACTAGACGTCCCCAGAACCGACTCAATCGAAATTAAATATTTTCAATTAAAGAATGCTCGACAACTTTTTTTAAAATAATTATTGAACTGATTACAAATTCAATCAATCAAACGTAAGTATGTTGAGGTATATTACAACTAATTTACGATATGTTATCGATAATGGCATAATTTTGTAGAAAAAATATTTCACAGGTGTAAACAATTAATTCGAGCGAAAATTATAACATTCATTTATATGACTCTCTGATCTATTATTGAAAATAAATCAAATACACAAACAGTAAATTTTATAGAATTCCCCGAGTTTGTTGGGTGTCTCGAATACCCCATCGTCGCCGCGGGGTTAAGCCACACACGTTCTCATACAGTTCGGCGCCACTAGCGCCAGCTTGCAGACGCTGCAATGAGAGCCACTGGAGTACCTTTTCTAACGAAACGCGACCGAGCAACGTAGCGAGGACGCTAGAAAATAAACACGCGCAAATGCCAAGAGCGTTTCCTTCGTTCGGCCCGAATTCTGCCGTTCCGACAAAACCAATGTCGACAAAATCTTTAATTCTTATTGAATTTTATTAATTTTTTAAATCGGTCAACGTACGCTCGACGGTGACGTTTGACCGAGTTAGTGCGGTGCGACACCGATTCGCAATCGGATTCGGCGGCGCTATAGACGCAACTTCCCATTCATACCTAGGAAAAAGGGAAAAAAGCCACCGTTGAGGAAGCGGTGACGCGCGGGAAAAAGCCAAAAAGCGCGCAGTTCAACAAGACAGGGCTGCGCGCCGATGCGACCCTATTCTTCCTCGGCTATGACTCACTAAGTTAATCAAAGATGGCCGCCGACGCTTCGACCAATAGCCGCGCGCCATTTGGCAGTTGGGCTACAAAAAAAAAAAAAAAACTACCTCTCGATGACGTCAGCGCGAGAGAGAGCGCGCGCTTTCGTCCGCGAGACGGGTGAATTTCGAATTTGAATTTTTGGGAAACGGGGCGCGCGAGTTTGCCGCCCCTGGCTCGCGCCCGTGCACCCGAGTCTCGCGCTTATCGCCGCAGCGAAACGGGCGGCGTCCGCGGACGCGTTCGCGCGCCCCGGCCATTCGAAAGTCGGTTTTAGTTCGCGGCGGGCAGTCTTCGGCCGCGTAAACTTCTCGCGGCAGGCCGAACCGAGCGGTCGATCGCGCGAACCGTTATCGCCTCTGTCGCCCCTCGGCATAAGGATCGTTTCGGTTTCGCGGAACGGACGCGCTCTCAAAAGGCAATTTCAAGGCCGCCGGTTGCGCGCGCAAGTAGCGCAACAGAGACGACGATAGTGCGAAATGGCAACGTCGCAAAACCCACACGATCTCAAAAAAAAAAAAAAACATAAACACACGTATACGTGCGCGCACACACACGCTCGCAGAGGTTCGATTGTGTTGAGCGAAGCCGCCTATTTTCCAAAAATATGTTGTCCGGCATTATTAATTACGATATCGCTGGAAAAGCGAACGTTGCGCACTACTGGCGTTGTCGATTCTTTTTTTTTTGACATATTTTTTCTGATCGTTCCCGTTTCGGGGAGATAATATTGTTTCAAATTTCGATTACGTTTTTCATAATACTACGTATGGTAAAGGTCATTCGAATGAGAACATAACATACTTAAAAAATGAAAGATTCTCAATCTTTCATTATTTTATTATTATTTTATGCATCCATAGATACACACTTAAAAAATTTTAATGAAAATGCAATACACTACATAGAAATCATATTTTTATTTAAATTTTGTATTAGATCTTTTTTATTTGATCGTCGGCACAGTCATAGGTACTCTCAAAAATTTTAATATTTAGGCCAAATATGTATTGAGTTAGGGTATGAATTTTTCAATATTTATTTCTTCACTGGCTCGAAACTTGGATGTATTGAGGAATGGGGACAAATTAGGACAGTGTCGAGCATGAAATAAGAAAGTATTCTCATATTTTATGAAATAACATAAAAATATATTTCAGATGCAAAATTGTTGAATATGCATACACATAGTGCTTTATGTACCTATAAATAAATAAAAAGATTTATTTGACAATAGGCATAAACAATCAATTGAAAAATCAGCCTTTAGGACAGGTCTTTCAATCGTAATTATCGATTTGATGATTACTACCGTATTCATAATTATATGCTATGTAAAAAAAATCAAATCGTCAAAGATAATCAACACATAATAAAATAACTGGTCTTGAGAATTAGTATATCGAACATCAAGTAATGTGTTGTTAAACCCCTGATAAATTCAACCGATTTGGATTTTATCGATAGTTTACCTGACGATTGTGAGATTTTCTTACTAATTATATTCAAAAGATAATTGCGACTTCGTAAAATAAATATGTAGAGCTTAAGCAAATAAATCAATAATTTAAATAAACATAATTATCAAGATGAAGTAAATACATCGATTATTATTGTTACTGTTGATCAAATTATGTATTCGCCAAAAAAATTAAAAAACATTTCGAAATTTAATTTTTTGAAAAATTAAAGAAAAAACAATAATAAATAATGATAAATTTCAAATTTGTCGAAAATGAAATAACAACGCAGATAAATAAACGAACGAGAGCGCAGCGTTCTGAAAAGCGAATGAAAAAAAAAAGAAAACGACACGATCGGTCGAAAAATTCTTTTCGTATAATTATTATTATTCGTTTTAGTTATCGCGAGCGTAATCGCCGTTCCCGTAAGCGCGCGCGTGCCTGTGTGTGTGTGTCTGTATGTATGAGCGCGTTTAAAAATAGACGCGCGCGTGTGCGTGCGTATGCACGTGCCTACGCGCGCACACACGCGCTCGCGCTCGGGCAAAATTGCAGCGTTGCCTGCGCCCGCGGGCCCATCTCCGGCCGCGTAAACTCCCCGTATCGACCTCGCGGCGTTGCCGGGTGCAGCGCGGCGTTGCCTGCACCGAAACGCGCTCGCACCGTTGGCCGCGCGACGTTGCCGCCGTTTTCGAAACGGAGGTACCCCCCCTCCCCCCGCGTCCCCCCTTTCCAAATCCCGCAACCCCCGCGCCCCTTCCCCCCGCCCCTCCCCTCCGCCGCGGCGACGTTCTCGAACCTTCCGTCGTCCATCATCTTACGCGCGCGCGCTAGCCGTCACCGCACATGCGCACCGCGCGTGGATCGTTCGATTTTCAACGGTCGGAAAATTTGAATTTCGAAAAGTTCGGAAACACTGACTCCAAAATTTGGCCCGCGACGCCGTCCAATGTACATACTCGTTAGATTATAAAAATTCATTCAGGAGGGGGATCGAGATCGTTTCAAACAACGTTTAAATAAAATCTTTTGGAAAAACTCCATTAGTTTCATTTACCCAAATGTTTTTTTTTTTCAGCTTTTTTTTGAATTTCAGATACTTTCAGTTTGAAGTTCAATCTTTCAATAGTTTGTCAACTTATTTCACAACTTGTTGAGATTTCTTTCCCTATAAAATTTGACTGTCGTTTGAATGTACATAAGTTTGTTCAGTTCTTATTCCAACAACGCATTATTTCTAAACTAAAATTCTGTTTTTAAACATAAATTTAATATTTGGATAAAATCTCTTGAAATGCAAGCAAAAGTTGAATACATATATTTGTTAATTAAATGGAATGTGGAATTTGAACTATTAGCTTTCGAAAATCTCTTATCCTAACATATCCCAATTTGTTTTATCGAAGATATCTATCTGAGAATGTTTAAATAATGTTGAAAGATTGATACAAATTGAAAATATATTCTTTCTTGAAAGAATAAAAAGTAAAGTTAAATAAAAAAAAAAATACATACATTTCAGCGACTGAGCGACTAACTGCACTTAATACAGAATATGAGAGTTTCAAATCAAAACATAAATTAGTGATAACCCTAATTTTGTAATAGGGTTTTCACATAATTTATTGGAGAATAAAATATTCCTGTGAAAAATATAAAATGAGATGAAGAATATTTTACTTCGAACACATATTTTTTCGAAATACATGAGAATATGTACATATATGCAAATATTGCCAAAAAAAGATCGTAGTTATTGAATCAGAATCTAGATACTTTATTTTACGCTTGACAGTTTCCTGACTCGACCTGATCCCTAATTTTAATTGAATGAAAAAAAAATTAATCAAACACAATTTTCGACTTGGGCCCCATCCACATGACAATGTTTTACGCGCGTTTCAACTTTGAACTTTGAACGAACTATTGGCGAACTGTCTCTATAATATGCACCGAGTTCCATATCGAAACGTGCGTAAAACGTTTGTCATGTCGGATGGGATTTTGTACGTCGACTGACAAATGCACGTTTTGGTAGAAGTCGATTAGAAAAAATGGAAATCTAAAAATGAAATATCCATTGGGACGACTATAGGGGAAGATGGGGAGACTTGATTTCTTCCGATACTATTTTTTTTTAAATATGTTTTTTCAAAAGGAGATACGTATAAAAAAATGAAAAAAGGATCAAATCTCCCAAAAGGATTGAATCCTTCCAGTATTTACAAGAAAGTTTATCGATTTTTACATATGTAGTAATTTTGCAGTCAGATTAAACTGGTCGATCATTTTTCCGCGAAACTCGAAAACGCCACCCGTACAAATTTCGAATTTCATTACGGATTGCGGTGTATGCGTGCGTGGTCGACGCACACATGCGCACGCGGGCACATGGGCGCGCGTACGTACACGCGATTACTCACGCACACGTCGACGGCGATCGGCTCGCGCATGCGCGGGAACTCATTCTACGCACGCACACGTTCGCGAAGCTTCGAAAGCTCCGCGTGCGTATACGGAGGCGCGCGCGCGTGTGCGTTAGATCTACACGCACACCGAGGCGCGCGATATTAGGTTTTTATCGATCCGTAGATGGCGCTCGGCTCGTTCGGCGATTCGTTCGGCTCCTCTCGGTGGCGGGAAAATTTTTTGAATTTTCGACGCGCGCGCGTTCCGTTCCGTTCGGGCGCACGTGGCGGGAAATTGACGTTTTCCATTTGATTGCGATCGTTTCACACGCATAGCTCGTCATTAATAATAAGTCGGATTATATATTTGTTTTTTATAGGTCACAAATTTGGTTAGGGATTTTTCGTTTAAAAAAATATATTTTTCATATAGTCAGAACTTTTATTGAACTCGAGGATTTGGTCAAGTTAGGATAACGAGAAATGAAAAAGATCGATTTTTTCAATAGGTACATGAATAATGTATCTAGGTTTGCGTTTAATCTATCGAGATAGTTTATTAATTACGTTTCTTATCAATCGTGTGTGATTCTTGTAAAAATATGAAAATGATTTATTTTTCTCATTAGTTTATCTATAAACGATTTAACGGTTATTTATTATCGTCGATGAGTTTATATTTATGAGCGGCGAGCGTGTGCGTCTTACATTTTTTTACGTAAATTAATATCCAAAATTTTGTTTACTTAAATTTTCATTTTTTGTTTTATATATTTCGCAGTGTATTCGGTTAGTTTATGTCAATTTGAGTAAACGAATCGTGATCGTTCGGAAACATCGTAAGATTTTTATTTATAGAAAAAAGAAAATTTTAAAGTTTTACAATAAGTGGAAAAATCAAACGCGCGAACGTTTAATTCGTTCGTTGCGAGACGCTCGGCATCTGTCGATAAGATTTTGAAACAATCGAGACGAAAGTGTGATAAGACGTTCGATATAAAGGTACAATTTTAAATCGACAGATGTCATAAATATTTTTGGAATAAAATTATACACAAACGTCGACGTAGAAAACGAATGATTGAATTTGAATAATTAGAATTTCACAAAGCATATATAATGTTATTTTTTCATTTTCTAATATATCCAATCTGCATTTATTCGTGTGAATAATTATTAATTTAAAACCGGCTAACACCCGATTATTTTAACGAAAAATAAAGAAAACTAGATTCGTAGTGGAAAAATAAATAATAGATTTGAAAAAAATACGATTTTCTCCACTCGTAGCGATGGTAAAGTAATTTTCAAAGTTTTAAATGAATAGATTCATTTTGTTATTGACGACGGGCAATAACATAAATTCGAAAGTCGATCGAAAATATCGTCGGTCGACTTTCTATTCGCGCGTGAATCACCGATGTCGAAACCCGTCTTTTGTCAAAATCGTCATAAACAAGAAAACAGGTAGAAATGTCGAAACCCGCCTTTTGTCAAAATCGACCAAAACAAGAAAAAAGGCGGGCATGTCGTGGCGCGCCTGGCGAAAATGACGTTGGTCACCCTGCGCCGTGCCCGATGGCGTCAGTCTACGGACAACCGCTGGAGAGAGAGGTACTGTCGAACTTTGCTCTCGCCGTCGTCGTCTTCGTTCCCGTCGTCATCAGAGCTCGTCTTCCTGCGCACTCTTCGATCGTCGGACTCTTCGTATATAGATTCGAGGTTAGTATTGTTCGTTTTGTATGGCGACGGAGACGCGAAACGTCCTTATCGAACGGTGCGTGACGCGGCCGCCATTTTGGCGACTTGGCGACGTCCCCCATACGTTTCTCCTCTTTTTCATATCTTTGACGCTCGCTCGTTTCTAAATTGAAACGTGGCGATTCGATTAGACCGCGTTATCGATTCGATCGACTCTAATTCGTTTCCGACTAATGACCGATGACAATTAAGCGTCGTCGGTAAATACGTTGACAGTGCGTCAGTCTCGTAATTACTCCATCGATAAGACGCCATTGTGTTAGGTTAGGTTATTATTTATTATTATTAAATTTTCATCCGAATGACTCATTTCACGCGGCGTGGCGTGGCGTGGCGTCGGCTAGTTTCTCTTTATTTTCGTCCCGACCTTTTAATCGTTCGTCAAGCTACGCAGAAACGAGTTAACGCTTTTTTTTCTATTGAATTTTATTGAAATTCCTAAATTTGATGAAAAGATAAGGTCCGCGTAGCTTTTCGAACGACCGATCTTCAACTTTTTCGGAAAGGTTATATTTTGATCGCGTCGAAAAAAAAACGTTACACGTATACACTTTTATCGTACGAATATAAGTTAGGTTATATTACCGCGTGTCGATCGGAGACGCACCCTCGCCTGTCTTTCGGTTCGTACGACGTTCGATCTAACCTCACCGAACTATATTATGAAAACATAAGTTACTTTGCACCGATTTTATAATACCTTTTAATGTCTCTTTCAGCTAGCTCATGGAAGGCGTCTTCTAGGATCGCAGACCGGAACGAGAAGATTAGATATATAAGCAAGAAGCCGAGAGACACCATGGTTTCCGAGCAAGAGATCGGCAACGAGTACTCGTCGAGTCTCGCCGACTTGACGATGAACAGCAAGCCGCTGATCAACATGCTGACCATCCTCGCCGAAGAGAGCATAGAGCATGCGGCCGTCATAGTCCAATCGGTCGAGAAACATCTGGAACAGGTGAAATTGACATTTTCATATATTGTACATCATACCGAGTGCGAGCTTCAAGTTCGCACTCTCGTCTCCTTCGTAATCTCGCAAGTTCGACGTTTAGTCAGTTCCGCTTTGCTCATTGTAAACGTTTGCATCTTCTTTTCCATATCTGTAGTTCGATATTTATGCGATTCTCCGTTTCGACAAAACGGATGCATTACTCATAGTTTTTTCGACTTTCAACAACTCAAAACCTGACCGTACAATAAAAAAATATTGTGAATGCCGAATATCTTTCAATTGTGACGGTCAAAAGATATGAAGATTAGAGCTTAAAAGGTCCATTTTTGTTTGTTTTGTCAATTATGGAAATGTTGCTGCCATTATGTGTACGTTTGAATTTTGAGCCATTTATTGGATTTAGGTTTTATCGTAAGCTAACCGATGAAACGTTTAGCTAGCCTATTAGTTATTGAGAGATTATTACCGTCATCTCTGCAACTGTGGTGCATTTCTTTTGCGATGCGTTAACTTATTACATGTCACAACATGCTAAACGATGACATTTCGTGGCTATGCATGTTCATATTTCATTTGGACATGGATCATTCTTTAAAATCGTTTTTCGTTTTATGGAATCGAGAAATAAAGTATTTTATGAATGTTGAATTTCCAATGCATGTCAACATGCATGTATAATTGATTGGCAAATTGTCAAAGACATGCCATTTTACTATCGTGAGGATATCTGAGGACTAGGTTTTCATTTGGATCATTATGATAACTACAACTGTAGAATATATTATTTTTTATCAGTTCACCTTGAAAACTCAATGGAAACTTATCTTTGATATATTTTCTTTGATGATCTTCTTCAATATCATTGTATTTTTAATTATATAGTCATACAATTTTCTAGTGCTTAGACTTAGTTTTCAGGGAATAACATATTTTGGCATTAACATTAGCTAGAAACAACATAGCCAATTGAAACAAGATTTAAATTTTCAATTGATTATTATCAATTTTGAAGTAACTTGACTAACAATTAAAAGTCGAATCGTAGTGGGCGTGTTATTTGGTATAGATCATTTCTTCAATTCGAGCTTTAGTTATTTAATTTTAAATTGTCGATCGCATCCCGTTGAATGTTTTTGTTGATTCTGTAACTTAACATACTGTGTTCAATATCTTTAAGTCATCGACGCTATCGTTCAATTATATATTTTTTTTTATTAAATTAAATTTTCAATGCAATACATCAAAATACAATATGATAAATAATCCACTTTTGTAATTAAATGAAGATTTTTCTAATTAACATTTTTACCATTTCCAAATATTTTTTTTTCATTTAATGAATGGGATATAACACAAAGTGAATTTTCCGCATCTGTTTCATTTCAAAGTCTGAACAACATCAAGACATTTAGTGTCGAATACTTATTGCAAAAAATATTTTGGATTACTTTACATTGGGCATGCTTATTAGAGAACTGACTGCACTTAGAATTTTTGTTAGAAAACTTGTGGATATAGTTCACGTTCTTATGCAATATTCAAAGTTTCATTTTTATTTTGCGTTTTTCTTGTTGTTCATAGAAATTTAATGTATTGGATGATGTTTTATTAACTTTATTGGAGCATGTTTTTCTGGAATTTATATATGCTTTGAAGACATGCGAAACATGGAAATATTAATTTAACAGACATATTGGGTTCAAAAAGTGATAAATGTTTTTTCAGTGTTTGTTAAAAAACATTCAATTTTAAGTTACATATCAAATTTGTATTTTCAAGATGTTTTACCTTTTTTTTCTTTCAAAGTTAGTTATGGATCTTTTCGAATCTATATTCACCAGTTAATGTACCAAATGGTCATTACTTTTTCTTAGAGTTAAAAATCTGATGGAAAAATTTATATGTGCACCAATTTATGATCGTGTATTCAATTTTATTGTATCCAATTTTCAAGTTCACTGCCTACAATGAATGATATTGATACGCGCGATTTAAAAACTTACTAAACCCTGTAGAAATTATTGTAAATACGTAATTATTGTTGTGTTGATTAACTGTATGTTCTCTGACATTAAAAGAAAATAATTTAACAGAAATGTAGATTTACAAATCCGTAATGCAGACAAAATGTTTTGATGTGTTTTACTTTGTATCATTGATATTTTCATTCATTTGAAAACTAATTTCTCCTTCACCTAGTTAATTTATCTATTAAGTGATAATGAATGATTAATAAAATATATTTTACCTTTTCTTATACATATAAATATTTACTTATAATATAGATGTAATTTTTTGATGAGTTTTCAAATGTTAAAAACTGCTTTTTTCATTATTATTTATGCATTTTGGTTATGGTTTAGAAACACATTCGAAATTATTAGTAAAGCGGACAACTGATAACAACATATGATTATTTTTTCAATCAATTGATATTTATTCAAAGGAACTTGTGAGCTTACGAAATTTAGGTGATTATTTATTAATTGAGTCTTGCCACAAATTGAATTTATTTTCTCAAGTACTATTTGTTATTTTACTCTTTGTTGCAATACTTTCTTAATAAATCATTAGAATATATATATTACACATTCTTAACATTTGTTATTTGTTCTATTTGAACATAAATTTGAAAATAAAGTGTTTTTAAAGAAAAATGTGGTATTTATTTAATGTATTGGGATTAAATTTTAAACAAAAAAAAACCTCTTTTAATTCCCCCCATCACTGTGATATTTACACTAAGCAACCAAACCATACACACATTTTTATTGATTGTTTGAAAACATTGTCATCAAATTTGGTGTGTAATAACACCTGATTGTTTATTTACATAAATTTTCGTGACTTATTTATGTATTCGATTATCTTCTACTTTTTCTTGTAATAAAAACAATTGATTAAATGATGGTGTGTTTCTTTCATGTTAACATAAATATCCTGAATTTCGTTTTATGAAAGGACTGCCTCCTAAATAAACAATATATTTCACACAATTTTTCATCACACATACCATTAGGTAACTGAAGCGTTTTTCAAATTATGGCATGAATGGATTAGGTGTTATTGATTCAAAGTATTTACACATTGTAAAAGCTCAACATTTTATTATTTTAAAGATTTGAAAAACGCTTGGGTTAATGATAATTTCATACTTTTGAATTATCTATAATTGTAGTTTTTATGAAGTTGATTAGAAATAATGGGTTTAGTTATTTTCAATATATACATTAACATTGGTAATACTCCTAACTGATTTCAATACATTTTCAATTAAGATTATTTGAAAAATTTCATTATGTTTTTAATGTCTTTAAATGAGTTGGAGGAAACATGCAAATAGTACTGGTACAATTAAGCTCATAATTAGGTTACCATGCATTTAATTATATTTCTCCAATTGATCTTCAACGAAGTGAATTATTTTGCATATTTTAGTTTAGTTTTCGATTAAAAAACTAATAGAAATACCCAGTTATAAAGTGAATTATTGTATTGTCATTTAGTATTTGAATATATGTGAAATAAATGTATTCTTAACATTTGGAGTGCACATACATAAAGCTAAATGTAGATTATAACTCATTGATAACATAAAATTTGTTGAGCAGTTCTATAAATCATATTCGGACTGTTTGGATACTAATTGATTATTGGTATTGGGCCTAATCTCGCCAGCACTAAATATGCATTATTTGAAAATTTTCGTTGAATATTAAGGATGAAAATATGAAGAAGAATATCTTTCTAGTTAAATTGTGTGGTTAATTCTTGAAATCTTCAACATTTTCACTTTCGTTGATATCAAATTGTACCAAATTCAATTTTGCCTATTTTTACTCGAAATAGATATTTCAAGTGTATTCGACATTATTTCTTCATACTGTACTTAATCTATGAATTATTATGGCTACGAAATGTACCTTTGGATTGAACATAAAGAGAAGTTCTATTTGATTGCACAGGAGGAATGTAAGCTGAATGTTTTGAATGCTTGTTTTTCACAAATGATAATACTTTTTGACATTGATTTTTTTTCACATATTTTTATGTTCCAAATTATGTTGATTTTCATTAGTTAAGTTTTTCATACATATGTTTCTACAAATTTGAAGAGAGATTATGTTCAATCGAAAGAAGAACTTATATACAATATGGGAAAAAAAATACTCGATTGAAACTTTCTAGAATCCAGATAAAATCGATTCAATGATGATTTTTCCTTGAGTATTTTCAGTGGTTCTTAATTTACATCGATTCAAAAGTTGTTTTAACATTTGTGAGTCAAATATGGTTCAAAAATTCATTAGTATCGGTTATGCCGTGTTATTTGCATATGCTTTTTTACATTTCTATCAATAATAAATTTATCTAGTTATATGTAAAAATCAATTAGAGATTATTATGTTTAGGTGCAACCAGAAATCAAGCTTCCTGTATTATATTTGGTGGATTCTATTATCAAGAATGTTGGAGGCGATTACACAAAATTATTTGCTCAAACTATAGTCGGCATGTTTTGTAAAGTGTTCAAGCAGGTAGAGCAAAGGTTTTTTTTTCATTTGATATTTTTTTTTATGTTCAATATTTATTAATGTTTGTAATTTGTTAGGTGGATGAAAAGACCAGATCTCAAATGTTCAAATTACGAGAAACCTGGCATGATGTATTTCCGTCAATTAAGTTGTATCAACTAGATGTTAAGGTAAATGTCATAGATCCGGCATGGCCTATTCAAGCACAACCACCTCAAAGCAACATACATTTTAATCCGCATTTCCTGAAAATGGTAACTATTTCTTACTTCAATTGCTAATTAAATATGACTATTTATTTAAATAAGCTTTTTTTTATTATCAGAATACACCATCTAGTACAATGATGAACAGTGATACATCTGTTTCCACTACGACAGAAGAAGAAGAAATGAGGAATGCTGTCGCTCGTAAAGAGCAAGAGCTGTTATTGTTACAAAAAAAGAAAGTTGAATTAGAACTAGAACAAGCCAAAAAATTATTACAACAGAGCAGTTCACAAGATAAAAAGGGTGTACAAGTATGTATTAGAAAAGTTTTGAATTTAAATTGAATTATTAAAAAAATATATTATAAAATTATTTTTGTCCTTTCAGTTTTCCACAACTGTTAACAATAACATACCATCTACCGTTGTTGCTGTGCCAGCTAAAGCCAAGCGACCTTTGGTAAATAAATTTTCATCAATTTTCTGCTAAGAATTGAATTTATTGATATATATGTACTTAAATACCTTCTTTTATTTTTTCAGAACAATGTAGTGATGAAAACTGTTCCAGTGCGCAATCCTACAAATTCAACTGTTGTCAGTCATACAAGTCCACGAGATCCTCGTCGAGCTCGACACAATATTCATATTTCAAATACCTCAGGAACTTTACCTGTTCAACCTGTTAGTTCATATGATAAACCATTTGTAAAATCTGATAAAAATAATAGGTTAATTAAATCATCTGATATTAATTCTGAATCTTCAAATAAAGTAGAAAATATTAAATCAATAAATAGGCATTTCAAAAAAGATACAAAATCAATACGAATAAAAAGTTCTGAATCGACAGTCAGACCATCAAAAAGTTTATCATCCAAACGCTCTAGATCTCCTAACAGACATGATAGTGATAATAAAATATTAGACAAAAAAGACAAACTTTCTCAATCACCTGAAGTGTCAAAAAGTGTTAGTCCACATTCACATAAGCTACCTTCTATACCTAAAATCAGATCTGAAAACTCAAGTGAGTCTATCGATTTGTCTGTCGATACTATTTCTCCTTCTAAAAGAAGAAAAGAAAGTTCACGATCGGACAGAATGAAGAAATCTAAGTCTTCAGAGCGCAAACGTAGTCGAAGCCCAATAGAATCACCGAAAAAAACTAAAAGAAAGCCTAGCAAATACGACCCGATGGATATAGACATCTTGGATCCACCTTCGCCTCAACCAACTGATGTCACTACATTTAAAGGATTGAAGTCATCAACCAGAGAACGCAACTACATCAGAAGAAATAGAAAAAAATCTGAAAGTCCGGAAACGATAGATGCAGATACAGTAACCTCTGAATCATCAGTATCTACAGAAAAGAAATCCATGTTATCTTTGTCAAGTAAGGATATATTTCAATTACAAAATTTATATAGGTACTTTCCTAATTTTGTACATATGAAAAATATGTTGAAAACTATCATAAACTTTGTGATATAATGTTTAATTTTATATTGTACATGGTATTTAACTTCCAAGAAAATTGACGATATTAAATAAATTATTTTCCTGAAGAATTTTATTTTTTTTCATGTTATAAAGATCATTTGGAATTAATCATACTTGACTAATGTTCAAAAAACGAAAATAGCATTTTCTAAAAAATATGATTTTCTATCACTAAATAGTTGATTTCACGATTTATCAAAATTGTGAAGAATTGTTAGGTTGCATGGTTGTTACTAAAACAGTATTGACTGCTAGTCATTCAGTATTTAAAGAACATTACAAAAAAAGTTCAATTCTGCTTAAAAATATGTACATTTTTAGTAAGGCATTATAATATTTCATTTAATATCAGTTCTAATTTTTTTTTTTTTATAAACAGCAGATTCCGTTAGTAATGGTATAGATAAGAAAGATATTGACTTCAGAGTTATTTCGAAAAACGATGCAGACACAAATATCGGTAGAAAGAGATCTCCCATTGATAAAAGAGATGCACCTTCAGCGAAACGGAACAAATCTGAAAAATTTGATGAGTGAGTTGTTTATTTTTCAGGGTTTTATTATATAGGTTTTATAATTGTTACAATAATTCATTTTTATTTCAGATTATTTGGTAATGCAGATGTTGATTTGAGAAAGTTACCGCTCGTAGACAACTTGACTGCACCTTCAGCTTCAGTGGCGATGAAAGAATCCAACGAAAGTAACTTATCTGATTTTGGTAATGAAAAAAATGGAGGCTGGGCCAGAATGAAAGAAATACAGTCTCCACGAATCATGGCGCCGAAACCACCTACACATTTAGATATTGTCAAAGCAAAACTCGCAGAAGCTACTAAGGGAAAAGATCGTCTTGGAAGACCATTTTTGTACACTTCTCCTGGTTTGTAATTATTTTTTTTCTGTCTGTTTTTTTTTTGCATTAAATTTCTTAACTTATTTTATTAATTTTAGACGAAACTCCTAAAAGTGAACATTCCTTAAATTTTGAAGATACAGATATGCGTCAGACATCCATACCTGATTTAGATAAAGATAATAATTTGGATGAAACAATTTCATCAATTTTAAGCCAAGCTGAAGAACAATTCAAAAATGGAATTATTGGTAAACAGCAATATAATACTTTCCTGATGCAAGTGTTACAATTAAATGAAGCTCAAAAGTTGAAAGAGGCTCAACAAAAAGAATCTGTTGAAAAATCTAAACGAAAGTTAGATTGGAAGCAAAAACAGAAAAATTCTCTAAATACAGAATGTATTTCAGTCAGTGATGAAGATGTCGATGGTTCATTTAGTCCTCAAAGTGATGAAGCTGAAGAACATCAAGATGTTATCCTGCAATCCCATTATGGTGATATAGATGAAAGAATAGTTCGGCCTGTAGTAACTGAGTCTATTGTTGAAACTGGAAAAAGACCTCCTTTACTTCCACGTCCGGATATACCTTACAATATGGATTCTGACCTTAGGATGTATGATAAATCAGACGGATATATGCCACGTGGTCCTGACCCAAGATATTTAGGAAGACCGATGGGTCCTAGAATGTATGGTGGCAAGGGTTGGAGAGGAATGAGACCCGAACGAGGCGGATTTCGTCCTATGGCTCCTCGAGGTTTATTACCACCACCTATGATGAATGCTAGAAGAATGCCTATGGGAGTAGGTATGAGACCTTCTTTTGATATTCACCAACAACCTCAACCGTTCGTATCTAAAGGGCCTTTTGTTGGAATGAAACAAATGAACTATCCAGTTGCACCATATGTTAACGATGGGAAAAATTCACCTCCTCCTTTGGGAGCACCTTCAATTTCTCGAGGATTTGTACCTGTTGATCCCAAGGTGATTGAATATATTGATCAAGACACTATGAGAACTATACATATCGATGGTGTTGCTAGAGAAATCAGATATTATGATAATACAGCAATCGTCATGCTTGATTGGGATGAACCTAGAGAGATATCATTTGAAGCAGGTCACCGTAGAATCTCATTTGATGATGAATCATTCATTCTTAATTTGAACGGAGACTATACAAACATAACAATTGATGGGCAGCCTCATAGAATTAGGTTTGGAGCACCTACAAGGGAACTTTTCATAGATGATTGTTGGTTTGAATGTTTCTTTGGTGGTCCTCCAATGCCAATAATTTTAAATAATAAAGTAAAACATATTAAATTAGATGGTCCTCCACCCCAAGTTAGCATCGGCAAAACAAAGAGGACTGATTTAGTGGCAGGAAAAATCAATTTAATAATTGATGCTACAACCATGTTACCGATATTCTTAGATGCCAAGCTTCAAAAGTTTGAAATTGAAAATATCACTCATACGATTAGATTTGTCGATGCTCTTCAAACGGTGCTGATTAATGAACGGCCTTTTAAAGTTGAGTTTGGAGGTTTGCCGAAACCACTTTATGTAGGTAAGCGTAAACATTTCGTTAGATTTTCTGTACTACCTCGTGATGTCAAAGCTGGGTACATCAATATTAAAAATATGGAAGGAAAGAAACCTGCCATTTTACCCACTCCAATCAACGAAGAGTATAATTTTATTCCTCAAGTGCCAATATCGACAGATGTTACCTCTCGTCTTTCTAACAACTCACCAGATCCAATGCGCCAACCGGAAGCAGCTAATTATGAAATCAATAAATTAGATACAAGTAAGTTTCGTATGCATAATATGCACAATAGCTTAAATAAACGTGTTTTATTGATTAACAATATTTATTTTTTAGATGTTAAAGGAGGTCTTGATATGTTAGCTAGTGTTATACCGTCTGTAATGGCTCCAGCATCACAATATGGAGGTTACAGTGTACTCGAGTCTACCATGAAACCTGAATCAGAAAAACCTGTTTCGATTCCTGGTCTTGGACAGGATATGTCTGTCCCACCGCCTAATGTATCTTCAATATTACAAAATGTTAATGTAGATGATTTGTTTGCCAAATTAGTGGCTTCTGGTATTGTATCAGCTTTACCAACGGTGGCTAATAAGCAATCACAAGAGAATACAGAAATTGTTGCTGCACCTACAAATGTATTGCCTACTAAGCCTACTGAAAAATCACTTACCAAAAATTCCAGTCATGTCATCAAGCCTGTAGATATAATGAAATCTGAGACACTAAAAGTGTATGTATTTTTGACTTTTTTACGGTTATTTTTCAAAACCAAAGCAAGATTTCTAAAAAATTTTTTTTACAGGCGGCAACCAGGTCTCATATCCCTTCTGCATACTGGAATGCAATGTGGTGGTTGTGGTGCTCGCTTTCCACCCGAACATACCGTACGATATTCACAGCATCTCGATTGGCATTTTAGACAAAATAGAGCAGATAGGCATTCTCAACGTCGTCCCAACTCTCGTAGGTGGTATTACGATATATCAGATTGGATCCAATATCAGGAAATTGAAGATTTAGAAGAAAGAGGTTTGTGTATAATTTGATTTTAATTTTTCTATATTAAATTTCTTTTCTCAATAAGTTGATTTAATTTTAGAAAAGAGCTGGTTTGAAAGAGAACAGCAAGCCGCAGAGGCTGCAAAATCAGAAGAAGCTGCTGCTGTTGCAGCTCGTCGTGAGACGTCTAGTGTTCCTCTACCTTCGGGTGCTTCCCCCGAAAGTTTACGTTGCTATCTTTGTCATGATAATTTTCATCAGTTTTATAATCATGATACTGATGAATGGCATTTAGGAAATGCAATTGAGTTTGAAGGAAACAATTATCATCCGATATGTTTAGATGATCATAAGGTACATTTTTGAAATTTTTATATTTCATTTTTATTTTGAGATATTGTTAATATATGTTTTTTTTTTATATAAATTACAGGCATCTCTTCTTGCCAAAGAACAAGAAAAACATGAAGAAAGTAAAGATGAGAGTTTGATCGTTTTAGATAAGGAAAATACTGAAATTTTAACTACAGATAATGAAGACTCCTTCATTAAGGATGCAGAGAATACGGAGTCAGAAGTTCAAGAAGATAATGTGGAACGTGATAATGAATCAGTAGTTGAAGTGTTATCTGAAGAAGCTAATACTCAGGAATCGAGTACTGACGATTTACCTGATGTTGAAGTGGTAGAAGAAGACGACGATGTTGTCATAAAAAATGAACCGATTGAACAGATAATTGTTGATGATGTTGATACTGATGAAGAAACTGAAACTGTAAGACGTAACAGAGATATCCAGCATGAGGCACCTATTGATTTTGCAAACGTAAAAATTAAACAAGAACCTGTTGATCCAGGTAAAAATTATCACATATTTAATTTTTGTAGTAGATGTTGCTTATGTATTTTATAATGATTTTTTTTATTATTAGATGACGAACCTATCATCACATCTGAGGAAGTAATGACTGCTCAAGCCGATACAACGAGTGCTGCTGTTTTAAGCTCCATCGATGGTAATGTTCAATTGGAACCTGCAGCTCAAACTCTACCGAATATTCCTGCTGGAGGAATCAGGATAAACATTACCAAGTCTCTAGTTAGCCAAACGCCTCGGGAAAAAGAAGTTTTACCCAAACCCACAGTAACATCTAACAGTGAATCGTGTTCACCGAGTGAAGAACCAAACGTTACATATAAACTAAAGCAAAGGCTCGAAGGCATTTCGTTTGCTGTTCAGCCACCAACTCAAAGAGGTTCAGAATTATCTGGTCTATGTTCTGTGATGTAATAAACCAATAACGCTAGACTGAATTTGTGTACATATAAGTGAAATATGCCTATTGTTAGATAATTGTTATTATTTAATTAATTGTATGTATTATATATGATGAAAATTGCATAGGTGATACTTTTTAATAATGGTTGAGTCATTGGGTCAACGTTGAGGTGCTTTGATATATTTTTTGTATATATACGAATTAACCCTTTTTGTGGGTTGAATTATTATGAACACACAATTGAGTGTGTGGTTAATAAATTTATATTGTTTGATAATTTCTTTTTATTTGTTGATACACCCTTACCAATGTTTCATGTGTAAAAAATATTAATATCAATAAATCAAAGTTTCAGTTTAGAAATTTGTTTGATTATCAATTCTAGAAGTCAACCTGAAAAACATTGTTTTCAAAATATACATTCCCATATCCCAATCCCCAGTAAAACTCCATCATGAAAAAGAGTTTAATGACAAGTTAAGTCAATATAAGATTATTCCTAGATATTTAAGAACAGAACATTAAAATATACCTATGAAGGCTGATAAAACTATTCGAACACAAAGGATTTTTCTATATAAGTGCTTATTTTATCTGAAAAATATGAATTACAACATAAATATGAGGAGTGTATCCTTGAAATTCTCGGCTCAACCATGAACAATCATGATTTAATTTAATTACAGAGGTTATTATTTCTGATATACGTTACTATAACTACCTACCTACATACTTTTCAAACACAAAACAAATTAATATACACCGATATAAGACTTATTTCAAATAAGTATAAATACACATTACATGAACGAGAATATGTTCTGGAAGAACCCAAAATTATAAGAATTTATTTCTTTTAAGTTTATAAGTACTGTGTTTATCTGAATATAAAACCATAGCTTATATTAATTTTACGCTCGAAAACCTCAAGAGCTCTCATTTTTGGGAAAGTTTTTCGGAGCAAAAAATGTTTTATTTTCAAAACCATTCTTCGAAATTGCAATAGGTATTATTTTCAGGATAGGTCGTATATTCGGGGAACACAGTAGTCTAATATAATATCGTTAGTCATTAGTAATGAACCCGTTAAAATTTCACCCGATTTGAAAAAATAAAGAACAGACAAAAATAAATATTCTTGCGGAAGTTTCTTCATTGATATAATAATGTAATTGCAAATCTTTTCGATGCGAATTTAAAATGGAACGTCATTGACAATCTATCAATTCGATGGCTTCACAGTAAGTCAAAACCAATGCTGTCAACATTAACACGAAACATTATAGCCAATTTAACGATAAAATTTTCATTTTTATTTTATGGAAACTAGAAGTGACTTCATCCCCCCATTTGTTTTTTGCCTATAACTCCCTTTTGTAAAATCGTAGATATTAAAAAAAAAAAAATGTCAAAGAAACTCAATTTAATTTCAAGTGTATAAACACTAGATATTACTTCAAAAACATGCTTTTTCAAAAAACAGAAGCAAAAGGCAAATTGGGTACAATCCTCCCGATATTACCTTTTTTTGCATTTTTTTTTAAATACATATTGTATAGTCATATATGATATTCTTTGGATCAATTATACGATTTGCTCATCTGTCAAATTGGCTTCGGGTCGCAGTGTTTCCTTGTATTGCTGATTCCGCTTCTTTTTCAAAAAGGTATATCGATTCATTTTTATAAATAAAAGTTTTCTCTCTCATTTTTTAATCCCCAACTTCAACTATAATTTTAAACAATTCCTGTTTTATTGTTACGTAACTACAAATGAAACATAACCTTTCATCGATATCGACTCAAGGTTCACTTCTTGTGACAAAATCGCTTTTTATAAGATCGGACTAAACTCCTTCAATTTCCTATATAGTTAGTTAACCTGATATGTCTGTCTTATTAAATAACCCCATCAATGATTTCATAATTTTTATATAGACGATTTCTTGTTGCTTTAAAAAAGATAAGTTTTCCGGTCTAAATTCTGTCAAAATTCAAATAAATAACAGTATTTGATTGGAAAAACTTAATTTTAATTGTCTTTTACCCTTCTGCTTAAATTGTAACCTAAGAAGGTATCCTTGAAAAGTTTGAGAATTATACTGGCTTATATTTTTACACGCTCTGATCAACTCTATCACTGTTTTACAAAATTGTTAATATGATAAATACATAAATCTAGTCCTACAACATAATTTATTGAAGAATTTTAATTTCTTTTGTTCTTCAGAATATTAAAATGGCCGATGCTCCACCATCTCGTCCCATGAAATACCCTTACACGATGACAGCAAAGATTGTTCAATTCCCCTTCAAATTCCATATTGATAACCAGTGGTTCTATAAATATTACCTTTTCGGACTTGTTTTGACTGTACCCATCTTTTATAAAATCCAAAAATTGGGTATGTATTGTGTTTTATAAAAAAATATATACATAACAGATATTGATAACTTCAAAAATGTATTTTTTTTACAGCTAACTCTCCCGAAAATGTGCGCAAGTTTGCTGAAGCAAAACGCAAGGAAGAAGAAGCACACAAACACCATTAAATAATTTTATGTTATTGTATTCTTGTAGAAATAACTATCCAAATAAATTAAAGTTCAACTGATCAAGTATTCTTTTTTTTTCAGTATCGAAAAAAAATCATATTGTTTGATATATAAGTCCTAGTTCCCACTATTCCAGCTTAATGCAGTTCCCTTTGAATTGGTCTTGCCACTAGTCTTTTATGACATATTTATCATGGTTGCAAAAATACCATACAGGCAGAGTAGAAATTGAGATTTACTATCTTTTTTGTTTATTTGTATCTTTAAAACATAAATGAATTCATAATTCGAAAATGAAGTCTTTAAAAGTAAACAAGTACGACATTAAAACAATTTGGTCAATTCATTGATTCAATTTAATTGTCAACTTAGAGATAACAATAATTTAATAAAAAAATGTTATTAAACATGAAATCACAATTGGAAACATATACAAAAAATTCAGAAACAAATTTAACCATAAAACTAAGATCAATAAATACGAACAAATGTATCACTAACAAAATTATAAGTTATTAATTAAATTAAAAAATAATATTAAAAAATTTCAAATTTTAATCGGAAACTTTCAATCGTTTAGCATGAGAAATGTTATCTTCTATAAGATCTGTCAAATTATTTTCTTTACACCTTTTTTCGAAAAACTTTTGTAGACGTAGACCGGCTCTGAAATTATACAAGACAATTTTAAATGTATGAATTTTGAATGTAAAGCATATGAGAAAAAAAATTACTTTGCAACAATATCCTCAGTCTGATTATATGTATAACAATTATTAAAAACAAGATTAACATCATTCACAAATTCATTATCACTGGAATATTTTCCATTTTGAAGTTTTCTTTTGATAGTGCCGAAATCCATCGGTTCGGTGATGATTTCAAAATAATCTGGCACCTGAAATCAATATGAATATTAGTTACAAATCGAGGTTCTCAATTTCTTTCAACAGGTTTTAAAAATGAAACATACTTCTTCTAAAGTCACTGGAGCGTTGAATGGCCAACTATCTTTGTGATTCATCATTTCGTTAACCAATTCTTCCAATACTGTTTGGTGTATTGCCTCTGATCTTCGAGTTTTTCGAGTTACACCTGGAAAATAGAATAAAAACTATATTATGCTAATTGAAACAAAAAACAAAAAGTAAAATTATATATTACCGTTAGTATAATTACTGATTACAGGTAAAGAGTTTCGTTTGTTAGTTTCAGAGTTTCTTGCTGATTTTCTGATTCCATTTCCATTCACAATATCTCTTGATTTGATAGGTACATGTGTATCATCACTGTTTTCAGAATCTTGAAAGAAAAATAGTCTTATTTGCAAGAAATTTACATTGAAAATTGCAACTTTGAATTTAAAAAATAAACAAACCAGCACAACCATTGAGTCCTTCGGGTACCGATCTGCGTGACCGCACGTTTCTCGCAGATTTATTATTCGAATCAGAATGTGTGCCATTTTGCAAAACTTTCTTTTTCGCTTTAGAGAGAGGTTCATCTCCACTTTCAGAATCTGCAAAATAAATATAGACTAAAATTTTTTTAATCAACAGGCACATAGCTGAAAAAAATGAAATGTATAGTTGCAACTGAATATAAACCTCTAATTGTGAAATAAAATTATAATAACTTAATTGATATGCTTAAAAAAAATAATAGAGAAAGAGTTCATTAAGACTAATAAGATACACATACCAATAAATAGCACGAAAAATGCCATTGGTTAGCAATTGCAACTTGAAGGCATATGTTTAGAACATTGCTAGTATCAAGAGCATGCCCCAAACCAGTTTGTTTTTCTTTTTATATATACTGCTTATTACAAAGATGTTCATAAACATGCTATTTTACAAGCATGTGTATCAGTATCTTGATTATTTAGAAATAAATAATACATTGATATTGCCACACATATGAATTTAGTGATTGTGTTACCGGAATTAGTGAATGCAGGAAATAACGTAAATATTGAACATTAACGAAAATAAAATATGCAACTAATGAAAAAAAATTCAACATTGGAAAATTAAAATATCGAAACATAGGATATAGGAAAACCAATTTGAAAAAGCAAGCGTATAGTTTTAGAGCAAAGACTATAATCTAAAAATTGTGCTCGAATTGTAACGAACCACTCAAGTGTTGCTGTTTCAGCATCTTTTTGTAATGGTCGATATTATTCATAGCATCTGCAGCACAACGTCGAATTTTTGGATCCCAGTCTGCCAATTGCATTTTATAAAGATACAACCAAATCAATGATACAATTTATAATAAAAAATATCGAAATACAAATTTAACTAATTCGAATTTCAATATGTGAATTTTTTAACACGTGCGACTAATTATAAGTTATGATTTCTAACTTTTCATAAGTTGAAAATATTTACCTTTGTCTTGATTGGATTGTTTCGAACAATGAGGACAGACAAATGCATTTTTACGTTGAAGGGGTTGTGGAAGGCATTCCTGATGCCAGCTTTTAGTGCATTCAGTACATTGCACCAAAGAACCGCCAGATCGACAAGTGATACAGACTTGTGAAGCTGTGCTGCCACTAGTGCTGGAATTAAAAATACAGTCATCACAAATTATTCATATATTTTACACTAATAGAAAGAAAAATACTCACCTGCTATCATCGTCTGACTCATCAGCAGAATCTTCTTTATATTTGAATATTTTTCGAGTCCTTTTTTTCGGCGGAGTAACTTCTCTCGGTTTGCAATTATTACAGAACCAATCTCCTTTAGGCACTTTCTGAAAAATTATAAAATACATATTTATGATATTTCCATAATAACTAATGTGATTAGATATATATATAACTAATTTTATCTCACTGTTAATTTAGGTTTGAGGCAATACATATGATATCCTTTATTACAATTATCACATAATAGCATATTTTCATCGTCATTCTTTTTACGACATATTCTACAATTGGCGTTGAGAATCGATCTCGACCATTCAATACTATTTTCTAAGATGAACAAATGAAGCGAAACTTGTGCAAAACTATTACTACCCATAAGAGACATTTCCCATCTTTTTAAGGCGTCATAACTTAAATTAACTTTATTATCTTTGTTTAATTCCTTTTGATCGTAACCTAATACAGAAAATAATTATAAAATATTATATTCATAAATTTTTTTATCGATATATGAATAAAAATAATATTTGTAGCACCTAAGGGTCGTTTGAGATGTTTATGAACGACTGCTTGCTCTATTTGTAGAAGAGCACAAGCTAAGGAATGTACAGATGATGATTTGACTTCATTAGAATCTTCTAATATATCAGCTTCTACATCTGAATCAAGTTCTTCAGAATTAGTAAGAAAAACTCCAGGATCTCGATACGCAGTTGAATCTTCAATAATTTGTATAATTAAACAATAATAAAATAAAACATAATTTCAATCATATAATACTTACCATCGGGCTTAACTTTTTCAGGTCCCCAAACAAATTCAGAACATTGTTGATCATAACTACGATTGGATATTGCATCTCGCCAAGCAGTTCTATCCTAAAATATAAATAAGAAAATATAGAAATTAGTACATATATTATCAAAACAATAGTAAAATGAATAACATACTTTGATTTTTAGCTCTCCTAATGCACCATGATATATTTTTTCTTCGATATCTAAAAGTGCATCTCTAAGAGCCATTTCCAAAACAGTATTTGTATCAGTGTTAGGCGGATATCTCAAATTTGCATCAACGTATTTTCGTGCTAATCTCATCTGGGCATCCAACCTTCCTACTGTGGGAAACTAAAAAGCAAAAACATTACAGATCAGCTTGATTAAAATTATTGAAGGAAAAAAAGAATATTAGCAAATCACCTCTTTAGGATTTAACAAGTTTTTAGGACATTTTAATATATATCTAGAGACTTGATCTTTTTCTTGTTCTAAAAGTTGCTTCAATTCATTCTCTCTAATGCCCCGTTTGTTTAAAGCTCCAATTAGATCATCTACTGAAGTAGAAGGATCAAAAAATGACCATCGTATTTTATTGTAAGAAGCAGAATGTACAGGACAATTTGATGCATCAGCAGTACACATTAGTAAATCTTGCATTTGAGAAATTTTACTATTGAAAGTGACATCTAATGAATCTACATTAGATTGACTCGTGCTAGATTTTCTTGGAGATGTATTTTGAGAATCATTTTCTTTATCACTATTTCCTGAAATAATGTGTCGATATTAATCAGTTTGATTTTTTTGATATACTGATATTTTTTAGTAATTTTTACCTCCGTTTAATTCGGTTTCAAACATTTTTTGTACGTAAGTTAATGCATCTTCAGGTTGAGCTGATGCCAAAATAGGATTAGGAATAACAGGATTATCTAAACATTTGCCTGAAAATTCTGCAACGTGTTCCACAAATAATCCTTCAATAGATTCATACATCCAATATCTTCTAAACGCTCGATCAGTGCCTAAGGGGTTGATTATTTTCAGTATTGAAAAACAAATTTATTGAATAATGAGTTAAATAAATCACACTTACCCAGACAACTTTGGAAAGCAAAACTATGTGAGTGAAATTCTTTATACTTTTTTTCAAATTCCAATCTTTTGGCGAGGGAATCTGTTTTAAGTTCCTCTATTTGTTTAGACACTTGATCGTCTACAGCTCTGGCTCTTTCACCCGTGAGCTTTTCATTTTCTTTTTTAATAGCAGCATCTTTTTTAATTTTTTGACGTGCTAATGTCAACTCTGCTTCACGTTTTCGCTCTGCACTCTTAAAAAAAAAAAAAATCAATTAAGATAGTGTCGGTTGGAAGAAAAATATATAATTAGTACTTACTTGCAAATTTTTCATTTTAAGTTTAATATCTCTGGATTTTTCTTGATTTTCTTCAATTAGGTCACGTATTGTAGAATAAGTAAGAATCTGACTAATTAAACAGTTGATGATTTTTATTTTATATGCTGAAATTGAAAGTTTTACATATTTAAAGCAACTATTTTACAATTTATATTAAACTTTAAATAATAATATGATCATACATAATGGTAACTGTGTAACATGTTTTGTAGACAATGATTTTAAAATGCGTGGATTTTTCAATTTGAATAATAAACCAGGGTCATCTTGAGAGTTATAACCGCCTCTTTGCTGATATCGCCATTTCGCACAATTTTCTCCAACATTTGAACCAGAAGATAAAAGGTGTAATCTAAAAGAAATGACAAACATAATTTCTCGACACAACATGAGTGAAAACTATCCACTATCAACTAGGCTAAAATAATACCTTAATATTTCAGAGAATGATTGAGAATCCATGGGTAATTTCTGAAGAGGAGTAGATAAATATGTTTGGGACCATTTTGATGCAATTGTCGCTAATTGCGTTCCTCTAAAGACAGTCATACCACCTGAATTGTCAGTATCATCTTCCAACACTTGAGATAAAAAATATCATTTGTAACAAAATTAAATGAATAATAATTTAAAAATAATTAATAACTCACTATTGGCACCGTAACTTAATTTCCTATCATTGTATTCTTCAGCTTCTTCTTCTTGTAAATTAAAAATTGTGTACAAAAGCATTTGAATTATATCGCTAAGCGGTCCAGCCACTTCTTTAGTTGTCAAAGCTCGTCTCAACGTTTCAATATCGACACCGTTTGTAAAATAATTTCTCATTTTTATTGGTTTCGAAAATTCTAGGAAAAACTCCAAAATTCCCATAAAATCGCCGAAATATTTATTAGGAATATCGGGAATATCCACAGCTACTGTTTTTGGCAATGGCTACAAACAAAGTTGAGTATTTAGTATACATAAATAACAAATGAAAATGATAGTTACAAAATTACTTTGTGATCTTCGAGTTCGAGATCATCCTTTGTTTTGTTCCATTCTTTAATGTAAGCTGCGAACATCAAACGTTTTTCAGTTTTAGTTTGTTTCAACATTTTACTTTTTGCTGTGCCATTTTGTCGTGAATCATTGAATGACTTGTTGTTGCTGCTCAATCTATTTTCAGATGTATTGATCTGTTTAAAGCCTGAAAGAAAAATTAACGAAAATGATATCAACACTCGTCTATACTATGTCTGCTGTAACATAAAAAGTATCATACTGTTAGATTTATCCGATTTTGTCATGTATTTGGCTATCGATTCTTGTTTAGATTTTTTATCAGGAGAATTTTTCTTCATAGAATTATTTTTAGACATATCATCGATGATTTTATTGAACTTTTTCGAAGATGGGAAATCTGGAGGGTTTCCAGCGAAAATTTGGTCAAATTTCACTTTGTTGATATTGTACTTTTCGGCAACATTTTCCTGAAAGATTAAGAATAAGTTTAAAAACGCAACTATATTTATCTAATTAAAAACAAAAGTGACGTGTACAACATAAATACCTTCAATTGAAGAATACCGGCTGGGCCTTGTTCCATAAATTGTTTCAAATACAATTGATTTTTGATTCTCGTAAAAACTCCTCTCTTTCTTCGAACTTTCTCATGAGAAATAACAACGAGACTATTATCTGTAGGAGCTTCCTCATCGTCATTGAATAATTCAACTTCATATTGATAAGCCGACGGATCTTTTATGCTATAAGATTTCATCATATTACAACATTGCTAAGTGAAGTACATCGACGGTGAAGAATTTCAACTTACCCCAACATCGAAGGAGAAACATTTTTACGAGCTACGATGGACAAAATGTGAGCTTCGACCCAATTACTTCCGTCGGGGCAAGCTTCGACCGTTTCTCCAATGAAGTATCTGTCTCGAACGAAGAAATATATGTCGTCTGACATTTTTGCAAAGGCACATCGTTTCGTTTTCGAAGCTAGATACAGAACTGGAACTCTAAGTTCCATCGGAAAACTGCGAAGAAGTTTTCGAGCTTTCTTTTCACTTTCCAAAGCTTCAGAAAACGTCAAATTAGGTAAACCGGTCAATTCACACGACCATACCATGGAGTTCACCAAAATTATGCGCTCACAATACTCTCTGAAAGTGAAAATGAATCTTTGACAAATTGACCATTATCAATAATAATTACTAAAATTTCAACGTTATTTACAGGGCACATATTGTGATATTGATCTCACGTTTCAAAAAGTTTCAACTTGAAATATTTCTTAAAATTACAATATAGACATTTTTTTTTAAGTTTGTACGCTTTTCAGATTATTAATATTAGTATGTAACATTCCTAAAAGAATGGAGTGTTTTAAAAGGCCATAATGATGTTGAAATATTATATATTGAAAACTGTGTGTTTAATTTAATTCGTTCATTAGAATGTGGGTGGCCAGAATCGACAGTCTAGTTGTCTTTTTCGGTTTAGAAATATCTTTCATAAAATTGCACAAATGTGACAATTTAGCTCTTACGCTCGGACTAGTGTTCGCGAAACTAAAAAAATGCAATTTTGAATAATCTTCGAGTTTTTTTGTTTACTATCCTTTATTTATAGATTTTACAAATGTTAAAAGCTTAATTCAGAGTTTACGGCTGTCAAACGTGAAATTGTCGCATTTGAACGATCTCGTATTTCATTTCGTAACATGTAAACAAAATTTTCTGAGGCCGCAGACGCGCGTAAGTTCGCTACGTCTAAAATCTTCCGGACGCGTAACCGACGCGAATTGCGCCACACGAACCCGAACATTTCGACGAGTCTAGTTCGTTCGATCGGTTTCCGTGGAGACGGGATCGACGTTCGAACTTCGAATTCGACCCGAAATTCGAAGTCCGAAGCGGAGGCGGAAACGAGACGCGGAACATAACCTAGAGCGTCGAGGGACGCGAGGTCGGGCGAAGCGTCGATGGCGAAACGCGAAATTAGCGCGAAAGCGAACGGAAAAGCGGCGGGAAATTTGAATTCGAAACGGCGAAATAAAAAACGCTCGTCGCTCACTCGTAGTCGGTGAAGATCTCGCCGGTGATCTCGCAGTGGAAGACTTCCGCGTCGTCGTCCAGGTGGCCGTGTTCGTCGTTGCGGACGAACGGTCGCCGTCGCAACAGCGGCATCTCGCCGATCTTCGCTCTTCCCGTCGCTCGGTCAACGGAGCGCACGTGTTCCGGGCGCGCGACCGGAAGTGGCCGCCTTCGACCGGAAGCGGAAGCCGACAAGAGGAAGTCGCATCGAACTCCTGGCCGAGGAGAACGGAGCGGCGACGGTGACGCGCTCCCGACGCCCGTCGCCCGCGAAAACGGCGCGCTCTCTAACGGCCCTAACGCGCCAAATGCGCGCCTTACGCTCTTCGTTTCCATTGTTTTTTTTTTCTGTGAATTTCTCTTTCGATTCGTTCACCGCGTTATCTAATTTATTTGGAAATTGCAAACGGCGCAACATCTCTATTTCAGTTCTGAATTTAAATAGGTAAATGCGAAAGACTGGGAACGCTCGATCCCGCGTCGGTTTTTCAAATCTAATTTTCTTTCGGAAATTCATATTCCCGCCGAACCAAAACGTACAATTATTTGAAAATGCTTCATTCACTACAATAGGTATAATTAAGTTGCGACTCGCTCATTTATTATATTATATTTGAATGTGAATTTATGAAGATTTTTTTCCTTGCAGTGTTAATTTCTTTTAAATTGAAAAAATTAATCACTAACATGCTCCATTGAAATTTTCAGCACCGCGCGACTTATTATAAATTAAATGAAGAAGAAAATTTATACTATCGCTTCAGATTTAAAATTTAACGAAACGAAGGAATGGAAAATGAAAAATTTTGTCGCCGCTTCATATTTTCTTTTATTATATTAAATACTTCATACGATCCATTTTTCTTCGAACGCCGAACATATTTTCGTGCACGTCAGCGCACCGGATAAAGGAAATTTGCTAATCGATAAACATTCTTCTGAAAAATCAACGTCGACTTTTCCATGAGCCATAGCGCCAATTATGATAACGACGGGTTCGTTCCCGTCCGGAACCAGTTCTATCGGATTTACTATTTTATCCGCGCTGACGGACATCGTAATTTTCCTCACTCCTACCGGCAAATGTTTCGTAATCGGATTCGCTATGACTTTTAATAATTTCATAGAACCTTCCGTCGCTCTTATGGAAAACTTATGAAGCAGTTGGACTGAAAAATTAACACACAATTAATATAGCATGAATCGTCGATTTCAAAATGTAAAAAAAAATATAATTAATTACCCATCAATCCTGAAAAACGTTTGAAGGTTCTAGGTATTCTAGTTTTGGGATGAATTTCTATGAGTACATTATTTTCGGTGTGAATGTAAATTTGTAAGAATCCAGATCGATTTAAAGGAGAATCCATTAGCATGAGAAGACACTGATGAGCGATATCCGGACGGCAGGAACCCGGGTCTCTTCCGTTTTTCCTGAGAATACCGGCATGATCGTCACAGTTTAGAAGTTCGAAATTTTTGCCATTCTGCAATCACACAAAAGGGTGTTTGGTGAAATTTCACGTAAAATAGTATAAAATATTAATAGAAGGAAAGTTTTAGAAAATTTTATAGTTTTCAACAGTTTAACAAGATATCGTCGAACTTGTATAATTTGATCTATTTTATTCAACGAAAGCAACGAGATGGATCGTTTGAAGCACATTTTAAAGGTTAAATTTTCACCTTAACAGTTTCGAGTTGGGCGCCTTCTAGCAAAACGATAAGTCGTCGATCTGCCAGCGTCCATTTGCCGATTTCCAAATTCTGATTTTGTTCTTCTTCATGTTCTTGCTCATCATCGGCCGAAGGTTCTGCGACTCGTTTCCGTTTACCCATTTTAAGAGTGAAAGTGTAAACGATAGTGTTGACGAACTGTCAAAATTTGATATAACCTCAATAAACATCAACGTGAGGTATAAAGACGGTGGTACTTAACCTTTCCGGAAGTTACAAAAAATAAACCGTTATTTTGTTATTTATACCGTTAATCTGCAATTTATTTTTCAAAAGGATATCATCAAATGGGGTAAATAGAGATGCTTGGGTGAATGGAGAAGAATTTTCGAAAAATTTCAAATATCATCTAATATATAAAAAGTAAAATCAATTGTACTATTTTGGTAATGGGAAAATTACACTCTAAATTTTTCCATGTTCACCCCATTTTACAGTAAAATATTTTATAAAGATAATGTTTTTTAATGCTCAATATTTGAAGTGCTTAGGTTTTTGTAGTGAATTAAAAAATAATTATCAGCTGTCAAAAATATTTGAGCAATGCAGTTGAATTTGGGTCTAGAAAGTACAATACTTAATTTAATAAGCAAACCTATACCAACTCATAGCAACTGAAACAAAATAAATCAAAATTGCAAAAAAAACGATTTAATAAAAATAAAAACAATTTAAAATTCAAAAATTATTTATTTGGAATATTCAAAATGTTTCAATTAATCAATAAAAACTCAACACAAACGAAAATAAAATAAATAGTGTAGAACAAAGTTAATAAAAAATCAACGTTGCATATTGTAGACGCAAAAGGCAACGTTTGTAGTCGAAAGGCGTGACAGCTGTCACATCGAGCATCTGTCACGAAAGGAGAGTAGTGAACGGCAGAGTGACGCATCGTTGCGCTTCGTTCTGCGGGTGTCCCAGTTGCGCGGTCCGTTGGTCCGGAACCGGATGCCGCGCTCCGACCGGACGTAGACTCGACCGGAAGCGAGCCTCCCGACGAGAGCGCCATGGCTTCCGTCAAGGTGGCGGTGCGCGTGCGCCCCTTCAACCAGAGGTTCCTCTTTCGAATTTTTCATTTTTACTAAATCTGTTGTTTTTCGATTGTGAAGTTCGCTCGTTTCGCAGGGAGATCGATATGGACGCGAAGCTCATCGTCGAGATGGAAGGGAAGAAGACGAGGTTGCTCTCTGCCAAAGTAATTATCTTCAGTACTCATATATTGTCAATACACAGTCGCAGTCATGCCCCGTTATTATGAGAGCGACACAAGTCAAGAAACTCGAAATAATATGACGATTTTATTTTTCAGTTCACATTGTCGTTAATGAATTTCAAATATTTTGGAATTGTGTAATTATTTCTGTGTGATGTTTTCACTTTTAACGATTTACCCAGCAAAGTTGAATGCCAAATATTGAATATCTTAAAATGAAAGAAACATGACTTGCACATTGAAATAAATTTTGTATTGTGTATGATAAATTGGAATATGTTTCAATATATTATTAATTTCGATTTCGATCTATAAATAATAAGATGCGTCTTGATAGTCTAGTATTTCTATTTTCATTACTAACTCAATGTGTCACATTTTGTGGTTTTATCAAGCGTCACTGTTATTTTGCTTTCGCTAAAAGATAAACTGACCGATAGGATTTATATTATTTTATTTAAAATTTATGAGTGGGCTATGTTATATCTATTCGGAAATTTAGATTGTTAAATTCACTCACCATTTAAATTGAAAGATACATTTTTGTTATTAATATGTATTATTGAATTACATGGATAAAAAAAAATTTTAGGGATCGAATCAATTATCTAATGAGGTGCTGCGAGATCGATTCAAAGATTTTACTTTCGATCACTCATATTGGTCTTACGATGAGAAAGACAATCATTTCGCATCTCAAGAACAGGTAAGAATATACTTTTACAAACTAAACAAACATCTCAATGTTATTTAATTAATTAAATTTCAATTTTGTATTCAGGTATTTGCAGATTTAGGTATCGATGTCATCGATAGTGCTTTTGAAGGTTACAATGCTTGTGTATTTGCATATGGTCAAACAGGTAGTGGGAAAACATTCACTATGATGGGATCACCGGTATATTTTCATTTCGATAAGTAATTTTTTATGGAGTTTCAATTTATTTGTTCATTTATATTTTCTAGGAATGCCAAGGTTTGATTCCCAGAATTTGCAAAAGTTTATTTTCCCGTGTTGCTGCTGGCAAAGAAAATGGCGCATCATACAGAACTGAAGTCAGCTATCTTGAAATTTACAATGAAAAAGTGAAAGATCTTCTGGGTGGTGAAGTAACCCATTCTTTAAAAGTTAGAGAACATCCTCGACTTGGACCATATGTACAAGATTTATCTAAACATTTAGTTTCCGACTATGACGATATTCAAGTGGGTTCAAAAATCTGTGATTAGTTTGATTGAATCATGAAATATAATTTATATATACTTTTTTATGTTTTAGGAATGTATGCATCGAGGAAACTTACATAGAACCACTGCCTCAACTCAAATGAATGATGTATCGAGCAGGTCTCATGCGATATTCACCATAACTTTTGTCCAAGCTGTATTTTTACAACACAATAATATGCCCAGTGAAACTGTATCAAAAGTTCATCTAGTTGATTTAGCTGGAAGGTGAGTATTTAATAATAAGTTAGTTTGGAAGTGAATATTTTCATACATTTTTGTGTAATTCTATTACTATTTCAGCGAAAGAGCCGATGCTACTGGTGCCACTGGACAGCGACTTTTAGAAGGAGCACATATCAATAAATCTTTAGTTACTTTAGGCTCTGTGATATCAGCTCTTGCCGAATCTTCACTTATGCAAAATAATAATAATCAACAGAAAAATGGGAAAAACTCAAAAAATGTGTTTATACCCTACAGAGATTCAGTTTTAACTTGGCTTTTGAAAGATTCTTTGGGAGGAAATTCTAAAACAATCATGATTGCAGCTGTTAGTACTTGCATAAATTTTTCAGATTAAAATTAACATATTTATTTGCATTTGAAAAATATGAATCGTTAATATAACTTTATAGATATCGCCAGCAGATTGTAACTATGGTGAAACTCTTTCAACTCTTCGTTATGCTAACAGAGCTAAAAATATTATTAATAAACCAACAATTAATGAAGATCCAAATGTTAAATTGATAAGAGAACTTAGAGAAGAAATAGAAAAACTTAGATCTCAAATATTAACTGTAGTACGTACTTATAATATTTTATTAGACATACAAAGAAACCATGTATTTTCAATATTTTAATTTATTCACTTTTAATCAATCTTTAGCATCCAGAACCACAAGTTTTAGCTACAATTCAAAGGAAAGAAGCTCAAGAAAAAGTTCTTACGGAAAAATGGACCGAAAAGTGGAGAGAAACTCAACAAATTCTTCAAGAACAAAAAGCTTTAGGCTTGAGAAAGAGTGGGTTAGGTGTTGTTCTTGACTCTGACATGCCTCACTTAGTAGGAATAGATGATAATCTTCTTTCTACTGGTGTCACTTTATATCATCTCAAAGTATGGATATGAAACGCAAGATGTTATTTTCATATATAATATTTTCCAATTTAATATATGTATATTTCTTTTTAATTTAAATTAGGAAGGTGAAACACTTATTGGGAGTGAAGAATGTGAAGCCGTTCCAGATATAATTTTAACTGGTGGAGGCGTATTGCCGGAACATTGCAGAATTAGTCTTTACGATGGTGTAGCCACTATTCATCCATCTCCAAATGCTCAATGCTGGCTCAACACAGTTCTCATTGATAAACCTGCTAAATTAAGCCAAGGTTGTGTGTTTTTGTCATATTGTTGTATCTGTTTGAGATTATTAATTTTATAAATTATATTACAATTTTAGGGTGTATTCTACTTCTTGGACGTACAAATATGTTTCGTTACAATGACCCAGCTGAAGCTGCAAAATTAAGAAGAGAAGGCAGCACTTCAATGATGAACTTGTCTAGACTTTCTTTACTCAGTTGGTCCACAACCGATCTGGCAACTAGTACAGAGAATCTTGCATCTGTTGTTGGGTAAATTGATTGAATTTCGGAATCAATAATAATAATGATGCCAATATTTATTATTAATTTTTATAGAGATGAAATTCGTGCTGATGAAATAGAAGCCCAAAGACTAGAACTTATGAGAGAAAGAGAAATATTTCAACAAGAACAAGAGGAACGAGAACGACAATGGCACATGGAAAAAGAGCAGCTGTTGGAAGCTCAAAAAAGACTCGATGCTGTAAGCTAAGTTCTATAAAATATGCATGAATTTTCATTGATATTTTTATCATTTTATCATTCACAATAAATGTAGGAAAGGCAACAAATGGAAAAAG